>CM077586.1:2517500-3767500 GCA_039657365.1 Stephania yunnanensis | reverse complement strand
AAAAATCTTCAATGAGAAAAACTTTTTTTTAGCAAATCTTCTTGAGAAAATTTTTTCATAGTTGTTTGATTGCACGAGAAAGAATTTTCTTTTATGGTTCAATCCGTGTGCGCATCTAAATCATCGTTGATGTCGGGCGGCTCTTCGATGATGTTGGTGACGGAGCCGGAGACGAAGAGAGAAAGAAAGAATGTATATCCGCGAAAGAGTAGCGGATGTCAAGTTTGTTTGGGTAGAAAAATGATCAGTTCGTGAGAGAGATGGAGAGATTCTTAATTTTCCACACTAAAAGATGAGAAAATAAATGAGGAAAATAGGGGAATGTGATTTTTTTTTTTCTCAATGCGCTTCAAAGCTATCAAACAATGGAAAAAACGGTTACACAAAAAAAGAAGACAATTTTCTATTATTTTTTTCATTTTCTTTGCTATCAAACACACCCTTAGTAAAACTTATATTAACATTTGTGCATGACACACTAACCTTGGGTT
Source organism: Stephania yunnanensis (assembly GCA_039657365.1). NCBI lineage: Eukaryota > Viridiplantae > Streptophyta > Magnoliopsida > Ranunculales > Menispermaceae > Stephania > Stephania yunnanensis. The sequence continues at coordinate 3,767,009 of CM077586.1, read as the reverse complement.
CTTTATATAGATACTCAAAAACCATACTTGTAATCCAACTAGAACACTAAAACATTACCCAAAAACAACCATGGCCGAGAGGATCTTGTGCTTCTGCAGTGGCGTTTTTGGTTGGCTCTGACTTGCTATGACGAGAATGATGCGACTCCGGATGGTGGATTTTCTCCTCTCTTGACGATGTTTGTCCACAAGTATGATCTGTCTTGTTGCTTTAGTTGTATTGTTCTATGTTTTTTTTTAGAGTAGCTAGTTAATGTTTAGTCTTTGCCGTGGTGTGGCCTTCTCCTTTTTTGGAGTTTTTTTGTTATTATTTCGTTGTCCCCGTTCGAGGAGTGATTGTCCTCCTTTATGAGGTTGTTATCCCCTTCATGAGTTGTTGCCCTCCTTGTGAGGATGTTGTCCCGAGCTTAATTAAGTGGATTGTATAATCTATTCTCATCCATGTAATAGATTGTTGTACTCGTGTTGGGTGTTAGGAACATCAATGCAACAAGTTTGGCGAAAAAATCAAAAAGAGAAACATCACATTAAACTCCAAAAAAAATAAAATTTCGGACTTCAAACAACTTCAATTGATGGGTTGAAAGCCACTTCGCTACACAACTCCCACCTTCATTGAGAAATCACTACATTCCAACTGTTACTTTAGCGATGAGTAATGACTTGCGACTTTGACTTTGCAAGAACGCCCAAATAGCATCACTCTTATAGATATTATTGGGGACCTTATCAATGATAAACCACACATCCCAAACACTCCGCGCATCAAGTTCATACCCCAACTAATCATTAACTTATTGTAGTTGAACTCTTGGTCAATCCCGATTGTAGATTTGTACTCAATCTCAAAATTAAAATTTGTAGTTGTCATCAATTTCCAACGACATAAAGTTTTCGAACTCATGAACAACCACACAAGCACTGTTATGAATTTCGATTCATATCTTCTCATCTCTAACAATCTAATCGTTCTCATCAATATATATTACCAAAACACACTAATCTTTTAAACTAACTAAAGACACAAAAGTAATTGCAATAGGAGACAAAAACTTGTTGTCTTGCAGTGAAAAACTTAAATCAGAACCTACAAATCAAACTTTCCTTGCCTCTGCACAGCCAAACAAAACAGATCGACTTCACTCCACCGATCTCTAAAAAATTGATGAGCACACGAACGACACTCATTAATTCTACCAATCGCCCAAACGAACCAACCAATCTCGACTCTACTAAACTCTCAACCTACTGATATCACTTGTTGGGAAATTTACGCACACACGCACACATTGCGAAAGCAATAACACATTAACACTCAAACATTCTAACTTTATTTACTTAGTAGAACTTGTATTAACCTTTGTACACTAATCTTGAGTCCTTTATATAGTGTAACGAACCTAATAATTCTAATTATAATCAATTGCCTAATAGGACCGTGACGTGGCGGCTAACCCCATGTGACGACTCAGTCAAAACTCAGATGTCGACATCGAGGTAATAATTCAAAATTTTGTGTGTTATGCCTTGAATATTTTATGTTTATCTATGCGTTCACGCACAACTTTATTGACGTTGTTGTCGAATGAACGAGTGAGCATAGTCCTCGAGATGTGCGCATACATGAATATTCGGGTAGGTCAACGATATTGATTTAAGTTGGCCTAATGAAACTTATTTAATTGAGATGTCTAAGTTAAGTCATAAGGGGCATTCTAATCATTTCACAAATTAGAATATTATTCAGCTATCTACTTCAACTGTTGGTTTGTCACATTTGCAAACATGTGATGTGTGAACTACCCAAATTTATATTCCCTGTTCTATATGATACAATACCAGAAAAAAAGGGGAAGTAACTAAGAAAGATGCCGGTAAGCCAAATGCAAAAGAAATACTGTACATGTCACAATAAAAAACCTTTTGCTCAGGTGAATTGCTATTTAATGGTGAAAATAAATAGTTACCAACAACACCGCTACCAATTTCACAGAAAATAAAGCTCGTGGAATGTATACAAATACAAGATATTATGATATTACTCTTCTATCTTTCCACTTCAACTGGACTACAAATCTCCATGTAACCTAAAATATGCTCCATCAATTCTCACAAAAATATTGCCTTGTACTTAATTTAGTGGTATCGACTCCGCTCAATGTGGGGGAACGGAGTAGATTTGATTACATAGGAATGACATATTTTTTCCCTACTACACTGGTAGGTTTTTTCTCAACTTTATTTTTAGGTAACACATTGTTTCTTGCCTTGTACATAATTTAGTGGCTATAATAAGAATAAAGTCTCGTTCCAATAAAAAAAGATAAGTTATGAAATTATGAATTTTTGATAGAGCTTATAACATGAGGGATTTGGAAAATTCAAACCCATAAGCTAAACTAAAAGGAATTTAAATGATAAGTTTATAAAATAAAGACTCCTTGTCAAGATAATGCAATTGAATTAATACAGGACAATATGCAAGATTGATGAATTTTCTATAAACTCCAAATCCAAGAGTCAATCAGTTTGGATCCCATTCTTTGGTTCTTAAATTTTTAACTTTGGAGATTTTACCTAACTTACTCTCTTCGGCTTCGCACTACACATCATGAACAATGCTTGTTTAGTCATCATAATCAATTTTATGTACTCGGCGCGAGATCTTCTCTTCAAGGTTATCCTTATTTGAATTAGGAAAAATTGCATTTAGGTTCGATTGAAAGCGTGAAACATTAAAGAATTAATCGCCTCGACAAATTCACCAAAAAAGTTAAAAACAAAGCTACATTACAAGATATAGACTGTGAGAATAAACTTGACTTGGACAAGAGTAACATGGTTACTAGGTGTCATTGTTGACTAGGTGTCATTAGGTGTCATTGTTGACTATGTTTTTTTTTTTTTGCTATAAATAGGTAGTGTTGTGCATTGTTAGAAAACACTCCAAACTTGTAGTTTTTTGCTTGTTGTCTTCAAATTACAAAGAAAAACCCCCATTAGTCCAATCTCTTTTTTTTCTTCAATCTTGTTCTTCAACGATCCTTTACATTGGAACCAACATTTGGTATCAGAGCCATTAGCAGAAGGACATGTCGTCATCAAGCAAAGCAGTCGGAGGAGATATGGCGGCAACTAAGATCGGAAAAGAAGGGAACATGACGCTCTCTTATCCGTTACTCACAAAGAGTAACTACTCGGTGTGGGCGTTGAAGATGCGGGTGAATTTACAAGCGCAAGGAGTGTGGGAAGCCGTGGAGTCGACGAGGTCGAAATACGCAAGGATAGAATGGCTCTCGCCGCCATTTATCAAGCGCTTCCGGAGGATGTTCTTCTCATGGTGGCGAAAAGGATTCCGCCAAGCAAGCATGGGAGACACTAAAGACGATGCACGTTGGCGTGGAGCGAGTCAAGGAGGCGAAAGTGCAAACCTTGAGGACTCGGTTCGAGGCAATCCGCATGAAGGACGTAGAGACGGTGGACGATTTCGCTATGAAATTGACATCCATTGTGACAGCATCCGCTCGTTGGGAGAGAAGGTGGAGGAGATCTCCGTCGTTAAGAAGTTCCTACGAGCCTTGCCACAAAATACATGCGGATCGTTACCGCGATCGAGCAATTTGGTGACCTCAAAAACATGACGGTTGAGGAGGTCGTCGGTCGCCTTAAAGTCTACGAGGAGAGACTTCGCGGATACGGTGAAAGAGAGGAGGAGAAGCACCTCTTGCTCACGCATGCGAATGGATGTCACGAATGAAGAAAAATGGAGAAACCAGTTTTTCTTCCGAATCGTCGAGTCGCAGCGGCCATGGTGGAGATAAACGAGGTCGTGGCAAAGGACGGGGACGAGGTCGAGGGCGAGGTCGTGGAGAAAGCTCACCTCGACAAGAAGACACCAAGCCCCGCAAAGACAAGAGCACGGTGAAGTGTTACGCTTGTCACGGCACTACGCGATCGAGTGCCCTAACAAAAAGGCCGACGAGGTGGCAAACCTCACTAGCTTCCATGACGAGGAGCCAGCATTAATGTTCGCCGAGGGAGTGGCGAACGCCTTGCCCGAAGATGAGGAGACAAACCTCGAAGAATTCGTGCAAGAATCGACCAAGGAGGAACCGAGAGGTAGTGTTGCTCAATGAAGAGAAAGTCATGGCGAACCTCCTCGCAAGTGGCGAGGAGCATAATCACACCGACGTGTGGTACCTTGACAATGGAGCAAGTAACCATATGACGGCCCATCGAGAGAAGTTCAACATGAGCTCGACGAGAAGATCACCGGAAATGTGAAGTTCGGAGACGGCTCACTCGTCGAGATCAAGGGCCGAGGATCCATATTGTTCGTATGCAAAAACGGTGATCGCGTCTAATGATCGAGGTATATTACATTCCAAAGTTGAAAAGTAATATCATAAGTCTCGGTCGGATGACGAAAGAATGCAATACGATCATCTTAGCCGGCTCGATCCTAAAGATGTTCGACCGAAATGGCGTCTGTTAATGAAAGTGGAGAAATCGCCAAATCGGTTGTACAAGATTTCTCTCGAGACGAGTCAACCCGTTGTTCTATTAGCATCGCTAGCGATCCCGCTTGGTTGTGGCATGCAAGACTTGGGCACGTAAATTTTTATGCGCTCAAGATGATGGGGGAGAAGGAGATGGCTATAGGGCTGCCCAAGTTTACACACCCCAACCAAGTGTGTGAGAGTTGCATGATCGCAAAGCAAACAAGGCTGCCATTACCTGCCCAAGCCAACTACCGTGCCGAGCATCCCCTACAACTTGTACATGCGGATCTCGTGTGGTCCGATCACCCCGACATCACTCATTGGTAACAAGTATTTCTTTTTACTTGTTGATGATTGTAGTCGTTGGATGTGGGTATACATGCTCAGAGAAAAAGGAGAAGCCTTTGAAGCATTCAAGAAATTCAAGAAGCTCGTGGAGAACAAGTCGGAGCACAAGCTTAAGACTTTGCGAACTGATCGAGGTGGTGAGTTCACTTCCCAGAGGTTTGCGGAGTTTTGCAAGGAAGAGGGAGTCGAGCGTCACCTCACGGCACCATACACACCTCAACAAAATGGTGTGGTGGAGAGGAGAAATCGCACCGTGATGGCCACTGCGAGGAGTCTGCTCAAGAGCATGCAAGTCCCGGCGAAACTCTGGGGAGAGGCGGTACGACATGCGGTTTATCTCTTGAACCGCTTGCCGACAAAGGTGCTAGGAGATTGTACCCCTTACCAAGCTTGGTTCGTGACGACCTCATCCGGGAGCACTTGAGAGTGTTCGGGTGTACTTTGCACATGTGAAGGTTGTAGGTCCACATCTCAAGAAGCTCGATGACCGAAGTCAAGCAATGGTGTATCTTGGCGTCGAAGACGGATGTAAGGCGCACGATTCCTCGATCCACGATGCGGAAAAATCATTGTGAGCGAGAGATGTTGTGTTTGAAGAAGAGAAGAAGTGGGAATGGTGCAACGATGATGGCGAGATCGCACAAAATTCAGGGGAGTTCGGAATTTTGATGGAGATGTAGCGGGTTTGGAAAACGCAAAGCAACGCCACCGGCAAGTCCGCACTCGGCATCACCAATAACACCGGTAGCCATGCCGAACTCTCCTCGACAACGAGAGAGCTCAAGTAGGTCCACAACCGAAGATGCCCCAAAAAGGTCCGCTCTCTCTGCCGACATTTATGAAGTGGCACCATTAAGGAGATGGATCTCGACGAATTGTTGTTGTTCACCACCGACGAGCCAACAACATATCACGAGGCAAAGAACCGAGGAGGCATGGAAGGAGGCCATGCGAGAAGAGCTCGAGTCCATCGAGACGAACAAGACGTGGGAGCTCACCGACTTGCCACCCGGCCACAAGCTCATCGGTTTAAAGTGGGTGTTCAAGTTGAAAAGAGACAAAGGCAACATCCTTAAGCACAAAGCGAGATTAGTGGCGAAAGGATACGTGCGAAAGCAAGGAGTTGACTTCGAGGAAAACTTTGCACCGGTGGCGAGACTCGACACCGTCAGATTAATTCTTGCCCTCGCAGCTCATCGTGGGTGGGAGATTCACCACTTGGACGTCAAATCGGCGTTTCTCAATGGTGATATCGAAGAAGAAGTTTATGTCGCCCAACCTGAAGGCTTCATCATCAAGAATAAAGAGCACAAGGTGTACAAGCATGTCCAAGGCTCTCTACGGACTACGCCAAGCACCAAGAGCGTGGAACACTTGCCTCAACAAGAGAATGATGAGTCTCGGCTTCGTGAAGTGTTCTCGAAGCGGTGTCAGGTACACGAGGAGCCATGGAGCGAAGTACTCATCGTTGGTGTATACGTTGACGATTTGATAGTGACGGGATCTAGCATTGATGGTGTTTGAGAGATTCAAGAAGCAAATGATGAAGGAGTTCGAGATGAGTGATCTTGGGGCGCTCTCATACTACCTCTGATATCGAGGTGGACCGAAGAAAAACCGCATCACGGTGAAGCAATCAGCTTATGCAAAGAAAATATTGGAGCGATTCGGGATGGCGGATTGCAACCCGAGCAAGTATCCAATGGAAGCAAAGTTGCAACTCGGAAAGGATGCGGAAGGAACCTTTGTGAATTCCACTCGAGTATAGGCGTGTCATCGGGTGTCTCGGTACTTGACCCACACTCGACTGATATCTCATATGCGGTTGGCATGGTGAGTCGTTACATGGAACGACCTACTATTCTACACCAACAAAGCGAGTGAAACACATTCTTCGCTACGTGAAGGGAACAACGAGCTATGGGATTCAAGACAAAAGAGGAAAAGGAGTCAAGAACTCGTCGGATTTTGACGACGATCTAGCCTATGATATAGATGACGAAAGAGTACGGAGGGATGGCATTTTATCTCAACGAGAATCTAATCACTTGGCAATCGCAGAAGCAAACGTGAATCGTGGCTCTATCTTCCCGTGAGGCCGAGTTTATGGCGACTACTCTATGCGATCATGTCAAGCATTATGGTGAGAAACTTGTTGAACGAGGTAACCTAAGTAAGCGAAACCGGTAACTCTCTACGTCGACAATAAGTCCGCAATCGCATTGATGAAGAATCCGGTGTTTCATGGACGCAAAGAAGCACATCGACACTCGATTCCATTTCATTCGCGAATGTGTCGAGAACCGACAGATCGTAGTGGAGTTCGTAAGCACCGGAGAACAACGTGCGGATATTCTCACCAAGGCCTTAGCAAGAGTCAAATTTAAGGAGATGTGGGAGCAACTCTACGTGAAGAATTGAACCAAGTCAAGCTTACGGGGAGATTGTGAGAATAAACTTGACTTGGACAAGAGTAACATGGTTACTAGGTGTCATTGTTGACTAGGTGTCATTGTTGACTAGGTGTCATTGTTGACTAGGTGTCATTAGGTGTCATTGTTGACTATGTTTTTTTTTTTTTGCTATAAATAGGTAGTGTTGTGCATTGTTAGAAAACACTCCAAACTTGTAGTTTTTTGCTTGTTGTCTTCAAATTACAAAGAAAAACCCCCATTAGTCCAATCTCTTTTTTTTCTTCAATCTTGTTCTTCAACGATCCTTTACATTGGAACCAACATAGACCTCCTGTGACAAACAAGTGAGAAACTCTAATTCAAGCTCCAATCTTTCATTCCAAACTCACTCAAAACAAGAAGAAAACGAAAGAACTCATCATGAATTCCACATTTCGAGGTGTGAATCAAACAAATTTAGAAGAAGAGATTACCGAAGAAGACGAAGATGATGATGAAGAATGCTGCGCGACCTTCTGCAAGAAACGCTTGGCGAACATGTCGAACGAATTGGTCGATCGATCGTGAAAATTAGGGTTTTGTTTTGAGCTTTGTTAATGGAGTTAGTTTTTGAAAGAAAAAGCAAAGAAGAAGGTGAGGTGTCACAACGGTCGGTTTTGGGGCTCACCTCAACGGGGACTGAGGACCTGAAAACGCGAGGACCCTATTTTTCAAATTACCTATTTTACCCTCCACAAATTTAAAAAAAACTAAAAAAAATAAAAATGAGAAGGAATCAAATTCACGACCTCACTAAACCTTGCATTTTGACAAGTGATGTCACATTCATCTCACGAAAGATGCATTGGCATTTTACCCTCCACGATCGAGTTTCAATTTGTGTGTTTTTTTTAGGTGGTGGTGGCTGAATTGACAAAATTATGTTACACAAAGTTGAGGGAAAGAAACGATCTCATTATATCATTCTGAAGAATGGAATTGATCCCCGGAGATTGTTGTTGGAAATAGTGTGATCATCTCTCTGTGTTATGGGTTTGGTTGGCAAGCCAATCCACCACTCGATTTCCTCACGATGAGTATGTCGTAACTTAAACTTCCACAACCTATCGAGCATGCGTAATAAGGTAAATTCTAATTATGATTGAGGAAGCATAGCTCAATTGGTACACACCTCCAAGAAATCGCATACTTGACCCTATGGGTGCGGTTTCGAGGTGTGGGGGTGGGGAAACTGTGCATGGGCTATTAGAGGTCCCATGTACAGCCTGGTGTGCATCGGCTGTTAGAGGTCCCGTGTACACACCCAGGGGTGACTAGGCTGTTAGAGGACCTAGGGCCTTCACAAAAAAGGCGCCTTTTTTGTGAAGGCCCTAGGTCCTCTAATAGCCTAGGCACCCCCAAGCTGGACATGGGACCTTTAACAGCCCATGCCAGCAGGCTGTACATGGGACCTCTAATAGCCCATGCACAGTTTCCCCACCCCCACACCTCGAAACCGCACCCATGGGGTCAAGTATGCGATTTCTTGGAGGTGTGTACCAATTGAGCTAGCAAGCCAATCCACCACTCAGTTTCCTCACGATGAGTATGTCGTAACTTAAACTTCCACAACCTATCGAGCATGCATAATAAGGTAAATTCTAATTCTGATTGAGGAAGCATTCAAAGAAGACTTAAAAATAAGATATAGTCATTTGAAGGAGCTTAAAAAGGAAAACTCACGATCAAGAGAATGCAATCGGTTGTAGATGTTCACTACTTTGCAAAATCATAGGTTCGAATTTTTTAGCGTCATTGATCCGTCTTGCTGGCGGTTCAAGCCCAATTCTAACTTTAATAAGGCATAATTCCATTCACTTCAATAACTAAACACACGCGCAAATAGTGTATTTAATTTCTACTGTAAATTTGTGGGCCGAATAATAGTCTTACATCAGTTAAGTGTGACTTAATATGGTTATCTCTCCTCAAATAGTACCAAGGTCTCTTGGAGTAAAACTTCATACTTGTGACCCAAAGGTGATTCAATTGAGGACAATATCGATGCTATTGAGATCCACGAACCCATAGATAAAGGCGTGGGCGGGCCCAACAAGTAGTATTAGAGTCGATGGTTCGCCTGGACAAGACATGTCTATTGGTAGTCATCGGTTCCTCGAGTTGTCACTCCTCGAGATGGGCGATGACAGATTATGCTTCTCAGTCCAAAGTGGAGAAGTACTAAGTGGTTATCTCTCCCCAAATATTACCAAGTCCTTTTGAAGTAAAACCCCAGTGACCCAAAGGTGGTTAAGTCAGGGACAAAATCGGTGCTAGTGAGATCCACGAACCCGTGAATAAAGGTGCAGGTGGACCCAACAAGATATCGGTGCTAGCAGAGGAGATCAACGGGCACGCGCATGCGTGTGCGGCGTGACCCGGCGAAAAAAAAAAAGTTCCCTGGATACTTTCGGTCTATGAGGGAGTGTAAAGCCCCACACCTATGAGTTGAAAGGTGGTTAAGTTGGGGACAATATTGGTGCTAGCAGAGGAGATCAACGGGCTCGCACACGCATGTGCGGCGCGACCAGGTGAATTTTACAAAATTAAATCAGTTTCAATCGATGCATTCAGAAAATCTATATATATATGCATGGAGTATATAAGAAAGTTATGTACATATTGTTAACACATGTCAACTCTACATAGATTTGAAATGTTTGTGTATTATTTACTGTGTCTAATTAATAGCCTAAGTACATTGTTTTCAATTTTCAATTTTCTTCTTTTTTTACACAATAACAATTTTTTTTAGTTTTTTTAAAAATAAAATATAATAGTTATATATAATTTTGCATTGGTATTTCTCATCTTTCCTATTTTTAATCGAAGATTACAATTTTCAGTTATTATGATAATTACAATTACATCATTTTTCATATATTTCATATATTTAAAAATAAAATATATAGATTCATAATATTTCGAGAAGATATCCGAGTTCAAGTCATACTTGTCTTATTTAAAACATGAAGGCAAACACATAGGTTCAGCACCACTGTCTAAGTATCTCTCTTTCATTCTTCATCAAATAATTAAGGAAAATATTAGAATGACAATGAGGAAGTCAAACCCAAAGTCACATTGGGCTACATGAGTTGTCCATGCGACCGACCAGCGTGTTATGCATTTAGATCTATGTATGCGCGCATATCAAAGCGCACAAAAACGGCTTGAGGGCCATGTATATGCGACTTCGGGTGTGACTTTCCGATTGTGATTCAAGCATTTCCCATAATTAAAAAGCGAATTTGACAAGACCAGGTATGTGTGTGTTCATGAAGTAGTCGTCCCAGTCAATGCACTTTGGATCAAAATTAAATGCATCTGCTCCCGCTCCTGCCTCTCTAGCAACCGCTCGCAACCTCTCTGTGTTTAAGTCATCAAATCTGCAATAACGGCCGGTAATTATTCGATATAACTATTCTAAAAAATTTACACACAAACTTACAAACTTTATTCAATCAATCAAAACTTGAGATTATAAAACTGACATAGGTGTCTTTATTTGGATTTTTTCAAAACGTGAGGCGGATTTAATTTGTATTTCATAAAATAGTGAGGTTTACTTTTAAATTTCAAAAGTAAGGTATAACTCATTTTGAAAATGAGCTATTGATGATGAGGTGACATGCATGGTGGTGAGTTAGAAGACATTTGTATGGATAGCTTCTTTTCAAAAGGAATTATCTATACAAAATTATACACTCTATGAATGAATTTTGAAAAAGAGCTATCTATACAAAAATTTTCGCCTTGTGAACGACACGTGTATATAGAGATGGACCTGCGTGATCACTCGAGGTAGACAACCAATGTAGACAACCCATGCATACGTCATACACGTATCTCCTAGTTGACAACACATGAAAATGTCACACACGTATGTCGAGGTGGGTGAGCCATGCATCTTCGTGCAAACCATTCAAACGTCACACACATATCTCGAGATGTTGACAACTCATGCAACCTCGTGCAATCCATGCAAACCATGCGAATGTGAAGCACATATTTCGAGGTACACAACCCATGCAACTCGGTGCAGTTCATGCAAACCATCCAAACATCATGCACGTAACTCGAGGTGGGCAACTAATGCAAATGCCAGACATGTATCTCGAGGTGAAAAATTCATGCAAACGTCATGCACGTATCTTGAGGTGGACAATCCATGCAAAGGTCATACACGTATCTTGAGACACTATCTGTGTTCCATGTGGCAAGTACACACAAATAGCGCATTTGAAAAATGCGCTATTTGTGTGTTCTTTCCACATCAACATCCACGTGGATGTTTACACGAATAACACATTTTCAAAAGGCGCATTCGGAAAATGAACTATCTCTGTTTATTGGTTTTTTTTATCTTTCTTTTTCTCTTGGGGAGTCTGGATGGACGAGATTTCGTTAGGTTTTGTACCGAACATCTTGGGATTCACAACTCGAAGTACCCAATCCCCTTGTACCTATTTTATATAGTTTTTAAATTAATAAAATGCTGGAGCACCACCTCCGTTCCTCGAAAAAAAAAAAATCCCAACAAAAACTTTTAAAAAATACAATTAATATTCTAACATAAGCAATTGGGTGACCCAATGATTTAATATGAGATTTGGAAGTAAATTAAAAGTCATGGGATCAAACCTTGGTGGGTGCAAAATAAATACTGCTTCCAATTTATAAAAAAATATTCTAACACTCTCTTGCGCTCTTTTCTAATATTCTTTCTCCGGAAAGAGACCACTAGTGGCCAATGTGACAATTTTTTTTTTCTTTTGTATATTAGCAACACATTTAAAAAAGAGAGGTGCTAGAATTACAACAACTTGTCATGTTGCAAGACACATTGGCTCACACGAGAGTCATTCATGTGCGCCCCGGATTGTGAACAAGTTGTTGTTGTTGTTGTTGTTGTTGTTGTTGTGTTGTTTGTTGTCACTATAGTATTGTCACTATGGTATTTTCCTTTAGAAAGTAACCAGATTAAAAATAGAGGGAAAATAAGCACGTACGTTCCTTTAAAGAATATGTAGCTTTTATAGAGTTCCACAAACTGTATTGCAGAGTTGATGTTTCGGTTCATCTGTGAACAATGCCCAAAATGCTGGCAACATATTGTATTTAAAAGCTGGAGAACCTATTGAGTGACAAGCAATACGTACGAAAAAGCATGAGAGCAGTTGATATATATTAATTGCAACAAAGAAAGAAAGAAAGAAAGAAATGACATGTATGTTTTAATTAAGCTGACCTTGAATGGCAATACATAATGTGTGTTCATGTATCGATAGAAGCTATCCATTTTGGTGAAGACGATAGGCTCCTTGACCCTGACTGCCTTTCCATCTCTACCTATCCATGGATGGTTAGAAAAGTAAGAGTGACTATATTGTTTGAGCTTAAGAGGATTCAAAGGATTCCTCATGGACGATCCAACATGATATATGGCCTGAGAGAGTTGATTTGCATTCGCAACCATAGCCATGATGATAGTGTTCACCACCATGTCCCCTGGGATCTGAGACGAGCTCCAGAAAGTTTGTATTAATTAATCACAGAGTCAAATTAATACACTATAGGGTTGGTTACCTCCATGCCATATACAAAGAATGTTATATATATATTCACTAAATATTTCACGAGCGATATATATATGCTACCAAAAGAATGAAACGGAAAGAAAAGCCTCACCAGATCAAGAGTGCACTCGCTTTTTCCTAAGAAGCATCTTACTTTCCCCTTGCCATAACCAATGAACATATGATCGATAGTTCTGTATGTAATCAGAACATGCAAAAATGTAAAAATATATTTTTTAAAAGTACATAAGTGTTTATATATATTTTTTTAAAAGGCAAAAATGTAAAAAATATAGAAGGTTGAATTCAGTATAAAACTGGTTGGCATTTAAATTAATTAAGCCATTTTAAAATAAAGCAATGTAACTTTACAACTATGCTTAAGAGAGGTAATAATATTGGACCATTGACATAGAAAAAAGAGGAAAAAAGGACCTTAAAATTGACATACACTAATGCTGATTTACCTAATTCCGTCAACCCAACCAGGGAATGGTTCTTTGTAAGTGCTGGTAATAATTGTAGGTCGTATTATAGCGACTGGGATGTTTTCTTTATTTTCCCCAATTAACATTTCCCCCAACGCTTTCGTAAATACGTACGTGTTTGGCCACCCATACATTCTTGCCCTGTAATAAAATACAACACATGCAACGCATTCATAAGTTCAAGCCTAATAATTAATTAATGACACAACTAAATCAATCAATTGGAATATATACCTTGTCAAACCAAGTTCTTTCATCGCAACTTTTTCATCTTCATTTGTTGCTTTGCGAGAACGAAGTTGCTCCAAAGTTTCATTTGCAAGGTCTATCTCTTGTTTGATGTCCAAGTCTGAGCTTCCATTAAGTGTTTCCCCAACCCGAAAAGGCTTCTCTTCCACAAGTCCACACTTCTCCCCGCACACGTACGCTATTCCAAGAAAAAAAAAAAAAAATTAATGGCACACGTGTGCCATGTAATTAATCACATGTAACATGTTAATTGCTCGACCCAATTAATTTCCATCTCCAAACCAATAAAAAAGATTAATTTCCATCTAGTTGATAATTAATTAATTCTCACTTGTACCGACCAACACGGCCAGATCCAAAAATTTATGGTCCACTGAGCTAGATTGTATAACTAAGATATGTTGTATTGGTCATAATCTATTTTAGATTAAGACATGACCAAAAAGAGAGATATCCCTAAATTAACTAATATTTAAAATCTCACTTTTTATTACATATATATACATTATTATTATATGTATACTTAAAAAAAAACACACATAAATTGTCATAGACAAATAGACAGAATGTTATTCATGATGTCTATTTTTATTTTTATTTTAAATACCATACTTATATATTAAGGGAAAAGTCAAGAGGTAGTGTGTCTATCCAGATACAATTACTCATGTGGATCATGGTATATTCTGCCAGAGCATGAGTTTGGAGATTAAAGTTTCGTTGGAAATAACTAGACCTGATCATCAGGCGGGCTTGGGCGGGGCCTAGGCAGGCTTTTTTTGAAAGCCTTATCCAGGCCCGCCCAAAGCCCACTTCTAAGAATTGTGAGCCCAAGCTCGTCACGGGTCGGGCTTGGGCCGGACTTAAATGGACCATTAAAAAAAGTATTAACAAAATAAAAAATGTTTTGAAAATTGATTAGTGAATCAAAACATATTATAATAAATATATAAATATGCAATTAAATGGCAAGAACAAATGATTAGCACATTGGTTATGACTTTTGTGTAACTCGATTTTTAAAAATATATATATACAGATTTCTACATTTTGGACACAAGTCTACACGGGCGGGGCGGGCCGAGCTTGGGTTGATAAGTGCAAATCCAAGCCCGACCCATAAACTAGCGGGCCTTCATGGGCTTGGGCCGAGACATGCCCTATTGAGGTTGTCAAGGCCCAAGCCCGACTCATGTTGACCGGGCCCAGGCCGGGCTAGGCGGGTACCAGCTCAGTGATCAGGTCTAGACATAACCAAAAGAAATATGTAGGATATCCTTGATTAATTATAGAGAATACATCATGTATATTTGGCTCGAGGTTAGCTTCTCCAACAGATTGATTAGTGATTGCTTGGACAACTAGTTGGGCGTTTGAGAAAACTTTTGAAACTTGTTCCATTACAAGAAAATGATTGAATAGCAACAAACACAAATCTGTTGCTATACAACAACAAATCAGCGACAGATAATAGGTTTGACTCGTTTCACAAAAAAGCAACAAATTAAAACAAATATGCAACAAATTATTAGCAACAAACTAAGAGTAGTTGCAGATATGTCGCTGAAATCAGGGACGAACCTCGAGATACTCATCATTACACGTGTCCGTTAGTAAACTATTAATGTTCGATTGTTAAAACTGAACAAATTGTTCCTACTAAGTTAAAAGGAAAATTTTATAGGACCGCAATTAGAACAAAAACAATTACATAAAGTGAATGTAGCGAAATGAGGATGCTTAGGTGGATGTGTGGTAATTGTCCTACCCAATTCATTATCAAACCCAAGAATCTCGATCCACCCCTCCAAACTCATCCTCTCGAACCCTCCAAACTCATCCTCTACTTCTCCTCCTCCTTTTATCCTCTATGCCATCGCCCCCTTTCTCTCCTCCATCAAACCTTTCCTCCATCTTCACCACCCTCTACTCCGTTGTTCGGCATCTCCATCTTTTCCTCGCCAAAGGCTTGTACTCCATCGTCGCCTTGTTCGCTGTCGTCGTTTCCACAAACCACCACCTACGCCTCAACTTTGTTGTATCTCCACTTCTAAAGGTGCGACAAACCCTACGAACTTTGTGAGATTATTTTTTTGGTACATTTTTTGTTGATTTTTCATTTATATGGCTGCTCTTATTTAAAGAATTTTTCAAATCGCAAAGCATTGATTTGGGATTTGTTGTGAAGTGTGATTTGGGATTTTTTCTAGTTCATACACTGCATAAATATCGAACAATATAATCATGCTTATATGCACAAGTTCATCCTACATCTTGAATGTTGTCTATTTGCCAAAAACAAGAAATTGCTATAGGATTTAACATGAAGTGAAACACAACTTTTTACGAAAAATTTATGATGATAACACATGTATCATGATAGTAAAAATTGATACATTGAGACAGCAAGTAAAAAGCAAATGGGACACAAAAGAGAAACCTCAGCAACATTGCCGCTGCTTCCATTTTCCCACTACTGGAAATTAAGGTACTTCAATCCCTAAATTCATTTTACTTGGCCACTTATCCTAATTATTTTTTGAGACGAAAAACCATTTTATTTGTTTTCAAGATTTGCTTAGCTTATTAGCTAGCTGATACTATGAACAAAACAGCTAGATTTATTACGGACTTCCCATCTACTGCTGCTGCTGCTGCCTCACGTATATATGACATTTTTTTTACTTCTTTTTTTTTTTTTTTGCGCTTTGTAGAGAGATTCATCATTTGATTAAAATCTCATAAAGAAAATATACAACGCTCTACAAATAACATACTATAGTGAGCATCTCAATACCTGCTCTTCATGCATTTTTATTTCTCTTCAATTGATTTGTGACGGATAAGGACTCTTCTTTTTCTTCACATTCTTACTTGTTGTTAATAATAACTCCATATATATATATATATATATATATATATATAAAAGCCTGGGTGGTTCTCACTCAATCCAATTACTATCTAGCTATGGAGTTCAATTACTAATTTTCATGCATTTTCTTACTAGTCTACTTGCTTCTGCCTTTTTTTAGCATCCAAACTATATCATATTATTACTGCGTATTTTTTTACTAGGACATGAAAAGCATTTAAGTTTCTTCCTATCGACATATGTTGTAACCAAGATATTAGAGCTTCATTGGTACCTGATATAATTTTTTGGATCATTTGGCAGAGGTGATTCATTTGAAAATGAAGTGAAGAGCTACTTTACTCATTAGTACAGCTTTAGAAACTGATTCTATTGAAACTGATTCTATTGCAGGGGCACTATCTTCTCTATTAGTACCGGTAGAGATAAAAGATGAAAAAGAATGCAACGCATAATGTAATTGACACCGATAAATATTATGTAAGTCCCATTGTTAAATGCCACAACCTTAGGAACTTGAGATACCATCGGGTCTAAGCTAACAATGAAGTAGAGGAGTTAGTTACAAAAGAACAGAGAATTACAATAAATGTATAGTTCAATCATCTAAAAGCATGAGACTCTCTTATTAATGGTGGATGTTTTAATGTAGAACATTTGACACTAAATGTATAGTTGCCATTGTTTGAGTTATTTATAAATCAAATGGGAAAATCATTTAAACAAGTTCTTTGGGTATTAAATGAGATCTTAGTAACATTATAATAAGAGTTGGAGTTGAGGCACTCTAAGAACTGAACACACTAATAGTTAATATGGTCATATGTTGAAATAAGTATAGTTAACCTTTAAATTTTAGGGAATTCATTTGGAGCTTAGATCTTAAATTATTTTGAGGCAAATTGATCAATTTTGGTTAGAAATAAGTTTCTTTGATGGTAAACATGTGTACACAATGGTTTGTAACTTTAAATTAAATAAGTCTATATTCATTTTAAAATAAGTTTAACCGCGATAACTTAATTCATATGATTTTCATTGAAAATGTATTATCCTACAAAAAGAAACTTAAGTGATAAGAGATTTGTTTGAGAACCTAATTGAGTTGATTGTCTTATGTGGGTGATAAGAACCCCGACTTAATTTTAAGTTAGGATTTGTTCAAGAATTTCATCATTAGGTGTCATCACGTCGTGTCCCAAAATTAATGTAACACACATGTACTATTTGTTAATTGAATCGAAGAGTTAACGTACTTCACAAATTTGAGAACCTCAGTTGAGGCGAGGAATTAGCGAATTATTTAGTAAGTAAACCAGTGGGAGCATTATCAGTAGTTCTCTTCTTCTTCTCGAATCTAATTTCTTTAATTGTGCCTATTTATGAAATTCCACTCCTAGTTAGAGTGTATGAGGGCTAAGTGAGTCAGAAAGGTAATCTCTTGGGTATGGCTACTGACTCGCAATCGGAACCATACCCCGAGTTACTAGATTTGGATCGTGGATGGGATGGGAGGTATTCGGGGCGTCGTTGATACCCCTACGTTCACGACAATTTTGAATCTGTTGGCACTGCCACGATTCTAGGAAGTTGAGCTTGTGGTGGTATAGTCGCAACTCGATGGATTTGAGACCACTTTGCTTCTCTTTTTTTGTTTGCACGACACTCTCCTTTCATTTCTTTTATTTCTAGTCTATTTATCATGCACTTAATTTATTTTCTGTTCTTTTATATTCTCATATGATTTATCAACTATTTATTTAATTCTTGAAGTACTGTTAAGACTCATTTGGATTTACTCACTGAAATTGTTTCCTTTCGTAGTGACAATTGCTGGCCCTTCGTCTAGCAAGGATAAAGAGTTAGTGATTGGCGACTACCTCTGAGAGCTCTCGAAGCGACTTACACTTTTGTGATACTGTGGGTTTTGTGTTATATATACATTTTGATGTTTTTATAAAACTCTAGGATATTGGGATTGAGAGCGACACTTTGATACATGTATATGCTCATTTTGCCACCATATGTATACATGGTATATATTACAAGGTTCCACACATAGATTGTCCCATTTTACGTGTTTTAGAGTTATTTAAATTGCTTCATTTATTTTCATTCCGTTGCTTACTAATTTAAGGCTTGCAAAATTAATAACTCTATTAAAATATCAAACTAACGATAAAATTGTATAAAAAGGCTGACCGTGCTTGCATTGACCTTACGGGGGTTGACTGAGGGTCCAAGTAAGTCTTGGCCGAAAGTGACCCATCACAAGAGTGATTCCTAAGAAATGACCATTCTACGTGCTAAAAGGTTGAGGTTGTCAAAGGAAGGGAGTTAGGAGTATTGCCTTTCTAGAAAAGACAAATATGGATGACAGTTCATGATAAAAGGGTGAGAGTAATATCAGAATGATCTTTAAAAATTTTGGAGTTCCTATTCTTTCACAATTGCCACGTACCAAAAACTAGCCATTGGATGATAGGCAAGGGGGTCTAGTGAAGCCGGAATTGAAGCCAGGATATAAATCCAAATATCTTTAAGTGGATCATCAAGTGAGACACTCGGAAGAATTGAACGGCCTGAGATTGAAATAAAATATAGGGGATGGGTTCGAAATAGGCTTTACATGAGATGCATTCCGGTGAGTGGATAAGATGTTTTTTTCATAGTGAATAGTCAGTGGGAAGAACGCCATGAAAGCCTTTCCAAATAAAGAGATGCAAATTTCTAGGCAATGGGAGTTTCCAGATTGATTCCCAAAAATAATCATTTGGAGCAGTAGAAGTGGAAGGATGTAGATTCGGTCAAATTCGTCCTTCATGAACCGAGTCTCTGGCTAAGTAATAAGCTGATTAGACAGATTAAGAACCACAATTAGTATAATGCCAAATAGCTTTATTCGGGCATTCGCTAGAATGAACTGAATTTGTGTCAGTAGTAGAGGTTCATTCCATTGATGAGATATTGGATTGATAAGATCATTGACAAGTTGTGGTGGATTTAGAAATGAGGGGTGACTGGTGAGGTCGGGACCGTAGAGTAGTTAAGGATCGTCGTGCTACCCATATCCTTCCAAAATACTTGGAAAAATAGGGAATCATCAGCAAATATGAGATGAGATATTGATGGAGCAACTGGGGTCAGTCGAAATCCTTGGAAAAGTCCATCATGTTCAGATGGATGAAGAAGGAAAGATAAAGCCTCTGATCCCGAAATGTAAACTAATGGTGATAAAGCGTCACCCTGACGAATACCTCTGGATGGAGTAATGGTAGCTGATGGGAAACCATTAATCAAGACTTTATAGGAGACGGTAGAAATGCAACAATGGATCCAAGAAATTCACTTGGTTGAAAAACCAAAGCAAGACAACATGCGAAGCAAAAAAGGCCATTCCAGACGATCATAAGCTTTGACAATATCTAATATAAGGGAAACCTCCTTGGATCTTCTCTGTTTGTTTTGCATACAGTGCAGGGTTTTATGAGCAAGGACAATGTTATATATCAGTAATTTGCATGCCAGTGATGAAAACATTTTGCTGGGGACTGCAAGGAGATGAAGAAGCTTTTTTCAGCCGATTAGCTAAGACTTTAGCAAGAATTTTATAAGCTGGGTTGCACAGACTAATTGGTCTACAGTCTGATAACATATAAGGGGCTTTGGTCTTAGGGATGAGGGTGATCAAGGTATGGCTCAAATTTGAAGTAAAAGAGGAGGTGACATGAAAGAGGTTCATCATTCTCATTATATCATTTTTCAACATATCTTATTGGGATTGAAAGAAGGCATTGGTGAAGCCATCAGGGCCACGACATTTTGGGGGTGCATTGAGAATAAAACATAACACAATTGAAAGTAGTCTTTTGCATGATGTCTATTGAATCATGCTTGTATCTATATATTTATTTTGTTTGCTATTAGTGTTCAAACCTTTTTCAACCTTAATCCCATGGAAATTAGCAGTGCGTCCTACCCCATAATTCGAGAAAAACTAAAGAAATATATGATGTAACCAAGAATAAAACCTCATGACACTACTTCAATTAAAGTTGTGATGCTCCTTCCTTGACCACTACTCTACACCCCTTCAAAGAGTGCATATATGCCTATCATAAATTGTCTAATTAAATGACACTAAGCGACAACAATATATTTAACAATTTTTTTTATGAGAAAGAAACAACTTTACCCTATCAGGATTCGAATAACTCATGACCTCCTCTTACTTCCAAATCCTACACCAAACCTAGTATATTTGGCTATCTTAAAATTGTCTAAATTTATTTATCAAAATTATATATGTCTTATTGTACCCATAGCTAAGAGATTGAAGAAAGTAGATCTATTTTAGAACTAGAATAATAATTTTAAGAGAGATATTATTTGGTAACCTTGTAATACGCTTTGAAATATGCACACATCTCAAAATACACCACATAGCTTTCAAAAAAGAAACTTTTAATTTGTTAAAATATCATTGCCTTGGGGTGGACTAGCTGATATAAAAAAGAAAAATGGGGGCTAGCCTTTGTATTCAGTTTTTTTGTAATATAATAAGGTCCAATCGCAAGGTGAGAAGAGTTATGTATAGGCTTTATTATAAAAAGTGAGGTTCACTCCAAAATGTGAAGGCAAGATAGAGTGTTACTCTGTGAGTATAATATATAATTATATATATAAGCCTTAATATATATTGTATTTCAACTAGTCGATGTGCGACTATCTCAACATCTCCAACGTGTTCAACTCATGTGTTGTTTTTTTTTTAATTAAATTAATCATATTTAACGAAGTGGGCGGCTGACTGATTTAGCAAGAGGTGATAATGTGGGTAAGATGTGGTTTTTCTTATCAAAAGAAAATAATTAATAATTCTCACCAGTCGAGACATGCACAACAATATCTGGTCTCGCACACTTCTTTGCAAAATCAAGAACATGCTTGGCTCCCAATGTGTTGATAGACAACGCTGCATCATATCTGTACATCACAATTGATAAAGGTCAATCGAATCAAGGAATGTGGGTTATATATATAATGTTTGTGCTCATGCATGCAAATCGATGCGTATATGAAGCAGTGCATGCCGTTTGTATATTATGGTTAGGTGTTAAATTATAATTTTTTGAATAACGTGTTACATTATGATGTAATGTTATGAGGAATAGGCTTGGGAGGCCTGGTGGGAGGCTTTTGGTGGGGGTTTGTGGATTTAATTGATGAGGGATTTGAGGAAGCAGAGAGTGGATATGAAGTGGAAGAAGGGTATATACGTTCTAGCCTTTCTTGTGTGTCCTTGTGTTGTAGTGGGTCAAAGGGATAATGAAACAAATTTTATCGTGGTTGGGGTTGGGGACGTCGATGGAGTCGCCGGAGGCTATTGTGTTGGATTCAAGGCATGTGTCGGGTTTAAGGTTCAGCAGGTGGTATCTCTTTTGGTTTGGAATATAACTAGGGCTAATTGTGTTGGATAAGGCATTCAGTTGTAATGTTTTTTCATTTTCTTTTTTGGGCTTGTACATAAACTTTAATTTCAATTGAATGGAGTATTGCCTCATTTTCATAAAAATAAATAAAAATGATGTAACACCCCAAATGCACAACAAATTAAGCTGACATTTACAGTTTAAAGTGCTCTTCGCTTTTTTTTTTTATGAGAAAGAAACTAATTAACTTACCCTCGCATAGGCAAATATGAATTCAATTAATTTAACAACTTATTTTTACCACATTTCTCCACTTTTATTTTGATTTAATATCATTGACTTATTTTTAATTTGAAAATTCTTACAACTACGTGTCATAATAAGTACTATCAATGAACTTAAGTCTAGCTATGTCTAATTATCAACATATATTATTTAATTTTCAGTACCTCATGCAATATAATTACTTATTATATAGTTCATTGTCTTATGCAAAATAATTAGTTATTTATTGCTCTAACTACGATAAATAGTACTAATTCAAAGAATGGATAACCAACAAAAGTATTAATAACGATGACTATACATACCAAATTCCTTTATGAGAGTAACATGTACCTCACAATCTAGATATATGGCAGCTTCAGTTTTTAAATTGTTTTATGGCTTGCAACTTCGCATCAATTGAATTAACCTAATTCTACTGATCATTGGATATCCTACCAATTCATAAGATGATGAGGAAGAAAAAAGCCAACGTACAATCAAAAACATAAAGATGAAAAAAGAAGAGACAATGTAGAAATCATAAAACGAGCATCGTGGCATGCAATTTAAGTAGAAGACATTAGTCGCATTAGGAATAGCGGAACGATATATTTTAGAGTATGCATATATCACACGTTAGAATTAAAAGATCCAAAACCTATCTTAAATTAGTTAAAGTTAAAATATACATTTTTTGGCTTTGATATGTGCTTGAACTCCGGATCTCTTACTCAAATAATATCATCTCAAACCAGTGATTCATCTACTTAATTGATTACTTTTAATAATAATAATAATAATAATAATAATAATAATAAGCATAAATACCCTTTACTCCTTAGCCCCTTGAAATTCTAAAATTGCCCTTTATATTTTCCGTCTCCATTTTGTATTTGACCGTGTCAATTTCCTTTTTTTCTTTTTTGATTTTCTTTCCTAATTCTTATCTTAACTAGTCGCCATCTCGTGCTTCGCATGCAAGACTAAGTATCAAAATATTATATAAATAAAAGTGAAAAAAAAAAACGTAAAAATAATTATTATGTAATCTTTGATATGAACTCAAAGTCGCTCATTTTAGGTTCCTCAACAATTAATAAAAAAATACTTGCAAATACTATGCATATTTTTAAATCTACACAAAACATTAAAT
The DNA here is from genome assembly GCA_039657365.1 of Stephania yunnanensis. NCBI lineage: Eukaryota > Viridiplantae > Streptophyta > Magnoliopsida > Ranunculales > Menispermaceae > Stephania > Stephania yunnanensis. Next base: position 3,743,666 of record CM077586.1, on the reverse strand, counting down.
ATTTACAATATATATTTCATAGAAATAGCCGGGTTTGAACACATGATCACTTACTCCTAAATCTAATGTCATATCATTGGGACATATCCAACCAATTATGATATCATCATATCACATGTCACGTTGAAACAATTCCCACAGAAACAATTCCGAAAAATAAAAAATAAAAACCAAAAATTCTATTTGTATAATTAAAACATAACCTAAATAATATGTATAGTTTAATTTATTTTTAAACAATCTAATATGTTATGTAGTATGTAGTATCTAATAAATAGAGAATTTTGAAAAAAATGAAAAATAAAAAATCTTATTTATATAACAATTAAAAATATAACCTAACAAAATTAGAAATTTAAAATTTAAAAACCAAAAATTCTATTTGTATAGCAATTCAAAAAATAGCCTAAAAAATAGCAAAAAAAAAACGAAAATTAGAAAATTAAAATTTAAAAACCAACCATCATATTTGTATAACAATTAAAAATATAGCCTAAAAATAGCAAAAAAAAAAAAAACGAAAATTAGAAAATGAAAATTTAGAAACCAAACATTCTATTTGTATAATAGTTAAAAAATATAACCTAAAAAATAGCAAAAAAAGGGAAATTAGAAAATCAAAATTTAAAAAACAAAAATCCTATTCGTATAACAATAAAAAACATAACCTAAAAATAGAAAAATAAACGAAAATTAAAAAGTTATGAAAAAAAATTTAAAAACCAAAGAATCCTATTTGTATAACAATTTAAAACATAACCTAAAAAATAGCAAAAAAAAGGAAAATATGAATTATACTTTAATTAATGACGTCACCATGTTACAGTTAAAATTTTATTTTGTGTTTAATCACCCTACCTCTCACTTAAGTGCGAGAAAGATCAATGACTTGTGTTTTTTATTTTTGTTTTTTTTTATATATCAATAAATTAATTTACGATGATTAACCTTCCAGAAAAGTTAGTTATTGCAGCTATGTTAACAACAACGGTAATTTCTCTCCACATCTCTTCCATCATCTTTGAGTCAGCTATTCCCAAGTTCTCACGAGCAATATTTCCAGCCACTGGTATCATCCTTTCAAATAAGAAGGCCTCGAAACCCGTTCCATGCATCTCTCGAAGATTTTTAAACAACTCATTTCCAATCACCTACAATATTTCAAAAAAAAAATTTATTAAAAGGAGGCGAAACTCAATGAATAATCTATATGTAAAGTAACGATATTTCAGTTTAGACAAAAAGATTTTGTTATAAAGCAAGATTATATATATTAGAGAAGTTTTATTAGCTAGCTCTTAAGGGCTCCGAAGCTAGTAGTTAGAATAGGAAGCAACTGAACGAACCCCAGTTTTTACTGAGTTTACTCCATTTACTCAACCTTAATTTTAAATTTTAATTGAAGAACGTACCCCCCCTTTTTTTTATTTTTTTTTCTAAAATCCCAAAATACTATTGCTAAACGTACCCCACTTTTTGCTGAATATATCCTATTAGTCAAACATTCCAGCATGTGGGTTTCGGACATATAGGACCAATACCTCTTTAGATATTTTGGACATACAGAGCCGAGAGGTCTTGGTTGAATTCCATCGGACCTCTAAAAGAGGTCTCAACCGACTTCATCCAGTCCTATCGAGACCTTTGAAGATGTGTTAGTCTCGATGGAAGGCGATTGAGACCTTTTCAAAGATCTTGGTTGGAGCGGTCTTGTGTCACCAAACCCCTCGAGTATAGTGACAAGAACGAACAAAAAAAAAAACTCAAAACTACAATACTTACATGAAAACGACCAAAAAACTTAGCGGGTTTGCTCGAAATCACTAGATATGCTTGATTTCATCCATATTTTTTGCCCAAAATGCAAGATTCAAATATCAAATCGATGCCCTAAACTTAACACCACCACCACCACCAACAACAACAACAACAACACAAAAATCGACTAAAAAAAACAAAAGAAAATCTAATAAAACCTAAAAATCGACATGAAAAAAGGTTGAAGAATGCACTCACGACGTCGAATCGATGTGGCTTTGCTTGGATTTCGTTGGAGGCAAGGAGCAATTCATGAGAGGGAGAGTGGGTTAAGTGATTGGGGTGAGCGGGTATGGAGTTAGCAAAAAACTCTTTTATATGAAGGGCAGTTAAGTCATTTTGCATTTTTCTTAAAAAAGTGGGGTACACTCAGCAAAAGCGGGTCCATTCAGTCGCTCCCTTAGAATATTCAGCATTAGTAACAATTGTTTCTTCAGATGATTAATTTCTATGCATATATGTGCATGTGCATATATCCTTCTCAACATGCATAATGCATGGATTTATGTTTATAATTGTTGGGTTAGTACTTTTCATTATATATGTTTATTTTATTTTATAGCTAGGTAGTTGTCTTCCCTTCTTAAAAGTTGTAAGTGTTTATTTCGTTAGAAATTTTGTATTTAATTAATTAATGATCGATAGAAATTTTGTTCTTCATTATATGGTTCTAGCTAGCCGTGTATATGTTTATTGTTTGGATTCCAGATACTTGTTAAGACACAGTAACTGATTGTCATTCTATTATATATACTTATAATTTTTTAAAGCTAACTTTATGACAATTTGATGTTTTTTTTTCTATATATATTTGAGGGTATTTAGGCGATAGCCTGACTATTTTGACGAAATTCTAGTGCAATTGGCCCAAGCGTATATATCAAGTGGCTCAAGCAATGATGCAGCGAGGAATAATGAACCTTGGACCGTGCACCTAACCCATACAATCTCAAGCTCGCTCTAGCTTACCGTTGGGCCAACCGGTCCAGGTTCAGTTTGATTATCTTTTAAACAATTAGAATCAGTAAATAATGTACTTTTATATTGGAGTAATTAGCTATATGTTTGGTTTTGTTACGTCGAATGTAATGTTGAGCTAGCCTTCAATGATTAATGAAAAAAAAATTTACTTCAAAAAAAAAAAAAAAACCAAGACGATTAAAATAACCTCAAGAAATAATTAAACTCTGAGCTTTTGAAAAAAAGTTATTACTTTTTAGTTTAAAGGAAAAACATATTACCAAAAGTAATATCGTACTACGCATGCTTAAACCAGCTCGCTACGCTCGCGGAAACTTAATTAATCTAATAATATATTTTCATATTCCAATAAGTATACTACTTTATTTTATTTAGACTTTATTAACAACTAATTGTAAATTCAATTGACGAAAAGATTGATTATTCATTCGTGATTAATTAAAAGGGAAGTTGATGAGTTTCAGTTTAACAAAACATACAACCACATATAGTATTACTTATTTATTCCAAGGGGGGAAATGGTTGCATTAAATTTCAAACCATGAAATATTACAATTCTCATCCTATGAAGCACAGCACCGAATCCGATCCTTTCTTATCATATCCCATCATACTCGTCTATTTAATAGGCAATCCCCTATTTAATAGGTATTTGGTTAAGTTAAAGTTGTTAAATGTGAATAAAAAGATAATTAAAAGGTAAAAAAGATAATTAAAGAGTGATCAATCAAAGAACAATTGAATCTTAGTGAAAAATGTGTATCAGATTGATGAGATAAAAAACGTTTATTGTATTGGAGTGATCGAGCTAGTGTATTTTATTGAGGAGTTCGAGATTGATTTGTAGATTTGGAGATAAAAAAAAATGAAAGATCAGGAAACGCAACATAAGTATGGGCAAAAATGTAATTTGGCTTACGACTAAAAAATTTGTGATTGATGCTTTTATGTATATGATATATATATATATATATGTCATATATATAAAAGCACGAATCACAAATTTTTGAGTGATAATAAAATTTACCTATTTGCCCATACTTCTTTTTTTTCATCTCCAAATCAACATTTTCTTTTGTATTCAAATCAAACTCTAACTCCTTATCAATCCACTACACCTTTTTTTTTTCTTTATCTCCAAATCAATCATGAACTCATTTTCATCAATCCAATACACTTTTTTTGAGGAAGTAATGTACTAACATGATTAGCTTGATTTTTCATTCACATCTTATCTCAATCACATTATAAAATATTGATAAGCTAAAAAATGTACTTATATTTCTAATTTTTAAATTTTAATTACAATTTTGAATTTTGAATTTTATATATATATATATATATATATATATATATAACATATATATAAAATCACGAATCACAAATTTTTGAGTGACAATGAAATTTACCTATTTGCCCATACTTCTTTTTTTTTCATCTCCAAATCAACCTTTTCTTTTTATCCAAATCAAACTCTAACTCCTTATCAATCCACTACACGTTTTTTTTTCTTTATCTCCAAATCAATCATGAACTTATTCTCATCAATCCAATACACTTTTTTTTTTGATGAAGTAATGTCCTAGCATGATTAGCTTATTTTTCATTTACATCTTATCTCAATCACATTATAGAATATTTATAAACTAAAAAATGTACTTATATTTCTAATTTTTAAATTTTAAATACAATTTTGAATTTTGAATTTTATATCTATTATATATATATATATAAAAAGCACGGATCACAAATTTTTGAGTGGTAATGAAATTTACTTATTTGCCAATATATAACTATCATATATATAAAAACAACTATATATAAAAAAGCAACTAAATATCACAAATTGTAAACTCAGAGTTTTACTAATTGTGTATATACAACGTACTCATCTAGAGTTCTCCCAATGGTATATATGCAACATATATATATATATATATATATATATATAAACAGTGAAGAAGAGAGAATCTGAGAGGGAAAAGAATAAGGTGGTTTGAAAAAGGTGTTGGGGATGGAACAAACTCAAAACCCATAAGAAATTTTAATGAGAAAAATTCTGATTAATCATGTGAAAAAAGGTGTTTAAAGCTTTAATCCCAACTAATTCAATTATTTACATTCATAATTTCAAAGTTATCATTTCTATCTATAGAGTTTGAGATAAAGATTGAACTTTATGTACAATTCTACGGAATCTCCACAAGCAAGTGTTCACAAATTGATGGGTCAAACCACTTGTGTTTTTTTTCCTTGTTTCCTTTTTTTTTTTTTTTGAGGAAGCAATGTCTTGGCTTGACTACCTTGTTTTTTTCATTAACATCTTATATCAATCACATTAGTGAATATTGATAAGCTAAAAATGATACTTGTATTTCTAATTTTTAAATTTTAATTAAAATTTTGAGTTTTATTAATAAATTCTCAGAAATTAATTACCGCGAGCGAAGTGAGTGGGTCAATCGTGCGTAGCCCGTCCAGAAACTAGTATATATATATATATATTACTATACAGATACTACACTAATAAAGAAAACTAGCTTCTATATCTATGGAGCGAAGAACGACATGGTTACCTCGTCTCTAAGCCGCTGCATAGCTGTTTGAGAATCTGCAGCTCTTATTAACAAAAAAAGTCTCTTTACTTCAGGTTGAACTCTCAGTACTTTCTCTACAAATACTACATCATCATCATCATATGTACATGCATGTTAGTGTATATTTTTCATGGAGAGACGTTGATAATTAAAATTGGAGTGGAGCACTACAGAGAAAGATATATTGATGACCTCCACAAATCGAGAAAGTAAATTACTATATATAGTTGCACACGTACATTTTCCAAGAAAACCAGTTGAGCCCGTGACAAGAATGCTCCTTTTCTTCAAAAACTCCAAAATGATGTCCAACTGATCCATCGAATTCAAAAGATCGATAAAATAGATATAGCATTGTGGATTTATATATAGATGTGAATTGAATGGGAAGTATGTTAGGTTTAGAGACACCGCAATGACACACTTTTTTAACCTCTAATAAACTCGTTAATTACAATGCGGGGGCTTAACTCTAATTTATAGATTTGCATTAACATACTCCTAATCCAACTAGGAGACCCTAAATAGACTCATACTCTAACTCGAGATTTAATCAAACTCAAACACTAATAACTCATAATCCTAATCAAACTCAAACACTAATGTAATTTCAATTACAACTCTAACAAAGTACTGTCACAAATTGGGTGACTCGAAAATTGGTATGGGTTTTAGAGCACTACAACATTAAGAACTTTTAATGACAAAACAATAGATGACGATGTGTACCAACCATTAGCAAAGATCATGGGCTTTTGTGCCGTCTCATAACATGACGACCTTGTAACGGTTACGAAAGCCTTTTGTGACGGTTAAAAATCGTCACAAAAGGTATTTTCTGTTCTAGTGGAGGAAAAGGTCATGAGTTCGAACCTAAGTGCATGAAGACAAGTTGTTTCTTTCTTATAAAAATAGAAAAAAAATTATTTTTGTAACCTACTTCGGATACCACTCTTCTATGTAATACACCTCGAGGAGTGTGAATATATATCTCGAGATGTTACGCACACACTTCAAAGTGTATCGTACTGCTAAACATTCACTTAGACCCACTAAGCGCTTAAAATAAATGTTTAAAATGAGTGTTTAAAGTGAGTTACTCTAACACCTTTCAAAATAAAAAGCATACGATCGTGTTAGGTATAGTCGTTGTGATGCATAATAATAAGCTTGTACTCCGATCGTACGTGGATTAGTACAGACCGTTCGTAAGTCGGTGTGCCTTTTGTTAAGTGGTGCCGTGGTGGGGTGTCATTCTAGCCAAACCATTAGCTTCATAAAATGTTTGTACGGCTCCTTCATTAATACATGCACAACGTCGTACACTTGCATGCATCCACTTGCCATGATGGCATGAGTGATGTAGATGCCAACGTGTGCTTGCCGGCCCAACATAAAAACAACAATATATGAAGGACGGATATCAACGAAAGTGAAATTAATTAACTTGATCTCTTAAAAAAATTGATAACACTATTTGGAATTTTGGATTCATGCATGAGTCTGGACTCAACTTCTTTTTTTTTTTTTTTTTTTTACTTTAAACTAAATTACCTTCATCCCTAACAAACACATTAATCACCCTTCCTTCACAGCCACTGCCACCGGCAACCACTGCACACTTGTCACTGTCGCCCATTAGTCATTGTCGTCGATCGGTGTCCTTTACTGCCACCACAAAGGGTCATCGTCGTCACCACATCCACTTCCTCCATTGTCGGCGCTATCATCTCTACCTTCACCCCTCCACTGCCCTTCCTCCATAGCCCCTCCACTTGTGAAACGAAGTTGAGCATAAATGGATGTGAAATGGACTTGTGAAGTATGAATTCACAGAGGTATTGTAAATAGTTCGATACTAGTGTTAGAGTGAATCAATGATTCTGGTGTGATGTGGATTTCGAGGTGTATCAGTTGTAATAAGCTGTAAGTTGTTGTTTGTGTGTGTGTTCTGTAATTGTAATCGAATGGCCGTTATACATTGAGATGGACGGCTGTGATGTATTGATTCATTTTACTATATAAATGAAATACACAGATCATTCGATGAGTTTGTTGAGGATATGTTTCTCTCCCTCTCTGAGTGTGTGTGCATTTCTTCTTCCTCTGACTTTCTCTGTATTTCTTTGTTGTCTGAGGTTCTTCCATACATTTCAACGTGGTATCAGAGCAAGAACTGCTAACGCTGAAGGTCTCTGGGGTTTTTAATGGTGGTCGTGACGTTTCGGATTCACTGCTGGTGAGATCGAAATCCGCTGTGTAGATTTGCTCAGCATCGGAGTCCTTCTACGTTGAGACGTCAAGCCGTGAATCTTGTAGATTTGCTCGGCATCGGGGCCCTTCGACGCTGAGATTTCACTGTCTTTGTTACTCCGCCAGATCTGAAGAAAGAAGTACAAGATCTGCTACAGACATAGCCAGATCCGTGAAGAAAGAACCGATTCGAAGAAAGAAGTACAAGATCTGGTACAGACAGAGCCAGATCTGAAGAAAGAATCAAAGATCTGGTACATGAAGAACCAGATCTGAGAGTAAGTGAATGAGATCTAGTGAAAAATAAACTAGATCTAAAAGGGTAAGTTCTGAATCTTGTAATAACTAGATCTGGTGTATAGATCTGAGGTTGTAGGTGTAAGATCTAGTTGTACAAAAACTAGATCTGGAAAAAAGTCCGTGAAATCTTGAAGAAAAACACGGGAAACTAGAAGAATCAGCAGATCTAGTACAAATGGCGAACAGATATGGAGTCTTGGAACAAGGCTCTCCGTCATCAGGGTTTGTATCAGGCAGTATCTCAGGTTTGAGTTATGGTACTCCATTTGGTAACTCGTTGAGTCAATTTGTCACTATAAAATTAGATGGAACAAATTTTCTGTTGTGGAAGTCTATTGTTGTTCCGGCTATTCAAGGATTTGATCTTGATGGTCATCTTTTTGGTACACTGGAAATTCCAGAATAGATCTTGACTAATGGATCACCAAATCCAGAGTACAAGATATGGTTCAGTAGAGATCGGTTTTTGTTAGGATGGTTGATAAATGCTATGTTGCCTGAGACTGCAATGCAGATTATCGAAAATACACCGAAACAGACAGCAAATGAGTTGTGGCGAGAAATAGAAACATATTATGGCTCTAATAATAGAGTTCATGTTCAATCTCTCAAGAAAGAACTTCATACAACTCGTAAGGGTGCTATGAAAATGAGAGAGTATTTGTCTAAGATGAAATGTATTTATGATAATCTGGCAATTGCAGGATCAGTTGTGAGCACAGATGATTTGATTTCCAGTGTACTAATTGGTTTAGACAGGGAATATTTGCCTATTACTACTTTCTTTCAAGGCAGGTGTGATTTGCAGTGGCAAGAATTTCACTCTACACTGATAGGGTTTGAAGAAACTCTGGATCAGTATAATGTGATTCAAGATGGAAATGCATTAGTATTGCAGGATTCTCAATCTGCAAATGTTGCTGAGGTCAAAAACAGTAGCTCTAAAGTGAATACTCAGAATTGGAATTCAAATGGGAACAGAACAAATGGTGATTTCAGAGGTCGTGGTAATGGAAGGTTTCGAGGCCGAGGAGGGTTTAAATCCTCCAGCAGTAATAGCAAGCCTACATGTCAAATCTGTGGAAAGTTTAGGCATTCAGCAGCGTGTGTTACTACAGGGCAGACATGAAATACATGGGGACTCAAATAGGGAGTTCTCAACAGCCACAGTCGAGGCATTTCATTCCACAATCTCATACACCATCTTCTTTCTTTACTTGCATCGAAGTGGTCATGATGGATCATGGTACATGGACAATGGTGCTACTTCTCATGTTACTTTGGGATTCTCACGAGATCTTTGAACAACTCAAAGATATTCAGTACTCGATCTTTAATGGTTGGTAATGGTCGATTCTTTGAAAATTACGTGCTGGGTCTCGCTTGCATTCCATCTGTTAATTCTAAATTGTCATTTCATAATACCTTGTGTGTACCTAGCATAAAAAAAATTTGTTAAGTGTCTCTGGTTAACCAGAGACAATAATGTGTTAATTGAGTTTCATCCTCATGTATGTTTCGTGAAGGACCTTCAAACCAATGAGATTCTTCTTCACTAATAGTACAAAATGGTCTATATCGCATCTCTCGGTCCACCACTGCACGTTATCTCCTTCACATCTTGCTTTATTTGTTTCCAATAAAATTCTGTTATTCTTGTGGCATTCGCATTTGGACATCCCGCCCAAAAAAAGATACTTTCAACAGTTATGCATCAAAAACTTCATCTACCATTCGGTTCAATAACTGATCTATGTCAGTCTTGTCCTTTGGGTAAGAGTCATGCATTGCCTTTTCAGTCATCAAATCGAATGTCGAATAATGTTTTGGATTTGATACATACTGATTTGTGGGGTCCTGCACCTATTACTTCTCCTAGTGGTTTCAACTATTACATTCATTTTATTGATGATTCTACTCGTTTTACTTGGATATATCCTTTGAAGTTGAAGTCTGATGCATTGAATGTTTTTTTACATTTTAAGTCTATGGTAGAAAATCAGTTAAGGTCTACTATAAAGAAAGTACAGTCTGACTGGGGTGGTGAGTATAGATCGTTTAAATCTGTACTTGATAAATGTGGAATCATTTTTCAGCATCCTTGTCCTCATACACATGCACATAATGGTAGAGCTGAACGTAAGCATAGACACATAGTTGAAATGAGTCTGACATTGCTTGATCATAGTAAAGTACCTTTGAAATACTGGTGGGATGCATGTTCTACTGCTGTTTTTATTATTAATCGGCTGCCTACTAAAGTACTGCATGGTATGTCACCTTTTGAGAAGTTGTTTCATGAATCTCCTGATTACAGTTTGCTCAGAGTGTTTGGTTGTGCATGTTTTCCATATTTAAGACCATATAATGATCATAAGTACCAGTTTAGATCTGAGAAATGCATTTTTATGGGATATAGCAGTCAGCATAAAGGATATAAATGTTTGAGTCCATCTGGGAAGGTGTATATCACTAGAAATGTAGTTTTTCATGAAAATGATTTCCCTTATCATTCTTTATCTGCTGACGAGTCTATTACAACAACATCACCATCAAATGAGTCAACTACCAGTTTTTTGTTGTTGGTTCCACATCAGCCCTTGGTTCATCTGGTTCTTCTTCACATTCATCTGGTGTGTCAGATGTGCCTGCTCCAGTTGGGGTTACACCTCTTGGTATAGCGGATTCAAGGCCTGGTGTGGATCCTCAAAATATTCATCCCATGATTACTAGAGCCAATGATGGAATCAGTTTAAGAAAGGTGTTTTTGTCTACTACATCCATTCATGATCATGATATTCCTGCTTCAGTTGCTAATGCTCTTCAAATTCCTCATTGGAAGGCAGCAATGGATCAGGAATATCATGCTCTCATGAAAAATGGTACTTGGTCTATTGTTCCGTCTTCTTCTAATCAAAATGTTGTTGGCAACAAGTGGGTTTTCTCAGTTAAAAAGAATTCTGATGGGTCTGTTAATCGATACAAGGCTAGATTAGTGGCTAAAGGGTTTAAACAAGTACCCGGTATTGATTTTGATGAGACATACAGTCCTGTTATGAAAGCTTCTACTATTCGAGTCATTTTGTCTTTGGCTGTTCATTTTGGTTGGTCTTTGAGACAAGTTGATATAAATAATGCATTTTTAAATGGTCAATTAGTTGAGGAGGTTTACACAAATCAGCCTATGGGATTTGTGGATCCTTCTCAACCTACTGCTGTGTGTCGGTTGCATAAAGCCTTGTATGGTCTTCGTCAAGCTCCTCGTTGATCAGTTAAAATCCACTTTGTTGCCTTGGGGATTCCACAATTCTAAAGCTGACAACTCTTTGTTCATTTTTCATCATGAACAAGTTGTGTTGTATGTGCTGGTTTATGTGGATGATATTATAATTACTGGCTCTCATCAAACTTCCATTCAATCTTTCATCAATAAGTTGAATAGTAAGTTTGCTTTGAAAGATATTGGAGATTTGAATTTGTTTTTGGGAATGGAAGCTCATAGGACTGCCAAAGGACTGTACTTGACTCAAACTGCTTATATTCAGCAGCTCTTACAAAAGGGAGGCATCTTTCATGCAAAGCCCATTGCTACTCCCTTTGCTGTTGGTAAGCTATTGTACAAGGATGCCAGTGCTTCTTTTCATGATAAAACTCTTTATCGAAGCTTACTTGGTGGTCTCCAATATCTTGTTAACACACGGCCAGAATTGCTTATATTGTAAACACTTTAAGCCGATTTCAAGCTGATCTCTACAAAGTGGTACATTGGTAGGCTCTTAAGAGGTCTTGAGATATCTCAAAAGTACAAATTTGATTTGGGTTTGTGGTTTAAACCAAGTTCTAATTTGTTCCTTACTTGGGTATTCTCGATGTTGATTGGGCTACATCGTAGATGATAGAAAATCATGTGGCGAGGTTATGCGATATTTTTTGGGCTCTAACTTAATTTCTTGGCGATCTAAGAAACAATGAGGTTGTTGCTCGTTCCAATCAATCAATATAGGGCTCTTGCTCGGTAATCTTCTTGAATTAAGTTAGTGCATATCTTTGTTTTCTCAATTGCATGTGTCTATTGGTGCTATTCCCACAGTTTGGTGTGATAATATGAGTGTTCTTTGCTTTAGCCAAGAATCCAGTTTATCATTCTCGCACTAAACATATTGAGTTAGACATTCATTATGTTCGTGATAAAGTGTTGGGTGGTTCTCTTAATGTGCATCATGTTCCTTCGTTGATCAAGTGGTGATGTCTTCACTAAACCGTTCTTTGTTTCTAGATTTTTGTATTTGAGAGACAAACTAAGTCTCACTTTACTTCCCTTAGTTTGAGGGGGATGTTAGAGTGAATCATTGATTACGTATGATGTGGATCTCGAGGTGTATCGGTTGTAATAAGTTTGTAAGTTGTTGTTTGTGTGTGTGTTACGTAATTGTAATCGAACGGCTGTTATACATTGAGATGGACGTCTGTGATGTATTGATTCATTTTACTATATAAATGAAATACACAGATCATTCGACGAGTTTGTTGAGGATCTGTTTCTCTCCCTCTCTGAGTGTGTGTGCGTTTCTTCTTCCTCTGACTTTCTCTGTATTTATTTGTTGTCTGAGGTTCTTCCATGGATTTCAACAACTAGTATCACTGATGAAAGTATCATGTATGAAACCAATAAGAAATTGGTTAAAAGGAAAGTCCAAATAATTCATGTACGTAAACACTGAACATAGATTTCTTGAAAATAAAAATATCGAGCTATTACAATTTTTAAACGCTCAAAAAATATTAAAATCGACTGAAATTAAGTACAAGTGATTAAGAATGTAATGCGAAATTGAGACTTTTGGGAAGCACAAGATATGAATTATCTTAAGTTTTAAAACACTACAAAAAACAGCAAATCAGAAACGGAATTAAGTTCCGTTTCTAAAAAAAAAAGTTAGCGACGGAATTGAGACGGAAACATTCAGAGACGAAATTGAGACGGATCAGAGACGGAATTAGAGACGGAATTAAATTCCGTCTCTAAAAAATGGCGCCAACATTCCCACCAAAACTTTATTTTGTTATACTCGTTCATCAAATCTCGAGATTTGTGCAACAAATCTCGAGATTTCCCCTTTACCCCCGCCAACACCCCCCTCGTCCTCCCCACCACCTAACTCCCACCGCAAGAAAACCTCATTTTCGTCGTCTCTCCTCTATACTCTCGTCTCTCCTCTAGACTCTGGTCTCTCCGGTCACCGGCCCCCAAATCTCCAACCACCAACAAATCTCTCGTCTCTGTTCCGTTGCTCTCAACTCTCTCTCTCGGTCACTCCGTCTTTGCTCAACCGGTTATAGTGGTGTCTCTCTCTGGTCTCTCCGTCTCTCTCCCGATCCACCGCCCCCCAATCCCCAACCCCCAACAAGTCGTCCTCGCACTCCATTGCCCCCAGGTAGCGCTGCCTGCTTTCTGGTCGTAGCGCCGCCTTGCACATTTTCGGTCCGCGCCTCTGCTCCTCTCGGCTCTCACATCGTGCTCTCATTCGATCCCCTCTTCGACCTCTCTCTCTCTCATTGTGCTCTCATTCGATCCGCGCCTCGTTGTGTTTCATTGGTGAGTTCTCCTCTTTCTTCTCGAAACATTATTTTTGGTTAATTGGCAGTGACATGTTTTGTTTGCTTTTACAATGATCTGTGATTTTTACTCGGGCGTGAGAATTTATTGTTTCATGTATTTAGTTGTTTTTTTGCAAGTTTATTATACACAAGTTGTTTTGGTGAGTAACAATTCGATTGCAATGTTGGCAAATATTTGGATGAATCTTCACGACGACATGTATTTGTAACATCAACTATGTAATTACTTGTTGTCTATATGTTACTTGTTCCACTTTGTGTACTTTTCTATTTGCCTTGTCCACTAAGTGTAGCTTGTAATCTTTGTTCAAAGTACATATTATCATCATGATCAAGGGCATATAAATGGAGTTCATTCTCTTGTACACAATATAAAAATTCTTGAAATACAATCTCTACATTATCTCTAACTCTCTTCTCTTTTGTTTCCCTTCTCTACTTGCTCTTCTAATTGTTAGTTTAATTAAGCCTTCCATGCTTAAGTCTTTAGCAAGGACAACTTTAGCTTATACATGTTATCAGCACAAATTTGCTATTGCACAAAAGAGATCTTGAAGTTCAAGAAAGCTTGTTAAAGAGACAAAGCTAGAAATGTATAATTTAAATAAATTTGATTTGGTTGTAACTCTTTACATCTTTCTATTAATTTAAATTGATTTAAATTTATGAGGTTTACCTATATAATAAAAAAGGGAAAAAGGAAGAAAGGGAACTGTCCTTGCAAGCCTCTCACTATGTTTCTCTATAGGTGTTTGTTCTTTTGTGTTTCTTGGTCAATAGTTTTGTAATACATGGGTGGTTCATTATATTGATTATATGTTTTATAATATCATGTTAGCATTAATTTGTTGATATTGCTCCTACGTTTCGTTATTAAATATTATACGGATTGTTGACAGTTAGGTGAATCTGAACTTATTGAGCAAGTTGAAGTGTTGACCCCTGTGACAAGTGATAACCCAAACCCATATGAAGACCCCTGTTTATTACATAAAAACTAAATAGATAAATAGTATTAAAACCTACGCATGGAATAAAGATCTCTTATGTTATAACCATTTATTTATTTTTTTTAGATCAACAACTGAGGTACTTAAGAAGTAGTCATTGTAAAGAAGTTAATCACTTAAGTATTTTCACTTGAGGAAATAAGTCTTAGAAAAAAAACTTTGATCCTAGATATCTCTACAACAAGTCAAAATAATGCGGCAAACGAAGTAAGTGAGGTTTGAACTATTATCAATCCTCTCATGCTAGTTTATATGCTTCGATTCATTTTAGTAGTGATTGAAGTTTAATTTGGGATCCATTATGGTAGTTCTTCACTAAGATTTTTTAGCGCTTCTTTTAAACTCCTTATCGTTTAAATGCCTTTGGAACTGATATAACGTTGGATAATTTCAATTAGTACCTTGTAAAGTAGGGCCAATGGCCACCAGTATGTCTCCCTTGCTATTTTATGATATCTTGATGTGTATAACTATTCATATATCATAAGTGATATTTTGATGTCTTTGTTATATGTTTGGTGTCTCTCTTGATGTGTTATGTAGGAGTTCAACTAACATTTATAAAAAAAACAAGTTTCCACTTCCTTTCAGTGTAATGAAATCAGGAATTTTCGTCCACTATTTTTGTTCAAATTTATCATGTTAGGCATTGTTGTTTTTTTCTTGCTATTTTATTATGTTTGGTTTTGCTATTCTGAAATATCCAAAAAATGATAATAGGTTCGATGATCTGAAATATGAAAATCTAATTCTGAATATACTAGGTATTACTTGGATGATTGATGGTAATTTGGACTAGTGTTTTACTTAGACATTGACATTTGTGCTCACCACACTTCTCTTTCCAAGTACCTTAGCTGTCATGATAGGATTGCGAAAGGGAAGGCGTAGAAAACTAATAGGGCCTTCTCATTTGCGTATGAAAATGCTTGTAATTTTATTATGTATTTTCTTATTTAAACATTTATGACACAAGGATTAACTCGGGTAACTAATTGAAATGAAATAAGACTTAGAATTAAATATTAGACAGAAAATATTTATGTGGATAAATACACCTTATTGCATTTGGATATACCGGACATAAGTTGTAGAAGAACTTTTGCAGGTATTTTAGGACTTATTTGATAGCTCGAACTACAAATGAAACTCTATCGAAATTTCGTTAGAAGTGTAAAGTTTGAATATTTGAAATAACTAAGTTGACTTAATGGGCCTTCAACTAGTTCCACGAAAAAGTTTAATTGGCGTAGAAAATAGTTAGGCAATGTCTATAAATTATTCCAAAGTTTGAGGCTTATTAAGTTGTCTCTTAACTTGTCTCGGTATTTAGAGAGGGTTAAGTGGCGGTTAAGGTCGAGCGAAGTAGTTTTGGAATTAAGGTCGTCACATTACACGTGTCAAACATGTTGAATAAGGTTTATTTATATCGGTATTATTTTTAAATTGTGTTAGTTGGACACACAAGTTGTCATGTACCGTCGGAGATTATGAAACTAGTTGACTAATTTAATTGCACAACACTTCAATAGGAATGTCGTCTACAAGTCAAGAGACCGGATGTACAACCGGCTCGACAACGGTTACGTTCGAATTGAATTCGCGGCGAAGGTTAAAGAATTCATATCATTTGCCAAACAACATTGTCCTACATACCAAAGTGAAAGGAAGATTAGATGTCCGTGCAATTTTAAGAAATGTCGACTTGTACCGTACCTGGACGTCGGAACGGTTGAGTACCACATATGTAGGTATGGATTTGTTCCGGGATATCACTGTTGGTACGAACATGGTGAGAACGGAGATGAAGGCCCGCAAAACTTTTACCAAATGGATAGCCATATTGATGATGCGATGTGGGAGGATACGATCCGACAACTTACCGCGAGATGCTACACAACGTGGCAGGTCCAAGTTTCAATTGGAATCACGTGGAAGAATCACCAAACCCCCAAGCACACCAACTATATGACATGATTTATGCAAGTAGGGAACAATTGTGGCCGGGTTGCGAAACCATGACAACATTGTCCGCAATGGCAAGATTACTTGTGATCAAGTCTGAACATCATATATCTGAACGAGGGTATAATGAAATCATTAAAATCATGAAGGATTGTTTGCCAAATGACAATTCATTGGTCGAAAATTTTTATGCCACTAAAAGACTAATGCGAGGTCTAGGTCTACCTGTTGAGAAAATAGATCGTTGTGAGGACCAATGTATGATTTATTGGGGAGTGGACTCTGAGTTGACGTCATGTAAATTTTGTGGGAAATCACTCTACATTGCACATCGACGAGGTCGTGGTTGGAACACAAAAAACCGCCCTTGCAAAAAAATGCACTACTTCCCTTTGGGCCCTCGGTTGCAACGATTGTATGCGTCTGAGTCAAAGGCAAAACATATGCGATGGCATGGAGATCATTCCTCGCCAGAAGATGTTATGCAACACTGTTCTGATTCGATTGCTTGGAGACATTTTAATGACGTCAATAGAGACTTCGCCGCCGAGGTTCAAAATGTTCGTTTAGGATTGTGCACTGATGGTTTTCAAGTATTTGGGCTTTCAGGGAAATCGTACTCTTCGTGGCCGGTGATTTTGACTCCTTACAACCTTCCACCGTCGATGTGCATGAAATATGAGTTTATGTTCTTAACGGTTATCGTTCCTGGACCGACCACCCAAAGCAGAAAATCGACGTGTTCCTTCAGCCGCTTGTGAAAGAGTTGCAAGATTTATGGAACAATGGGGTGATTACATACGACGTTTCCACAAAGACAAATTTTCTCATGCGAGTTGCCCTTTTATGGACTATAAGTGATTTCCCTGCATATAGCATGTTGTTCGATTGGAGCACACACAGTAAGTACGCTTGTCCATATTGTATGGAGGATACAAATGCATTTCAATTGCGAAATGGTGGTAAGACATCGTGGTTCGACTGTCACCGTCGTTTCTTGGCGAAGTCATCACCATTAAGGAAAGACAAAAAAAATTTCATTAGAGGCAAAATGGTCATAAATGATGATCCGCCCGCTTTGCGTTCTGGTGAAAAAATTTTGGCAGAAATTGAATCGTTAAGCTTGATGAAGGTGACAGAAATCGGAGCTGATTCTGTGAATGGGCGGATAGCTAAGAATTCGGGATGGAGGAAGAAAAACATATTCTGGGACTTGCCGTATTGGAAGACAAACTTGATCCGCCACAACTTAGATGTCATGCACATTGAGAAAAATGTTTTTGACAACATATTCAACACTATTATGTGTGTACCGGGCAAGAGTAAGGACAATGCGAAAACGAGACAAGATATTCGTGAATATTGTCACCGACCTTCTCTACACATTGATTCGGCGACAAATACTTACATCCTTGGATGTTATGCTCTTGATACATCAAAAAAACAAAAATTGTGCGAGTGGGTTGAAAAGTTGCGTTTTCCTGATGGTTACGCTTCGAATCTTGGTCGATGTGTGGATCCAAAGAAACTGCGAATGTTCGGCATGAAGAGCCATGATTGTCATATTTTCATGCAACGGTTGATACCAATTGCATTCAGAGAACTCTTCCCAAACCCGGTTTGGGTTGCGATTAGCGAATTAAGCCTTTTTTTCTGATCCCTAACTGCGAAATGTGTCAGTCTCAAAGATATGGAGGTCTTAGAGTCTGAAATACCAAAAATCATTTGCAAGTTGGAGAAAATATTCCCTCCAAGCTTATTCGACTCTATGGAACACCTACCAATCCACTTGGCCTACGAGGCCCATCTGGCCGGTCCCGTTCAATTTCGATGGATGTATCCATTAGAGAGGTACTATCTTGAGCCCTTGAAATTATTTTCCCATTCAATAAGTTTTAAATCAACATTTCCTATAACATTCATACAGGTACCTTAAACATTTGAAGAACAATGTGCGGAACAAAGCGAAGGTAGAGGGCTCCATGTGTAATGCTTATTTGGTCGAAGAGGTCACATCCTTTTAATCTTACTACTTCGAAGATCACGTCTTTACGTTGCATGACAAAGTGCAACGTAATGACGATGGCGGTATCGGGCCCACACCGCATTTTGTCGGCAATTTCTCAATTTTCACTTATCCTGGTCGACCCATGGGCAAGTCGAGTGAGCGGTACTTAACAGAGCAGGAGTTTAATGCCGCTCATTCGTACATACTGCTCAATTGTCCAGAGATCGCTCCTTACGTTCAGTATGTCCGTCACTTTCATTCAATATTGCAGTACATTCATTGTTCATATTTTAGTAAGACAACCTACTTACATGTTCGTTTCTTCTAGGATATTCGTCGATGAAATCACTCAAGCAATTGGGGAGTCGGAAGTTGATAGTAGCCTAGAGCACAACTTCCCCATTTGGTTTCAAACATATGTAAGGTCATTACTTTTGTACGTTATAGATTCATAAATTTCTTCCATAAGTAATGTGTCATATTGCATTTCTAGGTTTTTCTTGAATAGGCTCGGAATTCTATAGTTGACGAGACGCTCGTTGATCTTTCTGTTGGTCATAGTGGATCATGTACTGTCTACCATGGTTACCTTGTTAATGGGTATAAGTTCCACTCCGCAACATATGACGTTAATAGATCGACGCAGAGCAGCGGTGTTTTGGTGAAGGGTTCAAACTACGCCGATGTTTCCCATAACTATTATGGAGTACTGCAAGAGGTTGTGGAGATTGAGTATACCGGCCTCAGCGTGTGTGGTCTTGTTTAAGTGTGAATGGTATGACCCTACACCGAATCATGGTGTGAGGACTCACCCAACACTTCAATTGGTAGAGGTTCATCGAAGTCGACGATATAACAACTACGAGCCATTTGTACTAGCAATGCAAGCCACTCAAGTGTACTACCTTTCGTACCACTTCTATGAGGAACGACCAGACAAGAATGGCTAGCGGTTGTTGTTGTCAACCAAAATTCGGCCGACGAGGAAACTAGCAAAGACGATAATGACCAGGGGCTCTGCGAGAGATTGCATTCCAATTTGGGATGCCCACCATGTGCGTAGTCGACGATGCAATCGCCGATATCAACAATCTGGATGATCCGAATGGGACTCGATTCATTGTTGAAGCGGGTCCAAGTGAAGAAGTATATAGTGGAGATGATTCAGAAGAAGAATCATCAACTTCTAATCATGAGAGTGAATTTGAAACGGATGATAGCGAATAATGTATGTATATGTTATGTCAACGTCCAATCATTTAGTTACTTTTATCAGCATGGATCCTGTGTTATTAATTCCAATCATTTAGACTTAATTTCTAATTTTTGTATGCCCTCCTTCTCTGAAATTTTATTGCTATTTTGTTAGGTTTCATGGCTGGAGGTGGTCATCCCCCACGTCGAGGTTTCCCATTAGGAGGACATCGTCCAGGCGGAAGAGGTGCAGCACCGACCTCTGGAGGCGAAATACCGACTGGGCCTCATGGTCAGGCCACACGAGGGGTCCATAGAGGTCGTGGCGGTTGAGGTCGTGGGTCGATTCCTACATTATCGATTTCGACTTCTCGTTCTCTCGATCATGAGACAGCCGCAGCGTCACCTTCGCCTTCCATACCGTCGGCGTCGTCTGTACCATCATCGTCGTTATCAAGGACTATACCAAATATGCAGTTCCAGTCACCATCGTCGACATCAAGGACTCATTTACCCACGAGGCCTGCACCCCGAGACACAGCATCACCGGCAGCATCCCCACAATACGACGTAAGAGCAGGGTTGGAGGTGACAGGCCCTCCGCGGGCACCTTAGAGGACAGGGATGGAGCCCCCTCGCGTGCATGGGATCCCTATCAGACTGATTGCCAATGATACGTAAGTTTGTATTTGACTCATATATATCGTTTTAAATATGGATGTAAATTATTGAAGAAGTAGTTAAGATGTTATGCATGTTCATGAAACACAGGGAGTTGCATCCTTCGCATTTGTGTGCACGGAGGATGACAAAAGTTTTCAAAAGATTGATGATTCCTGAAGGGTATTGCTGGAAGTCGGTACCGCCTCATCATAAAGACCAATACTGGCGCCAATGGAAGGTAAACAGGACTACTAAATGTCTTATGATTTATACTATTTCATCAATGTCTCATAACAATAGCAATCGCCAATTTGTAGGTATTTTTTAGATATGATGATGCGATTCCCGATGATCTCATTCGAGCGGCGTACGACAGGCTTGCAGGCACAAGGTACACCGCATTGATGCACAAGTTAAAGAAGAATCGTGTGCAGCCAATGTATGTTACAGATGAGGCATGGAGGAGATACTTGGAGTACTGGGAGAGCGAGGACTTCCTTGCCAGGTCTAGGCAAGCGACGGCGAATAGGAACACTGAGGTCGAAGGCCCTGGGACTGGACTCTCAAAGCACGGTGGTGGTTCCGTGTCTTTTGAAACTACCCAAGAAAGATTGGTAAGTTTTTTTTAACCTCTTGGTTATTTTTTACATTTATACACTTGTTCACTATGCTTGGTCTTGTACGCAGAATGATTCATTCGAGACGCCACCGACGGTGAATGAATTGTATTTGCATCTCCACACCGTAAATCACGACAGGATGACATTCATCGATACTAGATCAGAGCGGTTCTATGTAAGTATAGAAATGAAATATAAAATAGTATTAAGTTTAATTTAAACCATATCATGTATTTTGTTTGTTGTTGATATCTGCAGGATAGGCTCCAGAGGATATGCCAGGAGCTCACCCAGGCTACACCGAACCAATCGGTGGATGATGAGGCGGTGTACCTCAATGTGGCGGGTGAGTGTCCCAAAGGACGTGTCTACGGTCTCGGGTCTTTAGGGAGAAAGAAGAAGAGATATGCAGATCCTGGTGCTAACACGTCCGAGATGCCGGATATGGTGTCGCGTGCAGAGTTCAATGTCGTTGCAGAGCAATTACGAAAGGTTATGGAGTTCATGCAACAGCATCTCGGGATGAACATGGACGGAGCAGGCCTATCTCAGCAACAACCACCACCGCCACCACCACCACTGTAACGGCCCGAAAATTTGACTTGTGCTATGTGTCAAGTCAAGGTCGTACGTGGGACCCACTCGTCGAAATACGTATATCCGAATTCAATTGGAGATGATAATGCTAACTATGCGAGGAATTCGGTGAGCCGAAACATGAACGAGGACGCGCCTCGAGTCGCGTGCCGACGTGGGATGGAGATAGTGTAAAATGTACATTGGATATGTCATGTGTTGCGTGTAGCGCAATTTTTGAGATTTTGAAATGAAGCGGGTTGGTGCCTCGAGATGCGCGCTGCTCGGTTGTTGAGTTGTCTCGAGATTTGTGTTGCACGAATCTCGATGACGCTTTAATTTGAAATGTAAGGAGAAAAGAAATAATATATATATATATGGATATATATATATATATATATTATTTATATATAATGGGATAAGATAAGGATGGGATAAGATAAGGATAAGAATGAAAAAAAAAGAAAAAAAAAATCGAGAGAGATCGTGAGAAGAAAAAGGAGAAGGGAAGGAGAAAGAGGAGAACGATTGCGAGAAAGAGACTAAGCTCGAGGAGGTGGAAGGTGAGTTGGTTTCCATTGTTGATTTGTTGTAGTTGTTACGATCCGTTGTTGTGGTGGTGGTGGTCGTGGCCATGGAGGATCCGCCTCCATGGCCGACCGAGAGGAGCGGGAGAGATGGCAAGGGGATCTTCCTGCCATCAAAACCCATTAAGGTCGGAGTTGGGAGCCAACCCCAACTCCTCACGAAAAAAAAAAAAAAAAAAAAAAAAAAAAAAAAGAACGAGCACGAAGTGCTCTGGTGGGGAGGAAGACCCACCTGCGGGTCGGGTCGGGTATGACCGACCCGAACCCGAGTGAACCGGGTTTTGGCCGGGTCAAATCGACCCGGGTCCGCTTGGACCGGGTCGGGTCAACCCGGACCCACCCCCAATAAAATGATGGATTGGAAGGCTGACTAGGCCTGCGTTGACCTTGCGAGATTGGCTCGGGGGTCCACGTAGGCTTAGGCCGGGCGGGGCCCAATTCGTGAAAAAATTCTTAGATTAAACGTGACCAGCAACAGCTGCCGCAAATAGATCCGGTCGATCCACCACAACAAGGGGACAATGTTGAGCATGAGACGTAAGCGTGGCTTCTGAGAGATGAGCAGCTTGGTGATACATAGGTATTTTACTTGTTGCTTGTGTAAATTCTTAGATTAAACGTTTGCTTTTGTAGATAACTTTAGCAATTCTTCGCATTACTTTATGATTGACACTTCTTTTTGTACATATTTAGATTGATATTCCATAATCTATCATGGATTTTACTTTTTTGACCTTTTCCGTCTTTGCTAGAAATATTCTTATGTAAAGAAAAATATACTATATCTACGAGATGTTTGCGAGA
The DNA here is from genome assembly GCA_039657365.1 of Stephania yunnanensis. Taxonomy (NCBI): domain Eukaryota; kingdom Viridiplantae; phylum Streptophyta; class Magnoliopsida; order Ranunculales; family Menispermaceae; genus Stephania; species Stephania yunnanensis. The sequence continues at coordinate 3,720,671 of CM077586.1, read as the reverse complement.
ATATTTGGGAGAAGAAAACATCTTGTTTGTTGTGTGCAAGTCTTATGCGTTGCCGGTTCTCTCGAGTGCTATGATGAAGAAAGTGGTAGAATTGACCAGGGAGCAACATTTTCATGCCATAGCAAATGAATTTGGGAAATCGATAAAGGCTCGTTTTTCGGTCATCTGTGTTAAGAACATGTAGGCTCTTGTTCTTCTAGAATTAGCTTTGTGTTGCCAATCATGTACGCTCTTGTTCTTCTATAATCGCATGTCCCTAGAAGAACAAGAGCCTACATGTTCTCAACATAGATGACCGAAAAACGACCCTTTATCGATTTCCCAAATTCATTTGTTATGGCATGAAGATGTTGCTCCCTGTCAATTCTACCACTTTCTTCATCATAGCACTCGAGAGAACCTGCAACGGCATAAGACTTGCACACAACAACAAAAAGATGTTTTCTTCTCCCAAATATTCTGCAAACATTCTGTAGATATAGTATATTTTTCTTTACATAAGAATTTTTCTCGGGGAGGAAAATGTCAAAAAAGTAAAATCCATGATAGATTATGTATGAACTGGGATTCCAAGGCAACTAAGATATACAGAGGATAAATGAAGAAAACATTTACCTGCAATTCATGGTGGGCTCGTTCATCTCAAAGGTATGCATCCAATAATCTGAGCAGCACACTGAGTTTTTTCTACTTCATGTAGAGGCTCTTACCAGCCTGTCTATTTGTTCTATTGCACAAAATAATTGTTCTCCATCAATTTGAATGTGTTAACCAGGCTCATCTGCCATTTATTTTCCAATCAAAATTACTTGGATGACATACTCTTGATTTTGTTAGTGTCACCTAAATTGGTGCCATTCAATTCTGGGTCACCCTAAACTAACGTGTCTAGGTTAAAGTACATGATGGTTAATTGTATCATTGCCTAAGCACATGATGTAGTGTTATAGTTTGGACCAACATACTATATATCCATCAAACAAGTTCATATAATTGATGGTTAAAAGTTTTAAACTATTAGAGTTTTATTTTATCTCGTCAGACATTTGTGAAAATATATCACATTATATCATTCTTATTGCTTAATATTCTAAGTCTTATCGTGACTCGTTACTATGGAACTTCTATTTCAATAAACATGGGATAATTTTCTAGTCAAATCATTTGTCTATAGTTAAACATTTAATTGAATTCAATAATACTTTACAGACTCAATTATATTGTTCTTCACCAATTCATTCAAATATTTCAAGATAATAAGATGGGTCGCACCTATTTTTTATATTGTGATTGAATCATGGTTATGATATTAAGTTGCTTAGACTTTTAGTCTTGCTCAACTACTCTAGTGCCTTCCTTACATTGATTAAAGGAGTCTTTTCCTTCCATTTCCATCAATCACAATTAATCTCTACATCTCCTTTTTTTATGCAAAGTTTACTCAATTTCAATTCTTGTATCTAAGCTATTCTAATGTTTATATCACCTTTAGTAGTCCCTTTTACAAATTTCTCAAGGCTTTGCTGTCCACTTAGACCACTTAAAATCTTTTTATCTTAATTGACACAAGTTTATGTTCTTAACTCTTATTTTTTGAATTGGCTATGAACAATATAAATTCGTAGAATCTTGTAATCAATTGAAGTCTTTCGTAGCTAATTCTTATTCAAAATAGAGAAACTTTGATATTCAAAAAGTCTCACTGTTTGTTCTTGCAATAAATCTTTTTCGTTTGTTCTTGATATTCAAAAACTCTGACTCTATATACTAATCACTTACTAATATTCAGTGGTCTGGCCCAAGCTACCCGATTTCCCTATAAACCAAGGTCCAGAGGTCTTCAATGGAGTGGTGGTACATTGAATGGACTACTCGGCCCATAGGGGATGCCACTCTCTTTGGTTGATATAAGCGAACGAGGTAGTGAAGTATCTTTATTTTTCTGGATGGATTACTTCATTCTCATACCATGATTGTTCACCATTTGTAGAACTCAATTCAAGTATGATATAAAGGCTATAAACATGATTATTCTCATACCATAGATCCCAATTGCTCCCCTTATATGAAAAAATGGATGTACTGCAATGACACTGTCAATTCTTTGAAGAATTCTCAGTAAATGTGCTGAGAATTCAATCAAGGCAATAATTCAGCCCATATCTATTTACAAATAAAATAGTGCAAGGTTCTGGGAGTATTTGTATATGGAGTAACTGAAGTAAGCTAATTTTCTTAATCATGTTTTATGCTAATATATTTTTTTGGTGAATTGAAACAACTTCTTTATATGTGGATTACTGTTTTGCATACTCTTATGAATCTGGATGATAATCGATACTCAGTTGCCATTGTTGGTGAGATTTCTTTGTACTTTGGGGCAACACTGATATTTGACTTCTGCTCATGCATATTCTCAATCATAAATATTTTCAGTCATAGATCAGCAGATAGGATGTTATTGGAAGTATCTGAAATATCAGAACCTTTTGTTCAATTTCTGTAACTGATTCGATTGCTTATGAAAACCTTTTGCTTTTCTTGTTTTTAGATCTCTATCACGGATGCTGCAGAAGCTTTAGTGCATCTTTCTGTAAGATGCATTGCTTAATCATATATTTCAAATTTCTCCATGTATGAGAGAGTTTTCTAATTTTGACCTTGAAAATGCAGAATGACGTCTCTAATAGAATAGTTGGAGAGACTCGTATCCTTACTGGCTGAAAAATGGCATATACTTTCTTTGGAAGCTTGATGTTTTACTTGTTCACATTTATTAGTCCTTGCCTTGGCTTTCATTTCTCTTAAAACTTTAACCCCAAATAGAAATGAACATGGAGAGCGACATGAGTCAATGTGCTTACATCTTTACTGATTCAAAGCAGAGTCGATGAGGGATACTAGGTGGGAATTCTTATGCGGTTTGTAATTGGATACCGCCTAACTGAATTTGAATTGTGAAACACAGCTCATTCTCTGAGAATTTAATAGATTAAAAACTGGAAAACTGATTCTTCCGGACTTGGCCGGATCTCGAAAAACTAGAGAAAACTGGAGTGAAAGAAAAATTCTTGAAGAAGCAAAAACCATCAACAAGTCCCTTTCTGCTCTTGGTAATGTGATCAATGCTTTGACTGATGATTCCCCTGGCCGAGTAAACCATATTCCATATCGTGATTCTAAGATTACTAGGATTTTGCGAGATGCTCTTGTAAGCCATTTTCCCCTTTCCTCGATTTCTCCATGTTCAATATGCCTTATACTTGCTTTTATGGTATATGCTTTGCTCACACAACTAATTGATCTGTCCATGAGACTCGGGAAATGCATTTAAGTGCCATCTAGTGTCATATTAATCATAGGGAATTTGATAATTTGTTTTTGATAAGGAAGACCTCTAGTGAAGTTTTAACTAGAGTTACGGTTGATCTTTCACTAAAAACCATTTTGGAATTCGCCGTACTTTGAAGAATTGATCATGACAATCCTGTTTATCAGAGTATTTGAAATTGTTTATGGATCTATTCAAGTGTAATTAGTTGTCTCCAGTTTTAAATTAATTAATCATTTGTTCCACAAGAGCATAAACAACTTACATTTATATCCTTATTGATACATACTTTAATCCTATGTATTTATACTAGAAAAGTATAAAGCACACCATAATTGATTCTTCCTTCTTTTTCCTTAACTTCTTCAAAGCCAAATTTCTTGAAGGACAGAGCAAATAAATTTTCCCTATTCAAACAGAATTTTAGCCTTTAGTTATTTTGCAATTACCCCCTACAATTAAGAACTTGCTTACTTGCCACTGGGTAACTTTGAATTTTCAGGTGAAAACAAAATTTAGCAGTAAACTGATTTTTTTTCTCATATTAAATTCTTGCTTTTGTTATTTCTTTTTTTCTCATGCCTGAGTTTGCTAATAGGAGTTTGGAACAATTCATTGTGTCGTTCAAAAGCAATTAATATTGCCAATGATTGGGTCTCCCCAAAATTATCATAGATGATGCACTTGTACTATACGGAACAACTAGTTCAGAAATTAACGAGGTACGTCAATATTCATGGCTGTTGGGTGTTAGGATTGCATTTGATAAAAGTTACTTAGTGCTTCAAAGTTACTGAAATTTCGACACCATGCAGGTGATAGTTGATACACGTTAGATGCTTCAAATTCACATCTAAATATACCTATAGATCTTATTGATATGCTATGATGGGTATTTTCTTGCATTTCTTCCTTGAGTTGTAACTTGTAATTCCCAAAATTTAAGAAAATAGAACACATCAATGGCCATCTCATATTCAATAAAATGAAAATAAGCCCATTAGTTACTGAAAGTAAGGATTTTGTGATGTGACTTGATGCAATTCTATCTCTTCTTCTTCTCTCGTACTTTTCTTAATTCATATTGTGCCATATATTGCTTGCATTCCTTTTGGGTATCTTAATCCATCATTCACGCGCATAAGCGCGCTAACAAGCAATGGACATTTTTTAAGGGCCACTAAACATCCAACCATACTAGATTCCCATACTTCTTTATGGAGATTATTTCATTTATGGATGTTATCAGGGACTGAAAGAAGACTAAAAATTTGAGGTAGGCTCGTCCATATTTCTGATTACTGGATGATTGGAACCCCATATACTTTCCAGCCTCTCCCTTCTTTTCCTATATATTTTTACTTCCTTGAAAGCTCTTGATGTTGTGTGGTGTATTGCTTTTACCGGACGTTGGAGCGGATCTGTTCTGGGTGCTATTTAGCTCTCTATTTGGTTCAGGATCGCTCGGAAGGAACCCCGTGAATATGCATTATCACTTGGTTGTTGTCCTCGAGATGGAGAATCGAAGTGCTTCAAAGTCTGCGTTATAGTTATTATATGGAGTCCTTATTGCTCTTCTTATTCGACCAGTCATGTTGGAGTTTTGGTGATTGGAGCTGTTGAACATTAGAGGCAACTTGTTCTTGGTTATTAAGCTTAATTCTTTTTGTGCATATTTATAGGATTGTAAGTTTTCTTTTTTTTTTTGTGGTTGTTGAACAATAGGATTGGTGGTCTTTGTGAATACTTACAACTTTGGAGCTTTTGTAATACAAGACAATTTTCCGTGGATATATAAATCTTTTTCAAATTTCGATTTTTACATTTTTTTTCTCTTTTGAATATTTGTTGATATATATTGTCGATGTATGAATGTCAAATTTGGTTTTTTTGTGGGATGTTAGCACCCCCAAGGAGTTGTTGGAGGGGGTGCAGGCGATGGAGTAGGTCATATGGTTATAATTTCAAGTTATAGGTTGGAGAACCAATTGGATTATGTTTATGTTTGAAAATAAAATGAAAAGGAAAATTAGAGACGGATTAGCGACGGAATTCAAACATTCCGTTGCTATTCCGTCTCTAATTTTCCAGGAATATATGCATAAATCACAAAAGGAATCAGATACGGAATCAGAAACGGAATTATCCGTCTCTGATTCCGTCTCTGATTCCGTTTCTGATTAGCAACGGAATCAGAGACGGACTTCATAAATTTATTATTTTCGTCTCTAATTCCGTTGCTAATCAGAAACGGAATCAGAGACGGAATGCAATTACAAATGTACCATTTCGAAAAAAAATTTCATTTATGTTCCGTCTCTATTCCGTTTCTAATTTCCGTCTCAAAATCCGTCTCTAATCAGAAATAGAATTTTTTCGTCTCTATTCCGTCTCTAATCAGAAACGGAATCCATTTTCCGTTTCTGATCGAATCAGCGACGACGTTTTCAGAGACGGAATGGATTCCGTCTCTGTTTCGTTTCTGATTGCAATTAGAGACGAAATTTTGCAAATCAGAGACGGAAATTCCGTTTCTAATTTGCTATTTTTTTGTAGTGAAAATAAGGTTAGTACCAGTTGCATGGTTAATTCGAAAATACATATTTTATAAAATATTAGTTTAATTCATAACCAATCGAAAGTTAGTTGCTTTTGAAAATATCGGGTAGCCCACCACCATCCAGCAATTTAATTAATTCAGTGATCGATTAAGGCCGGGGAAGGCCGGCCTATATATAGTAGCAGATTGGCAACTTGTTTAATTAGGTAGATAAGTCTGTACAATCCCACTTGTTTTCTATTAAATAACTTTGCATTTATGTGGCCCATGAACAGCTAGCGAGAAGTTGTTCGAAAATAAATACTATTGTACTGACATGAAAGTTACAGTATAATTTATATGTATCACATGCTCTCCCACTAGTGCTTTCTTCTTTCTCTTGTTTTAATTTTGTAGTCCTTGGTAGGGATACGTGGTTTTCACAGCAGTGTGTGGCGTGGCATTGGGCATTAAGAAGATGGTTGTGTGGTACTATTGATGTGAATTAGCTTGGTGCCTCGCATAGTGCACGTGGGGCGTACTGCCATGGGGCGTTGGAATGTCTTCGATCCTAGTATCAAAAATGGTGGCGATGAGGCCGAGGTATGTTTCAGCCATGGTCTTTCCTGATTGGATTTTTTTTTTTTGAATATTATTTGTAAGACTCTTCAAGCTCTACTTAACCACTTTCAACTTTTAAAGTCTCAATTTTAATTGGGAAGAGTTAATCACTTTTATATATATATATATATACTTCATTTTGACCTCATGGACCGAAAGTCGCAGGCTCTGATAACGTGCAAAATTTCATTTCGAAGTTTCATTTAATCAATGTGCATGAGACTAACTTTAGGTCCACACATCTTCAATATTGTTGAATCATTCATTTGTGTGTATAAAATTTCATTTCGAAGTTTCATTTAATCAATGTGCATGGGACTAACTTTAGGTCCACACATCTTCAATATTATTGAATCATTCATTTGTGTGTGTATATATATATATAGCATTCTTTGTAAATAGCATGGAGGATAAACACTCCTATAGTGTATTCAACTTTGTGATCAATAACCCAAAGACGGGTTGGCGCAGTTACAGGAAGAGCGTTCGCTGATGAAGAATTCTAGGTTCAAACCTTGCTGTTGGCGCCTTGCATCCTGGATACCCTCCCTCAATTCTCAAAAAAAAAAAAAAAAAAAAAAAAAAAAAAAAAAAAAAAAACCAATTACTCACCCCTTTTGTCTTCTTGATGAAATCATCTTCATCTAACGAGGATAAAGATTTCAAGCTTCTAGGTTAAACCATGAATAACAACTTAGACATTACTGTCACTATAATAAAATGATCTTTTTACAACACTTAACTATGTTGCTATACAATATGTTATTAAAACTTATTAAATTTTAAAGTAACATATAACTTAATATTGTTTATGAAAAAAATAGTTAATAATTGAGTAAATATTATAAAACAAAAAACTTTATTAAATTTACAAATCATTGCACATTAATTTCTTTATTATAGATACAAGGTTGTTAATTATAGATACAACATTGTATTGCAAACTTTTTAGATGTTGTAATTAAAAACATTTTTTCATGTGGCGTTTAAGAGGTGGGCTAGTTTAGGTATTTTTTTTTAAAAAAAAAATTTACTAATCTTCTATATATGTAAAGGAATTGTTTTTGTAAAAAGATCTTACAATGTGACACATGGCATACGAGAAGCTCCCACAGATTGACACGTGACATGATGATGTTACAATTTCTATTTTGCTATTTTAGGTAATTTTTATCACATGTGGCATATTTATACTAGTAGTTGTCCCGCGCTTTGCGCCCTGAAGAAATTGAGTATTAGTATTTGTTCAAAATACATTAATCTATAACTCAATGAAAATAACTTTGATGAGAAAAAGAAATTAAAGACAAAGTGAATGGAATGTCATGTGTAATACGTAACTTTATTCTCATTAGAGTTGGAGTTGATGACACGACGAATGAGGTGATGACGTGACGATTTAATTTTTATATTTAGTAATGTTTAATAGAATTTTAAAAATGGAAGGAAATCAAGTATTGAATAAGGCTACATATTGGGCATGCCACGTGACTCGTCGAAAAGGCTTGAAAATGCCACGTGGCACACCCAAGATGTAGGCTATTTGTTCAAAATACATTAATTTATAACTCAATGAAAATAACTTTGATGAGAAAAGCAAAGTAAACAAAAAATGAATGAGATGTCACGTGTAAGACGTAACTTTATCCTCATTAGAGTTGAAATTGATGACACGATGAATGAGGTGATGACTTGGTCATTTAATTTTTATATTTAGTAATGTTTAATAGGGTTTTAAAAAAGGAAGGTAATGAGGTATTAAATAAGACTACATATTGGGCATGCCACGTGGCTCGTCGAGAAGGCTTGAAAATATCACATGGCACACCTAAGATGTAGGCTTAATATATATATATTAGAGTTGGAGTTGATGATGTGGCAAAAGAGTTGATGGTGTGGCGAATGGGATGCCACATGTAAGACGTAACTTTATTCCCGTTAGAGTTGGAGTTGATGACACGACGAATGAGGTGATGACGTGGTGATTTAATTAATTTTTATATTTAGTAATGTTTAATAGTGTTTTAAAAAAAGAAGGTAATGAGGTATTGAATAAGGCTACATATTGTGCATGCCACGTGGCTCGTCGAGAAGGCTTGAAAAGGCCACGTGGCACACCCAAGTTGTAAGCTTAATATATATAGATATAGATTAGAGTTGGAGTTGATGACACGACGAATGAGGTGATGACTTGGCGATTTAATTTTTAAATATATTTAGTAATGTTTCATAAGGTTTTAAAAAAGGAAGGTAATAAGGTATTGAATAAGGCTACATATTAGGCATGTCACGTGGCTCGTCGAGAAGGCTTGAAAATGTCACATGGCACACCCAAGATGTAGGCTTAATATATATAGATTAAAGTTGGAGTTGATGATGTGGCGAAAGAGTTGATGGTGTGGCGAACGGGATGCCGCGTGTAAGACGTAGGCTATGTTTGGCAAGACTAGATAAACTAGCTGATAGCTGATAATCTAGCTGATAGCTGATAATCTAGCTGATAGCTGATAATCTACTAGCTGGTAGCGGAAAGCTGATAATCTAGCCGATCAAGTAAAAACTGTTTGGAATGATAGCTGATTGATTAGCTGATAAATGCAAAATGACAATAAAGGACATATGACACAATTAAGTATATTAATTATATAATCATATAATTAATGTATTTTATTTACAAAATATAAATTAATACCATAAAATAATTTATATTATTTAGAAAACTAAACTATGTGCATGTGTCCATAAATGCTTACATGAAAATAGCTCTATATTAATTTATAAGAATTCGTAAAAAATAAACACATGTAAATAAAATATAACAAACGACTTGGATAACTATACATATACCTAACGCATCATCCATAACTGAGAAGCAATATTATTGCGAATATTCTTCATTTCTATAGAAGTATCTCTATAACTTAAAAAAAAATAGTAGATTAGTAAAAAAAAAAATTAAAAATATGTATGACGCGCGCCGAACGCGTCAATAAAATTAAAAAATACCTAAACCAACTATTTTGTAGAATAGTGGCAAAGGGTCGATCCCATAGGGACTGATATTATTTCTAAGGTTTAAAAAATAACGAAAAGAGAAATCGGGGGTTTAAGAGAGAATAATAAATCTAATAAATTAACTAATCTAAATATAAACAAAATAATTAAAGCAAGGAGATAAAATTGAAAATAAAATAATTAATAAAAATACCTAGGTCAAGACATACAAGTTCGGTTCGGTAAAAGATTGGATTTGGTCGTCGATTTATGTAAAATATGCAAATCAAAATATCTTAGTGTAGCTATAGACCCGGTAACGTACGCGGTTCCTCGCACTTCCTAATCTGGATAGCCAAGGTACGACGATGACTACTTCCCTAATCAAACACATAACCACAATTCAAGTGAATTGGGTTTAATGCGTTGACCGCAATGGGCTTTGTGAAGGCACTACACCTAGACAACCGGATCACTCGTGTGTCCAATTTAGCCTAGATTTCTAAAGTATTCAACCGGTCCCAAAAGGGTCGAATCAATCGGTATGGTCGATTGCCACTAGTGTGGTCTTATTGCACAAACACGGATGCTTACGACTCACTGACAAATAAATCAAAGTTTAAACTAGCGTTTAACTTTGATTGTTCAAACAATACCAAAGAAAATAAAATAATAATGAAAAGACTGAAATTAAAATATATAAATCTCACAAATCCATTGATATGCGCATCGAACCTCCTCATGATCTTGCCTAGGCTAGAGGTTTTAGCCTCGCATCAAGAACACAAAAGAAAAGAAAGAAAAATAGAAAATTGGGGAAGAGAGTTCGGCCCGAGAGAAGAAGAGAGTTCGGCCAGAGAGAAGAAGATTTCGGCCAGCACGTTTTTCCTCTTTTACCATATCTCTCTGTTTCTATTTTTTAACTAACAAATCCTTTATATCTATCTATATAATATATATTCTATATAAAGATATATATATATATATATATTCCTATATATTATAAACCAAAACATAATGTTGCATTAATGCATCAACGCCATATGCTCCACTTGATCTTCTTCAATCATCATGACACCTGTGGCCCGCCAAATTTGCCTCGAGATGCGCACTAGCACGACTTTCGGTGTAAAACGGATCCAGACATATAAATACTCGATTTTGCATAGTTTTTCGTCCCGAATTTAACCGCGCACTCCAATAACCCTGAAAATAATAAATAAACGCAATTAGGCTAGTATTTTGGAGACTTGACAATAAAAATATATAAATAAACTATATATAATATTACATAATTAACGACTCAACAAATACCCCCAAACTTAGGACTTTGCACGTCCCGAGCAAAGGTGTAAATGACAAACACACAAATAAACTAGACTCATAATATAAATATGTACAGACTCAACTAATCCTATACCCGATTCATAATTCATGGAGTTCCTTTGGTTTACATAGTTGTCAAGTTAACAAGCCACTCATGAAATTTCGAAGTTAAGATATGTCAAGAACCGCAACCCATACACAATTAAGATCACATTTTCAAGACAAAGATATGATCAAGACAAACACCATCAACTACTCGCGGGTTTTCTTGGTCTACACATTCAAGCATGCAAGTTTACAATTTTACTTAATCTAGCTATAAGCACTCGAGCTAAATCTTTTTATTTGAGGAGTTTCCATACACTTCCGCCTTTATCCATTTTATATGTAAACTCTATTTTTTTTTCTCCAATTTTTTTTTTTTTTCAAATAATACGGTCCCTGCTCCATTTCCTATGGACCACTTTCCTCACTTTTTCCCACCACAAGTTTCCCTGCTCCATTTCCTGTGGAAACTTGTGGGACTCTCTATATTTTGAAAACTCCTGTTAGCCCTTCTCACTTTCACTATAATTAAGCAAATTCTCCAATGTGGGTTAAAATATCATCACTTGCACAATTTCAACCGTCTACCCATTTTGGTATCTAGCACAAGGCTTAACCATCATACTAAGTCCCTAATCATAAAATCATAAAAATGCTGAACTACGGACTCGAGTGAGTATTTCTCCTACTTTTTCCTAAGTTTCAAGTCAAAGAGGCAACCATAATGTACTCATCCATAACCAAAGGCATGAAACAAAGTTTCGGGTGACTCTAAACAATATAATAATAAAAACTATACTAAATACATGCATGAAAGTGTATCAACTCCTAACGAAATGAGAAAATGAGTGTGACGGGAAAAGAAATGGAAGAAATGAGTGAATAAGAGATATCAAACACCACCAATACCATCCAACAACCACATATAGCCGCATATAATTGAAAAAATCTTAAACAAACTCACCTGCGGTCTTTCGCAAAGCAATCCATCCTACATAATCCATAAATCCTAAAGTACCCCCAAACTTATTCTGAACCTTGTCCTCAAGGTTCAAAACAAGTCAATGAATCCATGCAACAAAAAGAAAAAGAATAGTGGTGAAAAAGAACGTGGATAAATAAATAGGAAGATGATACAAATACATGCATAATAAAAGTCTCCAAAAACTAGTGAATGCTCAAATCTCGCATGTCTAGGTGACTAAGGAAACTATGAAATAAAATTATCATAATAAGAACAAGAACTAATAAGCATGGGAGTTAACTCAAATGATTCCTATCAAATCTTGCGAGCCCGAGTCTTTCAACTACGGGTGAAGTCAACAAGATGATGGAATGAGGTTTTGGGTTTTGGGTCTACTTAAAGACCCGCCACTAATGTGGCGACTTAAGTTGGATATGTCCCAACCAAGTCTCAAAACACCTAAAACTCTAATAATATGTTAATTCCTAAAAAAGAATATGCTCAAATTACTCCAAAAATAATATAATCCATAGTCAAACCTATCGAAACTCAGGGGGTTGTCCAGTACCATCAGTGCTCATCAAACATTCATTACACCTGCAAAAACCCAAGAGACCAAGTTAGGGCTTTATTAAACATAAAGAACTAAAACTAAATTAAAATTGAAATAAATGCAATAAAAATAAAAACAAAGCTGGGCTGCCTCCCAACGAGCGCCTTTCTTTTAAGTCTTTGGCTAGACTTATCGTGATACATTACGTGATGCCCTCTCCTTTAGAGATGTCAACAACGAATGGTGCATCTACAGCTTTGGGCAGTGCAGCATGCATGCCCTCTTTCAGAGTTCGGAGCTCATTCGGGACCTCTAACACAAAAGAATCTGTCATATCATGGTCGTACAACACAAAGGTGTCAGCAGTGTAGAAAATCCGCGAACGCTCCTTTACTTCCACCCTCGTATAAGGTTTTGCAAATATGCATGGGAGGGTGGGTGGTTTCACCAACACCAGAGGTTGGTCTTCCTTGCTCTCTATCTGCGGCTCCTCTGACCGATTTGAAATGACTCCAATTTCTAATGCGACGTCATCATCATCATCATTCGGTGCAATGGACATGTCTGGCTCAATAGGAAGGACTTCAAGTCCTTGCATTGTTTCGCGCCAATAGTTCTCCACCGGTGTATCAACATTCTCCTCAACATTACTCAATGTATCAACATCCACATTCTCCTCTAAGTAAGAAATTGGTTGTGTATTACACAACTCTTTCTCATCACGCATATTCTGGAGTGTGGCATTCAATTGAATAAATTGATTTTCCAAGTTTTGCAAGCTTGGAAACTCACGCGAAAATTGTTGAAGCTCTTCGTGAAACCGCTGTTGACCATCTAGTAATTTTTTCATCAGATCTTCTAAAGAGGTGCTTTGTTGAGGACTCTGTGGACTCGACATGTGCCCAAAAAAATCGGGTTGCGAAGATGCATAACTAGGACAGTTATAATTCCTATGATAATACGGACAATCGTATATAGAATGAGAATAATCTTCACAAATTTCGCAAACCGCGACCTGTTGCACAAAAGAATGCGTGTCAGAAAATTGGTGTCCATTATATAACATACCTACCTCATTCACATTATAGTAATGTGAGTCTTCGAATTGATCATAAATGTAGGGGTAGGAGGCCATCGCGGGGTCGCCTGCATACATGCTAAGAACAAGGGACTAGATACAAAAAAATGAAATAAAATAAATAAATAAATAAATAGAAAAAATAACCAAAGAAAGAAAAAGACCAATCCCCAGCAACGGCGCCAAAAATTGACGCGCGCCGAACGCGTCAATAAAATTAAAAAATACCTAAACCAACTATTTTGTAGAATAGTGGCAAAGGGTCGATCCCACAGGGACTGATATTATTTCTAAGGTTTAAAAAATAACGAAAAGAGAAATCGGGGGTTTAAGAGAGAATAATAAATCTAATAAATTAACTAATCTAAATATAAACAAAATAATTAAAGCAAGGAGATAAAATTGAAAATAAAATAATTAATAAAAATACCTAGGTCACATACAAGTTCGGTTCGGTAAAAGATTGGATTTGGTCGTCGATTTATGTAAAATATGCAAATCAAAATATCTTAGTGTAGCTATAGACCAGGTAACGTACGCGGTTCCTCACACTTCCTAATCTCGATAGCCAAGGTACGACGATGACTACTTCCCTAATCAAACACATAACCACAATTCAAGTGAATTGGGTTTAATGCGTTGACCGCAATGGGCTTTGTGAAGGCACTACACCTAGACAACCGGATTACTCGTGTGTCCAATTTAGCCTAGATTTCTAAGGTATTCAACCGGTCCCAAAAGGGTCGAATCAATCGGTATGGTCGATTGCCACTAGTGTGGTCTTATTGCACAAACACGGGTGCTTACGACTCACTGACAAATAAATCAAAGTTTAAACTAGTGTTTAACTTTGATTGTTCAAACAATACCAAAGAAAATAAAATAATAATGAAAAGACTGAAATTAAAATATATAAATCTCACAAATCCATTGATATGCGCAGTCGAACCTCCCTCGCAGTCTTGCCTAGGCTAGAGGTTTTAGCCTCGCATCAAGAACACAAAAGAAAAGAAAGAAAAATAGAAAATTGGGGAAGAGAGTTCGGCCCGAGAGAAGAAGAGAGTTCGGCCAGAGAGAAGAAGATTTCGGCCAGCACGTTTTTCCTCTTTTACCATATCTCTCTGTTTCTATTTTTTAACTAACAAATCCTTTATATCTATCTATATAATATATATTCTATATAAAGATATATATATATATATATATTCCTATATATTATATACCAAAACATAATGTTGCATTAATGCATCAACGCCATATGCTCCACTTGATCTTCTTCAATCATCATGACACCTGTGGCCCGCCAAATTTGCCTCGAGATGCGCGCTAGCACGACTTTCGGTGTAAAACGGATCCAGACATATAAATACTCGATTTTGCATAGTTTTTCGTCCCGAATTTAACCGCGCACTCCAATAACCCTGAAAATAATAAATAAACGCAATTAGGCTAGTATTTTGGAGACTTGACAATAAAAATATATAAATAAACTATATATAATATTACATAATTAACGACTCAACAATGTAGGATAGCCCACCACTCGAACACTACATTAAAAAATATTTTTATAACATCTAAAAATATTTTTATACTCGACGTTGTTAAAACTTATTTAATATGTAATAAATATCTAAGAAGATTATCTATAATTAAGAAATTAATGTGTAATGATTTTTAATTTTAGTGAAATTCTTTGTTTTATAATATTTAGTTAATTATTAATCACTATTTTTTTATTAACAATTTTAAGCTATATGTTAATTTTAAATTCAATAAGTTTTAATAACGTATCATATAACTGTTGGTCTAGCCTAGAAGAGTTTAAAATGTTGGTTTCGACTTTATCAACTCTATCTGGATATAATAGCAGGTATTAATGATGTAGTCCAAGAATTAGCTTGTAAATTCTTGAAAAAATATGATGGAAAGATATGAGAGGATGACATTTTAGTAATTTTCGCAAATGGTGAAGTTTGGGCGTTTGAGTTTTGGCGTTCCGGGGGCATGGGTTTATTGGAAACGACGTGGAGATCACAACTCACTGCTATGCTGTGACTACGACGTTTTTCGGCGAAATTCCATCGTTTCGCCATCCGAAACGGCAATTTTGCTATTTTAGGAAACTTTTGTTTCGCTTATAACTTTCATTAGGAATTTCCATTTTTATTGCCCTTTGCGGCGTTTGTTTCTATTTCTTGTCTAGTTTTCAGTTTAGGGCTTTTTAGACTTTTTACTATTTTTGGCAAATTTTCGGTTTCGCTATTTAAGCGATCTATTGGGTGTAATTCGTAGTTTTTGCTGAAATAAAAGAATTTTCGAACTTTGGCTTAAGTTCTGACCTAGATCGAGTTGTTCATGGATTCGTTCAACTGGTTTAGAAAATCTCTGTTGCGTCAGTTGGTATCAGAGCCTGCTTCAGCGTGATTGGAGAAATCATGCCGCCGAAGAGGAACCAGCAGCGTATCGAGGAGGTGTATGACCGTGACAATCTGAATCGACAAATTGGCCAATTGATTGACCAACGCATGGACGCGGTGGTAGAACGATTAACTGCCATAATCGATTAGTTGTTGGGTCAAAATATTGATCGTGTCCGTAACCATCGAAGGGAACATGTTGGTGATGAACCAGTAGGAGATTCTTCTACCGAAGGGGAGGATAAGTATGTTGAGGCACCGAGGAGGCGCTACAAGCCGTGTGCAGTTGAGGATGATTGCAGGCGGTGGGAGTCTAGGTTGAAGACGGATGTCCCAGAATTTCATGGCACCCTTCAACCGAAATAATTCTTGGACTGGCTGGCGTCAGTTGAAGAAGTCCTAGAATTTAAAGGTGTGCCCGAAGACAAGCGTGTGCAACTTGTTGCGACCAGATTCCGCAATAGGGCCACGGCTTGGTGGCAACAACAGAAGTTGATGCGGAATAGGAATGGAAAGGCGAAGATCACCTCGTGGGAGAAGTTGAAAAAGCATTTACGGGTTGAGTTCTTGCCTTACAATTTCCAACGCCTTATGTATCAAAGGTTGCAGAATCTGAGACAAGGGGCAAAGTCAGTAGATGATTACACTACTGAGTTTTATCAGTTAGTCGCTAGAAACGAATCGGGGAGACTAACGACCAATTAGTGGCGCGATATATTGGTGGACTGAGGGTGCAGATCCAAGATGTCGTCAACATGTTTGATCTGACTTCCTTATCTGCAGCGCACCAACGAGCATTGTTGGTGGAGAAACAACAGCGTCGGGGTGTGAGTAATGCTTCTAGTAATGTTAGTGTTGGGACAGCCAATACTGGAGGTAATATCGCTGCAATTAACCCTGCTAGTCGCACAAATAGACCTAGCACTAGTGGGATTAAATGCTTCGGTTGTGGCGAAGTTGGTCACAGGAAGTCAGAATGCAAAGGGAAGAAGGCTTTCTTTATTGAGAACGAAGAGGAAGACGAAGGGGAAGAGGCCAACATCACTGCAGAACCAGCGTTTGATACTTCTGACAACACAGAAGAGGAGGTCGTGACTGGAGATGTGGGTACTGCCTTAGTTGTAAGGCGTTTTTGTATGACTCCTAGAGCTGTCGCTGATGATGAGTGGCTGCGGAATAACATCTTTCAGTCCAAGTGTACCATCTTAGGCAAGGTGTGCAGGTTCATGATTGATGCAGGCAGTTGCGAGAATATCGTCTCAGTTGAAGCGGTTCAGAAGTTGGGCCTTGCAACTGAACAACACCCCAGGCCCTACAAGCTAGCTTTGCTGAAGAAGGGTGGTGAGGTGAAGGTGTCAAAGCGCGCCTTGGTGACTTTTTCTATTGGTGCTAACTACAAGGATTCAGTCTAGTGTGATGTTGTGGCTATGGATGCTTGCCACTTGTTACTGGGACGTCCTTGGCAGTTTGATAGGGGAATTGTGCATGATGGCAGAACAATAAATACACTCTTATGTTCAAGGGAGTGAAGATTGTGCTAGTACCCGCCAAGGACCCGGAGGAAGTTAAGCCTACTAAAGAATCTAGCAGTTTGCTGTCTTTGGCAAGATTTGAAGATGAATTACAGGGTTCTAAGGTCGTTTACATCTTGATGGGAAAGGAGGTAGATAGAGATGTTGATGTTCCTGAAGCTGCAATTCTTATTGTGAAGGAGTTTTGTGATGTTTTCCCTGATGAAATGCCAGAATCACTGCCACCATTACGTGATATTCAACATCAGATTGACCTTGAACCTGGTGCATCACTACCTAATAGACCACACTACCGAATGAGTCCCAGTGAGCATGAGGAGTTGCGCATACAGGTTGAAGAGTTATTGGCGAAGGGATTCATCCGTGAAAGTCGAGTCTGTGTGCAGTATCAGCCCTCCTTACACCAAAGAAAGATGGCTCATGGCGGATGTGTGTGGACAGTAGAGCAATCAACAAGATTACTGTCAGGTATCGCTTTCCTATCCCTCGCTTGGATGATTTACTTGACCAATTGAGTGGAGCAAAATTTTTTACAAAACTGGATTTGATGAGTGGGTACCACCGGATTCGCATTAGAGTTGGGGATGAGTGGAAGATCGCTTTTAAAACCAGGGGAGGGAGGTCAGATGAGTGGTTAGTCATGTCGTTTGGTTGTCAAACGCACCTAGCACCTTCATAAGAGTCATGAACCGAGCTTGAGACCTTTGATAGGCAAGTGTGTTGTGGTATATTTTGATGATATATTGATATACAGTACTAACGAGGAGGAACACCTCCAGCACGTGCTAGATGTTCTGACTATCTTGCGCAGGGAGAAGTTATATGTTGCGATGAAGAAGTGCTCATTTTTGACACCGAAGGTCCTTTTCTTAGGCTATGTCATTTCTGAAGAAGGGTTGCAGGTTGATGAGTCTAAAGTAGAAGCCATCCGCGCTTGGCCTAGACCTACCACCGTCACGGAGGTTCGCAACTTTCATGGGTTGGCTTCCTTTTACAGGTGGTTCATTCTACACTTCAGCAGTATCATGACCCCAATTACAGACTGTATGAAGGGCGTGAAGTTTGGGTGGAGCAACGAGGCAGATGAAGCATTCCAACTGATCAAGATGCGGTTAACCACTTGCACCCATTCTGGTGTTGCCAGATTTTCACCTACCTTTTGAGTTGCATAGTGATGCATCCAAGGTAGGCATCGGAGCTGTCTTGAGTCAGAATAATAGGCCTGTTGCCTATTTCAGTGAGAAGCTGTCTGGGGCGAAGTTGAGGTATAGCACATACGATGTGGAGTTCTATGCAGTGGTACAAGCCGTGAACCATTGACGACATTATCTTTTCCACAGAGAGTTTGTGTTGTTTACAGACCACGAGGCATTGCGACACTTACATGGACAGAACAAGGTCTCGGCGAGACATGCTTCTTGGGTGGCCTATTTGGAGCGCTTTACTTTTGTGGTGAAACACAAGTCTGGTGTGACCAACAGAGTTGTTGATGCCCTGAGTAGACGAAAAGGTTTGTCGAGCCGCATGACCATTGAGGTACCTGGGTTTTCCTCCTTATCTGATTTGTTTACTACTGATCATTTTTTTGCTACTATAGTGGAGAAGGTGCGGAGTGGGGAGCGTACTGATTACACACTCCATGAGGGTTACTTATTTCGAGGCAACCAACTTTGCATTCCTAATTGCAGCATGCGATTGTTGATTATTAGAGAGTTGCATGGAGAGGGACATGTTGGGCGTGATCGCACTTTGCAGCTGGTGCAGGCCTCTTACTTTTGGTCTACCATTCGCAAGGAAGTGGACAGATATGTGCAGCGGTGCCGGACTTGTCAGCTTTCGAAGGGTACCGCAACTAATGTCGGTCTATATATGCCTTTGCCCATTCCAGAACGGCCATGGGTTGATATTAGCATGGATTTCGTGTTCGGGTTGCCTAGAACACAGCGGGGAAATGACTCTATTTTTGTGGTGGTTGACCGTTTTTCCAAGATGGTTCACTTCATCCCATGCAAGAAGACCACGGATGCTGTAAAGGTGGCTCAGCTGTTCTTTCGGGAGGTGTATAGATTGCATGGCCTTCCTACCTCGATTGTTTCAGATCGGGACACCAGATTCCTCAGTCATTTTTGGCTCAGTTTGTGGGCTATGGTGAACACGCAGCTAAAATTTAGCAGTGCTTATCATCCGCAAACAGATGGGCAGACTGAAGTTGTCAACCGTTCGTTAGGCAACATTTTGAGGAGCTTAGTGGGTGAGAATGTCAGGAGTTGGGACTTCAAGTTGAGCCAGGCAAAATTTGCACACAACTATGATGTTAATCAAAGTACCGGGTTTAGTCCTTTTCAGGTCGTGTATTCAGTACTACCTCGGGGTCCTCTTGATCTGTTACCAGTGCCAAGTAAGACTAGATGGCATGGTAAGGCAGAAGACTTTGTTAGTGGGCTGCAAGAGATTCATCAATCTGTCAAAGATAACTTGCAGAAGGCTGCTAACAAGTACAAACAATATGCAGATCGGAATAAGCGTCACGTGGAGTTTGAAGTGGGTGACTTTGTGTGGGCAGTTCTCACTAAAGACCGGTTCTCTGTGGGTGATTACAACAAATCGTCAGTTCGGAAGATTGGTCCTGTGGAGGTTCTTGAGAAAATTAATCATAATGCTTACAGATTGAAGTTGCCAAGTCACATTCGCACGGCTGATGTATTTAATGTCAAGCATCTTGTTCTCTATTATGGGGATACGTCTGATGATGACAATTCGAGGGCGAATTCTGTCCACCATGGGGAGAAATGAAGTCCAAGAATTAACTTGTAAATTCTTGGAAAAATATGATGGAAAGATGTGAGAGGATGGCGTTTTAGTAATTTCGCAAATGGCAAAGTTTGGGCGTTTGAGTTTTGGCGTTCCGGGGGCATGGGTTTATTGGAAACGACTTGGAGATCACAACTCATTGTTATGCCGTCACTACGACCTTTTTCGGCGAAATTCCATCGTTTCGCCCTCCGAAACGACAATTTTGCTATTTTAGGAAACTTTTGTTTCGCTTATAACTTTCATTAGGAATTTCCGTTTTTATTGCCGTTTGCGGCGTTTGTTTCTATTTCTCGTCTAGTTTTCAGTTTAAGGCTTTTTAGACTTTTTACTATTTTTGGCAAATTTTAGGGTTTCGCTATTTAAGCGATCTATTGGGTGTAATTCGTAGTTTTGGCTGAAATAAAAGAATTTTTGAACTTTGGCTTAAGTTCTGACCTAGATCGAGTTGTTCGTGGATTCGTTCAACTGGTTTAGAAGATCTCCGCTGTGTCAATTAATATTAGCGAGGTTAGTTTAAGTATTTGCGTATTTTGTTTTTACTAATTTGCAATGGCATTAATTTATTAATACCGTAAAAATATGGGTATAATGAGGAGAAAAAATCCAAACGACGGATTTTCGTTTCAAACGTACTAACACTAAGAGTACCGTTTCAATTGGGAGCTTATCATTTAGATTATTTTTAAAATAAGCTACAAACCAAACACAGCTTAACAAATAAACTAGCTTATCAGCTAGCTAATAAGCTAGTTTGTGTTTACCAAATAGAGCTGAAACTTTATTCCCATCAGAGTTGGAATTGATGACACGACGAATGAGGTGATGACGTGGTGATTTAATTTTTATATTTAGTAATGTTTAATAGGGTTTTAAAAAAGAAAGGTAATGAGGTGTTGAATAAGGCTACATATTGGGCATACCACGTGGCTCATCGAGAAGGTTTGAAAATGTCACGTGACACACCCAAAATGTAGGCTTAATATATATATATAGAATATAGATTAGAGTTGGAGTTGATGACACGACGAATGAGGTGGTAACATGGCTATTTAATTTTTATATTTAGTAATGTTTAATAGGGTTTTAAAAAAGGAAGGTAATGAGGTATTGAATAAGGCTGCATATTAAGCATGCCACGTGGCACACCCAAGATGTGGGCTTAATATATATAGATATATAGATTGATGTTTCTATTTTTTTTCCTATTTTTAAGTATATAATATACGTCATCTTAAAAAAAGTATATAATATATGTTTAATTCAGAGATTTATGGGCAATTATTTTCGTTGGTTCAGTTAAGTGTTGTCACTTTTGTTTTTCAACAAATTTATTTTCATATAATATTTTGATAATTTGTCTTGCCGCGCTCAAAGCGCGGGATGCCGACTAGTCTATATATAAAAGAGTTCACAATAAGGTATTTGAGACTGAGGCTATGTTGTTGTTGTTGTTCACAATAAGGTGCCTTAGGTTGTAGCCCTAGGCAACCTTGTATGTGGCTCCGTCCATGTTGCACAGATGGAGGAGCGTAGGCAGGTGGTTTCACAAGAAATCGAAACTATGGTCTCGGTGGGAGTTAGCAAAGACCTCTAAATAGGTCTCAACTGCATAGAGACGCGATGTTGTCATGCTAGAAGCAAATTCATGTGTCATATCACAAACCTAAATCTCACCAATGCATACGTAACCTATATAATTTTAAGGATAAAGATGGTTAACCCACTTTGAATATCGAGATTGAGCACCTACCCACTCGGTACCTATGCGATCAAGCCTCGAGGTGTATCGCACGAGTACGAAGTGGACAAGTGTCCAATCTTGGTGCTTAAAGTTAGTCAATCTAGCATGCTCCTAATTCTAAGCAAGAGTTAGAAAGTTTTGATCTATTTGACCTACCCAATGAAGATCAAACAAACTGACTGCTTGAAACAAAAATAGAAGAATCTTCAAAAATTTGTAGATTGAAATAATTGGGGAACCATTCGAATTATTGGGTCAATACTAATCTGCAATTTTTATTTTATTTTTATTTTTTATATATTCGTGGCTGGTTATCCATGCAAACCGACTATATATTCCTATGAGACTCTGAACATATCCTAGTGACCCAGACAATCTTGGCACAGCGGGAAATTGAATTTCAATTTGAGCAATGCCTATCAAATCTTAGTGCACTCTATTAATCTCTTTTAATCTCAGTGCACTGATATAGTGCACTATATTGAGTCTCACAAAACTTCAGAAGAAGAAAACTTAAATAAATGGTTTCAAAGAGTTTAAGAACAATTTAACCAAGAAAGGCTTTTAAGAGTTTAAGAACAATTTAACCAGTATAACCCACCAATTTCATACTTCCCTTGAAACCACTCATTGCTGTTTCCATGTCTACAGACCACAGAGAAAACAAAATCCTAGTCGAACTGTCTACTAACTAATATTTACACTAATATGGTCCCCCTCTTGATTCCAAGAACCTAGTTGATTCAGTGTGAACGCGACACCACGGTGTGACGAGTTTACATTAGTGACTCGACTACATGTGTGGGGAATAGAGGTTTCTTTCAGGGACGACAAGTTTTTCCCCTACTACATGTTGGTACACATGCAACGAATTGGAGTTGGAATAGGAATCTTGGAGAGAGAGAATAGGAAAGAGAATTGGAGTTGGAATAGGATTTTGGTAGAGAGATATACAAGCATTGGAAAGTCGACTTTGAGAGTTCGACTTGGTGACCGATTGGTGTGCGCACTCGAGTTGAAGTGTGCAATCTCTCTAGTTTTCTTCTCTCTACATTGAAGGTACATCAAGATCTTGAATCTGAAGACTCACGGTGAAGTCTTTGGTGGTTTCTTGGTGATCAAGAAAGGGTACATCAAGATATTGAATCTAAAGACTCGCGGTGAAGTCTTTGGTGGTTTCTTGGTGTTCAAGAAAAGAGGTGCAAGGGTTTTATACAATTGGGGTAGTTTTTTCTTCGTTCTTAGTGTGATCATCTAAGTTTTTGGAAGAGATATTTTTGTATTACTCCATTGTTAGTGAATCTCAAGTGATTGAGATATCTTGTACTCTTTATTCATATAGTGGATTTATTCGGAGTTTGGCCCGTGGTTTTTTCCCTCTGATTTAGAGGGTTTTCCACGTTAAATCTTGTGTTCTTTGTGGTGTGATTGATTTGGTGCATTGTTCGTGGCTTAGTGGATTTTATTCATCTGTTTCTCGAGTTAAAGGGGTTACTTTCTTGTTGATTAACCCCAACAAGTGGTATCAGAGCCGCGGTTAGTTCGTGTTCCGAGAATCTTTGTGGGAATCAAGATGGTGGATGATAATGATAAATCAAGCAATATGGTCAAGTTGACGGCTACGAATTATTCAATTTGGCAACCGATGATGGAAGATCATCTTTATTGCAAGGATTTATTTGATCCAATTGAATTTGGACAAAACAAGCCGAGAAAATATCTCGATGTTAATTGGAGGAAGTTGCACCGAAAAAGCTATTTGGGACTATTCGAAAGTGGATCGATCTCGGTATTTATCACCATGTCGGCAAAGAGGTTGATGCACAGAGTTGTGGAGAAAATTGCGGAATATGTGTGAGAGGAAGGGGGCTCGAAACAAGGCTTCTCTAATTAGAAGGCTTGTTAATATGAAGTACAAAGATGGGCGGTCGATGATAGAGCACTTGAATGATTTCGAAGCATTGATCAATCAATTAAGTGCTATGAAGATTGTGCTTGAGGATGAGTTACAAGCACTTTTACTCTTGAGCTCGTTGCCGTAAAGTTTGGGAAACCTTGGTGGTGTCTCTAAGTAATTCTGCTCCAGGCGGTGTCTTATCTTCATCCATAGTGCGGGATAGTCTCTTTGACGAGGAGACTAGGAGAAAGGATAAAGGCATTGAAACTTCACAAGCTCTTGTTACTACTTTGCAACATAGAGGCGTGAAGTCGGTTTAGAGGTCCGCGGGGGAGAGTAAATCTAGAGGCAAGTCTCAAGGAAAAGAAAAATTCTCTTGTTATCATTGTGGCAAGGAAGGACACATAAAGAAAAATTGTAGAGTGTGGAAAAGAGAACAGAATGATGAGAAAAATCAAAATAAAGCGAATGATCGGAATACTACGGCTGCTGTATCAGATGCAATTGAAGACTTGGTTGTGCTTTCCTTAGTTGAGAATCAAGGTCATGTCACTAACACAGATAGTGAATGGGTAGTTGATTCCGCAGCATCCTTCCATGCTACTCCGAGGAAGGATTTCTTCTCTCGTTTATCGAGCGGGGAATTTTGGTAAGGCAAAGATGGGGAACAACGGTTTGCGAGATATAGTTGGCATTGGAGATGTCGTCCAATGCGTGCACAAACATGGGTTGCACGGTAATTCGAAAGATGTGCGACATGTTCGGATCTGCGTCGAATTTGTTTTCTACTCATGCTTTGGACCTAGATGGTTACTACAACATCTTTGGGGGCAAGGAGTGGAAACTCACCAAAGGCTCAATTGTTGTTGCTTGAGGAAAATTGAGCTATACATTTTACAAGACTCGATTGAAGACCGTCGAGGTGACTGAAACGCAATTGAAGATGATTCTTCACTAGATCCGTGGCATAGGCGGCTAGGTCACTTGAGTGAGAAAGGGTTGCGGTGTGTTGGCAAAGAAGTCTCACATTCCCTTTGCCAAAGGTAAATATTTGAACCCTTGTGATGATTGCTTATTCGGTAAGCAACATAGAGTTTCTTTTTCTTCATCATCTGGAAAGAAAAAGAAATTTACTTGAGTTAGTATACTCGATGTTTGTGGTCCCATTGATGTGGAAACTATGGGAGGTGGCAGATACTTTGTTACTTTTATTGATGATGCTTCACGGAAGGTTTGGGTGTTTGTGTTGAGAACAAAATGTCAGGTTCTTGAGTACCTCAAGAAGTTTCATATGATGGTGGAACGAGAAAAATGTGTATCTTTGAAGTGCCTTCGTAGTGATAACGGAGGAGAATACACTTCAAAGGAGTTCGAGAATTATTGCTCAGAACATGGAATCAGACATGAGAAGACATTCCGGGTACTCCTCAACATAATGGTGTTGTTGAAAGAACAAACAGAACCATCCTTGATAAAGTCGATGTATGTTAAAAATGGCTAAGTTGCCCAAGTCGTTTTGGGGTGAGGCTCTCGATCGCTTGCTACTTGATGAATCGCTCTCCTTCAAAGACCATTGGAGTTTGATGTTCCAGAGAGAGAGTTTGGTATGGGAAAGATGTTACTTACTCTCACTTGAAGGTGTTTGGATGCAAGGCATTTATGCATGTGCCTAAGGAGCAGAGACGAAACTTGATGATAGAACTGCTTCGTGTATCCTCTTGGGATTTGGAGATGCGAGTTTGGTTATAGGTTATGGGATCCAGAGAAGAAAAAGATTGTCGGAGTCCAGGGGATGTGGCCTTTCATGAATATGAGACCATAGCGATTTGAAGACATCAAAGAAAATCATAGTTGATGATGATGATGTTTCGGATTGGAGTCTTCTTCCATTACCGATGCCACACATGAGGGAGACTCATTTGAAGAACATGGGGTTGATGTGCCGAAACCCAGTTGATGATGTTTGAGCAGGGGAGCAAACTCCTCCACCAACAGCTTTAGTTGAACCTTCACTTAGAAGGTCTGAGAGAGGGTTGATTCCTTCTACAAAGTACCCCAGTTCTAATTATGTTACAATTACCGAAGAGGGGGAGCCGGAGAGCTTCCAGAAAGTTCAGATTCTCGCTGACAAGAATCTAGTTGATATGTTGACGAAGGTGGTGACTCGTGAGAAGCATCAGTCCTGCACCAAGTTGGTGGGGCTGAGTTGTTATTGAGCATCAAATATGATTGAGATCTCCCCATGTGTTGGAGGGGGAGATTGTTGGTTTTTGTGTGGGCCCCACACACACAAAAAATAGAAAGTCCAACACATGCAACGAATTGGAGTTGGAATAGGAATTTGGAGAGAGAGAATAGGAAAGAGAATTGGAGTTGGAATATGATTTTGGTAGAGAGATATACAAGCATTATTGGAAAGTCGACTTTGAGAGTTCGACTTGGTGACCGATTGGTGTGCGCACTCGAGTTGAAGTGTGCAATTTTTTGGAAGTGATATTTTTTTTGTTAGTGAATCTCACTTTGTTTTATATAGTGAATTCGGAGTTTGCATTTTTTTCTCTCGATTTAGCCGTGTATTATTTGCTATAATAAAATAAAGTTCTCGTTTCTCGAGTTAAAGGGGTTATCAAAAAAAAAGTGATTTTTTTTTTACTTTGTTTTAGAGAAACCTTGCCACCTCTTCTTATATCTTCGATTCTTTTTCGATTCTTTTGAAGCTCATTCACCATTGATTCTAAGATGTTGGCATGCTTCAGTAATGCTATTTAATTAATGATGAAACAAAATATCAGTAATTGTCTGAGCCCAAAAGAACAAAAACAAAATAGCTAGCCATCA
Source organism: Stephania yunnanensis (assembly GCA_039657365.1). Classification (NCBI taxonomy): domain Eukaryota; kingdom Viridiplantae; phylum Streptophyta; class Magnoliopsida; order Ranunculales; family Menispermaceae; genus Stephania; species Stephania yunnanensis. Next base: position 3,693,978 of record CM077586.1, on the reverse strand, counting down.
ACTCAATTACTAATGAGACTTGTGTTTGCCTCCTTCCCAAGTGCAACCAGCAGGCAAGAAAGATTTTTTATTTTAGACCAATTAGTCTCATAACATCTCTCTATTAAATCTAATCAAAGATCCAGGCCAAGGGACTTTTGAACTCTACCATAGCTCAAGAAGAAGCGGGCATTTGTGGGAGAACGTCAAATGCTTGATTTGGTGCTGATTGCTAGCGAATTTATTGAGGAATACCAAATAAAGAAGAATTCAGAAGTGGTTCTTAAATTAGATTTTGAAAAAACATATGATAAAGCGAGTTGGAAATTCTGGATTTTGTTTTAAAGAAGAAAGGCTTTGGGTGCAAATGGATTCAAGATGTGTAAGATTGGTATCTTACTCTATTATTGTTAAACGAATTGATCATGTTTCCCTAGTGTACCTATACTTCGCTTACCCGATTGCCGACATCGACACTCTATACGATGCGAGCATCCGTTACATAATCTCACTCGATATATCAATATTTTTGTACATATCAATATTTTAGTACACAGATGCGATGCAATATGACAATTAACAATTTAAACACTGCATTATAATAAATATCACGCAAAAATAACTATTTTAGTCTCATAAAATCTCTCTATTAAATTTAATCATGAAAGATCATAAACCAACTTTTCTTTCACGAAGCAAGCTTCATAGACGAGAATGGCGTGAAATTTTTTTCTAGTCATTACTAGCTAGCTGCCACACCACCCGCAATTATCTGTGCATTGTGATCTTCTGGCTGAACGACGGCGCCGGTGAAAGCCCAGCGAAGTTTTTCCTGCTTTATCCTTAAGGCTTGACCTTCGTTTGGGCTACGGGGATGGAAAGCTGGTGACTCTCACTCTCCTTTCACTCGGAGAGAGAGTTTTTTAAAGTGTTGAGAAGGCACCAAGAATGGTGGATGACTGATTGTGGATTTGATAAAAAATATGGCCCTTAAAATCTGGAAGTCCGGCAGAAACCTCCACAGTGTCACTTTGAGTTGTCTGCAGAAAATGCTCCAAGCTTGATGAATTGAAGAAATTGTAGATTGAAGCTAGAGTTTACTATGTCTGCGGTTTTACGTAGAGGGTATATTGATGATGTATATTGGCTATTCAAGAAACGCATCAATTCGGTTTCTTAGAAACAGGACTATTCACTTTTGCATTTGTATTTTATCCGATGCATGTATCTCTATGTACATTCATAGCCGATGTAAGCATGAAGAAATTGTGAAACAATTTTATTTTCTATTATATATGTGTACATTTATCCAATTGGTTAATGCATATCAAATACAATGCATATCAAATATCCCCAATGACATTTTACTATTAGAACATTTTTGGTCTTTAATAGTTTTAAAACCCCTATAAATAGGTGGCTTTTGGTTATGTTTATCCCTCATATCAATTAGGTGACTTTTAGAGTTTAAAAACCTCCCAGCAATAGTATGCACGTTTCTTGCATTCAACACCAAAGTTTTAGACGTACATTACTTCTTTCCTCATATATATCTATGATATATATAAAAGTAACTATATATCATCATATATATATATATATATATATATATATATATATCATATATATAAAAGCACGAATCATTTTGATATATATATATATATATAACATTTTCTTTTGTATCCAAATAAACTATAACTTTATCAATCCACTACACGTTTTTTTTCTTTATCTATAAATCAATCATAACTCATTCTCATCAATCCAATACATTTTTATTGAGGAAGTAATGTCCTACTCTTATCTCAATCACAAGAGAGAATATTGATAAGCTAAAAAATGTACTTGTATTTTTAATTTTTAAATTTTAATTACAATTTTAAATTTTGTTAATAAATTCATTAATTCATATGCAACGTCTTAAAACTAGTATATATATATATATATACACGGAACAAAAATCGATCAACAATGTACTCTCAAAAATTGATCAACAACTCAACTAATCAACGACTTTCCTTCCTCTTCAAATCATTCACTCCCTGATGTTGCTTTCCTTTGCTCTTCGATTAAATGTGATTAATCCAACTTTCTTCTCCAATCCCGATTCAAATGTGAATTTGATTCATAGTTTTTGAAAGAAATTTAGGTCTAATCCATTGATCAAGTTGAATTTAACACAAAAGCCCTATTATATAACTTCACTCCATCTTTTTTGCAACCCTGATCATGAAGTGCAAAACCGAATGCATTGCTCTGATGGGATGAAAGAGACAATTTTGGCAAAGTTAATTAGTATGCTTGCAAAAAATCTATATGCAAGTTTTTTTCGCACTTTACAAATAAGGAAGATTTAGAAGATCGTGTTGTTCACTTACTTTCAAGTGTTAGTCGTCTTCTACTTATTGTTTTTCATGTTTTCTATTAATTGTGGTGGTTTTTTCGTGAAATGCCTATAAGAATATTGAATGTGTTGTTTCATTGCCAACAAATTGAACCTCTGATTTTATATATGCAATTGATGAATAGTTAATTAGCACTATTTTATAAGGTGTTTAATTAAAGTCAAATCAATATCAATGGATACCCAAGTCCAAAAATAGTGTTACAATAAATCTATTTTATCTTTCAATCATTTTTTTTTATAAAAAAAGGTATATGTATATATCAAATCATTTTTAATTAGCACTATTTTATAAGGTGTTTAATTAAAGTCAAATCAATATCAATCGATACCCAAGTCCATAAACAGTGTTACAATAAATCTATCTTATCTTTCAATCATTTTTTTTTATAAGAAAGAGGTATATTGCGAGCGAAGCGAGCGGGTCAATCGTACGTAGCACGTCTTGAAATAAATCTATCTTATCTTTCAATCATTTTTTTTTATAAGAAAGAGGTATATTGCGAGCGAAGCGAGCGGGTCAATCGTACGTAGCACGTCTTGAAACTAGTATATATATATATAGTTACTCTATAAATATCGGAATTCATATAGCAATGTTTAAAATAGATGTGCCATTATATCCAACAATCCCCCACATGAATGGAAATTGATCAATATCACATATTATATAACACATCCCCCGCATAAATTAATTTTTTTTCCTGATTTTTTTTAAAATAAAATAATCAGACTCTAGCGTGAGTACGGTGGAAATGAGCGGCATCAGAATAGGTAGCTCGTGGCTTTAAACCTTCCCTAGTGTAACACCATCGGGTTTGCTAGCTAATCAGTAAACTCGATGTATTGTTCATCCATTTGTGCAAACCAAAACAATAATATACACACAACCCACTTCCGACAATTTGAGTTCCTCGGTTGTGTTCGTTAATATGGCCATGAACAACTCCCGGATTCATGAGCGCTTGACGCGCGTCGAACGCGTCAATAAAATAAATTTTTACCTAAACCAACTATTTGCAGAATAGTGGCAAAGGGTCGATCCCACGAAGATTGGTATTCTTTCTAAGGTTTAAAAAGAAAAAAAGGGAAATCGGGGTTTTGAGAGAATGAATGAATTAACTAATCTAAATATAAACAAAATAACTAAAGCAATGGAAATAAATTTGAAAACAATTAATAAAAACACCTAGGTCAAGACATACAAGTTCGGTTCGATAAAAGATTGGATTTGGTCTTCGATTTATATAAAATATGCAAATCAAAATATCATAGTGTAGCTATAGAACCGGTAACGTACGCGGTTCCTCGCACTTCCTAATCTCGATAGCCAAGGTACGACGGTGACTATTTCTCTAGTCAAACGTATACCCTATACTCAAGCGTATTGGGTTTAACACGATGACCGCAATAGGTTTCGTGAATGCACTACACCTAGACAACCGAATCACTCGTGTGTCCGATTTAGCCTAGATTTCTAAGGTATTCAACCGGTCCCAAAAGAGACTAATCAATTGGTAGGGTCAATTGCCACTAGTGTGGTCTTATTGCACAAGGACGGGTGCTTACGACTCACTGACAAATAAATCAAGGTTTAAACAAGTGTTTAACTTCAATTGTTCAAATAATACCAAAGAAAATAAAATAATAATGAAAAGATTGAAATTAAAATATATAAATCTCACAAATCTATTGATACGCACAGTCGAACCTCCCTCGCAGTCTTGCTTAGGCTAGAGGTTTAATGCATCATGGAAGAGAACACAAAAACAAAAAATAGAACAAGGGAGAGAAGTCGGCCTCGCATGCATACTTGAAGAACACCAAGAGAAAAAGAAAAATAGAAAATTCCCCCCCCCCCTTGGAAGAAAGAGTTTGGCTCCCACCAGATATAGGAGATGTCGATCCTTCCTTTTTTCCTCTCCAAACGTCCACAACTATCAATTCATAAAACGTCCCATGCATATAGTTTCATTTAAGCACGTCACTAATGACCAATGCCGCCTTGAGATGCGTGCAATTTGCTTTTTTTGATGCAACTCGCCACTGGTCATGCTCTTTTCGCCTTCGATTTCGATCGCGCACTCCAAATCCCTAAAAATAATAAATAAATGCAATTAGTCTAGTATTTTAGAGATTTGACAATAAAATATATAAATAACATATATATAATATTACATAATTAACGACTCAACAACATACTTTGGTCTCAGTATTTGTATGGTTTAAGAGTTCTAAACCAAGGATATTGGACTTGAATTGATACTAAATGATATCAAAAAATTTAAGGAAGAGATACGGAGGTTTGAGAACGCGTTTTAGAGTGTCGAGAGGCCGGATAAGCTATGAATAAGTGTATGGATCGAGGTATGTGAACCAGCTAAAAAATTATACAGTAATTTCATTTTACGCTATTGAATATTGTTGTTCATTGCTTTGATATCTATCCTTAAAATTCCATTCTAATTGAGTTTTCCAAGGACAAGTGAGTCAACGGTGGTCCTTGGAAGGAGTGGCGGGCTGAGGTAACATACCAGCGGCATGACCTCGGGATGCACTACACTGGTTATTGATTTTGACGGGGTGTGAGGTCTTAGCGTGGTTGTTCCAAGAAGTCTCACTATTTTGTGGGTTTAGGGCTTGTAAGTGTACCGAGTCCTAGAACCCGAGTCTTGATGTGTTGCCAAAACTCAATGACCTATTGGTCGGGACTATTTGCGCCTCTCTTTGTTTGCATTCCTGGACGCTCATATATCGATTGCTTTTATTTGATTTACAATCTTTATTTATTCATGCGTTTTTATACCTTTCTTTCTATTTGCATGAATGTACGTTATTTTATTTATTTTGAAATGTTGTTTAGTGTCCTACTGGCGTTACTTACCTGGGCTCGTCATTCTTGTGTTTGACGGAGGGCAAATCCACAGTCCAGCAAGGGGAAGGCTCCACAGCTAGGAGATATTATTTGAGGATACCGGAGCAGTTCCTACCACTTGTCTGACATATGTGATTCTTTTGTATTATTAGATATACTTGTTTTAAAACACTGAAAGTTGGGTTTTTGTGAGATTTTGGGAATGTATATCTTGTATTTACTCTCTCTCTGAATGTTCATTGATGATGATATGCATATTCGAGGTTTTCACACTCTAGGTTGTTGTAACTGGTGTCTTTGAGGTTTTTCAGTTAGTTTGAGGTTTAATTGCTTTCGCTATAACTATGATAACTCACCAATTGATTAACTTAACATTAATTGCTTGATAAATAGTAAAAGATAAAGGAAATCTTACTAGGCTTGCGTGACTCAACGAGACGGGCTCGAGGGTCCACGTAAGTCTAGGCGGGCGCGCGGGGCCTAGTTTAGGATTGTGGAACTGGGGCTGTCACGGCATGTCTCGACTAGTGTTTACTTATTTAAGTTGCTTTAATCATTTTTAAATTTCGCTGCGTAAATATTAAGACTTGTTAAACTAAACAATAAACTTATTAAGTAACTGATGATTAAATAATTTGAATAAGAGGCTGACTAGACCTGCGTTAACTCTGCAGGAGTTAATTGGGGATCCACGTAGGCTTAGGCCTACAGGCCCCAGTTTATGTGGTCTAGGGTTGTCGCATATAGATACCCAAAAATCATACTTGTAATTCAACTAGAACACCAAAACATTATCCAAAACTTCAACTTAGTTGATTCGGTGAGAACGTGACACCACAAATAGACAAACATCATCAATGGCTTGCCTTCGACGTGGGGGAGGTGTTCGCTATATGGAACGACGTGTTTTTCCTCTATTACACTGATAGGTTTTTTTCAACTTTATTTATAAGAAACACATTGTTTCTCGCCTCTTTGTGCATAATATTTTGTAAATATTAGGCTATAATAAATAAAGTCTCGTTCATATCAAAAATATTTATTATCCAAAAACAAATCTAAATCTAATTGGACTTAACTAACAAACATCAATCCTACTTTGACTCGAACAATTAACTTACTAATTAGACACAAACTAAAACAACAATTCCTAATTAAATTAGAACATGGATTTTGAGCCAAAAACTCAACAATATATATTTGTGTATGTGTGTGTGTGTGTGTGTAATGTGTATTAAACTTTGACTAATTCCACGGGGATGATTGGGAGCACTTTCCCCAACACCTCAAAATAGTCAAAGGCCATAATATAGTTGTTGTACATTACTCGAATTCAGCATCATTGCCTCAATCAATATCTTAAATTTGAGTTGCTATCGCTACACTACACCATTCGAGTGCGTAAACGTGCTAAAAATAAATCTTAATAAATAGGACACAATTTTTTTCTTAATAAGTGACCTTCAACATGATTCGACCCCAAGGTCCCCAACCTTAGTGAGAGATATCTCAATGCAATTTTTTTCTTTTCAAAAACGGATGTCCGCCTTACCCAAACGTGCAGTAATTGACTCACGGAGTTAGTATTGTTGGCCTATGCCTTGTTTGATTAGGAGTGGAGTCAACTCTCGGGACATAATTTTGGAAGGGAGTTGGAACAAATTTTGTTTGGTTGCCTAGCTTCCCTCCAAGTTATCTCCCAACTCAAATCCAAGAGTGAGAGATATCTCACCCACCCCCTTAGGGGAGTTATCTCTCAGGAGTTTGTAGACACAATTACCTCTCATTAATTACCTTTTAATACCAACATCCATCTGTTTTGTTTAAAGGATATTAATTTATATCAATTTATATTTTTATTATTTAAAATTTGCAACTTCCATGTAAGTTTAAAGTTGAATCAAATATGATAAATATGATCTTTCATTATGAGTTAAAAGAGTTAACTATATTCACACTGTAAATTGACAAAAATAAACCAAACGAGACCCTAAACGTAGTCCATTTAACTCCACCTAAAAGTCTATTCATTAATTTTTACCTAAGAATATATAAAGTTTTATATACCACCACTACAAAAAAAAAAAAAAAATTAAAAAAATAACGCGTCAATAAAATTAAAATAAATACCTAAACCAACTATAATGCGTTGACCGCAATGGGCTTTGTGAAGGCACTACACCTAGACAACCGGATCACTCGTGTGTCCGATTTAGCCTAGATCCCTAAGGTATTCAACCGGTCCCAAAAGGGTCGAATCAATCGGTATGGTCGATTGCCACTAGTGTGGTCTTATTGCACAAGCACGGGTGCTTACGACTCACTGACAAATAAATCAAAGTTTAAACTAGTGTTTAACTTTGATTGTTCAAACAATACCAAAAAAAATAAAATACTAATGAAAAGACTAAAATTAAAATAAATAAATCTCACAAATCCATTGATATGCGCAGTCGAACCTCCCTCGCAGTCTTGCCTAGGCTAGAGGTTTTAGCCTCGCATCAAGAACACAAAAGAATAGAAGAAAAATAAAAAATAAAGAATGGGGGAGAGAGCGTTCGGCAGAGCCGAGAAGAGAGAGAAGAAGAGAGTTCGGCCAGAGAGAAAAAGAATTCGGCCAGCACGTTTTTCCTCTTTTACCATATCTCTCTGTTTCTATTTTTTAACTAACAAATCCTTTATATCTATCTATATAATATATATTCTATATAAAGATATATATATATATATATTCCTATATATTATAAACCAAAACATAATATATAGTAGATGCATCAACGCCATATGCTCCACTTGATCTTCTTCAATCATCATGACACCCGTGGGCCCGCCAAATTTGCCTCGAGATGCGCGCTAGCACGACTTTCGGTGTAAAACGGATCCACTCGGTTTTGCGTAGTTTTTCGCCCCAAATTTAACCGCGCACTCCAATAACCCTGAAAATAATAAATAAACGCAATTAGGCTAGTATTTTGGAGACTTGACAATAAAAATATATAAATAACCTATATATAATATTACATAATTAACGACTCAACAAATACCCCCAAACTTAGGACTTTGCACGTCCCGAGCAAAGGTGTAAATGACAAACACACAATAAACTAGACTCATAATATAGATATGTACAGACTCAACTAATCGTATACCCGATTCAGAATTCATGGAGTTCCTTTGGTTTACATAGTTGCTAAGTTAACAAGCCACTCATGAAATTTCGGAGTTAAGATATGTCAAGAACCGCAACCCAAACATAATTAAGATCACATTTTCAAGACAAAGATATGATCAAGACAAACGCCATCAACTACTCGCAGGTTTTCTTGGTCTACACATTCAAGCATGCAAGTTTACAATTTACTTAATCTAGCTATAAGCACTCGAGCTAAATCTTTTTATTTGAGGAGTTTTCATACACTTCCGCCTTTATCCATTTTATACATATACTCTCTAATTTTTTTCTTCTCCAATTTTTTTTTTCTTCAAATAATACGGTCCTGCTCCATTTCCCGTGGACCGATTTCCTCACTTTTTCCCACCACAAGTTTCCCTGCTCCATTTCCTGTGGAAACTTGTGGGACACTCTATATTTTGAAAACTCCTGTTAGCCCTTCTCACTTTCACTATAATTAAGCAAATTCTCCAATGTGGGTTAAAATATCATCACTTGCACGATTTCAACCGTCTACCCATTTTGGTATCTAGCACAAGGCTTAACCATCATACTAAGTCCCTAATCATGAAATCATAAAAATGCTGAACTACGGACTCGAGTGAGTATTTCTCCTACTTTTTCCTAAGTTTCAAGTCAAAAAGCAACCATAATGTACTCGTCCACAACCAAAGGCATGAAACAAAGTTTCGGGTGACTCTAAACAATATAATAATAAAAACTATACTAAATACATGCATGAAAGTGTATCAACTACTAACGAAATGAGAAAATGAGGTATGGAGGGAAAAGAAATGGAAGAAATGAGTGAATAAGAGATATCAAACACCACCAATACCATCCGTCAACCACATGTAACCGCATATAATTGAAAAATTTTAAACGATCTCACCTGCGGTCTTTCGCAAAGCAATCCATCCTACATAATCCACAAATCCTAAAGTACCCCCAAACTTATTCTGAACCTTGTCCTCAAGGTTCAAAACAAGTCAATGAATCCATGCAACAAAAAGAAAAAGAATAGTGGTGAAAAAGAACGTGGATAAATAAATAGGAAGATGATACAAATACATGCATAATAAAAGTCTCCAAAAACTAGTGAATGCTCAAATCTCGCATGTCTAGGTGACTAAGGAAACTATGAAATAAAATTATCATAATAAGAGCAAGAACTAATAAGCATGGGAGTTAACTCAAATGATTCCTATCAAATCTTGCGAGCCCGAGTCTTTCAACTACGAGTGAAGTCAACAAGATGATGGAATGAGGTTTTGGGTTTTGGGTCTACTTAAAGACCCGCCACTAATGTGGCGACTTAAGTTGGATATGTCCCAACCAAGTCTCAAAACACCTAAAACTCTAATAATATGTTAATTCATAAAAAAAGAATATGCTCAAATTATTCCAAAAACAACGTAATCCATAGTCAAACCTATCAAGACTCAGGGGGTGGTTTAGTGCCATCAGTGCTCATCAAACATTCGTTACACCTGTAAAAATTCAAGAGACCAAGTTAGGGCTTTATTAAACATAAAAAAAAAACTAAAACTAAATTAAAATTGAAATAAATGCAATAAAAATAAAAACAAAGCTGGGTTGCCTCCCAACGAGCGCTTTTCTTTTAAGTCTTTGGCTAGACTTATTGTGATTCATCACGTGATGCCCTCTCCTTTGGAGATGTCAACAACGAATGGCGCATCAACATATTTGGGCAGTGCAGCATGCATGCCCTCTTTCAGAGTTCGGAGCTCATTCAGGACTTCTAACACAAAAGAATCTGTCATATCATGGTCGTCCAACACAAAGGTGTCAGCAGTGTAGAAAATCCGCGAACGCTCCTTTACTTCCACCCTCGTATAAGGTGTTGCAAATATGCATGGGAGGGTGGGTGGTTTCACCAACACAGGAGGTTGGTCTTCCTTGCTCTCTCTCTGGGGCTCCTCTGACCGATTTGAAATGACTCCAATTTCTAACGCGACGTCATCATCATCATCATTCGGTGCAATGGACATGTCTGGCTCAATAGGAAGGACTTCAAGTCCTTGCGTTGTTTCGCGCCAATAGTTCTCCACCGGTGTATCAACAGTCTCCTCAACATTACTCAATGTATCAACATCCACATTCTCCTCTAAGGAAGAAATTGGTTGTGTATTACACAACTCTTTCTCATCACGCATATTCTGGAGTGTGGCATTCAATTGAATAAATTGATTTTCCAAGTTTTGCAAGCTTGGAAACTCACGCGAAAATTGTTGAAGCTCTTCGTGAAACCGCTGTTGACCATCTAGTAATTTTTTCATCAGATCTTCTAAAGAGGTGCTTTGTTGAGGACTCTGTGGACTCGACATGTGCCCAAAAAAATCGGGTTGCGAAGATGCATAACTAGGACAGTTATAATTCCTATGATAATACGGACAATCGTATATAGAATGAGAATAATCTTCACAAATTTCGCAAGCCTCGACCTGTTGCACAAAAGAATGCGTGTCAAAAAATTGGTGTCCATTATATACCATACCTACCTCATTCACATTATAGTAATGTGAGTCTTCGAATTGATCATAAATGTAGGGGTAGGAGGCCATTATGGAATTACCTGCATACATGCTAAGAACAAGGGACTAGATACAAAAAAATGAAATAAAATAAATAAATAAATAAATAAATAAATAGAAAAATAACCAAAGAAAGAAAAAGACCAATCCCCGGCAACGGCGCCAAAAATTGACGCGCGCCGAACGCGTCAATAAAATTAAAATAAATACCTAAACCAACTATTTTGTAGAATAGTGGCAAATGGTCGATCCCACAGAGATTGGTATTCTTTCTAAGGTTTAAAAAAATAACGAAAAGAGAAATCGGGGGTTTAAGAGAGAATAATAAATCTAATAAATTAACTAATCTAAATATAAACAAAATAATTAAAGCAAGGAGATAAAATTGAAAATAAAATAATTAATAAAAATACCTAGGTCAAGACATACAAGTTCGGTTCGGTAAAAGATTGGATTTGGTCTTCGATTTATGTAAAATATGCAAATCAAAATATCCTAGTGTAGCTATAAACCCGGTAACGTACGCGGTTCCTCGCTCTTCCCTGTCTCGATAGCCAAGGTACGACGATGACTACTTCCCTAATCAAACACATAACCACAATTCAAGTGAATTGGGTTTAATGCGTTGACCGCAATGGGCTTTGTGAAGGCACTACACCTAGACAACCGGATCACTCGTGTGTCCGATTTAGCCTAGATCCCTAAGGTATTCAACCGGTCCCAAAAGGGTCGAATCAATCGGTATGGTCGATTGCCACTAGTGTGGTCTTATTGCACAAGCACGGGTGCTTACGACTCACTGACAAATAAATCAAAGTTTAAACTAGTGTTTAACTTTGATTGTTCAAACAATACCAAAGAAAATAAAATACTAATGAAAAGACTAAAATTAAAATAAATAAATCTCACAAATCCATTGATATGCGCAGTCGAACCTCCCTCGCAGTCTTGCCTAGGCTAAAGGTTTTAGCCTCGCATCAAGAACACAAAAGAATAGAAGAAAAATAAAAAATAAAGAATGGGGGAGAGAGCGTTCGGCAGAGCCGAGAAGAGAGAGAAGAAGAGAGTTCGGCCAGAGAGAAAAAGAATTCGGCCAGCACGTTTTTCCTCTTTTACCATATCTCTCTGTTTCTATTTTTTAACTAACAAATCCTTTATATCTATCTATATAATATATATTCTATATAAAGATATATATATATATATTCCTATATATTATAAACCAAAACATAATATATAGTAGATGCATCAACGCCATATGCTCCACTTGATCTTCTTCAATCATCATGACACCCGTGGGCCCGCCAAATTTGCCTCGAGATGCGCGCTAGCACGACTTTCGGTGTAAAACGGATCCACTCGGTTTTGCGTAGTTTTTCGCCCCGAATTTAACCGCGCACTCCAATAACCCTGAAAATAATAAATAAACGTAATTAGGCTAGTATTTTGGAGACTTGACAATAAAAATATATAAATAACCTATATATAATATTACATAATTAACGACTCAACAATATCATAATTCACAAATCTCAACGGCAAGACCAACCACTCCCTACTTCGTGGTTTTTTATTTTTGGTTTAAACTATCGGGTATCTAAACTATTTGACTACTCCGAATCCACCTCGAGTCACGTATAAATGGAGTACTTTGTGTTTAAATCTTTTTTTTAATCGATGATAGCTTATTAGCCGATTAGAAAAACTTTACTCCTACCCTCTTACATCTTCTAAAAGAATAGGAATCAAACCTTTAGGTATTTGATTTATTACATAAGAGCCAGTAGAAAAACTTTTAGCATAACTCGCGATATAATGTCGCATTAAACTCCTAATCATATGGCTATTTAGAATTCGAGTTTTTTCGATCCATCAAGTGATCTACATAATCAAGTCATAAAACATTGCATAAATTCTTCACTTTATTTATTAAATCCTTAACTCACCCAACCTCAATCAATTTCATATAACTTGGCTCAAATCTAGCTTACTTTAGACCTATCAAAACTAACCGAAACCTCATCTAAAATTTGACCCGTAACCTATTCTCGTTAGTTCTACATATACATTATGTCACGACATGGATACAATTGGCATTGCATTCTTCGTCGCACCCCCACATCTTCACAAACATTGTCAAATCACCATAACTCAGTAAAGTCTAAATTTTTTCCAAGTACACGTTATCCTAGTGTTTGCACTTATTTTATAACATCTTAACATGCTAATTTAAACACGAACTCTCCATTTGTATCAACTAAAATATACAAGGATTCAATCAAGTCAAATCCCAAGCCATTTGGACATCTACAACCCATTCAAAACACATGGCAAAATTGCGTACTCGCCAAAGTCTCACTCACAATTTGAATAGTTTTTTTTTTTTTCTTACCACTTTCACGATTACTTTTTATAAGTTAAAAATTGGATTTGGGTCCGAACTTAGGTTCTATTCAAAATAGGATATATAGAGATTCCAAAATGTCAAACCTTAGTTAATTTGGATAACAAATTGTCATTCAAATTATCAATTAAAAGTTGCAAATTTGCAACTGTTGCAATTGGACAATTTTTAATTATATCAACTGGTTTCATATTTTTCATTGAGAAATTCCAAAACGTCAAACCTTAGTTAATTTGAATTTTTGCCACCCCTACAGACGCCCTCAGTAGACTCCACTGGATGATGCATCAAGACGCGTCCGTCAAATCTCGAGACCCATCTCGTGAACTCCGATGCGTTAGACACACACTCAACTGAATTTATCAGACAAATTCCACGTGCCACCACCTCCTCGAAACCAGGCCGCAGCCTCCCACTAATGTGCCCCCACTCCGCCACCTGTACACGTCAGATCAAACATCCAACGGCCCCGATCGAATCCAAGTGTCCCAGTGGGCCCCTCAAGATTACTTATATTTGAGTCACGTTCGATGTTTCATCAGTCCACAACCCTACCATGGACTTCTCCTCTAGCAACCGCCACGGCGGCGCCACCGCAGCTCCGCCGCCCAGTCCCTCCGACCACCGCAGCTCCGCCGCGACATCCTCCACCGCCGAAGACCTCCGCCTCCTCCTCCACCGCCTCCCCCTTTCCCTCTCCGTCCCCTCCTCCCGCCTCAAGCCCCGCCCTCCCCCCACCATAAACTTCTCTAATTCCCAAAATACCCCTAACGGGCCTAACGGGCCTAACGGGCTTAACGGGCTTAACGGGCTTAACGGGCTCAACATCCAACTCGGTTTCTTCCAACTCACCCACCACGGGCTCCCACCCCAAGTCGCCGAGTCGGCCGAGTCGGACTCGCTGGCGCTCCTCTCCCTCACTCGGGAAGACAAAAACCGGTTCTCATCGCGGAAGGCGTGGCAGGTGGGGTTCGACGTTGATGGGGAGGGGGAGGGGGAGGCGGTGTGGCTGGACGAGTCGTGGTTGGCCGAGTGGACTCGGCTGGGTGAGTTGGCGGCCGAGTTGGAGAAGATTGGGTTGGGGGTTATGGAGGGGCTTATGGTAATGGTGGGGAGGTGTGGTGTTCCTCCTCGAATGCGTTCGTTGATGCGGGTGTCTAGATGCGCGGGGGAGGAGCGGGAGTACCCTTGTATCGTGAGCCTGGAGTACCAGATCAGGAGGAGGGAGTACGAGTTGTTGGGCGAGTCGGGATGGGTGACGGTGCGTCCCGAGGTCGGATCGGTCCTGGTCACGGTTGGAGACGTCGCTCAAGTGAGTCTGAATCGTTTCATTTTATGCAAATATAATAAACTAGCTAACTACCTACTCCCTCATTTCACTCATTTATATAAGTTGTTTAAGCAAAAATTCTTTATTGTAAGTTGCATACGGAATTTAATAGTGTATTTATTACATTTTTACATACAATTCATACATTAATGATTCTTCAATTCTTCCATTCATTTAATGTCGAAGGATATATATATATATATATATATATATATATATATATATATGTAAATTACATTCGTAATTAAGGCTACCTTAATTCTTGTCTCCTTACTTTAAACGATTTATATAAATGATCAGAAGAAGTACTTTAATCCATGCAATAACCATTTCTTCTAAATAATTGAGATTAATCTTAAATATTTGAGTGTTGTGGTGGTATGAACACTTTCAATACACAGCTTAAAAATGCTATCACCAAAAATCTAGACTCAAAGAAATTCGATAATACGGAGGTAAATTGAAGGTTTGAAGCTAACATATGACACATCCATTAAGAAGGATTTAAATTAAAGATTTGGAGAGTGCACCGTCAATTACATTAAATTGAGCGCAATGAAAGAATTAGATACTTGTAGCCAACTTCAACTAAATTTTAAGGATGAGGCTTTGTTGTTATTGTCGTCTTTGTTATAATATTATATATTAATTTGAATTACAATGAGACAATTTTTTAATAAATATTTCATCCGGTCATTTATATAAGTCGTCCTAGCAAAAACTTCTGGTTCAAAATTGTAAATATATTGACTATTATAAAATAAAGCCTTGTTCCTATCAAAAATAAAAAAATTGTAAGTCGTTTTTGAAATTCAAGAATGTATTTATTGCATTTTTACTTTTATACAATTCAAACATTTATAATTCTTCAATTCATTCAATGTCAAATGATGTATATGTAAATTACACTCGTAATTAAGGTTGTCTTAATTCTTGTGTCCTTGCCTTAAACGACTTATATAAATGACTGGAGGGAGTATGTTTATTTTTTAAAATAATTAACTAATAATTTTTCAATTTTTAGCTAGATTATCAAGCTAGCTTTACCTAACACAGTTTAATTAACTTTTTGTGGTAGTGCAAACATAAGTAGGTGTTGTAGGAGCGTAAATACTCTAATGACAATAGCAATACACACTAATGAACGCACTTTATGTTAAGATAGATGTGTATGCCCACATCCAGAGGTGGATACAGTAGACTTTTGTGGGTTGTGGGTTGTGTATTGGTGTTGTCAATGTAACATTTGCTCATGAAATAAAAAGTGGAAAATACTAGAATGACAAAGGTATGTTGCACCCCATCACACATTGGGCCACAAGAGCCGTTCACGCGACTTTGACATGCTTGTTATTATGCACAAGGATTTATGTGTGCCCGCATCTCGAGGTGCGGACAGACAGCTCCAGCGAGCCAATGCGTGTTAAGGAGTCTGTCTTCCATTGTCATTTTAGCACTTCTCAAGTTCCACATGAGTTGGTGAGGTCTTCCCACTAAGTGTTGAACTCAATTAATTAGAGGTTTCGAGTTCAAACCTTAAAAATTGCATTGATATTGAGGGACCTCCCTCTTTGGGCCTTTTAGAAGCTCATGAATTTCTTTTTCTTTTATCATGAGAAGGTATGGAGCAATGGAAAGTTGAAGAAGGTGAGAGGCAAGCGAGTGGTTGAAGATGGATCATCGGCACCATGCGTGACAATGTCGCTGCTGATTACTTTGCCTACAGAGAGCACAGTGAGTGTGGCACCTCTCCCTCGAATAAAACCAATTCAAACAGACCAAGATGATGCTACAAAAGAAGAAGAAGAAGAAGAAGAAATTGATGAAGAGTTCAATCCATTTTCTTTTGAGGACTATGCCTGGAGGGTGTACCATGAAAGATTTCTCTCCAGGGATCCTTTGGACCGCTACCGCCGTCGCTAACTATAGGCTTTC
This sequence comes from Stephania yunnanensis, assembly GCA_039657365.1. Classification (NCBI taxonomy): domain Eukaryota; kingdom Viridiplantae; phylum Streptophyta; class Magnoliopsida; order Ranunculales; family Menispermaceae; genus Stephania; species Stephania yunnanensis. The sequence goes on along the minus strand of CM077586.1, from coordinate 3,677,324 downwards.
ATTCTTACAGACATTGGCTTCAATATTTGGTAACCATGTTCTTATTAGCTTAGGTAGTGATGTTTCTTGTTTTTACAGCTTTTTGTGATCAAGCTTGATTTTATTTTTTTTTTTCCTTTGCTATGTTGTTAATTAGTAGAGTAATGAGTGATGTAGAGCCATGCATTTTTACATGATTGTTTTCCAGAAGTAATCAGAGACAGAAACATATGAAGAGGCCCATCCCATGCCTTACTTGAAGAATGACTTATGTGATGCATTTAATATTTTTCACTATTGAATTTGCACAAGCAGAGTTTTTCAGTCTCTTGTCAAGTCTAAATTTATGAGTTTCTAACAAATGCATTAGTCCCTATCTCTAGTAATAAAATGCAGATAACTGCTAATCTGGATCTTTTAATGCTAGCTTCACCTTAGATTCATCAACACCAGTACCTCAGCTTTAAGTGCTCGCAACTCCTGCAACTCCGACCATCTTCGAATTAATTCAAACATATAACTTTAGCTACAACTAAAAATGTGCAACATTTTCACGAGTAACGGAAGATGTTTTGCAATAGCAACTTTTTCCTTTTCACAGTAGAATTTTTATTGTTATAGTTGATTCTGCTACATTCAAAAATTCAGACACTTGACTATAAAACAAAAGGGCGAAATGTAGCCGTGGAAGATCTATGAAACTTACATTTCTGGTTTAAATTAAATGGTAGATCCTGATAAGATCCTGAGAAGTACAGACAACAGTACTCAAAAACTTCTAAATAGAATTCACTCGCCCAGCTTATTTGATCCTGCAGGAAATGATGAATATACGCATTAGAAATAAGCATCGTAAATCTGCAAAGTCTCTTACTACTTTCAGGGACAAGATTGACTAAGCTGGCATAATTCATTCTTGCATAAGCGAAAAAGAAACAAAGAAACCTGTGATTCTTGGTGCCTTGCCTCTCCGATTTAGATGCGACTTATATCACGTCCAAATACAAATGTCGTCGCCCAGTTAACCGCAACGTAAAACCTGTTCCTCCAGCTTATCACACGGGTCAAGTATGCTGACCTCCAGATAAACCAACTTACAAACCCTGCAAGAGCTAGACCTTTTGTGTCCTGAAAATTCGAGCATCTTAGTCAGTTTATCTGATATAGAGAAAAGCAGCAGCAGCAGCAACCTATGACAGTCAACAAACTCACCTTGCTCTGTCTGAGATCGACAAGCGCCTTGTATCTTCCAACAGTTGCCATGCTCCCCAAATGCTTGTAAACAAATGGGTTCCCTAAATCAATACCTCCCAAACTGTTCGCGCGACCTCTACCTTCCTTACCAATCCGGTTCAACAAACCGGATAGGAACTTTCCTTGCCGTTCCGCAACCTGTTTTGGAGACCAGGTTGCATGTACACCAAATGGTCAGTATATATGTAGGCAGGAAAATTTTGACTCTTCACAATTTTGTAAGATGGATGTTACTCAAGGTAGGCGTCACAGTTGCAAGAAGAAATCTAAACATCCTCCACTTTTCTATCTCAACCCTTCTATATTTTCACTCATAACGAACAATCTTTACTAGCTTGGTTATTTCATTTTATGACGAAAAAAGTTCTTTCGTTATTTTCAATTTTCTTTTGAAATGTGATCCAAGTACCAAATTTGGAAAGCAAAGTGTTTTGACAATGAAATAACAAGAAATATCAATAATCCATAACAGGTCTGCTTATTTTCTACTGACCTGTGCCAAAGCAGGAAGTACTTGTTTACCAGTACTTTCAAGAAACCCACCGCAATCACCAATTGCAAATACATCCTCAACAGAAGGAACTCGTAACCACTCGTCAATTCCGACCCTATTGATAAGTCCAGAAACACAATCATAATAAAGCTCTAAATTTGGACCCAAATTATTTATACAACACAACTTCACAGCTCAGGATTGTACCTTCCACCAGGCGATTTTGGAAATTCCAGAGATTGTATGAAAGGTGAAGGACCAACACCTGTTGACCACACTAAGAGCCCATATGGAACCTCGGATCCATCATCGAGAATAATCTTATGAGACTGAACATCCTTGACAACTCCACGTACTAGTCGAACTCCTGACTGAAAATATCAACAAACTGTAAAGCATAAGATAGGTTGCAATCTAATTTTGAAATTTCTAGGATCATGGAGCTTTCAAATGTTCCAAGTTCTTTCCTGCAAATTGATTTTGGTTCTCTATTTTCATTTTTCAAGCCCCAGCCAAATATAATGTAAATTCAAGTGGCAGAGCAAAAAGACTTTGCAACTAGTCTACATCTATATGGATTATCTAAACAGTACAACCAGAAAAAAGAAAATTAATAATATCGGGTTCTTTTTCATACTAAATCAAAAATGCATCTCAAGTACAACATTATCCAAAAAAGGTACGATGGAGACCAAAGGGAGAAGAAGAACGTATGTTATTCACCAATTACTATCCCTTCCATTCAGTAGAAAATAATAATGCATTACCTTAGTCAGCTGCCTCATTGCGTATTGCCGGAGGCGAACATCAAAAGATGACAGTATCTCATTTGCCTATAAAAACACATAAGTAAAGAGGTAAGATATATGATCTGCATTGAATGGCTTCTAAGGAAATTATACGGTAACCAAATTGATCACCCAACATGGTTAATAAAACAAAAGGCAAGTATAATGGGAGTATCCATAAAGCTGGAAATTTATGAGCTTTAGATCTCATTTTGACAAACCTCAATGAGAGTAACATGAACATAGTCCTTCACGTGCGAATATCTTTCATGGACATCTTTAATTATGAAATCGCTAAGTTCACCACTGAACTCTACACCAGTTGGACCACCTCCTATAACTACACAATGCAGGAGCCTTTTCTTCTCTTCCTCAGAAATCCCTGCACATCACACAAATCGTGCAGATTGGTAGCAGAAGTAAAAAGGATCAAATAGAAAAAGTTGCAGATAGAAGCTAAATGCAAAACCATGTCAAACATTTTCCTTAAGTGACATACCAGGCACATCAGAAAGCATTAGATTTAAGAGCAGTTTTCTACGGATCTCTTGAGCATGAGAAACTTCACGTAGAAATATTGCATGCTCTTTTACACCATTGATTCCAAAAGTTGAGGCTTCAGCTCCTGATGCAATAACTAATTTATCATACGAGATCTTAAAGCTCCAAGAAGGCAAGTTGTCCGCTCCATCTGTCATAGTCTCGCAATGCACCTTAAGTTCATAAATACAACATTATTGGATACTCAGCTGTAAAATTTCTCAATTTTAAACAACTCGCAAGATTTTCCATTAAAGATAATTGGTTGCTACAGCAAAGATAAAATCTTAAAATCAAAGTTGATCAATAGTATTGGAGCACTTATTGACACTAGTTGGTGAAACTTTCATTGTGCAAATGAAACTCCATGAAAAAAAAAAAAAAAAAAAGATATTTTAAACAAAATAGGATTGCTATAGTTGTCTCCCATGATTCAACAGTCATTCACAACCTAAATGCCAACATTAAGGGACAACAAAAACGCTCTACACTGATCAAATTCTTCCATTGCGCTCAATTTAGTGCAATTAATGGCGTGCTTTCAAATTTCTTTAAATCATTCCTAATCAATGCGTCTCAACTTAACGTTGGTCTACCCCTACATCATCGAATTTCCTTAGTTTCTACAGAGTCAAGTTTTCTATTCGGGCAATTGTAGGTCGTCTTTGGAGAGGTTCAACAAAAATGATGAACCAAACAAAAAGATTTTATTTATCAATAAGAGAAAGTTTCCTTAAATCAGCAGATACATCTTCCAAATCAGAGTTTTTTGCATCTTTGTTCATACATTAACCATAATTTTGAAGAAAAGTTCAATCCATTGACAATCAAGCGTTCACAAGCATCAATTGTTACCTGCTCTAGTCAGTGCCTTGCAAAACTCAACTATGTATACTCTATAGGCAGGCGAATATCCTTAATCAATGAGGAGTCTCTAACACTGGTAGGATAAATTTATTGCTTTCTTTCTAAATTTATCCATTGCGTTCGACGAAAGATACAAAACCAAAAACAGACTAATCGATTCCCCTTTATTTTTATCTTTCACAAGCATCAATTGTTACCTGCTCTAGTCAATGCCTTGCAAAACTCAACTATGTATACTCTATAGGCAGGCGAATATCCTTAATCAATGAGGAGTCTCTAACACTGGTAGGATAAATTTATTGCGTTCGACGAAAGATACAAAACCAAAAACAGACTAATCGATTCCCCTTTATTTTTATCTTTCACAAGCATCAATTGTTACCTGCTCTAGTCAGTGCCTTGCAAAACTCAACTATGTCTACTCTATAGGCAGGCGAATATCCTTAATCAATGAGGAGTCTCTAACACTGGTAGGATAAATTTATTGCTTTCTTTCTAAATTTATCCATTGCGTTCGACGAAAGATACAAAACCAAAACCAGACTAATCGATTCCTCTTTATTTTTATCTTTCAGAATCAAAAATTCATTCACATATTACATTGCTAGCATTCATCACATACTATTTAGGTCTATCTGTTTCACCTTATGAAAGCGTACCATTAAATGCACTAAATTCAGCGCAATGGAAGAGTTGGATTCATGTAGCCGACCCCAACATATATGGAATTGAGGCTTTGTTATTCATCGTATGGAATTGCATTCCTACTTTCACTCCAAAGATTCCATAGAACCATAAACAACATTAACATCACAAAAACTCCATAAACAAAAAAAAAAAGAATCTAAATTCAACATAAAAACACCAAAAACCCCAAAAAAAAAAATCAAATCAAAAACTGATGAACGAAAGGGGTAACACCAGAACTAACCACATGTTCATCAGCATCAATTCCCTTGCAATTAGCCAAAAAGAAGTAAGACCCAGGAGCAGTAGAGATGGAAGGTTGGATCCTTCCAATGGGCTCGGCCACTGACCGGAACTCAAGCGTCCCCACACAAGTGGAAGCCAAAAGAGGCGTGAAAACCATGTGATTCCTCGGCGACACACACACACATCATATACATCAGTGTCCAATCCCTTCATGAGCCTACACCCAGCCCACCCAGACCCCAAAACCACCACTCTCGGCTTCTCATTCGGCCTAGTCGGCCCCAGACCAGTGTACTGCACAATCTCTGAAGATTTGGCTTCTTGGGTAGTTTCAGAACTGAAATTCATCAATGAAACAAAAGGGGTTCTTGGAAATGATGAGAATTTTGATGGAGCATGAGCGTTTTGTGAATGATTTGATCACAGCAGTCCTGAACCAAGACATTGTGTCTTCAGATTTGAAAAGTTTTGGGCGCACGAAATGAAGAAATCTCAAAAGTGTATTCTCTACCGACTCTGCTTGTGAAACCCTTTACACGGAATCACATATCGTCACAGATCCTGTCGTGGGCGGCGGTGAATCTGCATGTTGAGTGGGTTTTTTTGTATTATTTTTTTCGTTTGTGGAGTATAATACAATTAGGGTGCGTTTGATAGCAAAAAAAATCTTCAATAAGAAAAAAAATTTTTTTTAGTAAATCTTTTTGAAAAAATTTTATAAAGAAAATTTTTTCATAGTTGTTTGATTGCTCGAGAAAGAATTTTCTTTTATAGTTCAATCCGTATCTTGCGCATCTAAATCATTATTGAAGTCGGGCTTTCGGCTCGATGATGTTGGTGATGAAGCGGAGACGAAGATAAAAAAAAAGTATATATCCGCGAAAGAGTAGCAGATGTCAAGTTTGTTTGGGTGGAAGAAATGATCAATTCGTAAGAGAGATAGAGAGATTTTCAATTTTCCACGCTAAAAGATGAGAAAATAAATGAGAAAAATATGAGAATATTTTTTTTTTCTCAGTGCAGTTACAAAGCTATCAAATGGAAAAAATGGTTACACAAAAAAGTAGATAATTTTATATGATTTTTTTTCATTTTTTTTTGCTATCAAACACACCTTTAGTGACGAAATTTTTTTACTTGAATTGGGTGTGGGTCTTAAGATTCCAAAAATTGAAGCACATGCATGGACTGAGTTGAGGGAGAGAGAGAGTGACGTGAGGTCATAAGAGATTCATTTAGTCCTAAAAGATAGGATGTGTGATTGCTATATTAGTCCTTCGCTGCCGTTTGTTTATTCCTAGTGAGAATATACTCTAAAATTCATTTTATAAGAACAAGAGAGGAAGAATGTCAATGTGGGAATGTTTATTGTTTGAGCTGGAAATGTATAGATTTTGATTTGGATTATAATTTAATACAAAGATTGGGCCGTATTAGAAAATAAGGTTGGGGTGGTAATGATTCTTTTTTTTTTTAATTACTAAAGGTGTCCATCGTTAAGAAGTGAAAAAAAGCGAAAAAAAATGAAAATCAACTATTATATAACGAAGTATTATTTTCCACTTCTTTAACTTATGTCATATAGCCTGAAAATACGCTCGACAATTTGGCACTCAATTTACTCTGCGTGATAAATGCATTTCTCAATACTATCATGTGAATTAAAAAATCAACTTAGGGAGATGATAATTTTTTCACGGTTAAAAAGTGACAAGGAGTGAAAAAAGAATGATGTATTTCCCTCTTTTGATTATGCCACTAAAATCTTAATATATTCAGGACATACGCTTGACATGCAACTTACTATAGAATAAAAAAAACACAAGGGGATGTAGCTCAACAAAAGCACTAATCAAGCTATTATAATTAATATCAATAAAGCTTTCAATCGTTGTCACACAAGGGGATGTAGCTCAGATGGTAGAGCGCTCGCTTAGCATGCGAGAGGTACGGGGATCGATACCCCGCATCTCCACTTTTTTTGAAGTTTTTTTTTGATAGATCATCTTGTTGTGGTGGTGAGCTCATCATGTGTTTTGGCTTTATGTGCCCACTTGAGATGCTTATTATTTTAATTTTGTTGTGGTGGAGCTTATGTGTTTTGGCTTTCCGTGCACTTACTTTTGCATGGCCTTTTGTTTTACCTCATCACGTGCTTAAATTTTGTACTTAGCCCCTCTAACAATATGTTTCTTGGACTAACATCTAAAAGTTCAGAAAGTCATCAAAAACAAAACCACATTTGAAAACAAAATTTTGGTGAAAACGATAAATGGCAAGACCTTATTATGTCTTCTAGAGCCCTGAATTAAGTAGTGCAAGAAAATTAGGTCCATATTAGCTTAAGTTTAAATTAATGGAGCAAAAATTAAAAAGCACCTTTAATTTAAATTCTATTGGTGTTTATATAATTAAGTCTTTTCTTAGATAGATATATTAAATTGTTAACAAAAAAAACTTTGGGTCCGGACTCAAAGAGTCCAAATAGATTTTTTGTAAGTTTAAATTAAGGAGCAATTATTAGCACCTTTAATTATACTCTATATATCTACTCCTCCGTTAATGTAATACATACGTGTTTAAATTAAAATGTCTTTAAATAAAATTATATAAATAACTTCACACTAAATTAAATCATGAATTCATTTTCTTTTCCCCTTATATTTTTACTTTCTACACTCTTCTTCAACTTTAATTTTCACTCTCTATACCTTTTTCTAAATAAAATCTTATTCTTTTCTTTCACTTATTTTTACTTTTTATATATACCTCACCTCAAATTAAACTATAAACTCATCGCATTTTCTCTTCTATTTTTTAATATCTGCACTCCTCCGTATCTCTTTGTCCATACACTTAACAACAACTCACCACCAAATGCAACATTTTAATTATAGTATTTAGTTGAAATTTGATTTATATTATTGAATAATTAGAGCACTTATTTGTGTTGAATATGAGCTTTTACGGATCATATAATCAATCTTAAAATGCAACATATAACAAATTAAAGTAAGGGAAAAAAGATGATGCGCACTAAAAGATTGACAAAGGGTTGAAGTTGGCTAGCGCATCACAATAGGCTACCCTCTTATGAACTGTGCTACCGAAGGAAGATCAGAGATGATGACATGTGGATAACACTTCAAGCTTCTTCCTCAAGCCCCTGAATTAATGGATAGTCGAAGGAGTTAGCCATAGAGGAATGCTCCTAAATTATGGGGAATCAAGCTAGACTTATAGGAAGCCATGTGCATAGGGGTTAAACGTCTCACCCTTGAGAAGGACTCTCTCGAGGCAATTCAGTGATTGGAACAAAGTGCGGCAACGGTGCGAGCTGACCAATTAATTATAGACATCAAGCACCTCATATCCCTTGATTGTGACATCTCCATTCGCCACACCTTTCGAGACAATGCATGTGCGGACCATGTGGCGAATGAAGCTTTGACGATGACAAAAGATTATATGAAGTTGTATAGTCCTCCGCATGAAATTATCTTGTTATTGTAGCATGATTTAGCAGTCGGTTAATGATTTGTGCTTGTATTGGGTCATTAAGGTCGTTTATTCAACAAAAAAAAGGTTGAAGGTTGGATATCAAAAAGATAAAAAATAAAAATAAAAAAAGGTTTTCTTTGGGGATTGAAGGGGAAAATATAAGCTAAAAGTACATTGAGAAGTTTACTAACAATGAAAGAGGTGTTTAAACCATGAACTAACTTATCGGAAGGCTAAAAATAATATAAAATTAAATGAGAGGCTAATATAGGATAACGACTAGCTCCCTTAAATTAAAACTTTTTAATTATTATTATTGTAAAGTTCAACGCATGACTTTTTTTTATAATCATGAATGTTCAATTTCAACTCTTGTTGATTTTAATTTGACTAATTCTATTGAAGTTTTTTTTTTTTTTTTTTGACAAAAGCAAACTGATTCAATTCATAGCTATCAAAAATTACATTACAACATTTTTTGGATAAAAGTGGGAGCTATGTCCCAAAATCTTAGGTTATCTTGACTTCACATGAGCCTTGCCATCACATGCGCAAGCTCATTCGCTTGTCTCTTCACGTGTTGGACACGCCATCTCGGATTAGACCTTAGAAGCACCATACAATCTTCAACTAAACAGCCGAATTCTGTCTCATCTGATCCTTCCTTCCCAAGCTAATAATTCTGCAACAAGATTTCAAATTAATGAAATAATTGAAATTAAAACTAACTGTCAACTTTAAGAACTTTAAAATGCTTCATCTAGCTCGTAACCAGCTATGAACTTTGGCATAGACTTTTTATATATATATATATATAGAAAGAAACCAACTTGTTTATGTTAAAGATCATACACCAACCTCTTACACAAGTAAAGTAAGCTACCCACTTATTGGTAGAATAGACTTGCTCGTTTAATCAACAAATGTTAATTAACCCGGACGAATGTGGCCTCGTGGTAAGGGCAAAAACAAAATTGTGTGGGTGAGACACACAACCTCGGTTTCGATTCCCGGTGATAACTAAACGTCGAGCCACTAATAGCTATTTCTGTAATTTCAAAGCTCGTGGGACTAATCAGACAAAGTATTGTTTGGTATATGTGGTTACTTAGAAAAAATTAACAAATATTCATTCGAACCTACATGCACTTAGACCAACGATTTAAAGCTTCAAACACACCAAATTTATTCAACTAGTCTATAGTTACGTAATTCCTAATTGTGTCTTAGATTTGTGATTGTTTAGTTTTACAACCTTAAGTAAATCTAACTTCATTCGTCCACATTTTTCGTAGACAAAACTGTGAAAAGCCAAACCAGAGGCAAACGCAGAGCTATAGAATGCAAGAAAGAATATAAAAAAACACAAACAATTTACGTAGTTCGGTCAAAAACATGGTTGGAAACATGGAGCCGAGTCTCCTTTCGCATCAAAAAAAAAAAAAACATGGTTGGAAACCTGGACAAACATGCTTGAGCCGAGAGTTAGTGTTCAGCGTATGAGCTTGTGAGCATATACGTGACACTGTAACATTGAATTTTACTGAGGTTGTCTATCTAAACTTAGATAGAGGAAGATTTTTCGTTATGTACTAAAGTATTGATAGTGAGTTGCTTTATTTTTTGCCCTTGATTTTTTTTTGATTTTAAAGTTTTCCACGTAAATTCTTGTGTTTATATTTTTTTTCTAATTTATTTATTTTTGAAGATATTCGTGTGATTGCGATCTTGAGATAGAAAGATTTCCATGGTGAGTTGTCACAACAACAACTAACAAAACACCCAACCAACAAGCCAGAAAAAAAAAACAAAAAACAAAAAACAAAACAAATATGAAAATGAAAAGAACATTCATGACTGATTTATATCAACCAAACAAAAAATATATAATAAATGTGAAGAAAAGAAACAAAAGAACAGAAAAAGAGAGATTGGATGCAAGCCACAATCTCCTGCTCCCAATCAATCACAAGGTTAAAAAAAAAAAAAAAAAAAAAAAAAAACATGTCAAAACTCCTAGCATATAAAGAGAAGTAAAACCAACAGTTGTTGGCACTACATTCGTTATTCAAATCCACTACTTCAAAGCAGAGGCTGATGCACGAAAGATTCGAAGCCACAACAAAACGATGGGAGTTGTTGCTGCAACCACAAATGAAGAAGCAACACAACCGCCCATTCAAAAACCATTGCAAGAGATGCTGCTCTACTTGAATTTTTTCAAACACTTCCTTGCCAATGCCAATGCCCTTACTTGTACTTCCTCAAACTGATCCACATTGAATATTTACTTCATCAAACACACTCTCTCTCTCTCTCTCTCTCTCTCTCATATATATATAGATTGCTTCAATCAACACTATATATGAACAATGTGTATGCATTACATGCATGCACCTAGGCATTATTGAATTTCTTCAAACACATTGAAATCCAAGACTTACCAAGCACAAGCAAGCTCAAGCAAGCTCAGGGAGTCCGCGGGGGGCGGCCGTCCCGCTGCGCCCCCCACATTCGAATCCGGAGCTGGAGCTGCGCGGCGGCGGCCAACAACCGAACACCTTGCGCAGGTGACAACACCTCAATCACCTTACTAGTAGTCATAGCCCTCAAATGATCGGCACTCTCAACCAACACCTGCAAAGACCTCCTCAAACTCTCAAGCACATTGTCCGCACCACTCCTCCTCTCCCAATCCACCAACCTCCCCGCCCTCCTCGCCATTTCCACTAGCGGCGGCGCCGCCACGCTCTCTGCACGCTCGCCATCTCCTCCTCCAACTCCTTCTCCGCCGCCCTCGTCTCCCCCTTCAACCTCTCTATCAACACCAATTGCTCGCTCCCCATATCCCCCCCACCGCGCTCCCCAACAACCTGAACACCAATCCGGGCTTGAACCCCCCAATCCATAGAAGCGATCGCTCAATCGTGCTGAACCATGATGGGGAGAACACGTGGAACACGTCGTTTCGCGCCGCCAATGCTTTCGCTTGGTAGTACTGTTGGTAGTGAGTCAGGACTCGAGAGATCAACCCTCTCAGCTCCTCTTGTTGGCTCTCGCCGTCTTCGTCGGCGAAACTGTCCTGCGCGGAGAGGAGTTCGTCCAAGTAGTGCTCTTGCCGGACCAACCACCCTTCGAAGAACCCCGCGAAGGAGCTCGAGTTCCAACTCGTGTTAGGGGGGGTGTTGTCATCTCCAATTGGCATGATTTGGTGGTGGTGGGTTCAAAATTGATACTAAGAGAAGGTGTGGATCGAATTGGGGAGGGGTTGTGGAGTGGATTTATAGAGAAGGGTAGTGAGGGAATCGCATTCTAGGAGTTCTAGGAGTGCGTGAGCTCGAGAATCGATGTGGATTGTTGTTTCTTCGTGTGTAAGCATCGTCATCTGCGCATCCTTCGTGGCCAAGACTCCATCTTTGATTCGAAAAACTCACTAACAAACAAAACCCACAAAAACCCAGACCCCAATTCGCCTCAAAACAACAGAACTGCAACGAAATCGCACTCACAACCCGACGCGAATCAGGGGATATCCGTTCCGGGTCGTCGTTTGACGAAATGCCCCAACGAGAAATTCGATAACGAAATAAACGAAACGCATCAAGGGCAGGTAGAATACTGTTATATATAAGCGTAGCGTGTGTGAATCGCGTAGATGTTGGGGTTTGGCGGTGGAGATGCAGAGGTCCGACATCGAAGCGAGACAGGACAAACAGGGGTCGCTGCGTTGGCGGTGCAGAGTATCGTTCGAGAGGGGACAAATTGGGGGTGAAATTTGAGTGATGAGTTGGCGACGGTGCGGAGTTTTGAATTGATTTCCAGAAATCGAAGTGAAGACAAAGTTGGGGTTGAAATCGAGAGCAGCGAAGATTGCAGAAGAAGAAGAAGCCGAGATGGAGTTGTGTTGTTGTCATCATCTTTAACAACATAAACAAAACAAAAAAGAGGCACATGTGGACGCACAAGCCACACTTGTCACTTGTCAGATGGATTTTGCGTTGCTTTGAGCAGATCGAGGCGGATCTGACAGGGGGGATCGCGTCTGCGCGTGCTTTGTGTGTGGGAATATGTCAGTTTGGTCTTAAGCGGTTTAGTAGACGACATTAGTGTCATCAAATTCATGAAAAGTGAGTGCACCTACTAAAGATGTTTTGGTGGGTTGAGTCATTTTGGGGGACTTATTAAAACACAAAAGAATATCATAATATAAATGTATACATAGGACAAGAGTTGAATTTATGTGTGCAATTTATTGTTTCTTAGTACTACGATACATATCATCAGTTACGGTCTTACTTTGGATGGATGGATGTATTTGCTTGGTTCATTCTGTGTTAATCAGTTCAGTGGCTTCTAGTGTCTTCATCTTTGATCTAGGGCTGATAATTTGGGTCATGAAACGATTAACACGACACGACACGACACGTAATAAACATGTCGTGGGTTTGGCTTAAGTGGGTCTCGGTCATAAACATGTTAACACGTTTATACACGGTTAATAAACGAGTCATTAACATGTCAACCTGCTCAACTCGTTTATGACTCGCTTAACACGGCTAAAGAATAATGTATTAATAATAAATAATGTATAATAAATATATTGATACAAAATTCACCTATTTGAATGCATGTTAATAGCATGATTTATTTATTTTATTTATAGACATCTTTTATTATATTTTATTTTATATTTGAGATGAAATATTCATTTTACTTTTAATATATTATTTATGTTTTAGATTTTATTAATAATTATTTATTAAGAAAAAATAATACTTTTCGCCAAAGTAAAATTTAGATATTTTTTTAGATGATTCTTATAATTTTGTTTATGTTATTATTACGAGTCATTTTTGCTTTATTTTTAAGAGTAATAAAGATTTGAATGAAAAAGTAAAGTAAAACTAATGACTATATACAACCACATTATATTTTATTGGTTATTTAGTATGTTTTTTCGAATTTAATCATTTAGATATATTTTAAAAAAAATAGTAACTTAATTATAAAATTTTAAATAAAATAAAAATTTTAAATACAATATTTAATAAGTGGGTGACACGATTACACGACATGTTTAACACACGACCCACTTAGACACGAAAACGATTAACACGATTAATAAACATGTCATGTAATGGGTTTGCATTATATGGGATACGACACGTTTACGACACGACACGTTTACGACTCGCCGATACGAATTGCCACCCCTACTTTGATCCCACTTTGGACTATTCACCAAATACATTTTCCATGTTAGCTTTATCTCTAGAATTTTATACAAGTATCAATACACATTTGATCTTTAAACTTTGTATTTTTTATGTTTTTAATCTTTAAATTTTTATTACTACATATTTGATCTTTAAATTTTTACAAATATATACATTTAGTCCTTCCACTATTTAAAGTATTAAATTATATCGACGTGAGTAATATAAGTGTTATGCGACTAGTCAAGAAGAGTAAAGTAATTTATATTACTGAATCAAACGAACGACCCACATTGATCAATAAAATCGAAAAAAACTAATTTCCCTTAAAAATATAAAAAAACTCAAGGTTCAGAGACTAAAAACATAAAAAAAACTCAAAAATTATAATACCAAATGTATAACAATAAAAGTTCAGGAACCAAAAGCATAAAAAACTTCAAGTTCAATAACCAAAAATGTTTTGCCAAAAAAAAATCATTGCTAAATGTCAACGCACCTTCTATAAAAAATCTCTTTTAAAATTATAAAACATGAATTTAAGAGAACATTTATACGTATTAAACATATTTTACTCAATCAAGTACTTCTCCATGTTTTTTTGTAAAATTAAAGTATTTTGTATTTTGTATCAAAAGATAAAAATGTAATTTAAGCTCGCCATTAAAATTATCTTTAAGGTTACCTTAATTAGTATGATCCATCCAAAAAAAATTATAATTTTGGTTGGAGTGAGCATTTACTAGTGATTCTCAATTTCAATAATGGTGATACCTCATAAAATTACATAAGAAAACGATATCGGTGACTTTTTTGAGACACACAGAATAAACAATTCGTTGGTGTCCATTGATTTTTGCATCGATGTTTGTGTGCACATAAATCAACGTGTATTGAATGAACAATAACAACCAAATGTCCATTTCCGGTGTCCAAAAAAATCACCATAACATTGTCCAATTACATACATGCATAGTCATACAATTACTAATTAACAACATCATGAATAAATATAGTTTGTTGAGACCATCGATCATCAAGAGTTGTCTCAGTTCTTATTTCGACCTCCAACGCCTCCTTTAGTTTTGGGATCATGTCCACGGTTTGCTGAAGGGTCGTTGTAGTCATTTGTCCTTACTGCCATCAAAGACCTTCCTTGCATTGCGATTTCATTTCCTACACATTTTTATATATGTATTGAAAAAACAAATCATTAATTTAATACTTTTTTAGCACCAATAGTAATTTAGTAATTCATATACTAAATCAATGTTTATTTTTATATATAAAGTTGAACGTTTGAGTCTCCCAATTTGAGAAGCAGAGATTTTGCTAGATAAACACAATATAATTGAGTTTCTTATAAAAATAATACTTACTAGAATTAATAATTCTTGTGGATTGTTAGATGTACAAAATAGAGGAGACCATTTTTTTTTTTATTAATTCTTCAAAGATTCCATAAAAATCTTAGTGAGTTGCTTGTCCGTTTGTGCTTTTTGTTTGTTTTCTTGACGCATGTCGAGTTGTTGATCAACTTGACATCAATTTTATTAGTATAATAATAATGCTTTGGCCTGTTCTACAAAGATCAGACGCTTGAGGCAACTCGTTTTGGACGCATCTGAAATAAAATTATCATTGTTCTTTGATTTGCGTATTGATGTTTGTGAACACACAAATCAATTAATGTTATAAGTATTGGCCATCAATGTTTAAGCATCTATTTTAGATGTTCAAGTAGGCCACCCTAACACTTTCTTTGGTAACTAGCTCCAATAGAATTTATGTGCTGGTAAAATTATATATTAAGACAGTTTTTAATACTTAAAAGACTTGGAACCCCGAACGTTAGTCTGAAATTATATGAGTTAAGCACAAGATTTCAAGTTTGATTATTTCGTTGCATCAAAATTATTCAAACCACTAAGATACGTTCAGAATTATTACACTTAAATTTTGTGAAAATAGTCATAGAGACAAAAAAGAGAGCGTTGTGAACCTTAATTATGGTCCATCGTTGTTGTTGATTACCTGAGAAGGAAATTGTGGTGTGACGAGCAGAGCAGCATAGACTAGCGAAGGACAACACCAAGCACCACCAAAACACCAACCTCACAAGCCAACCACCGCCACCACCACTACCACTTCCCATCTCTCTAAAATCTCTCCTCGTTTAGTTGCTCTTGCTCTTCTCTCTAGTTGTGGCGCTTGGTGATCCTATGGTGCACGGGGTATAGCCATTTATATAGGCGTTGTGGCAAGTCCAAATGATGAAGGCCACGTGGCGTTCCTATATTACTTTGAGGAGTTGACTTCACAATCGCGAGGGCTAGCTAGGTTGGTGGATGGTGGTGGTGGAAGGCACGTCTTCGATCCATGCATTCCTACACTTGGCAATCTCAGATTAATTCTCAGCCGTTGATTTTCATTACCGAGGGCCTGTTTAGTTCAGGCTTTATTTTTTACTTATACTGTGATCATGTGGACAAGTGTTAATAAAAACTTAAAAAGCAAAAAAAAAATGTAAATAGATGTTTTAAAAATGGGGGTAGTTTTGATAATTTTTGTTGCCCCGTCAATTAATCCTAAACAATAAGAAAACGTTAGAATGACAACACTATATCACAATAAAATACACAATAGTTGATATAACGTATAAACTACGCATCAAAATTACAATATTAGTATGTTACAATAATGCAAAAAAGCTGATATAGCATATGAGCCCTACATTAAAATGATGTGTTGGCGTATCATTTTATAAAATTTATATATCAGCTATTGTAAATTATATTATGATATAATATTATCATTATAACATTTCTCCAAAAAAAATAATGCAACAAATTGTACGTACAAAAGTTGTTTACATTGTCAGTTAGCGATAATCAAGAGTCGACGACTGACCAGCTCGCACAAGTCTATATTGAGGCCTCGAGATGAGATGTAGAGAACCATCTGACGGTGCGTGTAAAAAAATCGTTGAAGATATGTGGAGTAGATTCGTCACCGTACCGACCGTATTTTATGATCGGTGACATGTCGGCAACATATAATATAAAATGGAATCTCTTTCGAAAGTCTAATGGGGGTGTTGGAAATGGTTCATTCTCTAAGAAAAGCAACCGCACTTTATGTGTATGGACGTATAAGGAAAAAATAAACTTATATGACAAGGGAGGTGTAGTGGGTCGTAAGATGTGTCATTATCTAATATTGCCAATCCATTATTTGGCATTGGTGTCACTGTACTTAACGACATGATGTAACATTACGGGTGTCGCTAGTCATTGCAAATTTGCATTTGCAAAGTTCTTTAAGACCTACTTGAGCTAATTGTGGAGATTAGCACGTTTGTTGAGAATCCTTAAGACTAGTCGTATAAGTAACGGACACCGTTAATGTCAAAAAAAAAAAAAAAAAAAAACTTAATGCAACGTTAGGAAAATTTTGATTGGAAGAAAGTGGAGGGCATAAAATGACAATTGCAACATTTATGGCCACTAAGTAAAATGAGGTATGTTTCTCAAGAAGTGAGTGATCACTATCTCATATAAACGATCATGAATTGTTGT
This sequence comes from Stephania yunnanensis, assembly GCA_039657365.1. Classification (NCBI taxonomy): domain Eukaryota; kingdom Viridiplantae; phylum Streptophyta; class Magnoliopsida; order Ranunculales; family Menispermaceae; genus Stephania; species Stephania yunnanensis. Next base: position 3,660,175 of record CM077586.1, on the reverse strand, counting down.
ACAAAGACCATTTCAATTTAGGAATCTAGACATGGTAGGTAATATTAGATTAAGATTTGTATTTGCATGTTTGAGTGATATTAGAAATTAAAGTTAGAACAGGAGTCACCCAATACGTGTGAAGCTACTATTTGACATATATTACAAGTTATAAGCTCAATAAGAAATAAAATTTTCACATTCCATGCAAATCTGTAAACACATCATGAAAGTTGAAGTTGATGTATTAAAAAAAAAAATAACAATAATAATAATAAAAAGCACTATTTGACAATAGACACCCTTACCTCTAATTGAAAATTGTAGATGTATAGTAATATACAAAGGAAAATACTAAAATGATAATATCATGTTATGCACTGAAATCTATATATAGCCGCATTATGAGGCGCATGGTCAGCTCAAAGGCCCAATGCGACTGCAAGTGTAACTTCTCCATTGTCATTCTAGCATTTACCTAAGGGTAGTGCTAAATAGACTCAAAAAGTCCGAACTCAAACAACCAAAAAGACATAAAGACCCTTAATTTAAATTCATTATTAGTGTTTGGGAGTAGAGAGTAATTAGGTCTTTTACTTAGGTAAATATCTTAAATTGTTAAAAAAAAAATCTTTGAGTCCGGACTCAAAGAGTCCAAATAGATTTTTTGTTTACCTAATACAAAAGGAAAATGTTATAATGAAACTTCAAAGTCACACCCAAAGACACCAAAGTAATGTGGAGTGCAGGCTCCATATGAAAATAAATGATCGCACATATTTATTAGTGCATAACACCCGAGTGTGTAACACCACATCACCTAGTGTGACTTTGTGGTGTCATTGTAGCATTGTTTTTAATACAAAAGGTGTCTACATACGTCTCAACATGCACAGTATGTTTTTTTTTTTTTTGGTGCGACTTTTTTTTGTTTAACTTTTCTTAAGAAAATATGTGGTAAGTATACTAGGAGCATTTTATTGACCAAAAGAAATGCTTTTTATATTCACCAACCAATTATAATCATTTCACTAGTGACTATCGGACATTTTGATTAGGAACAAAAAAAAAAAAGCTTTAGACACTTCCTTTCTTAACGCATACCTAAAATATCACAAGGAAAAAAATCCTTCTCAACAGCCCTTCGATAGTTTATTTGATTGCCAACTTTAGTCATTTGATAGATTGGTCAATTAATATTAAAGCTAATTTAATAGTATGCATTAGTGCTCACTTACCAAAATTAGCAGGTCAAAGAGGTGGCAAGATAGGCTTGACTTTGGACATAAAACTTTTTTTTGATGAACTGATAGTATAATATTTGAAAGCAGTATATATATTTTGTACCTAACATGTGCAAAGTTCCTAACCTTTTGACAATTTCTTTTATGGTTGCTAAACAGATGCAGAAAGCAAGAGAAATATCGATAATTTTATGGAATCAATTTGTTTTTCAAGTTGTACCATAAGCAATCTCTCTAAGAGCATATGATCAGCTCCTTTTTCGCCATTAATGCGATCCGTGGTCGACAGTTCTGAAATATTAAGCTGTAATTTTTAGTCTCTGTGCATATATATAGTTCTATCGGTCTTCATCTCATTTTCACTCTCAACCATTGCTTCGGGACTTGTTTGGTATGTGGGTGAGATATCTCTCAACTTACAGGAGAGGATGTAAGTTATCTACCCCTCCCATTAGGAGATATCTCCCTGGAGTTCAATAGACAAAAATATCCCTCACAAATCATCTTTTTCTCAAGTCTCTCACAAATTATCTTTTTTATTTTAAAAATATGTTTGGAGGGCATTTATGTCAATTCCCACATTTTATTATTTTTAAAAATTTCCAACTTCCCTGCATGTTTAAAGTTAAACCAAACATGAAATATAAACTTACACTGTGAGTTAACTCCATTGAGTTATCTCCACTCGTTGTGTAAGTTGGCAAAAACGAATCAAACGAGGCCTCGGTCTTCTGTCCTCTCTTGTGCTTAGTGTTTCATTAGGGCAAGTAATTGTTCGTTTCGGGCGATGTGCTGCATTAAGGAGATGAGAGCAATGAAAGACCAAATTGATTTAATGAATGGCACATAACACCATTAGATGTGGAAATGGAAGATTACAAAGGGAGGTTCTCTCTTTCTATATAATTTTTGTGTATGCAAGAAAGTCTTCTCCACCACCTTAGATGATTAAATGCACCAAGGAAAGATGACTAAACCAAATCAACTCACCTGGTTTTTTCGCGACTCATCATTTTCCAGGCCAGGCTGAATTCTACATAAAACCAATAGAAGTTACTCCATCTGCCATTCAAACTTGCATGAGATAAGCAAAAGAGAGACAAGCTTCTTGCCTATTCGGCGAAATTTTTCAAACGATGTGGAAAATTGATTTGTCAAGTAAAGAGATCTATCTAGGCATGGTACTTTCCCCAATCGGTAGTTGGGTTTCCATGTGGTAGCAAGCTAGCATGAAATACAGATGGTCAAGATTGTTAGCTTTTATTCCGCCGTCGTTGATAAAACATAATATCTGGGTCAGTTCCCTAAATGCATGTATATTGATGTACGTACAAAAGAAAGCTCCCTCTCCTCAAATCAGACTATGTTCGTAAAACCAAAATGGTATAGCTTCGAAGAGTCAAGGAGATGAACAAATGTAAGCATTAATAAGTTGATTATGCAATTCGCTTTTAAGAAGAAATCACTACCCCCAATCATGGATTTGACACAACAATACTTCTTGTTTACTGAAGAAAATAATGAAGGGGCACACCGTAAAACAAAAAGATAAGAAGCTTACTTGGTGATGGAGGAGCAACTAGCTTTGACATCAAACAAAAGTCTTTTAAAGCTGCACCAAGGAAGAAGAAGAAGATATAGGATCAGTAATACCCTTTTAGTTTCTTCAACTAGGAGCATTGGAAACTTATCATGACTATGGCGAGGTTCTTGAGTGAAAGTTTAGTTGATTCGAGAAAGGCTAAGGTTACTAGTTTTGTGCAGCAAACACCTCCATCTAAAAATACCAAAGGTATTAACATCTATTGAAACAGGCTCTCCAAAGGCATAGATTTATCTTCAAACATTGTAATAATTTTACAAAAGTAGAAGCAGACTAGCAGTGATTGAAAAGAAAAATCATAGCCAAAAATAAAGAACAATAGCATAAGCTTCCATCATTTTAAATAAACAAAGTTGTTGTATAACAAAATAACAGATTACACTAGCAGCTTCAATCAAATGCAAAATGGCAAAACATTACAAACAGGGTCACGACCCATCGACTACACTTGAGAAGGAAGTGTGAAGATTATACCTCCACTAGATAGCGAAATCATCAAAATCCCATCTTTCAAATTAAACCTTAAAGTGTGTTTGATTACGAAAAGCAATCTCCTTCATCCTTTACCACTAACTTCTCCATCTACAATAGCATGTCTAAGTAGAACAATCTCCTTCACTAGGTTTCTGTATGTAAACGGCCGCACAGCGGCCCTCAAGAACAACTCGGGCGGAATTTTACTCCTTTTGATCTTTCTCCTCCTTGGACCTCGACCAATGTACCTCCACCCGTCTCTAGACGCCTTTTGCCTACTTCGCCCCCTCAAATTCTCTCTTGTATCCTCTAAATCCATCTCATCTTCCTCCTTCATAGCTTTCAATTGTCTTTTATACAGCTCCGTCGTTGCTTCCACACTTCGTCTTGCCAATTTCTCCATCCCTTCATCACTTCGCAATGCCTTCTTAAACTCTTCATCCCAATACTCCTCAGTTTCCTCCACACTTGCAGGCTCCTCCTCTCCAGTTCCCAGCTCATCATCAACACTTCCATCCACATCAATGATATCATCTTCTTCTCCATCTTCATTAACATCTTCATCGCCATCTTCCTCAATCCATTCTTTCACTAAACTCCCCTCCGGATCACTCTTAGCACCTACATTATCATTGTCATCATCGTCGCTATCAGGTGCATCGCAACCCAACTCCATTTCTTCCAACAATGCCTTATATTCCTTAGTGTAGGGATGCAAGAGCTGAACAGGATGGTTTGTAAGCAAGAACTCCAAACATTTCGACTTCATTTCGTCATTCAATTTCTCATAAGCCTTGACCACATCATCCACAAACGCCTTCGGATTCACCTTCACAATTTTACACAACCCGCCATAATATGTAATCATCTCAACCCTCCCATCTTCGCGCTTCAACTCAAACAGATAATTCTTCTCAGTGCTCGGATCAAGCAAATGACCAATCGCGCTAAAAAAAGAGTCTTGCGGTTCAAACCTACATTGATACACCGGACGCTCCACATAAATTATATCCGGTCGCATCCACGCAGCACATTGCGTTATCCATGACCTCGCCTTGTTCCCAAGGCGCCCCATCAAGCTCCATTTATCAAGCCGCTGCTTTCCCGCCTCAAGAACAACTTCACACACCAATGTCCATTGCTGCCATGGCAATTCACTGATTCGCCAATTCGGGTGGCGAACAAACACATAAAAATACCTAAAGCCCACTGCTTTATCCATTTTCTCCAATCTTTTCCCATAATCAGTTGCCATATCAAACTGCTCAATCTCCTCCCACTCCTCCTGATCCCTAACTTCCCCAATCATGCTCACGCACTCGTCGGTGAACCGCCCGCGAATCGGATCCCCCAAAACCACTCCTCGCCACGAATAGGGGCCGAATTGGCCGTACTTGTACCAATCATAGGGGTGCCTGATATTGGGATCGTCTTGGTCCATGAACCTAACCATCCTATCGTAACCCAAACCGATCATCTGGAGCTCCTCTTCGGAGAAGTTATCGGCTTGGCTGCGGTGAGGGTTCTTGAGACGGTAGAACAGGTTCTCGGCGAGTCTCCGGCTCTTTCGCCGGGCGTTCCTCTTCGCTTCGCGGCGGACTTCCGCATTGCCCTCGATGCGTCCGGAGGAGGAGCCCCCGGGCTTCTTGTCGCTCCGGCCGGCGAGGAGTCTAGGGTTTCGGTTTGGGGCGGCATGGGTGATGCGGAGAGGGAAGGCGCTGTTAGGGTTTTGAGAGAGAGATTGAATTGGGGAATTGAGAGGTCTGGGGGGTTTGAGGGGAGGAATTAGGGTTAGGGTTTGGGAGAGAGGATTGGGGAAGGTGATTGTGAAGGGACATTGGGAGGAGGAGGAGGAGAAGAGAGGGTTTAGGGTTTTAGGGAGGTGGAGATTGGTGGATAACATTGAGTGTGGTGTTGGTGGTGGCAAGAGCCAAACAGGGCTTTGAAAATATTTCAACTTTTGTTTTTTTTGTTTTTGTTTTTTTTTTTTTTTTTGTTGATAACCATTTTTGAACATTATTACTTATTATAAAATATATATATATATATAATGAAATAAAACACTTCTAAGTTCTAACATTACTTTGATATGGGGTTGAATTTCCCTATGGTAGAGCAGATTAGTAATTTTAAGATTACCTCGTCCCGGATAAATTGGGATTCGCGATATGGATCAAACTCTTTTTCATTGCACTCGTTTTACTGTAATCGACGGTGTTCTTTGTAAATCATTTAAGTTCCTCTTAATTAATATATTCCAAGTTGGATTTGGTCTATTTTACATCGTCGAATTTTTTTCAATTTTTAGTGAGTTGAGTTTTCTAACAGAGTTAATTTCTTCAATTTTTATTGAGTCGAGTTTTCTTACGGAGACTTATATAAAATGCGTATGATGGAAAATAGAAAATGTTTTACATTCTAAAATGGATAATGTTTTCACAATCCAAATAAAAACACGTACAACTGGCATGCATCAGTTCGAGAAACAACCCTTAATTATTTTAGGTGTGCATGCATCCGGATGCACATCGAATGGATATTTGATATGTGTTTGTCGTTAATGAGTTACAATAGTATGTCATAAAAAATGCTTTATACGTGTTCAAAAAAAAAAAAAAAAAAACCTTTCAAGCATACTACAAAAAAAAAAAAAAAAAAAAAAAAAAAAAGAAACTTCAACCATTATTGGTTTATAATTTCTATCCATAAGATTACTCCGATTATTTTGAATGGTTACAATCATGTTGTTAAGATATTTACATGTAAGAAATCGCTAAACAAAGCCCAATTTTTAATGAGTTTACCTTGTTTACTCACCATACCCTGATTTTTTAATTTTAATTACTAATCGTACATCACTTTTTTCTAAAATTCCCCAAATACTTTTGCTAAGTGTATCCCTTTTTCTTTTTCTTTTTTGCAACTGAGACCTCTTCAAAAGTTCCTTGTGTGTTCGCAATTCAGGGGAGACAAGAACGAACAAAAAAATTACAAAACTCCAAAAAATAAATGAAAACGAACAAAAAAATAATGAGTTTTGCTCAGAATTGCTAAATATGTTCAATTGCATCAAATTTTTTGTGCCTAGAATGTGAGATTGAAACTACAAATCGGAGCCCTAAACTCAACAACAACAACACAAAACCTACTCAAAAATAGTCGAAAAATCTAAGAAAACCCCGAAATTGAAACAAAAGAAGTAGGGAACGCACTCATGATGTCGAAACGATGTGCTTTCGTTCGGATCTCATCGAATTTGGGCTGAAGATGGTGCGATTTGACAGGGGACATACGTCGAGTTATGGATGGATGACGTAAGTGGGGTATGGAGTAGGTAAAAAATCTTTTTATATAGATGGCAAGTTGAGTTATTTCACATTTATTTTAAAAAAAGTAAGGTATGTTTAGTAAAAATTCCCTTACATCTGTCAAGATATTTTCAGATTAATTTTTTAAGTAGTTAAGATATTTCCTTTTTAAAACTCTCTAATGAAATTAAAATAATCCCAATTGCTACATCCCTTCTTTTCTTTCCTTTTTTTAAATATTGATTTGTCCTTAATGTACAAACCAATTTATTACATCTAATAGCTTTTTTATTTATTTGAATTAATCATTAGACCTCACAGAGATGGAGAACATGCCTTTTTGATTTCTTCAGGTTTGGTTGGCACGTGATCGTCAATAGTTTTGGTTGTTTATGTATTTGGGTCTTATTAATAGTGTTTCCTTGAACTCATGCTTATGCAATGACGACCTGCATGATATAGACAAAAAAACTTCACTTTGGGGAAGGTTTTATAAAAGTCTTTCATGCAATCTCAACCCGCATATTATGCAGTAAGATCTATAAATGTTTATATCTCAAAGTGCACATAAATAAATTTTTTTTTTAATATTAGAAAGAGATCATGTGATCTGGTTACATGTGACACATTCTGAAAAAGGAAACTTCAATTACATCATCTCTAAGGATCGCATAGAGTCCAGGAGGACACTGACCGAGGGTATGAGTCCCCACCGCATGGTGTGCTGCAAAAGAGGCTAGCCAATCCGTCGCTCAATTTCCTTCACGATGAGTATGAACAACTTGTATCTCCCATTATCTGTCGATGCATTGTAGATTGAGAGACTAGATGACGATGATGATTCCTTAGGAGCCTTTTGCCTTGAAGTACTTCTACCACACCTTTGTTGTCCAATTCTAAGATGGCCTGCCAAAACCCCATATTCCATGCCAATTGAAGTCCTTGTAGGGCTCCCTATAATTCAAATTCGAAAACCGAATACACTCCCAGATTTGCTACAAAACCGCCCAAAAAATCGCCAGCTCCATTGCAGATAATCCCTCCCGCGCTTGCCTGATCCGAGTCTCCTTTCACTGCTCCATCTAGGGCTGGCAATTTGGGTCATGAAACGATTAACACGACACGACACGACACGTAATAAACATGTCGTGGGTTTGGCTTAAGTGGGTATGGGTCATAAACATGTTAACACGTTTATACACGGTTAATAAACGAGTCATTAACATGTCAACCTGCTCAACTCGTTTATAACTCGCTTAACACGGCTAAAGAATAATGTATAAATAATAAATATTGTATAATAAATAGATTGATACAAAATTCACCTATTTGAATGCATGTTAATAACATGATTTATTTATTTTATTTATAGACATCTTTTATCATATTTTATTTTATATTTGAGAGGAAATATTCATTTTACTTTTAATATATTATTTATGTTTTAGATTTTATTAATAATTATTTATTAAGAAAAAATAAAATTTTTCGCCAAAGTAAAATTTAGATATTTTTTTAGATGACTCTTATAATTTTGTTTATGTTATTATTACGAGTCATTTTTGCTTTATTTTTAAGAGTAATAAAGACTTAAATGAAAAAGTAAAGTAAAACTAAGGACTATATACAACCACATTATATTTTATTGGTTATTTAGTATGTTTTTTCGAATTTAATCATTTAGATATATTTTTAAAAAATAGTAACTTAATTATAAAAGTTTAAATAAAATAAGATTTTTAAATATAATATTTAATAAGTGGGTGACACGATTACACGACATGTTTAACACACGACCCACTTAGACACGAAAACGATTAACACGATTACTAAACATGTCATGTAATGGGTTTGCATTATATGGGACACGACACGTTTACGACACGACACGTTTACGACTCGCCGATACGAATTGCCACCCCTGGAGCCTCCATCCGTATTAATCTTCACCCAATGTCGAGGAGGCTTTCGCCAATCAAGTGCTCTGTACGAGGGGTCCCTCCTGTCCAAAAGAATAAAAAAAATCTCATTAGCCTTGTGGAGTGATCTAGCCTTCGCCACGATCAAGTTGCATACTTCGATGTGTGAGCCTTCTTCCTCGCCAAGTAGAATTCGATTCCGTCAATTCCATAGTAGGCAACAACAGGTAGCAAAGAGTGTAGGCCAATCAATCTCCCTGCATATAAATGATTCTTGTAAGTCAATGTGCCTCGCGGCACAAAATGCGATTTCTTGTGAGCTTAAATGATGATGATTGAATTCAAAAAAAAAAAGAAAAAACAGAAAGCATATCAACAGATCCTGAGGGCCCTCAAACCGGGCCCACTTCCAATCCAAGAGGCTTGAGCCCCAAGGAATTTCTCCACACACACAGTGGAGGAGAGAGAGAGATAGAGACCAAAAACAGATTCTAGAGAGAGAAACAAGAGAGAGAAAGTCCCAAGATTTGTTACCCTTTCTTGGAACAAGTGTTTAATTCCTCTGCTTTGCCTTTGCGTTGACACCTCTCCACGCGAAACAGAGCTCTCTCTCTCTCTCTCTCTCTCTCTCTCTCTCTCTTCACTCCCCGAACTCTTCTCTAACGAAACAAATTCCTCTCTCTAGAGCTGTTCAATCGCTGCGTTGCCTCCAATGGCGGCTCTGCCCGACGAGATTCCCGAGAAGAAGCGCAAGCGGAAGAGGAGAGGCGACGGAGAACCCGCGCGAAAGCTTCTTCTTCACCAGAAAGTCGAGGTAATGTCGGTTTTTCCGTTCTTTCAATCGAAGCAAAAAGATCAGATTTTGTGATATGGGTTTTTTAGGATTGCGGGTTAATCGAATGCCCTTTCGGTGGTTTTCGTTGATTTGCGATTTTTGATCTTGTTTTGGGTGTTTTGAGTGTTGTAGGTGAGGAGTACTGAAGAAGGGTTTCATGGGTCTTGGCATTCTGCGACTGTGGTTGGTTGTAAGGATTTGGAGCGTGTTGTGAGGTATGATCATCTTCTTGAGGATGATGGGTCTGGGCATCTTGAAGAGCGGATTCAAGTTTCTAATTTGATTGAAGGGGCATTGGTGGATAAGGGAATGCCGGCGAGTTTTCGCGGGTTGATTAGGCCTCCGCCGCCGCCAAATTTAGTGGTTGATCAATGGGGGGTTAATTATGGTCTGTGTGTGGATGCTTATGTTAATGATGCTTGGTGGGAAGGAGTGGTTTTTGATTATGAGGAGGGTTCGGATGAGCGTCTAGTGTTTTTTCCTGATTTGGGTGATCAACAGATGGTGAGGATCAGTGAATTGAGGGTTACACATGATTGGGATGAGATGTATGATCAGTGGAACTGTCGCGGGGAGTGGTTGTTTCTTGTGTTGATTGAGGAGATTGAGCAGGAGTGGCCGGTGCTTGTTTCGGTGAGGCAGCTTTGGTATGATTTGAGGTCTAGAGAGGATTTTCAGCAGAAGATTGGAGTGTGGACTTCTTGCGCCGAGAGATCAATGTGGAAGGATTTAATGGTTGAAGTTGTCCTTAGTAACTTTAATTTGACTTCCGAGCATGCTTTGAAACTCGTTGATGGAAGCCGTGCAATGCAAGAAAGTAGGAGGGGAAATACCAATGTCTATGAATGTTCATTGTGGAATCAATCGGAAATTGAAAGAACAGAAACTGATAGCTTAACGAAAGATGCTTCGGGAGGTCAATTAGAGAACGGTACCTCTATGCAGCCTGAAATGAAGGAAAGTGAACCCTGCGCTGTCTACAATTCAAATTGTGGTGTTCTTGCATTAGCTGCTAATGTAGGGCAATCTACTTATCATGGTAGCGTAAATGGATGTTGCTGGGCTGGTAGTGATCTCTTAGGTGTTTCTAGAGATAGTCTTGATGTGTCACTTCGAGGCCTCATTGATAGACCTTTTGCTATGCATACTTCTTCTGATTGTAGCGTGTCTGCCCATTTCAATTCTGATTCTATTGGCGAGGAGTGTCTTCCAAATGGTGAAGAAGGAGGAAGAGAAGCTAAAGCTCATGAAGCAGCGTTAATTGCGAGTGGAGGTTGGGTTCCTGCAAACGAGAAGGTGCTTCCTGGAGCTGCATGCTTCCCTGATGCAATAGATAACTATCTATTACTTAGTCAAAAAGGTGACAACATTTGTCACAAAAAATTGGAAGCTGTCGATAAAAAGAGTGCAACATCCAATGTCAGGATGCATCTTTCCTATCTGGGCTGGAAAATTGAATCTAAGAGAGATAAACGCATGGAAAGACTACGGTATATCTCTCCGGATGGAAATAGAGTGCATTATTCACTTGTCCAAGTATGTACAGAATTGAGCAAAGCCAAAGGCAGGTTACGGATAGTGAGCTCACAAGATGGTGGTAGGACTTTGGTTGATTTGCCTTTCGTACCACGATGTTCGAGTAGTCAAGACTACCCAATTTCAAAGATCTCAAAAGGATCTCAAATGAGCGAGTCTTGTAGTTCTAAGCTACTTGAAAATGCTCCAGAAATGGACCTGATTAAAAAGCAAGTAGAACCCAAAGATTTGATGAATCTATGCAAATTTGGATTAGAGGTTTCAGTTGGGGAGAATTGTAAAATATCTAGTAACGATCGGGGAATATTTAAGAAGCGGCTCTTGGATGAGGGATGGAAACATCGGCGGACCACGAAGAGAGGAAAGGCCGTTAACTATTTCACTTCACCTCTGGGGATACGCTATGACTCTCTTGAAATGGCTTGCGAGGAATTTGCAAAAGGATTTCTCCTGGACAGGGTGAATCTAAAGGGAAGTAAAGGGAGTTATGTTAGTGCTGGTGCCGACTCTGATGAGCTGCTGAAACTGAAGGGAAGCAAAGCTCAGAACAAACGACTAGTTCGCTTGAATGGTAGTATTTCAACTCATGTGTCGCGGTCCTCCAAAAGAGCACTTGATCTTGTACCATATACCATGCGACGTAATCCTAGAGATGTATTATCCTTGCTGATTGACAACGATATTGTATTACCAAGAACAAAAGTATACTGTGTAAGTAAAACAGAACAACTTCGATTGGCTGAGGGATGGGTTAATCGTCATGGAATCAAGTGCAAATGTTGCCAACAGTCATTTGGTCTCTCAAGCTTTGTAACGCATGCTGGTAGCAATTGTCGACGACCATCAGAAAGTTTATTTTTGGAAGATGGGAGGTCTCTGTTACAATGTCAGTCACAATTACGACAAGGTTATATGCTAAAAAGCTTTGGAACGACCACAGCAGAACCGTCCCCGAATACCAAAAGAAAAAAGTCACATGACAAGAATGATTTCAAATGTTCTATTTGTCACAATGGGGGTGAATTATTATTATGTGATCAATGTCCCTCCTCATTCCACTTATGCTGCCTTGGTTTAGAGGTTAGATTCTCTATTTAAGTTTTTATTCAACTGCTATTGTTGTGATTCTAAACTTCATTGACATTGATTACATATTATTCCGCTGGATATGTATGAAGACATTTTGTGTACATGTAGGTTTTGCCTGAAGGGAAATGGTTTTGCCCATATTGTCGATGTTCCGCTTGCGGTAAGAGTGAATCCAGCAGGAGAGAAGAATGTTTAATGGAAGAGACAGTTGTGCATTGCAATCAATGCGAGCGACAATGTAGGTCAATTTGTGATTATTTTTCTTTCTTTCTTTCTTTGCCAATAGTATTTATCAAGAGTGCCGATTTCTCATATATTTCTCTCGCTTTATTCTCCAATTCTTATGTAGATCACCAGGGTTGTGCAAATAAAATAGGGATGGTGAAGCTGGATAAGCGTTGTAAGGGAAATTGGTTTTGCAGTAAAAGTTGCAAAAAGGTATTAAGATTTTCTCGGTCTCTCTTTTGTTTACTGCTACAGTTGTTTTAATTTTTATAGTGTTGGTTTATTGTTGTGAATGACACAACAATCTGGTGTGATTTAGATGTTTTCAATGAAATTTGGATTTTTCTTTTTTCTTAGAGAAATTGTGATGTGGGCCGACATGCAAATTGACCAAGGACTCCAAGTTCAAGAATAAAAAAACAAGAAAAAGAGGGAAAAAAGGATAGAAGGGATAAAATGGAGTGCCATAAACAAGGATGTTTGATAAGCTCAATATATATAGATTGCCACAAGCAAGAATGCTTGATAAGATCTACACCACAAATTCATACGGAACTTGATAAGTTCAAACACACAAGGTGCAAACTCCCTCACAGAGATCTCAGGACTCAACTCGCCATTTATTCAATATAAGCTATGCCTTTTTTAGGCATGAAAATCAAAACCTTAATCTAAAAAAATAATAAAATAATAATTTTCGCAATAAATAAAATTAGCCTTTAGAAAAATATAGGATGGATATTGATGTGACAACAATTTACGTTACTAGAAAATTATGTGATCTAACAACGTAATAACATAACAAACATTTTTATCACACCTTCTATCCGCAAAGTACGTGTTAAGTTCGAACTGCCATCAAACTCCTCGATCTTCAAATTGGATCGTATCAAATTGTTAGTGCATTTTCTTTGAGGAGCAATAATGGAAGTGACTAAACGTTAAAAGTAGAGATTTTTCTTACAGTTGAGTAAGAAGATATTTGATCTTATGAGACAAAAAGAACGTGGAAAACAAAGCAACAAAGTGTTCCCTTCCTTTATTCTTCTATTAACCTTTTTGAGACAAAAAAGGACTTTTTTTTTTCTTTGACGTTGATCTTTAGGATAGGTTCACTACCTGGAACATGTGTTTTGAAGATATTTGATCTTTAAGCCGTGTGAATGTTGTGAGGCTTTTCACTCCCTGGAACTTTTTTGTTTTTGAAGCTGTGTGAATGTTTTGAGGCTTTCTATATATTCTTGAGGGATTTTCATTGTAGTTTTATTTTGAAGGCAATATATTTCTTTTTTTTTCTTCCTCCCTATGTTCTTTCCTCTGTTTCTTTTTTTTTTTTTTTTTTTTTGTGGATGGAAACCATACTAGGATGCTTATTCGCACTGTGTGTATGCATTTCTAGTTTCAGCTCTGATTTATTCCATCTATATGAAATTATGAATGCTGTGACTTGCGAGACTTCCTATATATGCTTGAGAGACTTTCATCAAGGTTTTATTTTGAAGTCAATACATTACTCCTTTTCTTCTTCCTCCCTTTGTTCCTTCCATGTTTGTTGTTTCTTCCTTCTTTTTTTATTTTTATTTTTATTTTTATTTTTATTTTTTAAATTTCCATGGAAACTGTAGTGGATCCCTATTTGATATTAACTGCTACCTATGCTTTGTACTTTACAAGTACTGCAGGATGGAAGTTTCATAACATATTTAAATTCACCATGACCCTGAATTTAAGCTGTTTGCATATTTTTTCGTAACCCGAATAGGACATTAATTCAGACCGTCTTGCCAAAAAAAAAAAAAAAAAAAAAAAAAAAACAATGAATTAATACAGAAAACTAATGCGGTTGGTCTTGGTAACTCAAGGTCATGGTGAGACACTGCCTTTATATTCTTAAATTTTGATTTTTACGTGTAACTGTTGTTCCTTGGACTTGATCCTTAATCTTACTCTTATTTTCCCTCCATCCTTGCAACAATATCCTCTCTACTCAGGAACAAAGGAGCACTGAAGCAAGAATTATAATTAATGTAAATTGTATTAGTGATTCATTTCTCCAAAGCACATGCACTTACTTAAAATGGTATACATTCTAATGAGTTGAGTTTTTCAACTTGAAGGAAATATGTGCCATTGAAGAGCCTGCTGGATTACGTATGAGGAATTTCTTAAGTTGCTTACCATCTTGCAGGTCTAAAAAAAGAGACCTTTGAGCTCTTCCACTGGTCTTTATTGAATAGATTTTTTCTTGAGAAATTAAGATGTCAATGTAGATTTATAGTGTGAGCAAAATGTCAATGAATTAAACCATCATATAGCGAAAAGGGATATTGGTTTGTTAGTACAATATCGACACTTTGGTTAGGACCACTACCATTTTTTACATTCCATGCATCACTGAATGCCATTTTATGTATAGTGTTTACTTGGGGAAAACCTTATAATAAATACTTTCACATTTTTACTGCTCTTCCTGTTCTTAAATGGGGAATGTTCAGTATATTCGACATCATCAACTGATGACAGTTAATCACAATGGACTAGCCGGGTAAAATCAACTTGCTATTTTAAAAATAAAAAGAAGAAAAACTTAGCGATGACTATATTTAATACATTTTCCTGCAGATATTTTTAAGTCTTCAGGGGCTTTTGGGGAGACCCTTTCAACTTGGCCAGGATAAATTATCATGGACTATTTTGAAACTGGAAGATGATCGTGGTAGCAATTCATTTGACATGGAGGCCAAGACGAAGCTTTACAGCAAGCTCAAAATAGCACTTTCTGTTATGCACGAGTGCTTTGAGCCCATTGAGGAGCCAGAAACAAAAGATCTTATTAGAGATGTTCTTTTCAGCAAGAGGTTAGATTATCTTATCATGTTAATTCTAGATATTTGTATCCACTATCTATCAATTATGCCATATCCTGAACTCCGTACTTATTAAATTAAATTGATGCATTATGCATGTGTTTGGTATCTTATTGAAAATCTCAAAGAGAATTGTTCACTTCCAATCTGTTTATGCACAAAATGAGATCACTGCTGACGAGTGGTTCAAGACCTCAACATACATTCGTTGCACATTATTAGATGTTAAGAACCGAAACAAAACATTACTAGTTGTTGTTGGTGTTGCAAAAGAGAAAGGTCAGAAAGGAAGCTTCATCTTTAAGGAAAATCTCAGATATCTGAGGACTCCTATAGCTACTTGCTTCCTCTTTTGATCTCATTACTTCTTTTTTTCTCCTGATTTTCCTTTAAGTCTTGAGAACAATTACTGAAATTATGAATCCTACATATTTTAGCTTCCTTGTTGGATCATAGTCCTGGTCTTGGACTTTTGGTTAGTAATTATAATTTGGTGTTCTGAATGTATAATCATTCGATGATCAAGAATCTGTTACCAACTAATTTTATACCCATCTTCCCGTCAAGAGGCAACAAGTTGATTTATATGAAAGTAGGTTCACTCTCCCTCAGAAATGGTGTCATGCGTATTTTAAACATTAAAATGCAATCTTAAAAGTTTATGGATTTCATCATACATTTATCAATCTAAGCTTCGAAAAAAGTTTAGATTTTATGGTTCTTATGTTGGAATATTCAGGTTGTGGAGTTATGGAATATGATTGTCTTGGCAATGGATGCAATTAGCCTTTGTAGTTCGAGCATGTGGTGGCCCAAGTGATTTGTATGGTCTTTGAAATTTGAAAATGCATTTGCCCATTTTATTTACTTTTTAATTATTCATTATTTGTTTAAAAACTTCAAAATTAGTAGCTTAGTGTAAAATATACCAAAGAAGGCAAGTTGAACTGACTTGGTGGAAACACTGAAAAATTGTAGTCATTGATGCATGCATTATTGTTGTTTTTTTTATATATAAATCTAGTATAATTCTTATTTGAATTATTATTTTTTCATCCAATGTGTCTCAAGTCTCAGCTTTGTTTTGATTGTTGAAGTTTATTAACATATACTCCCTACATCCAAAAAATAGGTCATTTTAGGCAAAACCTCCGTTCCATAATTATTAGACGTTTTCAAAATTTAACACCTTATGTACCCATTTCACCTCTCTTTTAAACTTAAGCATTTAATGGCAATTAAAACACTCCCTTCTTTGTGTCAAAGGGTAAAAGTGGAAAGTAAACTCAATATTAACATCTTCTTAATTAGTGTGCTAAAGCTTAAAACGATCTATATTTTTGGATGGAGGGAGTAGTTTCTTTATATTTTTATTATGGAAAAGGTACCTATACACCCTAAAGTCTCACAAGAAGTATGACGTGGCCCTTACAGTTGATTCCCCCAAAACTTGGTCCTCAAAGTCAGATGATGGCGAAAGACGGACGAAAGGGGGAGACTATTTAGCGCGTCTGAGTTTAAGGGCCGAGTTGTTGGGGAATCGACCATATTTGGCCCGTCTACTTCCTATGAGACTTCAGGGGTGTATATGTACCTTTTCCCATTTTTAATATGTAGCTTATGTAACACGATAACATCCCAAATATTGTTTGTCGATTGCATTTATCTATTGTTGCTTTCTATATAACATCCCTTGATTTTTGCACCGGGATGTGTGCGATCCTTAGGGAACGAAACTTCTCATGAATCATTCGTATATGGTACTATAACATCATATAGTGCGATTGTCTTCTTGCTCGAAGTTAATTGGTTCAGTAAAATCAGCCGCCTTGATTCATCCATTGCCTTCTTGATATGGCTCCATTTGGCAAATTCTTAGGTGTTAAATTAGCTGTATCATACAATGTAATTGCCTTTATGCTTGTTGCTGATTCTTGAGAATCTTGCAGATCTGTGCTTAAACGACTTGACTTTAAGGGATTCTACACAGTACTTCTGGAGAGGGAGGATGAATTGATATCAGTAGCAACTGTAAGGTAAGTATTTATCCATATGAGCTTTCAGTGCAGTTCATCTGCTCACCATTTGACCTGGCGTAACTTGGGAATGCTATATTTACCTTTCAGGGTGAATGGTGAAAGAGTCGCGGAAATACCCTTCATTGGTACACGTGTTGCATTTCGTCGTCAAGGGATGTGCCGTATTCTGATGGATGTGATTGAAAAGGTAATATTAATGGTCGTCTCTTTTCCTTACTATTCAACCCATGATTGTTATCTTTAATACCTTACAAGAAGGCTTTGGTGGGATCCGTCACTTGGTACATTATCTTTGTCTAAAGTGTTGGTTAGAAAAATGGATGATTTATGAAAGGTTTGAAAACCCATGAAGGAGAGTTCTTTCTTGTCAGCCATCCAGATGAAGATGAACATCTAGATTCCTCACTAATTTCTCTCTCATAAATGTCACAGAGGCTAGCTAAATTTGGAGTGCAAAGGCTGGTCTTACCAGCTGCTCCTCACGTTTTGCATGCATGGACCGCTTCATTTGGATTCTCCCAAATGACAGTTTCCGAGCGCTTGGATCTTCTTGAGCATTCTTTACTGAATTTCGAGGATACAACCATGTGTCAGAAAATCTTAAGGATACCTAGTACGAGGAAATCAAAACAATCAAGAGGTATGGGTGTTTAGTTTGGCAAGAAGAGTGCATTTGGTTCCACATTTTCCATTTATTCATCTCTCTTGGTGATAATGCAGGCGATACAAGTAAAATACGGAATGGTCTTACGAAAAGATTACTGGGCTTGAGGATGGAGTATGTTTTGGCCCCCTTTTCCCTTTCCTTTATCATATGGTTTTATAACTATGAGGTTAACATGTGGATATCAGTCAAAGTGGGAACAGAAACTAGGATTATATATTTATTATTTGTTTGTTTGAAGTCAGAAAAAGGAAGTAGAAAAAAACCTTAGTGGGAAAAATCTTTAAATTTGTTTTTGTGGCTGATATAGAAATTTATATAATGAAGAACATTAGGTTTGGAACCCTCTTTATTGATGGATCGAATCGAGAATTTGACTTCGCCTATGACTTGGATTAGTTAATATTCTTTAGTAATTCGAGTAGTGTAATTTGATGTAGGAGATTTTTCTAAAATTTCAACACAGATTTTTTTCTTTGGTAAGAACTAGAGGAGTTTAATTAACTTTATCTAAGCGCTAGCAATGTTGTAATTTTGTCAAAGTGCATTAAAGAAGTATTGTATGATATTTATAGTATTTTCTTGCCTTTTCTTTTGTTATATATGATTACAGATTTTTAAGTTAAATTTTAATAATTTCGATCATTATAGGTATTATTTCTTTCTTTTTTGTAAGTAAGCTAGAATTCATTTGTCTCGCTAGACATAATTTTCTATTTTGCATTATCCAATATGCTTGTATGCAATAGGAATATCCTTAAACAAACATTGTTTGTAATGTTTTGTTTTGTTACGAAATAGCTATAAAGTTTGCAAATCATGTAGTTTTTTCCTTAATTCAGCATGAGCGATCGTAAAATTTTGTTTACATGTAACTTTGAAGGAATTTTGGGACCAATTTATTCTTACGAAACATTGGCAGTTTTTGCCTAGGAGTTTCACTTTGAAAAGATTTAATCATAAGCATCTTCACACTGTTAGCTAAAATGCCACTATTCTATTACTAGTTCGTAATAATTTTTCTTCAAGTGGGAATCCTAGATACTTGTTCCTTGCAGTGGTGAAACTGAATCAGGACTGCAAGCGAAAGTTGAGAGCTGCATTCTCTTGTTCTTTCTGTCATTTTTTTAGGTTGTTAGTGTGATATGTAGCCGCTGCAATTCTACGGGACCTTGAGTTGATAGTCCGTAGTTATGAAATGCATTCTTAAGTTTTAAATATTGGTGCATGAGATGAGTAATTGCTGGGCTAACTACTGCACTCCAAGCTTTATCTCATGGCATGGAATATTTTATGGAAGGACATTACTGTTTGAGGAGGCAAAAAAATTTGTAGAAGATGTCATAGTAGTGATCTTTTTTCTTTTCCTCTTCTTTTTGCGTAGAATCCAGAAGAATAGAGCTAGAGAGATGAGTTAGAAAGTATTGGTCACCGATTAGTGATAAGATGTGTTTCATAAGATTTAACCCAATGGGCATTGTAGAAATGAGAATGTTGGCATGGATAAGTGAGTAAGTTTTAAGAGATAAACTCCCAATGGAAAAACATGAATACAATAGCTGTTGTGTCGATTAGTGAGAAAATTAGGCTGAATTGATTTAGCTTGGTTTGGAATCTTTGGATGGATACATTGAAGACCAGAAACTGAACTGGTTAAGTTGCATATTTAAACATAAATTATGATGCTAGATGAGAAGGGAGACCTAGATTAAACTTGATAGATGCATTAAAGAAAGAAATGCGCAAATAGTTTGACTAATGACTGTATGTAACCAGCTTTGGATAGAGCAGAACAGAGAAGTACATTCATGCATGTGACTCTATGTAATTGGGAACACTGAATGCTTTTGTTGAGTTGAATATTGAGATTAATAGAAAAACAGCTCTGCTTGTATTTCCTAAGGTTGTTTTGGATTGGATTACCTTGCGCCAATAACCAACGTCTACTCTCCAATGTCTACATGGTTATTCTTGCTTCTCTGGTCTAGGGCAAACTTAAATGTTTTGATTTTTCCCCAAAACAAATAAATCAATAGCAAAGCAACTACAGGGACAGCAGTTTAAGATGGAAAAGCTACAGATGGTCTGTTTTAGTTACACTTTTTCATCAATTTGGTTCTCAAAATAAACCTAATTTCCATTCCACACTATATGCAAGACAATAAGGCTTATATAATGAAAATAATTGTGGAGTTGTCCAGTTGTCCTATTGATTTTAACCTTTATTATTCTAAAGGATCACATAAATTTGAATTTAGTTGCATGTTTCACCTCTTATTTTAGTGATATCCAATTATGATAACAAAATATGGAAAAGAAAGGAACATTATTAGGTGTTCTCATATATTTTTAATTTTAGTTCTCTCAAAATTGGAAAGAGAAGGAGAAAACGTGGATTCTGAGTACAACAACAACAACGCCTCAATGCCAAATTAAAAGCATGGATTGTGAATATGATAATTAATTTAGGTTTAGCAATTACAATCATTTTCACTAGCTTTTTTTTTAGTCAATCATTTTCACTTGCTAATTAATGGAGTTAAGGAATCAGAGGATCTATGTTGTTAAAAATAATTGCGGCACGCTCCTCAATAATATTTTTAGGATATAGAAATGAGGGATATTTGAGGCATACGCCGCACTTTTGATGTTTTTCTTTACAAGAATTGTATTTATATATAAAAATTTTAAAAAAAAATTATAACACATTTGCATTTTTGTTTCATTAGATGACCATGAATTGGACTTTATTACATGATCTACATCATAAGATAATAAACAAAAACAATTACGAATTATTAAGTTAAGAACCATTTTAACTTGTTTAATTGATTTATATATTAAAATTAGAATGCACAACCTAAACACATAGATTCTTGTTATTTATTGATTAATCGGGATTTTAAATAGCTTAAAATGGTTGTTAATTTAATCTGGATTTTAAAATTAGGGAAAAGTTTTAAATGCTTATTGCTTTCTTGGAATATGTTGAAAGCTACTAAACTAACTTTTTGTTATGATGCCAATGACATAGCCTCCATCCCAAGTTAAGAGAAAAACTTTATAGGACTGCAATTAGGCCAATTATGCTTTATGAAAGTAAATGTTGGGCGGTTAAGAAACAACAAGTATATAAAATGAACGTTGCGGAATTGAGGATGCTTAGGTGTATGTGTAGTAAAACTCGTAAAGATAGAATAGGAAATACATAAATTTAAAGAAAAGCTGGAGTATCACCACTCGACACAAGATTAGGGAGGGGCGGTTGCAGTGGTTTGGACTCCTCCAAAGCGGGCCTACAAATGCCCCTACTAGAAAACTTGACTCAACTGAAACCGAAGAAATTCGACAAGGTAGGGGTAGACCGAAGTTAACTTGGGGCGCATTGATCAGGAGGAATTTAAATGATTTGGGAAGCACGCCATCAATTGCACTAAATCGAGTGCAATTGAAGAGTTTGATCCGTGTAAGCCACCCCAAGTAATTTGGGACTGAGGCCATGTTGTTGTTGTTAAAGAACAATAAATTGACACAACTTACCAAGTTTCATGCTAAATGACTTTATTTGACATTAATTTGGTACCTAAATATCAAAGAAGCTCTAACCTACATCTTAACGGATAAACCCTAATAATAGGTTGTACGTGGTATCTAATTTGAAACGAAAGTTTCAAGATGACAAAAACATTATTCTTGACTAATATACTTTATTGTGTTGTAGAAAAGTAAAAACCCGGATGTTACACTTTTTTCTTTAAAAGAAAAAACAAACAAAAAAGAAACAACACAACTTCAGATCATATAATGGTCTCTCTATCTTCTCCTTCCCCTCCTTTTCCTTTTTATGATTTTATCTTCACTAAAAATGTTGCTCAAACACCAGCTGCTTTGTTGCTAACAATATTTTTGTACATTAACTTTGTGATTTAACCTTTTTGCATTTCAATTCATCGCTTAGATTGATCTGATAATGATTTTTATTTCTTATTTCCCACATGGTTATTTATGATAAATTGATTTCTTGTTATCATATGACGTTTAATCTTTCTAAATAGATTTTGTTAATGTTTTTGTTTATTTATGATTTCTTACATTAATTGCATAATTTTTTTCCATATTTTTGTTTCTTTTCTTTTGAAATATTGTGTCTTATGCCTCACTTCTCTTACCCAAAGCCTCTCAATTACGCCTCAGTAACTCTCAAGCATTTCACTCCACATAGAAGTACACAGAAGCTAATATTACTCCTTTGCTATTGAAATGAGACTTGAATTCTCGGTTAAGAGGGTGAGTCATGCATGTGTAATACCTATGCTAGAATATCTTGTTCTTGATTAGTATACCGAAATGGCACATATATTCCCAATCTCTCTGTCTCATGTTTAATTGTCGTCAAGTTGTCATGGAAATCCTTTGCGAGTTAACCCTTTGTCAAGAAAACAGAAGAAGACCTATGCTGGTGATACACATCAATGAAGTTAGGGAAACTCTGAATCACATGGTAATGTATATATATTATAGCTCTAAAACTAATAGTTATACCAATGACAGTGATGCTCACTGCACATGCATTCTGGATGAAAAAAAAGAAACAAAAATTGTGTGCTTGATGGAAAAAAAAAAGAACTAGGATTGATCCTTCATGAAATGCGGAAGGATATAGCATGCTATGCTATATGTGAAAGAAATGACAATAAGGGCATAGACTGATTATGTACATAACTATATTACGAGCCTTAGTGACATGCACGTTATTCAAATCATCATAACTATTTTTTGAGGAAAAATCATACATACTACTTGAAGAAATATTTGAGATTTTATGATTGATTTGTCATTTATTTTGTTTTTAATTACTTTCCAATATCGGCACTTGTTTCCTTCATTAGTATTTAACAAGATTGGAAATTGGTTTAAAAAATAAAAATAAAAACAATATTAGAAGTCTTGGTGGTAGGGGTAGACTTAAGAAGATTCCAGACGCATTGATTATGAAGGATTTAAAGGATTCTGAAAGCATGCTATCAAGTGCATTAATCAAGCGGAATGGAAGAGTTTAATCAATGTAGCGACCCCAAGTAATTTGGGATTTAGGCGCTGTTGTTGTTGTTGCTGTAGAAGTTTCGGTGCTAACTTCCTCGTGCTTGTTACATCATGAATACATTTTGATATTGATAGGAATCAATAGAATAATTGCATACAATCTCACTCTTTCTCTCATTAATTAGGTTTAGTATATTTATAGCTGACCCCAACTAATTTGAGATTGATGTTTTTTGTTCTTATTTTTGTAATATATCTACAGTTACGCCCATGGTAGCCCAACTTTCGGCAAAAACACTACCTAGGCATTGTGGTTTATTTCCTAAGATGGAACGAAATTTATTTGCTGAGGCAACACCTTGACAACCCTGTGTTTGCGTGTGGCATTAGCATCAAAAGTAATTGGTGCTTGCAGAATTTGTGCTGTTTTAGTCATTTTAGTACTTAATCGAAATGCCTACTTCTCGTTTCGATTTGATGGGTACGTTTCCATTTCTGCCCTTTATGTAATGAGCACTTAGTCATCACTGGTTGGTTTGTTAAATGTCGTGGGAAGTAACGACGATGCTTGTGATTAATATTTCTGCCTTTATTATCACCATTGTGAATTATTATTATTATTATTATTATTATTATTATTTTGTATTCTTTTGAGGTAGCTCACAAATTTTTTGTCATGAATCCCATTAATAAGGATTGGGCCTTTATTTTACTGACAAGTTTATTCTTCAACAGCGACGCAGGAAATGATGATTCTGCTGCGTCATTTGTGAAGGTTCCTGCAGATATGGTATGTCTCTCCTTTCAAATTAATACTACTATCCTATGTTCGTGCTTTTTTCTAGTGGCATTCCTCATCTTTGTAGAATTATTAACAGGAAGCAGAGGCAGACGACTCGGAACCAAACCACCCTTGCAGTGAAATGGGTCCAACAGGGAACTTAATTAGATTTTCAAATAAAAAGAATGAACACGAGGGTTATCGGTATCGTGTGATTAAGTACTACAGACGAAGGAAGGTCAAGCCTGTCAGGGATGCTGCAACTGAAGTAACTGAGATTACAGCCTGAGCACCATTTGAAGGGCATTAGGTGACAGTTTTTGCCAAAGATTCAGCTTTTTGTAGTTCTATTATATAACCGGTACATAGTCGGAGGACGAAAAGAGGGACACGAGCTAATGCGAAGATTGCAGACGCTATTCTAACCTTTTTATCCCTGTAGATTGAGAAATTATCCATTGAGACTTGGGGTTGGGGTGACGCGCAATCATGTACAGTTGGGAGGAAAGCCATAGATGAAGTTGTTGGAGGTGTCAATGCTTGGCTCATTTCTGTTTCCTCTTCTTTTGCACTTGTCAATGGAAAAGCCAGATTTTGCATAGCCTGTACTGGTGATTTTTGGGAGATATTGAATAAAATTATTTCATTTCTTCTTAGCTTTGTCAAATTAGGTTTCTTTCACAGTGATAAATGATGATGTTATGTCTTGCATTGTTCAAAGACTTCTTTATTTGCCTACCCATTTAATAATAATTTCAATTGATCCATCACAGAAATGGCTTTGTGCAGTAGATAGCATTAGGGGTGTATAAGGATTGCACTAATCTGCGGATCCAGTCCAATCCGGATCAATTATTACTAATCGGATCGATTTTTTGATCCATTGGGTTTGATTAGATTGAAAAATCACTAATCTAATTGACTGAATCAAATTGACTTTTATTAAAAAACCGTGGATCCCATTCAATTCATTCCATTTATTACATCAATACATACATATAGGATCATATGTACTTTAGTATCTCAAAGAGCATCAACTCTAAATTGTATTATCTTAAATATTATACTTGTTTTTAACTCTTTTATTACGCTTCAAACTTTTTTTTTTAGTTTGTATGTTATAACGTGCACTTTTTTTGTGCTTATGTGAGAGTGTATGGTGTAGATTAGTCGATGACATATTTATTATGTAGGAACTTGTATTTTAAATGTTATTTTGATGACAAAGTTTGTGGAAAATATGTTCTATATAATTTGTGAGATGTATGTTGTAAATTTGTCATTCATGAGACTATGATTTTTGTGATTCATTTGATTAAGCTTAATTTCATTAATCTTTGGAAAAGAAAATGTCAATCCGTGTTTGGTTTCCGATCCGCATTTTGCTAATTGAATTGAGTTGGATCGATGACATATTTGGATTGGACTGATTGTAGTTTTTCAATCCGCAATTAATAGTTGGATTAGATGAGGATCGATTCTAATTGAACATGATTCAATCTGTGTGCACCCCTAGATGACATAAAAGTTTGTCAAGTATCATAACATGTCCTACTTATTTAGAAACTAACAACTCACAAATTCGAATAGGGAAGACTTCAACTATGAACCTTATTAGAGGTGAGCGCATGCAAAATCAGTAAAGTTACCACTTAAATAAAAATTGTGCAAGTGATGTCAATTATTTTGAAAAGAGTGTAATCTTGGCTGCAGAAACATCATGTGTGAACTAATATCTAATGACAATTAAAATTCACTTTATTTCTTGTTTAAGAACAACTGAAGTCCATGGTTCATTGAGAAGTAAAGAAATACACTGCATCTCACTCCTAAAGGTGCATTTGCATATACTACTATAGAATTCTCTAAAATAACACACAGTTACTTGACTTTGAGTTGAGTATGCTTTTCAGTCACTAAATTAGACAACATAACAAACTATTCATTTCTCTCCAAAAATCAAATTTTATCTCTACATGGTATTCGATGCGAGTGGCACATTGTCAGGTCTTATAGGGACCAATTTATTTTATCCACAAAATTCGAAAACAAGACTGTGCTTAATTCCTCTATTTTAGATCTTGTATTGATATGTAGTCGTTGTAAAAGAAAATTACGTATTGATATGTAGGATTTTTTGGGACAAAGTTAAGACTTTTTTTTTTTTTCCAAACCTACATTCAATAAGAAATTATATATACAAAGTACTAAAACAATTGATGAAAATTAAGGAAGGCATAAATAAATAAACTCACTACATAGAAATGAATAAGCCACGAATAGATGTCCAAAATGGGAATATAACCCAATGCATTAAATTTGTGACCAATTAGTGCCTAACTACTAAAAGATGCATTTTTACTAGTAAAGCATCTTCACAACCTCCACATATATATAATGCATAAAATAAAGACTAGCTAGAAACTTGAATGAATATAAGTCTAAAATGCCAAACAATGGCTTAATTAAAGAGCAGACAAGACTAGACCAAAAACAGCAAATGCAAAGGAGAAGGCAGTGGTGTATGCAGAGCTTATTGAACTAGGAGCTGGTGATCCTCCAGAAAGCTCTTCATCAGAAGGTGATGGTGCCACAGTTGATGGAGTAGCACTTGGTGATGATTCTGGTGGAGCCACTGCAAATTAAACAAAACCATAAACCTTAGATTTTTTACCAATGCAGATTGCTTAATGCATGTAATAACATTAACAATTTTTTTGTGTTTGTTTCATTTTCTTTTGAGACCTACTAATGTGATTTTCACTTGGTATGATCAAACTGAAATCTATATGGGCTGAGGCTCACTTTCAACCCACTTTGAATCGAGACCTTACGTAAGGGGAATCAGATCCTTATCACTCATCTTACCCGATTTTCGGTCATAACCAACTTGATTCCCAATGAACTAAATACCAAATAATGTAAAAGCATGCATATCTGGTGAGATGAACGAGGAATCATTTGCCTTCCCGCTAAAGTCAAAAAAAAAAAAAAACCAAATAGTAAATACAAAAACGAAAAAAAAAAATTACCAGGAGAAGCTGAAGGAGAATCACCAGAATCAGGGACTACAAAACAAAGATAAAATAACACGATAAAAATCAAAATCAATCAAAAAGATTAACACGAAAACAACATAAAAAAAAATGTTACACATAAAATGTTAGTGAGACTCACAGCCACAGTCAGGGGCACTGCTCTCTCCACATGCAGAAGGAAGGCCCTTGGCCCTGGTATTATTCACCGCAATCCCCATCTGGGCACTCTCTTTAATTGCCTCACACACACACTGTGCATCGGTGTTCAACACCGTCTTAAACCCATTGCAACATTCCATGCTCGGCTCCGTCAGGTTGCTCCCCGCAGTAACATATCCTACGCAATCTATCATGTCGTAAACAATCGTGGAACAATCCGTAGACGGCGCCGGAGCACTCGCACTCTTACGCTGGTGGTGGTGGTGGTGGTGGTGGTGGTTGAGGTGGTGGTCCTTCCCCGCCACGACCACTGCCATCATTAGCATCCCCATAACAACACTCGTCATTGTGACCTTCACCATTTTTTTTTTTTTTTTGTGGCAACACAAAGTACAAACTCAATGTACACAAAATATGGTATGTTATATGGTACTTGTTTAGGCTTATATGAGCTTAGTAATTGAGATTTTGTGGGATTTATATAAAGATTGGCAACCAACGTGGGGAAGTTGTGATACGTAATGTGCCCGGATTTTGTGTACATAGTGTAACAGAATTTTGTTAAAAGTAATGGACGGCCTTAGTAAAAGGTCACGTTGCATTGTACTTGAGGACGTGAATCTCGAGGCGTCATCCGACGTGAGTGTGTGCAGGGAGGGTTTTGTGTGCAATGAGTTGTATTGTTTTGTGTTATCTTGGACTTTTTCTTGATAATTTGGTCATGGTCCAACAAATCTTTATTGTTGCTTATCTTCTTTAACGGTTTTGTTACCTTTTCTTTAACAAATCTCTTCCTCGTAAACATTATTATTATTATTATTATTAGCCTATACTATTTTGGAGATGATGATTAGTGTAAATTGCAACAGTTGCACATCAAATTAGCATTAATTCCGTTGGACTAAGTTCTCGTAATCGACTTGTAATATCTATAATGATATAATAAAATTTGTTTTTGGACAACTTTTTACGTGGAAACCTCTTTTTTTAACATAAGCTTACGAAGAACAACTATTCCTCCCTTAAAAAAGCATATTTGTTTGAATTACAATCTGCAAGGAAGCGATTTCACTCTTACTAAATTGTAGTGGACATACATAAATAGGTATAATTAATCTGTAAAATTTAAGTGGGTTATAGTAGACTTATAGAGTTTAGGTGAACCTTGTGAGCCATAATAAGGTTTGCTAAGTACCAAAATCTATAATGGACCTGGATTATTGTACTGAAGGTTTGACATTTACAATATCATTGTTAAGATTAGAACCACATTTTCCCTATTAAATTAATGTTAGACGTTGGCCCTGCATTTTTAAAAAGTATAATCAAAGATATTCTATTTTATCATATCAAAAAAATATATTCTATTTTAAGAAACTCAATTTTCGCAATTAAAAAGTTGAGTTGGATTTGATAGACAAAAAGAACATAAACAAAAAGGAGAGCACAAACACGCAACTTGTATGTACAGTTATAGAAAGTTAAGTTCTTGATTAAGTAATTCCATTGAGAATTATCAATCGTCCATGAGAGGTAGTTATAGATGTACAAAACGATCACATTGTTGAATGAAATATGAAAACAACTTTTTATAAAAAAAATAAAAAAAAAAATTGATTTCATTAATAAATTAGTTTTTTTTTACTTAAATAGTGGGAGTTGAGCTCACAACCTCCCAAATTTTACTTTTTGAAAAGTAATGCTTCAACTATCTCACTAAAGATTATTTGGCTCCATTAATAGATTAGTTTCATTCTTTATTAACCATTTGTATTAATGTTTCATCAGTAAGCATTACATGTTAGGCACCTTTTGCACGTGATATGACATTGCTAAAAGGGTAGATATTAAATTATTAATAGGAGTGATGTATAACCAATTACTTCAATAAATATATATATATATATTCACGCATCAACCATATATAAGAAATTGTATTACATAAACTATATATAGTGTATGATGTAAACAAAAAAGTGAAGCAAGACTCAAAATAAAGGAAATGTAAGAATTAGTAGGTCTCGATCATTATACTATACACAATATATAGTTGGCGCAAAAGTAACTCCATTAAAAACCAGAGGAGATATTAAAAAATAATAATAATAATGACACGGTTAAAGGTAATCAAAATAACTGGGGTGCCTCATATAAAATATATACATGATACAAATATATACATGATACTAACTTGCTCAGTTGCCCTTACGTACAAAAAAAAATTTAACTTTCCACATCATATTATATTGTACCTTTGGCTTACAAAATATTGTATTGTCGTGACATGAAAACGTGCAATATATAGAACTCAACCATCTTTTATAGACCAGTCGGTGTGGATGAGTTGCCATTTTTGAATCTGCAAAAATAGAAGAACAGGACATACGATGTGGACCGACAACGTAAATGGCGCACACCAAATGGCCTGTCAACATAAAGAGTCAAAGCACAGCTTAGATTAATAATTCACAAAACATAATTTTTTTTTTTTTAAAAGCAACCTTCTTTTATAAAGTATAGCTAGAGACACAAATTATTATATCAAAGGCTCTCATCCATGATTGAGGAATAGCCTTTCCAATATTAATAATCAACTTCATGTGCAGACAGATATCTGGAATGCAATATAGACCAAAGAGCTCAATTTGTAGTTATGTCCACCACCTGTACATTATTTTCTCCCATGTGTCACGGGAAGTAGTTAAGGATCAGTTTGGTAGATACTCCAAAAACAGTTCTTTTTTTTTTTTTTTCTTTGGTAAAAACATGTTTTGTTTACCATGAGTGACGCCATCCCTACTCTATCACGAATTTCACCATAAAACTAAGGAACTACTGCAAATTTAATTTATTTTTATGAAGAGCGAGAAGATTTTTACACTAATTAACGGTTGGCCTATCACAATTTCCTTTCTTTAATTATCAAGATTTGACGAGACCCTCTTTTATTCGAACTTGGAACCAACTATATATGTAGAATATAAAAAAAGTTCATACGTTTTATATATAATGAAGTTTTTTATAGCATCTCCCATGGTAATGCAGATTTAGACTATAGATTGATGTCACATCATGGATGTAGAGATGATTTCTATTCTATGTAACACTAGATAAACATTCAACTCTCAAAATGATCTCCAATAGATAATGGATTTAGACCATGGATTGATAAGTTGACACTTTCTATTTTAACTTTCATAATATTGATAAAGACATGAAAAAAATAAAAAAACTTAAAAAAATAAAAAAAAGTCAATTTGTCAATTGTGACTGTCTAACGCAATCTCTAAAAGTAGATATTGTGGTAGACACCCTCAAACTTTGATTTCATGTCACATAAAATGGACATTATCAATTTACAATCCCATTGGAGAACATTTTTTGGGTTAGATGTGGATTGTATTATAGGTGGATCTATTTTCACCACAATCCATAGTCCCATTGGGGATGGTCGATGATAACAACAATGGTTCCAGCGTTTCTAGGCACAAAGTGGAGTTATATTTAGAACGTTGCCTTTTTTTTTTATTAGGGGCAAAATTTGTGGAAGAAAAGTGATAATCTTTAGGCCGTCATAGAACTTTCTGCCACAAGCAAAACGAGATTAATCGGTCATGGTAAAAATGGTAACTTTTTTTTTTATATATATATCCGTGGGTGTCTAGGTGAGTCCTAATTATTCCCACGAGACCTTGATGCAATCGGCCTGAGCGTTCCCTAGTTAGCCCGAGCAATTTTGCCACACCGAAAAATCGAAATCGAGGTCGTGCGCTTAACTCACACAACCCCGCTTTCGCCCTTGCCATTGTGGCAACCCGACTGGGTCCTAAAAATGGTAACATTCGTGCAGTAAGTGAAGAAAATGTGATTCAAAGCATTAGACAAACAGAACCCCAAACCCTTCACATGCACAGAAAAACTCCGCCTTTTCCCAAGATACATGTATAAAAGTACTGGAACAAATCTTTCTTGCAATCTCTGCAACCATCATTCACTTTTCTTATCTCCATGGCTTCTCCATCACCACCTATACCTTCTTATTGTACAAGACTTCTCATGTTCTGTTCTCTAGTGTTCTGTTTCACTCTGCTCCAACAAGTCTCATGTGATCAAAAGCACCACAAAAACAGCTATTCTAAGAGAAAACCAACTCTCTCAAGAGCCAGTCTAAGCAATTGTAACTTGTTTTCTGGGACTTGGATTCATGATGACACATACCCAGTTTACCAATTCTCTGCTTGTCCCCTCATTGACCATCAATTCAACTGTCAAATGTATGGCAGACCTGATTCTGATTACTTGAAGTATAGATGGAAACCAGACAATTGTGAGCTTCCAAGGTAACAAGTTGTTCTATGTCATTTTGTTTTGTTAATGAGCAAGTGTTGATTAATGATTAGTTACACTTTTTAATGTGCTAAATTTTGAGTTTATAGGTTTGATGGACTTGATTTTTTGATGAAGATGAGAGGGAAAACTGTGATGTTTGTGGGGGACTCCCTTGGTAGAAACCAATGGCAGTCTTTGATTTGTATGGTTTTAGCAGGAGTGCCTCACTCATCACCAACTCAAATGATAAGTGGAGATCCACTATCAGTGTTCAAGTTTTTGGTAAGTTAATAGTGGAATATAAGTTGATTCTTATCAAAATTTTGTGAGCATTTTTTTTTTTTAATTTTGGTCTAAATCATTCGATATCTGGACTATCCAATGACTCTAGATTTGCCCTCGTGTAGGAATATGAGGTCTCGATATCATTCTACCGAACGCCATACCTAGTCGATATCGATGTCGTTGCAGGAAAACGAGTTTTGAGACTAGATGACATATCAAGAATTCGAAAATGTGGAGGGGGGTTGATGTGTTATCATTTAATTCAGGCCATTGGTGGACTCACAAAGGAGCCCTTCAAGGGTATGTATG
Organism: Stephania yunnanensis; assembly: GCA_039657365.1. NCBI lineage: Eukaryota > Viridiplantae > Streptophyta > Magnoliopsida > Ranunculales > Menispermaceae > Stephania > Stephania yunnanensis. The sequence continues at coordinate 3,628,449 of CM077586.1, read as the reverse complement.
TATGTATGTGTATATATTTCATTTTCATTAGGGATGCTATAAATTAAGGTTTCTTTAGCTAATTTTCATATTGTTGTTGATGTTGGTGTTTTCATATTCAGATGGGACTACATGGAATCAAATGGCTCAGTATATGAAAATATGGATCGCTTGGTTGCCTTTGAGAGAGGGATGAGAACATGGGCTAGATGGGTTGATTCAACAATTGATGCAACAACAACTAAAGTTTTCTTCCAAGGCATCTCTCCAGTGCACTACAAGTAAGCTCCCCCCAATTTCCTCTTTTATCTAAAGGAAAATACTATGATTGACTCTTTTTTAGACACTTGATGATAGTGCCTGTCCATTCACACATTGATGTGTGCACACACAAATCCCAATCCCGTGAATGGATGGACTCTGTCATCAAGTGTTATTTCTCTTTTTGTGCTTGCTTACTTTTTGATTTAGCTAATTTCATGGAAGTACAATTAGAACACCACTTTTATAATGGCTAGCTACTCGTTGTTGGTGCACCGCACTTTTTAATGGTTGTCACTTGTTGTCAAAGCATTTCTTCTGAGATGATCACTTGCAAAAAAAAAGCAAGACCTTGGGAAGTCGTTGTTCCACTCTCACTAAAGTAAAAAAAAAAAAAAAAAAACTCTCTAATTAGTCAAAAAAAGAGATGGGATTAGTTTCTTTTCATAATGTGCAATGAGGTGTTTATTGTCTGGAAATAGTTATCCATGTGGACTTAATTAGATAAGTTGTTATTTGGTGTCTTTATCTTAACTTAAGTTATGATATATCATGAGTGAGAGAAATCAGATCAGTAGTAAATTAAAATCAGTTGTAAAGTATTTTACAAATAGAATGCAGTGGCACAATTTAAACATATATATATTTATATATTTCCTTCAATTCATATGGAAACTTTATGTTTCTTTGATTCTTTGTTTACTTCTTTGGTAAAACCTTTTATTTACAATATACTCCACTCGATTAATAAAATTATAAAAACATGCTTTCTTTCATTTAGAGTTTACCCGCCAAAGTAAATTTAGTCAAGCTCACGAGCAAACGACATTTGTTAAGGTTTTTTTTTTAGGCATATCTTTTATAGAGTGCAATGTAGCGGGTAAATTTTTCAAGGTAATCTTGAACACCTCCTTCAATTTTACTTTTTCAAAAAATAAAGATGGTTTAGACTCTGGTGGGAAAAAGTAAAATTGAAGGAGGTGGCGGTGACGTTTTAATGTGGTAAATGCCTAATGTGACAAAAGGAAAAACCTACCTTTCCCTATGAGACTACAAACCAATTAACTTTAATAAGTCCGTGTATACCAAAGAAACACATGTGAATGTTGGTTGGAAGCATAAGGATCACATGAGAGACATGGGTCCCAAAGTGCAAAAAAAAAAAAAATTCATTGTCCCCATTCCAAATATTTTTTGTGATCAAAATCAAAAGCTTGACACTTTTTCCATGGGCCGAGTTTGAGCGGGCTTACGTCTGAAAACCTTCCGTCTTAATCCAACACTATAATATTTTTTATTTATATAATAAATAATTTTTATTTTTGTACTTAAAAATACATATTTTTATATTTTATTTATCAAAATAAGCTTTAAAACCAAAAGAAACAAATATTTGAATCGGGTTAGACTGGGGTTTGAGTTTCACAAGTCTATCCAAGCTCAATTTATGTTAAGCAAGCCCGAGTCGCTCAATCAATTTTTTTGTTATAAAATCGAGACTTCATTTATAATAGCTAAAAAGTATGTATAATAATTTTTAAAAGAACATATATACGATAAGGTGAGAAAGAACGTGTTTCTCTAAATAAAAACGAAAAGAAACTTTTACATAACGGAAAATGGCGGAACAGGTACAATCTTCATAAGAATGTTGTTCTTAGCCTCATAGCATTATATAATTTATCACTTTCGTTTGTAATATATTGTTGTACTCTTGAGTTGTAGGAACAACTAAGCAACAAATTTGAACAATAAAAAAAAAATCTAAAGTCCTACGCTCTTTTTCATGGTTTATATTGCAGTCCATTAGAGTGGAAAGTGGTGCCAGTATCAAAGAATTGTTACGGTGAAACAGGGCCCGTCAATGGAAGCACGTACCCTGGGCCATACCCTGATCAGATGAAGGTGCTTCAATCTGTGATCAAAGATCTTCGCACCCCTACTTATTTGCTAGACATCACTACCTTATCACAGCTCCGCAAAGACGCCCATCCTTCGATCTACAACGGCGATCTAACGGCGGAGCAGCGATTGAACCCTGATCGATCGTCGGATTGTAGCCATTGGTGCCTCCCGGGACTACCGGATACTTGGAATCAACTGTTCTATACTGCTATGTTGTTTTGAGTTATTTTTTTTCTTTTGCCAGGATTTTTATTGAGTAATCATAATTGAGGGTGCACATTGTACCCCTCTTAGTTAGGAATGTAATGTAACCATTGTTGGTTTTATTTATGTTTTCATCTTCCAATGATCATAAAAAACGAATACATGTTTAGCATGTTATGTATTTAATGTTGTTCAAATTGATTTGTTTATATATTTATTAGATTAGATACGTTGGTTTCCTAAATGTGTCATGTATACATGAGCACACTCGTTACGCTTGCTAAAGATTAATTCTAGCACATTACTATCATCATCTTGAAAAGGGCAAAAGAAATTCTAGCACATTACTATCATCATCTTGAAAAGGGCAAAAGAATTATACGTATATTTAAGTTCTAACAATAAAATTTGATTTTGTAATATTTTTTAAGGAGTTGTGTAGATCAAATTATTATAAAGCGTTGACGAAATGTGCTTATCGAACATTAAGTAATTTGAGACTGAGGTTTTGTTGTTTGTTGTACGTTGTCGACGAGATGTACTTTTAGCAAGTGACATTTCCATAATATTTTGTTTTTAGGAGGGGAAATACTGAAAAATTGAACATTTGCTCACATTTCTATAATCTTTTGTTGCTTTGAATTCACTCATCGAAGAACCAAAGGAACCACAACAATTACTTGTGGACTACCTCCACTCACCTAACCTGAATAAAAAGACAAAACACAACCAAACATCCATCGACCTCCATGTATATATGAATTGCAAAACAAGTCATTTCAATCTTTCTTTTCCCATATTATTATTACCATTGCTTTACTTTTAACCAAAAAACTCATTTACATTTCAATCTCCCCAACCCAATGAACATATTACACGTGGCAGTCGCCCTCCATTTCCCATGCCACATCATCACAAAAATTCCACCTAAGAAATATTTTCCAAAAAAAGAAATAGAAACTCAATATGTGACATCAATTGATACAATCTTGTTTTGTTTTCCTTCTTCGAAAGAAAAATAAAAGGAGTGTTGTGACACGTGCGAGGTTGAAGTCACGTGCGGGAGATGATGCGGGCGTAGAGGAACTCGTTCCAGGTGTCGGGCAGGCCGGGCAGGCACCAGTGTATGCAATCGGCGTACGTGGCGGGATCTGATTGCTGGTCAGGGGTGAGCATCTTGCCCTGGCGTATGGTGTAGACGGACGTATGTGCGTCCTTGCGGTACTCGGAGAGGGAGGTGATGTTGACGAAGTAGACCGGGACTTTCATTGACCGGGTCACGTTCTTGGCCACTCGGAAGAGCCTTCGGTCCGTGCCCACCTGTAATTGGCCCGTGAAATTGCGCACCGGCTCGGTCTCCTTCGCGCACTTGATCCCGCCCGGGTTGTTCCAGTCCTCGCTCCTGTTTTACACCAAAATCACCATTGTTTATTTTGTAATTGCTTCACCAAATATAAGCTAATAAGTATGCATCAAAAAATTGCCAAACATACATAAAAAGATAAAAAATTGTTAAAAGAATATACTTACTTTTTTATATATTGCTTCATATATATATATATATATTATATTTTGGGTTTGGGTGTCTCAAGTTTTTGTCCCGACAAATGTAGAACCTTAAAACAAGTGGGACTGTAAGAATGAGAAGTCTTTGGCTAAAAGTTTTATTGAGGTTTCTTTATTCTCAAACTCAAACTCAACAACAACATACCCTCGGTCTCAAATTAATCATGGTCAGCTACGTAGATCAAATTCTTTCATTGTGTTCGATTTAGTGCAGTAAAAATTAAATGAATTTTACCGTATATAAAAATTAGACACAAAGCACTGGGGGGAAGCTAACTAAAGAAAAGCAGTGGCGGAACTATAAAATTTTGTTAGGAATGATAAACTTTAAATAAAACTACAAGGGGTCTCGGGTTTAGGGGGCGGCCAATCTCCCTACTCCTCCTATTATGTTAAGGAAACTACCAGTTATGGAAAGTTAATATTATATTCAGCAGTTAAGGAAATTAGTATCTCGTGTAATTAGTAGTTTCTATAACACTGATAGTTTCCTTAACATATCAGTTTCTTTAACACTCCCCAAATCTACCCTTGAAGACGAGCACAACACAACATATATTGGGATGAGCAAGTTTTTGAGTTTGGATGAAATTTGAAAAAATAAGCAAAAGGTTACACATAAAAATCACATTTTAAACTTCATTCCATCGAATTGAATAAAAGTAGATGATCTATGTTGGGGACTCCAACTAAATATGATTAAACATTTTTTTGTTGCTCATAACACAATCAATTGCTACAAAATTTGTTAGACCTGTTGAATTATACATCAATATGTGCCTGCACATATCTCGACGTGCACACACATTGCCAAGCTCTCTAAAGCTAATCACAAATTAGTGCATCAAAGTGAAAAAAAAAATTAAAAAGGGTGAGGAGGCTTAATTAAGCTTACTTGATGTGTAGAGGAGACATGCTACTGAAGAATACAGATGTGCGTTTAGGGTCGATATTTTCATCTACCCACTTAGCCCATGTCCTCATAACCCTCTTGTATGCCACAGGCCGTTCGATCTCATCGTACTCCGTATCGCCATTATCGAACGATCCACGCCTTTTTCATCAAAACCCCAAAATACATCAGAAAAAAAAAAAAAAAAAAAAAAAAAGTTTCATGTAGTATAAGAAATGTTTATTTGGTTGTCGAGATACTTACAAGACCTTCATCTTGAATGTATTCATCCACCAAATGTAAGTATTGAAAATCAAGTAATCAACGTCCTTCCAGCTCTCTCCATGCCTCGAGATCGACTCTGGCATGATGATGCGATTCAAGATGCTGTGCATCGTCGGATCGTCCGAGTTCGATTCCACCAAAAACGGGGCCCAGTAGAACTCCACATTCACATCGTACTCCTACAACCAAACCACCCAAAAAAACCAACTCAGCGAACCGATCCGACCGGCCGGTCGAGTCACCGGGCCAGCCAAAACAAAAGCTTAAAAGAGAGCGAACAGGGTACCTCGATTCGGAAAACCGCGAGCGAACCGGATTTATTGAGGGTTTTGGTGGCGGTCGGAGCGGCTGATTGAACCAAACAAACCATGGACTCCCACTGATTCCGGTTCAACGAGTCTCCGACGAACATGAGCCGCTTCCCTCTCAGCTTTTCGAGCAACAATTTCCCGCTAAACCTGAATTTGATCACCAATTCGTAACTCAGATTCGAAAAACCCATTTCGTTCTTTGAAATGCGAACAAAACCCATGTCGCAGAATCAAAAACGAAGAACTAATTCTCAAAATCCAGAGCAGAGAACGAACAAAACAGAGCAACTAATCAATGGAGATTGGATTCACTCTTCGCCCATTTTTTTATTGATTTGTGAAGAACCCATCAGTGTTAGAGAGTGAATTCAAGATTTCAATAATCGGTTTGGATTTTGGTTACCTGGGCATTGAACAGTGGCGTGGCTGCCATCGCCAATTCTGGTAGAGAGAGTCCTTTCTTCCGTTCCTTAAACAGGTGACTTGTGCGGTGAGGAACTCGCATTCATCTTCTCTGTAAAGCGGGTACGAGACGTTGTCGAAAACCCACTCGCCGTCGAAGAGATCGCAGTCTTCGGGCGGTAAATCAACCACCATTTCATCTTCACCATCATCATCAACATCATCATCATCGCCAATTCTTCATCCCCCTCGACTCCCCTGTTCTTCAATTCAATTGATGAAGACAACGAAGATCCTCGATCCTCGCGTTTCGCGACGATCATCTTCAGATTAACCGGTTCTTCGGTTCTATCGCGACCATGATCATCTTGCCTAATTTGATCTTCCGTGGCTTCTTTCTTGGTTCTTGATGTGGAACTGATCGAAACCAAGCGGTGTTTCTCCTTGTTTTCATGATCATCTACGTCGCTCTGTTCTCGACGCGCATCCCGAGGAGGAAGTTGGTATTGGACGGCCGAGATGATGATGATGAGGAGAGGAGGAGAAGGGGAACTCAGCTAGGGACTTGACGTCCTCATTGTAGATGAACCCCGCGAAGAGGAAAACAGAAAAAACCACGACAAAGACGGAGAGGTTGTAGTTGGTTCTCCGGGAGGCGGCGGCGGCGAACAGGGGCTTAGTCATTGCGGCGGCGGTGTTTTCGGGGAGGAGGAGGGGAGTTTTGCGCCGAGGTGGCTGCATTGATGGTGAGGTGGTCATGAAGGGTGGTGGGGGGTGAGAGCTTGTGTTATAGAGAAAGGAAAAGTGATGGAGAAGGATGGGTTATAGAGGGGAGGTTCTTGGGTTTGGTGGGATGATGGAGGGGTTGGGTTTCTTGGGTTGGAGTTTTGGAGGGAGGATTGTCATTTTCAGTTTATTTAGTTGTGGTTTTGGTTTGTACCGTCAAGGAAAATACTAGAATGTCATGCACATTGGCTCACAAGAGTGCGTGTTATGCATCGAGATTTATGTATGTTCGTATCTCGAGGTGCACGTGGATATTTTCACTGAGTCAATGTGTCTTGTAGTGTGACGTGCTTCTCATAAATGCTAAAATGACAACACTAAGTCACACACACATTGTACAATGAATGTTGATGTGGCGTGCAGTACCCATATCAAAAATAGGGGTGTTGAATGTGTCTTTCGTTGAGATTTTGATGTCATATGTTATGCAACGTATTGTGAGTTAGTGTTGTCATTCTATTATTTCCCTTAGAAGTAACATGAACAACCTCGAACTGAGGGAGAGGGGATTAAGAGATGAAAATGACATTCATGTTGGAAAGAAGCGGTGAGATACATTTCAAGATGTGGGCGCACCTATTTTGAAGTGCATCACACAAATCTCGAAGTATATCGATCTCTTTAGGTACAAAATGGGTGTGTGTTAATAATGTAGCATTGCCCTTAAAAGATTGATATCGATGCTTTCTAAATTTAAACTTGGATTGGGTAGTTTAGCTGCTAATTGTTATTTAATTGAGTCGCTGTTCTAAATAGTTTTAAATTAATTATATTGATAGAATAGTAACCAAAACAAGAGTAGTTATACGTCAAAATTTTCATGTACGGTAATATTTAGCGCCAACAGTCATAAAATCAAGTGCAGGAGACAAACTTTAATTACTACTTGTTACAGTCTACAAATTTAGAGGTGTCTGAAGGTGGAGGTGGTTCCCAGGCCTTTAGCTGCCCGCCCCCTGTTTGCTCCATTATTGAAATATTTTTTTTGACAAAAAATAGTTATCAATTTTCAATCAACTATAAACTTATTTGATACAACTATTGCGATGCTATTCCAAAAACTTGGGCAAATGAGGTTTCGTTGTGAATTAATGACTTTAATCAGAGTTATAGTTTCATTGCCATGCATCATTTTAATCACAGCAATGCTATTCGCCACACGTTTCAAGACAACAACAATGCATGTGCAGATCATTTAGTGAAAGAAGCTTTGACGATAACAGATGACTATAGAAACTATTTACTGTTCCGCATGAAGTACTCTTGTTATTGCAGCACGATTTAGCTGCTAATTAATTTTTGTTCTACTTATAAGGGCAGCAGGCCCGTGTATTTACCAAAAAATAATAAAATAAAATCCATGAGTAAAAAACTCTTTAGCTTTTTTTTTTAGATTATGAGATTAGAGAGTTCGATTAACTTCTAATATGAATTACTTGCATGCAGGATTGCATCAAAGCAAGGATGGGCTAAAAAATATTCAGAATATCAGACACCCAAAAATATATAAAAAATAATTAATGACTTAAGATTTATAGCAAATATCTATTAATTAGTCATTTTTTTTCTCGGTGAATTGATTCATTTAAGCACAATTCTTTTTTATTCCGATTAGAGATATGGATTTAGGCCAGTTAACTTTTCAAAGGCATGTCAAAATACAACAAATATATGCTTCTTGTCAACTAATTCACCTCCATATATAAAGGTATGCACAACTAGGGATGTAAATGGGTAGGGTTGAGATGGGGATCTCATTTTCATACTTATACTCATTAAAAAATTTATCACACATACTCATACACATATCTATACCCATCTGGGGATGAATTCTCATATCATCCTCATACCCATCAAATCCCCGTGAGTATGGGGAATCTCTATGGGCAAATATTTTACCCATTTCATTCCTCATTGAGGATCTCCTTGAGAATTTTCATGAGAATTTTTGAGGGATGAGAAATCCCCATGAAGAAATTTTTTTCTCACCCGTACCCATTATGGTAAATCTTTATCACCCGTGGATATTCCATACCCATTTGCATCCCTAGGCACAACCATTCATATATTAACTTCAAATTCTACCTTATATTTTCATTTCCTTTTAGAAGGCATCATCTTGGTCGAGAAGAAATATATAATTAAGTCATCGTAATTTGTTATCTTACTAATGTTTTAACTTTCTATAATTTTCTTTGTTTTATCTCTAAGCCAACTAGTAAACTTACTTGTCTAATGTCTCATTAGTGTTAGGATGGATGTAAATGGTTGCTTAACTTTTAGACCAATACGTCAGAAATTGTTTCATTTAAACCAAAATTTTTAGTTATTTTATTTTTTTCTTTTAAAATTACAAGTTCACTCACCCCTGCTCCGAGGTAGGCAACGAATCTATTGAACCTAATGAGCCATTTGCTACAAGCCTGCAAAACTATCAGAATCTATAGTAGACTTGGATTATATATTCTGTCAAGATCCATGATGAACTTTGAGTAAATATTAACTAAAAATTTAGCATTTATTACGCTGACTAGACTTAAACCTTACAACATTCGCTATTGTACCTATTCTAGGGTGGTTAAATTTTTAGGTAATTTTTAGAGGCATATAATTTATATTATTTGTATATACTATAGCGAAATATTTGAAGAGGTGTGGAATGAAATTTGACCAAAGGATACAAATAAGTAGACAATTATTAAGAGTACTTTTTATTAATATCAATTCATTCAGGTTAATATGGTTGATCATAATTCTTACATCTAAACCACCTTGATTAAGATAAAGAAGCTGAATTAAGCCCACCCACTAATTGCAAATATTCTACAAAAAACAAAGCTTAGATAATAACTAATAAGCTTGTAACCAAAAAAAAAAAAAAAAAAAAAAAAAACTAACAAGGTAAGCTAGTAATTAATGTAAACATTCTTAAGCATAATACAAATAGATCAAGTAGAGTTTTACTTGTGGAAGCCATTATCTTGTTTATCTTCTCTACGCCAAAGTCTCAACACCAAAGTCTATCACCCTCATAAACCTTAATTTTTGTACACTTGTTTGAGCCATTTTATAGGGTTGAGGAGAACCATTGGACTTTTCACATTAACACCAAATTCCATCAAATTGGTAACCTAAAAGAGAAGCTTAATATAATGGACATAAAATTAATTAAAATATAAGTTACATATCTTGGCCACTATGTAAATAAATTATGAGGCAAATAATGGTCCAACAATTAATGGAACTAAAAAAATGAGCGTCGAGTCCTCCTCTTTATCCGGTATGGTGGGTTCTTAATATAATGGAGATATCTTGGCCACTATGTAAAGTTAGGTCAACAATCAAACTAAACTTGTTTGGTTGTCCAACTCAATCTTGTTGAACTCCTTGAGATCTCCAACTTACCGGGGGAGAGGGTGAGTTATCTCAATCTCCCCCATAGGGAATATTTCCCAAGAGTTTAGTAGACATAAGTACTCACAAATCATCTTTTTTCCAGTCCCTCATAAATCATTTTTTTTATTTTAAAAATATGTTTGAAGGGCATTTATGTTAATTCCACATTTTTCTATTTTTAAAAATTTGCAACTTCCTTGCAAGTTTAAAATTCAACCAAACATGAAATATGAACTTACACTGTGTATGTAACTCCATGGAGTTATCTCCACTCACACTATAAATTAGCAAAAATGAATCAAATGAGGCCATACAAGCTAAGTAGCTTTTATGTTTGAGAGAAGTGAAAGGCAAGGCACTATGGAGTCAGTAGAGCAGTTGAAATACAATCCCCCTGTACTGGGTCAATTGCACAGCCACTTGTGCTGTTGGATTATGGTTGAAACATCACTTTTTTTCCAAGTCAAGGAAGCTGTTGCGGATCTCATATTCTCTCCTTCAAGGCCCACATTAATTCAAATGCAGATAAGCAGTTGTTAAAACATGGTTTTATAAAGTGGTTGCCACTTATATAACCTACTTTAGTTTAAGAGTTTTGATGGATATATATATATAGCCTGGAAGGCTGAAACTTGAAAAAAAAAAAAAAATAAAAAACATTTAAGACTCAACAAGTTATACCGAACATGCACAACTAAACTTAAGGCCCCCACTGCCCCTATATATGTATCATCTAATGTGCTTTGGCTCAAGTGTTTTGCGTGACTCGAGGCACATTAACCACACAATGATACAATGCCAACCCAATAGGATCCATGTAGCCAATCCCGACAAATTTGAGACTAAGTCTAAATTTATTGTTGTTATTGTGCAAACTATATCTATCTTGATGTAACAAGTTTCGAAGGGCAAACCGATAGCTTAATTTGTTGCACCTCAATGAAGGAAAATATGGGATGTTGAATTAAGATGAAGAGTAGTAATATAGATTATAGAGGTTAACACTTTGCCTTGTAAAAGGCCAGCATACAAGGTAGCTTGTTACATTCAAGATGTCCAACCTATGACAAACTCTTAATCTTACAGTGAAAGCAAAAGAACAGTGAAAAAATTGGAAACATTAGATGCAAAGGCTTTGACAATGATTAATGCTTGGTTAACTGAGTATAGTTTGTATCCATGATTGTGGATATTTCTTTCACTATTTATATCAATTTCTAGAGATGTGAGAATGTCACATATTTGTCATGATTAGTTCATCTATAAGCCCCTTTCTATGTATAGAGACTATTTTTGGAGGGTTTCATCCAAGCAAATTTTGCAAACTCAAAAAAATTAAAAAAAAGGGGCCGGAAGCTACTCTTTCATATCAGAGCCAGGTTTCGATCCTGGGACCTGTGGGTTATGGGCCCACCACGCTTCCGCTGCGCCACTCTGATTTTGTTGTTGTCATCCCGTTTTATTGTTTATATAGTATAACTTAACTAAACCACTACTTACCTGATTTGAAGGTATAATACATGTGCCGGATATTCAAATAAATAAAAAAAAAGTTATAAATTTAGATTTATGACACAAGCATATATATATATATTTTTTTGAAAGAGTTGGTATCTACGTCATCTTTTGGTTCCTTTTTTGCCAAGAGAGTTACTTCATGTTTGGTTCAACCATTGAGGACACAAGCATAAATATTTTTTCGAAGAGTAAGTGTCAAAGTCCTTGTTTGATTTTTTTTTTATTTTATTTTTTTTTTATTTTTATTTTTGCCAAAAAAGTTACTTTATGTTTGGTTCAACTTTGAACGGAGGTTATAAATTTTAAAAATAAAACGTGATAATTGACATAAATATTCTTTAGACAAGAGAGAGAGGCGAGTAATAGAGATGTGATTAATAAAGGGTAATTGTGTCCATAAGTTCATGAGATAATTTGAAGGGAAACCGAGTTTATAAAGCCAACTAAACGAGATTAGTTGAAAGTTCTCTGCAAGTTAGCTCACTCCCCCAACTCCACCCCAGCCAAACAAGGCCTATATTTTTTATAGAAAAATGCTAAGATCAATTATCCATTGGGGGAGACCTAGCAAGACACCCGCTGATGTGGCAGTGTTAGGCCCCTATCCCCCAAAGCACAACTTTGGGGACAGGTTGTCCTCACTGGGTGTCCCCCAGCACCTGTCCCCAAGCAGATCATTCTAGCTTTTCCCTTTTTCAAATCGTCGACTAATTGTACATTCAATACACATACAAAGGTAGAGCTAAAATGGGGTTAAAGGGAGCGTTCGTTGCTATCAATAATTTTCAATATACACATGTATTTTATAAGAAAAAATTAATCTGTCTCTATTAAGAGTTGAACCTCTAACCTCTTACACGAGAGATCTCATACTAAGTCACCGAGCTATCCATTTAATTAGTCCATAGTACCCGTATAAAACCGTAATTCACAACCACTTTCTTCATTTCCTTACCCCTAGTCATCAAATAGAGATTTTAATAGGGCTACCTTATATCCAACACAAAATATTTTTTTTATTTTTATCTAGTTAAGTCATTCTCGATATCAGAAGCCCTATGAGCCAAAACTAATTTGGGCTCGAGCCAAGTTGTATCATTAAGTGAGGCCTCAAAAGTTTCTAAAGAGACTTCATACATGAAGTTTATACTCGAGACCGCTAATTAAGGCGGACCCCACCCGATCCTTACTAGACAATAAACTCATGGTCACTTACATTGGGTTCTACTTTCAAACCACTCAACTAAAAAAATTACACACCTCGAGATACCCACAAGTGATCTCTCCCCTTCTAGACCCTTCTCTCCAAACCATAAAACCCTAACAACCCATCATTTCTAGGGTTTAAGCAGCATCACTCTCATCTCTCTCTCTTCAGCGACTCCCCCAAAATGCTTCCTCGACGAGCCCTAATTTCTTCTCTCCGTCAACGCGCCTCATCGTCGCTAAATCGAAACCCTAACCCTAATCCCGCCAATCTCTCGACCCCCTCTTCGATTTTGCACAATCAAACGCGATTCCTCCACCTCAGATGCCTGTTCTCGGCTTCCCATTTGGCCCCTCCATCGCTCAACAATGGCGGGATCAAGTTAGGGTTCAATGCCGGATTGGGGGTACGAGGGCTCGCGATGCGGTCGAATGACTCGTCGAACAGGCCCCCCAAAGAGACGATTTTGCTCGACGGGTGCGACTTCGAGCACTGGCTCGTCGTGGTGGAGCCGCCGGACCCCAACATCACCCGCGATGAGATCATTGATAGTTACATCAAAACCCTTGCCCAGGTCGTTGGGAGGTGAGTTTGTGATTGGGGTTTTGGGGATTCGTGGATTAGGGTTTTAAGGTTTTGGGTTTTGGGGGGTTTGGGGTTTTAGGGTATTGGGTTTTGTGGATTTAGGGTTTTTGTTCTTGATGATCAATTTTTTATTTTTATGGTGTTTTTGATTGGTGCAGTGAAGAGGAGGCTCGGATGAAGATTTACTCGGTCTCCACTAAGCATTACTTCGCTTTCGGAGCGCTTGTTTCCGAGGAGTTGTCTTATAAGATTAAGGGTTTGATTTGAATCTCTACCTTTATTTGCGTATTTGTCACAGATTATAGTTGTTGGGCATTGAATTGAGCGGAGTGGAAGAGAGAGTTTCGATTGTTGTTTTTTGTTTGTAGATTATTGTTGTTTGTGAATGTATGGAAATTTGTTTTGATTGTGCTGCATTTGGTTCTGTTGCTTCAGAGATCCCGAAAGTACGATGGGTGCTCCCAGATTCGTATCTGGATGTTAGGAACAAGAACTATGGAGGTAAGTTATGAAACACATTTTTCTCGGTTTTTCTTCGACTTTTTTTTTATTGCAATGCTTACTCTAGTTGATTTGTTTTTAGTAATTGTGTATCTCTGTTGCTTTTATCAAGTTTTAGGCCTTAGGCCTGTGGAGATATCTCCAAGGAGATAACTCAGATGGAGTTGTGAAGTAATCTTGTTTGGTTGCCCAACTCCATTTCAGCGATTTCCCAACTTATAGGAAGGGTGTGTGATATCTCCCCCCAAGGAGATAAGGAGTTATATGGACACAATTACCCTCTAATGTTTGTTATTAATCCATAATAAAAGATTAAATAAATCATTCACTCATAAAAAAAATAGTTTTCAAGTGAGAAATATTTTTAAGAATTATCATTAGTTGTATTTTATTATTAATAAATAGTGGGAGGGCACGTGGCTACACACGTGCAATATATTTAGTAACTTGACTAAATTACTAAACCAATTCAATTAAAGTAACTACTCATATCAATCACTAACCGTTTTCTCTCTTTAAAAAAAAGTCTCTTCTCTTCTCTCATGAATCATGGGATAATGGTTCACTTTTAAGTTAGTTAAGTCAAATTTACCTAAACACCCCTACTTTTATTTTTTCAAAGATTTTTTCATCAAATGAAATTTTAACATTTATAGACGATTTTGTCAATAAGGTTATTTTGACTTCAAGAAGATCCTAAGGGGTATTGTCATTATATATAAGATTATTTCAAATAAATATAAAAGTCTTTGTAATTATTTAATGTTGTTTAATATTTTGTAAATAATATTTTATGTTTTTTATTTAATTCAAGTTTTTTATTTTGAATAAATAAATAGTAGTTCTTGTGGTGAACACAATAATGCTTTCTTTTTTGATCTTAAAAATATGTTTGAAGGGTATTTATGTCAATTTTCATATTTTATAGTTTTAAAATTTATAACTTCCCAACAAGTTCAAAGTTCAACCAAATATGAAATATGAACTTACAATGTGAGTTAACTACAAGGAGTTATCTCCGCTCGCATTGTAACTTTGTAAAAACGAACCAAACGAGGCCTTAACTTTTGTTCTTTGCTTCTAGTATGTCGCCTTTTAGGTTCTTTAAGAAAAAGAATTGTGTTTTTGTTACTTGAATTGGTTTCTTAAATTTTGGTTGCAGGAGAGCCTTTCATTAATGGGCAAGCTGTGCCATATGATCCTAAGTACCATGAGGAATGGGTTCGTAACAATGCTCGTGCAAATGAGAGATCAAGGCGTAACGACAGGCCAAGGAATTATGATAGGTCGAGGCGGAGGGAGAATATGATGAATAGAGACATGCCGCCACCGCCGCCGATGTCGTCGCCTCCACCACAAGGAGCAAACCAGGGTATGCCTCCACCACAAGGAGCAAACCAGGGTATGCCTCCTCCGCCAGTTCAAAATCAGGATTTTATGAACAGGCCTCCACCACCGCCAATGCAAAATCAGGCTTCATCACCAACACCCCCTGGATTAAATATGCCAAATAGGGACATGCCGCCGCTGGGTCAGAGTCAAGGGTTTGGAAATAGGGGTGTGCCGCCGCCACCTTCACAGCAACCGCCAATGCATAATCAGGGCTTCCAGAATAGTTATGCGCCACCCCCAACATCTCCCAACAGAGATGGGCCACCCCCTTTTGGTAATCAGGGTTTCCAGAATAGTTATGCGCCACCCCCAACATTGCCTAACAGAGATGGGCCACCCCCATTTGGTAATCAGGGTTTCCAGAACCTGAACACGCCACCTCCAAGTCAGAATTGGAATTATCAGAACAGGCAAGGGCCTCCTCCATTGCAGAACCAAGGCTATATGAACAGGGATGCACCTCCATCACAAAACTGGAACTATCAGAACAGGGATGGACCTCCTCCCATGCCTAACCGAGATTTCCAGGGAAGGGATGCACCTCCTCCTATATCCAATCGAGATTTCTCGGGAAGGGATGTGCCTTCTCCAACGTCGACTAGGGATTTCCAGTCTATGGATATGGGGGGTCCCCAAGGTGGCAGCAATTTTAATTTCAATTCCGGCAATGTTCAGAATAGAGACATCAGTAATTTCAACAACCCAGGTAATGCGCCCAACAGAGAATTCCAGTCAAGGGATGTGTCGGAAGCAGAATATCAAGATGTGGCAAATAGGAACTTCTGAGCTAGAATTTGGGTTCCCCCGGGAGGAGGTTCTGCATTGCTATGTTGAATAGTCTGAAACACAAACATTGAACTCTTTTAAGCCCCAGACGACAAAAGGACCACCTTTGTTTAAGACTTTTAAGTTTCTACAAAGCTCAGTGAAAATTTTGTGGAGACTCAATGTGATATCTGTGATTGAGAGGACAATGGAGACTGATAATATAAAATATGTTGTGATTTGGTTTCCATTGTACGGATTTGTTTGCTTTTTATTATTATGTTGTTCATGCAATGCCAATGCAATGTGAATTCCTGCATAGCCCCTTCCTGATGCAATGCATTGTTCCTATTATTATGCATTTAGACACAATCTTGTGTAACTCTACGTTGGTTTTACTTAGTTTTATCTTCCTGTCTGCATGTGAAGTTCGAACTGGAATTAACTTTAGCTCCTAATTACTAACTTGTTTCATGGCATTTTGTTGCGGATAGGTTTGCATCTCATGTTTTAATTGTGGGGAGTTTCTGTTTTAATAACTGGATTTCTATGGCTTATAGTTTCTTGATTGTTCTTGTTGTTTGTTTTTGTTTCTTCAATTTGGCTTAACAGGCTTCCCCTTGACGGTCTTTTTTGTTTTCACCTTAATGTACTATTGAATTGCACTCTCTATTCTCTTCTTGAATCTTCTTCTTCTTGTTGGCTTTTTTTTTTTTACCATCTTTGTTGTTTTTCAATGTTAAGTGCCTCAGTGCTGCGTAGAGGATTTTTTCTGTTCTATATTAGTCTCACTACTGTAACTGACTGGTGAAGTTGTTGCATTGATTTGTTTTTTAATATTTGGATGAAAGATTGGCTTGTGTGTCTATTATTGGTGAGGATGGACGTTTTAGATTTGTTGGCATGAATGATTCCATGTTCACAAACACAAGTGTTTCGAGGTGTTTACAAGTTCTAACTTTGTTGCAGAAAGACATTTGTTTACATGATTCCATTACTGTAAAGTTTAAGTTTCATAATCAAAGTCCACAGATTCTTGCATGTAAGGCAAGGATCTGGGTTGTGTAAAGCTTTTACTGCTAAGGGTCTCGGTACTTGTTGAGAATAGAAGCACACCTTTGTTTATTCGGTAAAGATGTCTTTTCTTTTCTACTACATCGGAGTCAAACCTATGACATCCCCAAACCTTTGACAATTGATGCCTCATGCTTGGTTGATAAAGATGTCTTCAGTTAATAGGGAAACCTACATTGAAATCAAAATCTGATTCTTTAGTAAAGAAAGTGAAAAAAGAAAGAGAGAAATATCGTTGTGGGATTTCGTTACTGAATTAAGTTGAGGATGATATTGGTACTACATAAAGAACAGGTTGATAGTTCAACTAACATTTACCACAATTAAATCATATAAAATCATAGTATTTTATTTTGTGATTTATATTTTAAAGTTTTTGTGATGAATGTGTTGGTTTATGATCAATTAAGTCCCAACCAATAATTTTCAAAATTCTATTGACCAATTCCTGAAATGATGCATTATTGACTGGTTCAGACATACATCCATAGCACGCATTGGCCTAAAACAAAGGAAATGGACACACGTAAGACTCCATTGGCAACAATTTCATCCAAGTATTCATTCTTTGCTATACTTCAACATATTTTCTTCCCATCTAGTATATATCACAGTACATAGACCTGTTTCTTTGTTTTTGCCTTAATTAATCGCCAAGATAATTAAGATGAGTGAAGAAGATGCCAATGGAAATATTAACGATGGCACCGACAAACGTGTTCTTCCGAGGTTGAATGAAAGGATCCTTTCAACTTTGTCAAGGAGATCTGTTGCTGCACACCCTTGGCATGATCTTGAGATTGGTATACCTTATTAAGATCATCTGAACATACTTATATATGCATGTTGAAATTCTATAAACTCGAAGCATATATGGTTTTGCATCATCAGCCATTTGATCATCTTTGTAAACTCATGAATGTGCAGGTAATGGAGCTCCTGTCACCGTCAATTGTGTATGCCTCATCGACTGTTAAATCATCGCCTTCATTGTCAATGTCCCTTGATTGCTACATATATAGCTTAATCCTTTTAACATTGTCTAAGCTTTTCTTAATCAACTGTTTAAATTAAAAATGACTCATTGTTATTGGATTTCACACATCAGAAACAAAATTACCATGGTCGATGCGTTGGCAGTTAAACGGTTAATTTACTAAATCAATATTATGGCATGGTTACAGTGATCAGTCTCAAATTCCATATCTTTAATTATGTGATTCAGGTGATTGAGATTAGTAGAGGAAGCAAAGTGAAGTATGAGCTTGACAAGAGCACAGGACTTATAAAGGTAGAAAGCCGAAGTTAGTTAACGATTTTGTAACCGTTCTTCACTGACTCAAATCTATACATGTATAAGCAGGTCGATCGAATCTTGTACTCTTCGGTTGTTTACCCTCATAACTATGGTTTCATTCCTCGCACATTGTGCGAAGACAACGATCCGATGGATGTTCTAGTCCTAATGCAGGTAACTTATATAACTACTTGTATATCAGACTTGTCCAAGTAACTTTTTTCTGTCATCTATACTTAGCATGTTGATTTGATTGATTCTTTGAATCAGGAACCAGTTATTCCTGGTTGTTTTCTTCGAGCAAGGGCCATCGGATTAATGCCAATGATTGATCAGGTAAGATTTAATCTACATACTTGAACTAATTAAGATTTTGGATTCTTATTCATTCATTCATCTGAATTAGCTTAATGTAACTTAATAATGCTTGCCAATTTTGTATCAGGGAGAGAATGATGATAAGATCATTGCAGTATGCGCTGACGACCCCGAATATCGTCATTATACTGATATCAATCAGTTACCTCCTCATCGTCTGGCGGAGATTCGCCGTTTCTTTGAAGACTGTAATATTACTTTTATCTCTTAACTCTTCTTAATTTTGTTACATTTACCAATCCTAATTAAGTTTCAAGGTAGCTGGCCTTGAAAAAACTGGATTGATTGATTGATGAAAATGTCTTTTGTGGTCTCTATATGCAAAAAATTCAGACAAGAAAAATGAGAACAAAGAGGTTGCAGTTAACGAGTTCTTACCGCCCGAAACTGCTCATAAAGCGATACAGTATTCCATGTAAGTTGATGACATGAAAGGTTTCTACCATTACAAACATTCATGGCACTTTGACTATACTCTAAATGAATGATTCTGTTGTCGGTCACGCAGGGATCTTTATGCGCAGTACATCTTGCAGAGCCTAAGGCGATGAGCAGGGCGCGTTCTGTTTAAACGAATAATCCGATCGGCCATCAGATGAAGAGGAGACACATGATTAGAGCCTTAGCTTATGTTGCTCTTGTTGAATTGATGTTTAAGTACTTTCATTTCTAGAGTGTTATATATATATAAATGGAAATATAGGTGGTGAAATATGACTTTGCATTTCTCTAGATTTTAACTTAATTTCAGAATTACTTGAATCAGAACTCAAGTTTGTTTTATTAATCTGATGGAAGATTTTCCCAGTATGATTTTTTTTTTGATATAATATATCTTTATATGGACCTACTAGTTAAAATGTCAAAAATAGGCCATTATATAAGTTATAAATATATTTTTTTTCCTTAATTAGTTTAATTTTCTAATGGTTTGTAATGGCATGTCTTGTCAATTTTTTAGTTGAAGAGATCAACATCATGAATGCGCTACCAAAGCATCTCTACTAAGATGGATGACGCATCACCTGCTAAAAGGCAAGGTGCGCTAAATCTGACACCTACGTTTTTATTTATTTATTTATTATCCCTATCTACGAAAATGATGTTCATATCCAATTCCAAATCTCAAAGAAGTGTGGTAAGCACATTGTTGTTGTGCCTAGCACTTCTCATTAATTAAACTATGCCAAGAGTTTGACAAAAAAAAAAAAAACTATGCCTAAAGTTATTAATGACAACAATTATATAAACAGAATGGCAGAAAACGTGCTCCAATTAATTAACACTCTCTCTCTTCTGTATGCATCTATAAATATAGGAGCAAAAACGTTGTTTTGATCATTGATTAAAAGCCCAGGCAATCCTCATCAATCAATCATTTACTAACTATATATATGGCTTCCCTCCATCGCGCCCACGGCCTCTCTTTGATCTTCTCTGCATTGCTTCTCATGGCGTCCTTGTTCGTGACTGCGCCGCAGAACTTGGTTCATGGACAATCTCTCTGCATTGTTAGAGGTTTACCCTTTCGTCCTCGTATTCTTCGTTGCTTTCAACCTCGGCGGAACAAGGGCCGTCCGGGGGGACGACCGGCAGTTGGTGGTAGATTCAATATAAGAATATGAATGGAGCAGTATGAGTAATATTGCCTGCGCTGTGTGATTTATATATCCATATGAGTGGAATAATATGTGTTGTTCATGTCATGTAGTGTTGAAGTTGATTGTCTCCTTTTGTGTGTTCCTATTTGTACTTTTTATTTGAATTCGTTTTGTGAAAAGTTGTTATTTGTTGTGTGATTGCATATCCAATATCCATGTAAGTGATATTATATTTAATTATTTGGAGTGTTTATGTATGTAATCATCTGTTAATCAAGTTTGTAACTTTGTACTGTTTATTTGAATGGACTCGGTTGTATTCATTTTTAACTTGATTACAGTCACAATCATCAAGCTTTCGAGTTGCTAAAAAAAAACTCCATCACTTGCAAAATTTAAAAAACTCTGTTCAACAAAAAAAAAAAAAAAAAAAAAAAAAAACTGTTGAATCAGTCTCAACAAAATAATTAACAAGAATTTTGTGCCGAATAATATGATAAAACTGTCAAAGCATCTTTGGTGAGATGGACGAGACTTCACTTGCCAAAAAGTAAGATTTGGGGAGGTCGTTGTGGGCTCGACTCCCCATAAAGTCAAGTAAAAAAAAATATATGGCTGAACTTGATTGAGCCGAGTTGCAAAGACCTTGTTAGAGTAATCCACTTTAGGCATAGAGATTCCACCTCGAGCAGATTCGAGGTTGATTAAAAGAGACATGCATAGTCGACTTATAAACGACGGCCAACGCACCCCTTTTTGTGGCGGGCCTAGAAAACTGATACCTATACCAACCACGCACGCACGCACGCACGCACGCACGTGAGTTCCAGTTAATCCCGTAACGCCCTCGTGTGAGTAAACGATCTGAACCGTTAAAACTCACGCTTGAATAAATCAACGGCGGCATCGAAGTCCGTTCAACATAAAGTCCACCAATACTGTTATTGCTCCTTCACTTCTAGGGTTTCTGTTTCGCTTCAATCGATCGATCGATCGCTCGATCGTTAGGGTTTCAACGATCTGAAATCTCATCTGAGCAATCGATCATGGCTGGCGGGAATTACATGGGCAGGGTCCTCTCCTACCTAGTGAACGAGTTGCTCGTCAACAGCCTCGCGAACAGGTACTAAACAATCTTCTTCTTCTTCGATTCTGATGAGTACGTGATTAGGGTTTGCTATTCAATCGAAACTTCTAAATATTTTATCTTTAAGGGTTTTGTGTTAGAATTATGTGTTGGTGCTGTTCTAATAGTGCGAAATCTGTGCTGAAATGTGTTTTTGATTGGTTTTGTGACGAAAGATGGAGACTTGGTTGCTTGTGATGTTTGTATTTGTTAATTGGTTCACGATGGATGCGAGTGCTTGTTATTGTCGTCGAATATGCTGGTTAGGAGATTGAGTTTTGATTAATTTGGTTTGGAGAACTCGTCTCTGTATAAACTGAAGAAATTCGACGGAGTAGGAGTAGACCGAAGCTAAATTGGGATGCATTGATTAGGAATGATTTAAACGATTTGGAAAACGCACCATAAATTGCACTATATCGAGCGCAATGAAAGAGTTCGATCCATGTAGTCGACGGGATTGAGGGTTGTTGGTGAATTCTACTTTCATGTCGAAATAAATTTTGATCTTTATTATGATTTGGGTAAGAATGTCGGTGATGACTCCATAGACCTGTAATGAACGCGGAGATGAACGTGGCAAAGAAGTACATCTAAGGGGCTGAGACATTTTTCTCCCATTATTAGGATATGAATGAATCGCTTCTGCAGTTTGCGGGCATTGCTTTTTTTTTTTTTGTTCAGTTTTACTGATTACCAAGACGATTTATCAATGCTAATTGAATTTGTTTTGAGTGCTTATGTGCTAAGTGGCTGCGCCTAGACGATTTTGTGATATTGTATGATTACAGCTTCTGATATTTAAATTCATAGCGGTCGTCGCTTTTCCCTTTCTTGATGTGGGCGATTGTCATTGAAATTTAGCTAGTTTTGACCTTTATGTTAACCTTTTTGGTTGATTTCCCAGTCCTTCTTTCCAAAGATTTGCTGTGAGGACTTCAAAGAGAATGGAAGAACTGTCAAATATAGGTAAGTTTCCACGGTTATTAATTTGTCTATGATTCAATTCCATAAGATTGGTTATTTGGTGGAACATTGTGTAATCTAACCAGCTGCAAGAAAGAGGCAAGAACTTGCGGAGCAGGTGAAAGATTTGTCCAAAAATCTCGAGGTAACTTCTGGATTTATGAATAGTGTTCCATTAGCTTTGTAATGTTGTCGTAAATGCGCAAGAGAGAAATGCACGAGAACCTCCAACTTGTGGCGCCTTTACTCGGTTGTGATTATGTTGTGTCATGTTTTGGCACTCCATGATATGGTGACATTTGCCAGATGAATGGCTTTGATGCTCAACCTGTGAACTTCTCCCCTCATATTTGATTGTTTCACCTTTTCCCTTTTCAAAAATCCGAATTCATAAATTTTATCTCATGCTGCATATGATAAAATCACTTCACTCGCCGGTCTTTTATGCCCCGTTTCTCATCCCCAAAAAAAAAAACAAAACAAAACACTTGCTTTCATCTTCTTTTTTGAATTTTCGGTAGTATGTTTGTTGTTACAATTATACCCCAATACTGCGCCGTTTTTGGATTGTGAATATTCATTGATATAATCTTATAATGACCTTAAGTTTGTAGATTGCTGATGTTTTTTTTTTTTTTTTTTTTTTTTTTTGGTGTCTTGCAGTCACACAAAGACCGTTAATCGGTTGAGATGATATGCGTGGATGTTATCATCATGGAGGGTACATGCGCTAATATTCTTTCTACTGTGTACATAACAATGTATCCTATGCAGTAATTAAGGCTGTGGTTTGGACAACGAAATTAAAACTGTGAGGTCGTTTGAGTGTCGTATCGACCATTTAGCGTTTGGACGTTGTTGGTACCGCCTTTTTTTATGTACGTGTTCAAGGAAATGTGGTTCTCTTCTCTTGCATGAATAATGAAAGATTCTGGGTTGTGATGCTTAGACTGATTCAAGTACTGCATTATTTCATTTTCAGTTTTAAATACATGTAGCGTTTGGATCAGCTGCAATTTTTGTAACATGTTATCTGTGACGGCGAGTAAACAGGAGCTACCATAACCCTTCAAAAATTCTTTTTCGTCTTGGTAACCAAACTTTCATTTGGCGACATTTGGTCTTTGAATTTTCATTTCCCTCTACATTTGGTCTTTCGTTTAGCAAGTGGTTTCAGAAGTTCAACTAAATGTGTTTTAAAATTCCCTTGTGGGCTTATATTTAGGAAACTGCTAGAGTACTTCATTTTAGGTACTGAGATTGGGTAGTGATTCACTCGGTGCTCGTGATACATCTCGACGCTCGCATGCACACAGTAACAAAAAGAGAAGAAAAAAACTTTGGGCACTGGATTGGTGCTCAAAGTGAGTTATTCAAGCTTTTACCTTACATTTGAAAAAAAAAAAATAAAAAATAAATAAAAAATACATCTTTTCATCTTCAACAATTTTGGCTGATAGATCATCCTACAAAAGGATTGTTGTCCATGGCATTTCATTTCTTCTCTCAGCCTAACATGCAAGAGATTAAATGAAATGCCATGAACACAACCTCTTTGTAACAAGTGATCACATGCTTGAAAAAAAAAAAAAAAAAATGTCATGGAATGTGTGCAAAGAGATGTGGTTTCACTTATATAGGCAATTAAAGGATTATTATTCTACTCAAAAATAGAAATAACATAATCGCAAATAGATCTTTGTGATTTTAAGAATATTTGCACAAAATCTTATCAATGAACGAGCGAATATTACTTTTTTTTTTTTATTTTGGTTTTGACAGTGTCGACGCCAACCGCATTGGCTAATTCGTCTTTGGGGCAGCTCTCCCAATCTGATTTTTTTTATCCACAAGATTTGAACTCGTAACTTCAGTTAAGGAAAAAGTCTTTTATTATTTGGACCAACCAATTGTTATTATAATATATTTTTGTGTGCATTGAAATATAATTTACGTGGTATATATGGAGCAGCACCTCTTGCTGGACCATTGTGATGAATTTATTTCTCACGTTCCTTAAGTGCTAATTCACAAATTATAATTAGACAAGTTGGCATACTTTCTTCGGGTAGGAAAGTTGGCATACTTTAGCCCTTCACATTATAAGATCAACAACAACGCATGGCGGAGCCCCTTTTTTTTTTTTTTGGAGTCGTGGTTTAAAACTAATGTATATTTTTTTTTTTATAGTTAACAATTGAAAAATGCTTTGGTGCACCAATTACGAAGTGCGGTTAAACTGCCATTGATTTTCGAGCAAACACGTATCCCAATCGAGATATATTGAAGGGTGTACAAGTGCTTGTCTGACCCACGTGCACACACTACGACTACCCTTAACAATTATGTATGTTTATACAATACAATCATCAACTTTTTTTTCGAACCTACAATCATCAACTTAATGTTATTTAATGCATAATTTATATAGTTAAAAAAACACTACTCAACTTAAAAATCACAAATCATTTACGTAAATATAAATCACTTTAAGATCACCAATGACAACAATTAGAATAGATCAAACCAAATTTTGAATAAAATGTAATTTTTAGTAAGCAATTCATAACAATAGAACATTAATACGTGAGGTGTATTTTTTATTTGTGTGTGTGTTTTTTATTAGCGTGTTGTTTGCAAGTAGTTGAATGACTTATTACTACTAAACAATTAGAATAAATCAATCTTCCATAAAAAATAGAATAAATCAAACGATCCATACGACTCAGATGGAATCGAGAAGTGAGCTTATATTTTTGTTTTGATTTTTTGCTAGTGGTGGGTTGGGCTATAGATGTGTGTTAGATTAATTACCACTAATTTTTTTAATTATTTTTTCATCGTTGCCCTGAGCTACAACCCAATCCAGGTATTGGAAGACACTTATGACTTGTATATCACTTGTTTACTTTTCGCACTTGGTCACAAGATATACAAGTTTATATATATATGCAGGGTTCTACACATAAGTTGTCCAACTATTTCTTTTACTTGTCGAGTTATTTGATTTGCTTAATTGCTTTTGCTAAATTTATAAATCTTGCAAAACATTAATAACTCAACTTAAATTATGAATTTACATATAATGATGGATAAGAAGACTGACTATGCTTGCGTTGATCTCGCAGAGCTTGACTCGAGTCGGGGTCCATGTAGGCTTGGGTCAAGCATGCCTCGATTTGTGGGAAACTGGGACCCATTGCCCTTTCTAATTTTTGAGTCAATTAGTGTGGCTCTCAGTTTTATTTGAATTTTTTTTAATGAAGATGCTAGGGTGACCCGATGTCGATCAGTGCATGATTATTGGATACCATCATCGAGTGTCCTATCACCAAGTCATCCTAGTATTTTTATTTATATCTTTACGACTAAGGAACCAAAAACCCCGAGCCCACTAATAACGTAGGAGAGTATGAGAAGCAAATTTGCATTTGGTGTTGGCCCCCTCCCTTCTCTTCTTCTTCTTCTTCTTCTTCTTCTGCAATCAATCTGGTGGGAAACGCCATGGCCTCCTCAGTGATCTCTCGAGACTCGTTCCTCCGCCTCGTCCGTCGGAGCCTCTGCACCGTCTCTCGCCACCGCCCAACACGATCACCATCACCATCACCACCAGACTCCTCTCTTCTTCTCCATCAAAACCCAGTAAGTGAAACTCCATGTCTTCTTGTTTACAGATTCTAAAATGAACGAATGAATGAATGAATGAATTTTGAGATGTGGGTTTTGCTTTGCAGATTGTTTTTCATCGAAATCTGGCGCCCTCAGCGTCTATTTCATTGTCGTCCTTCCGATTGTTCTCTTCTACGGTTCCTGAATCTGTTGGAGAGACTGGGGAGAAAAGTTCGGGGGAGGATGGAGCCCAGAAGGATGCCGGGAAGTCTGTGCGAGGCGCGGTAATGTAACTTTTTTTTTTGGTTTTTGATTCATTGTTTTACATTTGTTTTTGATGGTTTGTGGGGTTTGGGTTTAAGGGCTTGTTTGGTTGTGTGGGAGATTTGTTGGCATTGCCATTGTGGAGGTATTGAGTGATGATGAATTTTTTTGGCTTCCAGACTGAGCTTTTGTTTAGTCTTCTCAAAATAACCAAATGACAAGAAAGAATTTGCCACTTAATCGAGCACAATGGAAGAGTTTGATCCATGTAGCCAACCCCAATTAATTTGGGACTGAGGCTATGTTTTTGTTGTTGTTGTTGAGCCCCTTGTGTGTGGATCGAAGTAATAGTCCGGCTGGGACCTGAGAGAAGACACCTGAGTGGATGGGTTTCGGTCCAAGGTGGAGTGTTTGAGATGTATGGACTGAAATAATAGTCCTATATCGGTTAAGTAAGACTTCATAATGAAGTATATAAGTGTGGATCTCTCCTCAATTAGTACCGAGGCCTTTTGAGTTAAATCCCCACATCTAATGAGTTGAAGGTGGTTAAGTTGGAGATAATATCGGTACTGGCGGAGATCTGCGAGCTCACACCCACATGTGCAAGTGAACCCAACATACAAAATTAACACTATGCACTCTGATCTCACAAGGTCTACTTTGATTTCCCTTGCTATTTTTACAAATTATATATATAACCGTCTTTAATGGCGTCGATGCCACACGATTGATTTCCATTGAGTAAGACCTACTGTTATGCAACTCTTGTTCCGATTCTCAATTTTTCTTCTTGTATAATTTTTTTAGTGACAATCAATGGCCATAAACAGCCGCATTTTAACTGTATTTTGCGGAGAAATTATTGATTTATGCTAGTACTCTTGTTTAGACTTTATTTTGTTGGGATAGTAGAGAGTTTGATGCATTTGATTTGTTTTTTAACTTACTTTATATCAGTAAATGATGGAGAAATTGAATTGAGGAAAAAAAAAAAGAGTTACGAAAACAGAAAGAAAGAAAAAAAAAGACAAACTATGAGTGAACTATGAGTGGGAAAACATGCGGGGCGGACTAAATATTTTTCATTTCCAAAATGGGAAGCATAGGGTAGTGTCCCATTGCTGTTCGGGCCAATTCTTTTGCCGCCCTCACTTTCTAAGTGCTTCACCTAAGCTGGTTACCTTCCATTTATTGCAGCCTGTTTCATGGTTGAGCTTTCTCTTGCTTATCACAACTGGAGCAGGACTGATTTACTATTATGAAAAGGAAAAAAAGCGACATATTGAAGGTAGATTACTATGGTGAGTTGGATTGGTTTTATGTAAATGAGTTACGCTGTGAAAGTGAGCAAGATGACATAATATAAACTCACATATCAGGTCTGCAGTGTATCTCGATTTGAGTTAAAACTGATAAGTGCTTGATGTTTTCCGCCACTGCAGAGATAAGCAATGCATCAACAGCAGTAAAGCAAGGCCCATCTGTTGGAAAAGCAGCTATTGGCGGTCCATTCAACCTTGTTAATGATGAAGGGAAACCTGTTACTGAGAAGGACTTCTTGGAGAAATGGACTTTGATTTATTTCGGCTTCACTCATTGTCCAGATATTTGTCCTGATGAACTTATCAAACTAGCTGCTGCGATTGACAAGATAAGTAAGTTGCTGACATTTTGAAGTGGACCTGAAATTAACTCCACCTATGTAGAGGCGAAATAGACTCTAAATAAACTCTATATAAACTGATAAATCTTCATGTTTAATACCTTTATTGAAATTCCTTTTTATGCGCCTCTTTGCAATTCTAACCTCGTTAAACTGCAATTAAATGAACTGTTGCAAAATCAACTCTCACTACCCTTGATCAATAATTGCGTGGTCACATCATAAAAATGCAGTTACATCCTAATGGCCCTTTGCTTTTACTCATCTTTATTTTCTTCTTCTAACTTACTGGCATATAGGTCTAGAATCCAAGACTGTTCAGGATGCTATTTATTTAGTTGTTTTCCTTGGTCTTGTTGTATTAAGGTTAGGACTTTGGAGTTCACTATCGTTTAGTACATAAATATTGCATTAAATGTGATTCTTTCTGTTATTAAGTATTGTATGCGCAATGCGCATATTTCGGATATCTCTTTTATCAGTTGCTTCTCGTTCTCTTTGTTTAACAAATCAAAATAACTCCGTTCTATCCTAGTCTGTGGATTCTACATAGTTGAGATAAATACTAAATAGACACTCATTCATGGAATTCGGGGACTAAATTTGTGAATAAAAATGAAAATCCTTCACACCTGAAAGTACACTTTTTTTTGTTGACATTTTCTTTGCCTACTTTTTAATATGAATTTTTGGCGTATTACTCTTCAACTTGACGTGTATGTAACTTAAGGACTGATCTAATCATTTTATGCATGCGAGGAATTTATGTACCATTCCAATGATCAAAGATGGCATTTCATTTCATTTTGTCTTGCTGCTCCTTGTTATCTTCTAAGTTTGCTGAGTGTTTTTTTTTTAGTTATTTAGTTTATAAGACAGTTTGCTGAGTTGTTACGTGTAGCTATCGACATCTTCTTAAGTTTGTGAGTTCTTGTTTGCAGAGGAACAGTCTGGATTTGAGATAGTACCTGTTTTTATCTCAGTTGACCCTGAGAGAGATACGGTTGAGCAGGTTCATGATTATGTCAAAGGTACATCATAAGATTGAACTTCATCACGAATTGCCAAATCTCTCCTATTGTATCATCCACCTTATCGAGCAATGTCATGGATGTCGTCACAAAGAAACCATGTTACTTACGTCTTGATCCTATTGCAGAGTTCCATCCAAGTTTAATTGGATTAACTGGTTCAGCAGAGGAGATAAAGAAAGTAGCTCGTGCGTATCGAGTTTATTATATGAAGACAGAAGAGGAGGGATCAGATTACCTTGTCGACCACTCTATTATAATGTATGTATTCTAGATATTGCTTATTTCTCAACCTTACTGATTTGGTGAAAGTACTCTCTCTACGTATTTCAAGGTCTTTGCTAGAAATTTATGGATAGTTTCAGTCCGGTCCCCATTCGTCGAAATTAGAGTATTGGTAGGTCTAGCTTCTTGATATATATATACCTGCCCTCGACACTCATACCAGGCAATGAGTTGTGGATTTAATTCGTCTCAAGTGTTCACTGGAAATGGTTGATTAATGAATATCTTATGATTCTTGTTACATCATTTAGATAGAAGACATTAGTAGGTCTTATAATTTTTGGTGAATGCTTTCACGATCAACTGATTTTGGACTAAGGCTATGTTGTTGTTGTTGTTGTTGTTGTTGCTTTCACGATCAACTGACTCTCTACTTATTCAAATTACTTTCAGGTATTTGATGGGTCCTGACATGGAGTTTGTGAAGTTCTATGGTAAGAACAATGACGTTGACGCACTTACCGAAGGCGTAATCAAAGAGATAAAGCAGTATAAAAAATGAAAGTTTACTGGATTTGTGCCCCCGTTTTTGCTTACTCTTGCTCAATAAAGGTTTCGATGCGAGTACTTGCCGGAGGGTGATTAGTTGCGGAATATTTTGTTTGACATCATGAGGCAGTAAATTGTTGCAGAAATTTTCCATGGAGATGATGTTTCATGAAACTGATACTAATTATTATTTTTTCATACTTAGTTGATATTACCTTTTGAATTTACCTTGTAGGTTTCTGTCTACAATGGATGATATATCTGAAAGAAATTCATGAATTTCTCGCTACATCGCCATGGTTTTTTTTTTTTTTTTCATATGTCGAACTTGTTGAAACTAGTAGTTTTTGTGAGGCTGCCTCTTGTAAAAGGTGTTGTAGCCGAAAAGTTACATGAAAATAGTTCATATTGAAATGCATACTTTACATAGTATTATTACTTTGAAGCCTTAGCCAAGCATGTTAAAAAAAAACATGTAGTCAACCAACAATCGGTTGGTCTTAATGGCAAGGGACTCAGCTCCCCTGAAGTTTGTAGCTTTAGTTAAGTATGTTCAAAGAATTTAGCAAACCAATACTCGATTGGTCCCAGTAGTGAGGGAGTTGAGTCTCTCTCAAGCAAGGTCTCGAGTTTGAGTCTCTTGAATGAAAAAATAGGAAATACTAGTGTGTCTCGGTTTAAGTTTCTCTTAAGCAAGATCTCGAGTTTTGATTCTTTTGAATGAAAAAAAAAATAAAATAAAGGAAATGTTAGTACACCCTAGGTAAAACTCGCGCCCCATTAGATGTGTTTGTTCACGCATCTCGAGGCACTCGTAGATCATGTGTCTGACTGGATGCATGAAGTGTATGCAAAATTGAGTTGAAAGGTCGCATGTTTATTCACGCATCTCGAGGCACTCGTGGATCATGTGTCTGACTGGATGCACGAAGTGCATTGCAAAATTGAGTTGAAAGGATCGCCTCTGCACGAAGCCGAACATGGATTAATCTTGCCAATTTTGTCATGTGGTGTGCAGAGGGTCAGTGTCATCTCTCTCGCTCTCTCTCAATCACAAATGTCTGTTGTTCTCACCAAATTCAGTTCTTCTCATCTTCGTCACCACCTCTTCAACTATCTTCTTCAACACCATGTTCGATCACTCTCTCATCTTCCAACACAAACCCCTCCAAAACCCTCACAAGCTTCCAACCACACATCGCTCATCTCCCTCGCACATCTCTTGCAAAGCTACGCCTTTCCCCAATCACAGCTCCACGATTTTCTCAAAAAGAACACATTTTTATCAACTTTCGACGTCGCCGACGTCGAAAAATCACTGGGCATTCTCTTATCGTTCAATCTGCCCCAGAAATCGATCCTCTCCATCATTTCTGACTGCCCTAGTGTTCTTGATCTAGGGTTTTTGAAGAATTGGGAAATGGGGTTTCAAGGTCTGGGCTTTTCTAGGGTTTCTCCATTGCTAGTTCATTCTGTTCTTCAACACTGTAGGAGATTCCATTTTGGGCCCAATGACGTGAATTGTTCATTATTGATGCTTAGAAATTTAGGGTTTAGTGATGAGAGTGTTACTAGGGTTTTTGAGGAATTCCCATGTGTGATCACGATGCGGTCGCGCGATATCGCTCGAGAACTAGGGTTTTTGAGGGAATTAGGGATTGGATTTGAAGAAATTGATCAAATTTGCTGTTGTTTTCCAAGGGTTTTAGGAATTGGGGATGGGTTGAAGCAATTGTTCAATGAGTTCAAAGATTTGGGGTTTTCAAACAATGAGATTAGGCGGGAAATCGTCGAAAACCCTAGAATCTTAAGCATGGAAGCCGGGGAGCTACCGCGATTTCTTCAACTGTTAAGGAATTTGAAATGTAGGTTATCAATCAAGGAGAGGATTCAAAATATGGGTGAGTTCAGAGGTGGGTTTGAAGCTAAATTAAGAGTGGATTGCCTTTGTAGGCATGGCATGATCAGGAGAGATGCTTTGAATGTGTTGAAGAGGGAACCAAGGTTAATTTTGTATGCATTGAAGGACATAGAGAAGAAGATTGAATTTTTAGTGCACAAAATGGGGTTCAACATTGGTTGCATTGTTGAGGTTCCAGAGTACTTGGGTGTAAGTTTTGAGAAGCAGATTGTTCCTCGGTTCGGCGTTATTGATTGGTTGAGGTCGAATGGAGGGCTTGGTTCCGAGGTGGGATTGAGGGACTTGATCAAGCTCAGTAGGCTGAAGTTTTACAATCTTTATGTGAAGCCATACCCAGAGTGTGAGAAGATGTTTGGGAGATTCGCGGAAAGTTCTCGGCGTAGAGATCGTCATGTTGGATTGTGGAAGATGTTCAAGCCGAAAAGCTATCCGCAGATGAAGGAAGATCTAGAAAATATGAAGGTGTTCATGGAGGCTGCTGTGTAGTAACTGAAAATGCATCAGTTGGATGTCATTTGTAATTCATGTTAATGTTGAAATGTGTTTGTTGTGGAAAAAATTTATGCATACCATTGTGCAGTCTAGTTGAGACGAACTAATTGTTTACTTGTTGAATCTTCGTGCTTTCCAACGGCTGTCTCTTGTAGGGGCGGAGCGTCTTGTCTGAAGTAGTCCTGAATAATCTTGAACACCAAAGTATCAAAAAACACGAGAGACAAACTGCAAAACCTCCATCCATTAGAGGTTAAGATTTATAAAAATGAAGTGTTTGTAATTTAATATGTGAACATTGTTTTAAAGAAGCACTGACATGCTCATTATAAATTTGGAAGAACAAGGCTCTTGCACAAACAAGATATAATCTTCACAAGGCTCGTATATTCATTCAAAACCTAATTACAAGTATTTGTGTATAAATTGTTGGATTATTCGCCTCCTAAAGATTAATGGAACTCTTGACCATCTACTATCTTCAGCCAGCTTCCTCGGTGATAATGGTGGATTCTCACATTTGGTGCCATGGGCAGTCACTTAGCCGCTTTGGTGGTGCAGGATAAAAATGTAGGACTTTCGCCTTCTTCACGCCTAACAAAGGAAACAAATGTCAGTTCACCATTTTACTTCTTCATAAAATGCTAACCGACGTGCTATTCCCAATCTCCCGCTACCAACTACATCTCCCTTGTGGCGGGTTTGAAGAAATCAGATATAAATATGTGAATGACAATTATGCAAACGGATGTTACAAATGCAAACAAATGAGGGTTGAAGTAATAAATATGTCCCACAAACATGATTTTTTTTTTTTTTTTTTTTTTTTTTTTTGCAACACAATGATTAATTCAAGTTGGAACAATTCCTCCGCAATGTTTGATGAGAATTCCTTACCCGGAAAATAAAAAAATCTTGTTCATTTGTGTCTTCAGTAACCAATCTACTAGTCGATTTCTTCAAGGATGGGAGCCTTGTAATTGTAGACCAATTGCATCTCTTCTCTCCAAATCTGCACACCCAACGATAGTTTTTTTTTTTTCAACATCACCAACGAAGCTTGTCACAAGAAAAGTATTATAGATGGAAGATCAAGGGTGATTTAAGTAAATTTTCTCAAATTTTTCGTTTCTTCAGGTGTATATGCCCAGAAAAAGGAAGGCTCAATCCCAGAAAAAGCATATATAGCAGACAAAAAAAATAAAACAAGATCGATACATACCATGTCCCGAAATTCAAGCCGGATATGAGGCACATTTGTCTTGTGAATATCATTCCCCTCAGGACCTCTCTTATAATATGATTTTCCAACCCAATGAGCCTGATACAACAATTGACTTTGAAGATCATATATCTCGACAAGAAGCAATGTTAACTATATAAGGCACTATGTGTATTCGCTATCAAGGTCACTGCAAGCCATGTGTTTCCAAAAAGATTAACAGCACTTGCTTCCTAGTTTGATTTAGTGCATACTTTCCTTGGCAAAAAAAATTTTTAAAGCATGCAGAAACAAAATGGACAATGATCGAAGTGATTTACTATTTGACTTGGAACCCAACTCTTCCATTATCTAGTGATACAAGTATGCAAAGATGCAAATGCAGCAGAAGACTCTACGTATTAGGTGTAGTTACAGCTAATCTACCTTCAGGGCATGCGAAAATCCAGACTGGTACACTGAGTTGCGGGCAATTTCACACAAATCACATGAGCTTAACTTCCAAACCTGCAAGCGAAGTTGATTTCTTAGATGTGAACAATGACTTTTTTTTTTTTTTTTTTTTTTTTTTTTTTTTGCTATGAAATAGTGACAATATTTTGCAATGTGAACGAAGCACTCACCGAAGCTGCTATGCTGTACTCTTCCACCAAAGGTTCTTTAGTTAAATGGATTTGGAGCGGATCATCCGTTGACAAAGAAACATTGAGACCCCTCAAAAAGAACATTGGAAAAGGGTTGCGATGATAATCTAAGAATAAGGAGTTGTTACTAAGAGGAGACATTGCGAGACCAATCTGATCACCAAAAGAAGAACGAAAATGTCAAAGGGAATGGTCAAACTGAACCACTTAATGAAATATCAGGTAGTAAGTGAACATGATTACCTGGGCTAGGTAGTACAAATATTGAAGGACGGGAGACTTCCTCAGATTGATGCCATGAGCAATATTATGAGCCGTGAGGAAGGTTGCAGCTAGGTGATCGATTTCCCCAGCCTGAAAAAAATAAGTGAGACACAAACTATAAACAGATAATGAGAACGTAGCCTAAAGCATCTCACATGCATACCTCTCCAGAATGTGGACGAAATTTAATGGTGGTCATGCCTTTTGATTCGCGAAGCTGTAAACCAATGTTGAAGTATTCAACATTTCAGTAGAACTTTCATGGTAGCAGGCAAGTATTGCAGTACCAAGTAAATATTAGACATTACAATTATAGAAGAGAAGTAGCCACGCAAAGAACCATATATTGCGACAAAAACTCATAATATCCGGAAAGGTTAGGAACTAGGCACATATTTTTCATGAACAGAATAAAGGAAAATAACAAGTCACGAACTCAAACAACCTTTTCTTCACTCTCCTGCTCCAAATTGACAAACAACATCTAAGCAAAGAAAATGGCATTTGACTAAACAGCAAGGAAAATCTTATCCACAAGTCCTAGCAGCAAGAACAAGCAAAATCTACACCTTTTTTGAGACTATTGACAATTGAATTCTATAACCAGTTTCACTTTCCCTTCGCCAACTTATGTCACTATACTCGCAACAACTATTAAATTTTATGGCATTTATAGTTCCTCAGATTGGTTTGGCATTTTAATCTACAACCAAGAAAAATTCCCCTGTAAGGAATTCATAAACCCAAATTTCATACTTTTATGGTAGCGACATAAGAAGATGTTGTCTTCTCCATTCTCATAGTTATTTACGTTCATTACCCTCAATTTTACAGATAATTCATTATCAATTAGGTACCAAAGGCAACAGAGACGCTTCCCAAGATGAAGATTCACCTTATTTAGGGTGTACAAGTTTGCATAGCAATAATAAGTATAGTAAGAGAATGCAGGATTAAAAATATTGGTCCACTGGGCCGGTGTAGGCATATGCTTTGTTGGACGCCTCTCTGGCTTGCTTTCATCGTCCACTAAATCCAACCCTACAACCTGAAAAGCAAAAGAAGGAAACAAACAAAAAAATGCTAAATCTTCTGCACCCCAGTTTCACTACATCAAAGAACATCATATCGACCTTAATGGAAACAATACAAAGGACTCCAACATAAACAAATATAGTTCTATAATGAGAAAATCAACAGGAGGCCCCTCCCCAAGCCCGAATCTCCTTGATCGGCCAAAAAGAAAAAGAAAAAAAAGAGGAAGAACGAGATATACAATTGTGCTCAATTTTAGCAGCTGAAATCAATAATAACATTAGCTCCTACATAGTGTGTACTGAAGTGTTCATATTTTGTGTACAGAATTTAAAAAGGAAAAAAAAAAAAAACACTCCTGTTTCCATCCTTGAAATATCTCATTTATCTTCTTGGGAATAGACACACTTTGACGACTGACGAGGTAACCTTGCAGGTATGCTAAATCCCATAGATGAATTCACGATGTAAAAACCTAATAAAAAAAATATATAATCGGTAGACTAGCATGCCTGACCCTTTCTAAAGTACCAAAAAAAAAAAAAAAAAAAAAAAAACACAGATAGCAATTTCATTTTAGGCATCTCATCAGCCTCCAACATAAAAGAAAAAAGTATTTAACATCGAATATTAAAGCCGAGAAGCTGACTTTGCAATCTCTTGGTTAAAACACGCTATTAATTAGTTTCCAATGGTAGGCATATGTAGGAGTATAGATAAAGGGATGCACTAAAGAGGAAGAAGAGATACACATCAAACCTGCTTCAAGAAGACATGCAATTGAGGGTGTGAATCTGGATCAACAGTGACCTCAAAAAGAGGAAGAAATATATTATCAAGGATGTTCTGGAAAGATGTAACAATGCCCATCTCTTTGTAAACATTGTAAAGCCGTGGAAGCTGAGAAACAAGCACAAGACATGATACTTACAAAATAATCAAATAGAGAGGAAGAGATAGGTAATCTCAGATTAGATATAGGATATTCAAAAAAGAGAAATCTATTTCATAAAATTAGTGCAATCCAAGATTAAATAAGAAGACACCCGTGCAGAATGATGACAACATGGCATGGCTTGTCAAACGGACAAATTGTCCTGCTCGTTTGTAGGCCATACAACATGGTGGGCCAACGCACAGTCACACAAAACTAAGTGCCTTGCCTTACATTATCTTTCAAGTTGATAGCAATGCAATTTGGTCATTTGGTGTCATTTAAAACGAGAGATAATTACTTCATGATTGTTGACTCTACAGATAAAGAAACAACAATCCCTTTGAACAAAAAGAAAAGAAGTGACTCAGTGTTCTACATCTTAGAAAGTTCTTATTATTTTATATATAACATCTGCTTATCCAATCCATTATGCACTGTTTTGGACTTATAGCCACACATAAGACGGACCAATGCTTTGCCAGAATGCCATCAACATTTGCAATAATAACAAAGAATTTTTTGATTGGACATATTTACAAAGAATTGTGAATTGAACACAGCATGCCCAACTTTGAACGGTATCGCCCAAGGCAGAATATCAGGTAAGTGGTAATCAAAAGGTGTGAAATATCAAGTCATAATAAAATATGAAAAACAAAAGCTGCATATAGTTCATGACCTGGAAAACATATTCTCAGGTTTACCAAGAACTAGAAGCCAAAAATAAAGGAAAATTGCCTGATTGCGAAAAATCCAAAAAATTGTTTTCCGACTCAACTCCAAGATAATAAACACAAAACCAAAAACCTACAGAAACATCTTTTCATCGTTTTCTGAGTTTTTCATAATTTTTGGCTGAAATCAATAGAAAATTTAAATTATTTTGGAATTGTAAATCAAATGCAGCCCAAATTATTTCCACCAGCGCAAGGATAGATTATTTCCACAATGATTTCAGAAAGATCCCAGAAAAATACCTGAATTAGCCAAACAACATTTTCACTGTATAACTCATGATTGACTATCCAACTTGCAAGTTGGTCCCACTCACTTTGCTTTCTACCATATATTGATATCCTGTACTCAGCCATCTGTAAATATACAGCACCTGTTAGTCATAAGTATTACTGAGAAGTTTCAAACACATTGAAGCCATTTTTACAATGTTCAAAGGTTGTCTCTTTAACTTCTGGGATATACAATTGAAGAACAACAGCAAGAAGGGGGTTTCTAATATTACATAATATTTTATAATATAAAAAACCAAATGAGTATTTAAATAGTGGTCCTACATTTCAGGTTCACATCTTTCACTTTATCTATTGTTTGTACCTTCCTAAATCTTAAAATTCTAAACTCAAAAACCCAATAACTATATTCTTAATCCCTATTTTGCAGTTTAGATACTAGCAACAGTCCCAAATTAATTGGGGTCGGCTACATGGATCAAACTCTTCCATTGTGTTCGATTAAGTGCAGTTTAGATAGCAATTAAACAAAAAAACCGCAACTGGCCATGGCCAGAAAATTGATTAAATAAAATTCAAAACAACTCTACATATATATATATATATATGTAAATGACACAGTCGAGAATGATGTCATCAAGATGGGTAGCAGTAAGCACTTACAACAAAGGCTATTCATTCACGGGCTAGTTTTACCATTGGTGATGTATTGTGTATTCGATTACTCCCTTAAGAATTTGATGTATGGGTTTCCTTTTTTTATGTAAAAAGGGAGAGGTTCTTGGGTTCATCAATAGGTCACAGTTATTGATTTTTCTGCAATTTTCCTTGAGGTACGTGTGCAGTCTTTCAGTTGTATTTGTAAGAGAGGAACTACGGTTGAATTCTTATAAAAAAAGAGGAACAACTGTTGCAATGAATGAGGACCACTGGTCCTCTAATAATCTTTTGTTTAATCTTTTCTATATGAATAAAACTGTTGTTTCCTATCAAAAAAAAAAAAAAAAAACAATAATAATGATGTCACTCAAGGAGTCACAAATCACCTGGTATTTGCTTGATGCAAGATCAGAGAACACTTGCTTTGTAAGCTCGGCAAGGAAACGACCTGTCAAATAATATGGTACAAACTGAAAAACTTCCCAGGGATGCATACATTATTTACAGAAGTCAACTCGACAAAGCTTTTTCAATCATCAACGCCGCCATTGAATTAGGTAACAAGAAAAAGAAATCAAGAAACAACATCCTTCTATTAGCACATATATTAAAGCTAAGATACTAGAAGAAAAAATACATACCTAGTAAACAATCATTTAGAATATTTTGAGTTCATTAAATTTATTTCTCACTAGCACTGGCATAGAGTAAAGAGACATTCATGTTTTCTCTCTCTGTAAAGGGGCTTAACTTGCATGATTATGAATTACAAAATATGTTCTCATCCACTCAATTTTCTACTTTTATCTTCTTGGAGCCACCACTGCAGCCAATGGCATCCACACTAACGTTGGCAGGAGCATCTCTAAACCATGAGAAGTTTATTACTTTTTTGAACCTTTTATCTTCAACAATGAGAGGCAAGTAGGTATCTCCCTGGCTAGCAACATAAAATTTCGTACTTTTTTTTTAGTTGTTGATCATGCTCATCGGTAGCTACACCTATGTAGAACATTACATGGTGCTACATAGCCGGTCCCAAGTCCAAAGAAAGAAGAACTTTGAAGCCCATTTTACATACCGGAAAATGAGAGAAGGAGGTCCCAAGCCCATTTTCCATACCTGAAAAACTGGGGAGGGATGCGATAGGTTACTTTTGTCACTCTTCATGAAAAGGAATATGGATCAAACTTTTGTATCATGCTCATCAATGAGCTATTCCTCCTTAAGGCCCTTTAATCTATCACTTCCCAAAATATAATGTTATTAAGTTTGGTCAGGTCATAGATATTGTTTATCTCGCAGAGAACAAAATAAATTAAGCTTATTTCCTAATAGCTTCAACAATAGTTAGGCTATCATATAACGAAGTGTTCTTCATTGTACTTGACAATTTAACATACAGAACGGTTGTTGCATTATGATAGATTCATAGATAAGATCGGAAAATCACATAATGCCCAGAAAAAACAAATCATGAATCATAAGAGTCAATCTCAGACCTGTACTTACATAGCAATATAAAAACATTCAAGAAAGTCAAAATATTGCATATAAATGGATAAATATGAGATTTTCTTAGAAATTCACTACTAGAAACAGTAATAGGTGCTAATGGAACCTAATTAAAGACAACTTGGAAGATCTATCTGAATGGTAAAAGGTCGCCAAGCAGGTTGTCCAGTGTTGGTTAAAGAGCAAAAAAAAAAATTTCCTTTTTATTGGGAAGAAAAAATGTTATGCAATCTATCTGGCATACCTTGGATAAGATTATCTTGCTTAAGGAAGATCTCCCTGAGCCTACTTTGTCCACAAGGATTGTATTTGAGATTGAACTTATCAAAACGATGAAATGTACTCTTGTCTGCATGAACATCTAGCAGATCTACATTAAGGTCATACCTATACAAAAGAAAACAAGAAATTTATATTCCAACATAACTTAAGTGTAAGATGCATCACGAGATATAAATGATTTCACCATACCCTGTTAAATCCAAACTCTCAAAAACTTCTTTCATAGTAAGATATGTCCCATCTCGAAATATTACAACCTGAATTCAAGAAAGCTCAAACATGAAGCTCCAATAATAACAGGTGAGCTCTTCAACACAAGAGTTGAGTGGAGAATACAGAAGTATTAAACAAAATAGTAATCAACTTCAATAATATGGATGATTTTTTTTCAAATCCGAGGATTAGAGTGGAACCATCAAAACCAAATTCTAGTAAGATCAGGAAAACCTAAAATACCTCATCAGGTTCTTTTCTCAACTTTGACTTTATAAACCTCAATAGATGTTTCTGATTCATGCAAGCTGAATGATGAACATGTGTATCAACCTTCCTAACATTGTAAAAATCTCGATGTGGAGCACTTTTTTGAGCAAGGAATTCTTTGTCCGCATTAAGCATCAAATGAAGGTTGAATTTCTGACAGAAAGACAAATGAGTTTCTGAGAGAAGAATAATACTAAATACCATGAAAATTAGAGTTTTCTTCACAAAGATCAGTGAAGTTATTTTTTTCCAAATTTAAAGCATTCGATTATTTACTTGCTCAAGAAGAAGCAAACGATGATGACACAATGTCCTAATGTTTCCCGCAGCAATGACTCGAAGGATATAATGGAGATCAGTGAAAAATGTAGTCGCGTCTGCTACAGGAAATAGCTTTTCTGTTGCTGTGACAAAAAGAGTAGATAAAGCATCAACTTTCCAGAAAAATGAACCGGAAGGAACCACAGTGTATTACTAGCTTAAGACACATGAAATTGGTGAGGTGGCATCTTACAGTTCTTATTTGCATAAACATGAACAACTCCATCTTCCATCTGAAAGAAATGCTGCGAAAGAGAACAGACATGTTAACCACTTTTGAAAAATCAAGAAAGGCAATCTTTCAGGATCATACAACTGAAGCCAGTGAATTGATTCAGCCAAGTAACCTAAAAACCGATTTCATAAAGCAACAAAGTGTAAAAGAACCTATATAATCACAAATAAACATCAGACAGCACAACATAAGGAATCAAGAATATGAAGAACTTACATCAGTTTTCCCTTCAGAAGAGTATGAAAATGGATCTGGATTAGGCTTTGGCGTGCTAGGATCATTTATAACTTCTCTCTCCCAAGGAGCAACCTCTTCTCTGAAAATGTATTTTTCTCGCAACTGAAGACATCCTTGAAGAGCCTGATAAACCTCCATTTCGTCCAGAGATGGTACCTCTATCAATGATTTCAGATACAATCAGAGAAATTCACATTGTCCTCAACACATGTACAAAAAATTGGAACTAAACATAGAAGTATCCAATATCATGGTCAAAAGACTCAAAACATATAAGAAAATATTGGAAACGAATGTCCAATGGAAGTACAAAATCTACAGGTGATGAAATGCTATGTGGTTTAAGCCAATTAGTTAGGATAACAGGTATTCCACTACACTCTTGAAACAATTTCAGCAAATAACATAAGGAAGAGAATCCTAAACTTGCAATTAAGAAGTGGTAGATGACTCATAGATGATTTGGAACACCATACGAAGACATAGTTGTTAGATTGTTCTTGTAAAGCCCATTCTATCATTTCTTGCAAGTTGTCATTTTCCTTTCCAGAGCCACTTTTCAACATCCTCACTCATCAATCTATTTCAGCTTTTACGGAATTCATATATATACAAGCACGTGCATATATTCGTCAAGCAAAGTAGAAAAGGAAACTTATATTTTTAACCTTAAAAAATCATTCGAATTGCTCACAAACTAGAGTTGAAAAAGTTTACTTAAAATACAACAACATGACAAAAAAAATTTGAATTAGTCGAGATAACTTAGGAATAGGATATCCTAAAAACACTAGAGTTGAAACTAATATGGATAAATTGATTTAATTAGGAGAAAAACTAAAGGAATGCCCATGTATGATGTAACTACCACACATAACGAAAAGTAGAAACAGAGGATGGTATTAACTGATATCAAATACAAAACGACATAACATGACAAATTGGGTCAAAATATAAATTCATATCATCTGTATTTACTGAGAATTTCAAATGGACTGAAATGTACACGAAGGAAAGAGTTTTATTTCAGATTTCTCTTACCATGTGGGTTGATTTTAAGTCTAACAAAAGTTTCATGCTCTGGTTCCTTTCTGAGGATATCGGCCGCCAAAGGGTCTGGCTGGACACCGTGAAGGTCACCAGAGACACTGTGAGATTTAATCATGCCAGCGGCAGGAACTGGATTTTGCTCTGCATTGACATTAGTATGTTCTGGCAAATTCCGTAATAGGTTGTCGCACTCTGTTCCCTGCACATGAAACATTTTTATTTCAAAATAGAAGATGAAACATGAATGCTTATATAACTATGCAAAGAGATACCAACCACATTTCCATTAGCAAGCATATAGCTAGTGTCTAATTTAGTACTGTCAGTCAAAGTATCGTCTTCATCGGATCCTTCCACACTTTCAAAGGCACTAGCACTAGCAACAGGAGACTTGGGAGATATAGGTCTGCCAATATGTCCAGATCGCTTGGCAGGCGCAATCCGACCAACAGATTGTCCTGAAACAGAAAGATTTCAACCTTGACATTTATGTTTAATATATGAATAAGCCCAAATAACTGAATAAGCATCTCGAAGAACCCTTACAGGACCACAGAAGGTCATTTTGCACAAGTTCCATAGCTTGGAACAAAACTCATTACAAAAACAAAACTGAATAAAATAAAAATGCTGGGAGTTTTAATAGTAAGAAAATTCAAGACAGATACGGGGAGAAATCTCAGAGAGCCGGAGGAGGTTGGAGTAGATTCGACCTACACTTCTAGGGACATTTGAAAAGATCGTACAATAAGGGTTGTTTACAAATATGAAAGCCACAAACTTGAAGTGGCTGCTTTCATCTAACTAATTGAAGAGGAAAATCAAAGCATTATTTGATGCTCAGTCCAAAAATCCTAAACTGTTCAATGGCCATAAGGAATAAACCCTGCATTGTTGTTTGATGAGATGAGTATGCAGTTTACGTCGAATATAACGCACTTCACTTCATTGCTGTATGGGTGGTGCAAGGAAGGGAAGTTGATGGAGGCTAAGTATGTGTTGGTGCAGATGAGGAAGGCGGGTTTCGAGCCGGATATCGTTGTGTACAACAATTTGCTTAGTGGGTATGCTCTAGCAGGAAAAATGCAGGATGCATTTGATCTGTTAGGAGATATGAGGAGGAATGGGTGCAACCCGAATGCGGCGTCGTGTCCGATATTGATTCAAGTGTTATGTGGTGGTTGAGAAACTTGAGGAGGCAATGAGTGTTTGTGGAGATGGAGAGAAGCGAGTGTGTTCCCGATGCAGTGACGTATACCACGCTGATAAGCGGGTTTTGCAAGCGGGGGAAGACCGATAGAGGGTATGAGCTTCTCGACGTTATGATTCAGAAGGGTTGTGCTCCTACCCGGTTGACTTACTTTCACTTCTTAGTCGCTCATGAGAGGAAAGAAGAGTTGGAGGAGTGCTTGGAACTTGTGCAGGAGATGCGGAAGATCGGTTGCGCTCCTGATCTCGGTATATATAATGTGATTATCCATCTTGCGTGCAAGTTGGGAGAAGTTAGTGAAGCTGTGAATTCATGGAATGCTATGGAAGCCGGTGGACTAAATCCGGAGGTCGAAACATTTGTCATTATGGTTAATGGATTGGTTGGACAAGGTTGTTTGGTTGAGGCTTGTAAATACTTCAAAGAAATGGTTGGAAGAGAACTTATTTCCACTCCCCAGTATGGAGTTTTGAAAGAACTATTGAATTCATTATTGAGAGGGGATCATTAGCAATGATCTGATATTTAACTTCCTGATATCGCTCTTCAATGTCATTCCATCAATCTAGAAGAAAGTCCATTCTCCACACAAATTACTAAGAAGATCACCGAAATAAAAAAAGCATCATTTGAGAGGACTATGGGTTGAAAATAAGAATCCAATAGAACAGCAAGT
Source organism: Stephania yunnanensis (assembly GCA_039657365.1). NCBI lineage: Eukaryota > Viridiplantae > Streptophyta > Magnoliopsida > Ranunculales > Menispermaceae > Stephania > Stephania yunnanensis. The sequence continues at coordinate 3,584,556 of CM077586.1, read as the reverse complement.
AATTAACACAATATTCAATTATCAATTGGGCATTATCCATTTGACGCGCTGAAAAAAGCGTCCATTCGCGCAGGAGAACACAAGAAAACAAGCAGAAATCATTTTAACAGATTCAAGACAGATAAAAATTTGTTTATGTAGTGACTATTTTAAATTGATTAGCGTACAACTAAATTTCGCTGGCAAGGAACTTTAAGCTTATAAGGACAACAATTCAAATCCTAACCGCGGTATGTACTTACCCCATAATTTTTCAATGTTTAGACTTTTCAACCCGACTATCCATTGATCACTCTTGTTCTAATACTGATGAGAACGACAGAATCTAAATGGTTCAAATTCAATACATCCTTCATCAGTTGATTCTGTTAAGATTGATTCGAGATTATATTTTCATTTCATCACATTACTAATTAGGACAAAACATTTCGTTTGTTCATCACAGTTCATCCAATCATCATTTTTAGGGAAAACTACACAACATTCAAATCTATTGACCTACAACAAGTGAAATCTACTTCAATTGAAGTTCGGATACCTTCGCGAAGCGTCTGCAACCGCGGCAGCCCCGCCGGAATCGGAAAGTTCCGGTCATCCCCCGCAGCATCCCCCACCGTCGATGTGGCCGCCATCGCCACCACATCAGGCGCCGACGCAGACGCTGAGGCCCTCCGGTGGCGTCGGCTGTGGTTCCGCTTCTTCTCCGCAGACCTCCTGAAATGGTGCTGCGGCGAATCGCCGGCTCTCGCACTGTCGGCCTCCTCTCCTCCGTCGTGTCCCTCTCTCTGGCGCTCCACCGCCTTGGCGAACTCCAGGAGCTCTCTTAGGGTTTTGCGGTGGACGTAGTAGGCGGAGACGGCGACGAAGGAGGCGCCGACGAGCGCCGCCATGGCGAGGTGGAGAGTGTAGGAGTCCATCAATGGAGGCCTTCCTCGAGAGACGTGAAATGAGAATCTCTAGAGAGAGAGAGCGAGAGAGAGTGTGTGTGTCTGTGCGCGCGCGCGCGAGTGCGTGTTGAGTTGCTGAGCAGGGTTTGTGGTGGAATTTATAGGGACGAGAACGAGGAGGAGCACATATTCCGATACTCTCCCTCTCTGTGCTCTGCAGTGTTTACCTCTGTTAGTAGCGGTGGGAAAGGCATTGCCGCATTGGCGCTCTAACTATTAACTGTGGATCTGGTACTCCTGGGTGTTGGATTGCATGCTGCATGTACCATTTAGGCCAACCAGTTGGTGGTGTGTGTCTTGATTTCTTACATTACTTTAGAGGGCCGCTAAGGGCACCCCACCTATTAATGAAGGCACCCAGTTAATATGGGCACAAATCGATTTACCTGGGGCACCCAAAAATTAAACCCAAAATATCGAAAATGCCCCTCGTGCAAAAAACGCTCTCACCCACCCTCTTGCAAACCCCTGGGCACCCCACCACCACCACCACCACCACCCTCGTTCACCGAATTCCTGGTGAAAGAATTCATTTGTTTTGAACCGAGCAGTGAGAGGAATCCCCGAAATCGTGTTCTCCGTCCCTCGCCATGTGTTTCTCCTTCGTTCTTCTAGGTTTCTGCATTTTGTAGGGTTCGTTGTGTGAGTCGATTTCGTCTCCAAATTAGGGCTGGGGTGAAGATCGACGAATTAAGTTACATTTGGTAGAGTAGATGTAATGTGTGGTAGAGTAGATGTAATGTGTGTGTGGCGGTTTGTTAAAATGTAAAAAAATTGGGAAATCGTGGTTCTCGCCACACAGCGTAGAGATCAGAATCAACTGTCTCGGCTCAAGGGCGAGACATAAGCTAATATTTTTCGGAACTCGCGGTCTCGCCACGTAGACCGGAAGAGTTAACCACGTATCGGTTGTCCACTTCCGAGAGGGTCTCCGTAGGCTCGGTCGTCATAGGACGAGAGTCGCGAATTGAAATGGTCAATTCATCTCGGTGGTGTTCAACCGAGACATTTAAATGGGACTCGGTTATACATGACCGATATATTGAAATACTTGTCGGTCATGGGTGACCGAAAATATGGTTCGTTTCACGAACCGCTTGACCGAGACATCGAAATGGATGAATTTGAACATTACAGCTTCAAAAAATCTCCGTAGTAGTCAAACTAACAATACAAGATTGAAAATCCAAAGACGACAATTTGCATCGAACCTTAATTAATTATAAATCTCCGTAACATTCAAACTGACTATAAAAAGGGTCCATCCATAAGTAAACAACAATTAAAACACAACACAACATTTGCATATACATAGAACATTCGGACGAATTGGCAAAATTTCACGACAATTAGCCGTCTAGGTACAAGCTTACACCTACGGTGTATCTAAGTCTACAACAGGTATCGTGGCTTCATGATCAGCAGTTGCATTGGGCGCGATGTCTCGAAAAACGAATCCATCTCGCCAACCTTTGGCGCAGTCCTCAACGTACCGATCCCACGATGGATATAAGGATGGCAACGGTGCATTCACACGCAACTGCACCTGTCAAAGTGAACAGTAGAACATAGAAGATATTGTCACAAACCCGATTAAGGGGAAACAAACCATTTCACAAAAAAGTCATAGAACTTACCCTAACCCAATGGATATTCCTTTCATTCGCCATTGCAATGATAAGTCTCTTGTGCAATGACGACGTTGAGTACTACGTAGAGGTAGGAATGTGGAGGCACTCCCATGCGAGAGGTTTACGAGAATGACATTGAATGCGGTGGATACCAACAATCCCATGTCTGGAAGTGTCAACCATTCTTTGAAAGATGCCCCATCTCTGATTCTCCGGCAATGCACCGCATTCTTGATAGGCTCGAAACTCGAGCCAAGCACTTCCCGCCATAGGTATTCATACCCGATAATCTCATCGTACATCCGTCTACGCACAATCCTCCACCCGTCCACGTCCGCGAGTCCAAGCCCGAGGCTATACACCTATATCCACAGCTTCCCATCGGAAACCACATCGATAATGGCATCAACATGTGGCAACCAATATGGTTCTAAGCAATGACTATAAGCCATGTTAGATCCATTTTGCGTGCGTCGACCGGCACGACGCATTTGTGGAACCTTGCATTTCTTCTCGCCTAGAAGCTTTTGTGGAGTGGGAGGACTCAAATCCGATTGGAGATTGGGGTGCCTCCCACACCGGGGTGCCTCCGGTTGGAGACCCCGGTGTCCTCACACCCGCATCCTCAACTTCCCGCTCGCACTCCACAAAAGACGATGGTGGACTAATCTCCCCGAGCCGCTCACTTTCACTCCTCCCCCGCATCCTCAACTTCCTCCTCCCTCTTATCCAATCTTCCCGCGGTGTCGTGATTGTGCCTCCCACAAATCACCGTGACATACCATAAGGAGTCGGCATTCTCCTTGACGTTAATTTGGAAAGGGCATCCACATTTCTTCGTACTAGTGTGAGTCCTCGCCTTTTCATCATTCCTTGATTTCTTTAAAATTTTTGCCGCTTTCCCCTTCCCAACTCTCTCGAGCCGGTCCCCTATATGTCCCGCACTGTCACAGTAATTTTCACCCTTCCCCTTCGCTTAACGCCCCCGCATCCGAGCGCTTCGTTACTAACACAAACTTGTTCTCGCCACCAATCGCTTGAAGCCATGAAATTGCCGCTTCTCGAGAGGGGAATGGCTTAGAAGGTGTAAAAGTGTCCTTATAATCTGGAAAATTACAAGATAACGGCATTACCCGCAATACAAACAAGTGTAACATTATAATCAACCAAAATGTACAAACAATCACAAAAAAACCCAAAAAAATCGGTTCTCGGTTGTACAGTGCTGAAACTTTCTTCATAGTCTCGTTTACGTGAGACCGAGAGTTAGCAGAACCCTCGGTCGTTCCAGACCGACCGTGACCAACCCTAAACATCTCGGTCATCTGAGACCGAGACGTAACCATACATCTCGGTCCTGCGAGGCCGAAAGAATCGCGCACCCAGACAGATACTTCGATAACCGCAAAAAAAAACACAAAACATTTGCAACATTACCTCTAGGACGACCTCCTCTGGCACCGAAGCATTACGATCCTCCATTATACAGTGGAAACAACTTCGGATTTGAAGAAATTACCAAACCCTACGTTGACAAACAAATCATCATTTTCACTGTTATACGCAACTAAACGGTTCACAAAAACCCGAAAATGGTTGTCAAACATTGTTACCTCGCTGTCGGACGAGCAAGAATCGATCGCTCTTCGCCAAACGCAATGTGGCATGTGGCTTTGTGGTTGAAGGTTCTTTGGTGGGGTGCCCTAACTCCTTGTCGAAATGGTTTGTGGGGTTTGAACCATTATATATATACAGGGGCAAAATGGTCTTTTCCATTTTTTCTGGATTTTTTACAAATTAACTGGGTGCCCTCATTAAATGGTGGGGTGCCCTTAGCGGGCCTCTTACTTTATTATTATGAAGTGTAATACACGTTGGATGTGCATCAGGATGCAAGTGTATATCTCAATGTGGAAGGCGTGTGTGTTTGTGACGCGTGTCTGTTATTTTTATTTTATTTCTATTGTAATAGATACCAACTCTGATGATTAATCCACGCTTAGGAATCTTCGAGTCTCTTACGGTTGAGTTGATTTATTTATCGATTTATCGAGTCTCTTACACTTTATCTGCAAAAAGATTTGTTTCTGAAAAGTCATATGCACTCTACCTACAAAAAATTTGTCTCATAAAGTTAGAAGATCTTAATCTATAATTTTGATAACGTACGAGTGATTAAATATAAGCTTTCCTTTTGTAATAATTTATGTGGTCAAGATTATTCGACCCTGATTATTCCAAGAGAAGCACCTTGCAAAAAAGAATCTTTAAAAATATAGAGATCGAATTTGTAATTTTAAAGAGACTCAAATGAAATATTATATACCAACTGTTACACCACCAATGTGATGATTGATTTTTTATTTTTTACAAATATGTATTCAATTGAGATTTTAATAAATTTTTTGTTACTTTTACAAGTGAATGACTTTTTTAAAGTTTATAAATTTTTATAAATATTTTGATAAACTTTTATGTCGGACAGATTTGCAATTAGGACACAAAGTGGATTGACTGTGCATTTAGGGTGTGAGAGACTAATGAAAAAGCATAATTTTTAAGAGTAGATAATTTTGCCTTTACCGACAATTCCATTCGAAAGGGACGATTTACTTCTCTTAACTATTTCATCTTTACTGCTAGCGCCATAGAATAGTGCATACTTTTCCACGCGTTTCGCGTATTTTATTTTTATTTTTTAACGTATTTCATTTGTGAGTTTCACAAAGGCCTTAATGAAGTGGCCTAAATTTTTGTAGCTACTTATTAGCAAACATAAGAATTGTTACCAAAAAGCAAAGGAAGGCAAACACATTAAATAATGCATAAACTTTACTTAAAAAAATATAAAAAAAGCAAAAACTTATCGACACGTTTTAATAACGTTCATTATTTTAAGTTTAACCTTTATCCTTGTGACAACTATACAAATAAACGTAGAATATGTTTGCATTGATACAGTATAATTAGTGGAGATGCTACAAATACGACTTTAGTACTCAAATTGAGGTAGAGGTTAGGGGTATAAAGAGGGGCCGGTTGAGGAGGCTCGGCTACAATGAAAAATAAATAAATAAATAAAATAACGATAAAACATACCATATGCAAAGTTTTTTTTGACAACATGGTATATGCAAAGTTGTCGCAAAGCATTGTTATTTATTCTTTCTTTCTTTTTTTGCGACACTTGAACATCAGACTTGATGGTTGGAATCCAATTTATTTATTTATCTGGATAGAAACATATTTATCACTATCATATGTAGTGCTACTATATACAGCACCAACTTTTTTAAGGAAATCATGTGCACATGTGAGGCATTGTTTATTGTGCAATATTATATAGACACGGAGCATAAAAAGGGATAAACTGATTAAAGATGGACAAAAAGAGTATAAACGAAAAGGCACAATGGTATTAGATCCAAGAATGTTATATATGCCCATATAATAATATTGGCTTAGTAGTGGGATCTCTTTTTTTCTCATTGTTATTGTTGTAACAGTATTGGATGCCTCTCATGCAGGCTAGGAATATCAACATTCTTTATTCTATTCTTTTTGGCACTGCCAAAATTTCAAATTGCATGATTTAAGTATGATGAGGCAATACATTAAAAGTATAAACTATTGAATAATTTTAACTAAAAGTATTGATTAGCAAGTAATTTAAACTTAAACCAGAGAAGCTGATATGTAAAGGCGCATTACTAAACAGAGATTACAAGTTTTAATTTATATAAAGATAATGTTAAGGTGATCCGTTGTCTCTGTTAGTCAATATCAATACTTTGTTCAACTTAACCATCTTTGTGTGTACTCCCTTGTTTATTGTCTGTACTATAGAGATGTTCTTTTAAATAATTAAGATTAATGTACTTTAAACAATAAGTTGTTTGGTCATTTTTTATCGAGTCATTAATTATTGATGAAGATTTTAATTTACTTAAAAAAACAGTAAATAATATGTTCACCATGACTTCATTTCATTTTTTAGGCCACATGCGTTATTAAGCATCAATTTGAGATTGAAAGGGACGTGGAATTTTAAGTCTAGCGTGATATAAGGTCCTTAAAAAAAAGTCATGCATGATACAAGGTGTATACATTAGAGAGTACAACAATTTGATAAGAAAACCAAGCGAGTACTGATATGGTTCAAGTGCGTAAGAGGTTAGGGATTGAATCGTGGTGGGGGCAAGTTGATTTTTTTTAACATAAAATCTGATAAGAAATGATTTTTTTAGAAGTAAAAAAGAAAACTTACCCCTATTTGGAATTGAACCTAAGCCTCAACCAATGTATTTACTACTGGGTGATCCATCTGGTTGGTATCAATCGATATCTTGGACTCGGACCCTTATATTGTATATTTAATACATCGATGTCTCCCTTTTTCTTTTCAAAAGTATATATATTCTAAAATTCAAACTCTGCAGTGTTAATTGGTATGCATTTGAAATTCGATTAGGTTGTCACAACAGGTAAATGCGAAGGTGGGGTTGTGTGAGTTAAGTGCACAGCCTCGGTTTCGATTCTCTTGTATAATAAGTTCACTCGGGCCACTGAGATACGCCATGATCGATTATACCAAGGTCTTATGAGAATAATCGAGACTCGTCTGGACACCCATGAATATAAAAAAAAGTAGTATGCATTTGAGGGGAGGGAACTACTTAGTTTTGATGCAAGTGTCCCTATGAAGATTGTCACATGAGTGAGTTTTGATTAGGTGCTAGTACGAAGATATCGGTACACCGACAATCAAAGCTGCTTACAATAAAAAGACAACAAACCAACTCGATGGTGCAAAAGTTTTAATTCTAAGGGTCTTGCTGCGATGCACTATCTATTAAATGTAATAAACTCATCAAAAAAATTAAGATTTGGAGAGATCGTGGCCTCCTACTCCTGTCTGAAGTTAAAAAAAAAAAAAAAAATAAAAAAATTACATCTAGATATGCATGCACGAATCTCGATGACAGCTCCTACTAACACTGAAGTGTGAAGTTGAATTGTCGCTCCACCCTATCCTCCACTCTCTCAGCTCCGGAGCTCAGCTCTTCAATGGCGACCATATTAACGACCATCTCCTCGACTGGACTATCCAACAAACCCTCACTCGCCCGTCGCTCCACCTCTTCGATTCTCACTCCAGTCACACTCTCAATCGCCCAATCAAGTGAGTTTTCATTCAAAATTCTACTTCTCGATGTACGTTTCATTCACGCATTTCGTCAAACGCTCGGTGCGCTCACGCGAATTTTCACTGACCAGGGCGGAGACTCGCAGTTAGGGCTGCGGAGACTGATACCGATAAAGGTCTGGGCTTGATTTGTGAACAATTTGAGTGGTTTTTGTGTTTTTTGTCGAGATTGTGATTTGGGGGTTTTGGTTTTGCAGTTGAAATTAAGGTGCCGGAGAAGGCGCCGAGCGGTAATGGCGGTAATGGAGGGTCGAGTATTAACCAGTTGCTTGGGATAAAGGGCGCGGCGCAGGAGACGGTGGGCATTTGGTTTTTTGTGTTGTTTTTGGGGATTTGTTGGTTGAATTAGAGATTATTGTTTAGTGTGGTTGGTAATTTGATTGGTTGGCGATGAATCCGTAACGAAAGAGAGTAAAGAAAATGAAAGGAAAGTTGGCAATGTAGGCATTCATGTTCCAAGTTAGGCTGATGTTAGTGCTTCTAGGTACTGATTGATTCGTTTCCGCGTTGAATTTCTGTTTCGCGAAGAATTTTTTAGTGTATTTGCAGTTGTGAATTCCGTCTAATCGCTCCCAAGGGGGTTGGTGGAGTGACTATGAACAGGGTTCTAGTACTTTGACTAACACAAAGGTGATGGGTTCGATTCGCAGTAACTGCACCATTTTACTCATACCTCTAGGTTAGTGGTAGGGGCACCTACCTAACTCCAGTGGGATTAGTCGGGCCTTAATCGGAAGGGGCTGAGGCGGTCCGGACAGCCACACGGTCACTAAAAAAAATCCGTCTATTTAGATGTCATGTTGGTAGATTAGACTTGTAATTATCTTTATTGATGGAGTTGCATTGTTCTGAGCTTGTTAGAACTTGTACTTCTTTGGGGCAATTTTGGATGTATTCGTTTGCTTAGTAATTGGAGAGTTGAATTGCATTCGTTCGATTACGTTCATTTTCTTAATTATAATTCAATTGACATTCGAGATTAAATTTGTTTACTGTGTCATTGCAGAACAAGTGGAAGATTCGTCTTCAATTGATGAAGCCCGTCACTTGGCCTCCTTTGATTTGGGGTGTTGTTTGTGGTGCTGCAGCCTCTGGTATTCCTTTTCCTCAACTCATGCAATTTTATGCATGTTTTATCTTGCACAGTGGTCACGGAACTTCTGTATAAATCATATTTAATGAAATCAACGTATTGGCTGTGTGTCGGGTGGTTAGATTATAAATTGGCCTTATAATTATAGATTTTGGTTAGAGGCCCAGTAACGAATATCAATTTATTCGAATTTTTTTTTTGCACGCAACCTCATCCACATGTTGAGAGGTAGGAGGGATAAAAGAGAAGATATTAGTTCCAAACATGCAAATGGGGGAAAGCAAATGCTAATAGGCTGGAATCAAGACTTCTTACGTCCTACTTCAAAAGAAAAGGACCCCTTATGAGTTATGACCAATGCTGTAATGACATGTTATAACTGTGTGATCTGAAGGCTATAACTTTCTAGTCATTGAGTATGCTATGTTTGGCTCTGATGGTTAATTTGGTTGGAAATTGCATACACGTGCCATTATACGACTAGAATTGCTTATTAACTAACATTAAACAATGAGAACTTGGTTGATCTGAGCTTGTTTACCTCCATTTTCTTGCTTGGAGTCCTCTCAGAGCAATGAAACTTGTTGATATTGCAGGTAACTTTCACTGGAGTGTTGAAGATGTTGCTAAATCAATTTGCTGTATGATATTGTCTGGCCCATTGCTCACAGGCTATACACAGGTACCTTTCTGCACGTAGTAAATTCGTTGGTCAGTTTGCCAGATAGCCTGGTTCATTGGCAGTTTCTTCTTGCTCAATGGATACAATTTTTCTTTTTGCATCTGTAGACAATTAATGATTGGTACGATCGAGAGATTGATGCAATCAATGAACCTTATCGCCCGATTCCCTCAGGAGCAATATCAGAGAATGAGGTTTGTATTCAACAGTTCAACAAAGTATTTAGAGTTTGATGTGGGTGTATTCCAACAAGAAAAAATGTTGCATTTCATTGTTTCGAAGCTTGAAAATTTGAACATTAGTGTGTAAATACTCAATTTGCACAAAAAATGTGAAATAGCATCTGCAACAAAATTATTTGTGATGAAGTTGACCTCCCTCTCTTTATTTCTTTTCCCTTTTTTTTCCAGGTGATTACCCAGATATGGGTGTTACTCTTGGGAGGCCTTGGCTTGGCTGGTTTACTGGATGTGTGGGTAGGTTTCTTGGAGTGGCGCCTTCTCCTAAAATTGTTTGAACAACAACTAATAGTTCCTAAGTCATCTTTCTTTTTAGGCAGGTCATAAGACTCCTGTAATTTTTTATCTCGCTCTAGGTGGATCCTTTCTGTCATACATATATTCTGCTCCTCCTTTGAAGGTTAATTTCTCATACACACGCCAATAAATTTGCATTTCACTAATGGAGTAAGAAGTAAAGCTACTTGATCCTTATTTACTTTTATGCCTTGCAGCTTAAACAAAATGGATGGATAGGGAACTTTGCTCTAGGAGCAAGCTATATCAGTTTGCCATGGTGTAGTATCTGTTCTTGTTTTGCTTTCTTAAACAGTAGATACATATTTTCATGAAAAGGACATGATTGTTGCATAAATTAAATCAGTTCTTATATTTTTTTAATAAATATAATATAGATATCCATGTATTTATGCGTGTATAAATTGGCAGACAGGTGGCTGGATATCATTTAGTTGATGTCTTGCTGTACATTTTGTAGTTTGCTGGTTCGATTGTTGTAACTGGCCGGTCCAATTTACGTGCAAGTGTAGAAACTGCAACTTTGCTCTATCTGATGATGGAGACTTCTGAATACTCTGTTTTTCATTATTTAGAAAAAAGATTAACCATTTTCGTCGAGTGTTTCCTGCTAATAAAATGTAGAATCCCATCTTACATGCAACAATTGGCAGGTGGGCAGGCCAAGCTTTATTTGGGACTCTTACGCTTGATGTAGTTGTACTTACACTCTTGTATAGCACAGCTGGGGTAAGCTCTTAGCAGTGACACATTTTGACTTATAGTATTAGTTGCATATAAACCAGTGAATGATTAAGTAATTTGACTCTACACCTTTCAGCTCGGTATAGCCATTATTAACGACTTCAAAAGTATTGAAGGAGACAGGGCAATGGGCCTGCAGGTTTTTTTCCTTCTATTTCTTCCGTTCTTTCTTTTTTCCTTTTGTTTTAATGCAACTGAATATACTCTCTAATCCCGTTCCCTAATTGAATCTCTCGCTTTATTTTGAGCAGTCGCTTCCGGTGGCTTTTGGTATTGATACGGCCAAATGGATATGTGTCGGTGCCATTGATATAACTCAGCTTTCTGTTGCTGGTAAGTTACTTAAGTTTATCAATTTGATTTTCCTATTACTATTGGGTCATCCTCAGCTTTCTTATTGTTGTTAGTTCTCTCTGACTAAAAAGTCTTTAAAGAAAACTCGATAAAGGTACAAAAACTTTGACAAGTTTGCATGTTAGATGGATCACATATTTGCTTAATCGCTTCGTAGTTACTCCCCAGGTAAAATAAAAAACTCCCTTTTATATGAATCGGTGGTTCTTGCAGGTTATCTTCTAAGTTCTGGTAAACCGTACTATGCATTGGCCCTACTTGGTTTGATAATTCCACAAGTTATCTTTCAGGTAAATTACTTGTACTATTTAGATTAGTTGAAGATGGTTGTTGGTCATGATTATTCCACTGGGAAGTCCATCCGATTCCTTTCATCCCCATTTTTTTCATGATTGCTTGTGATATACATTTCAATCCTTTTACTCACTCATATTTTCCAGTAAAGGCTTCCATTACTTTTGATAGTCAGTTCTCAGGCCAATTGCTAGGTTGTCTTCAAGTAGTCTCAGTTAGCGCTTGCAGTATCTCTTACATGTTACATGAACATATTGGTTGCTTGAACTTTCTCATTGTGGCTTCTATGTATCTTTTTTTTTTTTTACAGTTCCAGTACTTTTTGAAGGACCCAATCAAGTATGATGTCAAATATCAGGTAATTCTTGCTTTCTTCAATTTAATGCATGAGAAACGCCTAGATTACGACCTATGCTAGATTATCTCTAAGTGCTATTCAATGAGCAAGTATTTCGTGAAGACACTGCAAGTCAGTGCATGGTTCTTTGCATGGATGACTGGATGGGGTAGTCTTTGCACAATTTCAAAACCATAACCATTCCCACCAAACCCGAACTCGAGATGGACAATTACGTATCTATGCTACGTATAATACCGACTATAAACATTTTTTCCGTGATATGATACAAACCATTCTAATTGTGGACTTGATGATTCTTCTCACAGGCTAGTGCACAACCTTTTCTAGTGCTGGGTATATTGGTGACAGCTTTAGCAACCAGTCACTGATCGCGCACAGCATGTCCGATGTAGAGTTCCAAGTCTCGGAAGGACTTGCAACCGAATTCTCTTAGTCTAGAGAGCCAGAGGTATAGTAGATGTGAAGGTATTAATTGCCACTGATTTTGTAGAGCACTATGTACAGATTACTGAATATTTGTTCCGGAAAATCACACGAGTTCATCTTATAGCATGGATCTCTTTTGCCAACTCTAACACGGACTTTGCATTCTGGAAGAGCAACCGCCGTTGGAGTGTAAGGTATGAGATGAGAGTTAGCTTTATCTTAACATGGCCTTAGGTAATGTTAAAAGTATGCATTTTAGTCCAGACCCTTTATTCTCAAAAACATGCATTTTTAGTCCCTTCGTTATACTTCTGTGATATTCTGAAATCAATAAGAATAGGCTATGTTTTTAGTCCATTAAAGGGACTAAAATGCGTATTTTTGAACACAGTTCTAGGTCAAGGTGCCCTTTAAGACAAACATTATGGAACATGAACAAAATGGCTCTTTTTATAGCATTGCCATCGAGGATGATGTACATGAAAGCATTTCAATCTTACAAATTGAACTGGATCATGATCATATGTGTATATAAAGTTAAACATTAAAAAGCTGAAATATTTGAGGCCAAGTTCTACATTATGCAAGCAAACCTGACTTTGCTATATGCCTATGTACATTAACATACTAAATGTAGCAAGGATGCAAACTAAGTGAAGTGGCTATGTGTGGATTCACGGACTATTGCCACTTCAAGCTCTTTCAGTTTTTTTTGTTTACTTCAGAAGCTCCAACCTTTCGCCCAACCTCCAAGTAGTCTACACCCCTCTGTGGCCCCTTCCTTGACTGCCCTCCTGCCACCGGTCCTCCCATGTTCACTAGGTTCACTGCATGCATGCACACCCAATAAATGAGTCTTGCTGCAAACTACTCAATACATCCATACAATGCATGGTCAAATCAAGTTTTAAGACAAGTTGGGGTGATTTATTTATTTTTTTATAGCTAAGGGTATCTGAGCCATTGCCATTAACACCTGATTGATGGTGGATCTGACTAAGCCTTCGAAGGCCGTTTGTTACCCCCTACAGAAGAAATCGGATGGAGAAAGGAATGCGTAAGTTTATATGCCTTGATCTGCTTTTTAGAGAAGGAACTTACCACTCGACCCACGCCTCGATATGGGATATGGGGTGGGAGGTGAAGATTTTTAGCTATATATAAGATGTAGCTAGCTATTATAGCATCATATGTTAGGATGTTAGGTGTAAGTGCAACGACCTAATCCTCTTAAGTTTTCCTTTGCGCAATTATTGGTAAGATGTAGCTAGCTATTATATAAATCAAACTCTTTAACTCTGCTTAGATTTAATGCATTTAAATGACTTAACTAGCTAGAAAGTAGAAACTTAGTAAAGAAACAGCGGTGAAGGTGGTGGAACCATGAGCGATGTTCTCCTCAGCAATTGCAGGCTTGCCGCCAGTCTCACTGCGTGTAGGATTAGAGTCTACATCTGCCTTTGCCTTGTGTTGTCCTGACGAAGCCATCTTCCACCACATTTTTAGTAAAGTAGATATGTTTAGCGTGGGTGCATTTATATCTGTGTTTGTACATAGCGGTGCTGTGCTTGAATTGTTGCTTGTTGCATTGGATATTCAAGTACGTATTAAAAAGATTATAAGTTGAGACGTCACGTACGATGGTACTACGTCGCCTTGATAATTGAGTGTATACTAACATCAATTTTAACCCCACTCATACGGCCTTCACGACGACAACCAAAACGTCAATCCCTACTTTTTTCTGTGTTCAAACTTTTTCTAGCCTTTAATTCGACTCAACTTTTGCTTATATACATGCATCCAATTGCTGCATAGTGGTTTTAGTATTCCGCTTTCCCATTTCACCACCATGGCACCATGAATTCAGGCATTCAGCCTGGACGGGTTCCTCTCCCATAATTTTGTTCCCTAATTAATGTATTAAATGTCCTGTTAATTAATTGCTATAGTAGTGTGAAGCCATATATAGAAGGAAAAAAAAAAAAAAAAAAATCACCTCTACAAACATGACTTGGCTTTCTAAGCCAGCCAAAGTTGAACTTTAAATTAAGTAAGAAGCATATATATATACATACATACATATCATATATAGCACTACATATAATTAACAAGCTTAATTACTCTTCTAATTAAAGACATACTTGGACTCATATAGCTACTAGACACTGTATATACATACATGCATTGTTGATGATGAGCTACGTAGTGTGGGATCTACTGACTCTTGGTCTTGTACTTGGACTCATCAATGTCTATGCCTTCCTCCTGGGCGCGCACTCCGCCGGACTTGTCCATGGTGGCCAGCCCTCCCTTCCGGCCCATCTCTCGGTACCCCTCTGTGCCCATCTGCTCCTTCCTGGCCTGCCCTCCCTTGCTCCCCAGCTCCTGGTACCCCTCCGTCCCCAGCTGCTCCTTCCTCGTCTGGCCTCCCCTGCTCCTCCCTATATATACATATATACATACTTACATGCATATCAAAAATTGGACGACCATGATTTACATGCATGGATGATTAAAAAGAAAAAAAAGGCTAAGAAGCCTCAATTGATTTGGTAGTAAAGTTATTAATATTGTATGTAACAACTGATTCTCATGAGAATTTTTGAAATAGTCGATCTCTATCATGATTATCAAAAAAAAAAAAGAAAAGGTCAGAGCAGTAGTAATCATCAACAACAATGGTTGCATGCATGCATGCCTTGAGCTAGGTGTTCCTGGGCTTCAAGGCTCTTGCCACCAGTCCCACCAGGCACCACCGTCTCTCCTTTCCGGGCTTTCTCGTCAAGCTCACTCGTCCTCTCTTGCTTATTCGAAGACATCTTTCTAATTGATTACTTATATTCCTTGATCTTAACCTTCACGTACCCAACAAGGAATTACAATATGAAGATGAGTAATATCGATCTAGCTGTAATTAACGATCACTAGCTAGCTAGCCTTTTCTTGTTTATATGTTTAGAACATGAGAACATGCAAAGATCGAACAGCCGAAGAAGAGATCATGTGGTGTGCCGACAGTGTGCCACGTTGTCGTAAACGTGGCTAAAGCGGAGGACAAAGGCGCTCTTGGAGTGACACCTAAGCCAAGTCCCTCGATGACCTTGCATTCTCAACTCAAGCTAGCTCCACTCAATAGCTACTGCAATGTTCCCCTTTTTTTTATTTGATTTTGTAATTGTAGGTGTTTGCTTATACTATTTGTAAATGCTCAATTTACAAAATTAAATGAACACACAAAATTGTTATTACAGTTCAGACTTTTCGTCCTACGTTTGCAGGGCTGCGCCTAGGTGTAGAATTCATTAAGAGAAAGTGATGTACAAATTTATGCAAAGTTTCTAATTAGCAACCCCTCATCTAGCTAGTGAATCCTTCACTAAACTTTGCTACACTATCCACTCCCTTTACAACTAGTCCTACATAATACTCAAGTCCCTTTGGTGTCCGAGATTTCCTTGGTGAATCGGCTAAGTCCCCTTAGCCTAGTGTGTGTAAATAAAAAAATAACAATCAACAATCTCTCGAAAGCTCTTGTCTCACAGTGATATTAAAAATCCCAACATGGAGATGAATTTTTTATTATGATTACTTTAATATATAAAGAGATCATACAATAAATTTGTGTCGGCCCTCGCCGGCTCGGGGTGACGTGTCTCCGTGTACTCTTTGCCAGCTGGCCCAACTACACGTATACGACACCTGCCCGTCCTTTCTCTGTCTTGAAATGTATCCACTTGTGTATGTACGGTGTATAAAGGACATTTGTGTATGTACGGTGTATAAAGGACATATGCAGCGGAAATTGTAAGTAAATGCAAGAAATATTAATCAATTAAACAAAATCTAGTGTGAAAAAATCCTGAAAAGTATTATACTATACCATGTAAAGTAACTATGTACAATATCATGTCACTCCCCAGTTCCCAAAAGAATCAAAATATCAAAATAATCACACGTACAAGTAATCCTCAGAGGTAAGCAATTAAAGGTAGTCACGTAAGATCCCCTTGCCTTTACTTGTACTCGGATCTGCACTCAATCATTACAGAAGAAAATGGATGACGAGTTCGGTCAGTAAAATCCCAAGGAACTCCTCCGAGCATTCAAATAAGCAAATGGAATTCAATAAATACTGTTACATAAACATGCGGAATGTAAACATGTAACTGTAAGTAGGACATCACATACATAAATAACAATAAAGTGCAAATGTGTGTGTGTCTGTTCCGGTCAGACTAAACCATACTTCGGGATTTCCTTCTAGGATCCCACTAGTGGACGCACCTAACTAGCTATCACCTGATCCCTCTCGGTGGCCGGCGTAGACCTACGACGCACCGACACATGTAGCAGTTCCTTAGCTCGGGTCGTTATCCATCGAGAACTCCTGATACACATGCTATGGTCTAAAATGCATAGACACGCAACGGAAAATCCGGTGGGAGTAACTAACCAACCGTGCAAACAACGATAAGATAAGTTATAGGAAGAATCACAAGGAAATACTGGAATTGAATGGAATTACAAAGCAAAATAAATACTCAAGAGTTTTTCCATTGGGTTTTACAAACCTCACAACGCGCTCTACTACCCCGTAATCAATCCCCGAGTCCAAGTCCACTGGGTCCTTGGTCGTCAATTGATCACCCGTGTCAACCTATGTCCATTTATCAATAATTTAATTTAGCATGACAATTTTCAACGAATTTCTAAAATTTTAAGGCTAAATTGCCTATTTCGCGTTTTTCGAGACAAAACCCCGCAAAAAGTCGCGTCCGAAATATCCAAATATTTTATTTTTCAGAGTTTCTATTTATTTTATGGAAATATATTTTTTTCATAATTTTCGCAATGTTTCCGGATTTTTTTCCTAATTTTTCTTCTATTTTTCTCTTTTTCTCTTTTTTTATTATTTTGGTTTGGGTCGGGTCGACCCAACCGGGTCGGACCCGACCCGGCCCTAGACCATAACAAGTCCAGGCTCGACCCGAGCCTGGCACGTTCTGGGCTCGACCCCGGTAGGGGGTGCACACCCCGATCGAACCATTGGTTCGATAGGGAGAAGAAACATTTTTTTTGTGATTTAGGGTTGGGGTTGCTCTCTACCCCAACCCCTGCTGGACTCGATGGCAGGGGAGACACCCCTGCCATCACCACCACGACCCTGTTCGGCCTCCATGGCTGAACCCTTGTCCCGGCCACCTCGGCCAACCACCGAAATCCACAACCAAAAACTACTAAGACTCACCTCGATCGTGGCGTCTCCACCTTCTCTTCTCTCCTTCCTCTTCCTCCTGCTCCTCCTCCTCCTCCTCCTCTTTGGTTCCTTCTTCCTTCTCGGCCTCCTGATTTTGTGTGTGGGGTGTGTACGGGTGTGAGAGTAGGGTGTGTGTGTGTGAGGTGAGAGAAAAGGTGATGGAGTGTATAGATAAGGATTGTTGACTTTTTATCTTGACACTAAAATGTGACACAGCTGGGACACTCACACGTTTTTCGGGCGTTTCAACGCTCGATTTCGCGTTCGAACCGCGATATACGCTTACCGTCGCGTCACTAGCTGCATAATACCCATTCCATATTAGTTACTTGGCCATTTTTATTTAATTTGTGTGTTTTAGTTTTTTCGACCTAATATTCGGTCCCGTCAACTACTCGGTACCCGCGTCAACACGCATATCGAGGCGAATACTGTTTATACAATCTCACACGTATTTTTATGCAACATACACACATGTGAAGTATTTCAATAAATTTCACCGCAAATAAGCATCCAGCACACAAATACCTAGCATACCTAAATCCCCGTGTGTCCTAGCTTGCCGCGACGTTAACGTCTGCAAATTTAAAAAAATGGGTCGTTACAAAATTTCTTGTAGAAGCTTACTTGTATGTCTTCAATTAAATGATATGGCAAACATATTGTTTCCTTCTTTCTCCATTGATCAAATGAAACATGCATTGATTATCTTACGAGTTGACAATTGAATATCTGCTCATAGCTGGACGTATATGTGTGGGTCGGCAAGGATATTTTGTTCAAATGTAAGTGAATCTGTCAAGAATATTGGTAAAATTCTGGAACGTGTTCTGTACCTACAGACAAGTCTATAGGTACAAACCAACTCTTCGTGGATAAACTCACAAAATTTAAGTCATATCCATTTTCATACCAAAGTATTGGTTGAACAAATAATAACAATAAATGTTTTACCTTATCACTATTAATTATAATCAAAACATTTCAAATCTACGTAGAGTAGACATATGTCAAAATTACATCTCAATTTTGAAGTGAGATTTAGGCCTACATTTTTAGGAGTCGTCAATACACACATTGCGATATACATTAAAAAATTAAAAATTATTTTCGTGCATCTATTTTCACATAACAAGTTTACAAGTCACGCGCGTTATTAAAGTGTGACTTTAGATGTGACATTGGAGTGTCCAAATCTCATTGCAAATCAATAGACCACCTGCTTGGTAGGTGACATGGCTAAACTAATTAAATTGATTAATTAACCAATTAGTTGCACCAGAGGTTTATGTTTGGCCCCATGGTCAGTGACTGTTTGAATTGTTTGAGATTGTTTTCTTCAAGTACCCTCTTGACGTAGGTGGTTTGATTTTTAAAACTTTTGGTAGTCTGAAATCATGTTAATTTGACTTCCTTGACGTTTACTGCAAAATGTTAGCTCCTAATTGGAGGATGATTAATCCCTTTTATTAGATAACAACATCAAAAAAAATTATGAATAGTTTTTTTTTCTATTATTATATATTTAGTTACTAATTAAAGAGATGTAACAATATTTGAGGAAGCCAAATCAGGATGTAACATTCATTTACTGACCAAACTAATTAAGCTTCAATATTGATTAATTGAAAGCTTTGGAATTAAAAATGCCTAAGATATCATCAACTATAGTCTATTAGGCGTGACTATATATGTCTGCGCCCAGTGCTATTATTGAGTATTCTTATACATCCAATTAATTAATTTAGTTAATTTAGTTAATTGAACAAAAGTGATCTATATAGGAATGTTTTCGTGTTGCACCTTTTTTTTATTAATGAAAAAATGTTTTCAATAACACTACAAAATAAAAAAAAACAAAAGTGAAAAAAAAATGTTTCAATTACATAGCCTAGCTAATTATTTGTAAGCCTTAATTAATACCATGCAAGATATTGAGAGGAATAATAGTGATCCGGTTGATGTGAGCTAATTCCTCTCACACAATATATTGCACAAACGTCATTATTTTTTAAAGTTTTGATTAATTTAATGGGAGTCAATCTGCTTTCAAACCAATACATTACTTCTCAATTATTTTGTGCTATATTCATTCTCAAGTTACAACCCGCGGCTTTTGTAAGCAGTTTTGGGTGATTTATATCAGAAGAAAAAACCCCTCGGTAGTTGGTTGTCCAGTCGATACGCATCAAAACACATCCCCACGCATCTCTAGGCCATCAAACGACCAAAATGAATCACAATGCCAAATAGTCATGGTAAAATTTGTCAAGTCTACATAAACAATTAGGAGAATGATCAAATAACACATTTTGAGCGTATACTTTGTATTTGGCCATTTATGGCTCTTTCTTGTCTCTCGAGGCGTAGGCTCCACATTTGACAAAACATCATAAAAAAGGCTAAAAAATTAATTTTACACCAAAATGTGTTATTTTATCATTTTTCAAAAAATCACTAGAACTAATTTTTTCTTCTCAACTCATAAATACGTGGTTTAAACTCAAAAGACTTCAATACTAATTGATAAGAAATCATAATTACACACTTCATTAGAGCATCCACAATGGTTCCTCAAAATAAATGTAGTTGAATGCCACATCGCCAATCCATTACACTATCGCCTAATATAATTTCTCCCACATCCACCATCATTAAACACTTAACTACACATTTACAGGATCCACTTTGAAAGAAAAACCATAAAAATATAATTTTTGTGGGTCCCACTTATGAGGGGCCCGTATATTGCACCGCTTAACTTGCCATTGAGTGGTCCACTTCATACTCATTGTGAGTACTCTTATAAAAATTTAACTTAATCCACGTGTGACTATACCTAATTTTTATATTCGGTCTGCCCACACAAACATGTTCTAGCCTTATGGGTTTTTACTATATCCACATTTATATATTTCATTATGAAGTTATTTAATTTACAAAAACTTCACTTTAGTTTTACTTATTGACGTGGGACTATTATTACAAATTACAATGAGTTTAAAACACCCGAGAGCAGGGGATCACAGTAATTCTAGTAATTAGTTTCCTAGTCGATTATCGTCGAAGCTCTCCTCTCGAATTCCATTCCAGCGCATTTTAACGCAATTGAATCTCCATTTTGACACTCACCACGCACTCGCAAATACATTACACAAAAAGAGAGAGAGAGAGAGAGACGCAACGTCAAAAAGAGGCCTCGCTCCTTCGCTCGCTCGCTCGCTCGCTCGCTCTCCAGATCCGTCTCTCCGAGACTCTTTTGAGGGCTCAGCGTCTCTTCACCTCTCCAGATCTCTCGCTCGCTCGTCCAAACCAGTGTCCGATCTCAGTGATTGTTCCTCTCTCGAAACCCTTGGTCGAGCCTTCGATAGGAGGGTTTCGATCCTCCTCCGTCTTCTCCTCCTCCTGTTCGTTTGGTGATTCGATCTAGCCGCCATGGCCGCCGCAAGTGCTCCAATCGCGATGAAGGAGGCGCTCACGGTGAGTCCTTTCTCGTTTGGTTTTTGGTTTCTCCGATGCTGTATCTGGTTGAGCTGAATTCCGGAGAAAGTTGTGGTTTTTGGAAATTGAATTGTTCGGATCTCGGATTTGTGATTAGTATCGTCGTCTGTCTTTTTTGGATTTCCTTTGCGGTTACCGTTGTAGATCACGTTAGGTTTTGATACTGAGTGAGTTCGGATTTCATTTGCCTTTTCATTTCGGTGTGATTTGTTGTTGCAAAGCCTATTTGTGCACTAGATCTGTCAGATCCGTAACATAGATCGTGATCTCTGTTGTTAAAGATGGATCTCTGTATTGGCAGTGTGGATGTTGAATTGTTTCGGCTTTTGATGTTCGGCAATCTTGCTTGATTTGCTTTGTTTGATTATTTTGTTTGATCTTCTGTGTTTGCAGTTGCCGAGCATTGGAATCAATCCGCAATTCATTACATTCACTCATGTTACAATGGAATCGGATAAGTACATTTGTGTTAGGGAGACGGCGCCGCAGAATAGTGTTGTAATCATTGACATGAGCATGCCTATGCAGCCTCTGAGGAGGCCGATCACGGCAGACTCTGCTTTGATGAATCCGAATACTAGAATCCTTGCTTTGAAAGGTAAGAACCGCTTGTTCTAGGCTCTGTATTCACAGTCAACTCCGTCATTGTCTTTGAAATGACGACTAACTGCATTTCTTCTCGATGAGATTGAACATTAAAGTTTGATATATAATTGCTTACATCTCTAATAGATCAGATACATGCTACTTTTACCATTCAAATGCTTTCTGATTGTTTAATTTTTCTTCAAGAACTTTCCTGCAGTTGCCACTGAATCATGATTTAGACCTCTCACAAAGTAAACATAATTTATTATTTTCAGTTGTTTCGGATGCTTATATTGTATGATGTGGCAAGCCGCAAAAATGTATCGTTGATTAGTCACTCATACTGCTTTTTGAGTGCCAAGTTATGGTATTTAGGTGGTTTATAAAATGACACAATGTTGATAACTAGAAATCTAAATCACGTAATGCACAAATTAGTGATTATATGTGATATACTAATCACCAGTCCTATTCTAGGCTTGCTTTTTTCATGTCAGATCTTATCTTGATTCTATCAAGGTTTCCCTGATTAAAAATGACAAACACAGAGATGCTTTGGGTTATTGATTCTTCTCACTGCTTGCCTTTTATTTCTCATTTCATTGAATTTATTTTTGAGGCAAATCTGTAACATCACTAAGAATGCTTGGAGTTAGCGATTGAAGGTGTTGCCTAGGCATTTTGAGGCAAATCTGCCTCGGCGGTAACCTAGGCCATCAGTGTCGTTCTAAATAATTATTAGAAAGTTGAAGTGGCTGATTACAATTATGTTTAATGATATGAGTATCTAGCCAACAACAAAACCTTAGCACAATTAATGTTAGATAAGGACTTAAAAGTTTATTAATCTTTTTGAAATTTATATTATTATTTTGCAAGACTTCTACTTCTAGGATGTTTTGGTAGTTATCAATTTAGTGGTAAAGATATTGGTGTTTCCAAGTTTGTCACATTTTGAATAGTTCCCTTTATAGAATGTCTACATAGTCAATTTCATGTTGAACACTTGATGTTCTCCATCTTAACTTCTTAAATAGTGTCACTTATTTTGGTAATAATTTCATGAAAAAATGGAAGTGTTGAGCAAGCCCCATGTGGTTGGCAAAGCAAGTAAATGAATGTTTCATATGGCGAAAAAGGATAAATTTGATCTTCTCGACGAGTTAGGTTTTATGATATCTGAAAGTTAAAAATCATGGATATTGTGCTCAGTGAGAGTGATTGCATTGGATGTTTGTTCAATACGAAAGAGCTTGTGGAAGAATATTATATGTCAACTCTTTGTCTGATGCACAATGCTCAATACTACTTGCAAAGCTTGTGACTATTGTGAGTACGAATTCTTTTTTTTGCGTTACCAAAAAGTTTTCAAGGGGGTAAACTAGCTTTTACAACAATACCTTGGTCTCAAAGTAGTTGGGGCTAGTTACATGGATCCTACATAAAGCTGAGTTGAGTTGAAAATTTTGATCCCTATAGACTGTAGACAACTCTAACTAATTTGGGATTGAAGCTTTGTTGTTGTTGTGTCTACATGGATCATTTGTTCCCTTTTGCTCGATTAGAGGAGTAAGCTACATGTTTTTTTTTTTTTTGGTTTGTTTGTGAGGTTGGGTGGGAAGCTAGCTTATGATTTGTCAATTTGTATACTTTTTCTCTCACATAGACCAAGTGAACCTTATGGTATTAGTTGTTGAGGCAATTGTTTGGGATCTTCTTACTGATTTGAAGTTAAAGGCCTTCTCAAAGGAAGAATGCTTATATTTGGAGTCAACTGCAACATATATGGTGATTACTTGTCCAGTGCTGATTGTGAAGAAATGAAAACGAGTATTTAGGGAATCAACTAACAATGGAGTCACTTAGAATTTGGTTTGGAGTTCCAAGAGGTTGAGAGTTATAAATGAAAGGCCTTAGACCATCATACGTTTCTCATTTTCTCCTTTCTCACCCACAAACCAACAAGCTTCTTCCCCCTTATTCTCTTGAAACAGACACTCTAACGAAATATCATGGCCTACCTAATGATATAATCATAATTTTTTTTTTTTTTTTTTTATAAAACCCACCTAAGTATCAGTTTGCTTTTGGGTCTATTGTTCATTTTCGAGTATTGGGGTTAGGATTGCTAGATAATGACTTGTTATTGTGTTGTTTGGTGCAAGGATTGAATATTTACTTCGCCTAATTATCCGGTCTCTTAAAATTTAGATTAACGGGGGTGTCTAAATCAGTCAATTTATGTAGAGGATTTCTGCAAAATCTCGACTCTATAGAAAAATATCAATAATAACATGTAGTGCTAGTAAGATCATGTTTTTCGTGGCCTTTGACGAACCATGTTATTTGTATATTTCAAGTTCTTTCTCTTTTTATGATTGATCTTATTTTGTCTTTTATGTTCAATTGTTGCGGTTTTAATTCTTCTAGATATTATACTTCCCTTTTAGCTGATTCATTAGAATTATTTCCTCATACTTGGGTTTATTTGTTGTTTTCTGTTGTTGAATCTGTTTCTACTCTTTAGAAGTATTTGCTGAAAGAAAACAGACACTTGTTGTAATTTGTTTCTAACAAGTTACATCAAAGTTTTGCAATTTATGTCATTTTCCTCCCGCTTCAATAATTTTTTTTTTAAACTTCATGCACATCTAATTGCGTGAAATTGGGTTGAAATTGAATAAAAATGTTGGATCCACGTAGCTTACCCCACTAATTCAGTACCGGACTTTGTTGTTATAACAAATCTAATCAATTCTTAAAGTGTATAGGAGTTTGAAGCATATTGTGCTTTGTATGTTCCATGTCTTCTGATTATTTCATGTTTGAAATTTGGAATACTACTTATTCGGAAGGGACATGCTTTTATTCGCCATTGTTGCAGTTGGTTGGATTGCACGATTTTCTTTTTTCTTTTTAAGAATTTGTATAAACGATATTCATGTCTGTTTTGCCTGGCTACTGAATCATGACTTTCTATTTGAAGCTCAACTTCCTGGAACGACTCAAGACCATTTACAAATTTTCAACATTGAAATGAAAGCAAAGATGAAATCCCATCAAATGCCTGAGCAGGTGACATAAGTTGGCTTTGCATCATGACACACCTTTTCTTTTACTATTCGTCTTTTGGCACTGTATACTAGATGAACTCTCCTAGTAATCTGCATGTTGCCTTCATTGAGTAGGTTGTCTTCTGGAAGTGGATTACACCAAAACTGTTGGGTTTGGTCACACAAACCTCTGTGTATCATTGGTCAATTGAAGGTAACTCCTTTTGCAGCATTTTTTAGATATTGTTTTTAAATTTTCTCATTTTCATCTGTTATGAATGTTTTCTCAATCTGCATCGCATTTCAATGCTTTAAATTTTATCTATTTGCAGGTGATTCGGAGCCTCTGAAGATGTTTGACAGAACAGGAAATCTGGCAAGTAATCAAATTATTAACTACCGATGCGATCCATCTGAGAAATGGCTAGTTTTGATTGGGATTGCTCCAGGTTCCCCTGAGGTATTTGTCTTTGTTCAATCAATGCATATCTCAACTTCATTTTCCTGGTACACTTTGTGTGGATCAATTGCTTGTTAATATTCTGCTCATGTTAAGAACTGTTTTCTTACTTGCGTATGTTTAGGCTATTAGTGAATGGGATGCTGATGGTGTGTTATTTTTCTTATTGTTTTCAACTGCATCTAAATAAATTGATTTTCGAATTTTCACATTCCATTTGAGGGCCTGAGCTTGGTCTGCTTCTGTGGGAGCCACCATTTCTTCTTACGTTTCTAATTCCTACTGTTATTTATTGGATAACTTTGAACCTTTAAATCTTAGGGTTCAATTTATTTGTTTATTAATTAACTTATTTTGTTTGGTGGCAGAGGCCTCAACTGGTCAAAGGAAACATGCAGCTTTTCTCTGTGGATCAACAGCGTAGCCAAGCTCTTGAAGCTCATGCTGCATCATTTGCCTCATTTAAAGTATGCGCTCTTCCTTACTGGTCAAGTGGTCATGTAGCAGATGTTCATGAATTTCTCGTCAATTGGTACAAATAGATGCTCTATGCATGTTAGCATGTGTTCTTACTTCTCACTTTGTGGGTTCTGACAAATATGGCGATTTCCGCCAGTGACATTAGATCAATGTCTATGGAAGTTATGGTTACGGAGAATCATTAGCTTTTTTTCTGTCATAATCTGGCATGATTTCAAATCAATTTTTGACTTAGTTTTTTTTTTTAATCTAATTTTATAACTGATCTTAATGATAGCAGCACCGATGTCTTGGAGTTAGTAGTTTGCTTTAACTAGCTCGTGACAAAATAATTTGGTGGTTTTCAATTTCATTATTACATACACTATGGGGTTTCTAATTTACTGTTACTTAACTTATAACCAAAAAACAGTATGATGGCTCTGCTATATGCTTGACATACTGCTGTTCACTGTCTCGTGATTGTCTGGTTTGGTGATCGGTGAATCCATACTTCTATAACTGTCTGACTCTTTGAACTGTGGTCGTTTCTGGACTTGAGGCTCTCATGCATCTTCTATTTAAGCTCGTGTGCAAGGGTCATGGTTAAAAAACAGTGGCTATCAGAGAAAGTGTCTTCTTAGTGAATGCTTTACCAAGTTTATTGATTGGGAAAACTCAAAATGAAGTACCGTGAATCCATGGAATGGAAAAAATTTGGCATGTAGTTTAATGTCGTTCAACTTTGTCTCTTGCGATCAACTTTGTTGGTTTACTAAATGCAGGTTCCTGGAAATGAGAATCCTTCTATTCTTATTTGTTTTGCTTCAAAGACTAGTAATGCTGGACAAATTACGTCAAAGTTGCACGTGATTGAACTTGGCGCCCAGCCAGGTACACTTAATTCTCTTGCTTTCCTTTTCCTTGAAAGTAAAGCTGGTGCATTTTATTTTTTCATGTACTTGTTGTTTTCCTCTTTCTTTGAGGTTGTTTGCTATGCTTAAGACTTCATCTTTGCATGCCAAAGCATTTGTGCGTAGGTAGTGTGTTAAAAGTCTATCTAGGATCAGTGAGGGCTCTCAAGAACTGGATTGTGAATAGTGAATACATAAGATTCTTTGGACAAAAAATTAATTTAATTAAACTATCAAAACTAGACAAAATAAACAACATATGGAACACGTCATTTCATAGAAATTGAAGAAATGTGACGTTATAGGGATAGACCTAAAATAACTCAGATGCATTTATTAGGGAAGATTTAATGGATTCTGAAAGCTTTCCAACTGCATTAAATTGAGCTGAGTGAGAAGAGTTTGATGTAGTAACGGACTCCAACTAATTTAGGGTGTAGGCTCCGTTGCTGTCTTATTGTATGTTACATGACAAGTCTAGTATGCCTGCATGTTGTTGATACCTCAAGCTTTTAAGTAATCAATCTCAGAAGCACGAATTTGTTGTTGTCAGCATCCAGTTGTTGTGGGTTATCTAATATTGTGTATTATCACCACTAAGCAACTAGCAATTTTTTAATGTTAAGAACAACTGTATTGGAGTATCTGAGACATAGTTTTCTGGAATAACTAATTCTGAATTCTCAGAAGTAAGAAACTCAACACAACTTCGTAAAAGCCTTTTACCCACAACCATATGAAATTTGGCTGCACGAATCTGCAACTTTTGTTCTATCATATTTAGCGCTAAGTCCGTAAGGAAATTTGTGTATGTATATCTACATTGTACATACATACCCTGAAAAGGTAAAGTGATGCGTATTTATTTATTTTATTAAAAGAGGGAGACCTTGTTGCAAATTGTAGGAAGAAGAAACCAATAAGCCAGAAGTAGAGAGGAAAGAATGCTACAGAGTGGTGAAAAAGAAAATAACAAGAACAGAACCGAGATGAGAAAATGAAATATTATAGTTTTGTCTTGATTTGAACCTGGATGCTAATCTGAATCATGATCCTGATTGGATCAAGATTTAAAGATTCATATTTAAGATTCTTGTTTGATGAATTATGTGGTACTATGGTTTGAATAGTGCAAATGCATATCTTCCAAGTGGACCTGATACATCTCGTGTAGTATTCTTTCCTTTTTAGAACTTTCCTCCACTGCTATCAGCCTATTCCTCCACTGCTATCAGCCTATTTGCCTTTTTTTTTTTTGGTCGCAAGTCTAGTTGGGTGTTGATGTTTGGTTAACTTGCAGGTAAGGCAGCTTTCACAAAGAAACAGGCAGACCTGTTCTTCCCTCCTGATTTTGCCGATGACTTTCCTGTGTCAATGCAGGTAAGTGAATTGAGCCTATTTGTTCAATTGTTCTGTTTCAGGCGTGAAGTTGCTGAAATAATTTTTTTTGTTGCAGATATCACATAAATATGGTTTAATATATGTCATCACAAAACTTGGGCTTCTGTTTGTGTATGACTTGGAGACAGCATCTGCTGTTTACAGAAATCGCATTAGTCCAGACCCTATATTTTTGACAACAGAAGCTACATCTAGTGGGGGTTTTTATGCTGTAAATAGGCGTGGTCAGGTGCTACTTGCCACTGTAAATGAGGCAACAATTATACCTTTTATCAGTGGCCAAGTACGTGTTTATATTAACTTTCCTTTTTGTTGATATATGTAAGTCGAACAATTATACCTTATTGATAATTTGATGGATTTTGCAGTTGAACAATTTGGAGCTTGCTGTCAATCTTGCCAAAAGAGGAAATCTCCCGGGGGCTGAGAACTTGGTAATTCATCATTGTTCTCATTCTGTTATTCGGTTTAGTTTGGCAAGGCTCAAACCTTTAAATTTTACCATCCTAATTCAGCAATCTTAAGACAAAGGTCGTCTACCTTGCAACTTTTCTGTCCTTCGTCGCACCTCCTATCCTTGGGAGCATAGCTGTAAATGAAGAGTTGAACAAGATGTTGCTGCATGAATTAGATGGAATATTGGTTGAATTGATGAGTAAAATGAACTTGTAAATATGATACGTTATTTTTGCTCTCCAAAAAAGCCCATCTCAACCCATGTTCTTATTTATGGAAGAACACGCCCCTTTGGACGTTTTAATGCAGTTCAGTAGGGCAGGATCATAGGTGCCACACTGCCAGTCTCTCGATGCATGATGTATTTTTATTTCACAAAGAGCTATATAAATTTGTGTCAACTTGCAGATCTTTTTAGTTCATTCTTTGTTCTGAAACCTTGTTTTCTGTTTATCTTTTTCCTCAGTGTATAGTTCTTATTCTTTATCTTTGGATCTCAGGTTGTTCAGCGTTTCCAAGAGCTATTTTCTCAGACAAAATACAAGGAGGCTGCAGAACTTGCCGCTGAATCTCCACAGGCCATTCTTCGTACACCTGACACTGTTGCAAAATTTCAGGTATTATTTTCTTCTTGAATGTAGTTCAGCCTTGTGGTTTCTATTTTTCATTGCTATAATGATGGTGAAAGTTTGCCTTTTGTTTTGTTTTTCGATTTTTATCAACTTATGTTTTTTGCAGAGTGTTCCTGTTCAATCTGGGCAAACCCCACCTTTGTTGCAGTACTTTGGAACACTGTTAACCAGGGGGAAACTCAATGCCTTTGAATCATTGGAACTATCACGACTTGTTGTGAATCAGAATAAGAAGAATCTTTTGGAGAATTGGTTGGCTGAGGACAAGTTGGAATGCAGTGAGGAACTTGGCGACCTTGTTAAGGTATGAACAGGAGTGTATGTTCAAGCTTTTTTAAATGTCAATAATGGGAGATGGTCATTCAGGAATTACTTTACTAACATTTATATTTTATGCATATTATCATTTTAGACTGTGGATAATGACCTTGCGTTGAAGATATATATCAAGGCTCGTGCTACACCGAAGGTTGTTGCTGCTTTTGCTGAGAGAAGGGAATTTGACAAAATTCTTATATACTCTAAGCAGGTAGTTTATATAGTTCGAAACTGACTCTTCTAGATGCAGTTAGTTCTTTTTTTAACCATTGTGCATGGCAATTTGGGCCAATCGAATGAGGAGAATGGTGACATATGCCATGTTAATTTGTCTTTTATTGCGCATAATTACTGGGCATTGGCTGAAAGTTGTCCTTTTCTGCAGGTTGGTTACACGCCAGATTATCTTTTCCTTCTCCAAACAATCCTCCGATCAGATCCTCAGGTACCTCTTCAGTCTTATATTGTGACATAATGTTGATGGTCCTGTTGTTGATTTATACAAGTTCAAATTGAATGAACACTAAACTGACATGTATTATCCATAACTGTTTTACATTTGATGGTTCATAACCTTAGTTGTCTGGTTTCATCATTTTTTTGCAATCATAGATTATATTGATACCAAGCTACTCTCTGATTTTGATGAAACTGAGTTGGAGAGTTAACAATTGTGAATTTGGCATCATGAAATCTTAGTTGTATAGATGGCCATTATTGTGTTTGTTTAGCTTTCATGAAAGTGTGTTATTTGACTGGAGTTGAAATACGTTTCTGCCCGAACAGGGAGCTGTTAATTTTGCTCTAATGATGTCGCAAATGGAAGGAGGCTGTCCAGTTGACTATAACACAATCACTGATCTTTTCCTTCAGGTTTGACTGCTGCAGTTTCTCTTTATATATATATATGCGTGCCTGTATGTAATTTGCAGCTTGTCACTGTTCAGTTGGTCGTCTTCCTTATAGGAAGATTTCTTTCATTTGGTGTTTTGATAATTGATGTTGTCATATATGTTTTTTTGTGCTACAGAGAAACATGATCCGTGAAGCAACAGCTTTTCTTTTAGACGTTCTGAAACCAAATTTACCTGAACATGCGTATCTTCAAACAAAGGTTGCTCTACACACAGGGATCTTTTTGGTCATAGATTTTCTTTGCTCATCTTCTTGGTCCCTATAACGGTCTTCTTATATTCAGGTCTTGGAAATCAATCTGGTCACGTTTCCCAATGTAGCAGATGCTATTTTAGCGAATGGAATGTTCAGTCACTATGATCGTCCTCGGATTGCACAGCTCTGTGAAAAAGCCGGTCTATACATGCGTGCCCTCCAGGTGGGCTTATGAGAATCTGCACCGTAAGTTCTTCAGAGTTTGATTAGTTCCAACATTTAACAAATTGGCTTCTTTTTCAGCATTATACAGAGTTGCCGGATATTAAGCGTGTTATTGTGAACACACATGCAATTGAGCCTCAGGTATGCGAACTTTGTAATATTGTTTTCTGTTTCTTAGATACTGTATGAAATGGTTGATGAATATTGTTGGATGCTTCAGTCACTGGTAGAGTTTTTTGGAACCCTTTCAAGAGAGTGGGCACTGGAATGCATGAAAGACCTTTTGCTGGTTAATCTGAGAGGAAATCTCCAGATAATTGTGCAGGTAATTCTCTGGTTATTTCTAGGATGATAATTTTTTTTGGATCTAATAATTATTTAAGCTTCGGTTATATTTCTATGCAGGCTGCCAAAGAATATTCAGAGCAATTGGGTGTTGATGCTTGTATAAAGCTTTTTGAACAGTTCAAGTCTTATGAAGGATTATACTTCTTCTTGGGATCTTCTTTAAGTTCCAGGTATGATTTTGGTTTTACTAAGTAAATTTGATTTACTTCTATCAAGTGTTCCTCTCTCCTTCTCTCTCCCTCTTTTTTTTTTTTTTCTAAATCTGCTACTTCTGTTGACAGTGAGGATCCAGATATTCATTTTAAGTACATTGAAGCGGCTGCTAAAACTGGTCAAATCAAGGAGGTTGAACGTGTGACGCGAGAATCGAACTTTTACGATCCTGAAAAGACAAAGAACTTCCTGATGGAGGCTAAGCTTCCTGATGCACGGCCATTGATCAATGTTTGTGATCGTTTTGGTTTTGTTCCGGATCTCACCCACTACCTCTACACAAGTAACATGTTACGGTATATTGAGGGTTATGTTCAAAAGGTAAAGAAATCCGTAGGACATTAATTCAGTGAAATGACTTTCCCAGAAAATGAAGAAGCCGACTTGAGCTTTGTTCTTTATCTTTCACAGGTGAATCCAGGGAACGCTCCTCTAGTGGTGGGGCAGCTTCTAGATGATGAATGCCCCGAAGATTTCATAAAAGGGCTTATTCTGTCAGTTCGTTCTCTCCTTCCAGTGGAGCCCCTAGTGGAGGAGTGTGAGAAGAGGTCAGTCTTTTTCTTTGTCTACTGTTTTTCTCTTCTAGAAATTCGATGGTATAGGGCAGACCTAAGATA
This sequence comes from Stephania yunnanensis, assembly GCA_039657365.1. Taxonomy (NCBI): domain Eukaryota; kingdom Viridiplantae; phylum Streptophyta; class Magnoliopsida; order Ranunculales; family Menispermaceae; genus Stephania; species Stephania yunnanensis. The sequence goes on along the minus strand of CM077586.1, from coordinate 3,552,727 downwards.
TAGCGGGATACATTGATTATAAGATATTTTAAGGATTTTGAAAGCATTCCATCAAGGGCATTGAATTGAGCGGAGTGCAAAAGGTTGATCTGTGTGGCTGACCGCAACTAATTTAGGATTGCAGCTTTGTTGTTATTGTTGTACTGCTTTTTTTTTTTTGGTTCTTTTTCTTCTGTTACAATTCGTTTATGACATCTCGGTTCATGTTGCTGCAGGAATCGCCTCCGTCTGCTGACTCAGTTCTTGGAGCATCTTGTTAGTGAGGGAAGCCAAGATGTTCATGTTCACAATGCATTGGGTAAAATTATCATAGACAGCAATAACAATCCAGAGCACTTCCTTACTACCAATCCCTACTATGATTCGCGTGTTGTGGGAAAATATTGTGAGAAAAGGGATCCTACCCTGGCCGTTGTTGCCTACCGGAGAGGACAATGTGATGATGAACTCATTAATGTCACAAATAAGAACTCTTTGTTCAAACTACAGGCGAGGTATGTATATTCTTTACAATTGATGCACGTGCTGTTGTGGGTATCTTGAAGTGAGGTCTTGTTTGATAGAAGTCATTGATATCACTTCGTAATTGCAGGTATGTGGTGGAAAGAATGGATTCTGATCTGTGGGAAAAAGTACTCAACCCTGATAATGAGTATCGGAGGCAACTGATTGATCAAGTTGTATCCACTGCTCTGCCTGAAAGCAAGAGCCCTGAACAAGTGTCTGCTGCCGTTAAAGCTTTCATGACAGCTGATCTTCCACATGAATTAATTGAACTTCTTGAAAAGATTGTGCTTCAAAACTCGGCATTCAGTGGTAACTTTAATTTGCAAAATCTGCTCATCCTCACAGCCATCAAGGCAGATGCATCAAGGGTTATGGATTACATTAATCGGTTGGACAATTTTGATGGACCTGCTGTTGGAGAGGTGGCTGTGGAAGCACAACTTTATGAGGAGGCATTTGCCATCTTCAAGAAATTCAACCTGAATGTTCAAGCTGTTAACGTGCTGTTGGACAACATTCAAAGCATCGAGCGGGCAGTGGAATTTGCTTTCAGAGTTGAAGAAGATGCTGTTTGGAGCCAGGTCGCCAAGGCTCAACTTAGGGAGGGATTGGTTAGTGATGCTATTGAATCTTTCATTCGAGCTGATGATGCCTCTGAGTTCTTGGATGTTATTCGGGCTGCTGAAAATGCAAATGTGTACCATGACCTGGTTAGGTACCTATTGATGGTTAGGCAGAAATGCAAGGAGTCCAAGGTGGACAGTGAGCTTATTTATGCATATGCAAAGATTGATAGGTTGGGAGATATTGAAGAATTTATTTTGATGCCAAATGTTGCTAATCTCCAAAATGTGGGTGATCGTTTGTATGATGAAGCACTTTATGAGGCTGCAAAGATAATATATGCCTTTATTTCTAACTGGGCCAAGCTAGCTGTTACTCTCGTGAAACTCAAACAATTCCAAGGTGCAGTCGATGCTGCTAGAAAAGCCAATAGCTCAAAAACATGGAAGGAAGTTTGCTTTGCTTGTGTTGATGCCGAGGAGTTCCGGCTGGCACAAATATGTGGTTTGAACATTATTATTCAGGTGCCTATTTCTTATCTTATGTCTATGAATATTTGTTTGGCTTATGGTCTGTGGGAGTGCCTTATTAGATATAAATGTGCTGGATTCTTGCAATTCTTTTTTTAGGAATTGGTAATATGTGCAGTTTCATCTTTTTTGTCTGGATCAAGGGAGCGGCAAGATGCTTCATGCCTATATGTTTAAACATTATTGTCTTGTGGATGTTCGCCCGACATCTTGAGTGGCATTGTGTTTGAGAGAATGTTGAAGTTGTTTCCTTTTTCGCCATGTGTCCAAGCCTGTGTATATTATGCTTCTTGCAGTGTTGTCTGGGAGGTTTAAAGACCCACCACCCAGGCCATTGGTTCGGCAGCGGGTGGGTCTTTAACTAATTATTCAAAGACTTTGAAGGGTAGATGGATAACTGCTTCAATATAAAATGCACACCTCTTTTTATTGAAAAATGTTTGAAACACGCCACAGATACTCCTCTTACCATCACCTCCTTCATTGAGTGAGGACTGCTTGTGTTTATTGCTCCTTTGTCTGAGAGTATGATGATGTGATCAATATTTATAATTCTTAGTTTTATTTTGCGTAGTTTCTACATAGGGAATATACTTTTGACAAGATTTATGTGGCAACATTATGATGTCTTGAGTATTTAACTTCTGTGTTTATGTATATGTAAATATATCAGTCATATATTTCATTTTCTAACACGTGTTGTATGGCATTCTAGGTCGATGACTTGGAGGAAGTTAGTGAATACTACCAAAACAGAGGTTGCTTCAATGAGCTAATTTCATTGATGGAGAGTGGTCTAGGATTGGAACGTGCACATATGGGCATCTTTACAGAGTTGGGAGTTCTGTATGCTAGATATCGTCCAGAGAAGCTGATGGAACATATCAAGCTGTTCTCTACCCGTCTCAATATTCCTAAGCTCATAAGAGCTTGCGATGAACAACAACACTGGAAGGAACTCACCTATTTGTATATTCAATATGATGAGTTCGACAATGCTGCAACAACTGTTATGAATCATTCCCCAGAAGCATGGGACCACATGCAGTTCAAAGACATTGTGGTTAAAGTTGCAAATGTGGAGCTCTACTATAAGGCTGTGCACTTCTACTTGCAGGAACATCCTGATCTTATTAATGACCTTCTCAACGTGCTTGCTTTACGTGTAGATCATACTCGTGTTGTGGATATCATGCGAAAGGTATGTCATGTCGCTACTTTCCATTTTTCTTTGATACACACAATTTGCTTTTTCTACTGGGATATTGGATTTTCTGAATGAAAATATTTTTTCAAGACTGACAATTTTTCTTTTGTGGGTGGACTTGTGAATGTAAGGCTGGTCACCTACCTCTTGTAAAGCCATACATGGTTGCAGTTCAAAGCAACAATGTGTCTGCTGTCAATGAGGCCTTGAATGAAATTTATGTTGAGGAGGAGGACTATGACAGATTACGGGAGTCGATAGACATGCATGACAACTTTGATCAGATTGGACTTGCACAAAAGGTAAAAACCTTTTCTTCCTAATTCTAGTGTTTTTTAATGAATTATGGAGTTAGGTTTGCGTGAATCCAAAAGAACTCATGGTTATGCATCTGAGCAGGTCGAGAAGCATGAACTTCTTGAGATGAGGAGAATAGCTGCTTACATCTATAAGAAAGCTGGCAGATGGAAGCAGTCAATTGCATTGTCAAAGAAAGACAATCTTTACAAGGATGCAATGGAGACATGCTCACAGTCTGGTGATAGGGAACTTTCAGAGGAGTTGCTTGTTTATTTCATTGAGCAGGTATTGTTTCGTATTGTTTCACATTCTTCTCTCTGTGAAGATGATTCTGTTAAGCTGCCCATTCAGTGTTATGAGTAGTCATCCCATAAAGTCAGATTTGGTCATGGGTGCCATCCTGGAGGCTTGTGGTGATGTGTGACACCACCTGCATATCTCGTGTAATTTATTTTATTGTCATTATTTTATTGGTCAATATATCACTGTTATAGCCAAATGCCTCACTTAGAAGTCACAGATGGAAGGCTGTGTTGTTTATCAGGCTAGTGCTTACACTACTTGTGTTGGTATACAAGACTATGCCTTTGACGATAAGTAGAGGGAAAGTTACTCGTGGGGAGTATCTGACCCAAGACATTGAGCTTTCTGTTACGGTGTAAACACGATAAGTTATCATTCACCTTATCATGGTAATAGAAGTGAATCTAATTGTGATTTGATGTTTGCTTGTACAATTGCATGCAACACTCACTGGCTACCGTTGTCTGGATGAAAGGCCCTGAATTGTTTGTTTCAGGACCGCAAACCATTCTCTTTCAAAGCCAACCTTGCCCCTTCGTTTTGAGAATTGAGATTCTCACTGTTTGGCGGCAATGCTTATTGTTGGTATCAGCTACACGAATAGTGCTTTTTTCCATATCTTTTTAAGATTATGGATATTATCTCATATTTCAACCTTATTGTGCTTTTCTTGTCCTTAATTCCATCTGTTGAAGATAACTTTTGGCTTTTCATTTGTGGAGGCAGTAGGAATTCACAAGATTCATAAACTTTTGATGGAATTTCTTTTTACCCATAAGTTTCTATGCTTAGTAATTAGAATCTGTCAATCTGGTTAAGCGACTCAAACTAGAGGAAATTCACTAATACTGTATTGCGCACATGCAGGGAAAGAAAGAGTGTTTTGCTTCGTGCCTCTTTGTTTGCTACGATTTGATCAGGCCAGATGTGGCGCTGGAGCTTGCTTGGATGAATAATATGATCGACTTTGCGTTCCCATACCTTTTGCAGGTAATGTTACTATTTCTCATGAATCTCATCTCTTTATTTCTTCTGTACATTTTGATTTCTACTTTAACCGCATTTCCATGTTCCCCTGACACTTTTTCTGGCTTCAGTTCATCCGTGAATACACAGGAAAAGTTGACGAACTTATTAAGGACAAAATTGAGGCTGCCAGTGAAGTAAAAGCCAAGGAGAAGGAAGAGAAAGATATGGTTGCACAGCAGGTATTTATTCTGACCTGGTCTCCCGTTCTTTTTAGTGATGGTTTATTTGCACTTTCTTAACTATAAGGATCTTGGTTCCCACCACTCGCAAAAGTGATTATCGACTAGACACAAATGCCTCTTGGCAAGTTTCCTGATTTCTAAGCTAGGTGTAAGTATGCTCAGGAAATGACCATGATATTTTCAGTTGCTGACTTTGTTTATTTCGACACTTATTAAATCCCAAGAAATCCTTCAAATTTTTTAGATGAACACTTCCAAACATCACATTTTGTTCGATTGGAGAGGCCGATTAGTATTATCCATGACCAGCTTGCAAGAGTTGAATTTTAACGGTATATTTTCTATTTGCAGAATATGTATGCGCAGCTACTGCCACTTGCTTTGCCTGCGCCACCAATGCCAGGAATGGGAGGTGGTGGCTTTGCTCCACCACCCCCGATGGGTGGGATGGGGATGCCTCCAATGCCGCCATTCGGCATGCCTCCAATGGGATCCTATTAATTATTTCTGCAGTATATAAAGGTTTGGAGAGGGGGCGAACACGCATTATGTCCAACATTATGTCCAACGGAAAAGTCGAAGACCAGCAACTACTACTCACACACCCTCCTGTTTTTCGTAGCTGGTCTTGGTATTATTTACCCACTCGGGGAACTGCGAAGTGCTGCTGAGGTTTCGAATAAAACCCTTTTTGTACTGAAGTTGCTTGGTTTCTTCTCTTTGTCAATGTTGTTAGGTTTGCGTCATCATCATATTTTGTTGAAATATTCTTTGGTAGGAGAGGCATTTTTTTTCCCAACTGCCGTTGAGGCTGAGCCAAGTATTTTACTCTACTGAGCTTCTCTGTTTGCGTCGTCGTCGTAATGAATCGTGGGAACATTTGGAGATTTGTAATCTTGCAGTTTCGCCAAACATTGGGCATGCATTTCTTCGTCGGTGGTTCTCCGGGGATTTCATTTGTATAGGCCCCCTTTCTTGTTGTAGACTGGTTTTTAGTGGTTGTTCCCACTTCTCTCATTTCAACTTATTAAACTTTGGCATATGAGCTTTGGATCAAGTCTTGATAAGAGGGCATTTTGATAAATGCATTTGCTGCAAAGTTGGAGTCCTTGAGCTCTAGAGACACATTGGTAGTAGGATGATGTTAGGGTGCCGTCTAATACATGCGTGCATGTATCTTGAGGTGTATTGGATAGCGTACACACATGTTGTGTGACCAATTTTGGGTTTGTGCAGATAAATTATCAACTACTCATAAGCTAGTGTGCCAATTGCCAAACAGAGCCTAGGACTAGTATGATACTATCTAGTGCATTGTACTTTTTCTTGTCTCGTCAAATTTTTACAGACGAGCAAGAGTTAATCTGCTTTGGATTAGTGGGTTGCAAGTTCAACTTCTCCCTTAACGTTGGTAGGGATGTTGTACCAAGGCAATTATAATTTATAGGTAATGAATGACATTATATATTAACATTTGCTACGCGGTTGTTAAAACCCTCGAGAACAAAATAAACTTGTGTGCATGCAGCGTGCACTGCTCGAATTACAGTCCATGGTATGAAAAATTCACTACTCGAATTACATTAATCTTACATGAAAAAGAAAGTATGAAAAGTTTACTGGGCTTCACTAATTTGGCATGTGTTCAACTTTTCATGAGGTGGATTTGAATTTCCGGTTTAAGGTGGTGTTATAACTTATAATATTATAGAGGAAATGTTTCTAATCTACTTTGGGCATGCAAAATGGGCACAGATCTAAGGGGTCCCATGTGAAGCATCTTGAGATATATTTCGCACATGCACCACACGATAGATGCTCAATATAAATAATTATAATCAATAATTAAAAAAAAAATTGTTTTCCATCTGACACCAACTAAACTTATTAATGAATAATCTAGTTTATATAAGGGCAGCCTTTTAAACTCAATTTTTTTCATTTATAAAACACGAACTCAAAACCTCGCTTAAATAGAATGAATCCCTTACCAAACCAACTGATTGTGTAACTCATAACCAATCATTTCGTCGTCGTTGTTATTTTTTTCTTTTTTATATAACTTTAGCTGGAGTCAAACTTGCGACCTCTCCAATACCTTTAACTGAACAACAGAAAAAGTAACGCCTCAATCACAGCTCGTATCTCTAGGTGAAATCCTCCATCTAAGACGGTGAACCCAAAATCCTCACTACACTACTGCCCTAACGTCGCTCTATATATATAGAAACCGCATCCCACCCTTAACCCCAACTCCTAAAACCCTAATTCGCACCACCAGTCGCAGCAGCAACTCAGCCGAACTCCTCCTTTGGTCTCTCCATCTCCAACGCCGCCACTCGCTCTCCCAATCATGTCCGACGAAGAAACCGTCGACGAGAAGGAGCTCGACCTCTCCTCCCCCGAAGTCGTCACCAAGTACAAGTCCGCCGCCGAGATCGCCAACAGTAAGTCTCTCTAACACCTCTCGCGATCTGCTCTAATGGCCTTTCGTAACTTCTGTTTCGATTCTTGTGTGGCGAATGCAGGGGCCTTGCAATTGGTGGTCTCGGAATGCAAGCCGAAGGCGAAGATCGTCGATTTGTGCGAGAAAGGCGATTCCTTTATCAGAGAGTGAGTGTTTCGGTTTAGGGTTTAAAAAGTTTTGATCTTTGCCTTTCGTGTTTATTAAAAAGTTGGAAACTTTGATGTGGTTTAGGCAAAGTGGGAACATGTACAAGAATGTGAAGAAGAAGATCGAGAGGGGCGTCGCGTTCCCGACGTGCGTTTCGGTGAATAACACCGTCTGTCATTGCTCGCCGCTTGCGAGCGATGAGACGGTGTTGGAAGATGGCGACATTGTGAAGATGTAATGTGTTTTGTTCTTGTTTGGTAATGTAGTTGATTGTGGTGTGTTTATTGGGTGTATTGTGATTGATTGGCGTGGTAATGGTTTTGTGGTTGATTGTTTCAGTGATTTGGGGTGTCATATTGATGGTTTCATTGCTGTGGTAGCTCATACCCATGTGCTACACGGAGGGCCTGTGACGGGTAGGGCAGCGGATGTTGTTGCGGCGGCTAATACGGCTGCTGAGGTTGCATTGAGATTGGTACGACCGGGAAGAAAGGTAATGTTGAATACATGTATTGAAGAATCTCACATTAGCATAATATGGATTCGCGTATTATGATGTTTCATTTCATAGTTATAGTTCTGAAATGTGTAAAGCTTTTCTTCTATCATGTATTTTGTAGAGAAAATTCGAGGTTGTTGATTTCATTTAGAGTTGGTTCCTCCTAAATGATGAAAGCTTGTCTTAAGCGATGGACGCAAGTTCAAATGGAGCTTTTTTGTCATAGTTACTCTGATAGAGGAAGCATAAAAGAAATATCTTGCTTTAAAGAGTCAACGTTGCCGAGGTGATAAGCCATGGATGCAAGTCCAAATGGAGCTTTTTTTCATAGTTACTCCAAAATAAGAATTATAAAAGAAATGTCTTGCATTAAGGAGGCAACTTTGCCGAGGTGATCAATTGTGCATTGGTTCCCTCTTTTCCCTGTTGCCTATAGTCTTAGCGGCTTCATTTAGGTAATTTGACCAACCTATTGTTTATGGTTGGTAGCTACCTTTGTGCCAGCCCACATCCATTATCTGTAGAATCTAGAGCACTACTTTTTATGATCTTTTTATTTTTTGTTTCTTTCCTTGGATGGCATATATTGTATACAAAAATGAGTGAAATAGTTAAGTTGGAAAAGTGAATTTCAATAAATTGTTCAATTCATTTGTACGTCTTAGTTGCTAACTGTCTCACCTTAAATTCTTTGTTTGTTAAACCAGATCACAGTCCATGTTTTTTTTCCCCTTTTTTCGTAGTTATTTGTACTTGTATTTGACACATAACTTAGTTGCCACTTTCTAACAAGGTATCCAGTACCAGTAGGCCAAGAAAGTTATCATTCTCTTATTTGGTTATTATCTTGAATCTTAGTCATGCATTATTAGGCTTTTTTTATTTTTGTCCTCTATCGTCCTGTTGATCATTTTACATTTGTATATGGATAATGAGTTTTTTATTGTGATGTGTTTTGTAGTCTAATTAATTTTTTACTGAACTCTCTCTAAATGATGATGACTTTTTATGAGCTATGGAGCAGTGCTTCGGTGAAGCTGTATATAGTCATAGTTACACTGATAGAGAATACCCTACTTTTGTTACTTTCTGTTTTTGTAATGTAGCCTGCTTTAGTTTACTAGGCTATTATCATTTCCATTACTTAAGAATGAATAGTTTAATGGATAAATCCATAGGAGATGATTAATATCGTAATCATCTACTTATTCACTTCATGTTGTGCCTAATTTGTATAGCTGGATAAAGAGGTTCCATCTCATGATTTTCTCTCCATTATTTAAAATATTTTGGTAACAATCCTTGTCATTCTTTCTGTTCGTCTTTGATGGTCAAAAGTGGAGTTGAATTTAACTAGCCCAATCATTTTTTGTCCTGGATGCCTTTTTTTCTTCTTTTTTTTGTTTTTTGTTTTTGTTTTTGTTTTTGTTTTTTTTTGCTTAGAACATAACTTTTTTTTTGTCAGTCTTGACATGTTGCTACGTGGAAATAACTGTATAATGGCCCCAAGAATGCATGGCAACTTTGCCGAGGTTCTAGATTATTCATAGTCACCTCTTTTCCCTGTTGCCTAGATTGTCCTATTTCAGGCCTGGATGTTGTAGCTCGGTTTATGTTGCTGTACATTAACCATTGCCACTTCTGGCTAACATTATTGTACTGTACTAGTCATTATTGTGTTGGCAATTTGTTCTTGTTTTCCTTAAAAATGAAAATAAGAACATGGTATGCTAAGATTATATTAGGATTTCTATCCGACGGTCAACTTCCAGTCAGAACTTCGTAATGTTGATTCAATTATTTTTTGGTATGCATTAACCAAGTCTTTCATCAAATGCGCCAAGTTGTGAAGGATGAAAGAGTATGATCAACCAAGTCTTTGTTGTATATGTTGACTAAGTAGTTCTTGGTTTGGCAGAACAAAGACGTCACAGAAGCTATTCAGAAGGTTGCAGCTGCTTATGACTGCAAGATTGTTGAAGGTGTTCTTAGTCATCAGCTTAAGCAGTTTGTAATCGACGGGAACAAGGTCGTGCTGAGTGTCTTCAATCCTGAAACTAGAGTTGATGATGCAGAGTTTGAAGAGAATGAAGTATATGCAATTGACATAGTCACCAGCACAGGGGATGGCAAGGTGAATGTTAAGAGATGTTATTATCACCGCCGTTGTTATCCCTCATTGATAATCAATGGCTTACATGCACTCTCCAAATGAATACAATTATTGCAGCCTAAGTTGTTGGATGAGAAGCAAACTACTGTTTATAAAAGAGCTGTGGACAGAAACTATCACTTGAAGATGAAAGCATCGAGATTTATCTTCAGTGAAATTAGTCAGAAGTTTCCAATCATGCCATTTAGTGCAAGGTTTCTGCATGAACTGCTATTCTAACTCTAGTAATGTGCATGTTTCCTTCCATTATTTCCGAATGATAATATTTCCTGTGATAATGTTGGTTTTTCTTGTTTGCTTTCACATTTTGTTAGAGCTTTGGAAGAGAAGAGGGCTCGTCTTGGACTTGTAGAATGTGTGAACCATGATCTCTTGCAGCCATATCCCGTCCTTCATGAGAAAGCTGGTAAGGATTGGTGTGAAACTAGACATGCTTATTTGTTTTCACAAGCTCTATTTAACATATCTGTCGCACGTTATGTTTTGGTTTGTTTTACATTCATAATCAATTGTTTTCTAAAGTAACATCCCGGATTCTTGTTTTGAAGCAAATATGAAAAAGTATGTTTGTCTCTATGTTCGGTTGTGATTTGATTGATTCATGCAATTTTCGTTGTTTTGCAGGTGATCTTGTCGCCCACATTAAATTCACAGTATTGTTAATGCCAAATGGTTCCGATAGAATCACATCTCATGGATTGCAGGAATTGCAACCAACAAAAACTATAGAAGACCCTGAAATCAAGTCATGGCTTGCTCTTGGGATCAAGTCTAAGAAGAAAGGCGGCGGGAAGAAGAAGAAAGGTATGTTTATCCGCAATTGTGGAATTGCAGAATGCATTAGTTGTTGACAAGGGGTGTGTCCCAATCGATCTTTAAAACATCTGGATTAGGAAGTCGGACACATTGCAATGAAACTCATAAATTGGTCCATTCGAATGGCAGGTAAGAAGGTTGACAAGGCTGAGGAGTCAACGGAAGCTGAACCGATGGATGCAACATCTAATGGTGCGGCATCTCAAGAGTGAGATTTACAATTTTGGTGCTAATTAGCTTGTATTACTGTATTTGAAGGTTTTCTTACCCTTAATGTTGAAGTACAACTGTGTAATGGTCTAACTGATGTTGTTTTTAGCCTGACAGATGCATCTCATCACTTTAAGATTGTTAATCCATGGCAATAAAAATCTTCTTTTTGCTCTTTAAAGTAGCCAAATTTTAACCATGAAACCTTATCATGATAGATTAAAATTACACTTGAAGAATTGTGAGAGTGGGGAAGCTTCTCTTTATTCTTTAGTTTGTTATCCATATTTTGAGTAATTCCATAATTGCTAACTAAACTTATGCCTCTAGTAGAGTAGTTATTTGGTTGATTACAAGACCAAACTAGAGGAATAACCATTTGGTTGACGAGCGTTGACTAATATTTGACAAATTTCCTTAGAAAAGGTTTTTATTTATTTATTTATTTATTTTTTTTCCAAAGCTTGACAAGACTAATTGACTAACAAAAAAGCCACCAACTCTTTATTATAGCCCTTTGTTGGCACAAAATGGAAGGATAATTAGGTCAATGTTTTTTTGTCAAAGCTTGACAAGACCAATTGATTAACAAAAAAGCCACCAACTCTTTTTTTATAGCCATTGGCACAATTTGGAAGGCATATATAATTAGGTCAATGTGCGTGTAGAAGTTTCACAAATTCTTGTTTTTATCGATAAATGCTCAATTGAGTTCGTTTCTAAAGCGAGTTACTTTTGCATTGACAAAAGACAATGTTTACGAAATAAATTTAAATCAGCAATCTTTTTTTTTTTAAATTTCTATTAAACAAATGAGTAGCTTTTTGAAGTAGAGAGGATTAAAACAAGATAATGTAAGAACAAACCAACAAGACTGAACACGCACTGAAACCCAATCCAAGGTTTATTTATTCAATTCTCCAATTCATTTGATAAAAGCTAATTAGTATAGAGTATTTACAACTTTTTATACTAACCACTTAAAATCTTAACACATCAATACTATATATTTTATACTCTTGTAATATATTATATCATAATCATAATTCTAACATTAAACCTACATTAGCTATTACAACATTCTTAAACCTAAAATAAGAGTGAGAGAGAGAGAGAGAGCCTTTCAATTCAGCGGCATTAAATCGAGCAAAATAAAAGAGTTTGGTCCGTGCAGTTATCCTAACTATCTTAGGATCGAGGCTTGCTTGTTGTTGCAAAGGCAAGTGTGTCTTCGGTATTATAGCATATTTTAGTAGCTAGAAGTGTGCATAGAATAAGTGGCATCTAGATGTCTCTTCATAGTCTAATACAAGAAAGACAATTGAGAATTGGAAAATACAGCAACCACTAGTTAGGGTCGCCTAAGAAAACATGGTCGCCCAAGTCACAAACGTAAATCTGCTTGCATGTGCATGAGTCATATATTATGTAATCTGGAATTCAGTATTAGAAAATACAGTTTTGATTTTTTTTTCCTTGCTTAGGAGATTGACTTCTTCCAATATCATGTAGCTTAATTTCCTTATATACTAAAGAAAAACTATGTGTAATGTGTGTGTTATAGAAATTCATTGTTTGTGTGCTATTGCTTTGTCTAGCATGGCTGCAACAACATTCATCCAACTTTCTCTCTTTCTGCTCTTGGGATTTCTGGTCCTTATGCTAATGCTGGTCGCGCTAGTTGCGTCGCAGCTGAAAGAAGGGCACTCCTCAGCTTCAAAAATGGCCTCAAGGACCCTTCTAACAGACTTGCTTCTTGGCAAACTGAGGATTGCTGTGAATGGAAATATGTTCATTGCAACAACATATCTGGTCATGTCGAGAAGCTTGACCTTAGGAATCCATTGGATTACGATACATATGAAGGCGCCGCTCTTGGAGGCAAGGTAAATCCTTCTCTGTTGGAATTGAAGTATTTGGAGTACTTAGATTTGAGTGGGAATTGCTTTAGAGGTTCTCAAATGCCCATGTTCTTTGGCTCACTAAACCAGTTGAGGCATCTCTATTTATCAGATACTTGTTTTGGTGGCCAAATTCCTCCTCAGCTAGGAAACCTCTCAAACTTGAACTATCTTACCATCACTTGTCTTCGAACCGCTTTGGAGTTAAGATCTGATGACCTTCGGTGGATTTCTGGCCTAGCGTCGCTGAAACACCTTAACATGGACTATGTTAACCTCAGTCAAGCATCTTCTGATGATCACTGGTTGTTACATGTTAATAAGCTCTCTTCCTTGACTGAGTTACACTTAACAAATAGTCTTCTTCAGGGCTCTCTCACTCTTTCTTTCACTAACTTGACACATCTTTCGTTCATCGACCTCTCCGGCAACCTCTTCGAAGCTTTAGTGCTTAATCCATTTGTCAAACTTGACAGCCTTGTTACTCTTAATCTAAATTTGAACAAGTTCAAAGGTTCAATTCCTGATGCTTTGGCCAATCTAACATCCCTTCAGCAACTCGATCTCAGCGCGAATGGTCTTGAAGGTCCAATCCCAGACATCTTTGTGAAGATGACTTCTCTCCATTAATTTAGGATCAAACATAAACCTCGTCTTAAGAAGACAGTACTGAACCTTCACTAGTTGATGGTCTTAAGATCTTAACTAATATTCACTAGGCCATCTTAAGAGCTTAACTAATATTAAGCTTGGTGGGAACAAAATGCATGGACACATTCCTATGTCTCTAGGAAGGCTTTCGCGGTTGGAGGAGTTAGAAATCAATGGAAACTCATGGGAGGGAGCGATATCAGAAGCTCACTTTGCGACCCTCAAAAATCTTAAGCGTCTCTCCATCTTCCCGCCGTCTTCCAAGTCCTTGGTTTTCAATGTAAGCTCCAACTGGATTCCTCCTTTCGCCGGATTAGAACTCATCGATCTGTCTAATTGTCAAGTCGGCCCTCTATTTCCTTCATGGATTCAAACTCAAAGGAGCCTTCACCAGATAACTTTCGACAATGCAGGGATAATAGATGCTCTACCAGACTGGTTCACAAGCACATATGCTAATCTCTCCTTTTTGGTTCTTTCAAATAACCAAATCAGGGGCACTGTCCCGCTGAATTACAACGGTTCGAGTTCTCAAATTAATGTGTTCGACGTTGGACACAACTTGTTTTCAGGAAGCATTCCTTCAAACATCAATGAAACAATGCCGATGTTGACGCATTTAGATGCATCGAGGAACATGGTAAATGGCGCCATCCCATCGTCAATATGCGGCATAACTTCCTTGGGCATTCTTATTTTGTCAAGCAATCAATTATCAGGAAGCCTGCCTCATTGTTGGGAAAAGTTGGAAGCTTTGCAAATACTGGACCTTTCCAATAACTCTTTATCAGGAACAATCCCTGATTCTCTTGGTTCTCTTGATTCTTTGCTGTTCTTGATGTTGAGCAGAAATAGTTTTTACGGCGAGCTTCCGTCATCCCTCCAAAATTGCAGTAACTTGCGCAGCATTGATCTCGGCGAGAACAATTTCTCCGCAGAACTACCAAAGTGGATTGGAAAAAATCTCGCCAGCCTTGGGATTTTACGCCTGCGTTCAAATTCATTTCGCGGCGGAATTCCTCAAGAGTTTTGCAATCTTTCTTCGCTTCGGATATTGGATCTTGCGCACAATGAACTCTCTGGAGCCATCCCACATTGTTTTGTTAATCTTAGCAGCATGATCATGGTTGCGCCGGTGAACCAGTTTTCGGTAAACACTTCTTCAATAAGTGAGCAGATAGTATATGTGGATGATGTTACTCAGAGTCATTAAAGGCAGAGAACTAGAATATGACAAAAATCTTAGATTCCTAGTGAGCATAGACCTTTCACTTAATCATCTATCAGGAGCTATACCGATGAAGTTAACAAACCTACTGGGGCTAAGTATCTTAAACTTGTCGGCGAATTCCTTAACAGGAAAAATCCCGGAGAAGATAGGATCTTTGCGACGATTGGAATCGCTGGACTTGTCGAGAAACCAACTCTCTGGGGAAATTCCTTCTACCATCTCTGACTTAACTTCCTTGAATCATTTGAACTTGTCATACAATGAATTGATTGGGAGAATTCCATCTGGGAATCAACTGCAGACGCTTGAGGATTCGTCTATCTACGAGGGGAATTCGAAACTTTGTGGAATGCCACTCTCATTAGAGTGCCAAGATAATGAGACTCATGATCATGCTCCAAATCATGTTAATGAGGACATTGAAGAAGATGAAGAAGGATTTGAGTTAAAGTGGTTTTATGTTAGCATGGCAGTGGGATTTGTAGTTTGTTATTTTGGTTTCCTTGGCACTTTATGGATTAAGAAGGAATGGAGGAATGCATGCTCTATGTACTTGGAAGGTATAATTGACAGAGTGCAGTTGCTATGGAGAAATTAATTAAGCCTCATATATGAGATAAGGTCAATCTTTGTTATGTGATATGTATATATATACATGAGGCACATATATATGTATTTATGTATTGGACTTGCGGTTTTTCTTTTTTTCTTTTTTTCTTTTTTTTTTTCTTAATGTTCATTGTAAAAAAATATAACAAATCAATAATATTCTTGTTCCTTGTCATGGAGGAACACTTGGGTGAAGAAACTTCATAGGCCTAATTCATTTTTTATTTTTTATTTTTTATTTTGTAATCACAACATTAAATCGTGCCAAGTTGAAATATTTCAAAAGCCTACGTTCATATTTATCAATCTAATTTGAGATTAAGACTGTCGTTTTTTTCATGACAGCTAGTGGCTAGCGTTTCCATCTTAAAACATAATACCCATTTTGTAGGATTGTATAATTAATTAGAGAGTACAGGAACTTCATATTTATCAATCTAATTTACGAATTACAACTTCACATTTATTAAGTCGACAGAGGCATATACAACAACATCAACAACGTTTCAGTTCTAATATTTGGGTCAATTGTTTGGATCTAATGTTTCTAATGTTTTTATTCAACTTAATTTAAACGTAAAACAAAGTAGCACATTATAACCATCTGAGCCAAATCTGATCTTAAGTTAACGAATTTGTATTACAAATTGGCAACTCAATTAGTAATCTCACACTTTGTTGTGCCAATCTCCCATTTTGAAAGTTTTTTTATTTGTTTGAGAGATTAAAATCTTAAAAAAAAAAAAAAAAAATTGTCCGTGGAGAAACCTACTTTTTTTTTTTGCGAATAAACGTGAATAGAACATTAAAGCTTCATTTGCCAAGTGGTCCGCACATGCAAACATAGGGTGAATAGAAATGTCCCAATCAAGGGAGAAGAGATGCTTAATGTCGACAATCAATTGGTCAGCTCTAACCATTGCCACATTCTATTTTATTAGCCGGAGAGTCTGTCTCAATTGTAAGGCATAGAATTTCTCAGCTCGTAGCATCTTGTAGGCCCAATTTTGATGCACCTTGCATGTTGTAGCTGAATCTAGCTCTTTTATAACAGCAAAGAGAGATGTCTATAAGTCCGTTAGTGAAAATATTGGGAATTTAATTTTGTGGCAGTTAAAACAAACCGCCACTAAAATTTCCCTTTCTCTCAAACTCTCGCTTACAGGTTCAGATGAAAATCAATCCTCACTCAGTAATAAAACGCGACACTTTCGAAACCCTAAAAGAGAGAAACCGAGAGAAGCCAACACAAAATCTTCAGAAAATTGGCACAAATGGCGTCGTTGAAGGTCCTGTTTTTCGGAACATTAGGTATAGTAACATGTCGATTTGCAGCTGCATGTGTGACTGCCATAATCAAGACTACAAACAAGATGAAAACCAGAAATCTTCGAGATCAAAGTGAGGAAAACACCTCACACAGCTCCATAAAACTCAAAATATTGAGTTCGCTTCTCAGATCTGATACACAAACCACACACAGCTCACAAGCTCAAATTAGAGCTCACAATTTGAAGATCTGAATCACAGATCGAAAAACAACAAAGAAGAAACCTAGGGTTTGAATCGAGCTCACACTGCTCTGATACCATGAACAATCATCAAAGCAATACATGTTTTTTTATTAATCACCAAAAAATGATTTACATGACACACTTGTTTCACCTTATATAGTGGTGTATGTGTTTAAGCTCTCAACACTCACTTGGGTCACACAAGCACGTGACCTCAAGTTATATAACTCACACACAAACAATTACAACAGTAACAGTAAAAAGGAAAACAATAACAAAACAATATGTAGAACACAGTAACAAAGTAAAGAACAATACTTACTACACTTATTTATCGCAATAAATTAAACCTCGAAAAGATATTATCATCCTGGATCAGATGCCGCTAGGTGGAAGGTTCAAGCGCGCTATGCATTGTGGTTTCTTCCCAATCTGAAACTTCTTGCCTTCACTACCACTTCTTGCCTTCACTACCACATAGACGGGGATTATTGTCATGTCATCTATAAACCGAAAGAAAGCGTACCTCCACGACTTGTTTAATAACAAAGAGCCGCAAACGCTCCAAAATCCTACAACAAAACCAATTGACATGCTTATGAAAAATGGCAGCCACTCTTCTTTGTCTTCTTCATGATTTAGGCCGTGGATGTCAGGATGAGTTGCGCAATCTTTCAGTGGAGCACCGCAGAGTCCTTGATTTCCAGCATAAATGGATGGATCTGGTAGCGTTTGGAGTTGGTTGCACGGATGGGATTCTTCCATATAAATTGTTGTTTGACAGTTTCAAGTGATTCAAGGAATTCAAAGTGGAAATGCTTGGGGAATTGAGCCTGATAATTGGTTTCTTGATAGATCAAGCACTTCTAACCTTTGCATAGAGCCGATCTTCTCTGGAATCCTTCCGGTCAAGTGATTCATAGACAAATTCAAGATACTTAATCCCAAGAGCCCTGTTATCTCTGTAGGTATCTCTCCTGAAAAAGCATTATGTGAAAGGTCTATGCACTTCAGAAATGCAAGAGTCCCATTATATTCCAGTTCAATTCCTTTAGTAATCCACACATTCAATTGTTCTACAAATTCGTGATTATTAATTCCGAAAGAAGATATGAATGGGTCGGTTGGATGGACAGTGGCCATTCCACTAAAATTGCCAAAGCAATGAGGGATGGTACCGGACAACCCATTGTGTGCAAGGTCTAAGATTCGAAGGGAATGAAGAAGACAGTGGTGTTCATGGATGAAACCACTGAATGAATTGGACCGCAAACGAAGAATCTCTAGTTGTGGAAGCCTTTTCCCCATCCACATTGGCAGATTGCCAGAGAAGCTATTCTCACCAAGATCAATTACACGCAAGAGACCCATTGTTTTCAGGTTTGGGGGAAGATTACCTGAAAAACCATTTTTGCTCAAACTCAAGATTGAAAGCCCAGGTGCAGACCAAATGGAAATGGGAACCTTGCCAGACAGGTGGTTGTTTGATAGATCTATTACTTCCAAAAACTGTAGATCCTTCCAACATTCTTGCGGTAGTTCTCCGGATAAATTGTTGCTTGAGAGACTAACGACTTCCAACAGTTTAAGATTGCATATGGATGAAGGGATGCTACCTTCTATCAAGTTATTCGAAAGGCTTACATGCGACAAGTTTGGCATTGTTTCATTTATGTTCAATGGAATAGTTCCACTAAACAAATTGCCTCTGAGATTTAACATGTCCATCTCGGTGAACTTTAAACCATTTCTTAATTCAAGTGGAAGCTTGCCCCTAATTTGGTTATTGGAAAGGTCCAAGGCTTGAAGACTTGGATATATTTTTGGAAACCAATTAGGAATCTTATCTGAGATTCCAACGTTTTCAAGCATGATGTCGCCAAGTCGATTTAGATTCCGAATCCATGAAGGGAAAAAAGGACCTAATTGACAATTAGTCAGATCAAGGTAAGAAAGTTTAGTGAAAGGACAAACCCAGTTGGAACTCAAATTGAAAAACAAGGGTTTGGGAGGTTTTTCATCAAAGCTGATAATCAAAAATATTAGATTTGCAAGGTTGGCAAAGTGATCTTCAGTTAATTCACCGTCCCAAGCATTGAGAGAGAGATCCAACCACTCCAGCTCTGAGAGCTGCCCCAAAGACTTGGGAATGGTCCCATTCATGCTAGTTTGCTGAAGAAAAAGTTCTCTCAAGCTTTTTAGATTCCCGATCGAGTAAGGAATATTACCTGTAAGTTTGGTTTGTTCTAGATCAAGAATCTCTAATAAGCTATTTGGTCGACACAAAGATATGCCATTCACAAACTCTGTTATCTCGCCACTTATATTGTTTCTTGATAGAGCCAACTCCTTCAACTTGCAAAACGCACCGAAACTCAATGGAATTGGTCCTTCAAGGTGATTAAATTCGAGGCCAAGACACTCGAGAGAAGTCAAGTTTGCCAAAACATCAGGAATGGGACCTGTGAGATCATTCCCCCCCAAACGAAGAGTTTTGAGAGAAGTCTTCTGCGCGATAGCTTTGGGAATGGGACCCTGAATCTCATTCCCACTGAGATCAAGACTTTGAAGAGCAGTGAAATTGAGAATAGCTTTAAAAAAGAAACCTCCAAAATTGTTGTCGCTGAGATCAAGGACTGAGAGTGTGGTGGTGAAATTAGTCATGAGAGGAAAAGAAGGAAGTTGACAACCGAACAAATGTAACTCTGACAAAGAATGCAGCCTGTTTATGTATTGCAATGATTCACCTGTTTTACTAAGATCCGACCGACTCAAGCCTAGGTATTCCAGTGAAGTGAGATGGGACAAAAATTGAAGTTCCTGGATAGAGAAACGATTATATGAAAGACCGAGGTGATGCAAGTGTGAGAGGTTTCCCAATTGTTGGGGAATTCTTCCTTCAAAGTAATTCCCAGAAAGATCGAGGTACCTCAACTCCTTGACTGAGCCTATGAACTGATCCGGAATGCTGTCCAATGCGTTGCCACGCAAGTCCAAGTACTTCAAATGTTTCAACTGAGCCAAAGCAGGACTTATCCCGCCACTTAGTCTTGTGGCTTGTGTCGTGTCCCATGTAGTATTAAGATGGAGCTCCTCCACATAACCGGTGACGTTGCTGCAACCTACGCCGTGCCATTTGCAACAGTCTTCATTGTCTAGTCGCCATGAAGAGAGCATGTTTGAAGGGTCTTCCACGCCTTTCTTAAAGTCTAGTAACGCCAACCTTTCAAAGGAATGACAATTACCAATTTTGTGATCATCACTGCATGAGCAAAGCTTGGCTGTTTGGAGGTAGGGACCGAGAAACAGTACTAGAAAGGAAAGGAGGATGGCAGATAGAATGGAATCAATGGCCATGTTTACTTTGCAAACTATTGATCTGTAGTTGTTGTAGTTCATATATTATGAATTTATATGCACACATATATATAGAAGGAAAGCCCAGTGAATAGTACAGCAACTCGTTTGAAGTAATTGCGTGTGTGTTGGGTAGACGTGACTTATTTAATTGCTCAGACTTGACTTAGTTTTTTTTTTTCTTTTTTGGTAATCTTGACTTAATTAATTGCTCCCGCATGTATTGCATATGTAGCTAATACATATATCAAAAAAATCTTAATAAATTATTTTTCTTAAGTAATACGAAGGCCTCTAATCTTTGGATACTTTCTCAAGTTAAAAAGGGCATCCATTTGAAATTTTTTTTCGAAAATTGGTATATTTTTGTACATATTAAGGAATTACATGTTTTCAGCATTGGCTAAGGACTGGTCCAAAATATTTAGGCCTTGTTTGGTTAGGGGTGAAATTACATGGAGTTGGAAACTAATCTTATTTGGTTGCCCAACTTTTCTGCAAGTTATCTCCCAACTTACACCCTAAGGTGTGAGAAATTTCCCCACCCCCCCTCCTAGCGAGTTATCTCCCGAGAGTTGTAGACACAATTACCCCTCATTAATGATTTATTTATTACCATCTCTCTCTTGTTTGGAGCTGTTTATGTCAATTTATATTTTTTATTGTTTAAAAATTTCAAACTTTGTAACAAGTTTAAAGTTGAACCAAATATTAAAATATTAATTCCAAGTAGATAACTCTCAACTAACATTGTATGTTAGCAAAAATGACTCAAACGAGCCCTTAAAGACCAAAGCAAAATGCTTGTTGGGAGCCCTTCTTACGGTAGGTTTGATAGGTTGCAATTATTTCTTTTTGGAGCTTAGTTGATGACTTGAGAAAAAAAAGACATGATGACTTTTCACCATGAGATACCATCAAATCAAAGTCACCTTTAAGATATCGAAATGACTATAACTTCTCAATTTGCAACAAATACCAACTAATGGTGGAGCCATGTATGTAAATGACCCCTAATACTATATAGTATATGTTTTTATTTTTATTTTTATTTTACTTAATGTATATATAAATTTGTTAGTGTTAGTGTATCAATAAACAAATTGACTAGAACGTATTTGTTTTTCATATTTTTCTTTATCAATTTAGTTATTTAGTTGGAGACAAAATAAAAAACTACACAACAAAGTAATAATTTTTTAAAAAAAGTGTAGAAATTAGTTTTTGTATTCGTTTTGTATATATGTGATGTACAACAACCTCTGTATATTAAATGATTTTACTTTGATAATTTTACACTATTTTTCAGTTAGGTTGCAGGGTTTTCAAAACCGTTGAAGATTAGTTATTCTTATCATTGACGATTTCTCCATCGAAATTATCTTTACCCTTTTACTTATTGTCATAATTGGTCTAAAATATGTGCTTCTTTTAAGGTCTTTGTGCTTCCATATATTGTAGGGAAAATACATCATACACATGAATTTATATTTTAGTCATGACCTAGCTCAAGGAAGATAAAATATTGGTTCCGCCCCTACCAACTACAAGAATCACAACGTAGTCTTTTGTAACTTTTTCCTCTTGGATTCACACGGTGATCACACTGTGTTTTACATGTGTTTTACAGATCACCCATACATGTATAGTGTGTACATACAACTTTATGCAACATATATAGAAAATGTAGGAAAGATTTGCGGGAGAGAGTTCTACAGAAGTGAATCAAGGATTACCTCTGTGCGTTGTGCTTCATTTCTATAGGAATACGACATGAGACTCAAAGTTTTCTGAGTGGGAAGACAAACTATTGATTTGGATGCCTAAAAATTTATTCTTCGTGTTTCAACAAGTAAAAAGAAAAGAGCGCCGCTAAGGGCACCACACCGTTTCACGAGGGCACCAATTTTTTTGGTAATAATTTTAGCGAAAATGGAAAAGACCATTTTGCCCCTGTATATATATTGATTCAAACCCTACAAACCATTTTGACAAAAAAATGGGGCACCCCACCACCAAGCTTGAACCGTAAAACAACATTGCGTTTGGCGACTGTTTGTCGATTCTTGCAGATTGACATCAACCGACAACGATGTAACAATGTTTGACAACCATATGATGGTTTGAAGGAACTGTTTTTTGTCAACGTAGGGTTTCTCAAATTTTCGGATTTTTTTTCACGGGCGCGATTGATTCGGCCTCGCAGGACCGAGAGTTATGCAAACCTCTCGGTCACCATCCACCGAGAACTGAATAAAAGTCTCGGTACTGGACAACCGAGTGCTATTCTACATTCTCGGTTGGATATCACTGACAGGACATAAACTATACACTTCGACTTACTCTCGTGAAGTGGTGATCGAGACGACAATAAGAGTCTCGGTTATGGACAACCGAGAGCTATTCTACATTCTCGGCCATGCTTGGCCGAGACCGTAAACAAAATCTCTGGCCTGTGTGGCCGAGAACCACGAACGCCCAATAAATGAGCCATTGAATGCACCGCCACACAAACATAACAACTACTTTATCAAATGCAACTTAATTAGACTATCAACGTACATTCAAATGATCGATTTCAACACTATCGATGTGTGAACGAAAAACTTGAACCGAGCCCTAATTTGGAGATGAAATCGACCAAAACTCAGTCTTCAAACTCGAAAAACGTCCTACAACAGAGGAGAGAGACATAGAGGAACGAAGACAACTTAGATTCGGGATTGCTAGGTGGTTCGTTGACGAGAAATGGAGAAAGCCAAGCAAGAGGACGGTGGTGGGGTGCCTCTGTTTTGCAGGAGGGGTTTTTTGGTGCCCTAGGTAAATTGGTTAGAGGGGTATTTTGGGTATTTCGGGTCTAATTTTTTGGTACCCCTGGTAAATTGGTTAGTGCCCACATTAACTGGGTGCCTTCATGAAACGGTGGGGTGCCCTTAGCGGCCCTCAAAGAAAATCATCAAAAGTTAGTTAACTAATTTGTTTGACAATTATTATTTTCTTTTTATTTCAACGAGAATCTGACCCACAACATCCTCAACCTTGCTTTTTTGGGTAGCTAATTTGTTTCAATATTGAAATTCAACTACTTTTTCATAAGAAAGAAATCAACTTTTCTTACCACTTACGATAGACGAAATGGTGCTACTTGCTCTTACATCTACAATTATGCACCTGGTCTACTTTTTTTTATGAACGTCGCATCTAAAATACATATTATATATATATAAATTAAAATTTGTTTTAATACTTTAAACAATTGGTATTTAGGTTGGGTCAAGTTTCACTTATCGCTTTAACATGTCCCATGTTGGGCAAGCAAGGATACTCATGTCCATGACAAGTCTACTTACTAATCAAATAAGCAGTTTTTATTTAATTTCTCATAAGAAAGATTCTTTTATAACTTAGAATGGACATGCATCACTTGTATTAGCGTCCATTATTTTTTACATCGAAATGTATTGCATAGACATCGACAAATGCGTGTTTGTGCTTGGTTACCATTGTAAAATCAAAATTTTAATTTATATTACTATAACTTTAATCATTGAAGCATCTATATTGAGACGGTAAATGCATAACTTGTCAAAAGGTTTGGGGGGATTTTGAGTTCGCCACCCACTTGAGTTCAAAAAAAAAAAAAACCTTAATTATAAAATTTTCAAAACAAAGCTTAAATCTAACAATATATGTTTCCTGGTTCGATTGATCCGTTGGATCTACACACAAGATGTGTATACACCCAACTAGGTGCATAATCCAACGGTCCACCACAAAAACACTCAATTCATCCGTTACTGCGTAAATCATTCATTTGTTTTAGTCGCGCTGTTGTGAGCTCTCACGCGTAACTTTCACGTTTCGCTAAACATTCTTCTCAAACATTTTCTCTTCATCAATCCTGGCGAGCACAGATCACGAGGACCAATTGACTAATAAACAAGCCTCCAACTCTTTTTCAATAGCCCCTTGTTGGCACAAAAAGGAAGGCATTAATATGTCAACATGAGCGTGTAGAAGTTGCGCAAATTCTTTTTTTTGTCTATAAATGTTGAGATGCACTCGATGCCTAAAGTAGGTGTAATCCAAAGTAAGTTATTTTGCATTGACAAAAGACAATTATTTACTAAATAAGTTTACATAAACAATCTTTTTTTTTCTATAAATTGAATGAGTAGTTCTTAAATATAAAAAAATAGCCTTTCAATTATGTTCATCCGCATTAAATTGAGCAAAATAGAAGAGTTTGGTCGGTACAGTTGATTCAAACAAACTTAGGATGAAATCACTACAAAACATTGTGTGTTTAGTGACATTAATTTAATCATTTAACAACACTAATTAGTGTTGCATACATAGCAAATATATGGACCAAAAAAAAGTTTAAAAAATATTTTCCGAATTAATACGAAGACCTCCAATCTTGGATACTTTCTCAAGTTAAAAAGGGCATCCATTTGAAAAGAAATATTAAAAAATGTTATATTTTTGTGCACATCAAGGAATCACAAGTTTTCGGCATTCGCAAAGGACGAATCAAAAGTATTTTAGGACTAGAGCGAAATGCTTCTTGGGAGCCCCACTTACAGTACGCTATATAGGTTGCAATTATTATTTTTTTGGAACTCAGGTGATGACTTTAGAAAAAAAAAAAAGTCACGACGACTTTTCACTATGGGATACCATCAAATCAAAGTCACATTTATGACATCAAAATGACACAAACTTCTCAATTTGCAATAAATACCAACTAATGGCGGAGCCATGTACATACATGGCCCCCCAATACTATATTGTATATGTTTTTATTTTTATTTTACTTAATGTATATATGTCACACCCGATCTCGATATACTTAAAAGATTTGGATGAACTGTCCACGGGGCCAGTATCGAGTATAACTGAATATTGAGAAATACAACATAAAACTCACCTTTTTTTTAATAATGAGTTTACAATATTCCTTAACATTACAAAACACGCTATTACCCTCCTCATTAGTACTAGATATTTTACATGACAGACTATACATTATTTATTTGACATGGTCAACTAATGACCTATTTCGAATTCATTTTCATTCGCGGGCTTGAGTGGTATCTAAAATTGTTAGATTTAATGAGCTAGCAACTCAATAATTTATTAATTACAACCATGTTAATGCAAAATATATAGCAAAATAATAACAACATATATTACCGAACACCGATAAATATCGGTTAGTAATCACATCGGTAGACCTCTCAAATTTTCTTTAAGGCTGAAAACTGCACCGTGATCACAAATATGATTTAAAGTGTTCGTCGACACGAGACCAAATTTGGTGGACCATAATAACTAGACCTGATTATCAGGCGAGCTTGGGTGGGATCGGGCGATGTTATACATGAATCCACGTTGGAAAGACTTCATACCAAAGTCGAACAATTAGGACCTCGATATGGTTCTATTCCGTTCATGCCTAGGCGATCTTTTTTTTGAAAGTCATGTCCAAGCCCGCTTCTGAGTATTGCGAGCTCAAGCTCGTCACGGGTCGGGCTTGGGCTGAGCTTGAATTGGCCCTTTAAAAATATTAACAAAAAAAAAGTTTTGAAAATTGATTATAGTGAAGCAAAACATAGTATAATAAAATATATCCTATGCAATTAGATGTCAAGAACAAATGATTAGCACAATGATTTAGATTTCAGTGTATCATTCAAACCTTACTTTCTCATTTTTTAGAGATATATATACACATTTTGGACACAATTATATACGAGCGGGCCAGCCAGGTTTGGGTTGATAAGTGCAAACCTAAGCTCGGCCCATTAAAATATCGGGCCTTCACAGCTTTTAGCCTTGCCAGGCCCTATTGAGATTTTTAAAGTGTTCCTTTTATAATTTAATAAGAGTGCCAATGTTATGACATACATAAAAAATTAACATGTAACGGAAAAATTACCTGATTCCGTAGCTAACAAAAGTTTTCGCAGTGTTCCTTTTATAATTTAATAAATGATGAAAGAAAGATAGTCAGGATGCATTAGTGAATCGATTTTCTTATTTGTAGTGAGAATAGTTTTAATGTCGCTATCCATCATACTGATTCGTAATAATGAAATTGTTAAATGTTGTTATTGGTCATAATGATTTAGATAAAGATAAAGATTTTAGTTATAATATTAACATGTTATTGTAAGGAAACTTCTCCGTAGTTTCCTAAGAATAAAACATCGTTTTCAATAATAAATTTTTAGATAAGTATTGAAGAAATTTCTCTTCTTTACTTAACGATGAGTGAAAATGTTTACGCGTCGTTATCAACTTTAATATCTAAGAGGCTTCTTGTTCTCTATTTGTTATTTAATCTTTTAAGAAGATTTTGTGTTTTTCAAGGCGTGGAATATTTAGGGAGTCACATATATTTAAATTTGTTAGTGTTACAAATGGACTAGAACGTAATTGTTTTTCATGTTTTTTTTTTTATCAATTTAGTTGTTTAGTTATAGACAAAATAGAAAACTACACAACATAAGTAATAATTTTTTTAAAAAAAAGTGTAGAATTTTTGTATTTGTTTTGTATATATGTGATAGATTAGGGAACGACGATTGCGATAGTTTGGTCATCTGCATAGACGGCCTACAAATACGTCACTTGAAAAATTTGACTCTATAGAAACAGTAAAAATTTGACGAGGTTGGGGTATAACAAAGTTAACTTGAGACACATTAATTAGAAGAGATTTGAATGGTTTAGAAAGCTCATCATCAATTGCAGTTAATCGAGCACGATGAAAGAGTTTGATCCTATAGCCGCCTCCAATGTGACTGAGGCTATGTTGTTGTTGTTCCAAAATATTCGGGGGCCCAGAGCGAGATTTTTTTTTGGGGCCCCTCAATTATAAATGTTGAAAAAAAAGAACAATTTTTATCAACTACTTAAAACGATCTATGCAAAACACACAAAAATCTTACTCAAGGGATGCATAATAGGTTTTACAGCATGATCAAATCTCTCAAAATATTTTAAAAATAATACAAATTAAATAAAACTTTAATTTTTTAAAAAAGTAAAATGTAGCCACATTTAAAAATGACAAGTAGAAGAGGTGTAAGTTGAAAAAGCTACTCGTTAAAGTAGAAAAAAACGGAATTTAATTTGAGAAGTATACAAATAATTTACCAAGCGATATTTTATTACATTATAATTAATAATTCTTCTTAGAAAATCAAAAGAAGTTTTTAATTTTAGAATAAACTAAAAAAATGTGTGTACTCACCCCCTTCAGGGTCGGCCCTGACAACAACCTCTGTATACTAAGTGATTTTACTATGATAATTTTACACTATTTTTCAGTTAGGTTGTGGGGTCTTTGGAGAACGTTGAAGACAAGTCATTCTTATCAATGATGATTTCTCTATCGAATTTTTCTCTACCCTTTTGCATAGTGTCACAGTTGGTCCAAAACATGTGTGCTTCTTTCAAGGTCTTTGTGCTTCCATATATTGTAGGGAAAATATATCATACACACGAATCAATCATCATCAACCCATATTTTAGTTACGACCTAACCAAGAAGAAGATAAAACGTTGGCTTCGCCCTTGCTACCAACTGTTGAATTTTGTAGTTCAAATCTTGTATTGTTCCAACACCAACTACAAGGATCACGATGTAGTCTTTTGTAACTTTTCCTCTTTGATTCACACTGTGATCACACCGTGTTTTAGAGTGTACATACTACTTTACGCAATGAAAGTTATGTTCATATATAGAAAATGTAGGCCTAGCACTTCAAGGATTTTCAGGAGAGAGATTTATAGAAGTGAATAGAGAGGAGGAGAAAGACAATCAAGGATTACTTATGTGTGTTGTGCTTCATTTATGTAGAACATGAGACTCAAAGTTTTCTCAGTTTGAAGAGAAATGATTGATTTAGATGCCTAAGAATATTTTCTCCGTGTTTCACCAAGTAAAAAGATCATCAAATGTTAATTAACTAATTTGTTTCACAATTATTATTGTTTTCGATTTCAACTGGAGTCTAACCCACAACATCTTCAAACCTTACTTTTTTAGCAAGTGATGGATTGTTTGTCATCTCACTAGAGATGCTTTGGCAGCTAATTTGCTTCAAGATTGAAATGCAACTTTTTTTCTTATAAGAAAAAAAACCATCTTTTGTTGCTCCTACGGAAGACAAAATATTGGTGCTACTTGCTCTTAAATCTGCAATTATACACCTGACTTACTTTTTTATGAGCATCTACAAAATATATATTTTATATAAAAAAATAAAAATTTGTTTTAATACTTTAAAAAATTGGTATTTAGGTTTGGTCGAGTTTCACTTTTGGCTTTAACCTAACTAATGTTGGGCAAGGAAGGGTACTCATGTCCATGACAAGTCTACTTACTAATCAAATAAGCAATTTTTTTTTAATTTCTTTTAATAAAAATGTTTTTATAACTCATAATGGACATGGATATTTTAGCATCAATTAATTTTTGCATCGATATGTATTGACAAGTGCGTGTTTGTGTTGAGTTACCATTGCAAAATTAAAATTTTAATTTCTATTATTATAACCTTAATCATCGAAGCATTTATGGTGAGACGGTACATCAGTAGGGACAAAACCAACCATAGGCATTGAAAGGGGCAACTTTAGCAAAAATTTTGAAACTAAAAATACACATTGTGAAAGGAAAAAATAAAGAAAGAATTAACAAATTTAGGTTAAAAGTGTTTTTTTTAATAACGCATTTAGTTTAAAAGTAGCTAATCAATGATGAACATGTCATACAAGCATATCCAATTTCCTTTGCTATTATATGGTGTATTTGATTATTTAAAGATTAAATATAGTGCTTTTAATTGATTTATTTTTATCAATTAATAACATTTTATCCAAATAATTAATATTAGTTCATTATAAAAATACAACACTTAATCAAACACAATGAAATAGTTTGATCTATATAGCTGACCCAAATGAATTTGGCACTAAGGCTATGTTGTCGTATAAAAAATAGCATGCATGATGGATGGGTGTAGTTTCCAAAACTGAAATGCATTCGATTAGGGTGTACATAATTTTTTCTAAGGGGGTTGGTACCAGTCTACCATACAGACCACCCCCAATATTATATGGGTTATACATGGGTTACAAAAATTTTGAGGAGAGCTTTGGCCCCACTCACCCATAGCATGCCTTCGTCCTTGTAATAATAATAGATGTATTGCTTACCAAAAAGTTTGGTTTAGGGAGAGTGTGAGTTAGGCACCCACTTCTTGAGAGCCTGTCAGTAGAGTCTACGACCACTTTCTTAAAGTCTAGTAATGCTAACCTTTCAATGGAGTGACATTTTACCAACTTTGTGATATCATCGCATGAGCAAAGCTTGGCTGTTTGGAGGTAGGGACCGAGAAACAGTACTAGAAAAGGAAAGGAGGATGGCAGATTGAATGAAAGCAATGGCCATGTTTACCTTGCAAAATATCTATAGTTGTTGCAGTTCATACATTATGAATTTATGTGCACATGTATAAGGAAAGCCTAGTGAGTTGTACAGTAACTTGTTTAAGTTTTTGCGTGTGGTTGGGTACACTTGACTTAATTAATTGCTCAGACTTGACTTAATGTTTCTTTTTTTTTTTTTTTTTGTAATCTTGACTTAATTAATTACTCATGCATGTATTGCACATGTAGCAAATATATGTACAAAAAAAAAATGTTAATAAATTATTTTCCTTAATTAATACGAAGACCTCTAGTTTTGAAGACTTTCTCAAATTAAAAAGGGCATCCATTCACTAAAATAATTTTGATATTTAATAGAGGTTTCTAAACCCCTATTAAAGGGGGGTGTTATTAAATAACACCTAATTGATAAGAGTTTTAAAAAACCTCTATGTAATACATGTATTAAAAATTAAAACATAACACATTTTCACATGACATTTAATAACACTCTATTTAATAGAGGTTTTAAAACCTCTATTAAAGCCAAAAAAATGTTCTAGTGATTTGAAAAGAATTTTCGAAAATTGTTTTATTTTTGTACACATCAAGGAATTATGTGTTTTCGGCATTGGCTAAGGACTGGTCCAAAATATTTAAAGACTAGAGCAAATTGCTTCTTAGGAGCCCCTCTTACGGTAAGTTTGATAGGTTGCAATTATTTCTTTTTGGATCTTAGCTGATGACTTAAAAAAAAAAGGTAGTACTATTTGGACTTATGAGTCCGGACTCAAAATTTTTTTTATTACAAAGTCATCCTCAAGTAATGAATGAAGCACACATAATTACTTGTAAAATTTCATTGTTACCCTTTAAATATTTGTAAACATTTGAAAAACCTCCATATGAGTCCGAACTCGTGAATCTAAAAAAAAAAAAGTCATGATAACTTTTCACTATGGGATACCATCAAATCAAAGTCACCTTTAAGACATCAAAATGGCAAAGACTTCTCAATTTGCAACAAATACCAACTAATGGCGGAGCCATGTATGTACATGAACCCCAATACTATATAGTATATGTTTTTATTTTTATTTTACTTAATGTATTTATAAATTTGTTAGTGTTAGTGTATCAATAAACAAATTGACTAGAATGTATTTGTTTTTCATATTTTTTTAATCAATTTAATTGTTTAGTTGGAGACAAAATAAAAAAAATACATAACAAAAGTAATATTTTTTTTAAAAAAGTGTAGAAATAAGTTTTTGTATTCGTTTTGTATATATATGATGTACAGTAAGTGATTTTACTATATAATGACTTCACTTATGCCCTGAGGTATCTTATAATTATTCCCTAAAATAAGACAAGGCATATACTAAACAATTGTATATGTAATGGCAGTGCAATATTGGAAAATGATGAATCATTGAATTTGTTGCGTTTTTCTGAATATTTGATTATAGTCATAGCATATATGGATGAGGATTCTATTCTCGAATATCTAGAAGAATCTTCACCCATTTTCTTCTAATGGCATCTATATACATTAAGATTAAATTTCATTTTGGTGGCATCGATATAATTGAAATTAATATGATTCATAAGTTTTTTGAGGATGATAGATAATTAATTATCTTGTACAAACTAATGATGTGCCTTATATATATTAAGGATATGGCATATATCTATGGATATGTTTGATATATAGTTTGTGCAATAAATGCTTATGAAATCATATTATGGGAATCTAGAAGATTTGTGTCGAGATTCTTCTAATGAGAATAGTCACGAAATCTAGAAGATTTGGTTTCAAAATCTTCTAATGAAAAAGGAATCTTCCTACTAAGAATGATAAAGTGAAGAGACGAAGAAGGCAAAAAGATAGATAAATCTTTGTGTCTAGATTAATTTATTTGGTTGAACGAAGCATACAGGAAATGAAGGAACAAATGAGATTTGTCCTTAATTTGAAATGTAATCATGTTTCGTTTCAACATAATTTTTTATCAAGGGATGCTTTGGTTTTTTTCTAAAGAAGCGATCGCTGATGAAATAATCAATTCAATTCTATTGAATTAAACTTGAGTTTTATTGATCTTTTACCAAGATCAAAGGCAATTTGGAGCATATGAGTATTCAAAGGGAATTAAATGCCAATAGAACTATAAATAATAAGTTCAAGGCTTGTTTCGTGGCTAAGGGCTACAAACAAAAATATGGCATTGATTACTTTGATACTTGTGTATGTTTTGCAAGGGTTACATCCATTCGGGTGTTAATACGCTAGAAAGAACAATCTTGCTTTCTTGAGGGCTCAAAGAAACATAGATTCATTGTTGAATCGATTTTAATGCCCTAGCAAATGTAAGGAATCGAATGACTTAAAAAATTATTAATAGGAAATACCATTATGGAACAAGTCATGTTCGGATATAGTGATCAATTGTGATAACAAGGGAATGTTTATAATGTCGAGAACAAGACTTATAATAGAAGTCTAGACATATAAGTCTAAGACATAATCTTTTGAAACAAGATTACTCAAAAATGGGGTTGTTACAGATTGATTATGTGGACTCTAACAAGAATTTAGCGGTTCCATTAACAAAGGGTCTTGTTAGAGATATGATATCTCAGACATCAAAATGAATGAAACTTAGGTTTGCTTAATTCGATCGTCACTTGATGGAAACCCAACTTAATTCTTGAAAATACGTAATAAGTTCAATGTTGTATTAACAAGTCAAGTGAAGATTACTTTAACACTAGAAAAATTATATTATAAAAAGTAAGTTCCTGGTTCTAGTGTTGGTTCTGCATGACAGAGGTTGACAATTGGGTCTTAATAAGTCGAATAGAGCGACTCGTAGATTCACTTAAGTAGACTTACCTATATGGGTGTAGAAGTGTGGCCGCTTCTTATAAGCCTAACCGACTCTAGAGCACTCAAAAAAGACAAGATTTGCACAAGGCCATAATGTGCAATCAATATAACACTCTTACTTGCATGAAATTGATACGTGTGATATTTCCGGTTTTGTCACAAGGGTTCTTGGTTCAAGATACGTTCACCGTATTACCTGATGAAACTTTGAAGTGTTTGCACTAAGTGAGAAGTTCAATACCAAAAGACACTTCGCAATTATGTATCGATTTCAGAATGATGCTATATGTTTTTTAGTCATTTTTATTTATTAAGTGTAATTTTCAATTTATATGTCCATATAATTTGAAAATGGAGGGGAAATTTTTAGATTTTAAAAAAAAAGTTACTGTTTCTGCGTCAGCCACACAGAGAATGAAAAGATGCGATTTTTTGGGTGTTATTTAGTCCTTTTTTTGTCCGTTTCTTCGCACCAATTCGTACCAAAACTCACCTCTTGGCGGATACGCCGGATAGACACTAAATCCCTTAGTTTTTCTTTTATAAATTAAAGGGATCTAGTACGTACTAAACACATCGAGTAACATTGAAAGATTGAGACACATTTAAACACAAATTTTTTTTGAATCAAAGTGTGTTTTTTGATTTCATAGCATCATTCTCTCAAAAGTTCTTCAAAAGTGTTCTTGGTTGGAGTTGTGTTACACACACATCATCCAACAACCATTAGAGACTTGATTGTATCATGAATGCAAGTTTCGATTTTTTCATTGTATATACGCGGTTTCGACCGATAAAGAGAAATTTTGTCTAAAAGAGAGCTATTACGCCCCTCAAATATTTTTTTAGTTCTTCCATTCTCATCTTGTAATTCTTCGTCCAACGATTTTGTTCCGACACATTAACCATTACCGCTTCTCGCTAACATTATTGTACGGTACTATTAATCATTGTGGTGGCAATTTGTTCTTGTTTTCCTTAAAAAAAAAAAAAAAAAAAAAAAAAAAAGAACATGGTATATGCTAAGATTATATTTGGATTACTATCCGACAGTCGACTTCCAGTCAGAACTTTTTAATGGTATGCTAAGATTATATTAACAAAGTCTTTGTTGTATATGTTTACGATGAAATTAATGGAGTAACCATTTGGTTGACAAGGAATGACTAATATTTGCCAAATTTCCTTGGCAAGATTTTTTTTTTGGTTAAAGCTTAGAGTAACAAACAAGCCACCAACTCTTTTTTAATAGCCCTTTGTTGGCACAAAAAGGAAGCATTAATATGTCAGTGTGTAGAAGTTGTGCAAATTCCTATTTTTGTCGATAAATGTCGAGATGCACTTAGTGCTTAAAGG
This sequence comes from Stephania yunnanensis, assembly GCA_039657365.1. Lineage (NCBI taxonomy): Eukaryota > Viridiplantae > Streptophyta > Magnoliopsida > Ranunculales > Menispermaceae > Stephania > Stephania yunnanensis. The sequence continues at coordinate 3,518,834 of CM077586.1, read as the reverse complement.
AAGTGTCTAAAGTGAGTTACTTTTGCATTGACAACAAATAATTATTTACTAACTAAATTTACATCAACAATCTCTTTTTTTTCTTCTATAAAATGAATGAGTAGCTCTTAAACTCAAAAAAAGTCTTTCAATTATATTCATCAGCACTAAATAGAGCAAAATAGAATAGTTTGTTTGTGCAATTGATCCTAACTAACTTAGGATTGAGGCTTTCTTGTTGTTGTAGAGGCGATTGCTAGAAATGTGCATAGAATAAGTGGCATCTAGATGTATCTAATAATGCAAGACAATGAAGAATTGGAAAGTACAGCAACCCACTAATTGGCTGCAACAACATTCATACAACTTTCTCTCTTTCTGCTCTTGCATTCCAGCTGAAAGAAGGCCACTACTCAGCTTCAAAAATAGCCTCAAAGACCCTTCTTGGCAAGCTGAGGATTTTTCAATGAATAGGAGGTGATACTCTATTAAATTAAAAAAATTATGTACAATCATAAAATAAAATACAACCTTAAACAACAGAATGTCCCATTCAACACATATTTCCAAACCAAATGAGATACCACAATAGTCCAATCACAGCGCACCTGAATTGAATGCAGTGATGAACGCCTACCGAACCCTAAACCCAACAACATCACTACTTGATCCTCCTCTCTCCAAAGAAACTTGAGAACCCTCATCCACTCACGCCTTCGCGCGTGCCCCTAAAACCGCATTATAAGACACAACATCTTTTTCGAGCATTTTATCTAACACCTTACAAGCTAAACTCAACAACCCACGCTTCCCATACATACCAACCAAAGCATTGCAAACAGCTCTTTTTTTTGGATCTGGTGCCCTACAGCACTTGCAGCCTTGCAGGGGCGTCGAAAGAGGGTTAAACTCCTGCACTAGCCCGTGCAACTCGTCGTACGCCTTGTACAGCTTTCCGTACATATATATCAACAAGAAAGATGTTGAAATGACAACAACAAAGTCACACTACAAGTCACGTTGAGTCATATGAGCCATCCATGCGACCTCCACCCACGCGTTATGCATCAGAATTTGTGTATGCCCGCACCTCGAGGTGCACATTAATAGCTCTTGTAAGCCAATATGTCTTATGGTGTGACTTGTTGTTGTCATTATAGCACTTCTCTATCAACAAAAACCCTCTTTTGATCTCCAGTCACATCTTGGCCAACAGCTCCCAAAACCGTCGAACCTTCAACCCAAAAACTCGCCAAAATGCAGCCACAGCATGTAATCAACCCACCGAAATCTCATTCTCCAAAGCTCGGATCCCTAACGACAACGCGCAACAGAGACTTACTTGGTTGTTACATGTGGATGGAAATATGTTCATTGCAAGAACATATCTGGTCAAGTGGAGAAGCTCGACCTTAGGAATCTATCGGGTTACGATACCTACGAAGGCACCGCTCTTGAAGGCAAGGTAAAACCTTCTCTGATGGAATTGAATTATTTGGAGTACTTTGATTTGAGTGGGAATTGCTTCAAAGGTTCTCAAATGCCCATGTTCTTTGGCTCACTAAACCAGTTGAGGCATCTTCTAATGATCACTTGTTGTTACATGTTAATAAGCTCTCTTCCTTGACTGAGTTACACTTAACAAATAGTCTTCTTCAGGGCTCTCTCACTCTTTCTTTCACTAACTTGACACATCTTTTGTTCCTCGACCTCTCCGGAAACCTCTTCGAAGCTTTAGTGGTTAATCCATTTGTCAAACTTGACAGCCTTGGTACTCTTAATCTAAATTTGAACAAGTTCAAAGGTTCAATTCCTGATGCTTTGGCCAATCTAACATCCCTTCAGCAACTCGATCTCAGCGCGAATGGTCTTGGAGGTCCAATCCCAGACATCTTTGTGAAGATGACTTCTCTCCACACCCTTAATTTAGGATCAAACATAAACCTCGTCGGCGGGTTGCCAAAAAGCTTGGGCGGACTTTGCCAGTTGAAGACACTAGATTTATCTGAAAATAGCATGTCAGGTGGGATTTCTGAATTTGTTGATGTTCTCTCAAGGTGTGCAAATACTAGCTTAGAAGTTCTGTATTTGCAAAACAACAATCTCACTGGACCTTTACCAGATTCACTAGGCCATCTTAAGAGCTTAACTAATATTAAGCTTGGTGGGAACAAAATGCATGTACACATTCCTATGTCTCTAGGAAGGCTTTCGCGGTTGGAGGAGTTAGAAATCAATGGAAGCTCACTTTGCGACCCTCAAAAATCTTTAAGCGTCTCTCTATCTTCCCGCCGTCTTCCAAGTCCTTGGTTTTCAATGTCAGCTCCAACTGGATTCCTCCTTTCGCCGGATTAGAACTCATCGATCTGTCTAATTGTCGAGTCGGCCCTCTATTTCCTTCATGGATTCAAACTCAAAGGAGCCTTCACCAGATAACTTTTGACAATGCAGGGATAATAGATACTCTACCAGACTGGTTCACAAGCACATATGCTAATCTCTCCTTTTTGGTTCTTTCAAATAACCAAATCAGGGGCACTGTCCCGCTGAATTACAACGGTTTGAGTTCTCAAATTAATGTGTTCGACGTTGGACACAACTTGTTTTCAGGAAGCATTCCTTCAAACATCAATGAAACAATGCCGATGTTGACGCATTTAGATGTATCGAGGAACATGGTAAATGGCGCCATCCCATCGTCAATATGCGGCATAACTTCCTTGGGCATTCTTATTTTGTCAAGCAATCAATTATCAGGGAGCCTGCCTCATTGTTGGGAAAAGTTGGAAGCTTTGCAAATACTGGACCTTTCCAATAACTCTTTATCAGGAACAATCCCTGATTCTCTTGGTTCTCTTGGTTCTTTGTTGTTCTTGATGTTGAGCAGAAATAGTTTTTACGGCGAGCTTCCGTCGTCCCTCCAAAATTGCAGTAACTTGCGTAGCATTGATCTCGGCGAGAACAATTTCTCCGCAGAACTACCAAAGTGGATTGGAAAAAATCTCGCTAGCCTTGGGATTTTACGCCTGCGTTCAAATTCATTTCGCGGCGGAATTCCTCAAGAGTTCTGCAATCTTTCTTCGCTTCGGATATTGGATCTTGCGCACAATGAACTCTCTGGAGCCATCCCACATTGTTTTGGTAATCTTAGCAGCATGATCATGGTTGCGCCGGTGAACCAGTTTTCGGTAAACACTTCTTCAATAAGTGAGCAGATAGTATATGTGGATGATGTTACTCTTAGAGTCATTAAAGGCAGAGAACTAGAGTATGACAAAAATCTTAGATTCCTAGTGAGCATAGACCTTTCACTTAATCATCTATCAGGAGCTATACCGATGAAGTTAACAAACCTACTGGGGCTAAGTATCTTAAACTTGTCGGTGAATTCCTTAACAGGAAAAATCCCGGAGAAGATAGGATCTTTGCGACGATTGGAATCGCTGGACTTGTCGAGAAACCAACTCTCTGGGGAAATTCCTTCTACCATCTCTGACTTAACTTCCTTGAATCATTTGAACTTGTCATACAATGAATTGGTTGGGAGAATTCCATCTGGAAATCAACTGCAGACGCTTGCGGATCCGTCTATCTACGAGGGGAATTCGAAACTTTGTGGATTGCCACTCTCATTAAAGTGCCAAGATAATGAGACTCATGATCATGCTCCCAAATCATGTTAATGAGGACATTGAAGAAGATGAAGAAGGATTTGAGTTAAAGTGGTTTTTTGTTAGCATGGCAGTGGGATTTGTAGTTGGTTATTTTGGTTTACTTGGCACTTTATGGATTAAGAAGGGATGGAGGAATGCATGCTCTATGTACTTGGAAGGTATAATAGACAGAGTGCAGTTGCTATGGAGAAATTAATTAAGCCTCATATCATATATGAGATTATATATTGTTATTATGTTTTATATAAGATTTAAGGTCAATCTTTGTTATGTGATATGTATATATATACATGAGGAGGCACATATATACGTATGTATGTATTTGGACTTGCGGGTTTTCTTTTTCTTTCTTTTTTTTTTTTTTTTTTTTCCTAATGTTCATTGTAAGAAAAATATAACAAATCAATAATATTCATGTTCCTTGTCATGGAGAAACACTTGGGTGAAGAAACTTCATAGGCCTGCTTCATTTTTTATTTTATTTTTTTGTAATCACAACATTAAATCGTCCAAAATTGATATGAATAAGTTTTTGTTTCTCCACTCGCTGAATCATAGAATATGCCTTATTAACACTCGATCCATGACCAAGATCTGATTACGAACATGATCAAAGCAGTCATTGTAACGACCCGAAAATTTGACTTGTGCCACGTGTCAAGTCAAGGTCGTATGAGTCCCATGAGAAACTATATCAATCAATCATTAGACTCCAATTCCATCATTTTAGTATGATTTCCACAATCACAATAAGGAATTTGAGCTAAACATGCAAGTTCATCCCATAAATTCTTCAATTTTGTATAATACTTCGCTATTGACAACTCTCCTTGAGTTATTGAACAAATTTCTCGTTTAAGCTGATAAAGAAGAGGTCAATTGCACAATCCATACCTCTCTTTAAGATCCAGCCACAAAGCATGTGCGGACGAAGAGTACAAGAAAGCCTCAACAATCTCCTTGGAGATGGAGTTAAGAATCCATGAAATTACCATGAAATCAACCTTGCACCAACGATCAAAGTCTTGATGATCCTCATCAGCTTTTGTACAAGTTCCATTAACAAAACCGAGCTTCATTTTAGCTCCCAAAGCAATACGCATTGCTCGACTCCATGAAAGATAGTTAAGATCCGTAAGTGGATTAGTAACCAGAACCATACCCGGATGATCCGAATTTGACAAGTATAATGGACCTTCAACACTATAAGGCTGTGTATTCTGAACATTAGGTATAGTAACTTGTCGATTTGCATTTGCATGTGTGTGTGCCGCATATAGTCAAGACTGCAAACGAGATGAAAACCAGAAATCTCCCAGATCAAAGTGAGGAAAACACCTCACACAGCTCCATAAAACTCAAAATCTTGAGTTCGCTTCTCAGATCTGATACACAAACCTCACAAAGCTCACAAGCTCAAATTAGAGCTCACAATTTGTAGATATGAATCACAGATCAACAAACAACAAAAAAAAAAACCTAGGGTTTGGATCAAGCTTACACTGCTATGATACCATGAACAATCATCAAAGGAAAACAGGTTTTTTTATTAATTACCAAAAAATGATTTACATGACACACTTGTTTCACCTTATATAGTGGTGTATGTGTCTAAGCTCTCAACACTCACTTGGGTCACACAAGCACGTGACCTCAAGTTATCTAACTCACACACAAACAATTACAACAATAACAATAAAAAGAAAAACAGTAACAAAACAATATGTACAACACAATAACAAAGTAAAGAACAATACTTACTACACTTATTTATCGCGGTAAATTAAACCTCGAAAAGCTATTATCATCCTGGATCAGATGCCGCTAAGTCGAAAGTTCAAGCATGTTGTGCATTGCGGTTTCTTCCCAATCTGAAACTTCTTGCCTTCACTACCACACAGACGGGGATTATTGTCATGTCGTCTATAAACCGAAAGAAAGCGCACCTCCACGACTTGTTTAATAACAAAGAGCGCAGACGCTCCAAAATCCTACAACAAAACCAATTGACATGCTTATGAAAAATGGCAGCCAGTCTTCTTTGTCTTCTTCATGATTTAGGCCGTGGATGTCAGGATGAGTTGCGCAATCTTTCAGTGGAGCACCGCAGAGTCCTGGATTTCCAGCATAAATGGATGGATCCGGTAGCGTTTGGAGTTGGTTGCCGGATGGGATTCTTCCAGATAAATTGTTGTTTGACAGGTTCAAGTGATTCAAGGAATTCAAAGCGGAAATGCTTGGAGGAATTGAGCCTGATAATTGGTTTCTTGATAGATCAAGCACTTCTAATCTTTGCATAGAGCCGATCTTCTCTGGAATCCTTCCGGTCAACTGATTCATAGACAAATTCAAGATACTTAATCCCAAGAGCCATGTTATCTCTGTAGGTATCTCTCCGGAAAAAGCATTATGTGAAAGGTCTATGCTCTCCATAAATTGAAGAGTCCCATTATATTCCAGTTCAATTCCTCTAGTTATCCACACATTCACATGGTTTACAAATTTGGGACTATTAATTTCCATGGAGATATTGAGAATGGGTTGGTTGGATGGACAGTGGCCATTCCACTAAAATTGCCAAAGCAATGAGGGATGGTTCCGGACAACCCATTGTGTGCAAGGTCTAAGATTCGAAGGGAATGAAGAAGACAGTGGTGTTCATGGATGAAACCACTGAATGAATTGGACCGCAAACGAAGAATCTCTAGGTGTGGAAGCCTTTTCCCCATCCACATTGGCAGATTGCCGAGAAGCTATTCTCACCAAGATCAATTACACGCAAGGGACCCAATGTTTTCAAGTTGGGGGGAAGATTACCTGAAAAACCATTTTTGCTCAAACTCAAGATTGAAAGCTGAGGTGCAGACCAAATGGAAATGGGAACCTTGCCGGACAGGTGGTTGTTTGATAGATCTATTACTTCCAAAGACTGTAGATCCTTCCAACATTCTTGCGGTAGTTCTCCGGATAAATTGTTGCTTGAGAGACTAACGATTGTCAACCATTTAAGATTGCATATGGATGAAGGGATGCTACCTTCTATCAAGTTATTCGAAAGGGTTAGAAATTGCAAATTTGGCATTGTTTCATTTATGTTCAATGGAATAGTTCCACTAAACAAATTGCCTCTGAGATTTAACACAGCAATCTCAGTGGACTTTAAACCATTTCTAAATTCAAGTGGAACCTTGCCGCTAATTTGGTTATTGGAAAGGTCCAAGAATTGAAGACTTGGATATATTTTTGGAAACCAATTAGGAATCTTATCTGAGATTCCAACATTTTTAAGCATGATGTTGCCGAGTCGATTTAGATTTTGAAGCCATGAAGGGAAAATAGGACCTAATTGACAATTAGTCAGATCAAGGTCAGAAAGTTCAGTGAAAGGACAAACCCAGTTGGAACTCAAATTGAAAAACAAGGGTTTGGGAAGTTTTTCATCAAAGCTGATAAACAAAAGTCTTAGATTTGCAAGGTTGGCAAAGTGATCTTCAGTTAATTCACTGTCCCAAGCATTGAGAGAGAGATCCAGCAACTCCAACTCTGAGAGCTGCCCCAGAGACTTGGGAATGGCCCCATTCATGCTAGTTTCCGGAAAGATAAAGAATTCTCAAGCTTTTTAGATTCCCTATCGAGTAAGGCAAATTACCTGTAAGTTTGGTGTGTCCTAGTTCAAGAGTCTCTAATAAGCTATTTGGTCGACACAAAGATATGCCATTCACAAACTCTGCTATCTCGCCACTTATATTGTTTCTTGATAGAGACAACTCCTTCAACTTGCAAAACGCACCGAAACTCAATGGAATTGGTCCTTCAAGGTGATTATCTTCGAGTTCAAGACACTCGAGAGAAGTCAAGTTTGCCAAAACATCAGGAATGGGACCTGTGAGATCATTGAACCCCAAAAGAAGAGTTTTGAGAGAAGTCATCTGCTCGATAGCTTTAGGAATGGGACCCTGAATCTCAGTCGCACTGAGATCAAGACTTTGAAGAGCAGTGAAATTGATAATAGCTTTAAAAAAGAAACCTCCAAAATTGTTGCCGCTGAGATCAAGGACTGAGAGTGTGGTGGTGAAATTAGTCATGAGAGGAAAAGAAGAAAGTTGACAATTGGACAAATGTAACTCTGACAAAGAGTGCAGCCTGTTTATGTATTGCAATGATTCACCTGTTTTACTAAGATCCAACCCACTCAAGTCTAGGTATTCCAGTGAAGTGAGATGGGACAAAAATTGAAGTTCCTCCTTTGCGTAGAAACAAGTATTTGAAAGACCAAGGTGATGCAAGTATGAGAAGTTTCCCAATTGTTGGGGAATTCTTCCTTCAAAGCAATTCCAAGAAAGATCAAGGTACCTCAACTCCTTGACTGAGCCTATGAACTGATCCGGAATGCTGCGGAATGCGTTGTCACTCAAGTCCAAGTACTTCAAATGTTTCAACTGAGCCAAAGCAGGACTTATCCCGCCACTTAGTTCTGTGGCTTCTGCCGTGTCCTTTATAGTATTAAGATCGAGCTCCTCCACATAATCGGTGACGTTGTTGCAACCTACGCCATGCCATTTGCAACAGTCTTCATTGTCTAGTCGCCATGAAGAGAGCATGTTTGAAGGGTCTTCCACGCCTTTCTTAAAGTCTAGTAACGCCAACCTTTCAATGGAGTGACAATTACCAACTTTGTGATCATCACTGCATGAGCAAAGCTTGGCTGTTTGGAGGTAGGGACCGAGAAACAGTACTAGAAAGGAAAGGAGGATGGCAGATTGAATGGAAGCAATGGCCATGTTTACTTTGCAAACTATTGATCTGTAGTTGTTGTAGTTCATATATTATGAATTTATATGCACATATATATATTATTATTATTATATATATAAGGAAAGCCCAGTGAATAGTACAGTTACTCGTTTGAAGTAATTGCGTGTGGTTGGGTAGACTTGACTTAATTAATTGCTCAGACTTGACTTTTTTTTTTTTTTTGGTAATCTTGACTAAATTAATTGCTCCTGCATGTATTGCATATGTAGCAAATATATGTATTAAACGAAGACATACTTTTTCAAGTTCAAAAGGGCATCCATAAAAGGGCATCCATTTGAAAAGAAATTTCAAAATTGTTATATTTTTGTACATATCAAGGAATTACATGTTTTCAGCATTGGCTAAGGACTGGTCCAAAATATTTAGGCCTTGTTTGTTAAGGGTGAAGTTATCTCCCAAGAGATAACTTACAGGGAGTTGGAAACTAATCTTATTTGATTGCTCAACTTGTCTACAAGTTATCTCTCAACTTACCTCTTAGGGTGAAAAATTTTCCCACCACCCCTCCTAGGGAGTTATCTCTCGAGAGTTGTAAACACAATTACCCCTAATTAATGACTTATTTACTACCATATCTCTCTTGTTTTGAGGTTGTTTATGTCAATTTATATTTTTTATTATTTAAAATTTTGAAACTTCCCTACGAGTTTAAAGTTGAACTAAATATGAAAATATTAACTTCAAAGAGATAACTCTCAACTAACACTTGTAAGTTAGCAAAAACGACCAAACGAGGCCTTAAAGACCATAGCAAAATGCTTGTTGGGAGCCCCTCTTATGGTAGGTTTGACTTAGAAAAAAAAAAAAAAAGCCATGATGACTTTTCACTATGGGATTCCATCAAATCAAAGTCACCTTTAGGATATCAAAATGGCACAGACTTCTCAATTTGCAACAAATACCAACTAATGGCGGAGCCATGTATGTACATGACCCCCAATACTATATAGTATATGTTTTTATTTTTATTTTACTTAATGTATATATGTCACACCCGATCTCGATATACTTAAAAGATTTGGATGGACTATCCACGAGGCCAATATCGAGTATAATTGAATATTGAGAAATACAAAATAAAACTCACTTATTTATTTTTTTATAATTAGTTTCCAATATTCCTTAACATTACAAAACACGCTCCTACCCTCCTCATTACTACTAGGTATTTTACATGAGAGACTATACATTATTTATTTGACACGGTCAACTCATAACCTATTTTGAATTCATTTTCATTCGCGGGCTTGAGTGGTATCTAAAATTGTTAGATTTAATGAGCTACCAGCTTAATAATTTCTTAATTACAAACCCGTTAATGCAAAATATATAGCAAAATAATAACAACAACATATATTACCAAACATCAATAAATATCGGTTAGTAACCACATCGGTAGACCTCTTAATTTTACCTTAAGGCTGAAAACTACACCATGGTCACAAATATGATTTAAAGTGTTCGTCGACACGAGACCAAATTTGGTGGACCATAATAACTAGACTTGATCATCGGGCGGGCTCGGGCGATGTTATACATGAATCCGTGTTGGAAGGCGTTCATACCAAAGTCGTACAATTAGGACCTCGATATGGTTCTATTCCATTCATGCCTAGGCGAGCTTTTTTTTGTAAGTCATGTCCATCACGGGTTGGGCTTGGGTTGGGCTTAAATTAGCCTTTTAAAAATATTAACAAAAAAAAGTTTTGAAAATTGATTATAGTGAAGCAAAACATAGTATAATAAATATATACATATGCAATTAGATGACAAGAACAAAGGATTAACACATTGATTTAGATTTTAGTGTAGCATTTGGGCAATTTGGGTTCAAACTTTTACTTTCTCAATTTTTAAAGATATATATATATATATATACATTTTGGACACAAGTATATACGAGCAAGGGCCAACCTAGTAGTTTGGGTTGATAAGTGCAAACCCAAGCTCGGCCCACAAAATACCGAGCCATCACAGGCTTCAGCCAGGTCGGGCCCTATTGAGATTTTCGCAGTGTTCCTTTTATAATTTAATAAGAGTGTCAAATGTTATGACATACATAAAGAATTAACATGTAACAAGAAAATTACCTTATTCCGTAGCTAGCAAAAGTTTTCGCAGTGTTCCTTTTATAATTTAATAAGGGATGAAAGAAAGATAGTTAGGATGCATTGGTGAATCGATTTTCTTATGTGTAGTAAGAATAGTTTTAAGGTCGCCATCCGTCATAATGATTCGTAATAATGAAATTGTTAAATGTTGTTATCGATCATAATAATTTAGATAAAGATAAAAAAAAAAATTTAGTTATAGTTATTGTAAGGAAACTTCTCCATAGTTTTCTAAGAACAAAACATCGTTTTCAATAATAAATTTTTAGGTAAGGATGGAAAAACTTTCTCTTCTTTCCTTAACGATGAAGTGAAAATGTTTACGGTCGTTATCAACTTTAATATCTAAGAGGCTTCTCGTTCTCTATTTATTATTTAATCTTTTAAGAAGATTTTGTGTTTTTCGAGGCATGAAATATTTAGGGTGCCACATATATATAAATTTGTTAGTGTTACAAATGGACTAGAACGTAATTGTTTTTCATGTTTTTTTTTATCAATTTAGTTGTTTAGTTAGAGACAAAATAGAAAACTACACAACATAAGTAATAATTTTTTTTTAAAAGTGTAGAAATCAATTTTTGTATTCGTTTTGTATATATGTGATAGATTAGGAAATGACAATTGTGGTAGTTTGGTCACCTGCAAAGACGACCTACAAATACCTCCATTGAAAAACTTGACTCAATAAAAATTGTAAAAATTTGACGAGGTAGGGGTATATCAAAGTTAACTTGAGACACATTAATTAGAAGATATTTGAATGGTTTGGAAAGCTCATCATCAATTGCATTTAATCGAGCACAATGGAAGAATTTGAACCATATAGCCGACTCCAATTAATTTGAGACTGAGGCTATGTTGTTGTTGTTGTTCCAAAATATTCGGGGGCCAAGAGCAAAATTTTATTTTGGGGCCCCTCAATTATAAATGTGTGAAAAAAAGAACAAATTTTTATCAACTACTTAAAACGATATATGCAAAACACACAAAAATCTTACTCAACGGATGCATAATAGGCTTTATAGCATGATCAAATCTCTCAAATATTTTCAAAATAATACAAATTAAATAAAACTTTATTTTTTTTAAAAAAGTAAAATGTTGTCACGTTTAAAAATGACAAGTAGAAGATAAGTCAGAAAGATGGAGGTGTAAGTTGAAAGAGTTGCTTGTTAAAGTAGAAAAAATAGAATTTACTTGGATAAGTATACAAATAATTTACCAATCAATATTTTATCACTTATAATTAATAATTCTTCTTAGAAAATCAAAAGAAGTTTTTAATTTTAGAATAAACTAAAAAAATATGTGTGTATTCACCCCCTTTCAGGGTTGGCCCTGACAACAACCTCTTTATACTAAGTGATTTTACTATGATAATTTTACACTATTTTTAAGTTAGATTGTGGGGTCTTTGGAGACCGTTAAAGACAAATCATTTTTATCAATGATGATTTCTCTATCGAATTTTTCTCTATCCTTTTGCATATTGTCATAGTTGGTCCAAAACATGTGTGCTTCTTTCAAGGTATTTGTGCTTCCATATATTGTAGGGAAAATATATCATACACACGAATCAATCATCATCGACCCATATTTTTGTCACGACCTAACCTAGAAGAAGATAAAACCTTGGCTCCGCCCCTGCTACCAACTGTTGAACTTTTGTACTTCAAATTTTATATTGTTCCAACACCAACTACAAGGATCACGGTGTAGTTTTTGTAACTTTTACTCTGGAAAATGTAGGCCTAGTACTTGAAGGATTTTCGGGAGAGAGTTCTATAGAAATGAAGGGAGAGGAGGAGAAAGACAATCAAGGATTACTTCTGTATGCTGTGATTCATTTATGTAGGACATGAGACTCAAAGTTTTCTAGTTTGATGAGAAATGATTGATTTTGATGTCTAAGAATATTTTCTTCGTGTTTCACCAAGTAAATTGATCATCAAATGTTAATTAACTAATTTGTTTCACAATTATTGTTTTTTTCGATTTCAACAGGAGTCTAACCCACAACATCCTCAAACCTTGCTTTTTTTGACAAGTGATGGATTGTTCGTCATCTCACTAGAGATGCTTTGGCAGCTAATTTGTTTCAAGATTGAAATGCAACTTTTTTCTAGTAAGAAAGAAAACCATCTTTTGTTGCCCCTACGGAAGACGAAATATTGGTGCTACTTGCTCTTAAATATGTTATTATGCACCTGACTTACTTTTTTATGAGCATCTATAAAATATATATTTTATTTATAAAAATAAAAAATTTGTTTTTATACTTTAAAAAATCGGTATTTAAGTTGGGTCGAGTTTCACTTTTCGCTTTAACCTAACCTATGTTGGGCAAGGAATGGTACTCATGTCCATGACAAGTCTACCTACTAATCAAATAAGCAATTTTTTTTTTTTAATTTCTTTGAAGAAAAATGTTTTTATAACTAATAATGGGCATGCACGTTTTAGCATCAATTACTTTTTGCATCGATATGTATTGACAAGTGTGTGTTTGTATTGAGTTACCGTTGCAAAATTAAAATTTTAATTTCTATTATTATAACCTTAATCATCGAAGCATTTATGGTGAGACGGTACATCAGTAGGGACAGGGACGGAACCATCCATAGGCATTGCAAGGGGCTTTAGCAAAATTTTGAAACTAAAAATACACATTGTGAAAGGAAAAAATAAAGAAAAAATTAACAAATTTAGCTTAAAAGTATTTTTTTTTATAACGCATTTAGTTTAAAAGTAGCTTAGAACATGTCACACAAGCATATCCAATTTCCTTTGCTATTATATGTTGTATTTGATTATTTAAAGATTAAATAGAGGTGCTTTTAATTGATTTATTTTATCAATTAATAACATTTTATCCAAATAATTAATATTAGTTTGTTATAAAAATACAACACTTAATCAAACACAATGGAATAGTTTGATCCATATAATCGACCCAAATTAATTTGGGACTAAGGCTATGTTATCGTATAAAAATACACACTCAGACTTTTATATAAAAGAAATAACATGCATGATAGTTGTAGTTTCCAAAACTGAAATGCATTTGATTAGGGTGTACATAATTTTTTTTAATGGGGTTGATACCAATCTACCATACAGACTGCCCCCAATATTAATTATATGAGTTATATATGGGTTACAAAAATTTTGAGGAGAGCTTTGGCCTCACTCACCCATTGCATGCCTTCGTCTTACTAATAATAATAGATGCATTTTTTACCAAAAAGTTTGGTTTAGGGATAGTGTGAGTTAAGCACCCGCTTGAGAGTCTGTCTATAGAGTCTAAGATGACTTTCTTAAAGTCTAGTAACGCCAACCTTTCAATGAAGGGACATTTGTGATCATCACCGCATGAGCAAAGCTTGGCTGTTTGGAGGTAGGGACAGGGAAACAGTACTAGAAAGGAAAGGAGGATGGCAGATTGAATGGAAGCAATGGCCATGTTTACTTTGCAAACTATCTATAGTTGTTGCAGTTCATACATTATGAATTTATGTGCACATGTATAAGGAAAGCCTGGTGAGTTGTACAGTAACTCGTTTTAAGTATTTGCGTGTGGTTGGGTACACTTGACTTAATTAATTGCTTAGACTTGACTTAATTAATTGCTCAGACTTGACTTAATGTTTCTTTTTTTTTTGGTAATCTTGACTTATTAATTACTCCTGCATGTATTGCATATGTAACAAATATATGTACCAAAAAAATGTTAATAAATTATTTTCCTTAATTAATACGAAGACCTCTAGTCTAGGATACTTTCTCAAGTTAAAAATGGCATCCATTTGAAAAGAAATTTCAAAAATTGTTATATTTTTGTACACATCAAGGAATTATGTGTTTTCAAAGCATTGGCTAATGACTGGTCCAAAATATTTAAAGACCCGAGCAAAATGCTTATTGGGAGCCTCTCTTATGTAGGTTTGATAGGTTGCAATTATTTCTTTTTGAAGCTCAGCTGACGACTTGAAAAAAAAATGGTAGTACTATTTGGACTCATGAGTGTGGACTCAAGAACTTTTTTTATTACAAAGTCATCCTCAAGTAATTAATGAAACACACACAATCACTTGTAAAATTTCTTTGTTACTCCTTAAATATTTGTAAAAATTTGAAAAACCTCCATATGAGTCCGGACTCATGAATCTAAAAAAGAAAGTCATGATAACTTTTCACTTTGGGATACCATCAAATCAAAGTCACCTTTAAGACATCAAAATGGCAAAGACTTCTCAAATTGCAACAAATACCAACTAATGGCGGAGCCATGTATGTACATGAACCCCAATACTATATAGTATATGTTTTTATTTTTATTTTACTTAATGTATATATAAATTTGTTAGTGTTAGTGTATCAATAAATAAATTGACTAGAACGTATTTGTTTTTCATATTTTTTTAATCAATTTAATTGTTTAGTTGGAGAGAAAATAAAAAACTACATAACAAAAGTAATAATTTTTTTTTAAAAAAAGTGTAGAAATCAATTTTTGTATTCGTTTTGTATATATGTGATGTACAACAACCTCTGTATAGTAAGTGATTTTACTATGATAATTTTACACTATTTTCAATTAGGTTGTGGGGTCTTGGAGACCGTTGAAGATTAGTCATTCTTATCGATGACGATTTCTCCATCGAAATTGTCTCTACCCTTTTGCATATTGTCACAATTGGTCCAAAATATGTGCTTCTTTCAAAGTCTTTGTGCTTTCATATATTGCAGGGAAAAATATATCATACACATAAATCTATCATCATAAACCCATATTTTAGTCATGACCTAGTTCAAGGGAAGATAAAATCTTGGTTCCTCCCTTGCCAACTACAAGAATCACGGTGTAGTCTTTTGTAATTTTTTCCTCTTTGATTCACATGGTGATCACGCTATGTTTTAGGGATCACCCATCCATGTATAATGCGTACATACAACTTTATGCAATGAAAGTTATGTTCATATCAAAAAAATGTAGGCTTAGCAGTTGAAGGATTTTTGGGAGAGAGTTCTGCAGAAGTTAAGGGCAAGAATCAATGATTACCTCTATGCAGTGTGCTTCATTTCTATAGGAATACGACATGAGACTCAAAGTTTTCGAGAGTGAGAAGAGAAACTATATATTGATTTGGATGCCTAAAAATTTCTTCTTTGTGTTTCAACAAGTAAAAAGAAAATCTTCAAATGTTAGTTAACTAATTTGTTTGACAATTTTTTTTTTATTTAAACGAGAGTCTTACCCACGACATCCTCAACCTTACTTTTTTTGGTAGATAATTTGTTTCAAGATTGAAATGCAACTACTTTTTTATAAGAAAGAAACCAACTTTTCTTACCCCTTACGACAGACGAAATGGTGCTACATGCTCTTACATCCGCAATTATACACCTGGCCTACTTTTTTTTTTTTTATGAACATCGCATCTAAAATACATATTTTATATATATAAATAAAATTTTGTTTTAATACTTTAAAAATTTGTATTTAGGTTGGGTCAAGTTTCACTTGTCGCTTTAACCTAACCCATGTTGGGCAAGCAAGGGTACCCATGTCCATGACAAGTTGGGGTGGGCAGCGGTCTCCGCAAAACCGCCCAAACCGTGCGGTCTGGTCTGGTTTTTAAAACTCGCGGTTTGAGGGTGGTTTGAAAAACTTGAAAATCGCGAAATCGCAGTTTGGTGGCGGTTTTCATTTTGAGAAAACCGTGGTTTACCAAACCGATTGTAGTTTAGTAATTTTCCTCAATTTACTTAAAACCCTAACAATATAAAGTTATAAAAAGTTACTCCACACTTTGCCTCCTCTCAATCGCGGTTCACCAAACCTTCTCAACCGTTCATCTCCATCACGGCCCAAATAAAAAATTTGTCCACCAGTGGAGAAACCTAGCTTTTTTTTTTTTTGCAAGCATAACAACCCTATATATAAGGAGAACAACATTAACTAGGAGCTAAATTGTGCTCCAATAACAAGAGAACTCCATGTGAACATTAAAGTTTCATTTGCTAAGTGGTCCGCATATGCATTGTTGTCTCGAAACATATGGTGAATAGAAATGTCCCAATCAAGGGAGAAGAGATGCTTAATGTCCACATTCTATTTTATTAGCTGGAGAGTCTAGCTCCTTTATAACAGCAAAGAGATGTCTATAAGTCCGTTAGTGAAAATATTGGGAATTTTTGTGGCAGTTAAAACAAACCGCCACTAAAATTTCCCTCTCTGAAACTCTCTCTTACATGTTCAGATGAAAATCAATCCTCACTCAGTAATCAAACGCGACACTTTCGAAACCCTAAAAGAGAGAAACCGAGAGAAGCCAACACAAAATCTTCAGAAAATTGGCACAAATGGCGTCGTTGAAGGTCCCGTTTTTCGCTCCAAGCCGATCAGACGAAGAGTTTCAGGTTTCGACCTCATCCGGTTAGGTTTTCGATTCCGAATTGTTGAATTTTCAGTTCTTTTCAATTCTTTAGAGTTAACTTCATGATTGGAATGCTTTCTATACTCTGATCTGCGTAACCTAGTTTTCTCGCAACATAGCAAAAATGGCATGAATTCTTAACATGTGTTCTGTACAGTCAATGTTAGTAGAGCTTTTTTTTTTTTTTTTTTTTTTTTTAGGGTTTATGTGTTGTTAGTATAGACAACTCGATCTGTATCGACTCGACTCGACTCGACTCAAATATTTGGAATATGGTTACCAGAAGAACCTCATTGATATGTATATGTAGAAACCTTGAAACAAATATTAACAAACATGACAAAGTTCTGATTACAATAAGCAAGGATAAAATTCATGACTTATTTATCGTAGTAAATTAAACCTCGAAAAGATATTATCATCTTGGATCCGATGTCGTTAGGTCGAAGATTCAAGCATGTTGAGCATTGTGGTTTCTTCCCAATCTGAAACTTCTTGCCTTCACTACCACACAAACAGGGATTACTGTCATGTCATCTATAAACCGAAAGAAAGAGCACCTCCACGACTTGTTTAATAACAAAGAGCCGCAGACACTCCAAAATCCTACAACAAAACCAATTGACATGCTTATGAAAAATGGTAGCCAGCCTTCTTTGTCTTCTTCATGATTTAGGCTGTGGATGTCAGGATGAGGTGCGCAATCTTTCAGTGGAGCACCGCAGAGTCCTGGATTTCCGCGTAAATGGATGGATCTGGTAGCGTTTGGAGTTGGTTGCCGGATGGGATTCTTCCAGATAAATTGTTGTTTGACAGGTTCAGGTGATTCAAGGAATTCAAAGTGGAAATGCTTGGAGGAATTGAGCCTGATAATTGGTTTCTTGATAGATCAAGCACTTCTAATCTTTGCATTGAGCCGATCTTCTCTGGAATCCTTCCGTCAACTGATTCATAGACAAATTCAAGATACTTAATCCCAAAAGCCATGTTATCTCTGTAGGTATCTCTCCGGAAAAAGCATTATGTGAAAGGTCTATGCTCTCCATAAATTGAAGAGTCCCATTATATTCCAGTTCAATTCCTCTAGTTATCCACACATTCACTTGGTCTACAAATTCATGACTTTTAATTACCATAGGATATATTGAGAATGGGTTGGTTGGATCGACAGTGGCCATTCCACTAAAATTACCAAAGCAATGAGGGATGGTACCGAAAACCCATTGTGTGCAAGGTCTAAGATTCAAGGGAATGAAGAAGACAGTGGTGTTCATGGATGAAACCACTGAATGAATTGGACCGCAAACGAAGAATCTCTAGTTGTGGAAGCCTTTTCCCCATCCACATTGGCAGATTACCAGAGAAGCTATTCTCACCAAGATCAATTACACGCAAGGGACCCAATGTTTTGAGGTTGGGGGGAAGATTACCTGAAAAACTATTTTTGCTCAAACTCAAGAGTGAAAGCTGAGGTGCAGACCAAATGGAAATGGGAACCTTGCCAGACAGGTGGTTGTTTGATAGATCTATTACTTCCAAAGACTGTAGATCCTTCCAACATTCTTGCGGTAGTTCTCCGGATAAATAGTTGCTTGAGAGACTAACGGCTCTCAACCGTTTAAGATTGCATATGGATGAAGGGATGCTACCTCTTATCAAGTTATTAGAAAGAATTACACACAACAAGTTTGGCATTGTTTCATTTATGTTCAATGGAATAGTTCCACTAAACAAATTGCCTCTGAGATTTAACATGCCCATCTTAGTGGACTTTAAACCATTTCTTAATTCAAGTGGAAGCTTGCCGCTAATTTGGTTATTGGAAAGGTCCAAGATTAGAAGACTTGGATATATTTTTGGAAACCAATTAGGAATCTTATCTGAGATTCCAACATTTTCAAGCTTGATGAGGCCGAGTCGATTTAGATTCCAAAGCCATGAAGGGAAAAGAGGACCTAATTGACAATTAGTCAGATCAAGGTCAGAAAGTTTAGTGAAAGGACAAACCCAGTTGGAACTCAAATTGAAAAACAAGGGTTTGGGAGGTTTTTTATCAAAGCTTATAAACAAATATACTAGATTTGCAAGGTTGGCAAAGTGATCTTCAGTTAATTCACCGTCCCAAGCATTGAGAGAGAGATCCAGGAACTCCAGCTCTGAGAGCTGCCCCAAAGACTTGGGAATGGCCCCATTCATGCTAGTTTCCAGTAGAAAAAGAATTCTCAAGCTTTTTAGATTCCCTATCGAGCAAGGCAAATTACCTGTAAGTTTGGTGTGTCCTAGTTCAAGAGTCTCTAATAAGCTATTTGGTCGACACAAAGATATGCCATTCACAAACTCTGCTATCTCGCCACTTATATTGTTTCCTGATAGAGACAACTCCTTCAACTTGCAAAACGCACCGAAACTCAATGGAATAGGCCCTTCAAGGTGATTATATTCGAGGTCAAGACACTCGAGAGAAGTGAAGTTTGCCAAAACATCAGGAATGGGACCTGTGAGATCATTCACCCCCAAAAGAAGAGTTTTGAGAGAAGTCATCTGCTCGATAGCTCTAGGAATGGGACCCTGAATCTCATTCCAAGTGAGATCAAGAATTTGAAGAGCAGTGAAATTGAGAATAGCTTTAAAAATGAGACCTTTAAAATTGTTGTGATCGAGATCAAGACTTTGAAGAGTAGTGAAATTAGTCATGAGAGGAAAAGAAGAAAGTTTACAACCGGACAAATGTAACTCTGACAAAGAGTGCAGCCTGTTTATGTATTGCAATGATTCACTTGTTTTACTAAGATCCGACCCACTCAAGTCTAGGTATTCCAGTGAAGTGAGATGGGACAAAAATTGAAGTTCCTGCATAGAGAAACAAGTATCTGAAAGACCAAGGTGATGCAAGTATGAGAGGTTTCCCAATTGTTGGGGAATTCTTCCTTCAAAGCAATTCCAAGAAAGATCAAGGTACCTCAACTCCTTGACTGAGCCTATGAACTGATCCGGAATGCTGCGGAATGCGTTGTCACTCAAGTCCAAGTACTTCAAATGTTTCAACTGAGCCAAAGCAGGACTTATCCCGCCACTTAGTTTTGTGGCTTCTGCCGTGTCCTTTATAGTATTAAGATCGAGCTCCTCCACATAACCGGTGACGTTGTTGCAACCTACGCCGTGCCATTTGCAACAGTCTTCAATTTGCAACAAATATCAACTAATGGCGGAGCCATGTACGTACATGACCCCCAATACTATATAGTGTATGTTTTTATTTTTATTTTACTTAATGTATATATGTCACACCCGATCTCGATATACTTAAAAGATTTGGATGGAATGTTCACGGGGCCAATAGAGTATAACTGAATATTGAGAAATACAACATAAAACTCACTTATTTTTTATTTTTTTTATAATGAGTTTCTAATATTCCTTAACATTACAAAACACGCTCTTACCCTCCTCATTACTACTAGGTATTTTACATGAGAGATTATGCATTATCTATTTGACACGGTCAACTCATAACCTGTTTCGAATTCATTTTCATTCGCGGGCTTGAGTGGCATCTAAAATTGTTAAATTTAATGAGCTAGCAGCTTAATAATTTTTTAATTACAACCATGTTAATGCAAAATATATAGCAAAATGATAACAACATATATTACCGAACATTAATAAATATCGGTTAGTAACCACATCGGTGGACCTCTCAATTTTACCATAAGGCTGAAAACCGCACCATGATCACAAATATAATTTAAAGTGTTCGTCAACACGAGATCAAATTTGGTGGACCATAATAACTAGACCTGATCATCGAAAGGCTCCGGGCGATGCTTACATGAATCTATGTTGGAAGGACTTTATACCAAAGTCGTACAATTAGGACCTTGATATTATGGTTCTATTCCGTTCATGCATAGGCTTTTTTTTTTTGAAAGCCATGTCCAAACCCGCTTCTGAGTATTGCAAGCTCAAGCTCGTCACGGGTCGGGCTTAGGCCAAGCTTAAATTGGCCTTTTAAAAATATTAACAAAATTTTTTTTTGACAATTGATTACAGTGAAGCAAAACATAGTATAATAAATATATACATATGCAATTACATGACAAGAACAAAGGATTAACACATTGATTTAGATTTTAGTGTAGCATTTGGGCAATATGGGTTCAAGCCTTACTTTCTCATTTTTTAAAGATGTATATACACATTTTGGACACAAGTATATACGAGCGGGCCAGCCAGGCTTGGGTTGATAAGTGCAAGCCCAAGCTCGGCCCACAAAATACCGAGCCTTCACAGGCTTCGACCAAGACGGGTCCTATTGAGATTTTCACAGTGTTCCTTTTATAATTTAATAAGAGTGTCAATGCTATGACACACATAAAGAATTAACATGTAACAAGAAAATTATCTTATTCAGTAGCTAACAAAAGTTTTTGCAGTGTTCCTTTTATAATTTAATAAGGGATGAAAGAAAGATAGTTAGGATGCATTAGTGAATCAATTTTCTTATTTGTAGTGAGAATAGTTTTAAGGTCGCAATCCGTCATAATGATTCGTAATAATGAAATTGTTAAATATTGTTATCGATCATAATGATTTAGATAAAGATAAAGATTTATTTTAGTTATAATATTAACATGTTATTGGGAGGAAACTTCTCCATAGTTTCCTAGAATAAAACATCATTTTCGATAATAAATTTTTAGATAAGGATTAAAGAACTTTCTTTTCTTTCATTATCAACTTTAATATCTAATAGGCATCTCGTTCTCTATTTGTTATTTAATCTTTTAAGAAGATTTCGTGTTTTTCGATGAGTGAAATATTTAGAGTGTCACATATATATAAATTTGTTAGTGTTACAAATGGACTAGAACGTAATTGTTTTTCATGTTTTTTTAATCAATTTAGTTGTTTAGTTAGAGACAAAATAGAAAACTACACAACATAAGTGATAATTTTTTTTTAAAAAAAGTGTAGAAATCAATTTTTGTCTTCGTTTTGTATATATGTGATAGATTGGAGAACGATGATTGTGGTAGTTTGATCACTTACAAAGACGACCTACAAATACCTCCGCTGAAAAACTTGACTCAATAGAAGCTGTAAAAATTTGACGAGGTAGGGGTATACCAAAGTTAACTTGAGACACATTAATTAGAATATATTTGAATGATTTGGAAAGTTTATCGTCAATTGCATTTAATCGAGTACAATGGAATAGTTTGATCCATATAGTCGACTCCAATTAATTTGCGACTGAGGCTATGTTGTTGTTGTTATTGTTCCAAAATATTCGGGGGCCCAGAGCGAAATTTTATTTTGGGGCCCCTCAATTATAACTATGTGAAAAAAAAGAACAAGTTTTTATTAACTACTTAAAACGGTCTATGCAAAACACACAAAAATTTTACTCAACGTATGCATAATAGGCTTTATATCATGATCAAATCTCTCAAAGTATTTTCAAAATAATACAAATTAAATAAAAGTTAATTTTTTTTTAAAGTAAAATGTAGCCACGTTTAAAAATGACAAGTAGAAGATAAGTCGCAAAGATGGAGGTGTAAGTTGAAAGAGCTACTTGTTAAAGTAGAAAAAATAGAATTTAATTTGAAAAGTATACAAATAATTTACCAAGCAATATTTTATCACTTATAATTAATAATTCTTTTTAGAAAATCAAAATAAGTTTTTAATTTTAGAATAAACTAAGCCCCGACAACAACCTCTGTGTAACGGTCCGCTTTAATTAATCTCGTTAACTTCCAAATTACATATTAAGATTCTAAGCTCAGACCCACGTGGATGTCGCGGAAAAGTCTAGGGCACGTTTAACGAGACGAATTTTATTATTTTGTGTAGCGAGTGTTTATTTATTTTACTATTATTTAATAGTTAGCGCCGCGCTAATTGAGAATTACATTTGGTCACGTTGTGCGCGTGTAGTGACGAGACTGTACGACGTCGCGGTATGCGCGTACCGCGGGTGTATGAGGTAGTACGGGATTTAGTTGTCACATCACACATCACATCACCTATCTAATCACCATACCTAAACCAATCACTCATTTTTTCTCTCTCATTTCCAAAATCAAAAAAAAAAGTCACCTATCCTCACTCACTCTCTCTCTACCCGACTCTTCTTCTTCCCCCTCTCATTCTCACTTTCTTCTTCACTTCCACCTCTTCACCACCAAGCTCTCCATCACTCTCTCGACTCAGTCGCACATCTCTCGCGGTGCTCTCTCCACTCGGCAACGCTCGCGGGAAGATCTTCTAATCGATGTGAGTGTGGCAATTTTTGTTAACTTTTATGGAGAAATTTAGAGTTTAATACTGATCGTATTGTTGGATGGTTGTTGGTGGTGTTGTTGTTGTTGTGTGCTTAAACAAAACAAAAAAAAAAGCAAATCGTCTCTGTTATGCAGAGCCGATTTGAAGAAAAAGGTCGTCAGCAGGATTGGGCCTGTTGGCCAGGCCCATGTGGCTTCGGGCGACCCGGCCGAGTCGGCCGGCCGAGCGGCTCGAACCGGTGGCTCTGGTTGGGTCGACCCAACCAAATCGAGCTCGGTTCGGGCCCAACCCACCCTAAATTAATTTTAATTAATTAAAATTTTAAAAAAATTAAATTAAATACATTTTTAAATTAAATAAATATAAGAAAATGAAAAATAGCTAAGAAATTATGAGAAAATCCAAAAAAAAAAGAAAAATTTAATAAAGTGGAAAAATATAAAATAACTGTTTCGATGACTTTTGGGGCATTGGCACCCCGGTATAACTCAAAAAATGTGTCGAAATTAGACTTTTTGAAACAAAATTTCAAAATTTTGGTCACACATTATAAATTCTTTTAATGTTACTCTAAAATAAAAAAAGTGATATAATTGAATACCATGAACTTATGAGACTATAGTCGGGTATCGGGCGTGTATCTCAAGGCATGAGCGGATCATTTTGAAGAGATATTTGCGATTATTTGTGGTAAGTAAACCCACGAGAAAGTCAGCTTAGAATTTACTTATTTTTATTGTAAATTATTTATTTCACATTACTTCTAACCAGTTCGGTTTTCATGTTTAATCTATTCCCGCGTGTGTCTGTGGATGGTCGAAGGAACGGTGTGACCCATTTTCGGCTCTCTCGTTGATGATGATCCGAGCGTTGCTATGGTGTTGGTCATACCTTAGACTACACGTGAGATATCTCTCAGTGAGTCAATGATCTCGAGAGCGAGTTGACGTGAGGCTCACATCCGTCACAGATTTCCTCTCATCTGAGGCGTTGGGCGGAAGTTTACTTTCTGACCAACAGAGTTCCTCATTTCGACCGTGAAAAGGGGTATGGGTTTCATCACCTCTGGGGCCTTCTCGGTTTAGTATTTTCGTCCCAGGACTCGACAGCTATACACCACACTCGCGTTTCATATTCTTAATTATCTCACGGCTTATATTCATGCTTTACATTCATGTTCATTTACTTTATATGCATGAATTGTAGTCGTTTTCTTAGATTTATTGTGAATGTTAACTGAGTTTATCTGGGATTTACTCACTAGAACTTGTCATTGTTTGTTGGAGGCAAGTTGTCGATCCTACGACGAGCCGGGGGAAGGCGGTGATTGGCGACTACCTCTGATCTGGAGCGCCTCCACTAGCTTATTCGTAGGTGTTTGTATTTACATATACATATTTTTTGGGATCATTTTGGAAGACTTTTTCACCTGATACATGTATATTGACACCTATTATATATTTTTGTCGCCTTAACTGATATACATAGTATCCTTTTGATGGGTTTCCATCCCATAAGTTGTTAACTAATGCATAACTTATTTACATTAATTATACGCATGTCATTAAGACTTCCGCTATTAAAAATAACATGAATAGAATTAAAATAAACAAATTAAATTGTAAAACTTTTTAACTTAGCATATTTCGATAGAATATTAATCTTTTAAAACAACGAAATTTACTAAGTCGGATTACAAGATGGATAGTTCGCGGGCCGTCATAGACAGGTGTGCAAGTGACGTAGCATGACATGGTGACGTGTCCGACGACCTCGGAATTTGGTCACACTCTGTATACGAAGTGATTTTATTATGATAATTTTTCACTATTTTTCAGTTAGGTTGTGGAGTCTTTGGAAACTGTTGAAGACAAGTCATTTTTATCGATGATGATTTCTCTATCGAATTTTTCTCTATCCTTTTGCATAGTGTCACAGTTAGTCCAAAACATGTATGCTTCTTTCAAGGTCTTTGTGCTTCCATATTTTGTAGGGAAAATATATCATACACACGAATCAATCATCATCAACCCATATTTTAGTCACGACCTAACCCAGAAGAAGATAAAACCTTGGCTCCACCCCTACTACCAACTATTGAAATTTGTAGTTCAAGTTTTGTATTGTTCCAACATCAACTACAAGGATCACGGTGTAGTCTTTTGTAACTTTTCCTCTTTGATTGACACTGTGATCACACCGTGTTTAAGTGTGTACATACAACTTTACGCAGTGAAAGTTATGTTCGTATATAGAAAATGTAGGCCTAGCACTTGAAGGATTTTCGGGAGAAAGTTCTATAGAAGTGAAGGGAGAAGAGGAGAAAGACAATCGGATAACTTGTGTGTTGTGCTTCATTTATGTAGGACACGAGACTCAAAGTTTTCTCAATTTGAATAGAAATGATTGATGTAGATGCCTAAGAATATTTTCTCCGTGTTTCACCAAGTAAAATGATCATCAAATGTTAATTAACTAATTTGTTTCACAATTATTATTTTTTTCGGTTTCAACGGGAGTTTAACCCACAACATCCTCAAATCTTGCTTTTTTGACAAGTGATGGATTGTTCGTCATCTCACGAGATGCTTTGACAGTTAATTTGTTTCAAGATTGAAATGCAACTTTTTTTCTTATAAGAAAGAAAACTAAGTTTTGTTGCCCTTATGGAAGACGAAATATTAGTGCTACTTGCTCTTAAATCCGCAATTATACATCTGACTTACTTTTTATGAGCATCTATAAAATATATATTTTATATATATAATTAAAAATTTGTTTTAATAATATAAAAAATTGATATTTAGGTTGGGTCGAGTTTCACTTTTCGCTTTAACCTAACCTATGTTGGGCAAGGAATTAAGGGTACTCATGTCCATAACAAGTTTACTTACTAATCAAATAAGCAATTTTTTTTTAATTTCTTTTAAGAAAAATGTTTTTATAACTCGTAATGGACATGCACGTTTTAGCATCAATTACTTTTTGCATCGATATGTATTGACAAGTGAGTGTTTGTGTTGAGTTAACATTGCAAAATTAAAATTTTAGTTTTTATTATTATAACCTTAATCGTCGAAGCGTTTGTGGTGAGACGGTACATCAGTAGGACGAAACCAACCATAGGCATTGAAAGGGGCAACTTTAGCAAAAATCTTGAAACTAAAAATACACATTGTGAAAGGAAAGAAATAAAGAAAAAATTAACAAATTTAGCTTAAAAGTAATTTTTTTAATAACGCATTTAGTTTTAAAGTAGCTAATCAATGATGAACATGTCATACAAGCATATCCAATTTCCTTTGCTATTATATGTTGTATTTGATTATTTAAAGATTAAATAGAGGTGCTTTTAATTGATTTATTTTATCAATTAATAACATTTTATCCAAATAATTACTATTAGTTTGTTATAAAAATACAACACTTAATCAAACACAATGAAATAATTTGATCCATATAGTCGACCCAAATTAATTTGAGACTAAGACTATGTTGTCGTATAAAAATACACACTTAGACTCTTATATAAAAAAATAGCATGCATGATGGGTGTAGTTTCCAAAACTGAAATGCATTTGATTAGAGTCTACATAATTTTTTCTAAGGGGATTGGTATCAATCTACCATACATACCACCCCATATATTATATGGGTTATACATGGGTTACAAAAATTTTGAAAAGGGCCTTGGCCCCACTCGCCTATAGCGTGCCTTCGTACTTGTAATAATAATAGATGCATTACTTACCAAAAGTTTGGTTTAGGGAGAGTGTGAGTTAGCACCCAATTGAGTTAAAAACAAAGCTTAAATTTAAGAGGGTCGCTAAGGGCACCCCACCAATTCATGAAGGCACCCAACTAATTTGTAAAAATTCCAGCAAAAATGGAAAAGACCATTTTGCCCCTGTATATATATAATGGTTCAAACCCCACAAACCATTTTGACAAGGAGTTAGGGCACCCCACAACAAGCTTGAACTACAAAGCCACAGCCACATTGTGTTTGGCGAAGAGCTGGTCGATTTTTGCTCGTCCGACAGCGAGGTAACAATGTTTGACAACCATATTCGGGTTTTTTAGAACTGTTTAGTTGTGTATAACTGTGAAAACGATGATTTGTTTGTCAACGTAGGGTTTGGTAGTTTCTTCAAATCCGAACTTGTTTCCACTATATAATGTAGGATTGTACTGCTACTGTGGAAGAGGAGGTCGAACTCACGAAAATTTTGCAAGTTTTTTGTGTTTTTTTTGCGGTTATCCGAACTTTCTGTGGATGTGCGCGATTGTATCGGCCTCGCAGGACCGAGATTTATGGTGATATCTCGTCATATAGGACCGATAGCTGTACGTCGGTCACGTATTTGTAAAACCGAGAGTACTCGGTAACTCTCGGTCTTTTGTGAGCGATACTTAGAAGAAAGTTTCGGATATGTACAACCGATAACCTTTTTTTTTTTTTTTTTTTTTTCGGTTTTTCGTGTTTGTGCTGTACATTTTGGTTGAATTTAAACATATCGCTTCTAAATGTTCGTCATCTACCAGATCTGTTTCCGATGATAACATTCAAAATCTTTCTGATGCAGATTTGTGACCCTGATACTAAGAGTCTCCTACGGTTACCATGAATCTCGGCATCCATCATCCTTTGGTAGAGGTCATTTGTCAAGAATTATTCAACAATGGTGTTGAGATTGACTGGAATCCTCCTCCAAGGCGGCATTCCCTTAACATTTTCACATATCATATCAGCCATGTGTGGACACAAGATGATATTTGTATTCTATTTGGCTTATGGTATTTATTGGGATGTCCCATTATCCGTGTGTATATTCATTTTCCGACTATCACGCGGTTCCCTGATTATGTGTATGCTGCTTTCTGGGAATTTCTCTATTTTTCCCCCGCATCGTCACATTGCATTATCCGTTACCAAGGACCTAGCGACTAATCAGGCCCATGCCATCCTCACATCAAGCCCATGCTTCATAGACGTGTCTAGCCATCCGGCCCATGCCGCAGTGCTTTTGCTTTTGGTCTCTTATTATGTAAAGTAATAGGTACTATTTGCTTTCACTGTTTACTTTTGTCTGGTTGTAATTATTATATATTTTGCTTTTTGAAGTGGCTTTGCTTTTACTAAAACATATTCCTCATGACGCTTAATATGTAGGACTACCTTTCCATCGCTTATGATTGTGTTCTTTGCAGTTTTAATCATCAAGTCTTTTTATTATATCTCTAATGTTCCTTGATATTTCCTAAGATCACCTAGTGACCCTGATACTAAGTATCCTCATCTTTCCTTTAATATCATCCCTAGTCACCGGTGCCTACGGACGAGCCATACTTAAAAAATTTACAACATATAAGAGCATGGAACAGAACCCAACAAAAAATTTACAAAAAGTAATGTTCAATTTCATCCATTTCTGATGTCTCGGTCAAGCGGGTTCGTGAACCAGCCCATGTTTTCGGTCACCCATGACCGACAAGTGTTCCTATATATCGGCTAGGGCTGGCAATAGTTGCTCGGTCCCGTTTGTCCGGTTGTGTCCGGACCCGTTTTAAACGGGATCGGGCAAAATTTTTGTAAAAAACATACGGGACTGGACACTTTTTTTTGTCCGTTTTAAAATACGGGACCGGGTTTGGGCAAAAATTTCAAAAAAAGGGGTACCCGTTTGTGATTAATTTGAAGGGCATATTAGTAATTTCACCGTAAAAAAAGGGTACCCTAAACCTAATTTCACTCACTGCCTCACTCGACTCACTCACGCGCACTCAAATCTCACCTCTCACTCTCACTCACGCTCATGCTCTCTCTGAGTCTCAGACTCTCACGCTCTCTCTCTCTCACATCGCCGGCTCCTCCTAAATTTAACAATATAAGTTTTCTGGTTCGATTGATCCGTTCGATCTACACACACGATGTGCATACAACCTGGTTCGATTGAACTCGATGCATAATCCAACCAACGGTACAACAAAAATACTCAATTCACCCGTTACTGCGCCATCATTTTCATTTGTTTTAGCCGCGCTGTGAACTCTCACGCGTAACTTTCACGCTTCGCTTTACATTCTACGCGACACTCAAATCACCGCCTCTGCACCTCTCTCTCTCTCTCTCTCTCTCTCTCGTCTCTACAAGACATCGCTCTCGTCACTCTCTCTCTCTCACAAACGATTCTCTCTTCATCGATCATGGCGAGCACAGATCACGAGGACCGTAGAGACGAAGAGGAGACGACCGTCGCGGCCGAAGACGAAGACACAGGAGCGCACATCGCTCCGATCGTCAAACTCGAGGAGGTCGCAGTCACCACTGGAGAAGAGCATGAAGACGCGATCCTCGACATGTGCGGTTTTTATCGATTTCTAGGTTTTCTTTCGATTCGATGCGATTCTAGGGTTTCTGTTCTTGAAATTAGGGTTTGTGGATGTGGATGTGTCTGTGCTGCGTGGTTTGTAGGAAAGCGAAGCTGTACAGGTTTGACAAGGACGGGAATCAGTGGAAGGAGAGAGGAGTCGGTGCTGTGAAGCTGTTGAAGCACAAGGAGACTGGGAAGGTGAGGCTGGTTATGCGCCAGTCGAAGACGCTCAAGATCTGTGCGAACCATCTAGGTCGGTTTTGGTTTCGTGTGTTGGTGTTTTGATCTGGTGGTTAGCGTTTAGGGTTTATGGTTTGAATGATTTGGACAATGTGCACCATCAATTGCACTAAATCGAGCGCAATGGAAGTGTTTGATCCATGTAGTTGTTTTGATCTGGTGTTTGATTTGGTTTTGTTTGATGAAGTTTGTTGAGTTGAGATTTTTGCTGTCTTTGTTGTTGCGTTTGCAGTTCTGCCGACGATGTCGGTGCAGGAGCATGCTGGAAATGACAAGTCTTGCGTCTGGCATGCCGCGGATTATGCGGATGGGGAATTGAAGGATGAGCTCTTTTGTATTCGATTCGCGTCGGTTCAGAGTGAGTTTCTTTTTTCAATTGAATCTAAATATTTTCGTGTTGTTCATTTGATGTTGTTTTTAATATTCACTAGATTGATTTTAGACGTATGTATGTGCTGATTAGAGTAGTGTCTTAATTCAATGACCTTTTGTCAGGAGTTTAATTGAATTTTTGTGCTAATGGTGTGTTCTGTGCTAGAAAGGCATATCCATGTGAATCGTGTGTTCGAGTAGATTTTTTTGTTGGATTTCTAAAAACGCTGTGGCAACTTAGTTCTGGCCCCTAAAGGAATATTAATATTTGTCACTTTGGTACTGATGTGCAATGAATTTAACATTTCATAATGGGCATTTTTTTTGATATATACTCAATCAATCTTCTATTTATTTGCTGATGTGCTGAATTTATCGTTATTTCTGATAATGGCCTATTACATTGCTGTTCCTGTTAGTTTTGTAGATTATAGCGATTGTCATGCCCTCAATGGTTGTGGAATTGGATTTTTTTTTCTGCCTTTCATGTATAGTTTGTGATGATAGATGAAAAGATAAATGTTCTGCATGTGCATTTCTTTTTGTTGCCCTCATAAAGTATGATTGAGAACCCATTTGTAAACATATCACAAGTAAATAAGGGCAAGGGTAGTTCATCCATGAACGCTTACATAACTCTGGAACAAAGAACTTAAGGCTATGAATCCATGGTTCGATTGCTCGACCTAGGAAAAAGATAACGGAAAAGGGCATATAGAAAACAAAAGCATCTCCTTAAACAAACAATTGACCATGGAAAAGGCATGCTAAGAGCCAAATATATGTAGAAGTGAAGAACAAGGAAATGCATGGACTAAGAATACCTGACATTAATAGGAAGAGGCTATACATTATACTTGAGTACCTCTCAAACCAACAACACACTCAATGAGTTATTGATTTAGGAGCAAATAAATTGCATCTTACCAAGAAACAATGGAAGTATCCAGCTGTCCAATCAATGGGTCCAATGTAAACAACATAAGTGAATAAAGAATACGTAGCAATTATAGAACATTTCTTTAATAATGCCATAGGAGACCTTCATGTGAATAAGTCTTTTAAAGAGTCATAATCATAATGAAAATTTAATATCACGTATATGCAAAAGTAGTATCAATAGGAAAATGAGGAGAATACCAGATTCCAAGATGAATTGAGTCATGATAAATAAGAAGTGCAATAAAGTTTAGGTAAAGGGTCAACAAGATAAAATTAAACTTAAATTAATGTAATAAAAAACTATAAGGACTGCCCTCAGTATTTCTGTAATTCCTAATCCTATAAAAGAGAGCAACAAATAAGCACTATTAATACTTGTATTAGAAGTAGTATTTAAATTGGTGATAACATGATATTATATATTGACCGCGAACAATTGAGTTTTTAAAGATATTTTATCACTGAAACAAGAAATGCCATAGGCACAAGTGTGAATTGCAACAACTAAGATTATGTTGGACGTTGTAACACACGGCTTCACATAAATATTGACAAATACTATATGGATTGAAGAAAAGGTGAAATAGTGTTGCTCTGTTAATTAAATCAAAAGTATGAATGAAAATATTTGCTTTTAAGGAAACTTGATGGAGGAAGGAAGAATCTGAATGACGCGTCATACAAAAGTTAAGCATGAATTATCAAACATCAAACAGAACATGTGCCTTAGGAGTCATTGTAATGAAGGAAGCCATTGTATTCAAGGCGGACTTTCTTGTTATAAGAAGCCCGAAATAGGATATCCAAGGAAGACTATTAATTAATTGAAGATTGACCCACAACTCTCTACCAATTATAAATAATTAACCAAAATACATAAAGACTGAAATAATTAACAAGTTGTGAAGGATGAAAGAGTATGATTAACCAAGTCTTTGTTGTATATGTTTACTAAGTAGTTCTTGGTTTGGCAGAACAAAGACGTCACAGAAGCTATTCAGAAGGTTGCAGCTGCTTATGACTGCAAGATTGTTGAAGGTGTTCTTAGTCATCAGCTTAAGCAGTTTGTAATCGACGGGAACAAGGTCGTGCTGAGTGTCTCCAATCCTGAAACTAGAGTTGATGATGCAGAGTTTGAAGAGAATGAAGTATATGCAATTGACATAGTCACCAGCACAGGGGATGGCAAGGTGAATGTTAAGAGATGTTATTATCACCGCCGTTGTTATCCCCATTGATAATCAATGGCTTACATGCACTCTCCAAATGAATACAATTATTGCAGCCTAAGTTGTTGGATGAGAAGCAAACTACTGTTTATAAAAGAGCTGTGGACAGAAACTATCACTTGAAGATGAAAGCATCGAGATTTATCTTCAGTGAAATTAGTCAGAAGTTTCCAATCATGCCATTTACTGCAAGGTTTCTGCATGAACTGCTATTCTAACTCTAGTAATGTGCATGTTTCCTTCCATTATTTCTGAATGATAATATTTCCTGTGATAATGTTGGTTTTTCTTGTTTGCTTTCACATTTTGTTAGAGCTTTGGAAGAGAAGAGGGCTCGTCTTGGACTGGTAGAATGTGTGAACCATGGTCTCTTGCAACCATATCCCGTCCTTCATGAGAAAGCTGGTAAGCATTGGTGTGAAACTAGACATGCTTATTTGCTTTCACAAGCTCTATTTAATATATCTATCGAACACTATGTTTTGGTTTGTTTTACATTCATAATCAATTGTTTTCTAAAGTAACATCCCGGATTCTTGTTTTGAAGCAAATATGAAAAAGTATGTTTGTCTCTATGTTCGGTTGTGATTTGATTGATTCATGCAGTTTTCGTTGTTTTGCAGGTGATCTTGTCGCCCACATTAAATTCACAGTATTGTTAATGCCAAATGGTTCCGATAGAATCACATCTCATGGATTGCAGGAATTGCAACCAACAAAAACTATAGAAGACCCTGAAATCAAGTCATGGCTTGCTCTTGGGATCAAGTCTAAGAAGAAAGGCGGCGGGAAGAAGAAGAAAGGTATGTTATCCGCAATTGTGGAATTGTAGAATACATTAGTTGTTGACAAGGGGTGTCACAATCGATCTTTAAAACATCTGGATTAGGAAGTCGGACACATTGCAATGAAACTCATAAATTGGTCCATTCGAATGGCAGGTAAGAAGGTTGACAAGGCTGAGGAGTCAACGGAAGCTGAACCGATGGATGCAACATCTAATGGTGCGGCATCTCAAGAGTGAGATTTACAATTTTGGTGCTAATTAGCTTGTATTACTGTATTTGAAGGTTTTCTTACCCTTAATGTTGAATTACAACTGTGTAATGGTCTAACTGATGTTGTTTTTAGACTGACAGATGCATCTCATCACTTTTAGATTGTTAATCCATGACAATAAAAATCTTTTTTTGCTTTTAAAGTAGCCAAATTTTAACCATGAAACCTTATATGATAGATTAAAATTACACTTGAAGAATTGTGAGAGTGGGGAAGCTTCTCTTTATTGTTTAGTTTGTTATCCATGTTTTGAGTAATTCCATAATTGCTAACTAAACTTATGCGTCTATTGTGCATAGTTGTTGGCTGCATATTCTGCAGTTGCTGAATTCAATATAATTCTTTGAATCACCACTCATCTTGTTTGACATCTACCCAGGAGTGGTAGGGCACGGCTTGAGATTTTGGGAAAGTTTTTGGTTTTATTTTTATTTTGGTTCGATCTGGTTCGCAGATGAACTGGTGGTTCACTGAAAATCGTCTCTATGGTCGGTTTCGTTAGCTAGGTCAGCAAGCAAACATAACGGGTCCAACAATAAAAAGATCATTTGTGCACGCATTTTTAAAGTTTGGGACCAAATGTGGCATGTGCAAAAGTTTAAGGATCAATAACATAAAATTGTGAAAGTTTAAGAAACGAAAGATATGTTTTTTCATCACTTAATTTCGTTTATAGGAACTGCAGGGCAAACTAGTAGAGTAGCTATTTGGTTGATTACAAGACCAAATTAGTGGAATAACCATTTGGTTGACGAGCATTGACTAATATTTAACAAATTTCCTTGGAGAGAAGCTTCTTTTTTTTTTCTTTTTTTTTTATTTGTCAAAGCTTGACAAGACCAATTGACTAACAAAAAAGCACCAACTCTTTTATATAACCCTTTGTTGGCACAAAATAGAAGGCATAATTAAGTCAATGGGTGTGTAGAAGTTGCACAAATTCTTGTTTTTGTCGATAAATGCCCTGATGAGTTCGCGTCTAAAGCGAGTTAGTTTTGCATTGACAAAAGACAATTGTTTACTAAATAAATTTAAATCAGCAATTTTTGTTTTATTTTTATTAAACAAATGAGTAGCTTTTTGAAGTAGAAAGGATTGAAAGAAGATGAATGAAAGAACAAACCAACAAGACTGAACACGCACTAACACCCAATCTAAGGTTTATCTATTCAATTCTTCAATTCAATTGATAAAAGCTAACTAGTATAGAGTATTTACAACCTTTTATATTAACCACTAAAAACCCTAATTAACATATCAATACTATATATTTTATACTCTTGTAATATATTATATCATAATTCTAACATTAGACCTACATTAGCTACCACAACATTCTTAAACCCAAAATAAGAGAT
Source organism: Stephania yunnanensis (assembly GCA_039657365.1). Lineage (NCBI taxonomy): Eukaryota > Viridiplantae > Streptophyta > Magnoliopsida > Ranunculales > Menispermaceae > Stephania > Stephania yunnanensis. The sequence continues at coordinate 3,483,944 of CM077586.1, read as the reverse complement.
TGTGAGAGAGTGAGAGAGTGAGAGAGTGAGAGAGAGAGAGTCTTTCAATTCAGCGGCATTAAATCGAGTAAAATAAAAGAGTTTAGTCCGAGCAGTTATCCTAACTAACTTAGGATTGAGGCTTTCTTATTGTTGTTGCAAAGGCGAGTTTAGTCCGTGCAGTTATCTAACATCCCTTCAGCAACTCGATCTCAGCGCGAATGGTCTTGGAGGTCCAATCCCAGACATCTTTGTGAAGATGACTTCTCTCCACACCCTTAATTTAGGATCAAACATAAACCTCGTCGGCGGGTTGCCAAGAAGCTTGGGAGGACTTTGCCAGTTGAAGACACTAGATTTATCTGAAAATAGCATGTCAGGTGGGATTTCTGAATTTGTTGATGGTCTCTCAAGGTGTGCAAATACTAGCTTAGAAGTTCTGTATTTGCAAAACAACAATCTCACTGGACCTTTACCAGATTTAACTAATATTAAGCTTGGTGGGAACAAAATGCATGGACACATTCCTATGTCTCTAGGAAGGCTTTCGCGGTTGGAGGAGTTAGAAATCAATGGAAACTCATGGGAGGGAGCGATATCAGAAGCTCACTTCGCGACCCTCAAAAATCTTAAGCGTCTCTCTATCTTCCCGTCGTCTTCCAAGTCCTTGGTTTTCAATGTAAGCTCCAACTGGATTCCTCCTTTCGCCGGATTAGAACTCATCGATCTGTCTAATTGTCGAGTTGGCCCTCTATTTCCTTCATGGATTCAAACTCAAAGGAGCCTTCACCAGATAACTTTTGACAATGCAGGGATAATAGATACTCTACCAGACTGGTTCACAAGCACATATGCTAATCTCTCCTTTTTGGTTCTTTCAAATAACCAAATCAGGGGCACTGTTCCGCTGAAATACAACTGTTCAAGTTCTCAAATTAATGTGTTCGACGTTTCGACGTTGGACACAACTTGTTTTCAGGAAGCATTCCTTCAAACATCAATGAAACAATGCCGATGTTGACACATTTAAAACATCATTTGAACTTGTCATACAATGAATTGGTTGGGAGAATTCCATCTGGGAATCAACTGCAGACGCTTGAGGATCCGTCTATCTACGAGGGGAATTCGAAACTTTGTGGATTGCCACTCTCATTAAAGTTCCAAGATAATGAGACTCATGATCAGGCTCCAAATCATGTTAACGAGGACATTGAAGAAGATGAAGAAGGATTTGAGTTAAAGTGGTTTTTTGTTAGCATGGCAGTGGGATTTGTAGTTGGTTAATTTGGTTTACTTGGCACTTTATGGATTAAGAAGGGATGGAGGAATGCATGCTCTATGTACTTGGAAGGTATAATTGACAGAGTGCAGTTGCTATGGAGAAATTTATTAAGCCTCATATATGAGATTATATATTGTTATTATGTTTTATATAAGATTTAAGGTCAATCTTTGTTATGTGATATGTATATATATACATGAGGCACATATATATGTATGTAACTATGTGTGTTTTTGGACTTGCGGTTTTTCTTTTTTTCTTTTCTTTTTTTTCCTAATGTTCATTGTAAAAAAATATAACAAATCAATAATATTCTTGTTCCTTGTCATGGAGGAACACTGGGTGAAGAAACTTCATAGGCCTACTTCATTTTTTTTATTTTTATTTTTATTTTTTTTGTAATCACAACATTAAATAGTGTTAAGTTGAAATATTTCATAAGCCAGTGTTCATTTTTATCAATCTAATTTGAGATTGAGACTTAGTCATTTTTTTTTTCATGAGGGCTAGCGGCTAGCGTTTCCATCTTAAAACAAAATACCCATTTTGAGATTGACACTTTCGAAACCCTAAAAGAGAGAAACCGAGAGAAGCCAACACAAAATCTTCAAAAATTGGCACAAATGGTGTCGTTGAAGGTCTCGTTTTTCGGAACATTAGGTATAGTAACTTGTCGATTTGCAGCTGCATGTGTGACCGCCATAGTCAAGACTGCAAACAAGATGAAAACCAGAAATCTTCGAGATCAAAGTGAGGAAAACACCTTACACAGCTCCATAAAACTCAAAATCTTGAGTTCGCTTCTCAAATCTGATACACAAACCTCACACAACTCACAAGCTCAAATTAGAGCTCACAATTTGTAGATATGAATCACAGATCGACAAACAACAAAGAAGAAACCTAGGGTTTGGATCGAGCTCACACTGCTCTGATACCATGAACAATCATCAAAGCAAAACAGGTTTCTTTATTAATCACCAAATATTGATTTACATGACACACTTGTTTCACCTTATATAATGGTGTATGTGTCTAAGCTCTCAACACTCACTTGGGTCACACATGCACGTGACCTCAAGTTATCTAACTCACACGCAAACAATTACAACAGTAACAGTAAAAAGAAAAACAGTAACAAAACAATACGTACAACACAGTAACAAAGTAAAGAACAATACTTACTACACTTATTTATCGCAGTAAATTAAATTTCGAAAAGATATTATCATTATGGATCCGATGCCGGTAGGTCGAAGGTTCAAGCATGTTGTGCATTGCGGTTTCTTCCCAATCTGAAACTTCTTGCCTTCACTACCACACAGACAATCTGAAACTTCTTGCCTTCACTACCACACAGACGGGAATTATTGTCATGTCGTCTATAAACCGAAAGAAAGCGCACCTCCACGACTTGTTTAATAACAAAGAGCCGCAGACGCTCCAAAATCCTACAACAAAACCAATTGACATGCTTATGAAAAATGGTAGCCAGTCTTCTTTGTCTTCTTCATGATCTAGGCCGTGGATGTCAGGATGAGGCGCGCAATCTTTCAGTGGAGCACCGCATAGTCCTGTATTTCCGGCGTAAATGGATGGATCTGGTAGCGTTTGGAGTTGGTTGCCGGATGGGATTTTTCCAGATAAATTGTTGTTTGACAGGTTCAAGTGATTCAAGTAATTCAAAGCGGAAATACTTGGTGGAATTGAGCCTGATAATTGGTTTCTTGATAGATCAAGCACTTCTAATTGTTGCATAGAGCCGATCTTCTCTGGAATCCTTCCGGTCAAGTGATTCATAGACAAATTCAAGATACTTAATTCCAAGAGCCTTGTTATCTCTGTAGGTATCTCTCCGGAAAAATCATTATGTGAAAGGTCTATGCTCTCCATAAATTGAAGAGTCCCATTATATTCCAGTTCAATTCCTCTAGTTATCCACACATTCACATGGTCTATAAATTTTTTACCATGAATTAACATGGGATATATTGAGAATGGGATGGTTGGATGGACAATGGCCATTCCATTAAAATTGCCAAAGCAATGAGGGATGGGTCCGGAAAACCCATTGTGTGCAAGGTCTAAGATGCGAAGGGAATGAAGATGACAATGGTGTTCATGGATGAAACCACTGAATGAATTAGACCGCAAACGAAGAATTTCTAGGCGTGGAAGCCTTTTCCCCATCCACATTGGCAGATTGCCAGAGAAGCTATTCTCACCAAGATCAATTACACGCAAGGGACCCAATGTTTTCAGGTTGGGGGGAAGATTACCTGAAAAACCATTTTTGCTCAAACTCAAAAGTGAAAGCCGAGGTGCAGACCAAATGGAAATGGGAACTTTGCCAGACAGGTGGTTGTTTGATAGATCTATTACTTCCAAAGACTGTAGATCCTTCCAACATTCTTGTCGTAGTTCTCCGGATAAATTGTTGCTTGAGAGACTAACGGTTCTCAACCATTTAACATTGCATATGGATGAAGGGATGCTACCTTCTATCAAGTTACTCGAAAGGGTTAGAAATTGCAAATTTGGCATTGTTTCATTATTTATGTTTAATGGAATGGTTCCACTAATTTGGTTATTGGAAAGGTCCAATACTAGAAGACTTGGATATGTTTTTGGAAACCAATTAGGAATCTTATCTGAGATTCCAACATTTTCAAGCATGATGGTGCCGAGTCGATTTAGATTCCGAAGCCATGAAGGGAAAAGAGGACCTAATTGACAATTATTCAGAACAAGGTCAGAAAGTTTAGTGAAAGGACAAACCCAGTTGGAACTCAAATTGAAAAACAAGGGTTTGGGAGGTTTTTTATCAAAGCTGATATACAAACCTATTAGATTTGCTAGGTTGGCAAAGTGATCTTCAGTTAATTCACCGTCCCAAGCATTGTGAGAGAGATTCAGCTCCTCCAGCTCTGAGAGCTGCCCCAAAGACTTGGGAATGGTCCCATTCATGCTAGTTTTGTGAATATAAAGTCTTCTCAAGCTTTTTAGATTCCCTATCGAGTAAGGCAAATTACCTGTAAGTTTGGCGTGTCCTAGTTGAAGAGTCTCTAATAAGCTATTTGGTCGACACAAAGATATTCCATTCACAAACTCTGTTATCTCGCCACTTATATTGTTTCTTGATAGAGACAACTCCTTCAACTTGCATAACGCGCCGAAACTCAATGGAATTGGTCCTTCAAGGTGATTATCTTCAAGGTCAAGACACTCGAGAGAAGTGAAGTTTGCCAAAACATCAGGAATGGGACCTGTGAGATCATTCAGCCCCAAACGAAGAGTTTTGAGAGAAGTCATATGGTCGATAGCTTTAGGAATGGGGCCCTGAATCTTAGTCGCACTGAGATCAAGACTTTGAAGAGCAGTGAAATTGAGAATTGCTTTAAAAAAGAAACCTCCAAAATTGTTGAAGCTGAGATCAAGGACTGAGAGTGTGGTGGTGAAATTAGTCATGAGAGGAAAAGAAGAAAGTTTGCAAAAGGACAAATGTAACTCTGACAAAGAGTGCAGCCTGTTTATGTACTGCAATGATTCACCTATTTTACTAAGATCTGACCCACTCAAGCCTAGGTATTCCAGTGAAGTGACATGGGACAAAAATTGAAGTTCCTGTATAGAGAAACTATTATATGAAAGATCGAGGTGATGCAAGTATGAGAGGTTTCCCAATTGTTGGAGAATTCTTCCTTCAAAGCGATTCCAAGAAAGATCAAGGTACCTCAACTCCTTGACTGAGCCTATGAACTGATCCGGAATGCGGCGGAATGCGTTGTGACTCAAGTCCAAGTACTTCAAATGTTTCAACTGAGCCAAAGCAGGACTTATCCTGCCACTTAGTATTGTGGCTTGTGCCGTGTCCTTTATAGTATTAAGATCGAGCTCCTCCACATAACCGGTGACGTTGTTGCAACCTATGCCGTGCCATTTGCAACAGTCTTCATTTTCTAGTCGCCATGAAGAGAGCCTGTTTGAAAGGTCTTCCACGCCTTTCTTAAAGTCTAGTAACGCCAACCTTTCAATGGAGTGACAATTACCAACTTTGTGATCATCACTGCATGAGCAAAGCTTGGCTGTTTGGAGGTAGGGACCGAGAAATAGGACTAGAAAGGAAAGGAGGATGGCAGATTGAATGGAAGCAATGGCCATGTTTACTTTGTAATTGCGTGTATAAATTATGAATAATTTATATGCACACACGCACACACATGTATAAGGAAAGCCCAGTGAATAGTACATTAACTCGTTTGTAGTAATTGCGTGTGGTTGGGTAGACTTGACTTAATTAATTGCTCAGACTTGACTTATTTATTTATTTTATTTTTTTGGTAATCTTGACTTAATTAATTGCTCCTGCATGTATTGCATATGTAGCAAATATATGTATAAAAAATGTTGATAAATTATTTTCCTTAATTAATACGAAGACATTCTTTCTCAAGTTAGAAAGGGTATCCATTTGAAAAGATATTTCAAAAATTGTTATATTTTTGTACATATCAAGGAATTGCATGTTTTCAACATTGGCTAATGACTGGTCCAAAATATTTAGCCCTTGTTTGGTTAGGGGTGGAGTTATCTCTCAGGAGATAACTTACAGGGAGTTGGAATTTAATCTTGTTTGGTTGCCCACTTGCCTGCAAGTTATATCCCAACTTACACCCTAAGGTTTGAGAAATTTTTCCACCACCCCTCTTAATGAGTGATTTCCCAAGAGTTGTAGACATTATTACCCCTCATTAATGACTTATTTACTACTATCTCTCTCTTGTTTGGAGGTTGTTTATGTCAATTTATATTTTTTATTGTTTAAAAATTTGTAACTTCCTTACAAGTTTAAAGTTGAACTAAATATTAAAATATTAATTATAATGAGATAACTCTCAACTAACACTATATGTTAGCAAAAACGAATCAAACGAGGCCTTAAAGACCAGAGCAAAATGCTTGTTGGGAGCCCTTCTTACGGTAGGTTTGATAGGTTGCAACTATTTCTTTTTGGAGTTCAGCAGATGATTTGAAAAAAAAAAAAAAAAAGTCATGGTGACTTTTCACTATGAGATACCATCAAATCAAAGTCACCTTTAAGACATCAAAATGACACAGATTTCTCAATTTGCAACAAATACCAACTAATGGCGGAGCCATGTATGTACATGACCTCCGATACTATATAGTATATGTTTTTATTTTTATTTTACTTAATGTATATATGTCACACCCGATCTCGATATACTTAAAAGATTTGGATGGACTATCCACAGGGCCAGTATCGAGTATAACTAAATATTGAGAAATACAACATAAAACTCACTTATTTATTTTTTTATAATGAGTTTACAATATTCCTTAACCTTACAAAAGACGTTCTTACCCTCCTCATTACTACTAGATATTTTACATGAAAGACTATACATTATTTATTTGACATGGTCAACTCATGACCTATTTCGAATTCATTTTCATTCGCGGGCTTGAGTGGTATCTAAAATTGTTAGATTTAATGAGCTAACAGCTCAATAATTTCTTAATTACACCCTATTAACGCAAAATATATAGCAAGTAATAACAACATATATTACCGAACACCGATAAATATCGGTTAGTAACCACATCGGTGGACCTCTCAAATTTTCTTTAAGGCTGAAAACCGCACCGTGATCACAAATATGATTTAAAGTGTTCGACGATACGAGACCAAATTTGGTGGACCATAATAACTAGACCTGATTATCGGGCGACCTTGGGTGGGATCGAGCGATGTTATACATGAATCCACGTTGGAGAGACTTCATACCAAAGTCGTACAATTAGGACCTCGATATGGTTCTATTCCGTTCATGCCTAGGCGAGCTTTTTTTTTAAAGTCATGTCCAAGCCCACTTCTGAGTATTGCGAGCTCGAGCTCGTCACGGGTCGGGCTTGGGCTGAGCTAAAATTGGCCCTTTAAAAATATTAACAAAAAAAAGTTTTGAAAATTGATTATAGTGAAGCAAAACATAGTATAATAAAATATATACCTATGCAATTAGATGTCAAGAACAAATGATTAGCACAATGATTTAGATTTTAGTGTATCATTCAAACCTTACTTTCTCATTTTTTAGAGATATATATACACATTTTGGACACAAGTATATACGAGCAGCTCAGCCAGGTTTGGGTTGATAAGTGTAAACATAAGCTTGGGCCACAAAATATCAGGCCTTCACAGGCTTTTAGCCAGGCCAGGCCCTATTGAGATTTTTACAGTGTTCCTTTTATAATTTAATAAGAGTGCCAATGTTATGACATACATAAAAAAATTAACATGTAACAGAAAAATTACCTGATTTCGTAGCTAACAAAAGTCTTCGCAGTGTTCCTTTTATAATTTAATAAGGGATGAAAGAAAGATAGTCAGGATGCATTAGTGAATCGATTTTCTTATTTGTAGTGAGAATAGTTTTAAGGTCGCTATCCATCATACTGATTCGTAATAATAAAATTGTTAAATGTTGTTATTGGTCATAATGATTTAGATAAATATAAAGATTTTAGTTATAATATTAACATGTTATTATAAGGAAACTTCTCCGTAGTTTCCTAAGAATAAAACATCGTTTTCAATAATAAATTTTTAGATAAGTATTGAAGAAATTTCTTTTCTTTACTTAACGATGAGTGAAAATGTTTACGGGTGTTATCAACTTTAATATCTAAGAGGCCTCTCGTTCTCTATTTGTTATTTAATCTTTTAAGAAGATTTTGTGTTTTTCGAGGTGTGAAATATTTAGGGAGCCACATATATTTAAATTTGTTAGTGTTACGAATGGACTAGAACGTAATTGTTTTTCATGTTTTTTTTTTTTATCAATTTAGTTGTTTAGTTAGAGACAAAATAGAAAACTACACAACATAAGTAATAATTTTTTTTAAAAAAAAGTGTAGAATTTTTGTATTTGTTTTGTATATATGTGATAGATTAGGGAACGACGATTGTGGTAGTTTGGTCACCTGCATGCATAGACGGCCTACAAAAACCTCCCTTGAAAAATTTGACTCTATAGAAACAGTAAAGATTTGACGAGGTTGGGGTATAACAAAGTTAACTTGAGACACATTAATTAGAAGAGATTTGAATGGTTTAGAAAGCTCATCATCAATTGCAGTTAATTGAGCACGATGAAAGAGTTTGATCCTATAGCCGACTCCAATGGGACTGAGGCTATGTTGTTGTTGTTGTTGTTGTTCCAAAACATTCGGGGGCCCAGAGCAAGATTTTATTTTGGGGCCCCTCAATTACAAATGTTGAAAAAAAAGAACAATTTTTTTATCAACTACTTAAAACGATCTATGCAAAACACACAAAAATCTTACTCAAGGCATGCATAATAGGTTTTACAGCATGATCAAATCTCTCAAAATATTTTCAAAATAATACAAATTAAATAAAACTTTAATTTTTTAAAGAAGTAAAATGTAGCCACATTTAAAAATGACAAGTAGAAGAGGTGTAAGTTGAAAGAGCTACTCGTTAAAGTAGAAAAAATAGAATTTAATTTGAAAAGTATACAAATAATTTACCAAGCAATATTTTATTACTTATAATTAATAATTCTTCTTAGAAAATCAAAAGAAGTTTTTAATTTTAGAATAAACTAAAAAAATGTGTGTACTCACCCCCCTTCAGGGTCGGCCGTGACAACAACCTTTGTATACTAAGTGATTTTACTATGATAATTTTACACTATTTTTCAGTTAGGTTGTGGGGTCTTTGGAGACCGTAGAAGACAAGTCATTCTTATTAATGGTGATTTCTCTATCGAATTTTTCTCTACCCTTTTGCATAGTGTCACAGTTGGTCCAAAACATGTGTGCTTCTTTCAAGGTCTTTGTGCTTCCTATATTGTAGGGAAAGTATATATATCATACACACGAATCAATCATCATCAACCCATATTTTAGTTACAACCTAACCCAGAAGAAGATAAAACGTTGGCTTCGCCCCTGCTACCAACTGTTAAATTTTGTAGTTCAAATTTTGTATTGTTCCAACACCAACTACAAGGATCACGATGTAGTCTTTTGTAACTTTTCCTCTTTGATTCACACTGTGATCACACCGTGTTTTAGAGTGTACATACAACTTTACGCAATGAAAGTTATGTTCATATATAGAAAATGTAGGCCTAGCACTTCAAGGATTTTCAGGAGAGAGTTTTATAGAAGTGAATAGAAAGGAGGAGAAAGACAATCAAGGATTACTTCTGTGTGTTGTGCTTCATTTATGTAGAACATGAGACTCAAAGTTTTCTCAGTTTGAAGAGAAATGATTGATTTAGATGCCTAAGAATATTTTCTCCGTGTTTCACCAAGTAAAAAGATCATCAAATGTTAATTAACTAATTTGTTTCACAATTATTATTGTTTTCGATTTCAACAGGAGTCTAACCCACAACATCTTCAAACTTTGCTTTTTTGGCAAGTGATGGATTGTTGTCATCTCACCAGAGATGCTTTGGCAGCTAATTTGCTTCAAGATTGAAATGCAACTTTTTTTCTTATAAGAAAGAAAACCATCTTTTGTTGCCCTTACGGAAGACAAAATATTGGTGCTACTTGCTCTTAAATCTGCAATTATACACTTGACTTACTTTTTTATGAGCATCTACAAAATATATATTTTATATAAAAAAATAAAAATTTGTTTTAATACTTTAAAAAATTGGTATTTAAGTTGGGTCGAGTTTCACTTTTCGCTTTAACCTAACTTATGTTGGGCAATGAAGGGTACTCATGTCCATGACAAGTCTACTCAAATAAGCGAAATTTTTTTTTTTTTAATTTCTTTTAAGAAAAATGTTTTTATAACTCATAATGGACATGCATATTTTAGCATCAATTACTTTTTGCATCGATATGTATTGACAAGTGCGTGTTTGTGTTGAGTTACCATTGCAAAATTAAAATTTTAATTTCTATTATTATAACCTTAATCATCGAAGCATTTATGGTGAGACGATACATCAGTAGGGACAGAACCAACCATAGGCATTGAAAGGGGCAACTTTAGCAAAAATTTTGAAACTAAAAATACACATTGTAAAAGGAAAAAATAAAGAAAGAATTAACAAATTTAGCTTAAAAGTATTTTTTTTAATAACGCATTTAGTTTAAAAGTAGCTAATCAATGATGAACATGTCATACGAGCATTTCCAATTTCCTTTGCTATTATATGTTGTATTTGATTATTTAAAGATTAAATAGAGGTGCTTTTAATTGATTTATTTTATCAATTAATAACATTTTATCCAAATAATTAATATTAGTTCATTATAAAAATACAACACTTAATCAAACACAATGAAATAGTTTGATCTATATAGCCGACCCAAATTAATTTGAAACTAAGGCTATGTTGTCGTATAAAAATACACACTCAGACTTTTATATAAAAAATAGCATGCATGATGGGTGTAGTTTCCAAAACTGAAATGCATTTGATTAGGGTGTACATAATTTTTTCTAAGGGGGTTGGTACCAATCTACCATACAGACCACCCCCAATATTATACGGGTTATACATGGGTTACAAAAATTTTGAAGAGAGTTTTGGCCCCACTCACCCATAGCATGTCTTCGTCTTTGTAATAATAATAGATACATTACTTACCAAAAAATTTGGTTTAGGGAGAGTGTGAGTTAGGCACCCGCTTGAAAGCCTGTCTGTAGAGTCTACGACGACTTTCTTTAAGTCTAGTATTGCCAACCTTTCAATGGAGTGACATTTTACCAACTTTGTGATCATCATCGCATGAGCAAAGCTTGGCTGTTTGGAGGTAGGGACCGAGAAACAGTACTTGAAAAGGAAAGGAGGATGGCAGATTGAATGGAAGCAAAGACCACGTTTACCTTGCAAAATATCTATAGTTGTTGCAGTTCATACATTATGAATTTATGTGCACATGTATAAGGAAAGCCTAGTGAGTTGTACTGAGTAACTCGTTTAAGTATTTGCGTGTGGTTGGGTACACTTGACTTAATTAATTGCTCAGACTTGACTTAATGTTTCTTTTTTTTTTTTGTAATCTTCACTTAATTAATTACTCATGCATGTATTGCTTATGTAGCAAATATATGTACCAAAAAAAATGTTAATAAATTATTTTCCTTAATTAATACGAAGACCTCTAGTCTCGGAGACTTTCTCAAATTAAAAAGGGCATCCATTCACTAAAATAATTTTGATATTTAATAGAGGTTTCTAAACCCCTATTAAAGGGGGTGTTATTAAATAACACATAATTGATAAGAGTTTTAAAAAACCTCTATGTAATACATGTATTAAAAATTAAAACATAACACATTTTCACATGACATTTAATAACACTCTATTTAATAGAGGTTTTAAAACCTCTATTAAAGCCAAAAAAATGTTCTAGTGATTTGAAAAGAATTTTCGAAAATTGTTTTATTTTTGTACACATCAAGGAATTACGTGTTTTCAGCATTGGCTAAGGACTGGTCCAAAATATTTAAAGACTAGAGCAAATTGCTTCTTGGGAGCCCCTCTTACGGTAAGTTTGATAGGTTGCAATTATTTCTTTTTGGATCTTAGCTGATGACTTAAAAAAAAAAGGTAGTACTATTTGGACTTATGAGTCCGGACTCAAAAAATTTTTTTATTACAAAGTCATCCTCAAGTAATGAATGAAGCACACATAATTACTTGTAAAATTTCATTGTTACCCTTTAAATATTTGTAAACATTTGAAAAACCTCCCTATGAGTCCGAACTCGTGAATCTAAAAAAAAAAAAAAAGCCATGATAACTTTTCACTATGGGATACCATCAAATCAAAGTCACCTTTAAGACATCAAAATGGCAAAGACTTCTCAATTCGCAACAAATACCAACTAATGGCGGAGCCATGTATGTACATGAACCCCAATACTATATAGTATATGTTTTTATTTTTATTTTACTTAATGTATATATAAATTTGTTAGTGTTAGTGTATCAACAAATTGACTAGAATGTATTTGTTTTTCATATTTTTTTAATCAATTTAATTGTTTAGTTGGAGACAAAATAAAAAAAATACATAACAAAAGTAATATTTTTTAAAAAAAGTGTAGAAATCAATTTTTGTATTTGTTTTGTATATATATAATGTACAGTAAGTGATTTTACTATATAATGACTTCACTTATGCCCTGAGGTATCTTATAATTATTCCCTAAAATAAGACAAGGCATATACTAAACAATTGTATATGTAATGGCAGTGCAATATTGGAAAATGACGAATCATTGAATTTGTTGCGTTTTTCTGAATATTCGATTATAGTCATAGCATATATGGATGAGGATTCTATTCTAGAATATCTAGAAGAATCTTCACCCATTTTCTTCTAATGGCATCTATATACATTAAGATTAAATTTCATTTTGGTGGCATCGATATAATTGAAATTAATATGATTCATAAGTTTTTTGAGGATGATAGATAATTAATTATCTTGTACAAAGTAATGATGTGCCTTATATATATTAAGGATATGACATATATCTATGGATATGTTTGATATATAGTTTGTGCAATAAATGCTTATGAAATCATATTATGGGAATCTAGAAGATTTGTGTCGAGATTCTTCTAATGAGAATAGTCACAGAATCTAGAAGATTTGGTTTCAAAATCTTCTAATGAAAAAGGAATCTTCCTACTTAGAATGACAAAGTGAAGAGACGAAGAAGGCAAAAAGATAGATAAATCTTTGAATCTAGATTAATTTATTTGGTTGAAGGAAGCATACAGGAAATGAAGGAACAAATGAGATTTGTCATTAATTTGAAATGTAATCATGTTTCGTTTCAACATAATTTTTTATCAAGGGATGCTTTGGTTTTTTTCGGAAAGAAGCGATCAGTGATGAAATGATCAATTCAATTCTATTGAATTAAACTTGAGTTTTATTGATCTTTTACCAAGATCAAAGGCAATTTGGAGCATATGAGTATTCAAAGGGAATTAAATGCCAATAGAACTATAAATAATAAGTTCAAGGCTTGTTTCGTGGCTAAGGGCTACAAACAAAAATATGACATTGATTACTTTGATACTTGTGTATGTTTTGCAAGGGTTACATCCATTCGGGTGTTAATACGCTAGAAAGAACAGTTGTTTCTTGAGGACTCAAAGAAACATAGATTCATTGTTGAATCAGATTTTAATGCCCTAGCAAATGTAAGGAATCGGAATGACTTAAAAAATTATTAATAGGAAATACCATTATGGAACAAGTCATGTCCGGATATAGTGATCAATTGTGATAACAAGGGTATGTTTATAATGTCGAGAACAAGACTTATAATAGAAGTCTAGACATATAAGTCTAAGACATAATCTTTTGAAACAGATACCTAAAAATGGGGTTGTTATAGTTGATTATGTGGACTCTAACAAGAATTTAGCGGATCCATTAACAAAGGGTCTTGTTAGAGATATGATATCTCAGACATCAAAATGAATGAAACTTAGGTTTGCTTAATTCGATCGTCACTTGATGGAAACCCAACTTAATTCTTGAAAATACAGAATAAGTTCAATGTTGTATTAACAAGTCAAGTGAAGATTACGGAACACTAGAAAAATTATATTATAAAAAGTAAGTTCCTTTTCTAGTGTTGGTTCTGCATGACAGAGGTTGACAATTGGGTCTTAATAAGTCGAATAGAGCAACTTGCAGATTCACTTAAGTAGACTTACCTATATGGGTGTAGAAGTGTGGCCACTTCTTATAAGCCTAACCGACTCTAGAGCACTCAAAAAAGACAAGATTTGTACAAGGCCATAATGTGCAATCAATATAACACTCTTACTTATATGAAATTGATATGTGTGATATTTCCGATTTTGTCACAAGGGTTCTTGGTTCAAGATACGTTCATCATATTACCTGATGAAACTTTGAAGTGTTTGCACTAAGTGAGAAGTTCGATGCCAAAAGACACTTCGCAATTATGTATCGATTTCAGAATGATGCTATATGTTTTTTAGTTATTTTTATTTATTAAGTGTAATTTTCAATTTATATGTCCATATAATTTGAAAATGGAGGGGAAATTTTTAGATTTTAAAAAAAAAGTTACTATTTTACGGCGCCTGAGTGCTCACCACACCACTTTCGGCGCACCCACGAGAATGAAAAGGTGCGATTTTTTGGGTGTCATTTGGTTCCTTTTTTGTCCGTTTCTTCGCACAAATTCGTACCAAAACTCACCACTTGGTGGATAGACACTAAATCCCTTAGTTTTTTTTTTTATATATAAATTAAAGGGATCTAGTACATATTAAACACATCGAGTAACATTGAAAGATTGAGACACATTTAAACACAAATTTTTTTTTGAATCAAAGTGTGTTTTTTGATTTCATAGCATCGTTCTCTCAAAAGTTCTTCAAAAGTGTTATTGGTTAGAGTTGTGTTACACACACATCATCCAATAACCATTAGAGACTTGATTGTATCATGAATGCAAGTTTCGATTTTTTCATTGTATATACGCAGTTTCGATCGATAAGGAGAAATTTTGTCTAAAAGAGAGCGATTACGCTCCTCAAATTTTTTTTTTGGTTCTTTCATTCCCATCTTGTAATTCTTCCTCCGAAGATTTTGTTCCCACACATTAACCATTACAGCTTCTCGCTAACATTATTGTACGGTACTAATAATCATTGTGGTGGCAATTTGTTCTTGTTTTCCTTAAAAAAAAAGAACATTGTATATGCTAAGATTATATTTGGATTTCTATCCGACAGTCGACTTCCAGTCAGAACTTTTTAATGGTATGCTAAGATTATATTAACAAAGTCTTTGTTGTATATGTTTACGATGAAATTAATGGAGTAACCATTTGGTTGACAAGGAATGACTAATATTTGCCAAATTTCCTTGGCAAGATTTTTTTTTTGGTTAAACAAACAAGCCACCAACTCTTTTTTAATAGCCCTTTGTTGGCACAAAAAGGAAGGCATTAATATGTCAACGTGTAGAAGTTGTGCAAATTCCTATTTTTGTCGATAAATGTCGAGATACACTTAGTGCTTAAAGTAAATGTCTAAAGTGAGTTACTTTTATATTTATAAAAGATAATTATTTACTAACTAAATTTACATCAACAATCTTTTTTTTTTTCTTCCATAAAATGAATGAGTAGCTCTTAAACCCAAAAAAAAAAGACTTTCAATTATATTCAGCAGCACTAAATCGAGCAAAATAAAAGAATTTGTTTGTGCAATTGATCCTAACTAACTTAGGATTGAGGCTTTCTTGTTGTTGTAGAGGCGATTGCTAGAAATGTGCATAGAATAAGTGGCATCTAGATGTATCTAATAATGCAAGACAATGAAGAATTGGAAAGTACAGCAACCCACTAATTGGCTGCAACAACATTCGTACAACTTTCTCTCTTTCTGCTCTTGCATTCCAACTGAAAGAAGGCCACTACTCAGCTTCAAAAATAGCCTCAAAGACCCTTCTTGGCAAGCTGAGGATTTTTCAATGAAAAGGAGGTGATACTTTATTAAATTAAAAAATTTATGTACAATCATAAAATAAAATACAACCTTAAACAACAGAATGTCCCATTCAACACGTATTTCCAAACCAAATGAGATACCACAATAGTTCAATCACAGTACCTGAATTGAATGCAGTGATGAACGCCCACCGAACCCTAAACCCAACAACATCACTACTTGATCCTCCTCTCTCCAAAGAAACTTGACAACCCTCATCCACTCACGTCTTCGCATGTGCCCCTAAAACCGCGTTGTAAGACACAACATCTTTTTTTAGCATTTCATCTAACACCTTACGAGCCAAACACAACAACCCACACTTCCAATACATACCAACCAAAGTATTGCAAACTGCACTCTTTTTAGAGGTGCTCTTGTAAGCCGATATGTCTTATGATTTGACTTATTGTTGTCATTCTAGCATTTCTCTATGAACAAAAACCCTCTTTTGCTCTCCAGTCACATCTTGGCCAGCAGCTCCCAAAACCGTCAAACCTTCAATCCAAAAACTCGCAAAAATGCAGCCACAGCATGTAATCCAACCCACCGAAATCTCATGCTCCAAAGCTCGGATCCCTAACAACAACGCGCAACAGAGACGTACTTGGTTGTTACATGTGGATGGAAATATGTTCATTGCAAGAACATATCTGGTCAAGTGGAGAAGCTCGACCTTAGGAATCCATCGGGTTACGACACCTACGAAGGCGCCGCTCTTGGAGGCAAGGTAAAACCTTCTCAAATGCCCATGTTCTTTGGCTCACTAAAGCAGTTGAGGCATCTTCTAATGATCACTGGTTGTTACATGTTAATAAGCTCTCTTCATTGACTGAGTTACACTTAACAAATAGTCTTCTTCAGGGCTCTCTCACTCTTTCTTTCACTAACTTTACACATCTTTCGTTCCTCGACCTCTCTAGCAACCTCTTCGAAGCTTTAGTGCCTTATCCATTTGTCAAACTCGACAGCCTTGTTGCTCTTAATCTAAATTTGAACAAGTTCAAAGGTTCAATTCCTGATGCTTTGGCCAATCTAACATCCCTTCAGCAACTCGATCTCAGCGCGAATGGTCTTAAGATCACTGAACCTTCACTAGGACATCTTAAGATCTTAACTAATATTAAGCTTGGTGGGAACAAAATGCATGGACACATTCCTATGTCTCTAGGAAGGCTTTCGCGGTTGGAGGAGTTAGAAATCAATGGAAACTCATGGGAGGAAGCGATATCAGAAGCTAACTTTGCGACCCTTAAAATGTTAAGCGTCTCTCTATCTTCCCGTCGTCTTCCAAGTCCTTGGTTTTCAATGTAAGCTCCAACTGGATTCCTCCTTTCGCCGGATTAGAACTCATCGATCTGTCTAATTGTCGAGTCGGCCCTCTATTTCCTTCATGGATTCAAACTCAAAGGAGCCTTCACCAGATAACTTTTGACAATGCAGGGATAATAGATACTCTACCAGACTGGTTCACAAGCACATATGCTAATCTCTCCTTTTTGGTTCTTTCAAATAACCAAATCAGGGGCACGGTTCGAGTTCTCAAATTAATGTGTTCGACGTTGGACACAACTTGTTTTCAGGAAGCATTCCTTCAAACATCAATGAAACAATGCCGATGTTGACGCATTTAGATGTATCGAGGAACAAGGTAAATGGCGCCATCCCATCGTCAATATGCGGCATAACTTCCTTGGGCATTCTTATTTTGTCAAGCAATCAATCCCTGATTCTCTAGGTTCTCTTGGTTCTTTGCTGTTCTTCATGTTGAGCAGAAATAGTTTTTACGGCGAGCTTCCGTCATCCCTCCAAAATTGCAGTAACTTGCGTAGCATTGATCTTGACGAGAACAATTTCTCCGCAGAACTACCAAAGTGGATTGGAAAAAATCTCGCTAGCCTTGGTATTTTACGCCTGCGTTCAAATTCATTTCGCGGCGGAATTCCTCAAGAGTTCTGCAATCTTTCTTCACTTCGGATATTGGATCTAGCGCACAATGAACTCTCTGGAGCCATCCCACATTGTTTTGGTAATCTTAGCAGCATGATCATGGTTGCCCCGGTGAACCAGTATTCGGTAAACACTTCTTCAATAAGTGAGCAGATAGTATATGTGGATAATGTTACTCTTAGAGTCATTAAAGGCAGAGAACTAGAATATGACAAAAATCTTAGATTCCTAGTGAGCATAGACCTTTCACTTAATCATCTATCAGGAGCTATACCGATGAAATTAACAAACCTACTGGGGCTAAGTATCTTAAACTTGTCGGCGAATTCCTTAACAGGAAAAATCCCGGAGAAGATAGGATCTTTGCGACGATTGGAATCGCTGGACTTGGCGAGAAACCAACTCTCTGGGGAAATTCCTTCTAGCATCTCTGACTTAACTTCCTTGAATCATTTGAACTTGTCATACAATGAATTGGTTGGGAGAATTCCATCTGGGAATCAACTGCAGACGCTTGAGGATCCGTCTATCTACGAGGGGAATTCGAAACTTTGTGGAATGCCACTCTCATTAGAGTGCCAAGATAATGAGACTCATGATCATGCTCCAAATCAAGTTAATGAGGACATTGAAGAAGATGAAGAAGGATTTGAGTTAAAGTGGTTTTTTGTTAGCATGGCAGTGGGATTTGTAGTTGGTTATTTTGGTTTACTTGGCACTTTATGGATTAAGAAGGGATGGAGGAATGCATGCTCTATGTACTTGGAAGGTATAATTGACAGAGTGCAGTTGCTATGGAGAAATTAATTAAGCCTCATATCATATATGAGATTATATATTGTTATTATGTTTTATATAAGATTTAAGGTCAATCTTTGTTATGTGATATGTATATATATACATGAGGAGGCACATATATACGTATGTATGTATTTGGACTTGCGGGTTTTCTTTTTCTTTCTTTCTTTTTTTCTTTTCTTTTTTCCTAATGTTCATTGTAAGAAAAATATAACAAATCAATAATATTCTTGTTCCTTGTCACGGAGAAACACTTGGGTGAAGAAACTTCATGGGCCTGCTAAATTTTTTATTTTATTTTATTGTAATCACAACGTTAAATCGTCCAAAATTGATATGAATAAGTTTTTGTTTCTCCACTCGCTGAATCATAGAATATGCCTTATTAACACTCAACAATGGATCCATGAAAGATAGTTAAGATCCGTAAGTGGATTAGTAACCAGAACCATACCTGGATGATCCGAATTTGACAAGTATAATGGACCTTCAACACTATAAGGCTGTGTATTCGGAACATTAGGTATAGTAACTTGTCGATTTGCAGCTGCATGTGTGACCGCCATAGTCAAGACTGCAAACAAGATGAAAACCAGAAATCTCCCAGATCAAAGTGAGGAAAACACCTCACACAGCTCCATAAAACTCAAAATCTTGAGTTCGCTTCTCAGATCTGATACACAAACCTCACATAGATTACAAGCTCGAATTAGAGCTCACAATTTGTAGATATGAATCACAGGTCGACAAACAACAAAGAAGAAACCTAGGGTTTTGATGGAGCTCACACTGCTCTGATACCATGAACAATCATCAAAGCGAAACAGGTTTTTTTATTAATCACCAAAAATTGATTTACATGACACACTTGTTTCACCTTATATAGTGGTGTATGTTTCTAAGCTCTCAACACTCACTTGGGTCACACAAGCACGTGACCTCAAGTTATCTAACTCACACACAAGCAATTACAACAGTAACAGTAAAAAGAAAAACAGTAACAAAACAATACGTCCAACACAGTAACAAAGTAAAGAACAATACTTACTACACTTATTTATCGCAGTAAATCAAACCTCGAAAAGATATTATCATCTTGGATCCGATGCCTTCAAGCATGTTGTTCATTGTGGTTTCTTCCCAATCTGAAACTTCTTGCCTTCACTACCACACAGACGGGGATTATTGTTATGTTGTCTATAAACCGAAAGAAAGCGTACCTCCACGACTTGTTTAATAACAAAGAGCCGCAGACGCTCCAAAATCCTACAACAAAACCAATTGACATGCTTATGAAAAATGGTAGCCAGCCTTCTTTGTCTTCTTCATGATCTAGGCCGTGGATGTCAGGATGAGTTGCACAATCTTTCAGTGGAGCACCGCAGAGTCCTGGATTTCCAGCGTAAATGGATGGATCTGGTAACGTTTGGAGTTGGTTGCCGGATGGGATTCTTCCAGATAAATTGTTGTTTGACAGGTTCAGGTGATTCAAGGAATTCAAAGTGGAAATGCTTGGAGGAATTGAGCCTGATAATTGGTTTCTTGATAGATCAAGCACTTCTAATCTTTGCATAGAGCCGATCTTCTCTGGAATCCTTCCGGTCAACTGATTCATAGACAAATTCAAGATACTTAATCCCAAGAGCCCTGTTATCTCTGTAGGTATCTCTCCGGAAAAAACATTATGTGCAAGGTCTATGCACTTCAGAAATGCAAGAGTCCTATTATATTGCAGTTCAATTCCTTTAGTAATCCACATATTCACTTGGTCTACAAATTCTTGACTATTACTTCTCAAAACACTTCCTTTAGCAATCCACACTTGCACTGAGAATGGGTCGGTTGGATCGACAGTGGCCATTCCACTAAAATTGCCAAAGCAATGAGGGATGGTTCCGGACAACCCATTGTGTGCAAGGTCTAAGATTCGAAGGGAATGAAGAAGACAGTGGTGTTCATGGATGAAACCAGTGAATGAATCGGACCGCAAACGAAGAATCTCTAGGTGTGGAAGCCTTTTCCCCATCCACATTGGCAGATTGCCAGAGAAGCTATTCTCACCAAGATCAATTACACGCAAGGGACCCAATGTTTTCAGGTTGGGGGGAAGATTACCCGAAAAACCATTTTTGCTCAAACTCAAGATTGAAAGCTGAGGAGCAGACCAAATAGAAATGGGAACCTTGCCAGACAGGTGGTTGTTTGATAGATCTATTACTTGCAAAGACTGTAGATCCTTCCAACATTCTTGTCGTAGTTCTCCGAATAAATTGTTGCTTGAGAGACTAACGGCTATCAACTATTTAAGATTGCATATGGATGAAGGGATGCTACCTTCTATCAAGTTATTCGAAAGGCTTAGAAATTCCAAATTTGGCATTGTTTCATTTATGTTCAATGGAATTGTTCCACTAAACAAATTGCCTCCGAGATTTAACATGCCCATCTCAGTGGAATTTAAAGCATTTCTAAATTCAAGTGGAACCTTGCCGCTAATTTGGTTATTGGAAAGGTCCAAGAATTGAAGACTTGGATATATTTTTGGAAACCAATTAGGAATCTTATCTGAGATTCCAACATTTTCAAGCACGATGTCGCCGAGTCGATTTAGATTCCGAAGCCATGAAGGGAAATGAGGACCTAATTGACAATTAGTCAGAATAAGGTGAGAAAGTTTAGTGAAAGGACAAACCCAGTTGGAACCCAAATTGAAAAACAAGGGTTTGGGAGGTTTTTCCTCAAAGCCGATATACAAATATATTAGATTTGCAAGGTTGGCAAAGTGATCTTCAGTTAATTCACCGTCCCAAGCATTGACAGAGAGATCCAGATCCTCCAGCTCTGAGAGCTGCCCCAAAGACTTGGGAATGGCCCCATTCATGCTAGTTTCCTGAAGATAAAGAATTCTCAAGCTTTTTAGATTCCCTATCGAGTAAGGAATATTACCTGTAAGTTTGGTTTGTTCTAGTTGAAGAGTCTCTAATAAGCTATTTGGTCGACACAAAGATATGCCATTCACAAACTCTGTTATTTCGCCACTTATATTGTTTCTTGATAGAGACAACTCCTTCAACTTGCAAAACGCACCGAAACTCAATGGAATTGGTCCTTCAAGGTGATTATCTTCGAGGTCAAGACACTCGAGAGAAGTGAAGTTTGCCAAAACATCAGGAATGGGACCTGTGAGATCATTCATCCCCAAACGAAGAGTTTTGAGAGAAGTCATCTGCTCGATAGCTCTAGGAATGGGACCGTGAATCTCATTCCAACTGAGATCAAGACTTTGAAGAGTAGTGAAATTGAGAATAGCTTTAAAAAAGAAACCTCCAAAATTGTTGAAGCTGAGATGAAGGACTGAGAGTGTGGTGGTGAAATTAGTCATGAGAGGAAAAGAAGAAAGTTGACAACCGGACAAACGTAACTCTGACAAAGAGTGCAGCCCGTTTATGTATTGCAATGATTCACCTGTTTTACTAAGATCCGACCAACTCAAGTCTAGGTATTCCAGTGAAGTGAGATGGGACAAAAATTGAAGTTCCTATATAGAGAAACAAGTATCTGAAAGACCAAGGTGATGCAAGTATGAGAGGTTTCCCAATTGTTGGGGAAGTCTTCCTTCAAAGCAATTCCGAGAAAGATCGAGGTACCTCAACTCCTTGACTGAGCCTATGAACTGATCCGGAATGTTGCGGAATGCGTTGTCTCTCAAGTCCAAGTACTTCAAATGTTTCAACTGAGCCAAAGCAGGACTTATCCCGCCACTTAGTCTTGTGGCTTGTGCCTTGTTCTTTATAGCATTAAGATCGAGCTCCTCCACATAACCGGTAACGTTGTTGCAACCTACGCCGTGCCATTTGCAACAGTCTTCATTTTCTAGTCGCCATGTAGAGAGCAAGTTTGAAGGGTCTTCCACGCCTTTCTTAAAGTCTAGTAACGCCAACCTTTCAATGGAGTGACATTTACCAACTTTGTGATCATCACTGCATGAGCAAAGCTTGGCTGTTTGGAGGTAGGGACCGAGAAACAGTACTAGAAAGGAAAGGAGGATGGCAGATTGAATGGAAGCAATGGCCATGTTTACTTTGCAAACTATTGATCTGTAGTTGTTGTAGTTCATGTATTATGAATTTATAAGGAAAGCCCAGTGAATAGTACAGCAACTCGTTTGAAGTAATTGCGTGTGTGTTGGGTAGACGTGACTTATTTAATTGCTCAGACTTGACTTAGTTTTTTTTTCTTCTTTTTTGGTAATCTTGACGTAATTAATTGCTCCCGCATGTATTGCATATGTAGCTAATACATTAATAAATTATTTTCCTTAATTAATACGAAGGCAGACCTCTAATCTTGGATACTTTCTCAAGTTAAAAAGTGCATCCATTTGAAAAGAAATTTTGAAAATTGGTATATTTTTGTACATATTAAGGAATTACATGTTTTCAGCATTGGCTAAGGATTGGTCCAAAATATTTAGGCCTTGTTTGGTTAGAGGTGAAGTTACATGGAGTTTGAAACTAATTGTGTTTAGTTGCCCAACTTTTCTGCAAGTTATCTCCCAACTTACATCTTAAAGTGTGAGAAATTTCCCCATCACCTCTCCTAGGGAGTTATCTCCCGAGAGTTGTAGACACAATTACCCCTCATTAATGATTTATTTATTACCATCTCTCTCTTGTTTGGATGTTGTTTATGTCAATTTATATTTTTTATTGTTTAAAAATTTCAAACTTTGTAACAAGTTTAAAGTTTAACCAAATATGAAAATATTAATTCTAAGGAGATAACTCTCAATTAAAACTATATGTTAGCAAAAATGAATCAAACGAGACCTTAAAGACCAGAGCAAAATGCTTGTTAGGAGCCCTTCTTACGGTAGGTTTGATAGGTTGCAATTATTTCTTTTTGGAGCTCAGTCGATGACTCGGAGAAAAAAAGGTCATGATGACTTTTCACTATGAGATACCATCAAATCAAAGTCACCTTTAAAATATCGAAATGACTATGACTTCTCAATTTGCAACAAATACAAACTAATGGTGGAGCCATGTATGTAAATGACCCCTAATACTATATAGTATATGTTTTTATTTTTATTTTACTTAATGTATATATAAATTTGTTAGTGTTAGTGTATCAATAAACAAATTGACTAGAACGTATTTGTTTTTCATAGTTTTCTTTATCAATTTAGTTATTTAGTTGGAGACAAAATAAAAAACTACACAACAAAAGTAATAATTTTTTTAAAAAAATGTAGAAATCAATTTTTGTATTCGTTTTGTATATATGTAATGTACAACAACCTCTGTATATTAAATGATTTTACTCTGATAATTTTACACTATTTTTCAGTTAGGTTGCAGGGTCTTCGAAACCGTTGAAGATTAGTTATTCTTATCAATGACGATTTCTCCATCGAAATTGTCTCTACCCTTTTACTTATTGTCACAATTGGTCCAAAATATGTGTTTCTTTTAAGGTCTTTGTGCTTCCATATATTGTAGGGAAAATACATCATACACATGAATCTATATTTTACTCATGTCCTAGCTCAAGGGAAGATAAAATATTGGTTCCGTCCCTACCATCTACAAGAATCACAGAGTAGTCTTTTGTAACATTTTCCTCTTGGATTCACACGGTGATCACACTGTGTTTTACATGTGTTTTACAGATCACCCATACATGTATAGTGTGTACATACAACTTTATGCAACATATATAGAAAATGTAGGAAAGATTTGTGGGAGAGAGTTCTACAGAAGTGAAGGGCAAGAATCAAGGATTACCTCTTTGCGTTGTGCTTCATTTCTATAGGAATACGACATGAGACTCAAAGTTTTCTGAGTGGGAAGACAAACTATTGATTTGGATGCCTAAAAATTTCTTCTTCGTGTTTCAACAAGTAAAAAGAAAATCATCAAAAGCTTGTTAACTAATTTGTTTGACAATTATTATTTTCTTTTTATTTCAACGAGAGTCTGACCCACGACATCCTCAACCTTGTTTTTTTGGGTAGCTAATTTGTTTCAAGATTGAAATTCAACTACTTTTTCGTCAGAGAGAAACCAACTTTTCTTACCCCTTACGACAGGCGAAATGGTGCTACTTGCTCTTACATCTACAATTATGCACCTGGTCTACTTTTTTTTATGAACGTCGCATCTAAAATACATATTATATATATATATAAATTAAAATTTGTTTTAATACTTTAAAAAATTGGTATTTAAGTTGGGTCAAGTTTCACTTATCGCTTTAACCTGTCCCATGTTGGGCAAGCAAGGATACTCATGTCCATGACAAGTCTACTTACTAATCAAATAAGCGGTTTTCATTTAATTTCTCATAAGAAAGATTCTTTTATAACTTAGAATGGACATGCATCACTTGTATTAGCGTCCATTATTTTTTACATCGAAATGTATTGCATAGACATAGACAAATGCGTGTTTGTGCTTGGTTACCATTGTAAAATCAAAATTTTAATTTATATTATTATAACCTTAATGATCGAAGCATCTATAGTGAGACGGTAACTACATCACTTGTCAAAAAGTTTGGAGGATTTTGAGTTCGCCACCCACTTGAGTTAAAAAAAAAAAAAAACCTCAATTATAAAATTTTCAAAACAAAGCTTAAATCTAACAATTTATGTTTCCTGGTTCGATTGATCCGTTCGATCTACACACAAGATGTGTATACACCCAACTAGGTGTTGGGGTTAATCAACAAGAAAGTAACCCCTTTAACTCGAGAAACAGATGAATAAAATCCACTAAGCCACGAACAATGCACCAAATTAATCACACCACAAAGAACACAAGATTTAACGTGAAAAACCCTCTAAATCAGAGGGAAAAAACCACGGGCCAAACTCCGAATAAATCCACTATATGAATAAAGAGTACAAGATATCTCAATCACTTGAGATTCACTAACAATGGAGTAATACAAAAATACCTCTTCCAAAAACTTAGATGATCACACTAAGAATGAAGAAAAAAACTACTCCAATTGTATCAAACCTCTTTGTACCTCTTTTCTTGAACACCAAGAAATCACCAAAGACTTCACCGCGAGTCTTTAGATTCAAGATCTTGATGTACCCTTTCTTGATCACCAAGAAACCACCAAAGACTTCACCGCGAGTCTTCAGATTCAAGATCTTGATGTACCTTCAATGTAGAGAGAAGAAAACTAGAGAGATTGCACACTTCAACTCGAGTGCGCACACCAATCGGTCACCAAGTCTAACTCTCAAAGTCGACTTTCCAATGCTTGTATATATCTATACCAAAATCCTATTCCAACTCCAATTCTCTTTCCTATTTTCTCTCTCCAAGATTCCTATTCCAACTTCAATTCCTTGCATGTGTTGGACTTTCTATTTTTGTGTGTGTGTGGGGCTCACACAAAAACCAACAATCTCCCCCTCCAACACATGGGGAGATCTCAATCATATTTGATGCTCAATAGCAACTCAGCCCCACCAACTTGGTGCAGGACTGATGCTTCTCACGAGTCACCACCTTCGTCAACATATCAGTTGGATTCTTGTCAGAGAGAATTTGAACTTTCTGGAAGCTCTCCGGCTCCCTCTCTTCGGTAATCGTAACATAATTAGAACTGGGGTACATAGTAGAAGGAAGCAACCCTCTCTCGGACCTTCTAAGTGAAGGTTCAACTAAAGTTTGTTGGTGGAGGAGTTTGCTCCCCCTCGCTTCAAGATCATCAACCGGTTCTCGCACATCAACCCCATGTTCTTCAAATGAGTCTCCCTCATGTGTGGCATCAGTAATGGAAGAAGACTCCAATCCAGAAACATCATCATCATCAACTATGATTTTCTTTGATGTCTTCAAATCTGCTATGGTCTCATATTCATGAAAGGCCACATCCCCGGACCTGACAATCTTTTTCTTCTCTGGATCCCATAACCTATAACCAAACTCTGCATCTCCAAATCCCAAGAGGATACACGGAACAGTTCTATCATCAAGTTTCTGTCTCTGCTCCTTAGGCACATGCATAAATGCCTTGCATCCAAACACCTTCAAGTGAGAGTAAGTAACATCTTTCCTGGACAAACTCTCTCTCGGAACATCAAACTCCAATGGTGCCTTGAAGGAGAGCGATTCATCAAGTAGCAAGCGATCGAGAGCCTCACCCCAAAACGACTTGGGCAACTTAGCCATTTTTAACATACATCTAACTTTATCAAGGATGGTTCTGTTTGTTCTTTCAGCAACACCATTATGTTGAGGAGTACCCGGAACAGTCTTCTCATGTCTGATTCCATGTTCTGAGCAATAATTCTCGAACTCCTTTTGAAGCGTATTCTCCCCCGTTATCACTACGAAGGCGCTTCAAAGATACGCCTTTTTCTCGTTCCACCAACATATGAAACTTCTTGAAGTACTCAAGAACCTGACATTTTGTTCTCAACACAAACACCCAAACCTTCCGTGAAGCATCATCAATAAAAGTAACAAAGTATCTGCCACCTCCCATAGTTTCCACATCAATGGGACCACAAACATCAGAGTATACTAACTCAAGTAAATTTCTTTTTCTTTCAGATGATGAAGAAAAAGAAACTCTATGTTGCTTACCAAATAAGCAATCATCACAAGGGTTCAAATATTTACCTTTGGCAAAGGGAATGTGAGACTTCTTTGCCAACACCTGCAACCCTTTCTCACTCAAGTGACCTAGCCGCCTATGCCACAGATCTGGTGAAGAATCATCTTCGATTGCGTTCAGGTCACCTCTGACGGTCTTCAATTGAGTCTTGTAAAGTGTATAGCTCAATTTTCCTCTAGCAACAACAATCGAGCCTTTGGTGAGTTTCCACTCCTTGCCCCCAAAGATGTTGTAGTAACCATCTAGGTCCAAAGCATAAGTAGAAAACAAATTCAGACGCAGATCCGGAACATGTCGCACATCTTTCAGAATTAGCGTGCAACCCATGTTTGTCTGCACACAGACATCTCCAATGCCAACTATATCTGCAAAACTGTTGTTCCCCATCTTTGCCTTACCAAAATTCCCTGCTTGATAAACAGAGAAGAAATCCTTCCTCGGAGTAGCATGGAAGGATGCTGCGGAATCAACTACCCATTCACTATCTGTGTTAGTGACATGACCTTGATCCTCAACAAAGGAAAGCACAACCAAGTCTTCAATTGCATCTGATACAGCAGCCGTAGTATTCCGATCATTCACTTTATTTTGATTTTTCTCACCATTCTTTTCTCTTTCCACACTCTACAATTTTTCTTTATGTGTCCTTCCTTGCCACAATGATAACAAGAGAATTTTCCTTTTCCTTGAGACTTGCCTCTAGATTTACTCCGCCCCCTCGGACCTCTAGACTGACTTCTGCCTCTATATTCTGCAAGAGTAACAAGAGCTTGTGAAGTTTCAATGCCTTTATCCTTTCTCCTAGTCTCCTCGTCAAAGAGACTATCCCGCACTATGGATGAAGATAAGACACCGCCCGGAGCGGAGAATTACTTAGAGACACCACCAAGGTTTCCCAGAACTTTCTCGGCAACGAGCTCAAGAGTAAAAGTGCTTGTAACTCATCCTCAAGCACAATCTTCATAGCACTTAATTGATTGATCAATGCTTCGAAATCATTCAAGTGCTCTATCATCGACCGCCCATCTTTGTACTTCATATTAACAAGCCTTCTAATTAGAAAGCCTTGTTCGAGCCCCTTCCTCTCACACATATTCTGCAATTTTCTCCACAACTCCCGTGCATCAACCTCTTTGCTTGACATGGTGATAAATACTTTGAGATCGATCCACTTTCGAATAGTCCCAGCTGAGTTTTTTGCAACTTCCCGCAATTAACATCGATATTTTCTCTGGCTTGTTTTGTCCAAATTCAATTGGATCAAATAAATCCTTGCAATAAAGATGATCTTCCATCATCGGTTGCCAAATTGAATAATTCGTAGCCGTCAACTTGACCATATTGCTTGATTTATCATCATCATCCACCATCTTGATTCCCACAAAGATTCGCGGAACACGAACTAACCGCGGCTCTGATACCACTTGTTGGGGTTAATCAACAAGAAAGTAACCCCTTTAACTCGAGAAACAGATGAATAAAATCCACTAAGCCACGAACAATGCACCAAATTAATCACACCACAAAGAACACAAGATTTAACGTGAAAAACCCTCTAAATCAGAGGGAAAAAACCACGGGCCAAACTCCGAATAAATCCACTATATGAATAAAGAGTACAAGATATCTCAATCACTTGAGATTCACTAACAATGGAGTAATACAAAAATACCTCTTCCAAAAACTTAGATGATCACACTAAGAATGAAGAAAAAAACTACTCCAATTGTATCAAACCTCTTTGTACCTCTTTTCTTGAACACCAAGAAATCACCAAAGACTTCACCGCGAGTCTTTAGATTCAAGATCTTGATGTACCCTTTCTTGATCACCAAGAAACCACCAAAGACTTCACCGCGAGTCTTCAGATTCAAGATCTTGATGTACCTTCAATGTAGAGAGAAGAAAACTAGAGAGATTGCACACTTCAACTCGAGTGCGCACACCAATCGGTCACCAAGTCTAACTCTCAAAGTCGACTTTCCAATGCTTGTATATATCTATACCAAAATCCTATTCCAACTCCAATTCTCTTTCCTATTTTCTCTCTCCAAGATTCCTATTCCAACTCCAATTCCTTGCATGTGTTGGACTTTCTATTTTTGTGTGTGTGTGGGGCCCACACAAAAACCAACACTAGGTGCATAATCCAATGGTCCACCACAAAAACACTCAATTCATCCGTTACTGCGTAAATCATTCATTTGTTTTAGCCGCGCTGTTGTGAGCTCTCACGCGTAACTTTCACGCTTCGCTATACATTCTTCTCAAACATTTTCTCTTCATCAATCCTGGCGAGCACAGATCACGAGGACCAATTAACTAATAACCAAGCCTCCAACTCTTTTTCAATACAAAAAAAACCTTAAATCTAACAATATATGTTTCCTGGTTCGATTGATCCGTTCGATCTACACACAAGATGTGTATACACCCAACTAGGTGCATAATCCAACGGTCCACCACAAAAACACTCAATTCATCCGTTACTGCGTAAATCATTCATTTGTTTTAGCCGCGCTGTTGTGAGCTCTCACGCGTAACTTTCACGCTTCGCTATACATTCTTCTCAAACATTTTCTCTTCATCAATCCTGGCGAGCACAGATCACGAGGACCAATTAACTAATAACCAAGCCTCCAACTCTTTTTCAATACAAAAAAAACCTTAAATCTAACAATATATGTTTCCTGGTTCGATTGATCCGTTCGATCTACACACAAGATGTGTATACACCCAACTAGGTGCATAATCCAACGGTCCACCACAAAAACACTCAATTCATCCGTTACTGCGTAAATCATTCATTTGTTTTAGCCGCGCTGTTGTGAGCTCTCACGCGTAACTTTCACGCTTCGCTATACATTCTTCTCAAACATTTTCTCTTCATCAATCCTGGCGAGCACAGATCACGAGGACCAATTGACTAATAACCAAGCCTCCAACTCTTTTTCAATAGCCCCTTGTTGGTACAAAAAGGAAGGCATTAATATGTCAACATGAGCGTGTAGAAGTTGCGCAAATTCTATAAATGTTGAGATGCACTCGATGCCTAAAGTAGGTGTAATCCAAAGTAAGTTACTTTTGCATTGACAAAAGACAATTATTTATTCTATAAATGTTGAGATTCTATTCCGTTTATGCCTAGGCGATCTTTTTTTTGAAAGTCATGTCCAAGCCCGCTTCTGAGTATTGCGAGCTCAAGCTCGTCACGGGTCGGGCTTGGGTTGAGCTTAAATTGGCCCTTTAAAAATATTAACAAAAAAAAGTTTCGAAAATTGATTATAGTGAAGCAAAACATAGTATAATAAAATATATCCAATGCAATTAGATGTCAAGAACAAATGATTAGCACAATGATTTAGATTTCAGTGTATCATTCAAACCTTACTTTCTCATTTTTTAGAGATATATATACACATTTTGGACACAAGTATATACGAGCGGGCCGACCAGTTTGGGTTGATAAGTGCAAACCTAAGCTCGCCACATGAAAATATCGGGCCTTCCCAGGCTTTTAGCCATGTCGGCCCTATTGAGATTTTTAAAGTGTTCCTTTTATAATTTAATAAGAGTGCCAATGTTATGACATACATAAAAAATTAACATGTAACGGAAAAATTACCTGATTCTGTAGCTAACAAAAGTTTTCGCAGTGTTCCTTTTATAATTTAATAAAGGATGAAAGAAAGATAGTCAGGATGCATTAGTGAATCGATTTTCTTATTTGTAGTGAGAATAGTTTTAATGTCGCTATCCATCATACTGATTCGTAATAATGAAATTGTTAAATGTTGTTATTGGTCATAATGATTTAGATAAAGATAAAGATTTTAGTTATAATATTAACATGTTATTGTAAGGTAGTTTCCTAAGAATAAAACATCGTTTTCAATAATAAATTTTTAGATAAGTATTGAAGAAATTTCTCTTCTTTACTTAACGATGAGTGAAAATGTTTACGGGTCATTATCAACTTTAATATCTAAAAGGCTTCTTGTTCTCTATTTGTTATTTAATCTTTTAAGAAGATTTTGTATTTTTCAAGGCGTGGAATATTTAGGGAGTCACATATATTTAAATTCGTTAGTGTTACAAATGGACTAGAACGTAATTGTTTTTCATGTTTTTTTTTATCAATTTAGTTGTTTAGTTAGAGACAAAATAGAAAACTACACAACATAAGTAATAATTTTTTTTTTTTAAAAGTGTAGAATTTTTGTATTTGTTTTGTATATATGTGATAGATTAGAGAACGACGATTGCGGTAGTTTGGTCACCTGCATAGACGGCCTACAAATACCTCACTTGAAAAATTTGACTATATAGAAACAGTAAAAATTTGACGAGGTTGGGGTATAACAAAGTTAACTTGAGACACATTAATTAGAAGAGATTTGAATGATTTAGAAAGCTCATCATCAATTGCAGTTAATCGAGCACGATGAAAGAGTTTGATCCTATAGCCGACACCAATGTGACTGAGGCTATGTTGTTGTTGTTGTTGTTGTTGTTGTTCCAAAATATTCGGGGGCCAGAGCGAGATTTTATTTTGGGGCCCCTCAATTATAAATGTTGAAAAAAAAGAACAATTTTTTATCAACTACTTAAAACGATCTATGTAAAACACACAAAAATCTTACTCAACGGATGCATAATAGGTTTTACAGCATCGTCAAATATCTCAAAATATTTTCAAAAAAAATAATACAAATTAAATAAAATTTTAATTTTTTAAAAAAGTAAAATGTAGCCACATTTAAAAATGACAAGTAGAAGAGGTGTAAGTTGAAAAAGCTACTCGTTAAAGTAGAAAAAAATGGAATTTAATTTGAGAAGTATACAAATAATTTACCAAGCGATATTTTATTACTTATAATTAATAATTCTTCTTAGAAAATCAAAAGAAGTTTTTAATTTTAGAATAAACTAAAAAAATGTGTGTACTCACCCCCTTTAGGGTCGGCCCTGACAACAACCTCTGTATACTAAGTGATTTTACTATGATGATTTTACACTATTTTTCAGTTAGGTTGTGGGGTCTTTGGAGATCATTGAAGACAAGTCGTTTTTATCAATGATGATTTCTCTATCGAATTTTTCTCTACCCTTTTGCATAGTGTTACAGTTGGTCCAAAACATGTGTGCTTCTTTCTAGGTATTTGTGCTTCCATATATTGTAGGGAAAATATATCATACACACGAATCAATCATCATCAACCAATATTTTAGTTACGACCTAACCCAGAAGAAGATAAAACTTTGGTTTCGCCCTTGTTACCAACTGTTGAATTTTGTAGTTCAAATTGTGTATTATTCCAACACCAACTACAAGGATCACGGTGTAGTCTTTTGTAACTTTTCCTCTTTGATTCACACTGTGATCACACCGTCTTTTAGTGTGTACATACAACTTTACGCAATGAAAGTTATGTTCATATATAGAAAATGTAGGCCTAGCACTTGAAGGATTTTCAGGAGAGAGTTATATAGAAGTGAATGGAGAGGAGGAGAAAGACAATCAAGGATTACTTCTGTGTTGTGCTTCATTTATGTAGGACATGAGACTCAAAGTTTTCTCAGTTTGAAAAGAAATGATTGATTTAAATGCCTAAGAATATTTTCTCCGTGTTTCACCAAGTAAAAGGATCATCAAATGTTAATTAACTAATTTGTTTCACAATTATTATTTTTTTCGATTTCAACAGAGTCTAACCCACAACATCTTCAAACCTTGCTTTTTTTGACAAGTGATGGATTGTTTGTCATCTCACCAGAGATGTTTTGGCGACTAATTTGTTTCAAGATTGAAATGCAACTTTTTTCTTATAAGAAAAAAACATCTTTTGTTGCCCTACGGAAAAAATATTGGTGCTACTTGCTCTTAAATCTACAATTATACACCTGACTTACTTTTTTATGAGCATCTATAAAATATATATTTTATATAAAAAAATAAAAATTTGTTTTAATACTTTAAAAAATTGGTATTTAGGTTGGGTCGAGTTTCACTTTTGCTTTAACCTAACTAATGTGGGCAAAAAGAAGGGTACTCATGTCCATGACAAGTCTACTTACTAATCAAATAAGCAATTTTTTTTAATTTCTTTTAAGAAAAATGTTTTTATAACTCATAATGGACATGCACGTTTTAACATCAATTACTTTTTGCATCGATATGTATTGACAAGTGTGTGTTTGTGTTGAGTTACCATTGCAAAATTAAAACTTTAATTTCTATTATTATAACCTTAATCATCCAAACATTTATGGTGAGACGGTACATCAGTAGGGACAGAACCAGCCATAGGCATTGAAAGGGGCAACTTTAGCAAAATTTCTGAAACTAAAAATACACATTGTGAAAGGAAAAAATAAAGAAAAAATTAACAAATTTAGCTTAAAAGTATTTTTTTTAATAACGTATATAGTTTAAAAGTAGCTAATCAATGATGAACATGTCATACAAGCATATCCAATTTCCTTTGCTATTATATGTTGTATTTGATTATTTAAAGATTAAATAGAGGTGCTTTTAATTGATTTATTTTATCAATTAATAACATTTTATCCAAATAATTAATAATAGTTCATTATAAAAATACAACACTTAATCAAACACAATGAAATAGTTTGATTTATATAGCTGACCCAAATTAATTTGACACTAAGGCTATGTTGTCGTATAATAATACACTCAAATTTTTATATAAAAAAAAGCATGCATGATGGATGGGGGTAGTTTCCAAAACTGAAATGCATTTTATTAGAGTGCACATAATTTTTTCTAAGGGGGTTGATGCCAATCTATCATACAGACCACCCTCAATATTATATGGGTTATACATGAGTTACAAAATTTTTGAGGAGAGCTTTGGCCCCACTCACCCATAGCATGCCTTCGTCCTTGTAATAATAAAACGTTTGGTTTAGGAAGAGTGTGAGTTACTCACCCACTTGAGAGCCTGTAGAGTCTACGATGACTTTCTTAAAGTCTAGTAACGCCAACCTTTCAATGGAGTGACATTTTACCAACTTTGTGATCATCACTGCATGAGCAAAGCTTGGCTGTTTGGAGGTAGGGACCGAGAAACAGTACTAGAAAAGGAAAGGAGGATGGCAGATTGAATGGAAGGCAATGGCCATGTTTACTTTGCAAAATTGATCTGTAGTTGTTGTAGTTCATATATTATGAATTTATGTGGAAAGTATACGAAAGCCTAGTGAATTGTACAGCAACTCGTTTGAAGTAATTGCGTGTGGTTGGGTACACTTGACTTATTTAATTGCTCAGACTTGACTTAATGTTTTTTTTTTTTTTTTTTTTTGTAATCTTGACTTAATTAATTACTCCCGCATGTATTGCATATGTAGCTAACTATATATATCGAAAAAATGTTAATAAATTATTTTCTTAATTAATGCGAATTCCTCTAATCTTGGATACTTTCTCAAGTTAAAAAGGGCAATCATTTGAAAATAAATTTCGAAAATTGATATTTTTTTGTAAATATTAAGGAATTACATGTTTTCAGCATTGGCTAAGGACTGGTCCAAAATATTTAGGCATTGTTTGGTTAGAGGTGAAGTTACATTGAGTTGGAAACTAATCTTGTTTGGTTGCCAAACTTGTTTGCAAGTTATCTCTCAACTTACACTCTAAGGTGTGAGAAATTTTCCCAACACCCCTCCTTGGGAGTTATCTCTCGAGAGTTGTAGACACAATTACCCCTCATTAATAACTTATTTATTACCATCTCTCTCTTGTTTGGAGGTTGTTTATGTCAATTTATATTTTTTATTGTTTAAAAATTTCAAACTTCGTAACAAGTTTAAAATTGAATCAAATATGAAAATATTAATTCCAATGAGATAACTCTCAACACACTGTATGTTAGCAAAAACGAATCAAACGAGACCTTAAAGACCAAAACAAAATGCTTGTTGGGAGCCCTTCTTACGGTAGGTTTGATAGGTTGCAATTATTTCTTTTTGGAGACTTGAAAAAAAAAAGTCATGATGACTTTTCACTATGAGATACCATCAAATCAAAGTCACCTTTAAGACATTGAAATGACACAGACTTCTCAATTTGCAATAAATACCAACTAATGGTGGAGCCATGTACCCTAATACTATATAGTATATGTTTTTATTTTTATTTTACTTAATGTATATATAAATTTGTTAGTGTTAGTGTATCAATAAACAAATTGACTAGAACGTATTTGTTTTTCATATTTTTCTTTATCAATTTAGTTATTTAGTTGGAGACAAAATAAAAAACTACACAACAAAAGTAATAATTTTTTTAAAAAAGTGTAGAAATCAATTTTTGTATTCGTTTTGTATATATGTGATGTACAACCACCTCTGTATACTAAATGATTTTACTTTGATAATTTTACACTATTTTTCGGTTAGGTTGCAGGGTCTTCGAGACCGTTGAAGATTAGTCAGTCTTATCAATGACGATTTCTCTATCGAAATTGTCTCTACCTTTTTGCATATTGTCACAATTGGTCCAAAATATGTGCTTCTTTCAAGGTCTTTGTGCTTCCATATATTATAGGGAAAATATATCATATACAAGAATCTATATTTTAGTCATAATCTAGCGGAAGATAAAATCTTGGTTCCGTCCCTACCAACTACAAGAATTATAGTGTAGTCTTTTGTAACTTTTTCCTCTTTGATTCACACGGTGATCACACTGTGTTTTACGGATCACCATCCATGTATAGTGTGTACATACAACTTTATGCAACATATATAGAAAATGTAAGCCTAGCACTTGAAGGATTTTTGGGAGAGAGTTATACGGAAGTGAAGGGCAAGAATCAAGGATTACCTCTGTACGTTGTGCTTCATTTCTATAGGAATACGACATGAGAATCAAAGTTTTCTGAGTGGGAAGACAAACTATTGATTTGGATGCCTAAAAATTTCTTCTTCGTGTTTCAACAAGTAAAAAGAAAATCATCAAAAGTTAGTTAACTAATTTGTCTGATAATTATTATTTTCTTTTTATTTCAACGAGAGTCTGACCAACGACATCCTCAACCTTGCTTTTTTGGGTAGCTAATTTGTTTCAAGATTGAAATTCAACTACTTTTTTCATAAAAAGAAACCAACTTTTCTTACCCCTTACGACGTAGACGAAATGGTGCTACTTGCTCTTACATCTACAATTATGCACCTGGTCTACTTTTTTTTTTTTTATGAACATCGCATCTAAAATACATATATATATATATAATACTTTAAAAAATAAAATTTTGTTTTAATACTTTAAAAAATTGGTATTTAAGTTGGGTCAAGTTTCACTTATCCTTTAACATGTCCCATGTTGGGCAAGCAATGATACTCATGTCCATGACAAGTCACTTACTAATCAACTTAAGCAATTTTCATTTAATTTCTCATAAGAAAAATTCTTTTATAACTTAGAATGGACATGCATCACTTATATTAGCGTCCATTATTTTTTACATCGAAATGTGTTGCAAAGACATCGACAAATGCGTGTTTGTGCTTGGTTACCATTGCAAAATCAAGATTTTAATTTATATTATTATAACCTTAATCATCGAAGCATCTATAGTGAGACGGTAAATGCATCACTTGTCAAAAGGCTTGGGGGATTTTGACTTCGCCACCCACTTGAGTTTAAAAAAAAAACCTTAGTTATAAAATTTTCAAAACAAAGCTTAAATCTACCAATATATGTTTCCTGGTTCGATTGATCCGTTCGATCTACACACAAGATGTGTATACACCCAACTAGGTGCATAATCCAACGGTCCACCACAAAAACACTCAATTCATCCGTTACTGCGTAAATCATTCATTTGTTTAAGCCGCGCTGTTGTGAGCTCTCACGCGTAACTTTCACGCTTCGCTAAACATTCTTCTCAAACATTTTCTCTTCATCGATCCTGGCGAGCACAGATCACGAGGACCAATTGACTAATAAACAAGCCTCCAACTCTTTTTCAATAGCCCCTTGTTGGCACAAAAAGGAAGGCATTAATATGTCAACATGCGCGTGTAGAAGTTGCGCAAATTCTTTTTTTTGTCTATAAATGTTGAGATGCACTCTATGCCTAAAGTAGGTGTAGTCCAAAGTAAGTTACTTTTACATTGACAAAAAATAATTATTTACTAAATAAGTTTACATAATCAATCTTTTTTTTTTTCTATAAATTGAATGAGTAGTTCTTAAATCTAAAAAAAATAGCCTTTCAATTATGTTCATCCGCATTAAATTGAGCAAAATAGAAGAGTTTGGTCGGTGCAGTTGATTCTAACAAACTTAGGATGGAATCACTACAAAACATTGTGTGTTTAGCGACATTAATTTAATCATTTAACAACACTAATTAGTGTTCCATACGTAGCAAATATATGGACCAAAACAAAGTTTAAAAAATATTTTCTTAATTAATACGAAGACCTCCAATCTTGGATACTTTCTCAAGTTAAAAAAGGGCATCCATTTGAAAAGAAATTTTAAAAATTGTTATATTTTTGTGCACATCAAGGAATCACTTGTATTCAGCATTCGCAAAGGGCGAATCAAAAGTATTTTAGGACTAGAGCAAAATGCTTCTTGGGAGCCCCACACGGTAGGCTAGATAGGTTGCAATTATTATTTTTTTAGAACTCAGGTGATGACTTTAGAAAAAATAAAAAAAAAAGTCATAACGACTTTTCTCTATGGGATACCATCAAATCAAAGTCACATTTATGACATCAATATGGCACATATTTCTCAATTTGCAACAAATACCAACTAATGGCGGGGCCATGTATGTACATGACCCCCAATACTATATAGTATATGTTTTTATTTTTATTTTACTTAATGTATATATGTCACACCCGATCTCGATATACTTAAAAGATTTGGATGAACTGTCCACGGGGCCAGTATCGAGTATAACTGAATATTAAGAAATACAACATAAAACTCACTTTTTTTAATAATGAGTTTACAATATTCCTTAACATTACAAAACACGTTCTTACCCTCCTCATTACCACTAGGTATTTTACATGTGATACTATACATTATTTATTTGACATGGTCAACTCATGACCTATTTCGAATTCATTTTCATTCGCGGGCTTGAGTGGTATCTAAAATTGTTAGATTTAATGAGCTAGCAACTCAATAATTTCTTAATTACAACCATGTTAATGCAAAATATATAGCAAAATAATAACAACATATATTACAAACATCAATAAATATCGGTTAGTAATCACATCGGTGACCTCTCAATTTTCTTTAAGGCTGAAAACCGCACCATGATCACAAATATGATTTAAAGTGTTCGTCGACACGAGACCAAATTTGGTGGACCATAATAACTAGACCTGATTATCGGGCGAGCTTGGGTGGGATCGGGCGATGTTATACATGAATCCACGTTGGAAAGACTTCATACCAAACTCGTACAATTAGGACCTCGATATGGTTCTATTCCGTTCATGCCTAGGCGATCTTTTTTTGAAAGTCATGTCCAAGCCCGCTTCGAGTATTGAGAGCTCAAGCTCGTCACGGGTCGGGCTTGGGCCGGCTTAAATTGGCCTTTTAAAAATATTAACAAAAAAAAGTTTTGAAAATTGATTATAGTGAAGCAAAACATAGTATAATAAATATATATACATACAATTAGATGTCAAGAACAAATGATTAACACATTGATTTAGATTTTAATGTATCATTTGGGCAATTTGGGTTCAAACCTTACTTTCTTATTTTTTAAAGATATATATATATACACATTTTGGACACAATTATATACGAGCGGGCCAAGTGCTTGGGTTGATAAGTGCAAACCTAAGCTCGGCCCAAAAATATCGGGCCTTCATGAGGCTTTTAGCCATGCCAGGCCCTATTGAGATTTTCGTAATGTTCCTTTTATAATTTAATAAGAGTACCAATGTTATGACATACATAAAAAATTAACATGTAATAAAAAATTACCTTATTCAAAAGAGTAGCTAACAAAAGTTTTCGCAGTGTTCCTTTTATAATTTAATAAGGATGAAAGAAAGATAGTCTAGATGCATTAGTGAATCTATTTTCTTATTTGTAGTGAGAATAGTTTTAATGTCTTCATCCATCATAATGATTCGTAATTTGTTAAATGTTGTTATCGATCTTAATGATTTAGATAAAGATAAATTTATTTTAGTTATAATATTAACATGTTATTGTAAGGAAACTTCTCCGTAGTTTCCCAAGAATAAAACATCGTTTTCAATAATAAATTTTTAGATAAGTATTGAAGAAATTTCTCTTCTTTCTTTAACAATGAAGTGAAAATGTTTACTTTATCAACTTTAATATCTAAGAGGCTTCTCGTTCTCTATATTTGTTATTTAATCTTTTAAGAAGATTTTGTGTTTTTCAAGGCGTGGAATATTTAGGGAGTCACATATATTTAAATTTGTTAGTGTTACAAATGGACTAGAACGTAATTGTTTTTCATGTTTTTTTTTTTATCAATTTAGTTGTTTAGTTAGAGACAATAGAAAACTACACAACATAAGTAATAATTTTTTTAAAAAAAGTGTAGAATTTTTGTATTTGTTTTGTATATATGTGATAGATTAGGGAACGACGATTGCGGTAGTTTGGTCACCTGCATAGACGACCTACAAATACGTCACTTGAAAAACTTGACTCTATAGAAACAGTAAAAATTTGACGAGGTTGGGGTATAACAAAGTTAACTTGAGACACATTAATTAGAAGAGATTTGAATGGTTTAGAAAGCTCATCATCAATTGCAGTTAATCGAGGACGATGAAAAAGTTTGATCCTATAGCCGACTCCAATGTGACTGAGGCTATGTTGTTG
The DNA here is from genome assembly GCA_039657365.1 of Stephania yunnanensis. Taxonomy (NCBI): domain Eukaryota; kingdom Viridiplantae; phylum Streptophyta; class Magnoliopsida; order Ranunculales; family Menispermaceae; genus Stephania; species Stephania yunnanensis. The sequence goes on along the minus strand of CM077586.1, from coordinate 3,443,833 downwards.
TTGTTCCAAAATATTCGGGGGCCCAGAGCGAGATTTTTTTTTGGGGCCCCTCAATTATAAATGTTGAAAAAAAAAGAACAATTTTTTATCAACTACTTAAAACGATCTATGCAAAACACACAAAAATTTTACTCAAGGGATGCATAATAGGTTTTACAGCATGATCAAAAATCTCAAAATATTTTAAAAATCATACAAATTAAATAAAACTTTAATTTTTTAAAAAAGTAAAATGTAGCCACATTTAAAAATGACAAGTAGAAGAGGTGCAAGTTGAAAAAGCTACTCGTTAAAGTAGAAAAAATGGAATTTAATTTGAGAAGTATACAAATAATTTACCGAGCGATATTTTATTACATTATAATTAATAATTCTTCTTAGAAAATCAAAAGAAGTTTTTAATTTTAGAATAAACTAAAAAAATGTGTGTACTCACCCCCTTCAGGGTCGGCCCTGACAACAACCTCTGTATACTAAGTTATTTTACTATGATAATTTTACACTATTTTTCAGTTAGGTTGTGGGGTCTTTGGAGAACGTTGAAGACAAGTCATTCTTATCAATGATGATTTCTCTATCGAGTTTTTCTCTACCCTTTTGCATAGTGTCACAGTTGGTCCAAAACATGTGTGCTTCTTTCAAGGTCTTTGTGCTTCTATATATTGTAGGAAAAATATATCATACACACGAATCAATCATCATCAACCCATATTTTAGTTACGACCTAACCAAGAAGAAGATAAAACGTTGGCTTCGCCCTTGCTACCAACTGTTGAATTTTGTAGTTCAAATCTTGTATTGTTCCAACACCAACTACAAGGATCACGATGTAGTCCTTTGTAACTTTTCCTCTTTGATTCACACTGTGATCACACCGTGTTTTAGAGTGTACATACTACTTTACGCAATGAAAGTTATGTTCATATATAGAAAATGTAGGCCTCGCACTTCAAGGATTTTCAGGAAAGAGTTTTATAGAAGTGAATAGAGAGGAGGAGAAAGACAATCAAGGATTTGTGCTTCATTTATGTAGAACATGAGACTCAAAGTTTTCTTAGTTTGAAGAGAAATGATTGATTTAGATGCCTAAGAATATTTTCTCCGTGTTTCACCAAGTAAAAAGATCATCAAATGTTAATTAACTAATTTGTTTCACAATTATTATTGTTTTCGATTTCAACAAGAGTCTAACCCACAACATCTTCAAACCTTACTTTTTTAGCAAGTGATGGATTGTTTGTCATCTCACCAGAGATGCTTTGGCAGCTAATTTGCTTCAAGATTGAAATGCAACTTTTTTTCTTTTAAGAAAAAAAACCATCTTTTGTTGCTCCTACGGAAGACAAAATATTGGTGCTACTTGCTCTTAAATCTGCATTATACACCTGACTTACTTTTTTATGAGCATCTACAAAATATATATTTTATATAAAAAAAATAAAAATTTGTTTTAATACTTTAAAAAATTGGTATTTAGGTTTGGTCGAGTTTCACTTTTGGCTTTAACCTAACTAATGTTGGGCAAAGAAGGGTACTCATGTCCATGACAAGTCTACTTACTAATCAAATAAGCAATTTTTTTTTAATTTCTTTTAATAAAAATGTTTTTATAACTCATAATGGACATGCATATTTTAGCATCAATTAATTTTTGCATCGATATGTATTGACAAGTGCGTGTTTGTGTTGAGTTACCATTGCAAAATTAAAATTTTAATTTCTATTATTATAACCTTAATCATCAAAGCATTTATGGTGAGACGGTACATCAGTAGGGACAGAACCAACCATAGGCATTGAAAGGGGCAGCTTTAGCAAAAATTTTGAAATTAAAAATACACATTGTGAAAGGAAAAAAATAAAGAAAGAATTAACAAATTTAGCTTAAAAGTATTTTTTTTTAATAATGCATTTAGTTTAAAAGTAGCTAATTAATGATGAACATGTCATACAAGCATATCCAATTTCCTTTGCTATTATATGGTGTATTTGATTATTTAAAGATTAAATAGAGGTGCTTTTATTTGATTTATTTTTATCAATTAATAACATTTTATCCAAATAATTAATATTAGTTCATTATAAAAATACAACACTTAATCAAATACAATGAAATAGTTTGATCTATATAGCCGACCCAAATTAATTTGGCACTAAGGCTATGTTGTCGTATAAGAAATAGCATGCATGATGGATGGGTGTAGTTTCCAAAACTGAAATGCATTCGATTAGGGTGTACATAATTTTTTCTAAGGGGGTTGGTACCAGTCTACCATACAGATCACCCCCAATATTATATGGGTTATACATTGGTTACAAAAATTTTGAGGAGAGCTTTGGCCCCACTCACCCATAGCATGCTTTCGTCCTTGTAATAATAATAGATGTATTGCTTACCAAAAAATTTGGTTTAGGGAGAGTGTGAGTTAGGCACCCACTTGAGAGCCTGTCTGTAGAGTCTACGACCACTTTCTTAAAGTCTAGTAACGCCAACCTTTCAATGGAGTGACATTTTACCAACTTTGTGATCATCATCGCATGAGCAAAGCTTGGCTGTTTGGAGGTAGGGACCGAGAAACAGTACTTGAAAAGGAAAGGAGGATGGCAGATTGAATGAAAGCAATGGCCATGTTTACCTTGCAAAATATCTATAGTTGTTGCAGTTCATACATTATGAATTTATGTGCACATGTATAAGGAAAGCCTAGTGAGTTGTACAGTAACTTGTTTAAGTTTTTGCGCGTGGTTGGGTACACTTGACTTAATTAATTGCTCAGACTTGACTTAATGTTTCTTTTTTTTTTTGTAATCTTGACTTAATTAATTACTCATGCATGTATTGCATATGTAGCAAATATATGTACAAAAAAAAATGTTAATAAATTATTTTCCTTAATTAATACGAAGACCTCTAGTCTCGAAGACTTTCTCAAATTAAAAAGGGCATCCATTCACTAAAATAATTTCGATATTTAATAGAGGTTTCTAAACCCCTATTAAATGGGGGTGTTATTAAATAACACCTAATTGATAAGAGTTTTAAAAAACCTCTATGTAATACATGTATTAAAAATTAAAACATAACATATTTTCACACGACATTTAATAACACTCTATTTAATAGAGGTTTTAAAACCTCTATTAAAGGCAAAAAATGTTCTAGTGATTTGAAAAGAATTTTCGAAAATTGTTATATTTTTGTACACATCAAGGAATTACGTGTTTTCAGCATTGGCTAAGGACTGGTCCAAAATATTTAAAGACTAGAGCAAATTGCTTCTTGGGAGCCCCTCTTACGGTAAGTTTGATAGGTTGCAATTATTTCTTTTTGGATCTTAGCTGATGACTTGAAAAAAAAAAGTAGTACTATTTGGACTTATGAGTCCGGACTCAAAATTTTTTTTATTACAAAGTCATCCTCAAGTAATGAATGAAGCACACATAATTACTTGTAAAATTTCATTGTTACCCTTTAAATATTTGTAAACATTTGAAAAACCTCCCTATGAGTCCGAACTCGTGAATCTAAAAAAAAGAAAGTCATGATAACTTTTCACTATGGGATACCATCAAATCAAAGTCACCTTTAAGACATCAAAATGGCAAAGACTTCTCAATTTGCAACAAATACCAACTAATGGCGGAGCCAATACTATATAGTATATGTTTTTATTTTTATTTTACTTAATGTATATATAAATTTGTTAGTGTTAGTGTATCAATAAACAAATTGACTAGAATGTATTTGTTTTTCATATTTTTTTAATCAATTTAATTGTTTAGTTGGAGACAAAATAAAAAAAATACATAACAAGAGTAATATTTTTTTAAAAAAAGTCTAGAAATCAGTTTTTGTATTCGTTTTGTATATATATGATGTACAGTAAGTGATTTTACTATATAATGACTTCACTTATGCCCTGAGGTATTTTATAATTATTCCCTAAAATAAGACAAGGCAAATACTAAACAATTGTATATGTAATGGCAGTGCAATATTGGAAAATGATGAATCATTGAATTTGTTGCGTTTTTCTGAATATTTGATTATAGTCATAGCATATATGGATGAGGATTCTATTCTCGAATATCTAGAAGAATCTTCACCCATTTTCTTCTAATGGCATCTATATACATTAAGATTAAATTTCATTTTGGTGGCATCGATATAATTGAAATTAATATGATTCATAAGTTTTTTGAGGATGATAGATAATTAATTATCTTGTACAAACTAATGATGTGCCTTATATATATTAAGGATAGGGCATATATCTATGGATATGTTTGATGTATAGTTTGTGCAATAAATGCTTATGAAATCATATTATGGGAATCTAGAAGATTTGTGTCGAGATTCTTCTAATGAGAATAGTCACAGAATCTAGAAGATTTGGTTTCAAAATCTTCTAATGAAAAAGGAATCTTCCTACTAAGAATGATAAAGTGAAGAGACGAAGAAGGCAAAAAGATAGATAAATCTTTGTGTCTAGATTAATTTATTTGGTTGAAGGAAGCATACAAGAAATGAAGGAACAAATGAGATTTGTCCTTAATTTGAAATGTAATCGTGTTTCGTTTCAACATAATTTTTTATCAAGGGATGCTTTGGTTTTTTTCGGAAAGAAGCGATCAGTGATGAAATGATCAATTCAATTCTATTGAATTAAACTTGAGTTTTATTGATCTTTTACCAAGATCAAAGGCAATTTGGAGCATATGAGTATTCAAAGGGAATTAAATGCCAATAGAACTATAAATGATAAGTTCAAGGCTTGTTTCGCGGCTAAGGGCTACAAACAAAAATATGGCATTGATTACTTTGATACTTGTGTATGTTTTGCAAGGGTTACATCCATTCGGGTGTTAATACGCTAGAAAGAACAACTGTTTCTTGAGGGCTCAAAGAAACATAGATTCATTGTTGAATCAGATTTTAATGCCCTAGCAAATGTAAGGAATCGGAATGACTTAAAAAATTATTAATAGGAAATACCATTATGGAACAAGTCAAGTCCGGATATAGTGATCAATTGTGATAACAAGGGAATGTTTATAATGTCGAGAACAAGACTTATAATAGAAGTCTAGACATATAAGTCTAAGACATAATCTTTTGAAACAGTTACTCAAAAATGGGGTTGTTACAGTTGATTATGTGGACTCTAACAAGAATTTAGCGGATCCATTAACAAAGGGACTTGTTAGAGATATGATATCTCAGACATCAAAATGAATGAAACTTAGGTTTGCTTAATTCGATCGTCACTTGATGGAAACCCAACTTAATTCTTGAAAATACAGAATAAGTTCAATGTTGAATTAACAAGTCAAGTGAAGATTACGGAACACTAGAAAAATTATATTATAAAAAGTAAGTTCCTGGTTCTAGTGTTGGTTCTGCATGATAGAGGTTGACAATTGGGTCTTAATAAGTCGAATAGAGCGACTCGTAGATTCACTTAAGTAGACTTACCTATATGGGTGTAGAAGTGTGGCCGCTTCTTATAAGCCTAAACGACTCTAGAGCACTCAAAAAAGACAAGATTTGCACAAGGCCATAATGTGCAATCAATATAACACTCTTACTTGCATGAAATTGATATGTGTGATATTTCCGGTTTTGTCACAAGGGTTCTTGGTTCAAGATACGTTCACCGTATTACCTGATGAAACTTTGAAGTGTTTGCGCTAAGTGAGAAGTTCAATGCCAAAAGACACTTCGCAATTATGTATCGATTTCAGAATGATGCTATATGTTTTTTAGTTATTTTTATTTATTAAGTGTAATTTTCAATTTATATGTCCATATAATTTGAAAATGGAGGGAAATTTTTAGATTTTAAAAAAAAAAAAAAAAAAGTTACCGTTTAAAGCGTTGAGTGCCTCTCCACAACAAATTTCGGCGCGGCTACCACGAGAGAATGAAAAGATGCGATTTTTTGGGTGTTATTTAGTCCTTTTTTTGTCCGTTTCTTCGCACCAATTCGTACCAAAATCACCTCTTGGCGGATACGCCGGATAGATACTAAATCCCTTAGTTTTTCTTTTATAAATTAAAGGGATCTAGTACGTACTAAACACATCGAGTAACATTGAAAGATTGAGACACATTTAAACACAAATTTTTTTTTTGAATCAAAGTGTGTTTTTTGATTTCATAGCATCATTCTCTCAAAAGTTCTTTAAAAGTGTTCTTGGTTGGAGTTGTGTTACACACACATCATCCAACAACCATTAGAGACTTGATTGTATCATGAATGCAAGTTTCGATTTTTTCATTGTATATACGTGGTTTCGACCGATAAAGAAAAATTTTGTCTAAAAGAGAGTGATTACGTGCCTCAAATCTTTTTTTAGTTCTTCCATTCTCATCTTGTAATTCTTCGTCCAACGATTTTGTTCCGACAAATTAACCATTACTAGGGCTGGCAAAAATACGGGAACGGACGAAAACGGGACTGGACACCTATTTCGAAAATGTTTAAATTTGGTGTCCGGTCCCGGTCCCGTTTTTAAAACGGGCACTATTTTTTTGTCCAGTCCTGTATGTTTTGTAAAACATACGGGACCGGTTTTGCCCGTTTTTTTTTTTTTTAAATATGATTAAATATTTTATTTATCGATTATCTAAAAAAAACCCCTCAACTACAACTACAAGTCTACAACTACAAGTCACCAATTACCAAAAAATAAATACATAATATCACATTTTTTTAATTTCTAATATAAACATCACAAAAGTTTTTTTTTTTAAAAAGATACCACATCAAATTCTCAATAGTCCAATAAATCCCAATTTAGGGCAACACAAACATACAAACCACCAAATCAACTAAAATACATTGTGAAATTACGTATATGTCCTTCAAATTAATCAAAAAACGGGTACCCGTTTTTTAAGAATTTTTGTCAAGTCCCGGTCCCATATGTTTAAACGGACAAAAAATATTGTCCAGTCCCGTATGTTTTTCACAAAAATACTTCCCGGTCCCGTTTAAAACGGGACCGGACAAAGTGGGCAAAACGGGACTGGGCAAAATTTGCCAGCCCTAACCATTACCGCTTCTCGCTGACATTATTGTACGGTACTATTAATCATTGTGGTGGCAATTTATTCTTGTTTTCCTTAAAAAAAAAAAAAAAAAAAAAAGAACATGGTATATGCTAAGATTATATTTGGATTTCTATCCGACAGTCGACTTCCAGTCAGAACTTTTTAATGGTATGCTAAGATTATATTAACAAAGTCTTTGTTGTATATGTTTACGATGAAATTAATGGAGTAACCATTTGGTTGACAAGGAATGACTAATATTTGCCAAATTTCCTTGGCAAGATTTTTTTTTTGGTTAAACAAACAAGCCACCAACTCTTTTTTAATAGCCCTTTGTTGGCACAAAAAGGAAGGCATTAATATGTCAACGTGTAGAAGTTGTGCAAATTCCTATTTTTGTCGATAAATGTCGAGATGCACTTAGTGTTAAAGTAAGTGTCTAAAGTGATTTACTTTTGCATTGACAAAGACAATTATTTACTAACTAAATTTAGATCAACAATCTTTTTTTTTTTTTTTTTTCAATAAAATGAATGAGTAGCTCTTAAACCCAAAAAAAGAGTCTTTCAATTATATTCAACATCACTAAATCGAGCAAAATAGAAGAGTTTGTTTGTGCAGTTGATCTTAACTAATTTAAAATTGAGGCTTTCTTGTTGGTGTAGAGGGGATTGCTTAGAAATGTGCATAGAATAAGTGGCATCTAGATGTATCTAATAATGCAAGACAATGAAGAATTGGAAAGTACAGCAACCCACTAATTGGCTGCAACAACATTCGACTTCTTCAATATGAGCTTAATTTCTCTCTAAAGGAAAACTATATGTGCTCTTGCATTCCAGCTGAAAGAACAACCACAACTTTCAGCTTCATTCCTGCTGAAAATAGCCTCAAAGACCAAAGACCCTTCTTGGCAAGCTGAGGATTTTTCAATGAAAAGGAGGTGATACTTTATTAAATTAAAAAATTTATGTACAATCATAAAATAAAATACAACCTTAAACAACAGAATGTCCCATTCAACACGTATTTCCAAACCAAATGAGATACCACAATAGTTCAATCACAGTACCTGAATTGAATGCAGTGATGAACGCCCACCGAACCCTAAACTCGAAAACTAATTGTTTCTTCTCCTCACTTGACTTTAACTCCCCAATCGCTCCTTCAACCACAACACAACAACAAAGTCACACTACAAGTCACGTTGGGTCATATGAGTCATCCACGCGACCTCCACCCACGTGTTATGCATCGGGATTTGTGTATTTCCACATCTCGAGGTGCACATTGATGGCTCTTGTAAAATATGTCTTATGGTGTGACTTGTTGTTGTCATTCTAGCACTCATCTATCAACAAAAACCCTCTTTTGCTCTCCAGTCACATCTTGGCCAGCAGCTCCCAAAACCGTCGAACCTTCAACCCAAAAACTCGCAAAAATGCAGCCACAGCGTGTAATCCAACCCACCGAAATCTCATACTCCAGAGCTCAAATCCCTAAGACGTCACAGAGTGAGGAGAAAAAGAACAACATTAGTAAAAAGAGAAAAAGGAGAAGTGAGGGCCACCGGCATGATCAGCAACGCCGGCGGCCCATGGCGGTGGTCGGAAGTTAGACTCTCAATTGAGGGGAAGGATTGGCGGCGCTAAGAGAGAAATCCTAACGACAACGCCCAACAGAGACGTACTTGGTTGTTACATGTGGATGGAAATATGTTCATTGCAAGAACATATCTGGTCAAGTGGAGAAGCTCGACCTAAGGAATCTATCGGGTTACGATACCTACGAAGGCACCGCTCTTGAAGGCAAGGTAAAACCTTCTCTGATGGAATTGAAGTATTTGGAGTACTTTGATTTGAGTGGGAATTGCTTCAGAGGTTCTCAAATGCCCATGTTCTTTGGCTCACTAAACCAGTTGAGGCATCTTCTAATGATCACTTGTTGTTACATGTTAATAAGCTCTCTTCCTTGACTGAGTTACACTTAACAAATAGTCTTCTTCAGGGCTCTCTCACTCTTTCTTTCACTAACTTGACACATTTTTCGTTCCTCGACCTCTCCGGCAACCTCTTCGAAGCTTTAGTGGTTAATCCATTTGTCAAACTTGACAGCCTTGTTACTCTTAATCTAAATTTGAACAAGTTCAAAGGTTCAATTCCTGATGCTTTGGCCAATCTAACATCCCTTCAGCAACTCGATCTCAGCGCGAATGGTCTTGGAGGTCCAATCCCAGACATCTTTGTGAAGATGACTTCTCTCCACACCCTTAATTTAGGATCAAACATAAACCTCGTCGGCGGGTTGCCAAAAAGCTTGGGAGGACTTTGCCTGCCTCATTGTTGGGAAAAGTTTGGAGCTTTGCAAATACTGGACCTTTCCAATAACTCTTTATCAGGAACAATCCCTGATTCTCTTGGTTCTCTTGGTTCTTTGTTGTTCTTGTTGTTGAGCAGAAATAGTTTTTACGGCGAGCTTCCGTCATCCCTCCAAAATTGCAGTAACTTGAGCAGCATTGATCTCGGCGAGAACAATTTCTCCGCAGAACTGCCAAAGTGGATTGGAAAAAATCTCGCCAGCCTTGGGATTTTATGCCTGCGTTCAAATTCATTTCGCGGCAGAATTCCTCAAGAGTTCTTCAATCTTTCTTCGCTTCGGATGTTGGATCTTGCGCACAATGAACTCTCTGGAGCCATCCCACATTGTTTTGGTAATCTCAGCAGCGTGATCATGGTTGCGCCGGTGAACCAATTTTCGATAAACACTTCTTCAATTAGCGAGCAGATAGTATATGTGGATGATGTTACTCTTAGAGTCATTAAAGGAAAAGAACTAGAATATGACACAAATCTTAGATTCCTAGTGAGCATACACTAGAACAAATTATCGTATCTTCAAAGCTTATATAGGGGTTTCAAACCTCTATCAAATCTCGCTATTTCATAGGGGTTTGAAATCTCTATAATATCTTCAAAGGCTTACATAGAGGTTTCAAACCCCTATCAATTATAGTAATTTCATAGGGGTTTGAAACCTTTATATTATCGTCAAATGCTTACACAGGGGTTTCAAACCACTATCAAATATAATTTTAAAAAAATAATAGCTGAAAATGCACAAAATTAATTTCCATTTTCATTTTCAGTTGAAAATATAACAAATTTACATTCCACTCGCAATATTATTATTTCATCAAGAAATTCGCAGTGTTCTACAACCAATCAACAAAACAACAAATCGATAGCCACGCATTTCCCGAAACCTGCTAAAATGGTCGAAAATCAAACAAATAGTGTTCTCCTCCACACCCTCCGCCACCTTCTCCACCACCTCTCGTAACTACATCGATGGTCTCTACCACCATTACAACCTCATCTGTACATAATCAATTCAAAGTTAAAAGCACATCAATAGACAGTTGACCTCATCAATGGATCTCTTCCTATTATATGAACATATAACTTACTTTTAAGAGCCAGCAGAGTTGCTCATTTGTGCCTCCAAAATGGTAGAATTACCCAAAACCCAATTTTTCCTACAATATACTAATGTTCGTCACATTGAAATATTATTAGTCCAAGCTTTATAAATGTAGATCATGAAATTTAATCGCCACCCTATATTTACCAAGAACATGAAGTTGGCCCGAAAGAAGCAGCGAGAGTACTCCCATTCTTACACATCAATCAAACCAATTATAAATTTAAGTGCGCCCATGACAAGGCAATATATCTTTAGATGTTGATGCAGGTTGAGAGATGAATGAGGTTTATATCTAAGCTGCCAAGAATAACTTTAATGATGACAATGCTAGAAGATCAAAAACAGTTGTGAAATAACTCAAAGCATTGCTAACAATTAATTGTGTCATAATGGCTTCTCCATGTGAGGAAAGTATATCAGTGAATCTCAACAACCAACAAACGATTTAAGAATGAGATTAATCTAATTAATCTCATGTTAATTTTTTAATTTAATAGTACGTACCAAGATTTGAACTAAATATCACCATATTGATTCTTAGTTTAATGATTAATAAATTGAGAACATATGATATAGTCTTCATGTAATTTCACATATGGACCAATGTTGTTAATGAGGTTAAGCGAGATAATTTGATTAGGCTAAAGATTTCTAAAATCTTATCCACCAAAAGCGAATGACAATCATGATGGACCCTTGTTATGACATTTTTTGAGGAGGGGTTTGAAGTTGAAACATTGATATAAGCTGTTCAAATCTATATGAGTTTATATGTCGGTTGTTCTATTGAGCCATTATTTTTTAGGAAATCAGGCATTGGAGCCAAATTTACTAGAATTCTTAATTCTAATAATAAGACAGTAGTAGTAGACAGCTTAAACTAAGATTTTGTTAGGAATCTATGATCCAGCCTGGAAGTTTAAATTATGCACCATTGTAAGCCTCAAGCCTGAATAATCCAAAATACTATGTTTCAATCTTTATAAGCCAACTTATCTCATGGATATTTAAACAAACAAATCTTCAGCTCTTCTGTTGGAGCTAAGTCTATCCGACTGTCCCAACTATCCGTTCTCTATTTTTGCAGTTTCAGATTAATTTCTATGGCGGAGAAGACTTAAATATTTCCATATTCACCAATCCCCTAGTTTCTACTCCCAACTCCTACATTGAATGAGATTCCGAGGAAAAAAGAATAGGGACTTTTAATCATAGAAGACATAACTGGTCATGTTTCTCAGCACATGAAAATTATCCCAGCATATAACATTTTTTGCTTACAGAATTATCGTTGTAACTGCACCCTTCGTTACGTCCTGTTTTTGCTGGATACAAATGTTAATATCTCCTTTCTGTAACTCAGGCATTCTTAAGATAATTTCCTTCCTGCAAGCAGTAAAAAAAATAAGATAAGTAGTAAATCAGTAATAGGTACACTACAATTCAGTTGAGAAGCTATAGTGTTTTCTAATGTGTCGATACCAAAGTGTTAAGACCCAATCTAGCGGTCATTCAACTGTAACTAGTTGAAGAAAAATCAACAAAAATGAAGGGAATGAAATTCGCTTAATCTCAACAATCAACAATCAAAGTATAAAAAATGGTAAACCAACAAAAAAAATACAAAAAGATAGGCGACAGAAATACCTCTCCTTCACCAGATCCACATATGAGAAATCAAATCGTTCAGATGACAAACGACCAAAACAAGGTATCTAACTGAAGCATTAGATGACCTTAGAAAATTTGGGCAGGACCATGCAGGTAAAGCGAATGGTGTGGAGAATATGCGGTTTCACAGAATTATAAGAAGTCATAAGAATATTCATTCAAAAAGGATTGGAATTACAAGCCTGACATTCTTCACCAAGTCAAATATTGTTTATGATATTTTGCGCTTTTATCCGTTGATACAAACTGAAATACATGTTCTGAGCAGGGCCAACATTAAACACTTAAAACTCTTACCTAGTTCGAAACTCGCCTACCAATCTCATCTTCAAAAGAAAAATTGTATTACAAAGACAAACATAGATTCCACCCCAACACTTGCTTGTAAAAATACTTGTAAAAGAAACATTACACACCACCCATTCAAGCAAATATTTTATTAATTCATATAGGCCTTGAACATCCATTTTTCTTCTTCCCTTTCCTTGCCTCTACTTGGGTCCTTCTCTCCTTGAGGCTTGCAGAATTAATGACTGCTTTTATATATCAAATCAATTTAGGTGAATTGTGAACGATCTAATTAACAAACAGATTTTACTTACAAGAATACAGCAGATTGAAGGATCTAATTAAGTTCTTTGATGATAGCGTTATTCTGAGTTGTTGCACCTACACCGGTAGGAGTTACTCCAAAACCAAGACAAAGTTCACTAAGGAAAAATGCAAATGAATGAATGATATTTCACTTGAAAATTATTAATACTCTTTCAATTGAAACTGAAGCATTGATCAGTAATGTAATGAGAAGTAATAAACTTCATTACCTTTAGTTGAAAAGCTTATATTGATCGGCAAGATGTTGAGGAATAAAGATGTAGATGATCTACTCTACTAGAGACACAAACTAACAATTTCGAGGAATAAATGACTAAGTTGGTTCTTACAAAATACAACTCCTTTAAGTCAAACGCAATTCAAAAAAAATATATATATTTAGAAAATCATGTCTACCTCATATAAGACAGAAAGTGTTGATGCTATTGCCTCTTCTTGTGGAGGTTCTATAGCCCGAAGATAAGAAATTTACTAATTAAAAAATAAATAAGAGACACATATATGAGAAATCAGGACAAAATTTTGTATAGATTAAAAGAATCAATGGATCTAATTGATAGAAAGAGTTTCAGTACAAAAACTTACCCTCATCAAGAATGGTCTAATATATCCGAGAGAAAGTGATTTGATCTGTAGACAAAGTTCTTCCAATGGCATCCGAAGCATCTCTGGAACCTTTTTAACAGCAAGTACATACATTAGAAGTGAATAGTTTCCACAAGTACATATATTAAGAATCTACATGACAACTAACAAATGTAGTTTATCAAGTACCTTGTAAGGGCGCATGAGGTTTTTATATCTATGTTGAGTGTATAAGCAAAAGCAAAATCCAGGATTTACACGACCAGCTCTACCTTTTCTATGTCTTGTATTTGCCAGAGAAATCCAATCTTCAACCATGCAAAACAGTTTCTACATAGGTGAAGTAACACCAGTAAGTTCCACCATTAATAGACAAATATGCACGGCAACAAGAAGAAAAGCAATAATAATAATAATAATGATTAATAATAATAAACTGAAAAACAGAAAATAAATCTCATTAAAAGCTTTTCAAGGTTCTCTGCTCTAGAGACTAAAAGATCAATAAGATGCAACCACCAGTGAAGAACATTTTCATCATGTAGATCCAATTGCCTAAGCACATGAATGAGTTCAAATGAACAATTAAGTTTAAACCGAAAAACAGAAAATAAATCTCATTAAAAGCTTTACAAATTCGACATCTGCTCAACCAAGGAACACATTACACGCACGAACGAGTTCAATTAGGCATTTCATCAAACATATTTCAGGCATCTCAGATACAAGATTAATTAATCTCATCTCAAGATGACCTTCTTAACTAGAAGTGCAGTTAAATCGCAGAATTTGCAATCTAAAACGACGTTTCCCGAAAAACGGATTCACAACAAATTTCAAGGACTCATTTTACACTTTTAACTTCTATCTGATTCTATCAGTGTTGAGAATTAGGGATTGAGGTTCCATACTCCCAATTTCACTTAATACAACAATTATTACCAAGTTTACATTCCTCTGATAGAAAAATATATGAAATTTCAACAACAATGCATCAGACTGCCTAAACCCCTACCAAATGTCATTTAAAAGCTTCGTCACTACACCGATTCCAAATCTCTCCAATTTATAGCGCTCGAAATGACTCGCATTTCAAATCGACAAACACGAAGGCAAAAACCAAGCCAGATCAAGAACAAAAAACCAACTACAACTACAAAATTGAGCTAAAAAAAAGAATTTGAGATTGAAAGAACAAGCGAACCAGCAACTAATCCGAGAACGAGCTTAGAACTGCGAACTTGGGACATCGGAAGGAGCCTTGTCGCTGGCGTGTTCGTCATTGTCATCGTGTGCGGAGTCGCGCCTGAAGATCCGAACCACGAACTCGCCATCGCTGCTGTTCTTCAACTCTCAAACTCGTTCGATGGATACTAGCTAGGGTTTTAATCGAGACTGAAGATTCGTGGAAGATGATTGAGAGCGAAATCTAGCTAGGGTTTTGATCAAGAGGAGAGTCGTTTCGGTGGGTTGAGTCTTTGGATGAAGAGCGAGAGAAATGGGTTTGAGTTTTGTGTTCTGTTTCCCTAACAATAATGTATATACAATAGATAGCGGTTTACTAAAACCCCCACTAATAAGGTTCTATTAAAAGGCTTAATTGTTCTAGTGATAGACCTTTCATGTAATCATCTATCAGGAGTTATACCGATGAAGTTAACAAACCTACTGGGGCTAAGTATCTTAAACTTGTCGGTGAATTCCTTAACAGGAAAAATCCCGGAGAAGATAGGATCTTTGCGACGATTGGAATCGCTGGACTTGTCGAGAAACCAACTCTATGGGGAAATTCCTTCTACCATCTCTGACTTAATTTCCTTGAATCATTTGAACTTGTCATACAATGAATTGGTTGGGAGAATTCCATCTGAGAAATCAAATGTTAGACCAGAGGGACTTGCAATGACTTCAAAGCGTGTAACACTGCCACTTTCCTAATGGAAGTTTTGCTCTCTGCACTACAAGAGTCAGCAAATATCCTAAAGAATACGAAGAAGTAAACCCACCTTTCACTTTGCAGTAGTAAAAGATGAAAACAAGAGCAGTTGCTGGTGAATTTCGATATCATTTCTTCCTCGCCAAACCTCTCCTCATATAGAGCACTGGTCATGACCAGTTAGAGTAAAAATGGGGTAGTGGAGCAGTGGAACAGTCAAGCATTGAATGAAAATGGGGTAGTGGAACAACAACGGAGTAGTGGAGCAGTACGGATCTTGCTTCTGGGAATCAACTGCAGACGCTTGCGGATCTGTCTATCTACGAGGGGAATTCGAAACTTTGTGGATTGCCACTCTCATTAAAGTGCCAAGATAATGAGACTCATGATCAGGCTCCAAATCATGTTAATGAGGACATTGAAGAAGATGAAGAAGGATTTGAGTTAAAGTGGTTTTTTTGTTACCATGGCAGTGGGATTTGTAGTTGGTTATTTTGGTTTACTTGGCACTTTATGGATTAAGAAGGGATGGAGGAATGCATGCTCTATGTACTTGGAAGGTATAATAGACAGAGTGCAGTTGCTATGGAGAAATTAATTAAGCCTCATATATGAGATTATATATTGTTATTATGTTTTATATAAGATATAAGGTCAATCTTTGTTATGTGATATATATATATATATATACATGAGGCACATATATATGTATGTATGCATTTGGACTTGCGGTTTTTCTTTCTTTTTTTTTTTTCTTAATGTTCATTGTAAAAAAATATAACAAATCAATAATATTCTTGTTCCTTGTCATGGAAGAACACTTGGGTGAAGAAACTTCATAGGCCTACTTCATTTTTTTTGTAATCACAACATTAAATTGTGCAAAGTTGAAATATTTCATAAGCCTACGTTCATATTTATCAATCTAATTTGAGATTTGAGACTTATTCATTTTTTTTCATGAGGGCTAGCGGTTAGTGCTTCTATCTTAAAACATAATACCCATTTTGTAGGCTTGTATAATTAATTGGAGAGTACAGGAACTTAATATTTATCAATCTAATTTACAAATTACAACTTCACATTTATTAAGTCGACAGAGGCATATACAACAACAACAACAACAACAAAGTTTCAGTTCTAATATTTGGGTCAACTGTTTGGATCTAATGTTTTTATTCAACTTAATTTAAACGTAAAACAAAGTAGCACATTATAACCATCTGGCCAAATCTGATCTTAAGGTTACGAATTTGCATTTCAAATTAGCAACTCAATTTGCAATCTCACACTTTGTTGTGCCAATCTCCCATTTTGAAAGTTTTTTTTATTTGTTTGAGAGATTAAAATCTAAAAAGAAAAGAAAAGAAAAGAAAATTTGTCCACTAGTGGAGAAACCTAGCTCTTTTTTTTTTTTTTTTTTTTTGTGCGAATAAACGGGCATAACAACCCTATATATAAGGAGAACAACATTAACTAGGAGGTAAATCGTGCTGCAATAACAAGAGACCTCCATGTGAACATTAAAGCTTCATTTTCTAAGTGGTCCGCATATGCATAGTTGTCTCGAAACATAATACCCATTTTGTAGGATTGTATAATTAATTAGAGAGTACAGGAACTTCGTATTTATCAATCTAATTTACAAATTACAACTTCACATTTATTAAGTCAACATAGGCATATACAACAATAACAACAACAAACCTCACATAGCTTACAAGCTCCATAAAACTCAAAATCTTGAGTTCGCTTCTCAAATCTGAATCACAGATCTGTAGATTTGATACACAAACCTCACGTAGCTTACAAGCTCAAATTAGAGCTCACAATTTGTAGATCTGAATCACAGATCGACAAACAACAAAGAATAAACCTAGGGTTAGGATCGAGCTCACACTGCTCTAATACCATGAACAATCATAAAAGCAAAACAGGTTTTTTTATTAATCACCAAAAATTGATTTACATGACACACTTGTTTCACCTTATATAGTGGTGTATGTGTCTAAGCTCTCAACACTCACTTGGGTCACAAAAGCACGTGACCTCAAGTTATCTAACGCACACACAAACAATTACAACAATAACAGTAAAAGGAAAAACAGTAACAAAACAACATGTACAACACAGTAACAAAGTAAACAACAATACTTACTACACTTACTTATCGCAGTAAATTAAACCTCGAAAAGATATTATCATCTTGGATCCGATGCCGCTAGGTAGAAGGTTCAAGCATGTTGTGCATTGTGGTTTCTTCCCAATCTGAAACTTCTTGCCTTCACTGCCACACAAACGGGGATTATTGTCATGTCGTCTATAAACCGAAAGAAAGCGTACCTCCACGACTTGTTTAATAACAAAGAGCCGCAGACGCTCCAAAATCCTACAACAAAACCAATTGACATGCTTATGAAAAATGGTAGCCAGTCTTCTTTGTCTTCTTCATGATTTAGGCGGTGGATGTCAGGATGAGTTGCGCAATCTTTCAGTGGAGCACCGCAGAGTCCTGGATTTCCAGCGTAAATGGATGGATCTGGTAGCGTTTGGAGTTGGTTGCCAGATGGGATTCTTCCAGATAAATTGTTGCTTGACAGGTTCAGGTGATTCAAGGAATTCAAAGCGGAAATGCTTGGAGGAATTGAGCCTGATAATTGGTTTCTTGATAGATCAAGCACTTCTAATCTTTGCATAGAGCCGATCTTCTCTGGAATCCTTCCGGTCAACTGATTCATAGACAAATTCAAGATACTTAATCCCAAGAGCCCTGTTATCTCTCTAGGTATCTCTCCTGAAAAAGCATTATGTGAAAGGTCTATGCACTTCAGAAATTCAAGAGTCCCATTATATTCCCGTTCAATTCCTTTAGTAATCCACACATTCACTTGGTCTTCAAAGTCTTCACTACTTCTTCTCAAATCAATTCCTTCAATACTCACCATAGATATGAAGAATGGGTCGGTTGGATCGACAGTGGCCATTCCACTAAAATTGCCAAAGCAATGAGGGATGGTACCGGACAACCCATTGTGTGCAAGGTCTAAGATTCGAAGGGAATGAAGAAGACAGTGGTGTTCATGGATGAAACCACTGAATGAATTGGACCGCAAACGAAGAATCTCTAATTGTGGAAGCCTTTTCCCCATCCACATTGGCAGATTGCCAGATAAGCTATTCTCACCAAGATCAATTACACGTAAGGGACCCACTGTTTTCAGGTTGGGGGGAAGATTACCTGAAAAACCATTTTCGCTCAAACTCAAGATTGAAAGCTGAGGTGTAGACCAAATGGAAATGGGAACCTTGCCAGACAGATGGTTGTTTGATAGATGTATTATTTCCAAAAACTGCAGATCCTTCCAACATTCTTGCGGTAGTTCTCCGGATAAATTGTTGCTTGAGAGACTAACGGCTCTCAACCGATTAAGATTGCATATGGATGAAGGGATGCTACCTTCTATCAAGTTATTCGAAAGGGTTAGAAATTCCAAATTTGGCATTGTTTCATTTATGTTCAATGGAATAGTTCCACTAAACAAATTGCCTCTGAGATTTAACATGCCCATCTCAGTGGACTTTAAACCATTTCTTAATTCAAGTGGAACCTTGCCGCTAATTTGGTTATTGGAAAGGTCCAAGACTCTAAGACTTGGATATATTTTTGGAAACCAATTAGGTATCTTATCTGAGATTCCAACATTTTCAAGCACGATGTCGCCGAGTCGATTTAGATTCCGAAGCCATGAAGGGAAAGGAGGACCTAATTGACAATTAGTCAGATCAAGGTGAAAAAGTTCAGTGAAAGGACAAACCCAGTTGGAACTCAAATTGAAAAACAAGGGTTCGGGAGGTTTTTCATCAAAGCTGATATGCAAATCTATTAGATTTGCAAGGTTGGCAAAGTGATCTTCAGTTAATTCACCGTCCCAAGCATTGAGAGAGAGATCCAGCGCCTCCAGCTCTGAGAGCTGCCCCAAAGACTTGGGAATGGTGCCATTCATGCTAGTTTGGTAAAGATAAAGTCTTCTCAAGCTTTTTAGATTCCCTATCGAGTAAGGAATATTACCTGTAAGTTTGGTGTCTCCTAGATCAAGAATCTCTAATAAGCTATTTGGTCGACACGAAGATAAGCCATTCACAAACTCTGTTATCTCGCCACTTATATTGTTTCTTGCTAGAGACAACTCCTTCAACTTGCAAAACGCACCAAAACTCAATGGAATTGGTCCTTCAAGGTGATTATCATGGAGGCCAAGACACTCGAGAGAAGTGAAGTTTGCCAAAACATCAGGAATGTGACCTGTGAGATCATTCCCCCCCAAACGAAGAGTTCTGAGAGAAGTCTTCTGCGCAATAGCTTTGGGAATGGGACCCTGAATCTCAGTCGCACTGAGATCAAGACTTTGAAGAGCAATGAAATTGAGAATAGCTTTAAAAAAGAAACCTCCAAAATTGTTGCCGCTGAGATCAAGGACTGAGAGTGTGGTGGTGAAATTAGTCATGAGAGGAAAAGAAGAAAGTTTGCAAAAGGACAAATGTAACTCTGACAAAGAGTGCAGCCTGTTTATGTATTGCAATGATTCACCTGTTTCACTAAGATCCGACCCACTCAAGCCTAGGTATTCCAGTGAAGTGAGATGGGACAAAAATTGAAGTTCCTGTATAGAGACACGACTATATGAAAGATCGAGGTGATGCAAGTGTGAGAGGTTTCCCAATTGTTGGGAAATTCTTCCGTCAAAGTAATTCCAAGAAAGATCGAGGTACCTCAACTCCTTGACTGAGCCTATGAACTGATTCGGAATACCGCCGAATGCGTTGTGACTCAAGTCCAAGTACTTCAAATGTTTCAACTGAGCCAAAGCAGGACTTATCCCGCCACTTAGTTCTGCGGCTTGTGTCGTGTTCTTTATAGTATTAAGATCGAGCTCCTCCACATAACCGGTGACGTTGTTGCAACCTACGCCGTGCCATTTGCAACAGTCTTCATTTTCTAGTCGCCATGAAGAGAGCCTGTTTGAAGGGTCTTCCACGCCTTTCTTAAAGTCTAGTAACGCCAACCTTTCAATGGAGTGACAATTACCAACTTTGTGATCATCACTGCATGAGCAAAGCTTGGCTGTTTGGAGGTTGGGACCGAGAAACAGGACTAGAAAGGAAAGGAGGATGGCAGATTGGATGGAAGGAATGGCCATGTTTACTTTGCAAACTATTGATCTGTAGTTGTTGTACTTCATTTATTATGAATTTATAAGCCCAGTGAATAGTACAGCAACTCGTTTGAAGTAATTGCGTGTGTTGGGTAGACGTGACTTATTTAATTGCTCAGACTTGACTTAGTTTTTTTTTTCTTTTTTGGTAATCTTGACTTAATTAATTGCTCCCGCATGTATTGCATATGTAGCTAATACATATATCGAAAAAATGCTAATAAATTATTTTCCTTAATAATACGAAGACCTCTAATCTTGGATACTTTCTCAAGTTAAAAAGGGCAATCATTTGAAAAGAAATTTCGAAAATTGGTATATTTTTGTACATATTAAGGAATTACATGTTTTCAGCATTGGCTAAGGACTGGTCCAAAATATTTAGGCATTGTTTGGTTAGGGGTGAAGTTACATGGAGTTGGAAACTAATCTTGTTTGGTTGCCAAACTTGTCTGCAAGTTATCTCCCAACTTACACTCTAAGGTGTGAGAAATTTTCCCAACACCCCTCCTTGGGAGTTATCTCTCGAGAGTTGTAGACACAATTACCCCTCATTAATGACTTATTTATTACCATCTCTCTCATGTTTGGAGGCTGTTTATGTCAATTTATATTTTTTATTGTTTAAAAATTTCAAACTTCGTAACAAGTTTAAAGTTGAACCAAATATGAAAATATTAATTCCAATGAGATAACTCTCAAAGACCAGAGCAAAATGCTTGTTGGGAGCCCTTCTTACGGTAGGTTTGATAAGTTGCAATTATTTCTTTTTGGAGCTCAGCTGATGACTTGGAGAAAAAAAAGTCTTGATGACTTTTCACTATGAGATACCATCAAATCAAAGTCACCTTTAAGACATCGAAATGACTAAGACTTCTCAATTTGCAACAAATACCAACTAATGGTGGAGCCATGTATGTAAATGACCCCTAATACTATATAGTATATGTTTTTATTTTTATTTTACTTAATGTATATATAAATTTGTTAGTGTTAGTGTATCAATAAACAAATTGACTAGAACGTATTTGTTTTTCATATTTTTCTTTATCAATTTAGTTATTTAGTTGGAGACAAAATAAAAAACTACACAACAAAAGTAATAATTTTTTTAAAAAGTGTAGAAATCAATTTTTGTATTCGTTTTGTAACCACCGTATACTAAATGATTTTACTCTGACAATTTTACATTATTTTTCAGTTAGGTTGCAGGGTCTTCGAGACCGTTGAAGATTAGTCATTTTTATCAATGACGATTTTTCCATCGAAATTGTCTCTACCCTTTTGCATATTGTCACAATTGGTCCAAAATATGTGCTTCTTTCAAGGTCTTTGTGCTTCCATATATTGTAGGGAAAATATATTATACACACAAATCTATATTTTAGTCATGGCCTAACTCAAGGGAAGATCAAATCTTGGTTCCGCCCCTACCAACTACAAGAATCATAGTGTAGTCTTTTGTAACTTTTTCCTCTTTGATTCACACGGTGATCACACAGTGTTTTACAGATCACCCATTCATGTATGGTGTGTACATACAACTTTATGCAACATATATAGAAAATGTAGGTCTAGCACTTGAAGGATTTTTTGGGAGAGAGTTCTACAGAAGTGAAGGGCAAGAATCAAGGATTACCTATGTGCGTTGTGCATCATTTCTATAGGAATACGACATGAGACTCAAAGTTTTCTGAGTGGGAAGAGAAACTATTGATTCGGATGCCTAAAAATTTCTTCTTCGTGTTTCAACAAGTAAAAAGAAAATCATCAAAAGTTAGTTAACTAATTTGTTAGACAATTATTATTTTCTTTTTATTTCAACGAGAGTCTGACCTACAACATCCTCAACCTTGCTTTTTTTTGGTAGCTAATTTGTTTTAAGATTGAAATTCAACTACTTTTTCATAAGAAAGAAACCAACTTTTCTTGACTCTTACGACAAACGAAATGGCGCTATTTGCTCTTACATCTGCAATTATGCACCTGGTCTACTTTTTTATAAACATCGCATCTAAAATACATATTCTATATATAAATTGAAATTTGTTTTAATACTTTTAAAAATTGGTATTTAGGTTGGGTCAAGTTTCACTTGTCGCTTTAACTTGTTCCATGTTGGGCAAGTAAGGGTACTCAAGTCCATGACAAGTCTACTTACCAATCAAATAAGCAGTTTTCATTTAATTTCTCATGAAAAGGATTCTTTTCTAACTTAGAATGGATATGCATCACTTGTATTAGCGTCTGTTACTTTTTACATCGAAATGTACAACACATACATCGACAAGTTGCGCAAATTCTTGTTTTTGTCGATAAATGTCGAGATGCACTCGATGCCTAAAGTAGGTGCAATCCAAAGTGAGTTACTTTTGCATTGACAAAAGACAATTATTTACGAAATAAGTTTACATAAGCAGTTTTTTTTTCTATAAAATGAATGAGTAGCTCTTAAATCTAAAAAAAGAGTCTTTCAATTATGTTCATCCGCAATAAATTGAGTAAAATAGAAGAGTTTGATCGGTGCAGTTGATCCTAACAAACTTAGGATTGGATCACTACAAAACATTGTGTGTTTAGCGATATTAATTTAATCATTTAACAACACTAATTAGTGTTGCATACGTAGCAAATATATATGGACCAAAAAAAAAGTTAAAAAAGTATTTTTCTTAATTAATACGAAGACCTCCAATGTTGGACACTTTCTCAAGTTAAAAAGGGCATCCATTTGAAAAGAAATTTCAGAAGGGTAGTGCTATTTGGATTCGTAAGTACGGACTCAAAACTTTTTTTAATTTCAAATACATCCTCGAACAATTAATGAAGCAATCATAATCACTTGTAAAATCTTTTAATACCCCTTAAATATTTACAAAATTTTTAAAAATCTCCTCTTGAGTCCGGACTAATGAATCCAAGTAGATTTATTGCTTTCAGAAATTGTTATATTTTTGTATACAACAAGGAATCACGTGTTTTCAGCATTCGCAAAGGGCGGATTCAAAGTATTTTAGGACTAGAGCGAAATGCTTTTTGGGAGCCCCTCTTACTGTAGCGTAGGTAGGTTGCAATTATTTTATTTTTTTTGGAACTCAGGTGATGACTTTAGAGAAAGAAAAAGTCATGACGACTTTTCACTATGGGGTACCATTAAATCAACAAGTCACCTTTAAGCTAGACATCAAATTGGCACACACTTCTCAATTTGCAACAAATACCATGTATGTACATGACCCCCAATACTATATAGTATATGTTTTTATTTTTATTTTACTTAATGTATATATGTCACACCCGATCTCAATATACTTAAAAGATTTGGATGGACTATCCATGAGGCCAGTATCGAGTATAACTGAATATTGAGAAATACAACATAAAACTCACTTATTTATTTTTTTATAATGAATTTATAATATTCCTTAACATTACAAAATACGCTCTTACCCTCCTCATTACTACTAGGTATTTTACATGACAGACTATACATTATTTATTTGACACGGCCAACTCATGACTTGTTTCGAATTCATTTTCATTCGCGGGCTTGAGTTGTTAGATTTAATGAGCTAGCAGCTCAATAATTTCTTAATTACAACCCTATTAATGCAAAATATATAGGAAAATAATAACAACAACATATATTACCGAATATCAATAAATATTAGTTGGTAACCACATCGGTGAACCTCTCAATTTTTCTAAGGCTGAAAACCGCACCGTGATCACAAATATGATTTAAAGTGTTCGTCGACACGAGATCAAATTTGGTGGACCATAATAACCAGACCCGATCATCGAGCGGGCTTGGGTGGGGTCGGGTGATGTTATACATGAATCCACGTTGGAAAGACTTCATACCAAAGTCGTACAATTAGGACCTCGATATGTTTCTATTCCGTTCATGCCTAGGCGAGCTTTTTTTTGAAAGTCATGTCCAAGCCCGCTTATGAGTATTGCGAGCTCAAGCCCGTCACGGGTCGGGCTTGGGCTGGGCTTAAATTGGCCCTTTAAAAATATTAACAAAAAAAAGTTTTGAAAATTGATTATAGTGAAGCAAAACATAGTATAATAAAATATATACCTATGCAATTAGATGACAAGAACAAATGATTAGCACATTGATTTAGATTTTAGTGTAGCATTTGGGCAATTTGGGTTCAAACCTTACTTTCTCATTTTTTATAGATATATATACACATTTTGGACACAAGTATATATGAGCGGGCCAGCCAGGCTTGGGTTGATAAGTGTAAACCCAAGCTCGGCCCACAAAATACTGAGCCTTCACAGGCTTTGGCCAGGCCGGGCCCTATTGAGATTTTCACAGTGTTCCTTTTGTAATTTAATAAGAGTGTCAATGTTATGACATACATAAAAAATTAACATGTAACAAGAAAGTTACCTTATTCCGTAGCTATCAAAAGTTTTCGCAGTTCTCCTTTTATAATTTAATAAGGGATGAAAGAAAGATAGTCAGGATGCCTTAGTGAATCGATTTTCTTATTTGTAGTCAGAATAGTTTTAAGGTCGCTAACCGTCGTAATGATTCGTAATAATGAAATTGTTAAATGTTGTTATCGGTCATAATGATTTAGATAAAGATAAAGATTTATTTTAGTTATAATATTAATATGTTATTGTAAGAAAACTCCTCCGTAGTTTCCTAAGAATAAAACATCGTTTTCAATAATACATTTTTAGATAAGTATTGAAGAAATTTCTCTTCTTTACTTAGCGATGAAGTGAAAATGTTTACGGGTCGTTATCAACTTTAATATCTAAGAGGCTTCTCGTTCTCTATTTGTTATTTAATCTTTTAAGAAGATTTTGTGTTTTTCGAGGCGTGAAATATTTGGGGAGTCATATATATTTAAATTTGTTAGTGTTACAAATGGACTAGAACGTAATTGTTTTTCATGTTTTTTTTTATCAATTTAGTTGTTTAGTTAATTAGAGACAATAGAAAACTACACAACATAAGTAATAATTTTTAAAAAAAAAGTGTAAAATTTTTGTATTCGTTTTGTATATATGTGATAGATTAGGGAATGCCGATTGTGGTAGTTTTGTCACCTGCAAAGACGGCCTACAAATTCCTCCCTTGAAAAACTTGACTCAATAGAAACAATTAAAATTTGACT
This sequence comes from Stephania yunnanensis, assembly GCA_039657365.1. Taxonomy (NCBI): domain Eukaryota; kingdom Viridiplantae; phylum Streptophyta; class Magnoliopsida; order Ranunculales; family Menispermaceae; genus Stephania; species Stephania yunnanensis. The sequence continues at coordinate 3,418,126 of CM077586.1, read as the reverse complement.
AGGTAGGGATATAGCAAAGTTAACTTGAGACACATTAATTAGAAGAGATTTGAATGGTTTGGAAAGCTCATCATCAATTGCATTTAATCGAGCACGATGGAAGAGTTTGATCCATATAGCCGATTCCAATTAATTTGGGACTGAGGCTATGTTGTTGTTGTTGTTCCAAAATATTCGGGGGCCCAGAGCGAAATTTTATTTTGGGCCCCTCAATTATAAATGTTGAAAATAAAGAACAAATTTTTATCAACTACTTAAAACGATCTATGCAAAACACACAAAAATCTTACTCAAGGGATGTATAATAGGCTTTATAGCATGATCATATCTCTCAAAATATTTTCAAAATAATACAAATTTAATAAAACTTTAATTTTTTTTGAAAAGTAAAATGTAGCCACATTTAAAAATGACAAGTAGAAGATAAGTCACAAAGATGGAGGTGTAAATTGAAAGAGCTACCCGTTAAAGTAGAAAAAATAGAATTTAATTTGAAAAGTATACAAATAATTTATCAAGCAATATTTTATTACTTATAATTAATAATTCTTCTTAGAAAATCAAAAGAAGTTTTAAATTTTAGAATAAACTAAAATAATCAGTGTGTACTCACCCCCTTTCAGGGTCGGCCCTGACAACAACCTCTGTATACTAAGTGATTTTACTATGATGATTTTACACTATTTTTCAGTTAGGTTGTGGGGTCTTTGGAGATCATTGAAGACAAGTCATTTTTATCAATGGTGATTCTCAATCAAATTTTTCTCTACCCTTTTGCATAGTGTCACAGTTGGTCCAAAACATGTGTGCTTCTCTCAAGGTCTTTGTGCTTCCATATATTGTAGGGAAAATATATCATACACAAGAATCAATCATCATCAACCCATATTTTAGTTACGACCTAACCCAGAAGAAGATAAAACGTTGGCTTCGCCATTGCTACCAACTGTTGAATTTTGTAGTTCAAATTGTGTATTGTTCCAATACCAACTACAAGGATCACACGGTGTTGTCTTTTGTAACTTTTCCTCTTTGATTCACATTGTGATCACACCGTGTTTTAGTGTGTACATACAACTTTACGCAATGAAAGTTATGTTCATATATAGAAAATGTAGGCCCAGCACTTGAAGGATTTTCAAGAGAGAGTTATAAAAAAGTGAATGGAGAGGAGGAGAAAGACAATCAAGGATTACTTCTGTGTGTTGTGCTTCATTTATGTAGGACATGAGACTCAAAGTTTTCTCAGTTTGAAGAGAAATGATTGATTTAGATGCCTAAGAATATTTTCTCCGTGTTTCACCAAGTAAAACGATCATCAAATGTTAATTAACTAATTTGTTTCACAATTATTATTTTTTTCGATCTCAACAGGAGTCTAACCCACAACATCTTCAAACCTTTCTTTTTTGACAAGTGATGGATTGTTCGTCATCTCACTAGAGATGCTTTGGCAGCTAATTTGTTTCAAGATTGAAATGCAACTTTTTTTTCTTATAAGAAAGAAAACCATTTTTGTTGCCCCTACGGAAGACAAAATATTAGTGTTACTTGCTCTTAAATATGCAATTATACACCTGACTTACTTTTTTATGAGCATCTATTAAATATATATTTTATATATAAAAATAAAAATTTGTTTTAATACTTTAAAAAATCGGTATTTAGGTTGGGTCGAGTTTCACTTTTCGCTTTAACCTAACTTATGTTGGGCAAGGAAGGGTACTCATGTCCATGACAAGTCTACTTACTAATCAAATAAGGAATTTTTTTTTTTTTAATTTCTTTTAAGAAAAATGTTTTTATAACTCATAATGGACATGCAAGTTTTAGCATCAATTACTTTTTGCATCGATATGTATTGACGAGTGCGTGTTTGTGTTGAGTTACCATTGCAAAATTAAAATTTTAATTTCTATTATTATAACCTTAATCATCCAAGCATTTATGGCGAGATGGTACATCAGTAGGGACAGAACCAGCCATAGGCATTGAAAGGGGCAACTTTAACATTGTGAAATGAAAAAATAAAGAAAAAATTAACAAATTTAACTTAAAAGTATTTTTTTAATAACGCATTTAGTTTAAAAGTAGCTAATCAATGAGAACATGTCATACAAGCATATCCAATTTCCTTTGCTATTATATGTTGTATTTGATTATTTAAATATTAAATAGAGGTGCTTTTAATTGATTTATTTTATCAATTAATAACATTTTATCCAAATAATTAATATTAGTTTGTTATAAAAATACAACACTTAATCAAACACAATGAAATAGTTTGATCTATATAGCCGATCCAAATTAATTTGAGACTAAGACTATGTTGTCGTATAAAACACACTCAGACTTTTATATAAAAAATAGCATGCATGATGGGTGTAGTTTCCAAAACTGAAATGCATTTGATTAGGGTGTACATAATTTTTTCTAAGGGCCGGGATTGGTACCAATCTACCATACAGACCACCCCCAATATTATATGGGTTATAGATGGGTTACAAAAATTTTGAAGAGTGTTTTGGCTCTACTCACCCATAGCATGTCTTCGTCTTTGTAATAATAATAGATGCATGACTTACCAAAAAGTTTGGTTTAGGGAGAGTGTAAGTTAGGCACCCACTTGAGAGCCTGTCTGTAGAGTCTACGACGACTTTCTTTAAGTCTAGTAATGCCAACCTTTCAATGGAGTGACATTTTACCAACTTTGTGATCATCATCGCATGAGCAAAGCTTGGCTGTTTGGAGGTAGGGACCGAGAAACAGTACTTGAAAAGGAAAGGAGGATGGCAGATTGAATGGAAGCAATGGCCATGTTTACCTTGCAAAATATCTTTAGTTGTTGCAGTTCATACATTATGAATTTACGTGCACATGTATAAGGAAAGCCTAGTGAGTTGTACAGTAACTCGTTTAAGTATTTGGATTTTTTTCCTAAAGTACACATCTTATACTATTTAATGAGGGAAATAGGGGCGAAAATTTTTTATTTCCGGGGAGTAGGCAATAACGCCTATTGAGAAGGCGCTATCCACGTGGCAAAATTTTGTTCTGATTTTGCCACGTGGATAGCGCCTTCTCAATAGGCGTTATCCACGTGGAAACCGTGATAGCGCCTTCGGAGAAGGCGCTATCCGTGTCCACGTGGACATTCGGGTATTCCCGGTCCACGTGGTTCCACGTGGATCCACGTGGACCCTGATCAGTATGCCACGTATGAAAAAAATAGGGTTTGCCGGTCCACGTGGCTCCACGTGGACCGCGAAACCCGTGACTTAGGGGCGCAGATAGCGCCTTCTCAAAAGGCGCTATCTGCACCCCACTGTCATCTTCCCGAAACCGACGCAGAGAATATATTCTCTCGCGTCGGTTTCGTCCTCTTATCAGGTTATAGGGGCGGGGGTAGGGGGTAGGGGGTGGTGTAGGTCACGGGTTCACTTTGGAGAGTGGCGTGGGTTCGGGTACTTAAGGAGGGGAGGGGGGGAGCGAACAAAGAAAGCGAGACAGAGGAGGAGGAAGAAGGAGGGCGGACGATGCATTGAACGGGAGAGAGTGGGCGAGTGTGTGCGCGCGGCGGAGACGTTTGTCGAGCTTGGCGGAGGTACGTGGTGGTTTGGGCGGTCGGTGGTGAGCGAAGCGGCGGTGACGAAATGGAGGAGGAAGACGGATATACTGGCGGGGGGGGGAGGAGGAGGGCACAAGGCGGCGGCGGAGGAGGAAGGCCAGGCGTAGTAGGCGATGAGTGGAGGTAGGAGAAGGAGGAGGTATGTGTATATGGTTAAGTTAGTTTAGTTAGTTAAATAAGATCGTTAAGTGTTTTGATTATGTTAATTTGAGTTTGTTTAAGTGAGTTTAGTTAATGAAGTATGTTTACGTTAGTGTAGTTTGTTTAATAAGTTTAGTTATTGATTTGTTTGATTAAGTTTGTTTTATTAAGTTAGTAGTTTAGTTTGTTTTTGTGAGTTTAGTTAATTAAGTATGTTTATGATACATTAGTTTGTTTAATAAGTTTGTTTAAGTAAGTTGACGTTATGTTAGGTAATTAATTTTGATTAAGTTCGTTTGCATTGTGGAGTGGGTACATGTTTGTGAACAACGGTTTCGAGAGTGAGTTTGTTTAAGTTAGTTTACGTAATTATGTTTGTTTAACTTAGTGTACTTAATTAATTTTAGTTAAGTTGGTATAGTTAATTACGTTTAGTTAATTAAGTTTAGTTAATCAAGTTTGTTTGAGGTATTTTAAATACTTTACCGAAAGAGGAGGTATGTTTAGTTAATTACGTTTGTTTAAGGTTGGTTAGTTAGTTTATGTTAGATGTATAGTTAATTACGTTTAGTTAATTAAGTTTAGTTAATAAGGTTGGTTTGAGGTATTTTAGTTACTTTACCGAATGAGGAGGTATGTTTAGTTAATTACGTTTGTTTAAGGTTGGTTAGTTAGTTTATGTTAGATGTATAGTTAATTACGTTTAGTTAATTAAGTTTAGTTATTTAAGATTGTTTAGTTTAGTTTGTTTGTTTAGTTTACTACGTTAGTTAGTTTTGTTTTGTTAGTTTATATTTGGTATTTAGGTTAGTTAATTTAGTTAAAGTAATTTGTTTAGTTTATTAAGACGGTTAAGTTTGTTTAGGTAGGTTGTTTAGTTTAATAAGTTTGTTTAGGTAGTTTGTTTAGTTGTTTAGGATGGTTTTGTTTAGTTTGTTTAGGTAGCTATGTAATGAGTTTGTATAATTTAGTTTAGGTACGTAGCTTGTTTTTGTCTAGTTAGTTTGTTAAGTTTGTTATAAGTTTGGCTAAGTGAGTAAAGGTAATTTACTTGTTATAAGTTCATTTAAGTTTGTTAATAAGTTAATTACGTATGTTTAACTTAATTTCCTATGTTTAGGTTAGGTTAGCCATTTATGAAGTTTGTTTAAGTTAGTTTACGTTATTATGTTTGTTTAAGTTAGTTTACTAAATTTATGTTAATAAGTTGGTTTAGTTAATTACGTTTAGTTAATTAAGTTCGTTTGGCATATTTTAGTTAATTAAGTTCCTTACATTTATTTCATAAATTTAGTAAACCATACCAATGTTGAAATGCGAATTACAACCTACCTGCATGGAAGCTAATAAGAAGCTAGAATTAGTAAAGATATGAAAGTAATCGGCATACCGTGATGCACGTCGTATCGGCATACCGTGATGCACTCGACTCTCAGAGGCATGAGGATGATGTGGTGTGGCAACCATATAATGAACTCATGGGGTCTCTTCCCGAGTACTGTACAAATGGTCAAGGCAGTTGGCTCTCGACTTGTCCCCTGATTTGTTTCCACATTGTGGAGTGGCATCGACCTGAAAGGGTCATGAGACAATTCGGCATGGTACAAGTAGTGCCACCTAATTGTGCCTACGACGCCCAACTGCACCGCATCGAATTGCGTGGACATCATCATGAAAATTGGGTGACTTTTCACGCAAGCTACATAAACATGTGGGAAAATCGTGGGGACACCATTGCGACAATGCAGATCGAATGAAGGGCATGACCATCAAGACTACATGACGTGGTATCGATCGGTCACTAGGAGATTCATAGGACACGACGGGCGTTACGTGACTACTCGGTAATCTGCTAACTATTAATTTTCCTCAAACATTTAATATTATATATTGCGTGATTTGAGAACTTATTTTTTATATTTCAGCGTAACTTGGTGCATCGACTTAGGCGTGTGTTTATTGAGGATGGGTACGAGCAAGGTCTTGCGCCTCTTGATGAAGGGATTAAAATTTTGACGAAGATGAACAACAAAGGTCTAATCTTTCGCATGACGGCCCGACGTCCAACAAGACATAGATGAGGATATTGAACAAGAAGATGAAGAAGACGATCAAGGCGAACCAAACATAAAGGTGAGAAGAAGACGAACACGACCAGAGACTGTGCGGGAACGCACCAGATGTCCTCGTCCCCCACGTCCATCTACTCAGACTGAGGTTGATGCAGAAAGTAGTAGACCTTCTCCTCCAGCACGTTCATCTCGTTCGAGAGTGAGTAGAAGAGATAATGTTGGCGGGAGTAGTCATTCTTCTCATGGGTATATACCAGCATCTTCCACACCCCAACCAGAACCTCATATGTTTGTACCCAGGCCGCCGAGCGTGAATCTTCCTCCTTACCATTTTGATCCGTACGCACCTGGGCCTTCGTCTTCATACGTGGATCCACGTGGAATGCCTCATCATCAAACCTATCCATCACTCCCTCCATACATGCCTAGTCCATACACTCCTACTCCGTATAATTACAATATGGCGTATAGCAGAGACCCTTCATTCATGAACTTGTTGACCATGCCGCAGCCTCATGTTCCATTCCCCCAACCCCATGCAGGAAGCCAATATTTCGGGATGGTTCCACCTCCTATTTTTCGTAGCATCAGTAGCAGAGGTGAGTCGAGTCAAGAACCAGAGGAAACGCATCAATCTACTCGACTTGATTCATCGCAAGACCAGCTACCTCAACCGGATGTACAACCACATCGTCCAACTAGACAAAGAGTACGTCCGGTTTGCTTCACCGAGGAACAACGTCAACGGAACCGCCGAAATAGACCTGCATGATGAGTTTACTTGATGTCATAGTGATTTGTAAATAACTTATATTTTGGGTTGACGAAGTACGTGTATTCAACCTTCTCATTGAATAAACTTATTTCTCATGTTTTCCATATTATAATAATTTCGTAGATGTGATTACTCTTCAATAGTTAGTTTAGTTTGTTAAGTTAGTTTAGGTTATATGTTTAATTTAACTTAAGTGGTTAGCTTAGTTAGTTAGGTGTCGGTGGTTAGGTTATATTATTTTAGTTTGGTTAGGTTAGTTAGTTAGGTGTCGGTGGTAGGTTAGCTTTTAGTTTGGTTAGGTTAATTAGCTTAGTTTAGTTTTGTTTAGGTGTTGAGGTTATGTTTGTTTAGTGTAGTTGAGTTAGGGTATGTTCCTTAATGTAGTTTAGTTAATTTAGGTTACGTACTTTGGTTAGGTTAGGTTAGTCGAGTTTAGTTCACAAGTAACTCTCGAGCTACTTGGATGTTTGTGTAGTTTTGTTTGGTGGTTAACGTGGATCGTTTTTGGTTGTTTGTTTAGTTAGTTAAGTTAGTTATTTTACTTTACTTAGTTTGTATTGTTTAGGTGGTTAGGTTATTTAGGTTAGTTAAGGTTAGTTAGGTTAGTTAATGTTAGTTAGTTTAGTTTGGTTAGTTCCATTTAGTTAGTACGCTTAGTTTGCAATTAAGCTAGTTAAATTAGTTATTTTAGTTTACTTAGTTTGTATTGTTAGGTGGTTTGGTTAGTTAAGGTTAGTTAGTTTAGTTTGTTAGTTAGTTTAGTTTCGTTATGTTAGTTAGTTAGTTACTTAGTTTAGTTGAGGTTAGTTAGTTACTTAGTTTAGTTTGGTTTTGTTAAGTTAGTTTAGGTTAGTTAGTTTAGTTTGGTTAAAGTTAGTTAGTTAGTTATTTTAGTTTACTTTGGTTAGTTAGTTTGGTTTTGTTAAGTTAGTTTAGGTTAGGTAGTTTAGTTTGGTTAAGGTTAGTTAGTTAGTTATTTTAGTTTACTTTGGTTAGTTAGTTAGTTAGTTAAGTTAATTTAGTTAGTTTATTCAAGGTTACTTACTTATTTAGTTTAGTTTGGTTTGGTTAGGTTAGGTTAGTTAAGTTAGTTTAGTTAGTTAGTTAGTTAGTTAGTTAGTTAGTTAGTTAGTTAGTTTTTAGTTTGGTTAGGTTAGTTAAGGTTAGTTAGTTAGGTTTAGTTTAGTTTGGTTAGTTTAGTTTGGTTAGTTAAGGTTACTTAGTATAGTTAGTTAGTTGGTTAGTTTGGTTAGGTTAGTTAAGGTTAGTTAGTTTACTTTACTTTGGTTACTTAGCTAGTTAGTTAGGTGGTTATTTAGTTTAGTTTGGTTTGGTTGGATTAGTAAAGGTTTCTTACTTTAGTTTAGTTAGTTTAGAAAAGAGAGTTCAAGGTTTAAACCAATATATTCAAAATTGGTTTTTTTTTTATACAAATATAAACTCCATATTCAAATTTGGTTGTAATTGTCGAGATCGCTCGACGACGACGACGACTGCCGGCGGCGAGGGACGGAGCGGCTGAGAATGTCGCGGACCAGCGGCAGCGAGGACAGATCGGCGAGTCCGGTTCGGTTGGTGATGGCGGTGACATGTCGCTGACGTGGCATACGTTGGTACAGATAGCGCTTTTTCAAAAGGCGCTATCTGTACATATGTCCACCACGTCAGCGCCATGTCAGCGCCACCTGATAAACACATGTTTTGCTCAATAACGCCTTCTCAAAAGGCGTTATTGAATGAGGGTATGTGGCGACGTGGCGCTGACGTGGCGACCACGTGTACAGATAGCGCCTTTTCAAAAGGCGCTATCTATACAAACCCTGCCACGTAGACGCCACGTCACCGAAAACCATAAAACATCCCACTCAATAGCGCTTTTGAGAAGGCGTTATTGCTTACTTCCGTAATAAAAAAAAAACACTCTCTATTTTGTGAAAAAAATTGTATAACTGCCCTATAGTTAGAAAAACCCCTCCATGTATAGTGCGTACATACAACTTTATGCAATGAAAGTTATGTTCCTATTAAAAAAATGTAGGCTTAGCAGTTGAAAGATTTTTGGGAGAGAGTTCTACAGAAGTTAAGGGCAAGAATTAAGGATTACCTCTATGCAGTGTGCTTCATTTCTATAGGAATACGACATGAGAGTACTCAAAGTTTTCTGAGTGAGAAGAGAAACTATATATTGATTTGGATGCCTAGAAATTTCTTCCTTGTGTTTCAACAAGTATAAAGAAAATCATCAAATGTTAGTTAACTAATTTGTTTGACAATTATTATTTTTTTATTTCAATGAGAGTCTGACCCACGACATCCTCAACCTTACTTTTTTTGGTAGATAATTTGTTTCAAAACTGAAATGCAACTACTTTTTTTATGAGAAAGAAACCAACTTTTTTTTGCCCCTTACGACAGACGAAATGGTGGTACTGCTACTTGCTCTTACATCTGCAATTATACACCTGACCTACTTTTTTTTTATGAACATCGCATCTAAAATACATATTATATATATATATATATATATAATAAAAATAAAAATTGTTTTAATACTTTAAAAAACTGGTATTTAGGTTGGGTCAAGTTTCACTTGTCGCTTTAAGTTGACCCATGTTGGGTAAGTAAAGGTACCCCTGTCCATGACAAGTAGGGGTGGGCAGCAGTCTTCGCAAAACCGCCCAAACCTTGCGGTCTGGTCTGGTTTTTAAAACCTGCTGTTTGGGGTTGGTTTGAAAAACTTGAAAACCGCGAAATCGCAGTTTGGTGGCGGGTTAATTTAGTAATTTTCCTCAATTTACTTAAAACCCTAACAATATAAAGTTATAAAAAGTTACTCCACACTTTGCCTCCTCTCAACCGTGGTTCACCGAACCGTCTCAACCGTTCGTCTCTCTCTCTCTCTCTCTCTCTCTCTCTCTCTCTCTCTCTCTCTCTCGAAGACCACTTTGTTGTTTGCCTCCTCCTCCCACATGTCAATGTCTGCCTCCTTCGCCTCCTCTTGCCGCCACCAGTCGCCGCCGCTGCCTCCTAACGTCGCGCCCACTAGTCGCCCCTCTCAGTTGTCGCCTTTCACCGCTAATGGCAGCCTCCCACCTATCTTTTATATAGAAATTTTTCTTTTTTTTTTTGAAAAAATGGTGTTTTTTTTAAATACAATTAATATATAAAAAAGCACTATATGTATTTAAAGATATGATCAATACGGATAATAGAAAAAGTTAAGCAAAAACTTAATTTAATTTTTACTTCAAAAAAATTTTGTTTTAATTTAAGTGGGAGTCGACTCACGACATCCTCAAACTTTGTATTTAGGCAAGTGATGTCTCTACTATTATTTAATGCTAATCTTTTTTTGAGTAATTGTTTAATTTTTAATCAAAACATTAATTAATATCTAGAAAAAGAAAATGTTAGCTTTGTTAATTTATGTATATTATTAATGTTTTTTAATCAGTACTATAATTTATTACTAAAAAAAAATGTAGGTTTTAGTAATTTATTACGTAGAGAGAGAATGGCATGGTAATATTGAGATTTAAGATATATATATATATATATATATATATATATAATATGGCCCAACATTATACATTTAGGGGACCACATATATATTGAACTAAATTACAGTAGCCACCTATATTGAGATTCATCTAAGTGGGACCCTCCACAACGCTATATAATTATCGAGCCAACCACGCACACTAAAAGATAAACTTTTTTTAAAAAAATTATATATATTAGAAAATTTGGGGGCATATCCTGGGGGTGGGGCCTGGGACGGCCGCCCGCACCGCCCACCCTCAAAACCGGCCCTGCTCAGAATGGACATGCACGTATTAGCATCCATTACTTTTTACATCGAAATGTATTGCACAGACATCAACAAATGCATGCTTGTGCTTGGTTACCATTGCAAAATCAAAATTTTAATTTATATTATTATAACCTTAATCATCGAAGCATCTATAGTGAGATGGTAAATGCATCATTTGCCGGAGATTGTAAGTTCGCCACCCACTTGAGTTTAAAAAAAAAAACCTTAATTTTAAAATTTTCAAAACAAAAAAACCTTAAATCTAACAATATATGTTTCCTGGTTCGATTGATCCGTTCGATCTACTTACAAGATGTGTATACACCAAACTAGATGCATAATCCAACGGTCCACCACAAAAAAGACTCAATTCACCCGTTACTGCGTAAATCATTCATTTGTTTTAGCTGCGTTGTGATCTCACGCGTAACTTTCATGCTTCGCTGAAGGTGAGTCGATCTAGCTCCTCGGAGAACCTTTACCCAATGTGGGCGAGGTTCTAGAGAATCCGGACTCCTAGAAAGGTCCTCTTCTTCCTTTGGCATAACATCCACAATGTCCTCCCTACAAAGCAGGTTCTCTGGCGAAAGAAGTTAATCGCCGACTCCCTTTGTCCATTGTATGGTAAGGATGAGGAGGTGCCTCTTCATTTACTATGTAAGTGTGATTTGGCCCAAACGTTTTGGTTTTCTTCACACTTAGATGTCCATAATGTGTTCAAGGAAACAGAGAACTTATTTTTATGCTGGGTATCCCTCCTAACCGACGTGAAGATGAGGTCTCAAGATGAAGAGAGCTTGCAGTTTTGCGCCTTGGGAATGTGGAATTTATGGAAACATCGAAATGAATGTGTATTTAGAGGAGCTGAGGGAGATCCACTTTTGGTATTGCGCAATACATTGTCCCAGATTAAAGTTTATCAAGATTCCTTTAGGGAGTCAGCATCAGTAGTGAATGGTGGAGTAAGTACAAAACTAGTCAGAGGTGGTTTTAGCTTATACACAGATGCATCGAGATGTCCTCAATCTGGAGATACAGGAATTGGGTGGATCCCAACTTCGCCTACTGACTTTGTCATCTTGGCAGGTCCTAGGTCCTACTGACTTCCAAGCTACGGAAAGTAAATTTGGACACAAGTAGTTGCAGTACTTCCAAATAGTTACTGCTAAAATGTAAAATAAAACAACTAACCATATATTTTAGTTCTATATAGGCCTTGGGGCAATCAAATCCTTAACAAGTAAAAATGAGTTAAAGCATATCCATCTGTTTAGTTATGGCAACATGAAAATCCTTAACATGATTTTCAAATACATAACAAAAGTTTTGTCATGATATATATATATATATATACACACACATTCGTTCCAACCTTCAACTCTCCGTTGCCGATGCTCCTTCCTTCGCTGCCGCTGTCCACTGCCGCTGCTCCTCACTCCGGTTCCCTCACAACCACTGCCGCTGCTCCTCACTCCTCCTTCTCCGCCGCGTCTGTGCACTCCACGGCCACGTCGTTCACCCAACTCCGCTGCTTCTTCCTCCCTCCGTGGTCTCTCTCCACCGAGCTCTTCCCCGTCCCCTCCTTATATATGTAATCCCGTGACCCCTACCACCCGTAGCCATGCATCCCGTGACCTCCGCCTACCGAAACTGGGGAAGACGAAACTTGGGTGCGCACTAGGGCTGGCAAAAATACGGGAACGGACGAAAACGGGACTGGACACCCATTTCGAAAATGTTTAAATTTAGTGTCCGGTCTCGGTCCCATTTTTAAAACGGGCACTGTTTTTTTGTCCAGTCCCGTATGTTTGTAAAACATACGGGGCCGGTTTTGCCTGTTTTTTTTTTTAAAAATATGATTCAATATTTTATTTATCAATTATCTAAAAAAAAACCCTCAACTACAACTACAAGTCTACAACTACAAGTCACCAATTACAAAAAAATAAATACATAATATCATAATTTTTTAATTTCCAATATAAACATCACAAAAGTTTTCAAAAAAAAAAAGATATCACCTCAAATTCTCAATAGTCCAAATTATTAAAGTATATCTTCACCACATCCTCATGCATCAACATCAACAACATAAAAAAGTTCATAACACAAACATTTAATTAAAAATTAAGTGTAGTTCTTCAAGTCATCCCACACAATTCCACATCCTTCAACTTCATCTCTCCGTGAGTCCGTCTCTAACCCCTCAACCTCAAATCATTCATCTGAAAGACATTATAAAAAAAATTGTTTTCATTATTTTTAAAAGCTCGATCATTTAAACATAAGAATAAATAAAGCAACGGTACCTAAACTTTCAACTTCATCATCTTCGTCACCCACATCTTCAACGTCCACATCATTTGAAGCTTGCACAGAAGGGCCAGAAGTTGTGGGATTGAGATCTATTTTCAGTTTCAACATTTCTGCATTGATATCATCAAACTCTTTCTTTCGAGCATCTACATAAAAAAAATCAAAATCAAACACAACAAATCAATTTAGACTTATACTTTTATATTCAAATAACTAATTATATAATGCTCACCAGATTTGTTCTTCAACTTTGCTCCATTCACCCAATCACGACAACATATCAATGCTTCAACATTTTCAGGTAAAAGAGAATTTCTATACTTGTCAAGTGTTCTACCTGCTGTACTAAAAGCTGACTTGGAAGCAACAGTAGTTAAATGAATGGCTAAAATATCACGTGCCATCATACTCAACGTTGGATATCGATATTGAACAGATTTCCAAAAATCTATGATGTATAAATTCTTCTTTCTATCAAGCAATGGCTCATGCAAGTAAATATCCAATTCCGATTGTTGTTCATTAGAAACATCATCACCTTGGAAAAAGTCATAACCCTAACACACAATTATAAACAATAAGATAATCATAAAGTAAGAACCACAACTAAATCAAACACTAAAAAAAATCATAATTGTAGAACATACCATAGCATATAGATCATCTTCGCTTATATCATTTGCTTCAACAAATTGTGGCGTTTGGTTGCTAGTGGATGAAACATCTCCACTTGAATGATTAAATTCATGAGAATATGTCTCGAACAACAACTGAAGTTTATCGCGAATTATAGCAACCTTGAACTTGCCTTCATCACCGTAAATCTTTGAAAAAGCAAAGTCGACCACTTTTGTTTTGTACCGAGGATCTAAAATGACACCAATTGCCAATATTTCATTACAATCCTTCCAATACTTATCAAATTTTAATTGCATTTTTGAAGCCATGGATCGAATGAAATGATTCGGATTATTCAATTCATCCTTCAACTGAGCTTGAATTTTCCACATTCCATGAAAAAAAGATTTATTGTCGGATACTTTGCACCAGAAAATATATTAGTTAGATCATAAAATATTTTCAAAAACTTAAAAACATATTCCACTTGATTCCACTCTTCCAACTCGGGACAAAATACGTAATTTGTGTCACTCAAAGCAAGATGAGCAAAAGCATTACGATAATATAACGCAGATTCAATCATGAGGTATGTAGAATTCCATCTTGTAACCACATCTTGCACCAATCCTTTCTTGCAATCGAATGCCAATTGTGTAGCACAATCCAAAAACTTTTTTCTTCGAGACTGTGATCCTTTTACAAACTTGATACTATCACGAACTTTATCAAGGATCTTTTCAATTTCTTTAAGACTATCTTGGACCATAAGATTTAAAATATGTGCACAACATCGCATATGAAAGAAATTACCACCAACTAGCAATGCATCCTTAATTCTCAAAATATTTTTAAAAATTCCAACAAATGTGTCATTTGCGCTTGCATTGTTTAAAGTAATGGAAAACAACTTCTTATCTAAGTTCCAAGACCCTAACAAAGAAGAAATTTTCTCGGCAATTGCTACACCACTATGTGGAGGTGGCATAAAACAAAAATTCAAAATCCTTTTCTGCAACACCCAATCCTCATCAATATAATGAGCAGTCAAAGTAATATAACCATCAGATGTAATGGAAGTCCACATATCAGAAGTCAAACACACTCTCCCTGGAAGAGATTGCAACGAATTAAAAAGTTTTCTCTTCTCCCTTTTGTAGATTTTTAATATATCTGCCTTGACTGTGTTTCTCGAAACACACTTAATTTCGGGAACAAGAGAGGTATACGAGTACTTAACATATTCATAGTCCACAAAGGTGAAAGGTAATTCATGCATGATAACTATCATTGCCATATTTTCACGATGAACTCCGGAATCATAATTTACAGACCACAATCCCATATTCCCTGTAACTGATGATTCTAATATCATTTGTCCTACATCACGATTACCAAAACGACTATAATTAGGACAACTAGATAAGTGTCGTTTCATGCCATTTGTACCATTATTACCGTTAGCCAAAACAACAGTCATACAATGTTTGCATTTCCCTCTCTTCCTATTATCCCGATACTCAGAAGTGCCAGAAGAAATTACAGTAAAATCATCCCACACTTTAGACTGATTTTTTCTCTTCTTTTGAGGATGATTAGATGCAATGCTATGCATATTATCACCCATGACGCTGCAATAATATAAAATGAAAATCATATCTAAATCTAGTGGATTAGTCTCATTAACAAAATATGAAAAATGCACAGTTGCACACAAAGTATTGAATATAAATTAAATCAAATGATGCATGATATTGGCTTAAAGGGAAGCTGGGAATGTAAATGTATGTGGAAAGTAGAAATTGAATATGGTACCAGAGACTCAGAGAGGAGAGACCGTGAGAGTTGTGACTGTCGTGAGGGCGAGAGGGCCGTGAGCGTCACCCGTGAAGCAGAGCAGCTGGGCGTGAGTGAGGCGAGCAGCTGTGCGGTGCCTGTGCAGCCTGTGCGTGAGGGTCGTGACCGTGAGCGGCGTGAGGGCGAGCTGTGCGTGAGAGGCGGACGGAGGAGATGCGGCTGTGCGGGCGAAGCAATGGCGTGACCGCGTGAGTGAGGCAGAGCATCTGTGCGGTGCCTGTGCAGCCTATGCGTGAGGGCCGTGACCGTGAGCGGCGTGAGGGCGAGCTGTGCGTTAGAGGCGGATGGAGGGAGATGAGAGTTGAGTGAGGAGATCGGGATCCGGGGACGAGCACGCCGCGTCGCCGTTAGGGTTTGTTTCTTTGTTTGTTGAGTGAGAGAGGAGAACGAGATCGGGTGATTCGGGTTGATGAGTAGAGTAGATGACAGAACATCAAAATTAAGAAAAACTTTAAATACATTTGTGAAATTAGTTATATGCCCTTCAAATTAATCACAAACGGGTACCCGTTTTGTTGAAATTTTTGCCCAAACCCGGTCCCGTATTTTAAAACGGACAAAAAAAAATGTCCAGTCCCGTATGTTTTTTACAAAAATTTTGCCCGGTCCCGTTTAAAACGGGTCCGGACACAACCGGACAAACGGGACCGAGCAACCGGACAAACGGGACCGAGCAACTATTGCCCCACAAACGTGTCCACATGTTAACTCGACAGGAGGGGCAATACTAATAGCGCCTTCTCCGAAGGCGCTATTGGGTTTGGTTGTCCACGTGGACTGGGGCAGCACAATAAGTCCACGTGGACAACAATAACGCCTTCTGAGAAAGCGCTATTAGTTATCCCCGTTGCCACATCAGCAATAACGCCTTCTCATTAGGCGAGATTGCCTAGTGTGGGGAAAAAAATTTAAAAATTTTTCACCCCTACTTACCTCTTTTAAAGTATAAACATTAGTACTTCGGTAAAAAATTCGATTACGGTGTTTTTTCCCGGAGACTGTAATGTTAGAGCTCATATCCTTGCTAGAATGGCTCTGCGAGAACATCGCAATTGTACTTGGGAATATCCTTTTGTAAGGCTTTTTGAAGATATTGATAATATATAAAGTCATACTTTGAAAAAAAAAAAAAAAACTTTCACGCTTCGCTTTACATTCTCTCTCACTCTCACTCTTGGCGAGCACAGATCATGAGGAGATTGACTAATAAACAAGCCTCCAACTCTTTCAATAGCCCCTTGTTGGCACAAAAAGGAAAGCATTAATATGTCAACATGGGCTTGTAGAAGTTGCGCAAATTCTTGTTTTTGTCAATAGATGTCGAGATGCACTCGGTGCCTAAAGTAAGTGTAGTTCAAAGTACGAGTTATTTTTGCATTGACAAAAAACAATTATTTACAAAATAAATTGACATAAGCAATTTTTTTTTCTATAAAATGAATGAGTAGCTCTTAAATCCAAAAGAAAGAGAGCCTTTCAATTATGTTCATCCACATTAAATTGAGCAAAATAGAAGAGTTTGATCGGTGCAGTTGATCTTAACGAACTTATGATTGGATTGAGGTTTTTTTGTTGTTGCAGGAGGCGAGTGTCTTCCGTATTAATTATTATAGCATACGTAGTTGCTGGAAATGTGCATAGAATTAGTGGCATCTAGATGTATCTTGATAGTTCTAATAATGCAAGATAAGAAAGACAATGGAGAATTGGAAAGTACAGGAACCACTATTTAGGGTCGCCTAAGAAAACGATGTGACCCAAGTGACAAATGTAAATCTGCTTGCATGTGCGTGAGTCATATATCATGTAATCTGGAATTCAGAATCGATGCCTCTACAGTTTTGATTTTTTTTCTTGCTTAGGTGTTTGACTTCTTCCAATATATGTAGTCTAATGTCCTTATTAAAGAAAAACTACATGGAAATTAATAACGATATGATGGCCCCAAGAATGCATGGCAACTTTGCCGAGGTTCTAGATTATTCATAGTCACCTCTTTTCCTTGTTGCCTAGATTGTCCTATTTCAGGCCACGATCTTGTAAGCTTGGTTTATGTTGCTGTACATTATGTTGTATTAATAAAAAAAAAAAAAAGGTGACTGTTACTAGCGCTGAGCTGTTACAGCCCAAAAGTTCTAACTGTATTTAATTTTTTAAATAGGATCAACGACCCATACAATGGGACTCAGACCTTGATATGTTCATTGACCAAGGCAAGGGCCGAGGTATATTTTATTTTTGTTATGACGTATGCCTAGTGTATTGTATATGTGTAGACTATAAAATCACTTTTATATGTGTGTATAGATATCGAGACGAGCGGGGTCGTATTTCGAGCCGCATGTCAACGTGAGACCGAGGTAGCGGCTTACCGGGTAAGCTTAATTTATTTGAGTTCAATGTGAATTAAAGTGGGTGTATAAATGGCTTTAGTGTGGCCACATGTATCTAAACATTAAATCGGCCTATAGTTAGTGAAAATAAAACAATATTCATTGGATGTGCATCGAGACACGCATTCACACATTATGAGACAGGAAGTCAATATGTTGAGTTACTCACTAGTGACTTGAGGGACAAGTGGGGCAAGGTGGTCCATGAGATGAGCCTCGAGACACGTGTGCACATAATGATCAACGGCCAAGGTTTAAACATAGCACTATATGTGGTCAAATGGAACATTAGTCAATATTTTTGGTTCTTATCTCATCAAAATCGGTTTGTGCAAGGAGGGGAGAAAGAAGATAGTTGCTGGAGTGGTCTAGGAGAGGAGGAAAGTGAGAGAATCAGTGAGGTTATGGTGGAGAAGAAGGTGTTCTTCTAGTTAGGTAACTTCTCCACTTCATGCACTTGGTAAATTCATGTAAATTGATGTTGTTGTTGTTGGCTGTTGGGATAGGTGTTAGGGACCTCATGTAACAAGTATGAGGGTCCCTAAGACAATAACATAGCCTATGCGTGGCAAAAACCCAGAATTCGCAGTGCAGAATTATGGGTTCACTTCGAATTCTGGGTTCTCCTGTACATAGCGCGCTACGTAGAAAATCTAGCGTGCTGATATTAATTAGCGCGCTAGCCAGTCTAGGTAGCGCCTGATTTTTAGTACTGGCTGGGAAATTAGCGCGCTACCTCGACTGTCTAGCACGCTAATCAATATTAGCGCGCTTATTTACAGATCTAGCGCGTTAATATGGCAATTAAGCGCGCTAATTTCCCAGCCAGTACTAAAAACCAGCCAAGTCCAAAAATGGTCTAAACACTATAAATGGGTCCAAACACATTCTTACACTTGTCAAACAACTCCAGGGGACTACGCGGAGATCCCGGGAGTTTGGGAACGCATTTCGGAGTGTTGAGGGATCGGCTAAGCTAGGTCAAGCGTTGTGAATTGTAAGTAAAGCTGTGAGAATTTTATATTTCATTTCATTCTCTTATGGCTTTATGGGTCTATTTGTAGACATTGCTATTTGTAATCTCACATCATGTTGTTTTCTTGTCTATTCGTGACTGAATATTGTGATAAGATGCCTTGTGAAATGTTTAATTTATTCGAATTTTTACTATTGATGTTATTCTTGATAGATAATGGATCAAAAGTATGCTATTTGGGTATATTGGATTTGCGTTCTATTCCTTTGGGTTTTGTAGCCTAACTTGTGTTGGAATCCTAGAGATTTGGAATTCTTTGTCATTGAAAAGTAGGGATTATCTAGTGTCCATTGCACGAGAGATGCGCGATTCACGGGGACATGGGTCTATCGGGGTTCCAGTTTTCACCACTACACTTGCGCAGCACACAAGTTATAGGACTCGAGGTGGTCAACAAGAATGATAATGATGTTGTATAAGTGTAGAGCGCGGCTCCGCTATTTGTGTAAGATATGTTGAGCGCAACTCCATATAGTAGTGGAAAATGTTTGGTGATAGGTTCTCACCGCCGATGGACGTAGATCATCTCGACTTAGCATGTGTCAGTCTCTACAACTTTAACTGTGGTATTTACTTGTCTTACTTGTTTCAGCAATTTATTTCGCTACTTTTTGCTTTTAAATACCATTCATTTATTTTGGATACTATACTCGCAGACTAGTTTGTGACGGTGGGTGGAGGTCCGTCGAGCAGCAGCAGACCAGGGAAGGAGTAGATCAGCGATTTTCTCTGAGCATTTCGACGATTCTTTTATCTCATCATGTATGACTCGACTTTTATTGTATTATTGTTGTACATTGGGTTGAGTGAAAAGTTTCATATTTATCCATGCACCTGATGTTGTATTTTCCTGGTTTTCCACACTTAAGATTTTGAATAATGACAACTTCCGCATAATCGTTAAAACATGTACTTTTAATTAACTCTGAAATTAAATACTATATCTGACCATGTGTTTTGAGGAATATAGGGACGAAAGGCTGACTAATACGTAATTAAGTCTTATATGGTTAGGATTAAGCCTTGATTACAGGATTAGGCCGAGCGGTGTCCTGTTTTAGTAGTTGGGTCCGTCACATGAGGTCTGTGGTGCAAGCTCAACGCCAGCCAAGTGTGATTTTTTGGGTGTTATTTGGTTCGTTTTTATCCGTTTCTTCGCACCAAAACTCACATTTTGGTGTATAGACACTAAATCCCATAGTTTCCTATAAATTAAAGGGATCTAGTACGTACTAAACACATCGAGTAACATCGAAAGATTGAGACACATTGAAGCACAATTTTTTTGAGTCAAAGTGTGTTTTTTGAGTTCATAGCATCGTTTTCTCAAAAGTTCTTCAAAGAGTGCTATTGGTTGGAGTTGTGTTACACATATATACATTATCCAACTACCATTAGAGACTTGATTGTATCCTGATGACAAGTTTCGATTTTCCCATTGTGTATACACAGTTTCGACCGGTGGGAAAAAATTTTGTCTAAAAGGGAGCGATTACGCGCCTCAAATCTTTATTTAGTTCTTCCATTCTCATCTTGTAATTTTTCGTTGGTAGATTTTATTCCAACAATTTTTGGACAAGATTTTCTTCTCCAATGGTTCGGATGGTAGATTTTATTCTAACCCCTAAAACCCTAATTCGCACCACCAGTCGCAGCAGCAACTCAGCCGAACTCCTCCTTTGGTCTCTCCATCTCCAACGCCGCCACTCGCTCTCCCAATCATGTCCGACGAAGAAACCGTCGACGAAAGGAGCTCGACCTCTCCGATCTGCTCTAATCCGCCGCCTTTTCGCCAACAGTAAGTCTTCTGTTCTCGATCTGCTGGCCTTTTGAATGCGACTCTTGGGGCCTTGCAATTGGTGGTCTCGGAATGCAAGCCGAAGGCGAAGATAGTCGATTTGTGCGAGAAAGGCGATTCCTTTATCAGAGAGTGAGTGTTTCGGTTTAGGGTTTAAAAGTTTTGATCTTTGACTTTCGTGTTTATTAAAAAGTTGGAAACTTTGATGTGGTTTAGGCCCCCCCACGCGGCCTGCACGCGCCCCCCCCCCCACGCGGCCTGCACGCGCCCCGCCCCCCCCCCCCCCCCACGCGTCCTGCACTCGCCCCCACCCCCGCCGCCTGCACGCGCCCCCCCCGCCGCCCGCACGCGCGCTCACCCCCAGGCCGTGAGAATGCGTCCCCCCCGCCGCCTGCACGCGCGCAGTTGATAGAGAATCAGAGATCCACCCCCCGGCGCCGCTGCGTGCACGCGGCCCCCTCCCCCCGACGCCGCTGCGTGCACGCAACCCCCCCGGCACCGCTGCTTGTTTTGTGTTTTGAGACAGAGAGAAAGAGAGAGACCCGACCCAGGTTTTGTGTTTTGAGACAGAGAGAAAGAGAGAGAGAGAGGGGGTGAGAGAGATTTTGTTACCTGAGGTTGAAGGTGAGGCAATCTCCTTCTTCCTTGTTGGCTCTTCCGCGTCGTCATCGTTGCCGTCGACCCTAGGTGGAAGAAGAGCTGCCGACTGTTTTTGCCAAACAAAGTGGGAACATGTACAAGAATGTGAAGAAGACAGTGAAGAAGAAGATCGAGAGGGGCGTCGCGTTCCCGACGTGCGTTTCGGTGAATAACACCGTCTGTCATTGCTCGCCCTTGCGAGCGATGAGACGGTGTTGGAAGAGGGCGACATTGTGAAGATGTAATGTGTTTTGTTCTCGTTTGGTAATGTAGTTGATTGTGGTGTGTTTGTTGGGTGTATTGTGATTGATTGGTGTGGTAATGGTTTTGTGATTGATTGTTTCAGAGATTTGGGGTGTCATATTGATGGCTTCATTGCTGTGGTAGCTCATACCCATGTGCTGCAGGGAGGGCCTGTGACGGGTAGGGCAGCGGATGTTGTTGCGGTGGCCAATACGGCTGCTGAGGTTGCGTTGAGATTGGTACGACCGGGAAGAAAGGTAATGTTGAATACATGTATTGAAGAATCTCACATTAGCATAATATGGATTCGCGTATTATGATGTTTCATTTCATAGTTATAGTTCTGAAATGTGTAAAGCTTTTCTTCTATCATGTATTTTGTAGAGAAAACTCGAGGTTGTTGATTTCATTTAGAGTTGGTTCCTCCTAAATGATGAAAGCTTGTCTTAAGCGATGGACGCAAGTTCAAATGGAGCTTTTTTGTCATAGTTACTCTGATAGAGGAAGCATAAAAGAAATGTCTTGCATTAAAAGAGTCAACGTTGCCAAGGTGATAAGCCATGGATGCAAGTCCAAATGGAGCTTTTTTCATAGTTACTCCAAAATAAGAATTATAAAAGAAATGTCTTGCATTAAGGAGGCAACTTTGCCGAGGTGATCAATTGTGCATTGGTTCCCTCTTTTCCCTGTTGCCTATAGTCTTAGCGGCTTCATTTAGGTAATTTGACCAACCTATTGTTTATGGTTGGTAGCTACCTTTGTGCCAGCCCACATCCATTATCTGTAGAATCTAGAGCACTACTTTTTTAAGATCTTTTTATTTTTTGTTTCTTTCCTTGGATGACATATATTGTATACAAAAATGAGTGAAATAGTTAAGTTGGAAAAGTGAATTTCAATAAATTATTCAATTCATTTGTATGTCTTAGTTGCTAACTGTCTCACCTTAAATTCTTTGTTTGTTAAACCCGATCACAGTCCATGTTTTGTTTTCCCATTTTTCGTAGTTATTTGTACTTGTATTTGACACATAACTTAGTTTCCACTTTCTAACAAGGTATTCAGTACCAGTAGGCCAAGAAAGTTCTCATTCTCTTATTTGGTTATTATCTTGAATCTTAGTCATGCATTATTAGGCTTTTTTTATTTTTTCTTTTTGTCCTCTATTGTCGTGTTATTTGGGACTGAGGCTATGTTGTTGTTGTTGTTGTTGTTGTTGTTGTCCTCTATTGTCGTGTTCATCATTTTACATTTGTATATGGATAATGAGTTTTTTATTGTGATGTGTTTTGTAATCTAATTAATTTTTTACTGAACTCTCTCTAAATGATGATGACTTTTTATGAGCTATGGAGCAGTGCTCCGGTGAAGCTGTATTTAGTCATAGTTACACTGATAGAGAATACCCTACTTTTGTTACTGTTTGTTTTTGTAATGTAGCCTGCTTTAGTTTACTAGGCTATTATCATTTCCATTACTTAAGAATGAATAGTTTAATGGATAAATCTATAGGAGATGATTAATATCGTAATCATCTACTTATTCACTTCATGTTGTGCCTGATTTGTATAGCTGGATAAAGAGGTTCCATCTCATGATTTTCTCTCCATTATTTAAAATATTTTGGTAACAATCCTTGTCATTCTTTCTGTTCGTCTTTGATGGTCAAAAGTGGAGTTGAATTTAACTAGCCCAACCATTTTTTGTCCTGGATGCCTTTTTTCTTCTTTTTTTTGTTTTTTGTTTTTGTTTTTGTTTTTTTTTTTTGCTTAGAACAAAACTTTTTTTTTTTGTCAGTCTTGACATGTTGCTACATGGAAATAACTGTATAATGGCCCCAAGAATGCATGGCAACTTTGCCGAGGTTCTAGATTATTCATAGTCACCTCTTTTCCCTGTTGCCTAGATTGTCCTATTTCAGGCCAGGATGTTGTGGCTCGGTTTATGTTGCTGTACATTAACCATTACCACTTCTGGCTAACATTATTGTACTGTACTAGTCATTATTGTGTTGGCAATTTGTTATTGTTTTCCTTAAAAATGAAAATAAGAACATGGTATGCTAAGATTATATTTGGATTTCTATCCGACGGTCAATTTCCAGTCAGAACTTCGTAATGTTGATTCAATTATTTTTTGGTATGTGTTAACCAAGTCTTTCATCAAATGTGCCAAGTTGTGAAGGATGAAAGAGCATGATCAACCAAGTCTTTGTTGTATATGTTTACTAAGTAGTTCTTGGTTTGGCAGAACAAAGACGTCACAGAAGCTATTCAGAAGGTTGCAGCTGCTTATGACTGCAAGATTGTTGAAGGTGTTCTTAGTCATCAGCTTAAGCAGTTTGTAATCGACGGGAACAAGGTCGTGCTGAGTGTCTCCAATCCTGAAACTAGAGTTGATGATGCAGAGTTTGAAGAGAATGAAGTATATGCAATTGACATAGTCACCAGCACAGGGGATGGCAAGGTGAATGTTAAGAGATGTTATTATCACCGCCGTTGTTATCCCTCATTGATAATCAATGGCTTACATGCACTCTCCAAATGAATACAATTATTGCAGCCTAAGTTGTTGGATGAGAAGCAAACTACTGTTTATAAAAGAGCTGTGGACAGAAACTATCACTTGAAGATGAAAGCATCGAGATTTATCTTCAGTGAAATTAGTCAGAAGTTTCCAATCATGCCATTTAGTGCAAGGTTTCTGCATGAACTGCTATTCTAACTCTAGTAATGTGCATGTTTCCTTCCATTATTTCTGAATGATAATATTTCCTGTGATAATGTTGGTTTTTCTTGTTTGCTTTCACATTTTGTTAGAGCTTTGGAAGAGAAGAGGGCTCGTCTTGGACTGGTAGAATGTGTGAACCATGATCTCTTGCAACCATATCCCGTCCTTCATGAGAAAGCTGGTAAGCATTGGTGTGAAACTAGACATGCTTATTTGCTTTCACAAGCTCTATTTAATATATCTGTCGAACGCTATGTTTTGGTTTGTTTTACATTCATAATCAATTGTTTTCTAAAGTAACATCCCGGATTCTTGTTTTGAAGCAAATATGAAAAAGTATGTTTGTCTCTATGTTCGGTTATGATTTGATTGATTCATGCAATTTTTGTTGTTTTGCAGGTGATCTTGTCGCCCACATTAAATTCACAGTATTGTTAATGCCAAATGGTTCCGATAGAATCACATCTCATGGATTGCAGGAATTGCAACCAACAAAAACTATAGAAGACCCTGAAATCAAGTCATGGCTTGCTCTTGGGATCAAGTCCAAGAAGAAAGACGGCGGGAAGAAGAAGAAAGGTATGTTTATCTTAGTTGTTGACAAGGGGTGTGTCACAATCGATCTTTAAAACATCTGGATTAGGAAGTCGGACACATTGCAATGAAACTCATAAATTGGTCCATTCGAATGGCAGGTAAGAAGGTTGAGAAGGTTGAGGAGTCAACGAAAGCTGAACCGATGGATGCAACATCTAATGGTGCGGCATCTCAAGAGTGAGATTTACAATTTTGGTGCTAATTAGCTTGTATTACTGTATTTGAATGTTTTCTTACCCTTAATGTTGAAGTACAACTGTGTAATGGTCTAACTGATGTTGTTTTTAGCCTGACAGATGCATCTCATCACTTTAAGATTGTTAATCCATGACAATAAAAATCTTCTTTTTGCCCTTTAAAGTAGCCAAATTTTAACCATGAAACCTTATCATGATAGATTAAAATTACACTTGAAGAATTTTGAGAGTGGGGAAGCTTCTCTTTATTGTTTAGTTTGTTATCCATATTTTGAGTAATTCCGTAATTGCAAACTAAACTTATGCCTCTATTGCGCATAGTTGTTGGCTGCATATTCTGCAGTTGCTGAATTCAATATAATTCTTTGAATCACCACTCACCTTGTTTGACATCTACCCAGGAGTGGTAGAGCACGGCTTTAGATTTTGGGAAAGTTTTTGGTTTTATTTTTATTTTGGTTCGGTCCCGTTCGCAGATGAACTGGTGGTTCACTGAAAATCGTCCATATGGTTGGTTTCGTTGGTTTAGTTAGCTAGGTCAGCAAACATAGCGGGTCCAACAATAAAAAGATCATTTGTGCACTCATTTTAAAGTTTAGGACCAAATGTAGCGTATGCAAAGCTTAAGGATCAATAACATAAAATTGTGAAAGTTCAAGGATCAAAAAATGTTTTTTTTATCACTTAATTTTGTTTGTAAGTGATCATGGGGCAAACTAGAAGAGTAGCTATTTGGTTGATTACAAGACCAAACTAGTGGAATAACCATATTTGTTTGACGAGCGTTGACTAATATTTGAAAATTTTCCTTGGGCAAGTTTTTTTTAGACAAGTTTTTTTTTTTTTTTTTTTTTTTTTTTTGGTCAAAGCTTGATAAGACCAAGACTAACAAAAAAAGCCACCAACTCTTTTTTATAGCCCTTTGTTGACACAAAATGGAAGGCATAGTTAGGTCAATGTTTTTTGTCAAAGCTTGACAAGACCAATTGACTAACAAAAAAGCCACCAACTATTTTTTATAGCCCTTTGTTGGCACAAAATGGAAGGCATAATTAGGTCAATGTGCGGGTGGAAGTTTCACAAATTCTTGTTTTTGTCGATAAATGTCCGATTGAGTTCGCGTCTAAAGTGAGTTATATTGCATTGACAAACGACAATTGTTTACAAAATAAATTTAAATCAACAATCTTTTTTTTATATTTCTATTAAACAAATGAGTAGCTTTTTGAAGTAGAGATGATTAAAAGAAGATGAATGAAAGAACAAACCAACAAGACTCAACACGCACTAACACCCAATCCAAAGTTTATCTATTCAATTCTTCAATTCATTTGATAAAAGCTAACTAGTATAGGGTATTTACAACCTTTTATACTAACAACTAAAAACCCTAACACATCAATACTATATATTTTATACTCTTGTAATATATTATATCATAATCATAATTTTAACATTAAACCTACATTAGCTATTACAACATTTTTAAACCTAAAATAAGAGTGAGAGAGAGAGAGAGAGCCTTTCAATTCAGCGGCATTAAATCGAGCAAAATAGAAAAGTTTGGTCCGTGCAGTTATCCTAACTATCTTAGGAACGAGGCTTGCTTGTTGTTGCAAAGGCAAGTGTCTTCGGTATTATAGCATATTTTAGTAGCTAGAAGTGTGCATAGAATAAGTGGCATCTAGATGTCTCTTCATAGTTCTAATACAAGAAAGACAATTGAGAATTGGAAAATACAGCAACCACTAGTTAGGGTCGCCTAAGAAAACATGGTCGCCCAAGTCACAAACGTAAATCTGCTTGCATGTGCATGAGTCATATATTATGTAATCTGGAATTCAGTATTAGAAAATACAGTTTTGATTTTTTTTTCCTTGCTTAGGAGATTGACTTCTTCCAATATCATGTAGCTTAATTTCCTTATATACTAAAGAAAAACTATATGTGTAATGTGTGTGTCATAGAAATTCATTGTTTGTGTGCTATTGCTTTCTCTAGCATGGCTGCAATAACATTCATCCAACTTTCTCTCTTTCTGCTCTTGGGATTTCTCGGTCCTTATGCTAATGCCGGTCGCGCTACTTGCGTCGCAGCTGAAAGAAGGGCACTCCTCAGCTTCAAAAATGGCCTCAAGGACCCTTCTAACAGACTTGCTTCTTGGCAAACTGAGGATTGCTGTGAATGGAAATATGTTCATTGCAACAACATATCTGGTCATGTCGAGAAGCTCGACCTTAGGAATCCATTGGATTACGATACATACGAAGGCGCCGCTCTTGGAGGCAAGGTAAATCCTTCTCTGATGGAATTGAAGTATTTGGAGTACTTAGATTTGAGTGGGAATTGCTTTAGAGGTTCTCAAATGCCCATGTTCTTTGGCTCACTAAACCAGTTGAGGCATCTCTATTTATCAGATACTTGTTTTGGTGGCCAAATTCCTCCTCAGCTAGGAAACCTCTCAAACTTGAACTATCTTACCATCACTTGTCTTCGAACCGCTTTGGAGTTAAGATCTGATGACCTTCGGTGGATTTCTGGCCTAGCGTCGCTGAAACACCTTAACATGGACTATGTTAACCTCAGTCAAGCATCTTCTGATGATCACTGGTTGTTACATGTTAATAAGCTCTCTTCCTTGACTGAGTTACACTTAACAAATAGTCTTCTTCAGGGCTCTCTCACTCTTTCTTTCACTAACTTGACACATCTTTCGTTCCTCGACCTCTCCGGCAACCTCTTCGAAGCTTTAGTGCTTAATCCATTTGTCAAACATGACAGCCTTGTTACTCTTAATCTAAATTTGAACAAGTTCAAAGGTTCAATTCCTGATGCTTTGGCCAATCTAACATCCCTTAAGCAACTCGATCTCAGCGCGAATGGTCTTGGAGGTCCAATCCCAGACATCTTTGTGAAGATGACTTCTCTCCACACCCTTAATTTAGGATCAAACATAAACCTCGTTGGCGGGTTGCCAAAAAGCTTGGGAGGACTTTGCCAGTTGAAGACACTAGATTTATCTGAAAATAGCATGTCAGGTGGGATTTCTGAATTTGTTGATGGTCTCTCAAAGTGTGCAAATACTAGCTTAGAAGTTCTGTATTTGCAAAACAACAATCTCACTGGACGTTTACCAGATTCACTAGGACATCTTAAGAGCTTAACTAATATTAAGCTTGGTGGGAACAAAATGCATGGACACATTCCTATGTCTCTAGGAAGGCTTTCGCGGTTGGAGGAGTTAGAAATCAATGGAAACTCATGGGAGGGAGCGATATCAGAAGCTCACTTCGCGACCCTCAAAAATCTTAAGCGTCTCTCTATCTTCCCGTCGTCTTCCAAGTCCTTGGTTTTCAATGTAAGCTCCAACTGGATTCCTCCTTTTGCCGGATTAGAACTCATCGATCTGTCTAATTGTCGAGTCGGCCCTCTATTTCCTTCATGGATTCAAACTCAAAGGAGCCTGCACCAGATAACTTTTGACAATGCAGGGATAATAGATACTCTACCAGACTGGTTCACAAGCACATATGCTAATCTCTCCTTTTTGGTTCTTTCAAATAACCAAATCAGGGGCACTGTCCCGCTGAAATACAACGGTTCGAGTTCTCAAATTAATGTGTTCGACGTTGGACACAACTTGTTTTCAGGAAGCATTCCTTCAAACATCAATGAAACAATGCCGATGTTGACGCATTTAGATGTATCGAGGAACAAGGTAAATGGCGCCATCCCATCGTCAATATGCGGCATAACTTCCTTGGGCATTCTTATTTTGTCAAGCAATCAATTATCAGGAAGCCTGCCTCATTGTTGGGAAAAGTTGGAAGCTTTGCAAATACTGGACCTTTCCAATAACTCTTTATCAGGAACAATCCCTGATTCTCTTGGTTCTCTTGGTTCTTTGTTGTTCTTGATGTTGAGCAGGAATAGTTTTTACGGCGAGCTTCCGTCATCCCTCCAAAATTGCAGTAACTTGCGCAGCATTGATCTCGGCGAGAACAATTTCTCCGCAGAACTACCAAAGTGGATTGGAAAAAATCTCGCCAGCCTTGGGATTTTACGCCTGCGTTCAAATTCATTTCGCGGCGGAATTCCTCAAGAGTTTTGCAATCTTTCTTCGCTTCGGATATTAGACCTTGCACACAATGAACTCTCTGGAGCCATCCCACATTGTTTTGGTAATCTCAGCAGCATGATCATGGTTGCGCCGGTGAACCAGTTTTCAGTAAACACTTCTTCAATAAGTGAGCAGATAGTATATGTGGATGATGTTACTCTTAGAGTCATTAAAGGAAGAGAACTAGAATATGACACAAATCTTAGATTCCTAGTGAGCATAGACCTTTCAAGTAATCATCTATCAGGAGCTATACCGATGATGTTAACAAACCTACTGGGGCTAAGTATCTTAAACTTGTCGGCGAATTCCTTAACAGGAAAAATCCCGGAGAAGATAGGATCTTTGCGACGATTGGAATCACTGGACTTGTCGAGAAACCAACTCTCTGGGGAAATTCCTTCTAGCATCTCTGACTTAACTTCCTTGAATCATTTGAACTTGTCATACAATGAATTGGTTGGGAGAATTCCATCTGGGAATCAACTGCAGACGCTTGAGGATCCGTCTATCTACGAGGGGAATTCGAAACTTTGTGGAATGCCACTCTCATTAGAGTGCCAAGATAATGAGACTCATGATCATGCTCCAAATCATGTTAATGAGGACATTGAAGAAGATGAAGAAGGATTTGAGTTAAAGTGGTTTTATGTTAGCATGGCAGTGGGATTTGTAGTTGGTTATTTTGGTTTCCTTGGCACTTTATGGATTAAGAAGGAATGGAGGAATGCATGCTCTATGTACTTGGAAGGTATAATTGACAGAGTGCAGTTGCTATGGAGAAATTAATTAAGCCTCATATCATATATGAGATTATATATTGTTATTATGTTTTATATAAGATTTAAGGTCAGTCTTTGTTATGTGATATGTATATATATACATGAGGAGGCACATATATATGTATGTATGTATGTATTTGGACTTGCGGGTTTTCTTTTTCTTTCTTTTTTTTTCTTTTCTTTTTTCCTAATGTTCATTGTAAGAAAAATATAACAAATCAATAATATTCTTGTTCCTTGTCATGGAGAAACACTTGGGTGAAGAAACTTCATAGGCCTGCTTCATTTTTTATTTTATTTTATTGTAATCACAACATTAAATCGTCCAAAATTGATATGAATAAGTTTTTGTTTCTCCACTCGCTGAATCATAGAATATGCCTTATTAACACTCAACAATGGATCCATGAAAGATAGTTAAGATCATTTAGTCCCATGAGAAACTATATCAATCGTAAGTGGATTAGTAACATGAACCATACCGATGATCCGAATTTGACAAGTATAATGGACCTTCAACATTATAAAGATCCACCACAAAGCATGTCATTCGGAACATTAGGTATAGTAACTTGTCGATTTGCAAGTTCCACTAACAAAATCGCATGTGCAATGCACCGCCATAGTCAAGATCCGCAAACAAGATGAAAACCTTCAACACTATAAGGCTAAAACATCTCCCGCATCAAAGTGAGGAAAACACCTCACACAGCTCCATAAAACTCAAAATCGTGAGTTCGCTTCTCAGATATGATACTCAAACCTCACACAGCTCATAAGCTCGAATTAGAGCTCACAATTTGTAGATATGAATCACAGGTCGACAAACAACAAAGAAGAAACCTAGGGTTTTGATGGAGCTCACACCGCTCCGATACCATGAACAATCATCAAAGCAAAACAGGTTTTTTTATTAATCACCAAAAATCGATTTACATGACACACTTGTTTCACCTTATATAGTGGTGTATGTTTCTAAGCTCTCAACACTCACTTGGGTCACACAAGCACGTGACCTCAAGTTATCTAACTCACACACAAGCAATTCCAACACTAACAGTAAAAAGAAAAGCAGTAACAAAATAATACGTCCAACACAGTAACAAAGTAAAGAACAATACTTACTACACTTATTTATCGCAGTAAATCGAACCTCGAAAAGATATTATCATCTTGGATCCGATGCCTTCAAGCATGCAGTTCATTGTGGTTTCTTCCCAATCTGAAACTTCTTGCCTTCACTACCACACAGACGGGGATTATTGTCATGTTGTCTATAAACCGAAAGAAAGCGTACCTCCACGACTTGTTTAATAACAAAGAGCCGCAGACGCTCCAAAATCCTACAACAAAACCAATTGACAT
Organism: Stephania yunnanensis; assembly: GCA_039657365.1. Classification (NCBI taxonomy): domain Eukaryota; kingdom Viridiplantae; phylum Streptophyta; class Magnoliopsida; order Ranunculales; family Menispermaceae; genus Stephania; species Stephania yunnanensis. The sequence continues at coordinate 3,387,005 of CM077586.1, read as the reverse complement.
GCTTATGAAAAATGGTAGCCAGCCTTCTTTGTCTTCTTCATGATCTAGGCCGTGGATGTCAGGATGAGTTCGCAATCTTTCAGTGGAGCACCGCAGAGTCCTGGATTTCCAGCATAAATGGATGGATCTAGTAGCGTTTGGAGTTGGTTGCCGGATGGGATTCTTCCAGATAAATTGTTGTTTGACAGGTTCAGGTGATTCAAGGAATTCAAAGTGGAAATGCTTGGAGGAATTGAGCCTGATAATTGGTTTCTTGATAGATCAAGCACTTCTAATCTTTGCATAGAGCCGATCTTCTCTGGAATCCTTCCTGTCAACTGATTCATAGACAAATTCAAGATACTTAATCCCAAGAGCCCTGTTATCTCTGTAGGTATCTCTCCGAAAAAGCATTATGTGAAAGGTCTATGCACTGCAGAAATGCAAGAGTCCTATTATATTCCAGTTCAATTCCTTTAGTAATCCACACATTCACTTGGTCTCCAAATTCTTGACTACTTCTTCTCAAATCAATTCCTTCAATCGACCCATACACTGAGAATGGGTTGGTTGGATCGACAGTGGCCATTCCACTAAAATTGCCAAAGCAATGAGGGATGGGTCCGGACAACCCATTGTGTGCAAGGTCTAAGATTTGAAGGGAATGAAGAAGACAGTGGTGTTCATGGATGAAACCACTGAATGAATTGGACCGCAAACGAAGAATCTCTAGGTGTGGAAGCCTTTTCCACATCCACATTGGCAGATTGCCAGAGAAGCTATTCTCACCAAGATCAATTACACGCAAGGGACCCAATGTTTTCAGGTTGGGGGGAAGATTACCTGAAAAACCATTTTTGCTCAAACTCAAGAGTGAAAGCCGAGGTGCAGACCAAATGGAAATGGAAACCTTGCCAGACAGGTGGTTGTTTGATAGATCTATTACTTCCAAAAACCGTAGATCCTTCCAACATTCTTGCGGTAGTTCTCCGGATAAATAGTTGCTTGAGAGACTAACGGCTGTTAATTGTTTAAGATTGCATATGGATGAAGGGATGCTACCTTCTATCAAGTTATTCGAAAGGCTTAGAAATTCCAAATTTGGCATTGTTTCATTTATGTTCAATGGAATAGTTCCACTAAACAAATTGCCTCTAAGATTTAACATGCGCATCTCAGTGGACTTTAAACCATTTCTTAATTCAAGTGGAACCTTGCCTCTAATTTGGTTATTGGAAAGGTCCAAGGCTTGAAGACTCAAATTTGGAAACCAATTAGGAATCTTATCTGAGATTCCAACGTTTTCAAGCTTGATGATGCCGAGTTGATTTAGATTCTGAAGCCACGAAGGGAAAAGAGGACCTAATTGACAATTAGTCAGATCAAGGTGAAAAAGTTCAGTGAAAGGACAAACCCAGTTGGAACTCAAATTGAAAAACAATGGTTTGGGAGGTTTTTCATCAAAGCTGATATACAAAACTATTAGATTTGCAAGGTTGGCAAAGTGATCTTCAGTTAATTCACCGTCCCAAGCATTGAGAGAGAGATCCAGCGCCTCCAGCTCTGAGAGCTGCCCCAAAGACTTGGGAATGGCCCCATTCATGCTAGTTTCCTGAAGATAAAGAATTCTCAAGCTTTTTAGATTACCTATCGAGTAAGGAATATTACCTGTAAGTTTGGTGTGTCCTAGTTGAAGAGTCTCTAATAAGCTATTTGGTCGACACAAAGATATGCCATTCACAAACTCTGTTATCTCGCCACTTATATTGTTATTGTATAGAGACAACTCCTTCAACTTGCATAACGCACCGAAACTCAATGGAATTGGTCCTTCAAGGTGATTATCTTCGAGGTCAAGACGCTCGAGAGAAGTCAAGTTTGCCAAAACATCAGGAATGTGACCTGTGAGATCATTCAACCCCAAAAGAAGAGTTTTGAGAGAAGTCATCTGCTCGATAGCTTTAGGAATGGGACCCTGAATCTCAGTCGCACTGAGATCAAGACTCTGAAGAGCAGTGAAATTGAGAATAGCTTTAAAAAAGAAACCTCCAAAATTGTTGTAGCTGAGATCAAGGACTGAGAGTGTGGTGGTGAAATTAGTCATGAGAGGAAAAGAAGAAAGTTGACAATCGGACAAATGTAACTCTGACAAAGAGTGCAGCCCGTTTATGTATCGCAATGATTCACCTGTTTTACTAAGATCCGACCCACTCAAGTCTAGGTATTCCAGTGAAGTGAGCTGGGACAAAAATTGAAGTTCCTGTATGGAGAAAAGATTCTTTGAAAGATCGAGGTGATGCAAGTGTGAGAGGTTTCCCAATTGTTGGGGAATTCTTCCTTCAAAGTAATTCCGAGAAAGATCGAGGTACCTCAACTCCTTGACTGAGCCTATGAACTGATCCGGAATGCTGCCGAATGCGTTGCCACGCAAGTCCAAGTACTTCAAATGTTTCAACTGAGCCAAAGCAGGATTTATCCCGCCACTTAGTCTTGTGGTTTGTGCCATGTCCTTTATAGTATTAAGATCGAGCTCCTTCACATAGCCGGTGACGTTGTTGCAACCTACACCGTGCCATTTGCAACAGTCTTCATTGTCTAGTCGCCATGAAGAGAGCTTGTTTGAAGGGTCTTCCATGCCTTTCTTAAAGTCTAGTAACGCCAACCTTTCAATGGAGTGACAATTACCAACTTTGTGATCATCACTGCATGAGCAAAGCTTGGCTGTTTGGAGGTAGGGACCGAGAAACAGGACTAGAAAGGAAAGGAGGATGGCAGATTGGATGGAAGGAATGGCCATGTTTACTTTGCAAACTATTGATCTGTAGTTGTTGTAGTTCATATAAGGAAAGCCCAGTGAATAGTACAGCAACTCGTTTGAAGTAACTGCGTGTGTGTTGGGTAGACGTGACTTATTTAATTGCTCAGACTTGACTTAGTTTTTTTTTTTTTTTTTGGTAATCTTGACTTAATTAATTGCTCCCGCATGTATTGCATATGTAGCTAATACATATATCGAAAAAATGTTAATAAATTATTTTCCTTAATTAATACGAAGGCCTCTAATCTTGAATACTTTCTCAAGTTAAAAAGGACATCCATTTGAAAAGAAATTTCGAAAATTGGTATATTTTTGTATATATTAAGGAATTACATGTTTTCAGCATTGGCTAAGTACTAGTCCAAAATATTTAGGCCTTGTTTGGTTAGGAGTGAAGTTACATGGAGTTGGAAACTAATCTTGTTTGGTTGCCCAACTTTTGTGCAAGTTATCTCCCAACTTACACCCTAAGGTGTGAGAAATTTCCCCACCACCTCTCATAAGGAGTTATCTCCGGAGAGTTGTAGACACAATTATCCATCATTAATGATTTTTTATTACCATCTCTCTCTTGTTTGGAGGCTGTTTATGTCAATTTATATTTTTTATTGTTTAAAAATTTCAAACTTCGTAACAAGTTTAAAGTTAAACCAAATATGAAAATATTAATTCCAAGTAGATAACTCTCAACTAACACTATATGTTAGCAAAAACGAATCAAACGAGGCCTTAAAGACCATAGCAAAATGCTTGTTAGGAGCCCTTCTTACGGTAGGTTTGATAGGTTGCAATTATTTCTTTTTGGAGCTCAGCTAATGAGTTGCGGAAAAAAAAGACATGATGACTTTTCACTATGAGATACCATCAAATCAAAGTCACCTTTAAGACATCGAAATGACTAAGACTTCTCAATTTGTAACAAATACCAACTAATGGTGGAGCCATGTATGTAAATGACCCCTAATACTATATAGTATATGTTTTTATTTTTATTTTACTTAATGTATATATAAATTTGTTAGTGTTAGTGTATCAATAAAAAAATTGACTAGAATGTATTTGTTTTTCATATTTTTCTTTATCAATTTAGTTATTTAGTTGGAGACAAAATAAAAAACTACACAACAAAAGTAATATTTTTTTAAAAAAAGTGTAGAAATCAATTTTTGTTTTCGTTTGGTATATATGTGATGTACAACAACCTCTGTATATTAAATGATTTTACTCTGATAATTTTACACTATTTTTCAGTTAGGTTGCAGGGCCTTCGAAATCGTTGAAGATTAGTTATTCTTATCAATGACGATTTCTCCATCGAAATTGTCTCTACCCTTTTACTTATTGTCGCAATTGGTCCAAAATATGTGCTTCTTTTAAGGTCTTTGTGCTTCCATATATTGTAGGGGAAATACATCATACACATGAATCTATATTTTAGTCATGGCCTAGCTCAAGGGAAGATAAAATCTTGGTTCCGCCCCTACCAACTACAAGAATCACAGCGTAGTCTTTTGTAACTTTTTCCTCTTGGATTCACACGGTGATCACACTGTGTTTTACATGTGTTTTACAGATCACCCATATATGTATAGTGTGTACATACAACTTTATGCAACATATATAGAAAATGTAGGAAAGATTTGTGGGAGAGAGTTCTACAGAAGTGAAGGGCAAGAATCAAGATTTACCTCTGTGCGTTGTGCTTCATTTCTATAGGAATACGACATGAGACTCAAAGTTTTCTGAGTGGGAAGATAAACTATTGATTTGGATGCCTAAGAATTTCTTCTTCGTGTTTCAACAAGTAAAAAGAAAATCATCAAAAGCTTGTTAACTAATTTGTTTGACAATTATTGTTTTCTTTTTATTTCAACGAGAGTCTGACCCACGACATCCTCAACCTTGCTTTTTTGGGTAGCTAATTTGTTTCAAGATTGAAATTCAACTACTTTTTCAACAAAAAGAAACCAACTTTTCTTACCCCTTACGACAGACGAAACGGTGCTACTTGCTCTTACATCTACAATTATGCACCTGGACTACTTTTTTTATGAACATCGCATCTAAAATACATATTATATATATAAATTAAAATTTGTTTTAATACTTTAAAAATTGGTATTTAGGTTAGGTCGTAATGACCCGAAAAATTTGACTTGTGCCACGTGTCAAGTTAAAGTCGTATGTGAGACCCACTCGTCGAAATATGTATATCCGAATCAATTTGAGATGAAAATGCTAGTTATGCGAGGATTTCGGTGAGTCGAAATACGAACGGGGACGTGCATCGAGTCGCGTGCCGACGTGGGATACGCGTCGTGATGCGTGTAGCGCGAGTATCGAGAGTTTGAAAATGAGGCGGATTGGTGTCTCGAGATGCGCATTGCACGAATATCGAGAACACCTTTGGATTTGAAAAAAAAAAAAAAAAAAAAAAAAAGAAAATGTATATATATATATATATATATATATATAAGGATAAGAGGATAAGAATGAAAAAGGAGATGAGAAGGAAAAAAAAAACGATCTGAAGGAGAGAGAAACAGGGGAGGAGAAAGAGAGGAAGAAAGGAGAGAGGGTGGAGCGGCTCGGCGGTGGTGCAGTGGGAGCGTGGCTGGTGGCTGCTGCAGTGCACCGGCGCCAGCGACGGCGCAGAGGACGCCGGCGAGGAGGACGATCGCGCAGAGGGGAGGCGAGGCATACGCGACGCACTCCAGCAACGCGATAGCTGGCGGTGGCGAAGGATGCTCCCGGCGTGGACGGCGGACGACTGGTGCGGGGTGGCGACCGGCAACAGCGGCGCACGGCAGCGACGCCGGCGGTGGCAGCGCAGCGACGCCGACGGTGACGGAGCAGCGAACGCGAGATGCGACTCGACGCAACGCGGAGGAAATGAGCAGTGAGACAGCGGCAGCGGCGGTGGGTACCGGCGGTGGCCGGCGGGGGTGCCAACGAGCGACCGCCGGCGGCGGCGCCGGCGCCGGCGAGGCAGCAGCGCCGATGGCGCGGTGGCGCGATTTCGATCGGTCGACGAAATCGCGACGACGTGATAGAGGTGATTGTTATTCACCTAAATTGAGTTGGGAATTGAATAATTTGAAATAAAATATGCTTAAACTGTCGAAATGGACACCAGGGACTAGGAGTCAGGTGTCGGGTGCGCAAATCGAGACGCGAGTGAGACGTCTTGATTTTGAGGTTCGCGTTTCTCGAGGTAAGTAAACCAGTTAGGAATTTATACAGTATTTCATGTTTATCCATTGATTGTGGTTATTTACTGTTCTGTGATCGTAAGTAAATCAGATAAGGACTTGTACAGTATTTTGTGTGCCAGTACGTGAACGAGGGAGGGGTTGGGCCGTAACAGCTGGTACATTAAATTACTGTTGTTGTTTACTGCTTGTGATATTAGCTATCGTTTAACTGTTGTCGATCGAGGGGTCTATTGGCAAGCGAGTCATGGTTACTGTTTATCTGCGAATATTAGCTCTTATCCGTACGCCGTCGATATCTCCCAATTGAGTGTACGTTGGGGGCACTTATCCGGGTCCGTAGATATCCCATAGTCGGCAGGGGTTAGGGTTGGGAGGAAAGGGGGCTCGCCCTAACCCGAGTTTGCTGGCTTTCGCCGCGACTCAACGACTTTTTGGTCGGGACTCCTTGTTATTTGGCATCACTCATCGATGGATTATTTACAGTCTGATATATTCATGCGTTCTTTATTCCTTTCGATATATTTGCATGAATTTGACTGCTTTGGATATCATGAACTGTTGCTTTGGATATCATGAACTGTTACTTTGGATATTGTGAAATGTCGTATATATGTCCTACTAGATTTACTTACCTGGGCTCGTCATTCTTATGTTTGACTGAGTGCAGCGCCGCGGACGAGTAGCGAAGGGAAGGCTTCATGGCTAGGTGAAACTTTATAATTACTCTCCTTTGATGATATTTACTGGGTTCTACAATTAGGTTGCCTAACTCCCTGATTTTTATTTTTGTTGAGTTATTGAATGTGTTAGTTGCTTCCGCTAAAATTATAAAACTCGAAAAATATTAATAACTCAACTGTAAATGGTGAATGTACTAATAATGATGGATTGGAAGGCTGACTAGGCCTGCGTTGACCTTGCGAGACAGGCTCGGGGGTCCACGTGGGCTTAGGCCGGGCGGGGCTCAATGTGTGGAAAAATTGGGGCCGTCACAAGTTTCACTTATCGCTTTAACCTGTCCCATGTTGGGCAAGCAAGGGTACTCATGTCCATGACAAGTCTACTTACTAATCAAATAAGCAATTTTCATTTAATATCTCATTAGAAAGATTCTTTTATAACTTAGAATGGGCATGCTTCACTTGTATTATTGACAAATGAGTGTTTGTCCTAGGTTGCCATTGCAAAATCAAAATTTTAATTTATATTATTATAACCTTAATCATCGAAGCATCTATGGTGAGACAGTAAATGCATCACTTGTCAAAAGTTTTGGGGAGATTGTGAGTTCGCCACGAGTTTTTTTTTTAAAAAAACCTTAATTATAAAATTTTCAAAACAAAGCTTAAATCTCCTCATGAGTTCAGATTAATGAATCCAAGTAGATTTATTGATTTCAGAAATTGTTATATTTTTGTACACTTCAAGGAATCATGTGTTTTCAACATTCGCAAAGGGCAGATCCAAAGTATTTTAGGACTAGAGCGAAATGTTTTTTGGGAGCCCCAATTACGGTAACCTAGGTTGGTTGCAATTATTATTTTTTCTTTGGAACTCAGGTGATGACTTTAGAAAAAAAAAGTCACGACGATTTTTCACTATGGGATACCATTAAATCGAAGTCACCTTTAAGACATCAAAATAGCACAGACTTCTCAATTTGCAACAAATACCAACTAATGGCGGAGCCATGTACATACATGACCACCAATACTATATAGTATATGTTTTTATTTTTATTTTACTTAATGTATATATGTCACACCCGATCTCGATATACTTAAAAAATTTGGATGGACTATCCACAGGGACGGTATCGAGTATAACTGAATATTGAGAAATACAACATAAAACTCACTTATTTATTTATTTTATAATGAGTTTACAATATTCCTTAACATTACAAAACACGCTCTTACTCTCCTCATTACTACTAGATATTTTACATGACAGACTATACATTATTTATTTGACATGGTCAACTCATGACCTATTTCGAATTCATTTTCATTCGCGGGCTTGACTGGTATCTAAAATTGTTAGATTTAATGAGCTAACAGCTCAATAATTTCTTAATTACAACCATATTAATGCAAAATATATAGCAAATAATAACAACATATATTATCGAACACCGATAAATATTGGTTAGTAACCACATCGGTGGACCTCTCAAATTTTCTTTAAGGCTGAAAATCGCACCGTGATCACAAATATGATTTAAAGCGTTCGTCGTCACGAGACCAAATTTGGTGGACCATAATAACTAGACCTGATTATCGGGCGAGCTTGGGTGGGATCGGGCGATGTTATACATGAATCCACGTTGGAAAGACTTCATACCAAAGTCGTACAATTAGGACCTCGATATGGTTCTATTCCGTTCATGCCTAGGCTAGCTTTTTTTTGAAAGTCATGTCCAAGCCCGCTTCTGAGTATTGCGAGCTCAAGCTTGTCACGGGTCAGGCTTGGGCTGAGCTTAAATTGGCCATTTAAAAATATTAACAAAAAAAAGTTTTGAAAATTGATTATAGTGAAGCAAAACATAGTATAATAAAATATATACCTATTCAATTAGATGTCAAGAACAAATGATTAGCACAATGATTTAGATTTTAGTGTATCATTCAAACCTTACTTTCTCATTTTTTAGAGATATATATACACATTTTGGACACAAGTATATACGAGCGGGCCAGCCAGGTTCGGGTTGATAAGTGCAAACCTAAGCTCGGCCCACAAAATATCGGGCCTTCACAGGCTTTTAGCCAGACCAGACCCTATTGAGATTTTTAAAGTGTTCCTTTTATAATTAAATAAGAGTGCCAATGTTATGACATACATAAAAAATTAACATGTAACAGAAAAATTACCTGATTTCGTAGCTAACAAAAGTTTTCGCAGTGTTCCTTTTATAATTTAATAAAGGATGAAAGAAAGATAGTCAGGATGCATTAGTGAATCGATTTTCTTATTTGTAGTGAGAATAGTTTTAAGGTCGCTATCCATCATACTGATTCGTAATAATGAAATTGTTAAATGTTGTTATTGGTCATAATGATTTAGATAAAGATAAAGATTTTAGTTATAATATTAACATGTTATTATAAGGAAACTTCTCCATAGTTTCCTAAGAATAAAACATCGTTTTCAATAATAAATCTTTAGATAAGTATTGAAGAAATTTCTCTGCTTTACTTAACGATGAAGTGAAAATGTTTACGGGTCGTTATCAACTTTAATATCTAAGAGGCTTCTCGTTCTCTTTTGTTATTTAATCGTTTAAGAAGATTTTGTGTTTTTCAAGGGGTGAAATATTTAGGAAGTCACATATATTTAAATTTTTTAGTGTTACAAATGGACTAGAACGTAATTGTTTTTAATTTTAGAATAAACTAAAAAAATATGTGTGTACTCACCCCCTTCAGGGTCAGCCCTGACAACAATCTCTGTATACTAAGTGATTTTACTAGGATAATTTTACACTATTTTTCAGTTAGGTTGTGGGGTCTTTGGAGACTGTTGAAGACAAGTCATTCTTATCAATGGTGATTTCTTTATTGAATTTTTCTCTACCCTTTTGCATAGTGTCACAGTTGGTCCAAAACATGTGTGCTTCTTTCGAGGTCTTTGTGATTCCATATATTGTAGGGAAAATATAGCATAAACACGAATCAATCATCATCAACCCATATTTTAGTTACGATCTAACCCAGAAGAAGATAAAACGTTGGCTTCGCCTCCGCTGCCAACTGTTGAATTTTGTAGTTCAAATTTTGTATTGTTCCAACACCAACTACAAGGATCACGATGTAGTATTTTGTAACTTTTCCTCTTTGATTCGCACTGTGATCACACCGCGTTTTAGAGTGTACATACAACTTTACGCAATGAAAGTTATGTTCATATATAGAAGATGTAGGCCTAACACTTCAAGGATTTTCAGGAGAGAGTTTTATAGAAGTGAATAGAGAGGAGGAGAAAGACAATCAAGGGTTACTTCTGCGTGTTGTGCTTCATTTATGTAGAACATGAGACTCAAAATTTTCTCAGTTTGAAGAGAAATGATTGATTTAGATGCCTAAGAATATTTTCTCCGTGTTTCACCAAGTAAAAAGATCATCAAATGTTAATTAACTAATTAATTTGTTTCTCAATTATTATTTTTTTCGATTTCAACAGGAGTCTAACCCACAACATCCTCAAACCTTGCTTTTTTGGCAAGTGATAGATTGTTTGTCATCTCACCAGAGATGCTTTGGCCGGCAGCTAATTTGTTTCATGATTGAAATGCAACTTTTTTTCTTATAAGAAAGAAAACTATCTTTTGTTGCCCCTACGGAAGACAAAATATTGGTGCTACTTGCTCTTAAATCTGCAATTATACACCTGACTTACTTTTTTTATGAGCATCTATAAAATATATATTTTATATATAAAAATAAAAATTTGTTTTAATACTTTAAAAAATTGGTATTTAGGTTGGGTCGAGTTTCACTTTTCGTTTTAACCTAATATATGTTAGGCAAGGAAGGGTACTCATGTCCATGATAAGTCTACTTACTAATCAAATAAGCAATTTTTTTTTTAATTTCTTTTAAGAAAATTGTTTTTATAACTCATAATGGACATGCATATTTTAGCATCAATTACTTTTTGCATCGATATGTATTGACAAGTGCGTGTTTGTGTTGAGTTACCATTGCAAAATTAAAATTTTATTTCTATTATTATAACCTTAATCATCCAAGCATTTATGGTGAGACGGTACATCAGTAGGGACAGAACCAGCCATAGGCATTGAAAGGGGCAACTTTAGCAAAATTTTTGAAACTAAAAATACACATTGTGAAAGGAAAAAATAAAGAAAAAATTAACAAATTTAGCTTAAAAGTATTTTTTTTAATAACGTATTTAGTTTAAAAGTAACTAATCAATGATGAACATGTCATACAAGCATATCCAATTTTCTTTGCTATTATATGTTGTATTTGATTATTTAAAGATTAAATAGAGGTGCTTTTAATTGATTTATTTTATCAATTAATAACATTTTATCCAAATAATTAATATTAGTTTGTTATAAAAATACAACACTTAATCCAACACAATGAAATAGTTTGATCAATATAACCGACTCAAGTTAATTTTGGACTAAAGACTATGTCTTCGTATAAAAATACACATTCAAACTTTTATATAAAAAATAACATGCATGATGGGTGTAGTTTTCAAAACTGAAATGCATTTAATTAGGGTGTACATAATTTTTTCTAAAGGGGTTGGTACCAATTTATCATACAAACCACAATATTATATGAGTTATACATGGGTTACAAAAATTTTGCCTTCACTTTACCAATGGAGTGACATTTTACCAACTTTGTGATCATCACCGCATGAGCAAAGCTTGGCTGTTTGGAGGTAGGGACCGGGAAACAGGACTAGAAAGGAAAGGAGGATGGCACGTTGAATGGAAGCAATGGCCATGTTTACTTCGCAAACTATCTATAGTTGTTGCAGTTCATACATTATGAATTTATGTGCACATGTATAAGGAAAGCCTAGTGAGTTGTACAGTAACTCGTTTTAAGTATTTGCGTGTAGTTGGGTACACTTGACTTAATTAATTGCTTAGACTTGACTTAATTAATTGCTCAGACTTGACTTAATGTTTCTTTTTTTTTTTGGTAATCTTGACTTAATTAATTACTCCTGCATGTATTGCATATGTAGCAAATATATGTACCAAAAAAATGTTAATAAATTATTTTCTTTAATTAATACAAAGACCTCTAGTCTCGAATACTTTCTCAAGTTAAAAAAGGCATCCATTTGAAAAGAAATTTCGAAAATTGTTATATTTTTGTTCACGTCAAGGAATTACGTGTTTTCAGCATTGGCTAAGGATTGGTTCAAAATATTTAAAGACCAGAGCAAAATGCTTCTTAGGGGAGCCCCTATTACGATAGGTTTGATAGGTTGCAATTATTTCTTTTTGGAGCTGAGTTGACGACTTGAAAAAAAAAAAAAGTAGTATTGTTTGGATTCATGAGTTCGGTCTCAAAAATCTTTTATTACAAAGTCGTCCTCAAGTAATTAATGAAGCACAAACAATCACTTATAAAATTCATTTGTTATCTATTAAATATTTGAAAAAATTTGAAAAACCACCTTATTAAAACAAAATGCATGGACACATTCTTATGTCTCTAGGAAGGCTTTCGCGATTGGAGGAGTTAGAAATCAATGGAAACTCATGGGAGGGAGCGATATCAGAAGTCCTTGGTTTTCAATGTCAGCTCCAACTGCATTCCTCCTTTCACCGGATTAGAACTCATCGATCTGTCTAATTGTCGAGCCGGCCCTCTATTTCCTTCATGGATTCAAACTCAAAGGAGCCTTCACCAGATAACTTTTGACAATGCAGGGATAATAGATGCTCTACCAGACTGGTTCACAAGTGTTGAACATTGAAGTTCAAATTTTGTATTGGAAAGTAACTAAACCTTTAGTCCCACATAGGAGAGAAGGGTTTGGTTTCTCACTTAATATATGGTCCAACACACTTCACTATTGTTCAAGACTTAGTCATTCATAAACATAGTTTTTATTTTTTCGTTTTTTATTTTCGTTTTTTTAATAAAACAAAATAGCACCAACTGTTGCTAAGTTCGAATTAGGAGTTAATTAACTATCAATTAGTGGCACACTAATTAAGACCACTAATTAGATAGTTACTGAAAAAACTGTCCACTAATTGGACAGTTAGATAGTTCTCTATAATAGAAGAGTCTATGGACATAGAAAATACATGTTTTTCGAAATAAAATTTATATGATTTGTGTTTTTGAGAGAGAGTCGATTTTGCAGTTTGAAGGTTCTTTCATCGGTGCTTTGATCAAAGAAAAAACAAGTTGTATCCTAGAGACAGAACTCCTAGTTGAATTCAGCACCGAGTTGGAGGAAATTTTCTGTCTTAGGTCATTGCACTGCCTCTGGTACACTTTGTTTATTAATCTTCTTAATTGTTAAATCAACATGTTTAGTTGCTTGTGATAACACTATCATGTTCAGATTTATGTTCAAAATAGATTACTTGGTCTAACAACAAGCACATATGCTAATCTCTCCTTTTTGGTTCTTTCAAATAACCAAATCAGGGGCACTGTCCCGCTGAAATACAACGGTTCGAGTTCTCAAATTAATGTGTTCGACGTTGGACACAACTTGTTTTCAGGAAGCATTCCTTCAAACATCAATGAAACAATGCCGATGTTGACGCATTTAGATGTATCGAGGAACATGGTAAATGGCGCCATCCCATCGTCAATATGCGGCATAACTTCCTTGGGCATTCTTATTTTGTCAAGTAATCAATTATCAGGAAGCCTGCCTCATTGTTGGGAAAAGTTGGAAGCTTTGCAAATACTGGACCTTTCCAATAACTCTTTATCAGGAACAATCCCTGATTCTGTAGGTTCTCTTGGTTCTTTGTTGTTCTTGATGTTGAGCAGAAATAGTTTTTACGGCGAGCTTCCGTCATCCCTCCAAAATTGCAGTAACTTGCGCAGCATTGATCTCGGCGAGAACAATTTCTCCGCAGAACTACCAAAGTGGATTGGAAAAAATCTCGCTAGCCTTGGGATTTTACGCCTGCGTTCAAATTCATTTCGCGGCGGAATTCCTCAAGAGTTTTGCAATCTTTCTTCGCTTCGGCTATTAGACCTTGCACACAATGAACTCTCTGGAGCCATCCCACAGTGTTTTGGTAATCTCAGCAGCATGATCATGGTTGCGCCGGTGAACCAGTTTTCGGTAAACACTTCTTCAATACCGATGAAGTCAACAAACCTACTGGGGCTAAGTATCTTAAACTTGTCGGCGAATTCCATAACAGGAAAAATCCCGGAGAAGATAGGATCTTTGCGACGATTGGAATCGCTGGACTTGTCGAGAAACCAACTCTCTGGGGAAATTCCTTCTAGCATCTCTAACTTAACTTCCTTGAATCATTTGAACTTGTCATACAATGAATTGGTTGGGAGAATTCCATCTGGGAATCAATCAAGCTAGACGCTTGAGGATCCGTCTATCTACGAGGGGAATTCAAAACTTTGTGGATTGCCACTCTCATTAAAGTGCCAAGATAATGAGACTCATGATCAGGCTCCAAATCATGTTAATGAGGACATTGAAGACGATGAAGAAGGATTTGAGTTAAAGTGGTTTTATGTTAGCATGGCAGTGGGATTTGTAGTTGGTTATTTTGGTTTACTTGGCACTTTATGGGTCAAGAAGGGATGGAGGAATGCATGCTCTATGTACTTGGAAGGTATAATAGACAGAGTGCAGTTGCTATGGAGAAATTAATTAAACCTCATATATGAGATTATATATAGTTATTATGTTTTATATAAGATTTAAGGTCAATCTTTGTTATGTGATATATATACATACATGAGGAGGCACATATATATGTATGTATGTATTTGGACTTGCGGTTTTTCTTTTTCTTTTTCTTTTTTTTTTCCTAATGTTCATTGTAAAAAAATATAACAAATCAATAATATTCTTGTTCCTTGTCATGGAGGAACACTTGGGTGAAGAAACTTCATAGGCCTACTTCATTTTTTTTTTTATTATTATTATTTTTGTAATCACAACATTAAATAGTGTAAAGTTGAAATATTTCATAAGCCTGTGTTCATTTTTATCAATCTAATTTGAGATTGAGACTTAGTCATTTTTTTTTCATGGGGGCTAGCGGCTAGCGTTTCCATCTTAAAACAAAATACTCATTTTGAGATAGACACTTTCGAAACCCTAAAAGAGAGAAACCGACCAACACAAAATCTTCAGAAAATTGGCCCAAATGGCGTCGTTGAAAGTCTCGTTTTTCGAACATTAGGTATAGTAACTTGTCGATTTGCAACTGCATGTGTGACCGTCAGCAAACAAGATGAAAACCAGAAATCTTCGAGATCAAAGTGAGGAAAACACCTCACACAGCTCCATAAAACTCAAAATATTGAGTTTGCTTCTCAGATCTGATACACAAACCTCACAAAGCTCACAAGCTCAAATTAGAGCTCACAATTTGTAGATATGAATCACAGATCGACAAACAACAAAGAAGAAATCTAGGGTTTGGATGGAGCTCACACTGCTCTGATACCATGAACAATCATCAAAGCAAAACAAGTTTCTTTATTAATCACCAAAAATTGATTTACATGACACACTTGTTTCACCTTATATAGTGGTGTATGTGTCTAAGCTCTCAACACTCACTTGGGTCACACAAGCACGTAACCTCAAGTTATCTAACTCACACACAAACAATTACAACAGTAACAGAAAAAAGAAAAACAGTAACAAAACAATACTTTACAACACAGTAACAAAGTAAAGAACAATACTTACTACACTTATTTATCGCAGTAAATTAAACTTCGAAAAGATATTATCATCCTGGATCCGATGCCAGTAGGTCGAAGGTTCAAGCATGTTGTGCATTGCGGTTTCTTCCCAATCTGAAACTTCTTGCCTTCACTACCACACATACGGGGATTATTGTCATGTCGTCTATAAACCGAAAGAAAGCGTACCTCCACGACTTGTTTAATAACAAAGAGCCGCAGACGCTCCAAAATCCTACAACAAAACCAATTGACATGCTTATGAAAAATGGTAGCCAGCCTTCTTTGTCTTCTTCATGATCTAGGCCGTGGATGTCAGGATGAGTTGCGCAATCTTTCAGTGGAGCACCGCAGAGTCCTGGATTTCCAGCGTAAATGGATGGATCTGGTAGCGTTTGGAGTTGGTTGCCGGATGGGATTCTTCCAGATAAATTGTTGTTTGACAGGTTCAAGTGATTCAAGGAATTCAAAGCGGAAATGCTTGGTGGAATTGAGCCTGATAATTGGTTCCTTGATAGATCAAGTACTTCTAATATCTGCATAGAGCCGATCTTCTCTGGAATCCTTCCGGTCAACTGATTCATAGACAAATTCAAGATACTTAATCCCAAGAGCCCTGTTATCTCTGTAGGTATCTCTCCGGAAAAAGCATTATGTGAAAGGTCTATGCACTTCAGAAATACAAGAGTCCTATTATATTCCAGTTCAATTCCTTTAGTAATCCACACATTCACCTTGTCTACAAAGTCGTGACTATTAATTGCAATAGCATATATGAAGAATGGGTCGGTTGGATCGACAGTGGCCATTCCACTAAAATTACCAAAGCAATGAGGGATAGTACCGGACAACCCATTGTGTGCAAGGTCTAAGATTCGAAGGGAATGAAGAAGACAGTGGTGTTCATGGATGAAACCACTGAATGAATTGGACCGCAAACGAAGAATCTCTAATTGTGGAAGCATTTTCCCCATCCACATTGGCAGATTGCCAGATAAGCTATTCTCACCAAGATCAATTACACGCAAGGGACCCACTGTTTTCAGGTTGGGGGGAAGAGTACCTGAAAAATCATTTTTGCTCAAACTCAAGATTGAAAGCTGAGGTGCAGACCAAATGGAAATGGGAACTTGCCAGACAGGTGGTTGTTTGATAGATCTATTACTTCCAAAGACTCTAGATCCTTCCAACATTCTTGCGGTAGTTCTCCGGATAAATTGTTGCTTGAGAGACTAACGGCTATTAACTGTTTAAGATTGCATGTGGAGTTTAAACCATTTCTAAATTCAAGTGGAACCTTGCCGCTAATTTGGTTATTGGAAAGGTCCAAGAATTGAAGACTTGGATATATTTTTGGAAACCAATTAGGAATCTTATCTGAGATTCCAACATTTTCAAGCACGATGGTGCCGAGTTGATTTAGATTCCGAAGCCATGAAGGGAAAAGAGGACCTAATTGACAATTAGCCAGATCAAGGACAAAAAGTTTAGTGAAAGGACAAACCCAGTTGAAACTCAAATTGAAAAACAAGGGTTTGGGAGGTTTTTCATCAAAGCTGATAAACAAAAGTCTTAGATTTGCAAGGTTGGCAAAGTGATCTTCAGTTAATTCACCGTCCCAAGCATTGAGAGAGAGATCCAGGAACTCCAGCTCTGAGAGCTGCCCCAAAGACTTGGGAATAGCCCCATTCATGCTAGTTTCCTGAAGATGAAGAATTCTCAAGCTTTTTAGATTCCCTATCGAGTAAGGCAAATTACCTGTAAGTTTGGTGTCTCCTAGATCAAGAATCTCTAATAAGCTATTTGGTCGACACAAAGATATGCCATTCACAAACTCTGTTATCTCGCCACTTATATTGTTTCTTGATAGAGACAACTCCTTCAACTTGCATAACGCACCGAAACTCAATGGAATTGGTCCTTCAAGGTGATTATATTCGAGGTCAAGACACTCGAGAGAAGTGAAGTTTGCGAAAACATCAGGAATGGGACCTGTGAGTTCATTCAACCCCAAAAGAAGAGTTTTGAGAGAAGTCATATGCTCGATAGCTTTAGGAATGGGACCCTGAATCTCAGTCGCACTGAGATCAAGACTTTGTAGAGCAGTGAAATTGATAATAGCTTTAAAAAAGAAACCTCCAAAATTGTTGTCGCTGAGATCAAGGACTGAGAGTGTGGTGGTGAAATTAGTCATGAGAGGAAAAGAAGAAAGTTGACAATTGGACAAATGTAACTCTGACAAAGAGTGCAGCCTGTTTATGTATTGCAATGATTCACCTGTTTTACTAAGATCCGACCAACTCAAGTCTAGGTATTCCAGTGAAGTGAGATAGGACAAAAATTGAAGTTCCTGTATAGAGAAACGAGTATTTGAAAGACCAAGGTGATGCAAGTGTGAGAGGTTTCCCAATTGTCGGGGAATTCTTCCTTCAAAGTAATTATCAGAAAGATCAAGGTACCTCAACTCCTTGACTGAGCCTATGAATTGATCCGGAATGCTGCGGAATGCGTTGTCACTCAAGTCCAAGTACTTCAAATGTTTCAACTGAGCCAAAGCAGGACTTATCCCGCCACTTAGTCTTGTGGCTTGTGCCGTGTCCCTTATAGCATTAAGATCGAGCTCCTCCACATAACCGGTGACGTTGTTGCAACCCACGCCGTGCCATTTGCAACAGTCTTCATTGTCTAGTCGCCATGAAGAGAGCCTGTTTGAAGGGTCTTCAACGCCTTTCTTAAAGTCTAGTAACGCCAACCTTTCAATGGAGTGACAATTACCAACTTTGTGATCATCACTGCATGAGCAAAGCTTGGATGTTTGGAGGTAGGGACCGAGAAACAGTACTAGAAAGGAAAGGAGGATGGCAGATTGAATGGAAGCAATGGCCATATTTACTTTGCAAACTATTGATCTGTAGTTGTTGTAGTTCATATTTTTTGTATTATGAATTTATATGCACATATATATATATTATTATTATATATATAAGGAAAGCCCAGTGAATAGTACAGTTACTCGTTTGAAGTAATTGCGTGTGGTTGGGTAGACTTGACTTAATTAATTGCTCAGACTTGACTTTTGTTTTTCCTTTTTGGTAATCTTGACTAAATTAATTGCTCCTGCATGTATTGCATATGTAGCAAATATATGTACCAAACGAAGACATACTTTCTCAAGTTCAAAAGGGCATCCATAAAAGGGCATCCATTTGAAAAAAAATTTCAAAATTGTTATATTTTTGTACATATTAAGGAATTACATGTTTTTAGCATTGGCTAAGGACTGGTCCAAAATATTTAGGCCTTGTTTGTAAAGGGTGAAGTGAGTTGGAAACTAATCTTATTTTATTGCTCAACTTGTCTACAAGTTATCTTTCAACTTACCTCTTAGGGTGAAAATTTTTCCCACCACCTCTCCTAGGGAGTTATCTCCCGAGAGTTGTAAACACAATTACCCCTAATTAATGACTTATTTACTACCATATCTCTCTTGTTTTGAGGTTGTTTATGTCAATTTATATTTTTTATTATTTAAAATTTCAAAACTTCCCTACGAGTTTAAAGTTGAACTAAATATGAAAATATTAACTTCAAAGAGACAACTCTCAACTAACATTGTAAGTTAGCAAAAACGACCAAACGAGGCCTTAAAGAGCATAGCAAAATGATTGTTGGGAGCCCCTCTTATGATAGGTTTGACTTAGAAAAAAAAAGCCATGATGACTTTTCACTATGGGATTCCATCAAATCAAAGTCACCTTTAGGATATCAAAATGGCCCAGACTTCTCAATTTGCAACAAATACCAACTAATGGCGGAGCCATATATGTACATGACCCCCAATACTATATAGTATATGTTTTTTATTTTATTTTACTTAATGTATATATGTCACACCCGATCTCGATATACTTAAAAGATTTAGATGGACTATCCACGAGGCCAATATCGAGTATAACTGAATATTGAGAAATACAAAATAAAACTCACTTATTTATTTTTTATAATTAGTTTCCAATATTCCTTAACATTACAAAACACGTTCCTACCCTCCTCATTACTACTAGGTGTTTTACATGAGAGACTATACATTATTTATTTGACACGGTCAACTCATAACCTGTTTTTAATTCATTTTCATTCGCGGGCTTGAGTGGTATCTAAAATTGTTAGATTTAATGAGTTATCAGCTTAATAATTTCTTAATTACAAACCTGTTAATGCAAAATATATAGCAAAATAATAACAACAACATATATTACCAAACATCAATAAATATCGGTTAGTAACCACATCGGTAGACCTCTTAATTTTACCTTAAGGCTGAAAACTGCACCATGGTCACAAATATGATTTAAAGTGTTCGTCGACACGAGACCAAATTTGGTGGACCATAATAACTAGACTTGATCATCGAGCGGGCTCGGGCGATGTTATACATGAATCCGCATTGGAAGGCGTTCATACCAAAGTCGTACAATTAGGACCTCGATATGGTTCTATTCCATTCATGCCTAGGCGAGCTTTTTTTTGTAAGTCATGTCCAAACCCGCTTCTGAGTATTGCAAACTCAAGCCCATCACGGGTTGGGTTTGGGTTGGGCTTAAATTAGCCTTTTAAAAATATTAACAAAAAAAAGTTTTGAAAATTGATTATAGTGAAGCAAAACATAGTATAATAAATATATACATATGCAATTAGATGACAAGAACAAAGGATTAACACATTGATTTAGATTTTAGTGTAGCATTTGGGCAATTTAGGTTCAAACTTTTACTTTCTCAATTTTTAAAGATATATATATATATATATATATGTTTATAAACATTTTGGACACAAGTATATACGAGCGGGCCAACCTAGTTTGGGTTGATAAGTGCAAACCCAAGCTCGGCCCACAAAATACCGAGCCATCACAGGCTTCGGCCAGGTCCGGCCCTATTGGGATTTTCGCAGTGTTCCTTTTATAATTTAATAAGAGTGTCAAATGTTATGACATACATAAAGAATTAATAAAATTACCTTATTCCGTAGCTAGCAAAAGTTTTCGCAGTGTTCCTTTTATAATTTAATAAGGGATGAAAGAAAGATAGTTAGGATGCATTGGTGAATCGATTTTCTTATGTGTAGTAAGAATAGTTTTAAGGTCGTCATCCGTCATAATGATTCGTAATAATGAAATTGTTAAATGTTGTTATCGATCATAATGATTTAGATAAAGATAAAGATTTTTTTTAGTTATAATATTGATATGTTATTGTAAGGAAACTTCTCCATAGTTTTCTACGAACAAAACATCGTTTTCAATAATAAATTTTTAGGTAAGGATGGAAGAACTTTCTCTTCTTTCCTTAACAATGAAGTGAAAATGTTTACGGGTCGTTATCAACATTAATATCTAAGAGGCTTCTCGTTCTCTATTTATTATTTAATCTTTTAAGAAGATTTTGTGTTTTTCGAGGCGTGAAATATTTAGGGTGCCACATATATATAAATTTGTTAGTGTTACAAATGGACTAGAACGTAATTGTTTTTCATGCTTTTTTTATCAATTTAGTTGTTTAGTTAGAGACAAAATAGAAAACTACACAACAAAAGTAATAATTTTTTTTTAAAGTGTAGATATCAATTTTTGTATTCGTTTTGTATATATGTGATAGATTAGGAAATGACGATTGTGGTAGTTTGGTCACTTGCAAAGACGACCTACAAATACCTCCATTGAAAAACTTGACTCAATAAAAACTGTAAAAACTTGACGAGGTAGGGGTCTATCAAAGTTAACTTGAGACACATTAATTAAAAGAGATTTGAATGGTTTGGAAAGCTCATCACCAATTGCATTTAATCGTGCACAATGGAAGAATTTGAACCATATAGCCGACTCCAATTAATTCGGGACTGAGGCTATGTTGTTGTTGTTGTTCCAAAATATTCGGGGGCCAAGAGCAAAAATTTTTTTTGGGGCCCCTCAATTATAAATGTGTGAAAAAAAAAAACAAATTTTTATCAACTACTTAAAACGATATATGCAAAACACACAAAAATCTTACTCAACGGATGCATAATAGGCTTTATAGCATGATCAAATCTCTCAAATATTTTCAAAATAATACAAATTAAATAAAACTTTATTTATTTTTTTTAAGTAAAATGTTGCCACGTTTAAAAATGACAAGTAGAAGATAAGTCGGAAAGATGGAGGTGTAAGTTGAAAGAGTTGCTTGTTAAAGTAGAAAAAATAGAACTTAGTTGGATAAGTATATTTACAAATAATTTACCAATCAATATTTTATCACTTATAATTAATAATTCTTCTTAGAAAATCAAAAGAAGTTTTTAATTTTAAAATAAACTAAAAAAATATGTGCGTATTCACCACCTTTCAGGGTTGGCCCTGACAACAACCTCTTTATACTAAGTGATTTTACTATGATAATTTTACATTATTTTTAAGTTAGATTGTGGGGTCTTTGGAGACCGTTAAAGACAAGTCATTTTTATCAATGATGATTTCTCTATCGAATTTTTCTCTACCTCGCATATTGTCACAGTTGGTCCAAAACATATGTGCTTCTTTCAAGGTCTTTGTGCTTCCATATATTGTAGGGAAAATATATCATACACACGAATCAATCATCATCGACCCATATTTTTGTCACGACTTAACCCAGAAGAAGATAAAACCTTGGCTCCGCCCCTGCTACCAACTGTTGAACTTTTGTACTTCAAATTTTGTATTGTTCCAACACCAACTTCAAGGATCACGGTGTAGTTTTTGTAACTTTTACTCTGGAAAATGTAGGCCTAGCACTTGAAGGATTTTCGGGAGAGAGTTCTATAGAAGTGAAGAGAGGAGGAGAAAGACAATCAAGGATTACTTCTGTGTGCCGTGCTTCATTTATGTAGGACATGAGACTCAAAGTTTTCTAGTTTGATGAGAAATGATTGATTTTGATGTCTAAGAATATTTTCTTCGTGTTTCACCAAGTAAAATGATCATCAAATGTTAATTAACTAATTTGTTTCACAATTATTATTTTTTTCGATTTCAACAGGAGTCTAACCCACAACATCCTCAAGCCTTGCTTTTTTGACAAGTGATGGATTGTTCGTCATCTCACCAGAGATGCTTTGGCAGCTAATTTGTTTCAAGATTGAAATGCAACTTTTTTTCTAGTAAGAAAGAAAACCATCTTTTGTTGCCCCTACAAAAGATGAAATATTGGTGCTACTTGCTCTTAAATATGTTATTATGCACATGACTTACTTTTTTATGAGCATCCATAAAATATATATTTTATTTATAAAAATAAAATTTGTTTTAATACTTTAAAAAATTGGTATTTAAGTTGGGTCGAGTTTCACTTTTCGCTTTAACCTAACCTATGTTGGGCAAGGAATGGTACTCATGTCCATGACAAGTCTACCTACTAATCAAATAAGCAAAATTTTTTTTAATTTCTTTGAAGAAAAATGTTTTTATAACTAATAATGGGCATGCACGTTTTAGCATCAATTACTTTTTGCATCGATATGTATTGACAAGTGTGTGTTTGTGTTGAGTTACCATTGCAAAACTAAAATTTTAATTTCTATTATTAATTATAACCTTAATCATCAAAGCATTTATGGTGAGACGGTACATCAGTAGGGACGGAACCATCCATAGGCATTGCAAGGGGCTTTAGCAAAATTTTGAAACTAAAAATACACATTGTGAAAGGAAAAAATAAAGAAAAAATTAACAAATTTAGCTTAAAAGTTTTTTTTTTTATAACGCATTTAGTTTAAAAGTAGCTTAGAACATGTCACACAAGCATATCCAATTTCCTTTGCTATTATATGTTGTATTTGATTATTTAAAGATTAAATAGAGGTGCTTTTAATTGATTTATTTTATCAATTAATAACATTTTATCCAAATAATTAATATTAGTTTGTTATAAAAATACAACACTTAATCAAATACAATGGAATAGTTTGATCCATATAATCGACCCAAATTAATTTGGGACTAAGGCTATTTTATCGTATAAAAATACACACTCAGACTTTTATATAAAAGAACTAACATGCATGATAGTTGTAGTTTCCAAAACTGAAATGCATTTGATTAGGGTGTACATAATTTTTTTTAAGGGGATTGATACCAATCTACCATACAGACTGCCCCCAATATTAATTATATGAGTTATACATGGGTTACAAAAATTTTGGGGAGAGCTTTGGCCTCACTCACCCATTGCATGCCTTCGTCCTACTAATAATAATAGATGCATTTCTGACCAAAAAGTTTGGTTTAGGGATAGTGTGAGTTAAGCACCCAGTTGAGAGCCTGTCTATAGAGTCTACGATGACTTTCTTAAAGTCTAGTAACGCCAACCTTTCAATGGAGTGACATTTGTGATCATCACCGCATGAGCAAAGCTTGGCTGTTTGGAGGTAGGGACGGGGAAACAGTACTAGAAAGGAAAGGAGGATGGCAGATTGAATGGAAGCAATGGCCACGTTTACTTTGCAAACTATCTATAGTTGTTGCAGTTCATACATTATGAATTTATGTGCACATGTATAAGGAAAGCCTAGTGAGTTGTACAGTAACTCATTTTAAGCATTTGCGTGTGGTTGGGTACACTTGACTTAATTAATTGCTTAGACTTGACTTAATTAATTGCTCAGACTTGACTTAATGTTTCTTTTTTTTTTGGTAATCTTGACTTATTAATTACTCCTGCACGTATTGCATATGTAACAAATATATGTACCAAAAAAATATTAATAAATTATTTTCCTTAATTAATACGAAGACCTCTAGTCTAGGATATTTTCTCAAGTTAAAAAGGGCATCCATTTGAAAAGAAATTTAGAAAATTGTTATATTTTTGTACACATCAAGGAATTATGTGTTTTCAGCATTGGCTAATGACTGGTCCAAAATATTTAAAGACCTGAGCAAAATGCTTATTGGGAGCCTCTCTTACGGTAGGTTTGATAGGTTGCAATTATTTCTTTTTAGAGCTCAGCTGACGACTTGAAAAAAAAGGGGTAGTACTATTTGGACTCATGAGTGCGGACTCAATAACTTTTTTTATTACAAAGTCATCCTCAAGTAATTAATGAAACACACACAATCACTTGTAAAATTTCTTTGTTACTCCTTAAATATTTGTAAAAATTTGAAAAACTTCCATATGAGTCCGGACTCATGAATCTAAAAAAGAAAGTCATGATAACTTTTCACTTTGGGATACCATCAAATCAAAGTCACCTTTAAGACATCAAAATGGCAAAGACTTCTCAAATTGCAACAAATACCAACTATCATGAGCGAGCCATGTAGGTACATGAACCCCAATACTATATAGTATATGTTTTTATTTTTATTTTACTTAATGTATATATAAATTTGTTAGTGTTAGTGTATCAATAAACAAATTGACTAGAACGTATTTGTTTTTCATATTTTTTTAATCAATTTAATTGTTTAGTTGGAGACAAAATAAAAAACTACATAACAAAAGTAATAATTTTTTTAAAAAAAGTGTAGAAATCAATTTTTGTATTCCTTTTGTATATATGTGATGTACAACAACCTCTGTATAGTAAGTGATTTTACTATGATAATTTTACACTATTTTCAGTTAGGTTGTGGGGTCTTGGAGACCGTTGAAGATTAGTCATTCTGATCGATGACGATTTCTCCATCGAAATTGTCTCTACCCTTTTGCATATTGTCACAATTGGTCCAAAATATGTGCTTTTTTCTAAGTCTTTGTGCTTCCATATATTGCTGGGAAAATAAATCATACACATAAATCTATCATCATCAACCCACATTTTAATCATGACCTAGCTTAAGGGAAGATAAAATCTAAGTTCTGCCCCTACCAACTACAAGAATTACAGTGTAGTCTTTTGTAAATTTTTCCTCTTTGATTCACATGGTGATCACACTATGTTTTAGGGATCACCCATCCGTATAGTGCGTTCATACAACTTTATGCAATGAAAGTTATGTTCATATTAAAAAAAATGTAGGCTTAGCAGATGAAGGATTTTTGGTTAAGGGCAAAAATCAAGGATTACCTCTATGCAGTGTGCTTCGTTTCTATAGGAATACGACATGAGACTCAAAGTTTTCTGAGTGAGAAGAGAAACTATATATTGATTTGGATGCTTAAAAATTTATTCTTTGTGTTTCAATAAGTAAAAAGAAAATCATCAAATGTTAGTTAACTAATTTGTTCGACAATTTTTTTTTTATTTCAACGATAGTTTGACCCACGACATCCTCAACACTACTTTTTTTTGGTAGATAATTTGTTTCAAGATTGAAATGCAACTACTTTTTTATAAGAAAGAAATCAACTTTTCTTGCCCCTTACGACAGATGAAATGGTGCTACTTGCTCTTACATCTGCAATTATACACCTGACCTACTTTTTTTTTTTTATGAACATCGCATCTAAAATACATATTTTATATATATAAATAAAATTTTGTTCTAATACTTTAAAAAAATTGTATTTAGGTTGGGTCAAGTTTCACTTGTCGCTTTGACCTGACCCATGTTGGGCAAGCAAGGCTACCCATGTCCATGACAAGTAGGGGTGGGCGGCGAGTCTCAAAACCGCCCAAACCGTGCGGTTTGGTCTGGTTTTTAAAACTCGCGGTTTGAGAGTGGTTTGAAAAACTTGAAAACCGTGAAATCGCAGTTTGGTGGCGATTTTCATTTTGAGAAAACCGCGGTTTACCAAACCGATGGTAGTTTAGTAATTTTCCTCAATTTACTTAAAACCATAACAATATAAAGTTATAAAAAGTTACTCCACACTTTGCCTCCTCTCAATCGCGGTTCACCAAACCTTCTCAACCATTCATCTCCATCACGGCCCAAATAAAAAATTTGTCCACCAGTGGAGAAACCTAGCCTTTTTTTTTTTTGCAAGCATAACAACCCTATATATATACGGAGAACAACATTAACTATGAGCTAAATCGTGCTGCAATAACATGAGAACTCCATGTGAACACTAAAGCTTCATTTTCTAAGTGGTCTGCATATGTGTTGTTGTCTCGAAACATATGGTGAATAGAAATGTCCCAATCAAGGGAGAAGAGATGTTTAATGGCGACAATCAATTGGTCAGCTCTAACCATTGCCACATTCTATTTTATTAGCTGGAGAGTCTGTCTCAATTGTAAGGCATAGAATTTCTCAGCTCTAACCATTGCCACATTCTATTTTATTAGCTGGAGAGTCCGTTAGTGAAAATATTGCAGTTAAAACAAACCGCCACTAAAATTTCCCTCTCTCTCAAACTCTCTCTTACATGTTCAGATGAAAATCAATCCTCACTCAGTAATCAAACGCGACACTTTCGAAACCCTAAAAGAGAGAAACCGAGAGAAGCCAACACAAAATATTCAGAAAATTGGCACAAATGGCGTCGTTGAAGGTCCCGTTTTTCGCTCCAAGCCGATCAGACGAAGAGTTTCAGGTTTCGACCTCATCCGGTTAGGTTTTCGATTCCGAATTGTTGAATTTTCAGTTCTTTTCAATTCTTTAGAGTTTACTTCATGATTGGAATGCTTTCTATACTCTGATATGTGTAACCTAGTTTTCTCACAACATAGCAAAAATGGCATGAATTCTTAACATGTGTTCTGTACAGTCAATGTTAGTAGAGCTTTTTTCTTTTTTAGGGTTTATGTGTTGTTAGTATAGACAAATATTTGGAATATGGTTACCAGAAGAACCTCATTGATATACATGTAGAAACCTTGAAACAAATATTAACAAACATGACAAAGTTCTGATTACAATAAGCAAGGATAAAATTCATGACTTATTTATCGCAGTAAATTAAACCTCGAAAAGCTATTATCATCCTGGATCAGATGCCGCTAAGTCGAAAGTTCAAGCATGCTGTGCATTGCGGTTTCTTCCCAATCTGAAACTTCTTGCCTTCACTACCACACAGACGGGGATTATTGTCATGTTGTCTATAAACCGAAAGAAAGCGTACCTCCACGACTTGTTTAATAACAAAGAGCCGCAGACGCTCCAAAATCCTACAACAAAACCAATTGACATGCTTATGAAAAATGGCAGCCAGTCTTCTTTGTCTTCTTCATGATTTAGGCCGTGGATGTCAGGATGAGTTGCGCAATCTTTCAGTGGAGCACCGCAGAGTCCTGGATTTCCAGCGTAAATGGATGGATCTGGTAGTGTTTGGAGTTGGTAGCCGGATGGGATTCTTCCAGATAAATTGTTGCTTGAGAGGTTCAAGTGATTCAAGGAATTCAAAGCGGAAATGCTTGGAGGAATTGAGCCTGATAATTGGTTTCTTGATAGATCAAGCACTTCTAATCTTTGCATAGAGCCGATCTTCTCTGGAATCCTTCCGGTCAACTGATTTATAGACAAATTCAAGATACTTAATCCCAAGAGCCCTGTTATCTCTGTAGGTATCTCTCCGGAAAAAGCATTATGTGAAAGGTCTATGCACTTCAGAAATGCAAGAGTCCCATTATATTCCAGTTCAATTCCTTTAGTAATCTGCATATTCACTTGGTCTACAAATTCTTGACCATGAATTGCCATAGGAGATATTGAGATTGGGTTGGTTGGATCGACAGTGGCCATTCCACTAAAATTACCAAAGCAATGAGGGATGGTACCGGACAACCCATTGTGTGCAAGGTCTAAGATTCGAAGGGAATGAAGAAGACAACGGTGTTCATGGATGAAACCACTGAATGAATTGGACCGCAAACGAAGAATCTCTAAGTGTGGAAGCCTTTTCCCCATCTACATTGGCAGATTGCCAGAGAAGCTATTCTCACCAAGATCAATTACACGCAAGGGACCCAATGTTTTCAGGTTGGGGGGAAGATTACCTGAAAAACCATTTTTGCTCAAACTCAAGAGTGAAAGCCGAGGTGCAGACCAAATGGAAATGGGAACCTTGCCAGACAGGTGGTTGTTTGATAGATCTATTACTTCCAAAGACTCTAGATCCTTCCAACATTCTTGCGGTAGTTCTCCGGATAAATTGTTGCTTGAGAGACTAACGGTTCTCAACTGTTTAAGATTGCATATGGATGAAGGGATGCTACCTTCTATCAAGTTCTTCGAAAGGGTTAGAAATTGCAAATTTGGCATTGTTTCATTATTCATGTTTGATGGAATAGTTCCAGTAAACAAATTACCTCTGAGATTTAATAGAACAATCTCAGTGGACTTTAAACCATTTCTTAATTCAAGTGGAACCTTGCCGCTAATTTGGTTATTGGAAAGGTCCAAGAATTGAAGACTTGGATACATTTTTGGAAACCAATTAGGAATCTTATCTGAGATTCCAACGTTTTCAAGCATGATGATGCCGAGTTGATTTAGATTCCGAAGCCATGAAGGGAAAAGAGGACCTAATTGACAATTAGTCAGATCAAGGTAAGAAAGTTTAGTGAAAGGACAAACCCAGTTGGAACTCAAATTGAAAAACAAGGGTTTGGGAGGCTTTTCATCAAAGCTGATATACAAACCTATTAGATTTGCAAGGTTGGCAAAGTGATCTTCAGTTAATTCACCGTCCCAAGCATTGAGAGAGAGATTCAGCACCTCCAGCTCTCAGAGCTGCCCCAAAGACTTGGGAATGGTCCCATTCATGCTAGTTTGGTAAAGACAAAGTCTTCTCAAGCTTTTTAGATTCCCTATCGAGTAAGGCAAATTACCTGTAAGTTTGGTTTGTTCTAGTTCAAGAGTCTCTAATAAGCTATTTGGTCGACACAAAGATATGCCATTCACAAACTCTGTTATCTCGCCACTTATATTGTTTCTTGATAGAGACAACTCCTTCAACTTGCAAAACGCACCGAAACTCAATGGAATTGGTCCTTCAAGGTGATTATCTTCGAGGTCAAGACACTCGAGAGAAGTGAAGTTTGCCAAAACATCAGGAATGGGACCTGTGAGATCATTCAACCCCAAAAGAAGAGTTTTGAGAGAAGTCATATGCTCGATAGCTTTAGGAATGGGACCCTGAATCTCATTCCAAGTGAGATCAAGACTTTGAAGAGTAGTGAAATTGAGAATAGCTTTAAAAATGAGACCATTAAAATTGTTGTGACTGAGATCAAGGACTGAGAGTGTGGTGGTGAAATTAGTCGTGAGAGGAAAAGAAGAACGTTGACAATCGGACAAATGTAACTCTGACAAAGAGTGCAGCCTGTTTATGTATTGCAATGATTCACCTGTTTTACTAAGATCCGACCAACTCAAGTCTAGGTATTCCAGTGAAGTGAGTCGGTGCTGTGAAGCTGTTGAAGCACAAGGAGACTGGGAAGGTGAGGCTGGTTATGCGCCAGTCGAAGACACTCAAGATCTGTGCGAACCATCTAAGTCGGTTTTGGTTTAGTGTGTTGGTGTTTTGATCTGGTGGTTAGCGTTTAGGGTTTATGGTTTGAATGATTTGGACAATGTGCACCATCAATTGCACTAAATCGAGCTCAGTGGAAGTGTTTGATCCATGTAGTTGTTTTGATCTGGTGTTTGGTTTGGTTTTGTTTGATGAAGTTTGTTGAGTTGAGATTTTTGCTGTCTTTGCGTCTGGCATGCTGGTAATGACAAGTCTTGCGTCTGGCATGCCGCGGATTATGCGGATGGAGAATTGAAGGATGAGCTCTTTTGTATTCGATTCGCGTCTGTTCAAAGTGAGTTTCTTTTTTCAATTGAATCTAAATATTTTCGTGTTGTTCATTTGATGTTGTTTTTAATATTCACTAGATTGATTTTAGACTTATGTATGTGCTGATTAGAGTAGCGTCTTAATTCAATGACCTTTTGTTAGGAGTTTAATTGAATTTTTGTGCTAATTGTGTGTCCTGTGCTAGAAGGCATATCCATGTGAATCGTGTGTTCGAGTAGATTTTTTTGTTGGATTTCTAAAAACGCTGTGGCAACTTAGTTCTGGCCCCTAAAGGAATATTAATATTTGTCACTTTGGTACTGATGTGCAATGAATTTAACATTTCATAATGGGCATTTTTTTTGATATATACTCAATCAATCTTCTATTTATTTGCTGATGTGCTGAATTTATAGTTATTTCTGATAATGGCCTATTACATTGCTGTTCCTGTTAGTTTTGTAGATTATAGCGATTGTCATGCCCTCAATGGTTGTGGAATTGGATTTTTTTTCTTCCTTTCATGTATAGTTTGTGATGATAGATGAAAAGATAAATGTTCTGCATGTGCATTTCTTTTTGTTGCCCTCGTAAAGTAGGAGTCGAGCACCCATTTGTAAACATATCACAAGTAAATAAGGGCAAGGGTAGTTCATCCATGAACGCTTACATAACTCTGGAACAAAGAACTTAAGGCTATGAATCCATGGTTCGATTGCTCAACCTAGGAAAAAGATAACGGAAAAGGGCATATAGAAAACAAAAGCATCTCCTTAAACAAACAATTGACCATGGAAAAGGCATGCTAAGAGCCAAATATATGTAGAAGTGAAGAACAAGGAAATGCATGGACTAAGAATACCTGACATTAATAGGAAGAGGCTATACATTATACTTGAGTACCTCTCAAACCAACAACACACTTAATGAGTTATTGATTTAGGAGCAAATAAATTGCATCTTACAAAGAAACAATGGAAGTATCCAGCTGTCCAATCAATGGGTCCAATGTAAACAACATAAGTGAATAAAGAATACGTAGCAATTATAGAACATTTCTTTAATAATGCCATAGGAGACCTTCATGTGAATAAGTTTTAAAGAGTCATAATACAACAACAACAACATAGCCTCAGTCCCAAATTAACTGGGGTCGGCTACATGGATCAAACTTTTCCATTGTGCTCGATTAAGTGCAATTGATGGTTAAAGAGTCATAATCATAATGAAAATTGAATATCACGTATATGCAAAAGCAGTATCAATAGGAAAATGAGAATACCAGATTCCAAGATGAATTGAGTCATGATACAAGATAAAATTAAACTTAAATTAATGTAATAAAAAACTATAAGGACTGCCGTCAGTATTTCTGTAATTCCTAATCTTATAAAAGAGAGCAACAACATAGGGGGGAAGGTCAAAGGAACATTGACGAGGAGAGCTCTGACGTGGTAGTGGCCCCGGTAGACTTTCTCTCTCAATGTGGCATTGAGATCATTAGGCAACCCAGGGTTGCCACCCCAGGGGAGTCGAATATTTTGCGTCTAGCGAGAGAACAACGCCGAATAACATCTAGCATAGACTATAGTAAACCGGATAGGAGGGGAGTTGGTGCACCTAGATGAAGATTTTAACATGGAATGTTAGGGGTCTAGGGGATGCAACGAAGAAAAGACTTATTAAGGAGGAGGTTAAAAGGCAGAACCCAGATTTCTTGATCCTGCAAGAGACAAAGAGGGAATCATTTAGCCGTGGTGAGGTGTCACCGTATGGAGTGGGCGATTCAAGGAATGGGCGGTGATGGATTCGTGGGCGCTAGTGGGGGAATTGTAATCATCTCGGACACACTAGGAGAGTTAAGGTTATCTCTAGTTTAATAGGACTCTTCTCGGTCTCGGTGCACGTTGAAGGCGAGAATGATTCCACGTGGTGGTTGACGGGGGTATATGGGCCTAAACCGTAGGGGTAAGCAGGAGTTTTGGGAGGAATTAGGGGCTTTATTTGGATTATGTGGACCAAGGTGGTGCATAGCGGAGACTTTAATGTTATTCGGTTTTTTGCGTAAAAATCGAATAGTACAAGGCGACGCCTAGTATGCGGGAGTTCGATAATCTCATCGGGAAATGGAACTTACGATCTACCTTTGATTAACGGAGGATTTACATGGTCTAATCTTCGCACAAACCCTACATGTGCAAGATTAGATCGATTTCTCTTTCTAAGTGAATGGGGGCACAGCTCCCAAATGGGAGACAATCCACAGGGAACTCGCTTAACTTCGACCACTCTCCGGTGATGCTTTGGAGACAGTTTGATTCAGGTGGGGTCCCGCACCTTTCCGTTTCGAAAATGTATGGCTAGATCACAGCTCCTTCCAAACCCACATAGAAGGCTGGTGGCCAGGGGAAGTAAGACATGGAGGGCCGGGTTTCAAATTGATGCGGAAACTTTGGAAAGTCCGCAAGGAATTAAAGACCTGGAACAAAGAGGTCTTTGGCTCGACTCAAACTAGGAAAGACGTGCTAAGTGCTCGAATTAAACAACTAGATGATATTGAGGGCGGTCCTAATTGGAATGACATATTTTTGGCAGAGCGAAGGAGGGCAAAGGATGAATATGCGAATGTCTTACTTATTGAAAATCGAGTGGCGAGCCAGAAATTGCGAGTTAAGTGGGTGAAAGAGGGGGATGCGAACACAAAGTTCTTCCATCGCATTTTGGGAGCAAGGAAGTCTAAGAATGTTATCGACAGGATACAGCTTCAGGGCGGGGAGTTTACTGAGGAAAGCAGTAGAATCAAGCAGGAGATTGTTGATTACTTCAGACATTTATACACGAACGAAATGGATAGCACATGGGAGATCAACGGTATTAATTGGGGTGCCATTATGGGAGAGGAGGCGAGTCATATGGAGAGATCATTCTCAGAAGACGAGGTATGGGCGGCTACTTCCTGCGAAATGGATAAAGCACCGGGCCCCGATGGATTCACCTTCGCATTTATCAGACGATCTTGGGGAGTTATCAAAGGTGACATTATGAAATTCTTTGAAGATTTTCATAGCAACGGAGTGATTAGTCGAAACATGAACGAGACATTCATATGTTTGATTCCCAAAGGCTCCCATGTTGGGAGGATCGAGGATTTTCGGCCCATCAGTTTGGTTACATCTATGTACAAACCGTTGGCAAATGTCCTCGCTCATCGTCTAAAGGTAGTTCTCCAACATACAATTGCAATGGAACAGGCATCGCATTTGTCCCTGATAGACAGATGATGGATTCGGTTCTTATAGCCAGCGAAGTGGTTGAATATGCCAGAAAAAGGGGGCTACAAGGCTTTGTTTTGAAATTGGATTTTGCCAAAGCTTACGACCGAGTGGACTGGACTTTTTTGGATTATGTGCTTCAAAGGAAAGGCTTTGGCGAGCGATGGCGATTATGAATGAAAGGATGTGTTTCATCGGCTCACTATTCGGTTCTCATTAATGGGCGACCTGAAGGCAGTTTTAAAGGACAAAGGGGTTTGAGACAAGGGGACCCATTATCTCCTTTTCTTTTCATCTTGGTGGCTGATGTCATGGGAAGAATTATGGACACCGCCAAGAACAATGAAATGGTAGAAGGCTTTTAGGTAGGCAGAGAAGGGGTTCACGTCACACACCTGCAATACGCCAATGATTCACTTCTATTCGTCAAAAACTCGGAGGAGGCAGTTCACAAGGTGATGCAAATCGTTCGTGCCTTCGCAAGATCTCGGGTCTAAAACTAAACTTGTCCAAATGCAAATTGTTGGGGATCAACTTGTCGGCCGATATCGTACTACAGGCGCCGAGGGTGTCAATTGTCAGGTCGGGACCTGGCCCATGAAGTACCTTGGTATGCCTTTAGGGGGTTCCCCACTTGAGGCCGATTTTGGGAACCGGTTCTTCGAAAAATCGCACGCAGGTTAGATGGGTGGAAGCGAGGCTTCTTATCCAAAGGAGGTAGAGTCACATTAATCGCTTCAGTTCTCGACTCCATTCCCACATATTTCATGTCACTATTTCAACTCCCGGTAGGTATTGCCAAAAGGGCTGAAAAGATGATGCGGGATTTCCTATGGAAACGATGGGATGGCCAATCTTCGTGGCCGCTCGTGGCTTGGAATCAAGTAAAGCTCCCCAAACGGCTTGGGGGTCTTGGAATTGGAAACCTCTTAATGCGCAATACGGCTCTTGCTTGCAAATGGCTATGACGTTTCCAGCAGGAGCCGGAGGCTCTTTGGGCGAATGTCATAGGAAGTATTTATGGTAAAGAGACTAATGGTTGGGATACGTCATTAAGATTTAGACCCTCATTTAGATCTCCATGGCGCTTTATTGCTAGCTGTAGGCAGGATTTCATCAAAGGTGTGGAGTTCACGTTAGGGAATGGTATGAAACTGCGATTTTGGCAGGATGCATGGAACGGGACGCGCTCTTTTGCTGAGGACTTCCCGGGTTTATTTTCTCTCTCGCGCAATCCCGAAGCAAGTGTGGCGGAGGTGGCCTCTTTTGTCGGGGGGAGCGAGTGGGATCACTCATGGCATTATGATTTTCGGCGGAGGTTAGGAGAAACAGAAGCTTCAGAATTCGCGGCACTGACGCACCGTCTCCAGGAAGTTTCCCTCACCCCACACATGGAGGATAAACGTGGGTGGGGGTGGGACCATTCTCATCTCTTCTCTGTTAAATCTTTTTTCTACGGTCTTTGTCTTGAAAATTCGTTGGCATCTTTTCCGGTTTATAATCTAATATGGAAATCTGTTACTTCTATGAAGGTTAGAGTTTTTGCTTGGATGGCGTGGCTAGGAAAAATTAATACGACAGATGTGCTCCAAAGACGACTCCCTCATATCACCCTATTGCCGTCAAGATGTTGTTTGTGTTTTGCTCATATGGAATCAATTGATCACCTTTTTTTGGCATGTTCTTTTTCGTGTAGGTTATGGGAGGAGTTGTCGAGGGAGATAGGCTTCGAGTGGCAGAACCCCCAATCTTTAAGAACATGGATGGAACAAGCGGCGGCTTTTTCGTGTGGCAATAAAAGGAATTTGCTGTTTAAAGCCGGA
This sequence comes from Stephania yunnanensis, assembly GCA_039657365.1. Classification (NCBI taxonomy): domain Eukaryota; kingdom Viridiplantae; phylum Streptophyta; class Magnoliopsida; order Ranunculales; family Menispermaceae; genus Stephania; species Stephania yunnanensis. The sequence continues at coordinate 3,351,786 of CM077586.1, read as the reverse complement.
CTTCTGGCACTCATTTGGGCACTATGGGGGGAGAGAAACCAACGGATTTTTAAAGAGATCGACAACACTTGGCAAGATATATGGGAATCTATGATGAGGAATGTAGGTTTAGCCTTGCATGGTCATAAAGAGTTCGCAGGATGGTCTTGGCAACAGTGGCAAGGAAATTGGTCTGCTTTTTGTTGACGATTTGATGGATTGATTTTGCAGGCTTATGTTTGTTTTGTGGAGGCAAAAAGGTCGGGGGGGCCAACTGGGCATTACTTTGTTTTGAAGTACCAACAAGATAGTGCGCCCGACCATTTGTCCTTTACGATCAAATACGCGCCTCTCTATGTGATATTGAGTGGGGAGTATAGCGGACCCTGCAGGGAAAGACTCTACTTTTGAGTTGGTGGTTTTGTTGGGTTTGGAGGCTTCCAATTGCAATGCTTTCACTACGACGTTTGTGGTGGAGGCAATATATATGGGCGCTAGTTCCATGGGATTGACATACATTTTGGGGGTTCCTACATTTTTTGGGGGGCTTGTTGATCGCGCCATGTTGTCTTTTGGACTTTTTTGGAATTCTGCAATGTTGGCACGAATACGCACAAGGGGTCTCTCCTAACTGATGTGGTTAGAGAGCAGGGATACTAGGCCAATATTCTTTTGTCCTTATTATATTTGTAATTTGTGTTTTTTTTTTTTTCTTTTGTGCATAACTTTATTTAGCTATAAATACATACATGGAGTATCGCCTCCTTTTATATCAAAAAAAATAAGCACTATTAATACTTGTATTAGAAATAGTATTTAAATTGGTGATAACATGATATTATATATTGACCGCGAACAATCGAGTTTTTAAAGATATTTTTATCACTGAAACAAGAAATGACATAAGCACAAGTGTGAATTGCAACAACTAAGATTATGTTGGACGTTGTAACACACGGCTTCACATAAATATTGACAAATACTATATGGATTGAAGAAAAGGTGAAATAGTGTTGCTCTGTTAATTAAATCAAAAGTATGAATGAAAATATTTGCTTTTAAGGAAACTTGATGGAGGAAGGAAGAATCTGAATGACGCGTCATACAAGAGTTAAGCATGAATTATCAAACATCAAACAGAACATGTGCCTTAGGAGTCATTGTAATGAAGGAAGCCATTGTATTCAAGACGGACTTTCTTGTTATAAGAAGCCCGAAATAGGATATCCAAGGAAGACTATTAATTAATTGAAGATTGACCCACAACTCTCTACCAATTATAAATAATTAACCAAAATACATAAAGACTGAAATAATTAACAAGTTGTGAAGGATGAAAGAGTATGATTAACCAAGTCTTTGTTGTATATGTTTACTAAGTAGTTCTTGGTTTGGCAGAACAGAGACGTCACAGAAGCTATTTAGAAGGTTGCAGCTGCTTATGACTGCAAGATTGTTGAAGGTGTTCTTAGTCATCAGCTTAAGCAGTTTGTAATCGACGGGAACAAGGTCGTGCTGAGTGTCTCCAATCCTGAAACTAGAGTTGATGATGCAGAGTTTGAAGAGAATGAAGTATATGCAATTGACATAGTCACCAGCACAGGGGATGGCAAGGTGAATGTTAAGAGATGTTATTATCACTGCCGTTGTTATCCCCATTGATAATCAATAGCTTACATGCACTCTCCAAATGAATACAATTATTGCAGCCTAAGTTGTTGGATGAGAAGCAAACTACTGTTTATAAAAGAGCTGTGGACAGAAACTATCACTTGAAGATGAAAGCATCGAGATTTATCTTCAGTGAAATTAGTCAGAAGTTTCCAATCATGCCATTTACTGCAAGGTTTCTGCATGAACTGCTATTCTAACTCTAGTAATGTGCATGTTTCCTTCCATTATTTCTGAATGATAATATTTCCTGTGATAATGTTGGTTTTTCTTGTTTGCTTTCACATTTTGTTAGAGCTTTGGAAGAGAAGAGGGCTCGTCTTGGACTGGTAGAATGTGTGAACCATGATCTCTTGCAACCATATCCCGTCCTTCATGAGAAAGCTGGAAAGCATTGGTGTGAAACTAGACATGCTTATTTGCTTTCACAAGCTCTATTTAATATATCTGTCGAAAGCTATGTTTTGGTTTGTTTTACATTCATAATCAATTGTTTTCTAAAGTAACATCCCGGATTCTTGTTTTGAAGCAAATATGAAAAAGTATGTTTGTCTCTATGTTGGGTTGTGATTTGATTGATTCATGCAGTTTTCGTTGTTTTGCAGGTGATCTTGTCGCCCACATTAAATTCACAGTATTGTTAATGCCAAATGGTTCCGATAGAATCACATCTCATGGATTGCAGGAATTGCAACCAACAAAAACTATAGAAGACCCTGAAATCAAGTCATGGCTTGCTCTTGGGATCAAGTCTAAGAAGAAAGGCGGCGGGAAGAAGAAGAAAGGTATGTTTATCCGCAATTGTGGAATTGTAGAATACATTAGTTGTTGACAAGGGGTGTGTCACAATCGATCTTTAAAACATCTGGATTAGGAAGTCGGACACATTGCAATGAAACTCATAAATTGGTCCATTCGAATGGCAGGTAAGAAGGTTGACAAGGCTGAGGAGTCAACAGAAGCTGAACCGATGGATGCAACATCTAATGGTGCAGCATCTCAAGAGTGAGATTTACAATTTTGGTGCTAATTAGCTTGTATTACTGTAATGTTGAAGTACAACTGTGTAATGGTCTAACTGCTGTTGTTTTTAGCCTGACAGATGCATCTCATCACTTTTAGATTGTTAATCCATGACAATAAAAATCTTCTTTTTGCCCTTTAAAGTAGCCAAATTTTAACCATGAAACCTTATCATGATAGATTAAAATTAAACTTGAAGAATTGTGAGAGTGGGGAAGCTTCTCTTTATTGTTTAGTTTGTTATCCATATTTTGAGTAATTCCATAATTGCTAACTAAACTTATGCCTCTAGTAGTTGTAGCTGCATTTGCAGTTGCTGAATTCAATTAATTCTTTGAATCACCAAACATCTAGAGGAATAACCATTTGGGAAAGTTTTTGGTTTTATTTTTATTTTGGTTCGATCTGGTTCGATTAATGTTTGACAAATTTCCTTTTCGTTAGACAAACTTTTTTTTGTGCACTCATTTTAAAGTTTGACAAGATGTGGCATATGCAAAGTTTGATCTAACATAAAAAAAGTACCACCAAAAGATATGTTTTTTCATTTATTTCGTTTATCCCAAACTTAGAGTAGCTATTTGGTTGATTACACCAAACTAGTGGAAGGATAATTAAAAAATTTCCTTGGTCAATGTTTTTTGTTTTTGTCAAAGCTTGACAAGACCAATTGACTAACAAAAAAGCCACCAACTCTTTTTTATAACCCTTTGTTGGCACAAAATGGAAGGCAATAAATTAGGTCAATGCGTGTGTAGAAGTTTCACTAATTCTTGTTTTTGTCGATAAATGCCTTGATGAGTTCGCGTCTAAAAGCGACTTATTTTTACATTGACAAAAGACAATTGTTTACTAAATAAATTTAAATCAGCAATCTTTTTTTTAAAAATTTTTTATTAAATAAATGAGTAGCTTTTTGAAGTAGAGAGGATTAAAACAAGATGAAAGTAAGAACAAACCAACAAGACTGAACACGCACTAACACCCAATTCAAGGTTTATCTATTCAATTCTCCAATTCATTTGATAAAAACTAACTAGTATAGAGTATTTACAACCTTTTATAATAACCACTAAAAACCCTAACACATCAATACTATATATTTTATACTCTTGTAATATATTATATCATAATCATAATTCTAACATTAAACCTACTTTAGCTATTACAACATTCTTAAACCTAAAATAAGAGATTGAGAGAGAGAGAGAGAGAGAGAGAGAGAGAGAGAGAGAGAGAGCCGTTCAATTCAGCGGCATATCGAGCAAAATAAAAGAGTTTAGTCCGTGCAGTTATCCTAACTATCTTAGGATTGAGGCTTGCTTGTTGTTGCAAAGGCAAGTGTGTCTTCGGTATTATAGCATATCGCATATTTTAGTAGCTAGAAGTGTGCATAGAATAAGTGGCATCTAGATGTCTCTTCATAGTTCTAATACAAGAAAGACAATTGAGAATTGCAAAGGCGAGTGTAATGTGTGTTGTAGAAATTCATTGTTTGTGTGCTATTGCTTTCTAATGGCTGCAACAACATTCATCCAAGTCTTTCTCTCGCTCTTGGGATCTGCCTTACAAAAACGCCTGTCGCGCTAGTTGCGTCGCAGCTGAAAGAAGGGCACTTCTCACCTTCAAAAATGGCCTCAAGGACCCTTCTAACAGACTTGCTTCTTGGCAAGGTGAGGATTGCTGTGAATGGAAATATGTTCATTGCAACAACATATCTGGTCATGTCGAGAAGCTCGACCTTAGGAATCCATTGGATTACGATACATACGAAGGCGCCGCTCTTGGAGGCAAGGCAAATCCTTCTCTGATGGAATTGAAGTATTTGGAGTACTTAGATTTGAGTGGGAATTGCTTTAGAGGTTCTCAAATGCCCATGTTCTTTGGCTCACTAAACCAGTTGAGGCATCTCTATTTATCAGATACTTGTTTTGGTGGCCAAATTCCTCCTCAGCTAGGAAACCTCTCAAACTTGAACTATCTTACCATCACTTGTCTTCGAACCGCTTTGGAGTTAAGATCCGACGACCTTCGGTGGATTTCTGGCCTCGCTTCGCTGAAACACCTTAACATGGACTATGTGAACCTCAGTAAAGCATCTTCTCATGGTTGTTACATGTTAATAAGCTCTCTTCCTTGACTGAGTTACACTTAACAAATAGTCTTCTTCAGGGCTCTCTCACTCTTTCTTTCACTAACTTGACACATCTTTCGTTCCTCGACCTCTCCGGCAACCTCTTCGAAGCTTTAGTGCTTAATCCATTTGTCAAACTTGACAGCCTTGTTACTCTTAATCTAAATTTGAACAAGTTCAAAGGTTCAATTCCTGATGCTTTGGCCAATCTAACATCCCTTCAGCAACTCGATCTCAGCGCGAATGGTCTTGGAGGTCCAATCCCAGACATCTTTGTGAAGATGACTTCTCTCCACACCCTTAATTTAGGATCAAACATAAACCTCGTCGGCGGGTTGCCAAAAAGCTTGGGAGGACTTTGCCAGTTGAAGACACTAGATTTATCTGAAAATAGCATGTCAGGTGGGATTTCTGAATTTGTTGATGGTCTCTCAAAGTGTGCAAATACTAGCTTAGAAGTTCTGTATTTGCAAAACAACAATCTCACTGGACCTTTACCAGATTCACTAGGACATCTTAAGAGCTTAACTAATATTAAGCTTGGTGGGAACAAAATGCATGGACACATTCCTATGTCTCTAGGAAGGCTTTCGCGGTTGGAGGAGTTAGAAATCAATGGAAACTCATGGGAGGGAGCGTATCAGAAGCTCACTTCGCGACCCTCAAAAATCTTAAGCGTCTCTCTATCTTCCCGTCGTCTTCCAAGTCCTTGGTTTTCAATGTAAGCTCCAACTGGATTCCTCCTTTCCCCGGATTAGAACTCATCGATCTGTCTAATTGTCGAGTCGGCCCTCTATTTCCTTCATGGATTCAAACTCAAAGGAGCCTTCACCAGATAACTTTTGACAATGCAGGGATAATAGATACTCTACCAGACTGGTTCACAAGCACATATGCTAATCTCTCCTTTTTGGTTCTTTCAAATAACCAAATCAGGGGCACTGTCCCGCTGAAATACAACGGTTCGAGTTCTCAAATTAATGTGTTCGACGTTGGACACAACTTGTTTTCAGGAAGCATTCCTTCAAACATCAATGAAACAATGCCGATGTTGACGCATTTAGATGTATCGAGGAACATGGTAAATGGCGCCATCCCATCGTCAATATGCGGCATAACTTCCTTGGGCATTCTTATTTTGTCAAGCAATCAATTATCAGGAAGCCTGCCTCATTGTTGGGAAAAGTTGGAAGCTTTGCAAATACTGGACCTTTCCAATAACTCTTTATCAGGAACAATCCCTGATTCTCTAGGTTCTCTTGGTTCTTTGCTGTTCTTGATGTTGAGCAGAAATAGTTTTTACGGCGAGCTTCCGTCATCCCTCCAAAATTGCAGTAACTTGCGCAGCATTGATCTCGGCGAGAACAATTTCTCCGCAGAACTACCAAAGTGGATTGGAAAAAATCTCGCCAGCCTTGGGATTTTACGCCTGCGTTCAAATTCATTTCGCAGCGGAATTCCTCAAGAGTTCTGCAATCTTTCTTCGCTTCGGATATTAGACCTTGCACACAATGAACTCTCTGGAGCCATCCCACATTGTTTTGGTAATCTCAGCAGCATGATCATGGTTGCGCCGGTGAACCAGTTTTCGGTAAACACTTCTTCAATAAGTGAGCAGATAGTATATGTGGATGATGTTACTCTTAGAGTCATTAAAGGAAGAGAACTAGAATATGACACAAATCTTAGATTCCTAGTGAGCATAGACCTTTCATGTAATCATCTATCAGGAGCTATACCGATGAAGTTAACAAACCTACTGGGGCCAAGTATCTTAAACTTGTCGGCGAATTCCTTAACAGGAAAAATCCCGGAGAAGATAGGATCTTTGCGACGATTGGAATCGCTGGACTTGTCGAGAAACCAACTCTCTGGGGGAAATTCCTTCTAGCATCTCTGACTTAACTTCCTTGAATCATTTGAACTTGTCATACAATGAATTGGTTGGGAGAATTCCATCTGGGAATCAACTTCAGACGCTTGCGGATCCGTCTATCTACGAGGGGAATTCGAAACTTTGTGGAATGCCACTCTCATTAGAGTGCCAAGATAATGAGACTCATGATCAGGCTCCAAATCATGTTAATGAGGACATTGAAGAAGATGAAGAAGGATTTGAGTTAAAGTGGTTTTTTGTTAGCATGGCAGTGGGATTTGTAGTTGGTTATTTTGGTTTACTTGGCACTTTATGGATTAAGAAGGGATGGAGGAATGCATGCTCTATGTACTTGGAAGGTATAATAGACAGAGTGCAGTTGCTATGGAGAAATTAATTAAGCCTCATATCATATATGAGATTATATATTGTTATTATGTTTTATATAAGATTTAAGGTCAATCTTTGTTATGTGATATGTATATATATACATGAGGAGGCACATATATATGTATGTAACTATGTATTTGGACTTGCGGTTTTTCTTTTTTTTTTTTCTTTTTTTTCCTAATGTTCACTGTAAAAAAATATAGCAAATCAATAACATTATTGTTCCTTGTCATGGAGGAACACTTGGGTGAAGAAACTTCATAGGCCTACTTCATTTTTTTTTTTTTTTTTTTTTTTTTTTGTAATCACAACATTAAATAGTGTAAAGTTGAAATATTTCATAAGCATGCGTTCATTTTTATCAATCTAATTTGAAATTGAGACTTAGTCATTTTTTTTTTTCATGGGGGCTAGCGGCTAGCGTTTCCGTTTTAAAACAAAATACCCATTTTGAGATTGACACTTTCGAAACCCTAAAAGAGAGAAACCGAGAGAAGCCAACACAAAATCTTCAAAAAATTGGCACAAATGGCGTCGTTGAAGGTCTCGTTTTTCGAAACATTAGGTATAGTAACTTGTCGATTTGCAGCTGCATGTGTGACCGCCATAGTCAAGACTGCAAACAAGATGAAAACCATAAATCTTCGAGATCAAAGTGAGAATAACACCTTACACAGCTCCATAAAACTCAAAATCTTGAGTTCGCTTCTCAGATCTGATACACAAACCCCACACAACTCACCAGCTCAAATTAGAGCTCACGATTTGTAGATATGAATCACAGATCGACAAACAACAAAGAAGAAACCTAGGGTTTGGATCGAGCTCACACTGCTCTGATACCATGAACAATCATCAAAGCAAAACAGGTTTCTTTATTAATCACCAAATATTGATTTACATGACACACTTGTTTCACCTTATACAGTGGTGTATGTGTCTAAGCTCTCAACACTCACTTGGGTCACACATGCACGTGACCTCAAGTTATCTAACTCACACACAAACAATTACAACAGTAACAGTAAAAAGAAAAACAGTAACAAAACAATACGTACAACACAGTAACAAAGTAAAGAACAATACTTACTACACTTATTTATCGCGGTAAATAAACTTCGAAAAGATATTATCATCTTGGATCCGATGCCTTCAAGGTTCAAGCATCTTGTGCATTGTGGTTTCTTCCCAATCTGAAACTTCTTGCCTTCACTACCATACAGACGGGGATTATTGTCATGTCGTCTATAAACCGAAAGAAAGCGTACCTCCACGACTTGTTTAATAACAAAGAGCCGCAGACGCTCCAAAATCCTACAACAAAACCAATTGACATGCTTATGAAAAATGGCAGCCAGTCTTCTTTGTCTTCTTCATGATTTAGGCCTTGGATGTCAGGATGAGTTGCGCAATCTTTCACTGGAGCACCGCAGAGTCCTGGATTTCCAGCGTAAATGGATGGATCTGGTAGCGTTTGGAGTTGGTTGCCGGATGGGATTCTTCCAGATAAATTGTTGTTTGACAGGTTCAAGTGATTCAAGGAATTCAAAGCGGAAATGCTTGGTGGAATTGAGCCTGATAATTGGTTTCTTGATAGATCAAGCACTTCTAATCTTTGCATAGAGCCGATCTTCTCTGGAATCCTTCCGGTCAACTGATTCATAGACAAATTCAAGATACTTAATCCCAAGAGCCCTGTTATCTCTGTAGGTATCTCTCCGGAAAAAGCATTATGTGAAAGGTCTATGCTCTCCATAAATCGAAGAGTCGCATTATATTCCAGTTCAATTCCTCTAGTAATCCACACATTCACTTGGTCTACAAATTCGTGATTACCAACTCCCAAAGAAGATATGAAGAATGGGTAGGTTGGATCGACAGTGGCCATTCCACTAAAATTGCCAAAGCAATGAGGGATGGTTCCGGACAACCCATTGTGTGCAAGGTCTAAGATTCGAAGGGAATGAAGAAGACAGTGGTGTTCATGGATGAAACCACTGAATGAATTGGACCGCAAACGAAGAATCTCTAGTTGTGGAAGCCTTTTCCCCATCCACATTGGCATATTGCCAGAGAAGCTATTCTCACCAAGATCAATTACACGCAAGGGACCCAATGTTTTCAGGTTGGGGGGAAGATTACCTGAAAAACCATTTTTGCTCAAACTCAAGATTGAAAGCTGAGGTGCAGACCAAATGGAAATGGGAACCTTGCCAGACAGGTGGTTGTTTGATAGATCTATTATTTCCAAAGACTCTAGATCCTTCCAACATTCTTGCGGTAGTTCTCCGGATAAATTGTTGCTTGAGAGACTAAGAGCTCTCAACCATTTAAGATTGCATATGGATGAAGGGATGCTACCTTCTATCAAGTTATTCGAAAGGGTTAGAAATTCCAAATTTGGCATTGTTTCATTTATGTTCAATGGAATAGTTCCACTAAACAAATTGCCTCTGAGATTTAACATGCGCATCTCAGTGGACTTTAAACCATTTCTTAATTCTAGTGGAACCTTGCCGCTAATTCGGTTATTGGAAAGGTCCAAGACAAAAAGACTTGGATATATTTTTCGAAACCAATTAGGAATCTTATCTGAGATTCCAACATTTTCAAGCATGATGGCGCGGAGTCGATTTCGATTCCGAAGCCATGAAGGGAAAAGAGGACCTAATTGACAATTAGTCAGATCAAGGTAAGAAAGTTTAGTGAAAGGACAAACCCAGTTGGAACTCAAATTGAAAAACAAGGGTTTGGGAGGTTTTTCATCAAAGCTGATATACAAAAGTCTTAGATTTGCAAGGTTGGCAAAGTGATCTTCAGTTAATTCACCGTCCCAAGCATTGAGAGAGAGATCCAGGAACTCCAGCTCTGAGAGCTGCCCCAAAGACTTGGGAATGGTCCCATTCATGCTAGTTTGGTAAAGATAAAGTCTTCTCAAGCTTTTTAGATTCCCTATCGAGCAAGGCAAATTACCTGTAAGTTTGGTGTCTCCTAGATCAAGAATCTCTAATAAGCTATTTGGTCGACACAAAGATATGCCATTCACAAACTCTGTTATCTCGCCACTTATATTGTTTGTTGATAGAGACAACTTCTTCAACTTGCAAAACGCACCGAAACTCAATGGAATTGGTCCTTCAAGGTGATTATCTTCAAGGCCAAGACACTCGAGAGAAGTGAAGTTTGCCAAAACATCAGGAATGGGACCTGTGAGATCATTGAACCCCAAACGAAGAGTTTTGAGAGAAGTCTTCTGCTCGATAGCTTTAGGAATGGGACCCTGAATCTGAGTCCCACTGAGATCAAGACTTTGAAGAGCAGTGAAATTGAGAATAGCTTTAAAAAAGAAACCTCCAAAATTGTTGCCGCTGAGATCAAGGACTGAGAGTGTGGTGGTGAAATTAGTCATGAGAGGAAAAGAAGAAAGTTGACAATCGGACAAATGTAACTCTGACAAAGAGTGCAGCCTGTTTATGTATTGCAATGATTCACCTGTTTTACTAAGATCCGACCCACTCAAGTCTAGGTATTCCAGTGAAGTGAGATGGGACAAAAATTGAAGTTCCTGTATAGAGAAACGATTATATGAAAGATCGAGGTGATGCAAGTGTGAGAGGTTTCCCAATTGTTGGGAAATTTTTCCTTCAAAGCGATTCCAAAAAAGATCAAGGTACCTCAACTCCTTGACTGAGCCTATGAACTGATCCGAATCTTTGTGGAATGCGTTGCCAACTCAAGTCCAAGTACTTCAAATGTTTCAACATAGCCAAAGCGGGACTTATCCCGCCACTTAGTTCTGTGACTTGTGTCGTGTCCTTTATAGTATTAAGATCGAGCTCCTCCACATAGCCGGTGACGTTGTTGCAACCTACGCCATGCCATTTGCAACAGTCTTCATTGTCTAGTCGCCATGAAGAGAGCCTGTTTGAAGGGTCTTCCACGCCTTTCTTAAAGTCTAGTAACGCCAACCTTTCAATGGAATGACAATTACCAACTTTGTGATCATCACTGCATGAGCAAAGTTTAGTTGTTTGGAGATAGGGACCGAGAAACAGTACTAGAAAGGAAAGGAGGATGGCAGATTGAATGGAAGCAATGGCCATGTTTACTTTGCAAACTATTGATCTGTAGTTGTTGTAGTTCATATATTATGAATAATTTATATGCGCACACACACACATTTGAAGTAATTGCGTGTAACTCGTTTGAAGTACAGTAACACGTTTGAAGTGATTGCGTGTAACTCGTTTGAAGTACAGTAACACGTTTGGGTAGACGTGACTTATTTAATTGCTCAGACTTGACTTAAATTTTTTTTTTCTTTTTTGGAAATCTAGACTTAATTAATTGCTTCTGCACGTGTTGCATATGTATCCCAAAAAATGTTAATAAATTATTTTCCTTAATTAATACAAAGACCTATAATTTCGGATACTTTCTCAAGTTAAAAGGGTATCCGTTTGAAAAGAAATTTTGAAAATTGTTATATTTTTGTACATATCAAAGAATGGCATGTTTTCAATATTGGCTAAGGACTAGGCCAAAATATTTAGGCCTTGTTTGGTTAGGGGTGATATCTTCAGGGAGATAACTTACAAGGAGTTGAAAATTAATTTTGTTTGGTTACCCAACTTGCCTGCAAGTTATCTCCTAACTTACACCCTAAGGTGTGAAAAATTTCTCAACCACCCTTCCTAGGGAGTTATCTCACGAGAATTGTAAACATAATTACCCCTCATTAATGACTTATTTACTACCATCTCTCTCTTGTTTGGAGGCTGTTTATGTCAATTTATATTTTTTATTGTTTAAAAATTCGAAACTTTCTAACAAGTTTAAAGTTGAACCAAATATGAAAATATTAATTCTAATGAAATAATTCTCAATTAACACTGTATGTTAGCAAAAACGAATCAAACGAGGCCTTAAACGAATCAAACGAATCAAGCTTAACTTTCACGCTTCGCTAAACATTCTTCTCAAACATTTTCTCTTCATCGATCCTGGCGAGCACAGATCACGAGGACCAATTGACTAATAAACAAACCTCCAACTCTTTTTCAATAGCCCCTTGTTGGCACAAAAAGTAAGGCATTAATATGTCAACATGCGCGTGTAGAAGTTGCGCAAATTCTTGTTTTTGTCGATAAATGTCGAGATGCACTCGATGCCTAAAGTAGGTGCAGTCCAAAGTGAGTTACTTTCGCATTGACAAAAGACAATTATTTACAAAATAAGTTTACATAAGCAATCTTTTTTTTTTTTTTCTATAAAATGAATGAGTAGCTCTTAAATCTAAAAAAATAGTCTTTCAATTATGTTCATCCGCAATAAATTGAGCAAAATATAAGAGCTTGGTCGGTGCAGTTGATCCTAACAAACTTAGGATTAGATCACTACAAAACATTGTGTGTTTAGCTGTGACGGCCCCAATTTCTCACAAAATTGGGCCCCGCCCGGCCTAAACCTACGTGAACCCCCGAGCCTAGTCTCGCAAGGTCAACGCAGACCTAGTCAACCTTCCAATCCCTAAATTCAAACTAGTAAGTTGAGTTATTAATATTTTGCAAGTTTTACAATTTAGCGGAATCAATTACTACAAATAACTCAACAATAACGTTAAAAGAGTTGGACAACCTAAATATGGAACCCTGCATAAATAAATCATCATCAGAGGAGAGTAAATACAAGATATACAAAAATTCCCCTAGCTATGAAGCCTTCCCCTTGCTGGACCGTAGATCTGCACTCAGTCAAACCCAAAAATGACGAGCACAGGTAAGTAAAGCCAGTGTGACATATACAACATTTTGAAATACAACTAGAACAATCGAATTCATGCAAATAGAAAAAAAGGAACAGATAACGCATGAATATAAAAGACTATAAACAAATCAATCGATGAGTGATGCCAAATAGCAAGGAGTCCCGACCAAAAGGTCGTTGAATCACGACAAACTCCCAGCAGACTCGGGTTTAGGACAAGACCCATGCCTCCCAGCCCTAACCCTTGCGATTATGAGATATCCACAGACTCGGATAAGAGCCCCCAACGTACACTCAATTGGGAGATATCGACGGCGTCCAGATAAAAGCTCATATCGCAGATAAACAGTAACCATGACTCGCTTGCCAATGGACCCACTCAATCAATAACAATTCCAAAGATAGTTATCATCACAAAGCAGTGAACAACAATAATTAATAAAGTGAAAAGAAGCTATCACCAAGCAGTGAACAATAGCTAATGGAGTGAAATGAAATATTGTACAAGTCCTAACTGGTTTACTTACCTCGAGAACGTCTCGCTCACGCCTCGATATGCGCACACGACGCTCGACTCCTAAGTCCCTGGTGTCCATTTATATCATTTAGGCTTAATTTACTAACTCATTCAAATCACGACCAAATTACTTAGCATACAACTCACCATGGCCTTCAACGGGGGTCTCTACTCCAAAATCCATTGGAATCCACCGCATCGTCGAACTTCGTCGAATCGCATCCCTCGTCGAGATCGATCGGTCCGACAACGCCCACCATGCAGTTGCTCCGCGCCGTTCACCGCCGCCGCCGCAGTCGCAGCCGCCGCCATCCGCGCGATCGCCGCCGCTGCCGGTCAGCCCGTCGTCCGCGCCAAGCCGCTCAACCACTCGCGACGGAGTTCAGGCCACCGCCGCTCATCATTCCCCAGCCGCGCCATCTCTCCGTCGCTGCTGCTGCTGGCCGGCCGCCGCCTGCTGGTGTAGCGGAGGCTCGCCGACCCTCGCCAGTGATACCACTCACCGTCGCCGCCTGAATCGTCCGCCGGCTGGAGCGCCGCTGCACTCGCTGGAGCTGCTATCCGCGCAGGTGCTGTTGTCGGCTGCCTCTGCCCTGCCGGTAGTCGCGCTGTTACCGGCTGCCGCCGCGGCCGCCATCGTCGCCGTCGGTCGCTACTCCACTGCACCGCGATCTCCTCGCCGGCGTACCTTCTCTCTCTCTCTCTCTCTTCTTTTCTCTCCCTTCTTTTCTCTCCTCCATCCGATTCTTATCCAAATCTTTTTGGGAAGAAACCAAATATGGCTTCGAGATTCGTGTGGAGCGGAACTCGAGGCACATCAAAAACTTATATATTCACATGCTTTCCTTAAAAATTGGGCAGCGCACATCTCGAGGCACCATAAATAGTCACACCATTACCACCTCAATTCACAATCTCGACATTCGCTCCACACGCATCACGAGGCGCATCCAATGTATATATATATTAATGTGACCACATTAAAATCGCTACCTCGGTCTCACGTCGACACGCGACTCGAGGCGCGTCCCCATTCGTGTTTCGGCTCAACTAATTTCTCGCGTATACCAACTCGTAAAACAACTCAACAATTTGCATTATAATCTCAAATTGGATATTCGGACATACGTATTCCGACGAGTGGATCCCACGTACGACCCTGACCTAGCACGTGGCACAGGTCAAATTTTCAGGTCGTTACATTAGCGACATTAATTTAATCATTTAACAACACTAATTAATGTTGCATACGTAGCAAATATATGGACCAAAAAAAAAACTTAAAAAAATATTTTTCTCAATTAATACGAAGACCTCCAATCTTGGATACTTTTTTAAGTTAAAAAGGGAATCCATTTGAAAAGAAATTATCGAAGGGTAGTGTTATTTGGACTTGTGAGTCCGGACTCGAAACTTCTTTTAATTTCAAATACATCCTCGAACAATTAACGAAGCAATCATAATCACTTGTAAAATCCTTTAATACCCCTTAAATATTTACAAAAAAATTAAAAATTTTCTTATGAGTCCGGACTCATAAATCCAAGTAGATTTATTGATTTCAGAAATTGTTATATTTTTGTACACATCAAGGAATCACGTGTTTTCAGCATTCGCAAAGGGCAGATCCAAAGTATTTTAGGACTAGAGCGAAATGCTTCTTGAGAGCCCCACTTACGGTAGCTTAGGTAGGTTGCAATTATTATTATTATTTTTTTTTTTTGGAACTCAGGTGATGACTTTAGAAAAAAAAAAAGTCATGACGACTTTTCACTATGGAATACCATTAAGACATCAAAATGGCACATACTTCTCAATTTGCAACAAATACCAACTAATGGCGGAGCCATGTATGTACATGACCCTCAATACTATATAGTATATGTTTTTATTTTTATTTTACTTAATGTATATATGTCACACCCGATCTCGATATACTTAAAAGATTTGGATGGACTATCCATAGAGCCACTATCGAGCATAACTGAATATCGAGAAATACAACATAAAACTCACTTATTTATTTTTTTATAATGAGTGTACAATATTCCTTAACATTACAAAACACGCTCTTACCCTCCTCATTACTACTAGGTATTTTACATGACAGACTATACATTATTTATTTGACACGGTCAACTCATGACCTGTTTCGAATTCATTTTCATTCGCGGGCTTGAGTGGTATCTAAAATTGTTAGATTTAATGAGCTAGCAGCTCAATAATTTCTTAATTACAACCCTATTAATGCAAAATATATATGAAAATAATAACAACAACATATATTACCAAACATCAATAAATATCGGTTAGTAACCACATCGGTGGACCTCTCAATTTTTCTTTAAGGCTGAAAACCGCACCGTGATCACAAATATGATTTAAAGTGTTCGTCGACACGAGACCAAATTTGGTGGACCATAATAACTAGACCTGATCATCGGGCGGGCTTGGCGGGCTTGGCGGGCTTGGGTGATGTTATACATGAATCCACGTTGGAAAGACTTCATACCAAAGTCGTACAATTAGGACCTCGATATGGTTCTATTCCGTTCATGCCTAGGTGAGCTTTTTTTTTTTAAAGTCATGTCCAAGCCCGCTTCTGAGTATTGGAAGCTCAAGCCAATCGCGGGTCGGGCATGGCTGGGCTTAAATTGGCCCTTTAAAAATATTAACAAAAAAAGTTTTGAAAATTGATTATAGTGAAGCAAAACATAGTATAATAAAATATATACATATGAAATTGGATGACAAGAAAAATGATTAGCACGTTGATTTAGATTTTAGTGTAGCATTTGGGCAATTTGGGTTCAAACCTTACTTTCTCATTTTTTTAAAGATATATATATATATATATATATATATATATATATATATATATATATATATATATATATATATATATATATTTTGGACACAAGTATATACGAGCGGGCCAGCCAGGCTTGGGTTGATAAGTTTTAAACCCAAGCTCGGCCCACAAAATATCGGGCCTTTACAGGCTTCGGCCAGGCCGGGCCCTATTGAGATTTTCGCAGTGTTCCTTTTATAATTTAATAAGAGTGCCAATATTATGACATACATAAAGAATTAACATGTAAGAAGAAAAATTACCTTATTCCGTAGCTAACAAAAGTTTTCGCAGTGTTCCTTTTATAATTTAATAAGGGATGAAAGAAAGATAGTCAGGATGCATTAGTGAATCGATTTTCTTATAATGATTTAGATAGAGATAAAGATTTATTTTAGTTATAATATTAACATGTTATTGTAAGGAAACTTCTCCATAGTTTCCTAAAATAAAACATTGTTTTCAATAATAAATTTTTAGATAAGTATTGAAGAAACTTCTCTTCTTTACTTAACGATGAAATGAAAATGTTTACGGGTCGTTATCAACTTTAATATCTAAGAGGCTTCTCATTCTCTATTTGTTATTTAATCTTTTAAGAAGATTTTGTGTTTTTCAAGGAGTGAAATATTTAGGGAGTCACATATATTTAAATTTGTTAGTGTTACAAATGGAATAGAACGTAATTGTTTTTCATGTTTTTTTTATATCAATTTAGTTGTTTAGTTAGAGACAAAATAGAAAACTACACAACATAAGTAATAGTTTTTTTGAAAAAGTGTAGAAATCAATTTTTGTATTCGTTTTGTATATACGCGATAGATTAGGGAAGGACGATTGTGGTAGTTTGGTCACTTGCAAAGACGGCCTACAAATACCTCCATTGAAAAACTCGACTCCATAGAAACGGTAAAAATTTGACGAGGTAGGGGTATACCAAAGTTAACTTGAGACACATTAATTAGAAGAGATTTGAATGGTTTGGAAAGCTCATCATCAATTGCATTTAATCGAGCACGATGGAAGAGTTTGATACATATAGCCGACTCCAATTAATTTGGGACTGAGGCTATGTTGTTGTTGTTGTTCCAAAATATTCGGGGGCCCAGAGCAAAATTTTATTTTGGGGCCCAATGTTGAAAAAAAGAACAAATTTTTATCAACTACTTAAAACGATCTATGCAAAACACACAAAAATCTTACTCAACGAATGCATAATAGGCTTCATAGCATGATCTAATCTC
Organism: Stephania yunnanensis; assembly: GCA_039657365.1. Taxonomy (NCBI): domain Eukaryota; kingdom Viridiplantae; phylum Streptophyta; class Magnoliopsida; order Ranunculales; family Menispermaceae; genus Stephania; species Stephania yunnanensis. The sequence goes on along the minus strand of CM077586.1, from coordinate 3,334,335 downwards.
TCAAAATATTTTCAAAATAATACAAATTAAATAAAACTTTATTTAAAAAAAAAAAGTAAAATGTAGCCACATTTAAAATTGACAAGTAGAAGATAAGTCACAAAGATGGAGGTGTAAGTTGAAAGAGTTACTTGTTAAAGTAGAAAAAATAGAATTTAATTTGAAAAGTATACAAATAATTTACCAAGCAATATTTTATTACTTATAATTAATAATTCTTCTTAGAAAATCAAAAGAAGTTTTTAATTTTAGAATAAACTAAAAAAATATGTGTGTACTCACCCCCCTTCAGGGTCGGCCCTGACAACAACCTCTGTATACTAAGTGATTTTACAGTGATAATTTTACACTATTTTTCAGTTAGGTTGTAGGGTCTTTGGAGACCGAAGACAAGTCATTTTTATCAATGGTGATTTCTCTATCGAATTTTTCTCTACCCTTTTGCATAGTGTCACAATTGGTCCAAAACATGTGTGCTTCTTTTAAGGTCTTTGTGCTTCCATATATTGTAGGGAAAATGTATCATACACACGAATCAATCATCATCAACCCATATTTTAGTTACGACCTAACCCGGAAGAAGATAAAACTTTGGCTCCGCCCCTGCTACCAACTGTTGAATTTTGTAGTTCAGATTTTGTATTGTTCCAACACCACTACAAGGATCACGGTGTAGTCTTTTGTAACTTTTCCTCTTTGATTCACATTGTGATCACACCGTGTTTTAGTGTGTACATACAACTTTACGCAATGAAAGTTATGTTCATATATAGAAAATGTAGGCCTAGCACTTTAAGGATTTTCGGGAGAGAGTTCTGTAGAAATAAAGGGAGAGGAGGAGAACTACAATCAAGGATTACTTCCGTGTGCTGTGCTGCATTTATGTAGGACATGAGACTCAAAGTTTTCTCAGTTTGAAGAGAAATGATTGATTTAGATGCCTAAGAATATTTTCTCCGTGTTTCACCAAGTAAAATGATCATCAAATGTTAATTAACTAATTTGTTTCACAACTATTATTTTTTTCGATTTCAACGGGAGTCTAACCCACAACATCCTCAAACCTTGCTTTTTTGACAAGTGATGGATTGTTCGTCATCTCACCAGAGATGCTTTGGCAGCTAATTTGTTTCAAGATTGAAATGCAACTTTTTTTCTTATAAGAAAGAAAACCAACTTTTGTTGCCTCTACGGAAGACGAAATATTGGTGCTACTTGCTCTTAAATTTGCAATTACACACTTTTTATGAGCATCTATAAAATATATATTTTACATACAAAAATAAAAATTTGTTTTAATACTTTAAAAAATTGGTAAAAATTGGTATTTAGGTTGGGTCGAGTTTCACTTTTCGCTTTAACCTAACCTATGTTGGGCTAGGAAGGGTACTCATGTCCATGACAAGTCTACTTACTAACCAAATAAGCAATTTTTTTTTAATTTCTTTTAAGAAAAATGTTTATATAACTCATAATGGACATGCACGTTTTAGCATCAATTACTTTTTGCATCGATATGTATTGACAAGTGCGTGTTTGTGTTGAGTTACCATTGCAAAATTAAAATTTTAATTTCTATTATTATAACCTTAATCAATCGAAGCATTTATGGTGAGACGATACGTTAGTAGGGACGGATCCAGCCATAGGCATTGAAAGGGGCAACTTTAGCAAAATTTTTGAAACTAAAAACACACATTGTGTAAGGAAAAAAATAAAGAAAAAATTAACAAATTTAGCTTAAAAGTAATTTTTTTAATAACGCATTTAGTTTAAAAGTAGCTAATCAATGATGAACATGTCATACAAGCATATCCAATTTCCTTTGCTATTATATGTTGTATTTGATTATTTAAAGATTAAATAGAGGTGCTTTTAATTGATTTATTTTATCAATTAACAACATTTTATCCAAATAATTAATATTAGTTTGTTATAAAAATACAACACTTAATCAAACACAATGAAATAGTTTGATCCATATAGCCGACCCAAATTAATTTGGGACTAAAGCTATGTTGTCGTATAAAAATACACACTCAGACTTTTATATAAAAAATAGCATGCATGATGGGCGTAGTTTTCAAAACTGAAATGCATTTGATTAGGGTGTACATAATTTTTTTTAAGGGGGTTGATACGAATCTACTGTACAGACCACCCCCAATATTATATGAGTTATATATGGGTTACAAAAATTTTGAGGAGAGCTTTGGCGCCGCTCACCCATAGCATGCCTTCGTCCTTGTAATAATAATAGATGCATTTCTTACCAACTTGAGATAAGAAATATTTAAGCACCCCAATATTATATGGGATATAGGGATAGTGTGAGTTAAGCACCCACTTGAGAGCATGTCATAGAGTCTACGACGACTTTCTTTAAGTTTAGTAACGCCAACCTTTCAATGGAGTGACATTTGTGATCATCACCGCATGAGCAAAGCTTGGCTGTTTAAGGTAGGGACAGGGAAACCGTACTAGAAAGGAAAGGAGGATGGCAGATTGAATGGAAGCAATGGCCATGTTTACTTTGCAAACTATCTATAGTTGTTGCAGTTCATACATTATGAATTTATGTGCACATGTATAAGGAAAGCCTAGTGAGTTGTACAGTAACTCGTTTTAAGTATTTGCGTGTGGTTGGGTACACTTGACTTAATTAATTGCTCAGACTTGACTTAATGTTTCTTTTTTTTTTTTTTTTGTAATCTTGACTTAATTAATTATTCATGCATATATTGCATATGTAGCAAATATATGTACCAAAAAAAATATTAATAAATTATTTTCCTTAATTAATACGAAGACCTCTAGTCTCGGATACTTTCTCAAGTTAAAAAGGGCATACATTTGAAAAGAAATTTCGAAAATTGTTATATATTTGTACACATCAAGGAATTACGTGTTTTCAGCATTGGCTAAGGACTGGTCCAAAATATTTAAAGACCATAGCAAAATGCTTCTTGGGAGCCCCTCTTACGGTAGGTTTGATAGGTTGCAATTATTTCTTTTTGGAGCTCAGCTGATGACTTGAAAAAAAAAAAGGGTAGTACTATTTGGACTAATGAATCCAGACTCAAAAAAATTCTTTATTACGAAGTCATCCTCAAGTAATGAATGAAGCACACACAATTACTTGTAAAATTTCTTTGTTACCCCTTAAATATTTGTAAGAATTTGAAAAACCTTCCTATTAGTCCGAACTCATGAATCTAAAAAAAAAAAAAAAGTCATGATAACTTTTCACTATGGGATACCATCAAATCAAAGTCACCTTTAAGACATCAAAATGGAAAAGACTTCTCATACCAACTATTGGCCAATAGTATATAGTATATGTTTTTGTTTTTATTTTACTTAATGTATATATAAATTTGTTAGTGTTAGTGTATCAATACTAGAACGTATTTGTTTTTCATATTTTTTTAATCAATTTAATTGTTTAGTTGGAGACAAAATAAAAAAAATACATAACAAAAGTAATAATTTTTTTAAAAAAAGTGTAGAAATCAATTTTTGTATTTGTATATGTGATGTACAACAACCTCTGTATAGTAAGTGATTTTACTATGATAATTTTACATTATTTTTCAGTTAGGTTGCGGGGTCTTGGAGACTGTTGAAGATTAGTCATTCTTATCGATAATGATTTCTCCATCGAAATTGTCTCTACCCTTTTTATTGTCACAATTGGTCCAAAATATGTGCTTCTTTCAAAGTCTTTGTGCTTCCATATATTGCAGGGAAAATATATCATACACATAAATCTACCATCATCAACCCATATTTTAGTCATGGCCTAGCTCAAGGGAAGATAAAATCTTGGTTACGCCCCTACCAACTACAAGAATCACGATGTAGTCTTTTGTAACTTTTTCCTCTTTGATTCACACGGTGATCACGCTATGTTTTGGGGATCACCCATCCATCCAATCCATGTATAGTGCGTACATACAACTTTATGCAATGAAAGTTATGTTCATATTAAAAAAATGTAGGCTTAGCAGTTGAAGGATTTTTGGGAGAGAGTTCTACAAAATTTAAGGGCAAGAATTAAGGATTACCTCTATGCAGTGTGCTTCATTTCTATAGTAATACGACATGAGACTCAAAGTTTTATGAGTGAGAAGAGAAACTATGTATTGATTTGGATGCCTAAAAATTTCTTCTTTGTGTTTCAACAAGTAAAAATAAAATCATCAAATGTTAGTTAACTAATTTGTTTGACAATTTTTTTATTTTTTTATTTTAACGAGAGTCTGACTCACGACATCCTCAACCTTACTTTTTTTGGTAGATAATTTGTTTCAAGATTGAAATGCAACCATTTTTTTATAAGAAAGAAAACAACTTTTCTTGCCTCTTACGACAAACGAAATGGTGCTACTTGCTCTTACATATGCAATTATACACCTGACCTACTTTTTTTTATGAACATCGCATCTAAAATACATATTATATATATATATATAAATAAAAATTTGTTTTAATACTTTAAAAAATTGGTATTTAGGTTGGGTCAAGTTTCACTTGTCGCTTTAACTTGACCCATGTTGGGCAAGCAAGGGTACCCATGTCCATGACAAGTAGGGGTGGGCGGCGGTCTCCGCAAAACCGCCCAAACCGTGCGGTCTGGTCTGGTTTTTAAAACTCGCGATTTGGGGGTGGTTTGAAAAACTTGAAAACCGCGAAATCGCGGTTTGGTGACGGTTTTCATTTTGAGAAAACCACGGTTTACCAAACCAAGGGTAATTTAGTAATTTTCCTTAATTTAGTTAAAACCCTAACAATATAAAGTTATAAAAAGTTACTCCACACTTTGCCTCCTCTCAACCGCGGTTCACCAAACCTTCTCAACCGTTCATCTCTCTCTCTCTCTCTCTCTCTCTCTCTCTCTCTCTCTCTCTCTCAAGACCAATGTTTGCCTCCTCCTCCCACATGTCAATGTCCGCCTCCTCTGCCTCCTCTCGCCGCCACCAGTCGCCGCCGCCGCCCCCTACCGTCGCGCCCACTAGTCGCCCCTCTCAGTTGTGCCTCCCACCGCCTCAGCCCCTCTCAGTTGTCGCCTTTCATCGCCAATGGCAGCCTCCCACCTGTCCCGCCTCTCCCAATGTTGCTCCTCGCACCAGTTGTGCCTTCCACCATTGTCTCCTGCCACCAGTGACCTCCTCTTACCGCGCGTCCCACCACGAGTGGCTGCCTCCCCCACCAATCGTGCCTCCCACCGCCGCCTCCCGGCCACCATTTTCTTAAAAAAAAAATACCCTAAACCCTAAAACCGCGAAACCAAACAGACCAAACCGCGGTTTGCACGGTCGGTTTGGGTGTGGTTTTAAAGGTTCATGGTTTGGTGGTGGTTTGTAAAATGACCAAACCGTGAACCCCCGGTTTGGTTGCGGTTTGGTGGTGGTTTGCCCACCCCTAATGACAAGTCTACTTACTAATCAAATAAGTAATTTTCATTTAATTTCTTTTAAGAAAAATGCTTTTATAACTTAGAATCAAGGCCGACCCTGACATTTTTGGTGCTTAGGGCGACATGATAAATGATGTTTTTTATATTCTTGTTTTCTATAAAAAAATGTTTTACTTCGTCAATTATTTTTTCATATGCCTACGCTATTATTATATTTATATAATTTTATGAACTGCACATTTTCTTTTTATATAGAAAGTTTTCTTTTTTTTGAAAAAAATGGTGTTTTTTTAAATAAAATTAATATATAAAAAGCACCATATGTATTTAAAGATATGATCAATACGGATAATAGTAAAAGTTAAGCAAAATTTTAATTTTCTTTTTTACTTCAAAAAATTTTTGTTTTGATTTAAGTGGGAATCGACTCACGACATCCTCAAACTTTGTATTTAGGCAAGCGATGCCTCTGCCATTATATAATGCTAATCTTTTTTTGAGTAATTGTTTAATTTTTAATCAATACATCAATTAATATCTAGAAAAAGAAAATGTTAGCTTTGTTAATTTATGTATATTATTAATGTTTTTTAATCAGTACTATAGTTTATTACTAAAAGAAAAAAAATGTTGGTTTTAGTAATTTATTACGTAGAGAGAGAATGACAGGGTAATATTGAAATTTAAGGGAGATATATATATATATATTGATATAATAGAAAACAAACACATTTATTGAACTAAATTACAATAGCCACGTATAGCGAGATTCATCTAAGTGGGGCCCTCCACAACGCCATATAATTATCGAGCCAACCACGCACACTAAGAGTAAACTTTAAAAAAAAATATTATATATATTAGAAAATTTGGGGGCATATCTTGTGGGTGGGGACTGGGACGACCGCTCGCCCCGCCCACCCTCAGAACCGGCCCTGCTTAGAATGGACATACGCGTATTAGCATCCATTACTTTTTACATCAAAATGTATTGCACAAACATCGACAAATGCATGTTTGTGCTTGGTTACCATTGCAAAATTAAAATTTTAATTTATATTATTATAACCTTAATCATCGAAGCATCTATAATGAGACGGTAGATGCATCATTTGCTAAAAGGTTTGGGGAGATTATGAGTTCGCCACCCACTTGAGTTTAAAAAAAAAAAAAACCCTTAATTATAAAATTTTCAAAACAAAAAACTTTAAATCTAACAATATATGTTTCCTGGTTCGATTGATCCGTTCGATCTACACACAAGATGTGTATACACCCAACTAGATGCATAATCCAACAGTCCACCACAAAAACACTCAATTTACCCGTTACTGTGTAAATCATTCATTTGTTTTAGCTGCGTTGTGATCTCACGCGTAGCTTTCACGCTTCGCTGAAGGTGAGTCGATCTAGCTCCTCGGAGAAACTTTACCCAATGTGGGCGAGGTTCTAGAGAATCCGGACTCCTAGAAAGGTCCTCTTCTTCCTTTGGCAAAACATCCACAATGTCCTCCCTACAAAGCAGGTTCTCTGGCGAAAGAAGTAAACTGCCGACTCCCTTTGTCCATTGTGTGGTTAGGATGAGGAGGTGTGTTAGAGTGAACCATTGATTTTGTATTTGGTGTGTATCTCGAGGTATATCTTCTGTTGTAATAAGTAGTAAGTGAATTTTGTGTGTGTGTTGTGTGTTGTAATCCAACGGCTGAGATGTATTTACATCAACAGCTGAGATGTAAAGTTTGTTTTTACTATAAATAAAACTGTGCGAAGCATTCGACGAGTTTTGTCGAAGCTTTGTTTCCTCCTTTGCTGTCCTGGTGTGTCTTCTTCATTGAAGCTCTCCTTGAGCTTCAACATGGTATCAGAGCGTTGAGTGGCTAGCGCTGAGGATCGAGAGAGAGAAAGACAAGATCTCTCGGGTGTGTTTCTGGATTCTTTTCGACGACGGCGGGGATCTTCTCGGCCTTCTCGCTCGACTTCTTCTGATCGGCGACAACGGGGGTCTTCTCGGCCTTCTCGCTCGACTTCTTCTGATCGGCGACGGCGGGGGTCTTCTCGGCTTTCTCGCTCGACTTCTTCCCTGCTGATCTGGTGAGTTTCTTACTCTCTGGACATGGATCGGGTGATGGAATAGCTAGATCTAGCCAAGAACGTGCAAGATCTAGTAGTCAAACGACTGGATCTTGTGAAGAAGGAGTCGGATCTAGGAATCTGGCGAAGAACAAGCTAGATCTGGTGGAGCAGTTACGAGATCTGGTTGTGCAACAACTAGATCCGGTGAAGAAAGAGTCGAATCTGAGAAATCTGGCGAAGAACAAGCTAGATCTGGTGGAGCAGTTACGAGATCTGGTTGTAAAACAACTGGATCTGGTGAAGAAATTGTGAGATCTGGGTGTAAAACATATAGATCTGGGAGAAAGTTCATAAGATCTTGACGCTGGTGTGAATGACGAACAGGTCAGGAGTCATGGAACAGGGATCTCCATCTTCAGGTTTTGTATCAGGAGGTACCTCAGATTTGAATTCTGGTACTCCATTTGGTAGTTCTTTGAGTCAATTTATTACTATAAAGCTTGATGGAACAAATTTTCTATTGTGGAAATCGATAGTTGTTCCTATATTCAAGGTTTTGATCTTGATGGTCATTTGTTTGGGTCTCTAGAAATACTAGAAAAAAGTTCTTGATCGATGGATTACCAAATCCAGAGTACAAGATTTGGTTCAATAGAGATCGATTTTTGTTGGGTTGGTTGATAAATGCGATGATGCCCGATACTTTATGCAATGCAGATTATAGGGAATACACCGAAACAAACAAAGAAATGTATTGTGGAAAGAAATCAAACATATTATGGCTCTAATAATAGAGTTCATGTTCGATCTCTCAAGAAAGCACTTCATACAACTCGTAAGGGTGCTATGAAAATGAAAGAGTATTTGTCTAAGATGAAATGTATTTCTGATAATCTGGCTATTGCAGGATCAGTGGTGAACACATATGATTTGATTTCCGGTGTATTGATTGGTTTAGACAGGGAATATCTACCTATTACTACCTTCTTGCAGGGAAGGTGTGATTTACAATGGCAGGAACTATACTCTACACTGATCGGGTTTGAAGAAACCATGGATCAGTATAATGTGAATACTTTGGTGTTGCAGGATTCTCCATCTGTTAATGCTGCCGAAATTAAAACCAGTAACACTAAGTCGAATGTTCAGAATTGGAATTCCAATGGGAATAGAGCAAATAGTGGTTTCGAGGTCGTGGTAATGGAAGGTTTCGAGGCGAGAGAGGTTTCAAGTCATCAAGCGAAAACAAAGAAACCCACATGTCAAATTTATGGGAAGTTTGGACATTCAAGAATTGTGATGTTACTATAGGCGGACATGAAGTACATGGGCTCTCAAACAGGGAGTTCTCCTCTGTCACGTAGATGAAGCCTTTCACTCCTCAATCTCATACGCCTTCGTCTTTCTTTACCGCATCGTGTTTGGTCATGATGGATCGTGGTACATGGACAAGTGGTGCTACATCTCATGTTACTCGGGGATCCTTCTCGATGCTTAACACCTCCACATACTCGGTAATCAATCTTTAATGGTTGGTAATGGTCGATTCTTTGAAAATTACCGGTACTGGGTCTCGCTTGCATTCCATCTGTTGGTTCTGCATTATCATTTCATAACACTTTGTGTGTACCTAGCATCAAAAAGAATTTGTTGAGTGTCTCCCGCTTAACCGTGAGACAACAATGTGTTGATTGAGTTTCATCCTCATGTATGTTTCGTGAAGGACCTTCAAACCAATGAGATTCTTCTTCACTAACAATACAAAATGGTCTATATCGCATCTCTCGGTCCACCTCGCACACGCTTACCTTCTTCATATGTTGCTTTGTTTGTGTCCAATAAAAGTTTGTCTTCACCGTGGCATTCCGCACTTGGTCACCCTAAGACAAAAGACACTTCAACAAAGTTATGCATCAAAAACTTCATCTACCATTCAGTTCAATCACTGATCTTTGTCAATCTTGTCCACTGGGCGAGAGTCATGCATTACCATTTCATTCATCCAGTCGAATGTCGAATAATGTTTTGGATTTGATACATATTGATTTGTGGGGTCCTGTACCGATTACTTCTCCGAGTGGTTTCAACTATTACATTCATTTTATTGATGATTCCACTAGATTTACATGGTTATATCCTTTGAAATTGAAATCAGATGCTTTGAATGCTTTTATGCATTTTAAGAAAATGGTGGAGAATCAGTTTAAGTCTACTATCAAGAAAGTTCAATCTGACTAGGGTGGTGAGTATAGATCTTTTAAATCTGTACTTGATGAATGTGGAATTATTTTTCAAAGATCCATGTCCTCATACACATGCACGTAATGGTCGAAATGAACGTAAGCATAGACATATAGTTGAAATGAGTCTTGCATTGCTTGCTTATAGTAAAGTACCTCTGAAATACTGGTGGGATGCTTGTTCTACTGCTGCATTTCTGATTAATCGTCTTCCTACTAAAGTATTGCATGGTGTGTCACCTTTTGAGAAATTATTTCATGAATCACCCGATTACACTCTACTTCGAGTTTTTGGATGTGCATGCTTTCCATATTTGCGTCCTTATAATGCTCATAAGTACCAGTTTAGATCTGAAAAGTGCGTATTTTTGGGGTATAACAGTCAGCATAAGGGCTACAAGTGTTTGAGTCCATCTGGGAAGATTTACATCACTAGAAATGTTGTGTTTCATGAGAATGAATTTCCTTATCATTCTTTATTTGCTGATAAGTTTCATATAACAACTTCTACCTCGCCCGCGTTGCCTACCAGTTTTCCTTTGTTGGTTCCACATCAGCCCTTGTTTCCATCAGGATCTTCATATTCTTCTTCTGATTTGAATGGTGTCCCTGCTTCAGTTGAGGTTACACCTCATGTTGCTGAGGATTCAAGGACTGGTGTGGATCCTCAAAACATACATCCAATGATTACTCGAGCCAAGGATGGAATCGCTTTAAGAAAAGTGTTTTTGTCTACTACATCCACTCGTGAACATGATATTCCCGCATTTGTTGCGCTTCTTCTTGATTCCTCATTGGAAGGCAAAGAATGGATTAGGAGTATTATGCTCTCATGAAAAATGGTACTTGGTCTCTTGTTCCATCTCGCTCCTAGTCAAAATGTTGTTGGCAATAAATGGATTTTTTCATAAGAGGAATTCTCGATGGGTCTATAAATCGATACAAGGCTAGATTAGTGGCCAAAGGGTTTAAACAAGTACCCGGTATTGATTTTGATGAGACATATAGTCCTGTTGTTAAGTCTTCTACTATTCGAGTTATTTTGTCGTTGGCTGTTCATTTTGGTTGGTCGTTGCGACAGATTGATATAAATAATGCATTTTTAAATGGTCAGTTAGTTGAGGAGGTTTACACAAATCAACCTATGGGGTTTGTGGATCCTTCTCACCCTAATGCTGTTTGTCGCTTGCATAAAGCTTTGTATGGTCTTCGTTAAGCTCCTCATGCATGGTTTGATCAGTTGAAATCCACTTTGTTGTCTTGGGGCTTCCATAATTCCAAAGCTGACAGCTCTTTGTTCATCTATCATCATGAGCAAGTTGTGTTGTATGTGCTGGTTTATGTGGATGACATTATAATTACTGGTTCTAATCAATCTTCCATTCAATCTTTCATTAATAAGTTGAATGGTAAGTTTGCCTTAAAAGATATTGGAGATTTGAATTTGTTTTTGGGAATGGAAGTTCATAGGTCTGCCAAAGGACTGTACTTAACTCAAACAGCTTATATTCATCAGCTTTTACAAAAGGGAGGTATGTCTCACGCCAAGCCCATTGCTACTCCCTTTGCTGTTGGTAAGCTGTTGTACAAGGATGGCAGTGCTTTGTTTCATGATAAAACTCTTTATAGGAGTTTGCTTGGTGGTCTCCAATATCTTGTTAATACTAGGCCAAACATTGCTTATATTGTCAATACTTTAAGTCAATTCCAGCAGTCTCCTACGGTATTGCATTGGCAAGCTCTTAAGAGAGTGTTGCGCTATCTCAAAGGTACTGTTGATTTGGGTTTGTTGTTTAAACCGAGTGCTGATTTATTTCTCACTGGGTATTCGATGATTGATTGGGTCCTCGGTGGATGATAGGAAATCTATGGCAGGTTATGCTTTGTATTTTTGGCTCTAATTTGATCTCTTGCGCCTAAGAAACAACATGTAGTTGCTCTGTCTAGTACGGAATCGAATATCGTGCTTTGCTAGCAGTAACAAATTTGAATTAAGTTGATTCAAATCCTTATTTTCGAAATTGAAAATTTCTCTTGGTACTAGTCCTACTGTTTGGTGTGATAATATGAGTGCTGCTGCATTAGCCAAGAATCCAGTTTATCACTCTCGCACTAAACATATTGAGTTAGATATTCATTATGTCAGAGATAAAGTGTTGGCAGGTTATCTTCAGATTCATCATGTTCCTTCAGTTGATAATGTTGCTGATATTTTCACTAAATCATTTACTGTCACTCGGTTTTTGTTTTTAAGGGACAAACTAAGTCTCATTTCTCTTCCCCTTAGTTTGAGGGGGGATGTTAGAGTGAACCATTGATTTTGTATTTGGTGTGTATCTCGAGGTATATCTTCTATTGTAATAAGTAGTAAGTGAATTTTGTGTGTGTTGTGTGTTGTAATCCAACGGCTGAGATGTATTTATATCAACAGCTGAGATGTAAAGTTTGTTTTTACTATAAATAAAACTGTGCAAAGCATTCGACGAGTTTTGTCGAAGCTTTGTTTCCTCCTTTGCTATCCTGGTGTGTCTTCTTCATTGAAGCTCTCCTTGAGCTTCAACACCTCTTCATTTACTATGTAAGTGTGATTTCGCCCAAACGTTTTGGTTTTCTTCACACTTAGATGTCCATAATGTGTTCAAGGAAACAGAGACCTTATTTTTATATGCTGGGAATCCCTCCTAACCGACGTGAAGATGAGGTCTCAAGATGAAGAGAGCTTGCAGTTTTGCGCCTTGGGAATGTGGAATTTATGGAAACATCGAAATGAATGTGTATTTAGAGGAGCTGTGGGAGACCCACTTTTGGTATTGCGTAATACATTGTCCCAGATTAAAGTTTATCAAGATTCCTTTAGGGAGTCAGCATCAGTAGTGAATGGTGGAGGAGCAAGTACAAAACAAGTCAGAGGTGGTTTTAGCTTATACACATATGCATCGAGATGTCCTCAATCTGGAGATACAGGCAGCTCAATCGACCATGTTTTCTCTGATTCACGAATTGCTATAGAGACTTTGAATGACCCTTACATATTTGCAACGATTTAGAACCTATTGTTTTTTTATATTAAGGCTGCTTTTAGGGAGCAGGATCCCTCTGATTACTGGTACATCCCAAGAGACTGTAATGTTAAAGCTCATATCCTTGCTAGAATGGCTCTGCGAGAACATCGCAATTGTACTTGGGAATATCCGTCTGTAAAGCTTTTTGAAGATATTGATAATATATAACGTCATACTTTGAAAAAAAAATAAAAAACTTTCACGCTTCGCTTTACATTCTCTCTCACTCTCACTCTCACTCTTGGCGAGCACAGATCATGAGGACCAATTGACTAATAAACAAGCCTCCAACTCGTTCAATAGCCCCTTGTTGGCACAAAAAGGAAAGCATTAATATGTCAACATGGGCTCATAGAAGTTGCGCAAATTCTTGTTTTTGTCAATAGATGTCTAGGTGCCTAAAGTAAGTGTAGTTCAAAGTATGAGTTACTTTTGCATTGATAAAAGACAATTATTTACAAAATAAATTGACATAAGCAATCTTTTTTTTTTTTCTACAAAATGAATGAGTAGCTCTTAAATCCGAAAAAAGAGAGAGCCTTTTAATTATGTTCATCCACATTAAATTGAGCAAAATAAAAGAGTTTGATCGGTGCAGTTGATCCTAACGAACTTAGGATTGGATTGAGGTTTTTTTGTTGTTGCAAGAGGCGAGGCGAGTGTCTTCCGTATTAATTATTATAGCATATGTAGTTGCTGGAAATGTGCATAGAATTAGTGGCATCTAGCTGTATCTTGATAGTTCTAATAATGCAAGACAAGAAAGACAATGGAGAATTGGAAAGTGCGGCAACCACTAGTTACCTAAGAAAACGTTGTGACCCAAGTCACAAATGTAAATCTGCTTGCATGTGCATGAGTTATATCATGTAATCTGGAAGTCAGAATCGATGCCTCTACAGCTTTGATTTTTTTTCTTGATTAGGTGTTTTTCTTCCAATATATGTAGCCTAATGTCCTTATTAAAGAAAAACTACATGGAAATTAATAACGATATGATGGCCCCAAGAATGCATGGCAACTTTGCCGAGGTTCTAGATTATTCATAGTCACCTCTTTTCCCTGTTGCCTAGATTGTCCTATTTCAGGCCACGATCTTGTAAGCTTGGTTTATGTTGCTGTACATTATGTTGTATTAATAAAAAAAAAGGGGTTACTGTTACTAGCGCTGAGCTGTAACAGCCCAAAAGCTCTAACTGTGTTTAATTTTTTAAACAAGATCAACGACCCGTACTATGAGACCCAGACCGTGATATATTCATTGACCGAGGCAAGGGCCGAGGTATATTTTATTTTTGTTGTGATGCATGCCTAGTGTATTGTATATGTGTAGACTATTAAGTCACTTTTATATGGGTGTATAGGTATCGAGACGAGCGGGGTCGTACTTCGAGCTGCGTGTCGACGTGGGACCGAGGTAGCGGCTTACCGGGGTAAGCTTAATTTATTTGAGTTCAATGTGAATTAATGTGGGTGTATAAATGGCTTTAGTCTGGCCACATGTATCTAAGCATTAAATGGGCCTATAGTTAGTGAAAATAAAACAATATGCGTTGGATATGCATCGAGACACGCATTCACACATTATGAGACAAGAAGTCAACATGTTGAGTTACTCACTAGTAACTTGAGGGACAAGTGGGGCAAGGTGGTCCATGAGATGAGCCTCGAGACACGTGTGCACATAATGATCAATGGCCAAGGTTTAAACATAGCACTTTATATGGTCAAATGGAACATTAGTCAATATTTTTGGTTCTTATCTCATCAAAATCGGTTTGTGCAAGGAGGGGAGAAAGAAGATAGTTGCTGAAGTGGTCTAGGAGAGGAGGAAAGTGAGAGAATCAGTGAGGTTATGGTGGAGAAGAAGGTGTTCTTCTAGTTAGGTAACTTCTCCATGTAAATCGATGTTGTTGCTGTTGGGTGTTGGGATAGGTGTTGGGGACCTCATGTAATAAGTATGAGGGTCCCTAAGGCAATAACATAGCCAATGTGTGGCAAAAACCCAAAATTCGAAGTGCAGAATTCTGAGTTCTGCTGTACATAGCGCGCTACGTAGAAAATCTAGCGTGCTGATATTAATTAGCGCGCTAGATCTGTAAATTAGCGCGCTAGGCAGTCGAGGTAGTGCCTGATTTTTAGTACCGGCTAGGAAATTAGCGCGCTACCTCGACTGTCTAGAGCGCTAATCAATATTAGCACGCTAATTTACAGATCTAGCGCGTTAATATGGCAATTAGGCGTGCTAATTTCCCAGCCAATACTAAAAAACTCTAGGGGACTACGCGGAGATCCCGAGAGTTTGGGAACGCATTTCGGAGTGTCGAGGGATCAGCTAAGCTAAGTCAAGCGCTGTGAATTGTAAGTAAAGCTGTGAGAATTTTATATTTTATTTCATTCTCTTATGGCTTTATAGGTCTGTTTGTAGACATTGCTATTTGTAATCTCACATCATGTTATTTTTTTGTCTATTCGTGACTGAATATTGTGACAAGATGCCTTGTGAAATGTTTCATTGATTCCAATTTTTACTATTGATGTTATTCTTGATAGATAATGGATCAAAAGTACGCTATTGGGGTAAATTGGACTTGCGTTCTATTCATTTGGGTTTTGTAACCTAACTTGTGTTGGAATCCTAGAGATTTGGAATTCTTTGTCATTGAAAAGTAAGGATTATCTAGTGTCCATTGCACGAGAGATGTGCAGTTCACGGGGACATGGGTCTATCGGGGTTCCAGTACTCACCACTACACTTGCGCAGCACACGAGTTATAGGACTCGGGGTGGTCGGCAAGAATGATAATGATGTTGTATAAGTGTAGAGCGCAGCTCCGTTATTTGTGTAAGATATGTTGAGCGCAGCTCCATATAGTAGCGGAAAATGTTTGGTGATAGGTTCTCACTGCCGATGGACGTAGATCATCTCGACTTAGCATGTGTCAGTCTCTACAACTTTAACTGTGGTATTTACTTGCCTTACTTGTTTTAGTAATTTATTTCGCTACTTTATGTTTTTAAATACCATTTGTTTATTTTGGATACTATACTCATCGTCTAGTTTGTGACGGTGGGTGTAGGTCCGTCGAGCAGCAGCAGGCCAGGGAAGGAGTAGATCGACGATTTTCTCTGAGCATTTCGACGATTCTTCTATTTCATCATGTATGAATCGACTTTTGTTGTATTATTGTTGTACATTGGGTTGAGCGAAAAGTTTCAAATTTATCCGTGCACGTGATGCTGTATTTTCCTGGTTTTCCATACTTAGGATTTTGAATAATGAAAACTTCCGCATAATCGTTAAAATATGTACTTTTAATTAACTCTGAAATTTAATATTATATCTGACCATGTGTTTTGAGGAATATAGAGACGAAAGGCTAACTAATACGTAATTAAGTCTTATATGGTTAGGATTAATGCTTGATTACAGGATTAGGCCGAGCGGTGCCATGTTTTAGTAGTTGGGTTCGTCACATGAGGTCTGTGGTGCCAGCTCAGCGCCAGCCAAGTGTGATTTTTTGGGTGTTATTTGGTCCGTTTTTCATCTGTTTCTTCACACCAATTCGCACCAAAACTCACCTTTTGGTGGATAGACACTAAATCACTTAGTTTTCTATAAATTAAAGGGATCTAGTACGTACTAAACACATTGAGCAACATTGAAAGATTGAGACACATTGAAACACAATTATTTTTTTTTAAGTCAAAGTGTGTTTTTTGAGTTTATAGCATCATTCTCTCAAAAGTTCTTCAAAGAGTGTTCTTGGTTGGAGTTGTGTTACACACATTATCCAACAATCATTAGAGACTTGATTGTATCCTGAAGGCAAGATTCGATTTTCCCATTGTGTATACGCGATATCGACCGGTAGAGAAAAATCTTGTCTAAAAAATAGCGATTACGTGCCTCAAGTCTTTGTTTGGTTCTTCCATTCTCATCTTGTAATTTTTCGTTCGAATATTTTGTTCCAATAATTTTTAGACAAGATTTTCTACTCCAATAGTGCGGATGGAATTTTGATGATTACATTGAAGGGATCGACAACAGCTATGGGTATTAATGCATGCGGTCAAATCTATGGTACGAGACTTTCATATTTATTTATTTATTTTGGCGATCATGTTGAAGACACAATAAGATTTGTGTTTTATAACCACGAGTGTCTTAATAAATTGACATGAAAGAACTCAATTTTCATAGTGGGAAAAGTCATATACCTGAAAAGATGGATGCTGTTATTTTATTTTGTTTAAGTCGATCGAGAAAGAAGAACTTTATCATGCATGTGATCGATTGGATGTTGTTCCAATAGTAGACATCCATGAAATGTTTACTATGAATTTTACAAGAAAATAACTTAGTGCACACGGTACATAAGATTTATCAAAGGTACAGAGTGTGTTATGTAATTTGCACTGGAATATTGATGATGATGATGCACGTGTACGAGGTATATAATAATATACCATACCAATGAACATTGAATGCAGTTATGAACGCCCACCGAACCCTAAACCCAAAAACCAATTGTTTCTTCTTCTCACTCGACTTCAACTCCCCAATCGCTCCTTCAACCACACCAACATCACCACTTCATCCTCCTCTCTCCAAAGACACTTGAGAACCCTCATCCAACCACGCCTTCGCATGTGCCCCTAAAACCGTGTTATAAGACATAACATCTTTTTCGAGCATTTCATCTAACACCTTACTAGCCAAACTCAACAACCCATATAGGGGTGGCAAAAAAAGGGGTACGTACGGGTACGAGTCCGGACATCCCCTTATTAATGACTAAAAATAGTATCCAGACTCGTACCCATTTTTGAAACGGACCTTTTTTTTTGTCCGGACCTGTATGTTTTTAAAACATACTAGGCCCGTTTTTTGTCCTTACCCGTTTTTTAATAAAATAAAATAAAACTTTTCACTTAACTATTAACAAAAATACATGATTTTTATGTTGTCATGCATTCCATAACTACAAAAAAGAAATGTTATAAATTCAAAATTCAAGTCTTACAAGTTTCCATATAAAAATAAGATCATCATTAGTGAAATTATAATTCAAACATCATGAAAATTTCAAAACACTCCTATAAATAAATAAATATTATTTAAATTAATTGCTAAACGGGTACCCGTTTTTTAAAACGGACAAGAAAACATGTCCAGACCCGTATTAATTTTGAAAAAATTATGTTCGGACCCGTTTAAAGCGGGTCCGGGCAAATGCGGACAAACGAGTCCGGGCACATTTTGCCACCCCTAAACCCACGCTTCCCATACATACCAACATAAGCATTGCAAACAACTCTTTTTTTTTTTTTGGTCCGGTGCCCCACAGCTAGGGGTGGGCAGCGGTTTTCGAAAAATCACCCAAATCGCACGGTTTGGTCTGGTTTTTAAAGCTCGCGGTTTGGTCGCGGTTTGGAAAATGATCAAACCGCAGAATCGCGGTTTGGTCCCAGTTTTCATTTTGGGAAAACCGCGGTTTAACCAAACCGAGGGCATTTTGGTAAATACAAACCAAAAACTCTAAAAAAAAAAAAAAACACTAATCTTCCTCTTCCTCTCGACGCTCATTCGGTCATTCGCTCATTCGGTCATTCTGCTCATTTCGTCATTCCACTAACATTTTTTTTTTGCTTGCCCTTTTTTTTGTTTGCTTGCTATTTTTTTTTTTGCTTGCTTGCTGTTTTTTTTGTTTACTTGCTGTTTTTTTTTTTTTGCTTTTTTTTTTTTTTTTTTTTCTAAAAATATGGTGCATGAAAACCGCGAAACCAAACCAAACAAACCGCGGTTCGGTTTGGTGCGGTTTTGGTGATTCGCGGTTTGGTTGTGGTTTGAAAAATTACCAAACTGTAGACCCTCGATTTAGTCGCGGTTTGGTGGTTTTCACCACCAAACCGCGGTTTGCCCACCTCTACCCACAACACTTGCAGGGGCGTCGAAGGGGGTTAAACTCCTGCACAAGCCCGTGCAGCTCGTTGTACGCCTCGTACAACTTCCCATACATATATATATCAACAAGAAAAATGCTAGAATGACAACAACAAAGTCACACCACAAGTCACATTGGGTCATATGAGCCGTCCATGCGACCTTGACCCGCTTGTTATACATCTGAATTTGTCTATGCCCGCATCTCGAGGTGCACATAAATGACTCTTGTAAATTAATATGTCTTATGGTATGACTTCTTGTTGTCATTCTAGCACTCATCTATCAACAAAAACCCTCTTTTGCTCTCCAGTCACATCTTGGCCAGCAGCTCCCAAAACCGTCGAACCTTCAACCCAAAAACTCGCAAAAATGCAGCCACAGCGTGTAATCCAACCCACCGAAATCTCATACTCCAGAGCTCAAATCCCTAAGACGTCACAGAGTGAGGAGAAAAAGAACAACATTAGTAAAAAAAGAAAAAGGAGAAGTGGCGGTGGTCGGAAGTTAGACTCTCAATTGAATGAAATATGTTCATTGCAAGAACATATCTGGTCATTGCAAGAACATATCTGGTCAAGTGGAGAAGCTCGACCTTAGGAATCCATCGGGTTACGATACCTACGAAGGCGCCGCTCTTGAAGGCAAGGTAAAACCTTCTCTGATGGAATTGAAGTATTTGGAGTACTTTGATTTGAGTGGGAATTGCTTCAGAGGTTCTCAAATGCCCATGTTCTTTGGCTCACTAAACCAGTTGAGGCATCTTCTAATGATCACTTGTTGTTACATGTTAATAAGCTCTCTTCCTTGACTGAGTTACACTTAACAAATAGTCTTCTTCAGGGCTCTCTCACTCTTTCTTTCACTAACTTGACACATCTTTCGTTCCTCGACCTCTCCAGCAACCTCTTCGAAGCTTTAGTGGTTAATCCATTTGTCAAACTTGACAGCCTTGTTACTCTTAATCTAAATTTGAACAAGTTCAAAGGTTCAATTCCTGATGCTTTGGCCAATCTAACATCCCTTCAGCAACTCGATCTCAGCGCGAATGGTCTTGGAGGTCCAATCCCAGACATCTTTGTGAAGATGACTTCTCTCCACACCCTTAATTTAGGATCAAACATAAACCTCGTCGGCGGGTTCACCAAAAGCTTAAGCTTGGGGGAGGACTTTGCCTCATGATCATGCTCCAAATCATGTTAATGAGGACATTGAAGAAGATTAAGAAGGATTTGAGTTAAAGTGGTTTTTTGTTAGCATGGCAGTGGGATTTGTAGTTGGTTATTTTGGTTTCCTTGGCACTTTATGGATTAAGAAGGAATGGAGGAATGCATGCTCTATGTACTTGGAAGGTGTGGTAGAGAGAGTGCAGTTGCTATGGAGAAATTAATTAAGCCTCATATATGAGATTATATATATAGTTATTATGTTTTATATAAGATATAAGGTCAATCTTTGTTATGTGATATATATATATATATACATGAGGAGGCACATATATATATGTATTATAAAAACCCCAATGGATGTGGTGTTATAAAAACCCTAATTACCTAATACATAGAGGTTACTTAAAAACCTCTATGAATTAGGTGTTATAAAAAGTAATACATAGGGGTTATTGAAAACCTCTATGAATTAGGTGCTATAAAAAGTCTATTTTGTTCTAGTGGATATATATATATATATATATATATACATGAGGCACATATATATGTATGTATGTATTTGGACTTGCTGTTTTTCTTTCTTTTTTCTTTTTTTTTTTCTTAATGTTCATTGTAAAAAAATATAACAAATCAATAATATTCTTGTTCCTTGTCATGGAGGAACACTTGGGTGAAGAAATTTCATAGGCCTACTTCATTTTTTGTGAATAAACGTGCATAACATTAAAGCTTCATGTGAACATTAAAGCTTCGAAAAGATATTATCATCTTGGATCCGATGCTGCTAGGTAGAAGGTTCAAGAGAACTCCATGTGAACATTAAAGCTTCATTTGCTAAGTGGTCCGCATATGCATTGTTGTCTTGAAACATATGGTGAATAGAAATGTCCCAATCAAGGGAGAAGAGATGCTTAATGTCGACAATCAATTGGTCAGCTCTAACCATTGCCACATTCTATTTTATTAGCCGGAGAGTCTGTCTCAATTGTGAGGCATAGAATTTCTCAGCTCGTAGCTTCTTGTAGGCCCAATTTTGATGCTCCTTGCATGTTGTAGCTGAATCTAGCTCTTTTATAACAGCAAAGAGAGATGTCTATAAGTCCGTTAGTGAAAATATTGGGAATTTTTGTGGCAGTTAAAACAAACCGCCACTAAAATTTCCCTCTCTGAAACTCTCTCTTACATGCTCAGATGAAAATCAATCCTCACTCAGTAATCAAACGTGACACTTTCGAAACCCTAAAAGAGAGAAACCGAGAGAAGCCAACACAAAATCTTCAGAAAATTGGCACAAATGGCTTCGTTGAAGGTCTTTCGCTCCAAGCCGATCAGACGAAGAGTTTCAGGTTTCGACCTCATCCGGTTAGGTTTTCGATTCCGAATTGTTGAATTTTCAGTCCTTTTCAATTCTTTAGAGTTAACTTCGTGATTGGAATGCTTTCTATACTCTGATATGTGTAACCTAGTTATAGCAAAAATGGCATGAATTCTTAACATGTGTTCTGTACAGTCAATGTTAGTAGAGCTTTTTTTTTTTTTTTTTAGGGTTTATGTGTTGTTAGTATAGACAACTCGATCTGTATCGACTCGACTCAAATATTTGGAATATGGTTACTAGAAGAACCTCATTGATATACATGTAGAAACCTTGAAACAAATATTAACAAACATGACAAAGTTCTGATTACAATAAGCAAGGATAAAATTCATGACTTATTTATCGCAGTAAATTAAACCTCGAAAAGATATTATCATCCTTGATCCGATGCCGGTAGGTCGAAGGTTCAAGCATGCTGAGCATTGTGGTTTCTTCCCAATCTGAAACTTCTTGCCTTCACTACGACACAGACGGGGATTATTGTCATGTCGTCTATAAACCGAAAGAAAGCGCACCTCCACGACTTATTTAATAACAAAGAGCCGCAGATGCTCCAAAATCCTACAACAAAACCAATTGACATGCTTATGAAAAATGGTAGCCAGCCTTCTTTGTCTTCTTCATGATTTAGGCCGTGGATGTCAGGATGAGTTGTGCAATCTTTCAGTGGAGCACCGCAGAGTCCTGGATTTCCAGCGTAAATGGATGGATCTGGTAGGGTTTGGAGTTGGTTGCCGGATGGGATTCTTCCAGATAAATTGTTGTTTGACAGGTTCATGTGATTCAAGGAATTCAAAGTGGAAATGCTTGGAGGAATTGAGCTTGATAATTGGTTTCTTGATAGATCAAGCACTTCTAATATTTGCATAGAGCCGATCTTCTCTGGAATCCTTCCGGTCAACTGATTCATAGACAAATTCAAGATACTTAATCCCAAGAGCCCTGTTATCTCTGTAGGTATCTCTCCGGAAAAAGCATTATGTGAAAGGTCTATGCACTTTAGAAATGCAAGAGTCCCATTATATTCCAGTTCAATTCCTTTAGTAATCCACACATTCACTTGGTCTACAAATTCGTGACTTCTAAATATCAAAGCAGATATTGAGAATGGGTCGGTTGGATCGACAGTGGCCATTCCACTAAAATTGCCAAAGCAATGAGGGATGGTTCCGGACAACCCATTGTGTGCAAGGTCTAAGATTCGAAGGGAATGAAGAAGACAGTGGTGTTCATGGATGAAACCACTGAATGAATTGGACCGCAAACGAAGAATCTCTAGGTGTGGAAGCCTTTTCCCCATCCACATTGGCAGATTGCCAGAGAAGCTATTCTCACCAAGATCAATTACACGCAAGGGACCCAATGTTTTCAGGTTGGGGGGAAGATTACCTGAAAAACCATTTTTGCTCAAACTCAAGAGTGAAAGCCGAGGTGCAGACCAAATGGAAATGGGAACATTGCCAGACAGGTGGTTGTTTGATAGATCTATTACTTCCAAAGACTGTAGATCCTTCCAACATTCTTGCGGTAGTTCTCCGGATAAATAGTTGCTTGAGAGACTAACGGCTCTCAACAGTTTAAGATTGCATATGGATGAAGGGATGCTACCTTCTATCAAGTTATTCGAAAGAATTACATACGACAAGTTTGGCATCATTTCATTTATGTTCAATGGAATAGTTCCACTAAACAAATTGCCTCTGAGATTTATCATGCGCATCTCAGTGGACTTTAAACCATTTCTTAATTCAAGTGGAACCTTGCCGCTAATTTGGTTATTGGAAAGGTCCAAGGCTTGAAGACTTGAATAAATTTTTGGAAACCAATTAGGAATCTTATCTGAGATTCCAACATTTTCAAGCTTGATGGATCTGGGTCGATTTAGACTCCGAAGCCATGAAGGGAAAAGAGGACCTAACTGACAATATTAGTCAGATCAAGCATAAAAAGTTCAGTGAAAGGACAAACCCAGTTGGAACTCAAATTGAAAAACAAGGGTTTGGGAGGTTTTTCATCAAAGCTGATATACAAACCTATTAGATTTGCAAGGTTGGCAAAGTGATCTTCAGTTAATTCACCGTCCCAAGCATTGAGAGAGAGATCCAGCACCTCCAGCTCTGAGAGCTGCCCCAAAGACTTGGGAATGGCCCCATTCATGCTAGTTCCCTGAAGATAAAGACTTCTCAAGCTTTTTAGATTCCCTATCGAGTAAGGCAAATTACCTGTAAGTTTGGTGTATCCTAGATCAAGAGTCTCTAATAAGCTATTTGGTCGACACAAAGATATGCCATTCACAAACTCTGCTATCTCGCCACTTATATTGTTTGTTGATAGAGACAACTCCTTCAACTTGCAAAACGCACCGAAACTCAATGGAATTGGTCCTTCAAGGTGATTATGAAGGAGGTCAAGACACTCGAGAGAAGTCAAGTTTGCAAAAACATCAGGAATGGGACCTGTGAGATCATTCGCCCCCAAAAGAAGAGTTTTGAGAGAAGTCATGTACTCGATAGCTTTAGGAATGGGACCCTGAATCTCATTCCCACTGAGATCAAGACTTTGAAGAGCAGTGACATTGAGAATAGCTTTAAAAAAGAAACCTCCAAAATTGTTGAAGCTGAGATCAAGGACTGAGAGTGTGGTGGTGAAATTAGTCATGAGAGGAAAAGAAGAAAGTTGACAATGGGACAAATGTAACTCTGACAAAGAGTGCAGCCTGTTTATGTATTGCAATGATTCACCTGTTTTACTAAGATCCGACCCACTCAAGTCTAGGTATTCCAGTGAAGTGAGATGGGACAAAAATTGAAGTTCCTGGATAGAGAAACGATTATATGAAAGATCGAGGTGATGCAAGTGTGAGAGGTTTCCCAATTGTTGGGGAATTTTTCCTTCAAAGAAATTCCGAGAAAGATCGAGGTACCTCAACTCCTTGACTGAGCCTATGAACTGATCCGTAATGCTGTGGAATGCGTTGCCACCCAAGTCCAAGTACTTCAAATGTTTCAACTGAGCCAAAGCAGGACTTATCCCGCCACTTAGTATTGTGGCTTGTGCCATGTCCTTTATATTATTAAGAACGAGCTCCTTCACATAGCCGGTGACGTTGTTGCAACCTACGCCGTGCCATTTGCAACAGTCTTCATTTTTTAGTCGCCATGAAGAGAGCCTGTTTGAAGGGTCTTCCACGCCTTTCTTAAAGTCTAGTAACGCCAACCTTTCAATGGAGTGACAATTACCAACTTTGTGATCATCACTGCATGAGCAAAGCTTGGCTGTTTGGAGGTAGGGACCGAGAAACAGGACTAGAAAGGAAAAGAGGATGGCAGATTGGATGGAAGGAATGGCCATGTTTACTTTGCAAACTATTGATCTGTAGTTGTTGTAGTTCATATATTATGAATTTAAATGCACGTATATATAAGGAAAGCCCAGTGAATAGTACAGTAACTCGTTTGAAGTAATTGCGTGTGTGTTGGGTAGACGTGACTTATTTAATTGCTCAGACTTGACTTAGTTTTTTTTTTTTTTTTTTTTCTTTTTTGGTAATCTTGACTTAATTAATTGCTCCCGCATGTATTGCATATGTAGCTAATACATATATCGAAAAAATGTTAATAAATTATTTTCTTTAATTAATACGAAGGCCTCTAATCTTGGATACTTTCTCAAGTTAAAAAGGGTATCCATTTGAAAAGAAATTTTGAAAATTGGTATATTTTTGTACATATTAAGGAATTACATGTTTTCAGCATTGGCTAAAGACTGGTCCAAAATATTTAGGCCTTGTTTGGTGAAATTACATGGAGTTTGAAACTAATTGTGTTTAGTTGCCCAACTTTTCTGCAAGTTATCTCCCAACTTACACCTTAAGGTGTGAGAAATTTCCCCACCACCTCTCCTAGGGAGTTATCTCCCGAGAGTTGTAGACACAATTACCCCTCATTAATGATTTATTTATTACCATCTCTCTCTTGTTTGGATGTTGTTTATGTCAATTTATGTTTTTTATTGTTTAAAAATTTCAAACTTCGTAACAAGTTTAAAATTGAACCAAATATGAAAATATTAATTCCAAGTAGATAACTCTCAACTAACATTGTATGTTAGCAAAAACGAATCAAACGAGGCCTTAAAGACCAGAGCAAAATGCTTGTTGGGAGCCCTTCTTACGGTAGGTTTGATAAGTTGCAATTATTTCTTTTTGGAGCTCAGCTGATGACTTGGAGAAAAAAAAGTCATGATGACTTTTCACTATGAGATACCATCAAATCAAAGTCACCTTTAAGACATCGAAATGACTAAGACTTCTCAATTTGCAATAAATACCAACTAATGGTGGAGCCATGTATGTAAATGACCCCTAATACTATATAGCATATGTTTTTATTTTTATTTTACTTAATGTATATATAAATTTGTTAGTGTTAGAGTATCAATAAACAAATTGACTAGAACGTATTTGTTTTTCATATTTTTCTTTATCAATTTAGTTATTTAGTTGGAGACAAAATAAAAACTACACAACAAAAGTAATTTTTTTTTTAAAAAAGTGTAGAAATCAATTTTTGTATTCGTTTTGTATATATGTGATGTACAACAACCTCTGTATATTAAATGATTTTACTCTGATAATTTTACACTATTTTTCAGTTAGGTTGCAGGGTTTTCGAAACCGTTGAAGATTAGTTATTCTTATCAATGACGATTTCTCCATCGAAATTGTCTCGACCCTTTTACTTATTGTCACAATTGGTCCAAAATTTGTGCTTCTTTTAAAGTCTTTGTGCTTCCATATATTGTAGGGAAAATATATCATACACATGAATCTATATTTTAGTCATGGCCTAGCTCAAGGGAAGATAAAATCTTGGTTCCGCCCCTACCAACTACAAGAATCACACCGTAGTCTTTTGTAACTTTTTCCTCTTGGATTCACACGGTGATCACACTGTGTTTTACATGTGCTTTACAGATCACCCATACATGTATAGTGTGTACATACAACTTTATGCAACATATATAGAAAATGAGGAAAGATTTTCTACAGAAGTGAAGGGCAAGAATCAAGGATTACCTCTGTGCGTTGTGCTTCATTTCTATAGGAATACGACATGAGACTCAAAGTTCTCTGAGTGGGAAGACAAACTATTGATTTGGATGCCTAAAAATTTCTTCTTCGTGTTTCAACAAGTAAAAAGAAAATCATCAAAAGTTAGTTAACTAATTTGTTTGACAATTATTATTTTCTTTTTATTTCAACGAGAGTCTAAACAACGACATCCTCAACCTTGCTTTTTTGGGTAGCTAATTTGTTTCAAGATTGAAATTCAACTACTTTTTCATCAGAAAGAAACCAACTTTTCTTACCCCTTACAACAGACGAAATGGTGCTACTTGCTCTTACATCTACAATTATGCACCTGGTCTACTTTTTTTTATGAACGTCACATCTAAAATACATATAATATATATATATATATATATATATATATATATATATATATATATAAATTAAAATTTGTTTTAATACTTTAAAAAATTGGTATTTAAGTTGGGTCAAGTTTCACTTATCGCTTTAACCTGTCCCATGTTGGGCAAGCAAGGATACTCATGTCCATGACAAGTCTACTTACTAATCAAATAAGCAGTTTTCATTTAATTTCTCATAAGAAAGATTCTTTTATAACTTAGAATGGACATGCATCACTTGTATTAGCGTCCATTATTTTTTTACATCGAAATGTATTGCATAGACATCGACAAATGCGTATTTGTGCTTGGTTACCATTGTAAAATCAAAATTTTACAATGGTAACCGAGTCTCGGTGGTGATGGCAGGGGTGTTTCCCCTGCCATCGAGTCCACCGGGGGTTGGGGTGGAGAGCAACCCCAACCCCAAACCAAAAAAAAAAAAAAAAAAAAAAAAATTCTGATCGACTGGTTCGATCAGAGGATGAAGATGCACACTCGTGCGCGCGTGTGCATCCCCTCATGGGCCGAGCTCAGAATGGGCCAGGCTCGGCCCACGGGCCGAGCCTGGACCATTCTGGACCAGGGCCGGGTCGGGTCCGACCCGATTGGGTCGACCCGACCCTACCCAAACAGTAAAAAAAAGAGAAGAAAAATGGAAGAAAAAAATTTGGGAAATTTTTGGAAAATTCCGGAAAAATTGGAAAAATTCTGAAAAATATATATCTCCATAAAATAAATAGAAATTTATGAATTTCCATGAAAAATAAAATAGTTGGATATTTCGGACGAGACTTTTTGCGGGGTTTTGCCTCGAAAAGCGCAAAATAGGCAATTTGGCCTAAAAATGTTAGAAATTTGTTGAAAATTGTCATGATAAATTAAATTATTGATAAATTGACATAGGTTGACACGGGTGATCAATTGGCGGCCAAGGACCCAGTGGACTTGGACCCGGGGATTGATTACGGGATAGAAGAGCGTGTTATGAAGTTTGTAAAACCCAATGGAAAAACTCTTGAGTATTTATTTTGCTTTCGTATTTCCATTCCTTTCCATTATTCCTTGTGATTTTTCCTATATCTATATCTTGTCGTTGTTTGCACGATTGGTTCGTTACTTCCACTGGATTTTTTCGTTGTGTGTCTATGCATTCTAGACCATAGCATGTGTATCAGGAGTGCTCGGTGGATAACGACCCGAGGGAACTGCTACATGTGTCAGTGCGTCGTAGGTCTACGCCGGCCACCGAAAGGGATCAGGTGATGGCTAGTTGGGTGCGCCCACTAGTGGGATCCTGGAAGGAAATCCCGAAGTATGGTTTAGTCTGACTGGAACAGACATACACACATTTGCACTTTATTGTTATTTACGCATGCGATGCCCTACTTACAGTTGTCTGTTTACATTCCGCATGTTTATTTAACAGTATTCATTGAATTCCATTTATTTATTGAATGCTCGGAGGAGTTCCTTGGGATTTTACTGACTGGACTCGTCATCCAATTTCTTCTGTGATGATTGAGTGCATATCCTAGTACAAGTAAGGGCAAGGGGATCTTAGGCGACTATTTCGACTGCCTACCTCTGAGGACTACTTGTACGTGTGATTATTTTGATATTTTGATTCTTTTGGGAACTGGGGAGTGACTTGACCTTGTGCCTGCTTAGTTTTATATGGTACATTTGTTTACTTTGAATTGTTCAGGGTGTTTCCACAGTAGGGTTTGTTAACTTCATTAATATTTCTTGTATTTACGTACACCTTCCGCTGCATTTGTCATTTATACATCGTACACACACAAGTGGATACGAATCTCGAGACAGAGTCAGGACGGGCAGGTGTCGTACACGTGTAATTGGGCCAGTTGGCGAGAAGTACACTGAGACACGTCACCCCGGGGCGGCGAGGGCCGCCACAGTGAGGCGGTAAATGCATCACTTGTCAACATGCGCGCGTAGAAGTTGCGCAAATTCTTTTTTTTGTTTATAAATGTTGAGATGCACTCGATGCCTAAAGTAGGTGTAGTCTAAAGTTACTTTTACATTGACAAAAGATAATTATTTACTAAATAAGTTTACATAAGCAATCTTTTTTTTTTTCTATAAATTGAATGAATAGTTCTTAAATCTAAAAAAATAGCCTTTCAATTATGTTCATCCGCATTAAATTGAGCAAAATAGAAGAGTTTGGTCGGTGCAGTTAATTCTAACAAACTTAGGATGGAATCACTACAAAACATTGTGTGTTTAGCGACATTAATTTAATCATTTAACAACACTAATTAGTGTTGCATACGTAGCAAATATATGGACCAAAACAAAGTTTAAAAAATATTTTCTTAATTAATACGAAGACTTCCAATCTTGGATACTTTCTCAAGTTAAAAAGGGCATCCATTTCAAAAGAAATTTTAAAAATTGTTATATTTTTGTGCACATCAAGGAATCACCTGTATTCATCATTCGCAAAGGGCGAATCCAAAGTATTTTAGGACTAGAGCAAAATGCTTCTTGGGAGCCCCACTTACAATAGGCTAGATAGGTTGCAATTATTATTTTTTTGGAACTCAGGTGATGACTTTAGAAAAAAAAAAAAAAAAAAAGTCATGACAACTTTTTTCTATGGGATACCATCAAATCAAAGTCACCTTTATGACATCAATATGGCACATACTTCTCAATTTGCAACAAATACCAACTAATGGCGGGGCCATGTATGTACATGACCCCCAATACTATGTAGTATATGTTTTTATTTTTATTTTACTTAATGTATATATGTCACACCCGATCTCGATATAAAGATTTGGATGAACTGTCCACAGGGCCAGTATCGAGTATAACTGAATATTGAGAAATACAACATAAAACTCACTTTTTTTTTTAATAGTGAGTTTACAATATTCCTTAACATTACAAAACACGTTCTTACCCTCCTCATTACTACTAGGTATTTTACATGTGATACTATACATTATTTGTTTGACATGGTCAACTCATGACCTGGTTCGAATTCATTTTCATTCGCGGGCTTGAGTGGTATCTAAAATTGTTAGATTTAATGAGCTAGCAACTCAATAATTTCTTAATTACAACCATGTTAATGCAAAATATATAGCAAAATAATAACAACATATATTACAAACATCAATAAATATCGGTTAGTAACCACATTGGTGGACCTCTCAATTTTACCTTGAGGCTGAAAACCGCACCATGATCACAAATATGATTTAAAGTGTTCGTCGACACGAGACCAAATTTGGTGGACCATAATAACTAGACCTGATCATTGGCGGGCTCGGGCGATGTTATACATGAATCCACGTTGGAAAGACTTCATACCAAACTCGTACAATTAGGACCTCGATATGGTTCTATTCCGTTCATGCCTAGGTGGGCTTTTTTTTGAAAGTCATGTCGAAGCGCACTTCTGAGTATTGAGAGCTCAAACCCGTCACGGGTCGGGCTTGGGCCGGGCTTAAATTGGCCTTTTAAAAATATTAACAATTTTTTTTTCGAAAATTGATTATAGTGAAGCAAAACATAGTATAATAAATATATATACATGCAATTAGACGACAAGAACAAAGGATTAACACATTGATTTAAATTTTAGTGTAGCATTTGGGCAATTTGGGTTCAAACCTTACTTTCTTATTTTTTAAAGATATATATATATATATATACACATTTTGGACACAAGTATATACGAGCGGGCCAGCCAGGCTTGGGTTGATAAGTGCAAACCCAAGCTCGGCCCACAAAATACCGGACCTTCGCAGGCTTCGGCAAGGTCGGGCCCTATTGAGATTTTCGCAATGTTCCTTTTATAATTTAATAAGAGTACCAATGTTATGACATACATAAAGAATTAACATGTAATAAGAAAATTACCTTATTCCGTAGCTAACAAAAGTTTTCGCAGTGTTCCTTTTATAATTTAATAAGGGATGAAAGAAAGATAGTCTGGATGCATTAGTGAATCTATTTTCTTATTTGTAGTGAGAATAGTTTTAAGGACGTCATCCGTCATAATGATTCGTAATAATGAAATTGTTAAATGTTGTTATCGATCTTAATGATTTAGATAAATATTTATTTTAGTTATAATATTAACGTGTTATTGTGAGGAAACTTCTCAGTAGTTTCTTAAGAATAAAACATCATTTTCAATAATAAATTTTTAGATAAGGATGGAAGAACTTTCTCTTCTTTCCTTAACAATGAAGTGAAAATATTTACGAGTCGTTATCAACTTTAATATCTAAGAGGGTTCTCGTTCTCTATTTGTCATTTAATCTTTTAAGAAGATTTTATGTTTTTCGAGGCGTGAAATATTTAGGGTGTCATATATATATAAATTTGTTAGTGTTACAAATGGACTAGAACGTAATTGTTTTTCGTGTTTTTTTTTTTTATCAATTTAGTTGTTTAGTTAGTGACAAAATAGAAAACTACACAACATAAGTAATAATTTTTTAAAAAAAGTGTAGAAATCAATTTGTGTATTCGTTTTGTATATATGTGATAGATTAGGGAATGTTAATTGCGGTAGTTTAATTGCGGTAGTTTAATTGGCATAGCAAACCAAAATTTGGTGCTCCTCATTATTTGCACATGTTCACCCTTTATAACTCGATCATATTCAGTTCTTAAACCGTCCAAACAGGTCCAAAGCCATCTTCACCTCTGCTCTTACATTAATAGAAATCACTCATTCAAACAACCTTTCATAGCTAAAAAAGTTTTAATCATGATGAAGACTATATAAATAAAAATATAAATCACTCAAACTCTTCATCACATTATACAAGGTTGATTGATTCAAATAGCCTTTAAGAAACATATATAGCAAGATCGATCTGTGTTTCTGAGATAAAAATGAGACCTGAAAAAGCTTCACCATTAACAAAAAGCTTGCATTAATATATAGTATATTACTATGGTGAAATAGCTAGATTTGGGACCATATGTATATAAAGTAAAAAGAGTTATGGGAAGAACATTGTGAAATAGCTCATCATCATCTCATCTCCTCAGCACTTTAGACATTCATCTCATCTCTTCTCTCACCTTCTTTCCTCCCATGCACCAACTTTTTCTAAAACAGCCATATGCAGACTCCACATTCTCAAAAAGTCGTGGCCAAACGGAATTTGTCGGTCGGTTCGCGCCATTAAAAAAATTCTGACTTCCACTAACAACAACATTTCCTTGTATAAATGTGTATGTACCACCTATCTTCCTCAGCTGACTGACTTAATCTAATCCTCTCCCTTTCAACCAACTTGCATAAAAATTTCGAACAAGTGTTTCGAGCTTGTTTTTCGGACTTCCCGTAACGTGGGGAGGGCTAATACATAGCCTGATTGCACTGGTTTTTGATCAGTTTTTGAGAGTGACAAACAAAGCTGCCCATTAAGTAGTCATCCCAACTTGGCTAACTAGTACTGAAAGTGACACCCTTTTTTGTACTGTGAGAGAGTTTCTTGGCTTTATAAGTACTAACTGAGCTTCCCTAGTCATCCAATCATCTTCAACTTGTGTGATGAATCACATTTACCTGGCAACTATGCAGTTGTTCTTCACAGCTCTGTTCATAACCTCTCTTACATTAATTTTCTCAGTTTCTGTCCATTGTAGAGTTCATAGCAGTCACACAAAAAAACAGTATAATGACCACACAATATCTCAAATTTCACTACCCCATTCTCCTTCGCCCGAGCCTTATAACCCGAATGTGAATGTTTTCGATGTTAGAGCATTCGGCGCCATTGGTGATGGCAAAGCCGACGACACCCAAGCGTTCAAGATGGCGTGGGATAGCGTCTGCCAGGCTGAAACCGAATCGGTTACTCTTCTTGTTCCTGAACTCCACTCTTTCATGCTTCAATCTACGATTTTCACGGGGCCTTGTCGAAGTAACATTGTGTTTCAGGTAATTTGGTGTCATTTATTCTAGCTTTTAATTAGTCCTTTGTGGTTTAGTATTGGATTTGATATTGGACTATATACTGATGATGTACTTTGTCTACTATGAAGCTTGAAGGTACTATTATGCCACCTGATGGCCTGACTCATGGCCCAGAAATAATAGTAGGTGACAATGGCTGGTTTTCTAGCGAATCGATGGAATGTCGTTACAAGGAGGTGGACTTGTCGATGGGAAAGGCGAAAAGTGGTGGAACCTCCCCTGCAAACCTCACAAGGTCAATTAAAAGCTAAATTTAATCTACACTGTTCAACTTTTTTTTTTTTTTTTTTCCATCCCAACAATTGAACACAATTGAAAATTCCAACAGGGAGTAAATGGAACAACATTGCCTGGAACTTGTGATAGCCCAGTAGTAAGCATCACATAAACTCGGAGATTATCGATTATTATAATTTTTACGCGGAGAAATCCGTCTTTTATCTAACTTTTTATTGTAATTTTTTTGGTGCAGACACTAAGGTTCTTCATGAGCAACAATTTGACAGTGAAAGGACTCAAAATACTGAACAGTCCTCAGTTCAACTTCAGATTTGATAATTGTAAGAATGTTCACATTGAGTCACTCATCATCAAAGCTCCTTCTCTCAGTCCCAACACTGATGGGATTCACATAGAGAACACAAACAATGTGGGCATATATAATTCAGTCATTTCCAATGGTAACTTCAATTTAACTTTCTAAGGACAGTACCCTTTTTAGTTTATTAACAAATTTCATATATATCATTTCTGCAAATTAAAATCAATTCGCGTTCTTTTATAGGGGATGATTGCGTGTCGATTGGATCGGGTTGCTACAATGTAGACATAAGATCATTTCTCAGGTATTAATAACCTTCAGAGCAAAACATGATATGTTATATATATATATATATATATATATATATACAATGGAGTATATATATATGGCATATATATATATATATATATGTATATATATATATATTGTTGCCAAAGGTTGCAACCAAACATCAATGAATAGGTTATTAAACAAGTTTTAGAATAAGAGTGTTCTATATATATGTATATGTATTGGATTCTCCCTGCACTTGCCTTATTGAGTGCTTAATCTTAGTATACAGGATGGCAATTAACATGAACTCATGCTCATATATCTAATTTACCTCTTCTAATTATTAACATGAACTCATGCTCATATATCCTTGATTTTAATTGGCAAGTGATTTCATCATCTATTGTTAGACCAGAGGGACTTGCAATGACTTCAAAGCGTGTAACACTGCCACTTTACTAAATGAAATTTTGCTCTCTACACTGCAAGAGTCAACAAATATCCTAAAGGATACGATGAAGTAAACCACCTTTCACTTTGCAGTAGTGAAATATGAAAACAAGAGCAATTGCTGGTGAATTTCGAGATGATTTCTTCCTCCCCAAACCTCTCCTCTTATAGAGCACTGGTCAAGACTAGTTAGTGTGAAAGTGGGGTAGTGGAGTAGTGGAACAGTTAAGCATTGATGAAATGGAGTAATGAAGCAGTCAAGCATTGATGCAATGGAGTAGTGGAGCTGTAATGGAGTAATGGAGAGCAATTTCAACTGCACCCACTCAACCACTCTAATAACTACCCATTTAATCTCGAAAATGGTAAAAATTAATGGTAAATTTTGTTTACCCATGGTTAGCTTGCACATATATTCACACACACACACGTGACTAAAATGCGCCATATGCGCCGCGCCGCGCGTGTTGCTCACCTTGCATAGCACTTGTATTTTATTTTACACACACTGTGGTGCAAGAGTACATATATATATATATATATATATATACTCTTTAAACTTGAAGTTCCTAACCAATGTGAAACTAAACATTTATTTTGAAAATGTTCAATATCCATCACACCAGAGAATGCTTTGGCGAAAATATACAAGTTAGATCGACAAATGTGGAAGTACTCTATGATTGTAGCACTTGATAAACTTGCAAAATCATTGGTGAAAAGTAACATAATGCACGTAATATGTTTTTGGCGTGCTGTGCATATTTAATTATGAAGGATACTAATTTAATATTTCTTAATTGGATTACTTATTGAGCCATTTTGATAGGAAGAACTGGTTTTTACCATTAAATCTAATCCACAAAGAGTACTATGTATATACCATGTGAAAGAAAGATAACAGCAAATTGAGCAATGACTAGGAATAGATTATGTCATCAGTATATAACCTATACATTGAGATCAGATAAAAGGAGCTCGTGATGCCGTGACAAAAATGAAAACAAAAGTCAATAAAAATATTCACTTCGGGCTTGTTAGACCAGAGAGGACTTGCAATGACTTCAAAGCGTGTAACACTGCCAATTTTCTAAAGGAAGTTTTGCTCTATACACTGCAAGAGTCAGCAAATATCCTAAAAGATACGATGAAGTAAACTCACCTTTCACTTTGCAGTAGTGAAAGATGAAAACAAGAGCAGTTGTAGAATACTGGTCATGACCAGTGAAAATGGGGTAGTGGAGTAGTGGGAACAGTCAAGCATATATTGAATGAAAATGGGGTAGTGGAACAGCAATGGGTTAAGTGCTAAGTGCGCCTATAAAAGCGCCTAAAATGCGTCGTGCCGCACGCGTGGCTCACCTTACATAGCACTTGTATTTTATTTTACCCACACTGTGGTGCAAGAGTACATATATACTCTTTAAATTTGAAGTTCCTAACCAATGTGGGACTAAACATTTATTTTGAAAATGTTCAATACATAACTTCCTTGAATCATTTGAACTTGTCATACAATGAATTGGTTGGGAGAATTCCATCTGGGAATCAACTGCAGACGCTTGCGGATCCGTCTATCTACGAGGGGAATTCGAAACTTTGTGGATTGCCACTCTCATTAAAGTGCCAAGATAATGAGACTCATGATCAGGCTCCAAATCATGTTAATGAGGACATTGAAGAAGATGAAGGATTTGAGATAAAGTGGTTTTATGTTAGCATGGCAGTGGGATTTGTAGTTGGTTATTTTGGTTTACTTGGCACTTTATGGGTCAAGAAGGGATGGAGGAACGCATGCTCTATGTACTTGGAAGGTATAATAGACAGAGTGCAGTTGCTGTGGAGAAATTAATTAAGCCTCATATATGAGATTATATATAGTTATCATGTTTTATATAAGATATAAGGTCAATCTTTGTTATGTGATATATATATACATGAGGCACACACACACACACACACATATATATATATATATGTGTGTGTGTGTGTGTGTATTTGAACTTGCGGTTTTTTTTTTTTCTTTTTTTTTTCTTTTTTTCCTAATGTTCATTGTAAAAAAATATAACAAATCAATAATATTCTTGTTCCTTGTCATGGAAGAACACTTGGGTGAAGAAACTTCATCGGCCTACTTCTTTTTTTTTTTTTTTTTTTTTTTGTAATCACAACATTAAATTGTGCAAAGTTGAAATATTTCATAAGCCTACGTTCATATTTATCAATCTAATTTGAGATTGAGACTTAGTCATTTTTTCATGAGGGCTAGCGGCTAGCGTTTCCATCTTAAAACATAATGCCCATTTTGTAGGATTGTATAATAAATTGGAGAGTACATGAACTTCATATTTATCATTCTAATTTACAAATTACCACTTCACATTTATTAAGTCGACAGAAAATTGGCATAAATGGCGTCGTTGAAGGTATCGTTTTTCGGAACATTAGGTATAGTAACTTGTCGATTTGCAGCTGCATGTGTGACCGCCATAGTCAAGACTGCAAACAAGATGAAAACCATAAATCTCCTATATCAAAGTGAGGAAAACACCTCACACAACTCCATAAAACTCAAAATCTTGAGTTCGCTTCTCAGATCTGATACACAAACATCACACAGCTCACAAGCTCGAATTAGAGCTCACAATTTGTAGATATGAATCACAGATCGACAAACAACAAAGAAGAAACCTAGGGTTTGGATGGAGCTCTCACTGCTCTGTTACCATGAACAATCATCAAAGCAAAACAGGTTTTTTTATTAATCACCAAAATTTGATTTACATGACACACTTGTTTCACCTTATATAGTGGTGTATGTGTCTAAGCTATCAACACTCACTTGGGTCACACATGCACGTGACCTCAAGTTATCTAACTCACACACAAACAATTACAACAGTAACAGTAAAAAAAAAAACAATAACAAAACAATACGTACAACACAGTAACAAAGTAAAGAACAATACTTACTACACTTATTTATCGCAGTAAATTAAACCTCGAAAAGATATTATCATCCTGGATAAGATGCCACTAGGTCGAAGGTTCAAGCATGTTGTGCATTGCGGTTTCTTCCCAATCTGAAACTTCTTGCCTTCACCACCACACAGACGGGGATTATTGTCATGTCGTCTATAAACCGAAAGAAAGCGTACCTCCACGACTTGTTTAATAACAAAGAGCCGCAGACGCTCCAAAATCCTACAACAAAACCAATTGACATGCTTATGAAAAATGGCAGCCAGTCTTCTTTGTCTTCTTCATGATGATCTAGGCCGTGGATGTCAGGATGAGTTGCGCAATCTTTCAGTGGAGCACCGCAGAGTCCTGGATTTCCAGCGTAAATGGATGGATCTGGTAGCGTTTGGAGTTGGTTGCCGGATGGGATTCTTCCAGATAAATTGTTGCTTGACAGGTTCAAGTGATTCAAGGAATTCAAAGTGGAAATGCTTGGAGGAATTGAGCCTGATAATTGGTTTCTTGATAGATCAAGCACTTCTAATCTTTGCATAGAGCCGATCTTCTCTGGAATCCTTCCGGTCAACTGATTCAAAGACAAATTCAAGATACTTAATCCCAAGAACCCTGTTATCTCTGTAGGTATCTCTCCGGAAAAAGCATTATGTGAAAGGTCTATGCACTTCAGAAATGCAAGAGTCCCATTATATTCCAGTTCAATTCCTTTAGTAATCCACACATTCACTTGGTCTACAAATCCGTGAATATTAGCTGCTGAAATATATATTGAGAATGGGTTGGTTGGATCGACAGTGGCCATTCCACTAAAATTACCAAAGCAATGAGGGATGGTACCGGACAACCCATTTTGTGCAAGGTCTAAGATTCGAAGGGAATGAAGAAGACAGTGGTGTTCATGGATGAAACCACTGAATGAATTGGACCGCAAACGAAGAATCTCTAGTTGTGGAAGCCTTTTCCCCATCCACATTGGCAGATTGCCAGAGAAGCTATTCTCACCAAGATCAATTACACGCAAGGGACCCAATGTTTTCAGGTTGGGGGGAAGATTACCTGAAAAACCATTTTTGCTCAAACTCAAGAGCGAAAGCTGAGGTGCAGACCAAATGGAAATGGGAACCTTGCCAGACAGGTGGTTGTTTGATAGATCTATTACTTCCAAATACTCTAGATCCTTCCAACATTCTTGCGGTAGTTCTCCGGATAAATTGTTGCTTGATAGATCTATTACTTGCAAAGACCGTTTAAGATTGCATATGGATGAAGGGATGCTACCTTCTATCAAGTTATTCGAAAGGCTTAGAAATTGCAAATTTGGCATTGTTTCATTTATGTTCAATGGAATAGTTCCACTAAATAAATTGCCTCTGAGATTCAACATGCGCACCTCAGTGGACTTTAAACCATTTCTTAATTCAAGAGGAACCTCGCCGCTAATTTGGTTATTGGAAAGGTCCAAGAATTGAAGACTTTGATATATTTTTGGAAACCAATTAGGAATCTTATCTGAGATTCCAACATTTTCAATCAAGATGGTGTCGAGTTGATTTAGATTCCGAAGCCATGAAGGGAAAGGAGGACCTAATTGACAATTAGTCAGATCAAGGTGAAAAAGTTCAGTGAAAGGACAAACCCAATTGGAACTCAAATTGAAAAACAAGGGTTTGGGAGGTTTTTCATCAAAGGCGATAGACAAATATACTAGATTTGCAAGGTTGGCAAAGTGATCTTCAGTTAATTCACCGTCCCAAGCATTGAGAGAGAGATCCAACAACTCCAGCTCTGAGAGCTGCCCCAAAGACTTGGGAATGGCATCATTCATGCTAGTTTGGTAAAGATCAAGAATTCTCAAGCTTTTTAGATTCCCTATCGAGTAAGGAATATAACCTGTAAGTTTGTTGTCTCCTAGTTGAAGAGTCTCTAATAAGCTATTTGGTCGACACAAAGATATGCCATTCACAAACTCTACTATCTCGCCATTTATATTGTTTCCCGATAGAGACAACTCCTTCAACTTGCAAAACGCACCGAAACTCAATGGAATTGGTCCTTCAAGGTGATTATCTACGAGGTCAAGACGCTCGAGAGAAGTCAAGTTTGCCAAAACTTCAGGAATGGAACCTGTGAGATCATTCATCCCCAAAAGAAGAGTTTTGAGAGAAGTCATCTGCTTGATAGCTTTAGGAATGGGACCCTGAATCTCAGTCGCACTGAGATCAAGACTTTGAAGAGCAGTGAAATTGAAAATAACTTTAAAAAAGAAACCTCCAAAATTGTTGTAGCTGAGATCAAGGACTGAGAGTGTTGTGGTGAAATTAGTCATGAGAGGAAAAGAAGAAAGTTTACAACCGGACAAATGTAACTCTGACAAAAACTGCAGCCTGTTTATGTATTGCAATGATTCACCTGTTTTACTAAGATCCGACCCACTCAAGTCTAGGTATTCCAGTGAAGTGAGATGGGACAAAAATTGAAGTTCCTGTATAGAGAAAAGATTATTTGAAAGATCGAGGTGATGCAAGTGTGAGAGGTTTCCCAATTGTTGGGGAATTCTTCCTTCAAAGTAATTCCCAGAAAGATCGAGGTACCTCAACTCCTCGACTGAGCCTATGAACTGATCCGGAATGCTGCCGAATGCGTTGCCACGCAAGTCCAAGTACTTCAAATGTTTCAACTGAGCCAAAGCAGGACTTATCCCGCCACTTAGTCTTGTGGTTTGTGCCATGTCCTTTATAGTATTAAGATCGAGCTCCTTCACATAGCCGGTGACGTTGTTGCAACCTACGCCATGCCATTTGCAACAGTCTTCATTGTCTAGTCGCCATGAAGAGAGCATGTTTGAAGGGTCTTCCACGCCTTTCTTAAAGTCTAGTAACGCCAACCTTTCAATGGAGTGACAATTACCAACTTTGTGATCGTCACTGCATGAGCAAAGCTTGGATGTTTGGAGGTAGGGACCGAGAAACAGGACTAGAAAGGAAAGGAGGATGGCAGATTGGATGGAAGGAATGGCCATGTTTACTTTGCAACTATTGATCTGTAGTTGTTGTAGTTCATATATTATGAATAATATATATGCTCGCACACACACATTTGAAGTAATTGCGTGTACCTCGTTTGAAGTACAGTAACACGTTTGAAGTAATTGCGTGTAACTCGTTTGAGGTACAGTAACACGTTTGGGTAGACGTGACTTATTTAATTGCTCAGACTTGACTTTATTTTTTTTTTCTTTTTTGGTAATCTTGACTTAATTAATTGCTCCTGCATGTGTTGCATATATACCCCAAAAAATGTTAATAAATTATTTTCCTTAATTAATACGAAGACCTATAATTTCGGATACTTTCTCAAGTTAAAAGGGTATCCGTTTGAAAAGAAATTTCGAAAATTGTTATATTTTTGTACATATCAAAGAATGGCATGTTTTCAACATTGGCTAAGGACTAGGCCAAAATATTTAGGCCTTGTTTGGTTAGGGGTGATATCTTCAGGGAGATAACTTACAAGGAGTTAAAAATTAATCTTGTTTGGTTACTCAACTTGCCTGCAAGTTATCTCCTAACTTACACCCTAAGGTGTGAGAAATTTCAAAAATTTCTCAACCACCCTTCCTATGGAGTTATCTCACGAGAGTTGTAGACATAATTACCCCTCATTAATAACTTATTTACTACTATCTCTCTCTTGTTTGGAGGCTGTTTATTTCAATTTATATTTTTTATTGTTTAAAAATTTGAAACTTCATAACAAGTTTAAAGTTGAACCAAATATGAAAATATTAATTTTAATGAAATAACTCTCAATTAACACTGTATGTTAGCAAAAACGAATCAAACGAGGCCTTAAACGAATCAAACGTATCAAGCGTAACTTTCACGCTTCGCTAAACATTCTTCTCAAACATTTTCTCTTCATCGATCCTGGCGAGCACAGATCACGAGGACCAATTGACTAATAAACAAGCCTCCAACTCTTTTTCAATAGCCACTTGTTGGCACAAAAATGAAGGCATTAATATGTCAACATGCGCGTGTAGAAGTTGCGCAAATTCTTGTTTTTGTCGATAAATGTCGAGATGCACTCGATGCCTAAAATAGGTGCAGTCCAAAGTGAGTTACTTTTGCATTGACAAAAGACAATTATTTACGAAATAAGTTTACATAAGCAATCTTTTTTTTTTTTCTATAAAATGAATGAGTAGCTCTTAAATCTAAAAAAATAGTCTTTCAATTATGTTCATCCGCAATAAATTGAGCAAAATAGAAGAGCTTGGTTGGTGCAGTTGATCCTAACAAACTTTGGATTGGATCACTACAAAACATTGTGTGTTTAGCTGTGACGGCCCCAATTTCCCACAAAATTGGGCCCCGCCCGGCTTAAGCATACGTAGACCACCGAGCCAGTCTCGCAAGGTCAACGCAGACCTAGTCAACCTTCCCATCCCTAAATTCAAACTAGTAAGTTGAGTTATTAATATTTTGCAAGTTTTACAATTTAGCGGAAGCAATTACTACAAATAACTCAACAATAACGTTAAAAGAGTTGGACAACCTAAATGTGGAACCCTGCATAAATAAATCATCATCAGAGGAGAGTAAATACAAGATATACAAAAATTCCCCTAGCTATGAAGCCTTCCCCTTGCTGGACCGTAGATCTGCACTCAGTCAAACCAAAAATGACGAGCACAGGTAAGTAAAGCCAGTATGACATATACAACATTTCGAAATACAACTAGAACAATCGAATTCATGCAAATAGAAAAAAATGAACAGATAACGCATGAATATAAAAGACTATAAACAAATCAATTGATGAGTGAGGCCAAATAGCAAGGAGTCCCGACCAAAAGGTCGTTGAGTCGCGACACACTCCCAACAGACCCGGGTTTAGGACGAGACCCATGCCTCCCAGCCCTAACCCTTGCGATTATGAGATATCCACAGACTCGGATAAGAGCCCCCAACGTACACTCAATTGAGAGATATCAACAGCGTCCAGATAAGAGCTCATATCGCAGATAAACAGTAACCATGACTCGCTTGCCAATGGACCCACTCAATCAATAACAATTCCAAAGATAGTTATCATCACAAAGTAGTGAACAACAATAATTAATAAAGTGAAAAGAAGCTATCACCAAGCAGTGAACAATAGCTAATGGAGTGAAATGAAATACTGTACAAGTCCTAACTGGTTTACTTACCTTGAGAACGTCTCGCTCACGCCTCGATATGCGCACACGACGCTCGACTCCTAAGTCCCTGATGTCCATTTATACCATTTAGGCCTAATTTACTAACTCATTCAAATCACGACCAAATTACTTAGCATACAACTCACCATGGCCTTCAACGGGGGTCTCTACTCCAAAATCCATTGGAATCCACCGCGTCGTCGAACTTCGTCGAATCGCATCCCTCGTCGATGATCGATCGGTCCGACAACGCCCACCATGCAGTTGCTCCGCGCCGTTCACCGCGCCGCCGCCGCCGCGCAGCGCCGCCGCCGCCATCCGCGCGATCGCCGCCGCTGCCGGTCGGCCGTCGTCCGCGCTAAGCCGCTCAACCACTCGCGACGGAGTTCAGGCCACCGCCGCTCATCATTCCCCAGCCCGCGCCATCTCTCCGTCGCTGCTGCTGCTGGCGCCGCCGCCTGCTTGGTGTAGCGGAGGCTCGCCGACCCTCGCCGATGATACCACTCACCGTCGCCGCCGACCGTCCGCCGGTGAGCGCCGCCGCACTCGCTTGGAGCGCTATCCGCGCAGTCTTGTTGTCGGCCGCTCTCTCGTCCCTGCCGTAGTCGCGCTGTTATCGCTACGCCGCGCAGCCATCGTCGCCGTCTGGTCGCTACTCCACTGCACCGCGATCTCCTCGCCGGCGTACCTCTCTCTCTCTCTCTCTCTTCTTTTCTCTCCCTTCTTTTCTCTCCTCCATCCGATTCTTATCTAAATCTTTTTGGGAAGAAACCAAATATGGCTTCGAGATTCGTGTGGAGCGGAACTCGAGGCACATCAAAAACTTATATATTCACATGCTTTCCTTAAAAATTGAGCAACGCACATCTCGAGGCCCCATAAATAGTCACACCATTACCACCTCATTTCGCAATCTCGACACTTGCTCCACACGCATCACGAGGCGCATCCAATGTATATATATATTAACGTCACCACATTAAAATCGCTACCTCGGTCTCACGTCGACACGCGACTCGAGGCGTTCCCGTTCGTGTTTCGGCTCAACTAATTTCTCGCGTATACCAACTCGTAAAACAGCTCAACAATTTGCATTATAATCTCAAATTGGATATTCGGACATACGTATTCCGACGAGTGGAT
The DNA here is from genome assembly GCA_039657365.1 of Stephania yunnanensis. Taxonomy (NCBI): domain Eukaryota; kingdom Viridiplantae; phylum Streptophyta; class Magnoliopsida; order Ranunculales; family Menispermaceae; genus Stephania; species Stephania yunnanensis. Next base: position 3,291,006 of record CM077586.1, on the reverse strand, counting down.
CCCACGTACGACCCTGACCTGGCACGTGGCACATGTCAAATTTTCAGGTCGTTACATTGTTGGACTAAGTGGTTAGTCACTCACACTCCGACCGAGATTTTGATGGAAACAAACAAGGTGAAAATGTACTAATAAACATCTAGTGTATTTCAGTTTTTGTTAAAGGATGCAAAACAACATATCAAGGGTACTCAAGAAATACAAGTTCAAGACTCGATCGGCATTAATGAAGAAATGAAGATGAAAGTTCAAACCGCAATTTGTAATTTCAATGTAAGGTATACAAATTCTTTCACGCAAGCCAAATGCATTAGTCCATTCATATCAAGTTTCTTAAACCATTTTTCAAAGTTATAAGTTTACTTCAAGTTTTAAAGTGGAATTTAAACACATAACTAGGTCTATGAGTTTAAACAATGTGAAACTTTGTGTGGATGGTCATTTGCGTATTAGAGATCATTGTAAATGTTTTCGAAAAAGAAAAACTCGTTTTTGAAAGGTCTTCGAAAAGAAAACTGTAAATTTGCAGAAAAGCCCCTAATACATTATGAAATCGTGAATTTCCATTTTCGGGATTTGTAAAAATATCTGGACCACCCAATTAGGCTTAATGACACATAATAAACGTGTATAACATGTTATATAAGGGTTGGTTAGGTCTCGGACGAGTTTAAGGGTCGCTAACACAAAGGGACAAAATAATTGTTTTGAGGTGCCTGCAGTTAGCGCACTAGGTCTCAGCATTAGCGCGCTAATTGCATATCTGACAGCTTTTTTGACAGCTGGAAAACACACTTTAATTTGAATTCTTGATCTATTTTGGACCCTTGGATCCCTAGAACGGTCATAAACTGTCAAGATGGAATACCTAACATTATAAAACCACCAAGAACATGGTTTTGTTAAGAAGAAGGAAGAAACACACTCAAAAACTAAAAATCTACAAAGAGAAGAACTTTGATTTTTGTGAAGAAGCAAAAGGAGATCTTTGTGGTCGTTCTTTAGTTCTCTAATCCAAAGACTTTTGAGGCTTTCAAAGGAGTACAAGAATCTCTTCAAAGCTGATCTCTTTTGTCATTCTCTTGTTTGTAAGAAAGTCCTAGATCTAAAATCTTACTTGTGCTTAATCTACATAGTTTTGTGTATTTGATTTGAAAATCATTTTGTTGTGTGTTTGAACACCTTCTTCTTGGGTTTTGCACTTAAATTTATTTTATCAAACCCTAAGATTGATTTGAACAAACGTTTTGCACTTAAACTTGATTTTTGTTAAACTATTGTTCTTAGACTTGAAATCGATTTTACACTAATATATTAAGTTTTTAAAACGATTTCACATTTGGGATTTGCAACAAAATCAATGACAAATTTGCATATTCCATTTATTCTCATACTTGCATGCATAAGAGTTGTTAGGCTCTAGGATGCTTGCTAGTGTTTGAATTTGATACCACTTTGTGTTGTAAAGTGTATCTCATTATTTTTCAGCAACTTATTGTATTTGTATGATTGTAAGACTTAGTGGAATCTAAGTCAAAGGGGAAGACCTAGTTGAGACTAGGCACAAATCCTAGTTGCGGCTAGGTGGGAAGTCCTAATTGTAATTAGGCACTCTAGGCTTGTATGCTTAGGTTGTAACACTTATTTGCAATATAAGTGGAGGTTAAAAATCCTAACCGGGGAGGTTAGGTAGTGGACGTAGATCGTTGGATCGAACCACTATAAATTGTGTGTCACTTTCCATCTCTTCCATTCCATTCACTTGCATAGCATATATATATATTCATTGATAGTGTATGCATTATAGTTGTAATTTGCGCATAAAGTTTTAAAAAGGCAATAACTACTCGGTAACCCAATTCACCCCCCCTCTTGGGTGACCTTCAATTGGTATCAGAGCGGGTTATTGCTCAAAGTATTACTAACGTATCTTTGAGTGTTCTTTTTGTGCAAGGATGCAAACCTTAGATCCGGCTCGCCTTCGGGAAGGCAACTCTTCGAGTAGGCCTCCGTATTTTGATGGAACTAACTATGCTCATTGGAAAGTGAGAATGAAATTCTACATTAGAGTACAAAATAGATTCTTATGGGATGCCATTGAAAGTGGCTACACTCCACCGGATAAGCCCTTGAAAGAGTACACCGCCGAGGAGATAAAGATTGAGCTCTCAAATGATCAAGCCATGAATCACTTGTTTTGTGCGCTAAGTGAAAATGAATTTAACCGAGTAAGTGCTTGTCAAACGGCTAAGGAAGTATGGGAGAAGCTTGGGGTACACTATGAAGGTACCATGCAAGTGAAGAAGACCAAGTTAAGAATTCTTGAGGAGCACTATGAAACTTTCCGAGTTGGGTCCGATGAAGACATAGCCACCGCCATCACTCGATTCACTAAACTAGTGAATGAGATCAAGAATCTTGGAAAGAATTATGATCTAGAAACCTCGGTGTATAAATTCCTTAGAGGCTTGCCTAAGGAATGGGATGCCAAAAAGTATGCTATCCAATCGGCACAAAATCTTGGAGATTACACATTTGATGCATTGTGTGGAGAGCTAACAGTCCATGAATTTGAACTTAAAGACCGAGCAAGATTGGAAGCATTAAGTGGAGGTACTAAGAGTTCAAGAAAAGATATCGCCTTGAAGGCAAATAGCTCCCCTAGTGCATCGGTAGAGATCATTGAAAATGAAAAATCATGTGATGACAATGATCTTGAGGAGGAAGTAGCTATGCTCTCAAGAAAGCTCAACAGGGCCATGTACAAGCGAGACAAGTATAAGAAGAAGTTTCGAAGTGGAAGCAAGGGAGGAAAATCAAATGAAACCATATGCTTCGGTTGCGGCAAACCGGGTCACATCAAGGCGGATTGCAAATCCAAGAAGGTGTTTGACAAGAAGAAAGGAAAGAAGAGTTTCAAAGCAACTTGGGATGACTCATCATCATCAAGTTCGGAATCCGAATCGGAAAGTGAGAAGGCAATACTTTGTCTCATGGCACAAGGTGAGGTGTTTGGGTACCAAAATCTAGTGTGTTTCCCATTATGTAGGATGCGAGGAAGAGCACCCCATGGTACTTGGATAGTGGGTGCTCAAGACACATGACCGGAGATGCACATCAATTTATTGAACTAAAGCGGCATGATGGTGGAAAGGTTACATTTGGAGACAACAACAAAGGAAGAGTTATTGGTCTCGGAACCGTCGGTAACAATTCACTTTCTATTTCTAACTTTTATCTTGTTGATGGATTGAAACATAATTTGCTCAGTATTAGTCAATTGTGTGACAAATGATTTCATGTTATGTTTGAATCATCGAAATGCATTGTTAGGAATGAGAAGCATGAAACCTTATTTATTGCATATAGAGATAAAAATGTTTATGCCATTAACTTTGATGAGATGAATATGCAAAATGTCTCATGTTTGAGTGCACAAAGTGAATGTGATGCATGGTTGTGGCACCGTAGATTAGGACATTCTAGCATGGAGAACTTGTCAAAATTGACTAAGCATGATCTAGTTAAGGGTCTACCCAAATGCACGTTTAAGAAAGACAAGGAGTGTGAACCTTGTATCCTCGGTAAACAAGTGAAATCGTCATTTAAGACGAAAGTAACAAGTGATGTGACTCGAGCCTTAGAACTTATCCATATGGATTTGTTCGGACCCACCCAAACACAAAGCCTAGGAGGTAAATCATATTGCTTTGTCATTGTTGATGATTTTACTAGATATACATGGGTGTATTTTCTCTCTCATAAGCATGAAGTGTTTGATGTGTTCGTAAAATTTTGTGCTTTAGTTGAGAATGAAAAGGGATACAAAATCACCATCATTAGAAGTGATAGAGGTGGTGAGTTTGTAAATAGAAACTTGGAGGATTTTTGTGCTAAACAAGGTTATACACACCAATTATCCTCTCCTAGAACACCCCAACAAAATGGAGTTGTTGAAAGAAAAAACAGACACTCCAAGAGATGTGTAGGACTATGCTAAATGAGTACAACATAGCTAAGCACTTTTGGGCCGAAGCCATTAACACGGCATGCTATGTTATAAATAAAGTAAATGTCCGAAAGCAAGTGAAAAAGACTCCTTATGAACTATGGAAAGGCCGAAAGCCCAACATAAGTTACTTTAAGGTGTTCGGTTGTACTTGCTATGTTCTAAATGATAAGGATCAATTAGTCAAATTTGACCCAAAGTCAAAGGTATGTACTTTCCTTGGCTACTCTATGCACAGCAAAGCATATAGGGTGTTTAATAGATCAACCAAAATCATAGAAGAGTCTATCCATGTGAAATTTGATGAAGTGGATCCCAAAGTTAAGATGATGCAAAACTTTGAAAAATTGAGGATCGATGATGAAGATGATGGCACCCTAGGACAAACTTCAAATAGTCAAGAAGTTGAGGCATGTAAAGAATCCGACACAAGTGCGCCTAAGAATTCAAGACTTCTAATTGGCCATTCATCCCAACAAATAATAGGTGATCCAAACAAAGGAGTAATCACTAGGTCCACATTACATCGAGATGAAGGACATATAGCTTTTGTATCACAAACCGAGCCCACTAAGATAGATGATGCCTTAGGAGATGAATTTTGGGTAATGGCTATGCAAGAGGAGCTAAGCCACTTTATTAGGAACAAGGTATGGACATTAGTACCTAGACCCAAGGACCACACAACCATAGGCACCAAATGGGTTTTTAGAAACAAAAAGAATGAAAAAGGCGAAATTGTAAGAAACAAGGCTAGGTTGGTTGCACAAGGCTACAATCAAGAAGAAGGAATTGATTATGAGGAAGCCTTTGCACCCGTAGCAAGACTAGAAGCAATTCGAATGTTACTTGCTTATGCTTGCTACAATGGGTTTTTACTATATCAAATGGATGTTAAAAGCGCATTCTTAAATGGCTTCATTAATGAAGAAGTATATGTAGAACAACCACTGGGTTTTGAGATCATGAACACCCAGTGTCATGTATATCATCTTCAAAAAGCCTTGTATGGACTAAGACAAGCTCCTAGAGCTTGGTATGACAGACTTAGTGCATTCCTACTTGAAAAAGGATTCAAGAAAGGAACGCTAGATCCCACTTTGTTCATTTTGATCGAAAAACATGATATGTTACTTGTTCAAATTTATGTTGATGATATCATTTTTGGGTCATCCAACACAAGTCTATGTAATGAATTCTCATCATTAATGACAAATGAATTTGAAATGAGCATGATGGGAGAACTAACATACTTTCTAGGCTTGCAAATAAAGCAATCCAAACATGGCATTTTTATAAATCAAGCAAAGTATGTGAGGGACATGTTAAAGAAATTCAAATTCGAAAATCTGAAAGCATGTGACACTCCTAGTAGTTCCACCATCAAAATGGATAAAGACCAACTAGGAAAACCCATAGATCCTAAACTTTATCGTGGAATGATAGGTAGCCTCCTATACTTGACCGCTAGTAGACCCGACATTATGTTCAGTGTGTGCTTATGTGCTAGATTTCAATCCGATCCCAAGGAGTCCCACTTAAAATATGTAAAGCGCATATTTCGATATCTAAGTGGAACACAAGACTTAGGATTGTGGTTCAACAAAACTAAGAGTTTCGAACTCCGCAGTTTTGTTGACTCTGATTATGCGGGAAGTCTAGTCGATAGGAAAAGTACTTCCGGATTTTGTCATTTGCTAGGAAATTCACTTATCTCATGGTTCAAAAAAAGCAAAATTCCGTTGCTTTATCTACGGCGGAAGCCGAATATGTGTCTGTAGGAGTTGTTGTGCTCAAGTTCTATACATGAAACAACAACTTGAGGATTATCAAATCCTAGTTGGGTGTTCGAAATTTATTGTGATAACACAAGTGCGATAAACATATCGAAAAATCCGGTGTTACACTCAAGAACAAAACATATTGAGATTAGACACCATTTTCTTCGTGATCACGTCCAAAAGGGCGATGTTAAACTCATCCATGTGCCCACAGAGGATCAACTAGCCGATATATTCACTAAGCCTTTGCCTAGAGAACAATTTTCTAAAATTCGGCGTGAGTTAGGCATGTTTCGAAAATCGGACCTTCTACATATGTTTTAGCTATTCCAAACCTTTTTACATGGTGTTAGTGAAGTGTCCATGAAGTTTGAGGAGAATCGGAGCTATATTGCAATAATCCAAAATTTTTTGTCAAAAAAATTCCAGAGAGGAATTAGCGCGCTAATAGTTAAAATTAGCGCGCTAATGATGTACTGACCAAAAATTTCCAGAGGGGAATTAGCGCGCTAATAACACCCATTAGCGCGCTAATAGCGTCCTGGCCCAGAATATGAATCGACCCATTAGCGCGCTAATTTTATCATTAGCGCGCTAATGTCGTTCGGCCAGGCGTCTATAAATTCGTTTTTACCCTCAAAACTCACATCTCTCCCAAATTTTTCCTCTCCTCTTGCCGATTCTACTCTACTTGTGTCGTCTCCACCATGATCTCCACTCCTACAAGGTAACAATCCTCTCCCTTCTTTGTCAATTTCTTCATTTTTCCCTCCAAAATGTCGACTCGTCGCACTTCCAACCGTCCCTCCTCCCGTTCAGTCGCCCCCACCACTTCCCGACCAACCGCCGCCACCACTTCCCGACAAACCGCTCCCACCACATCTCGTCCTACCCAAGCCACGCCCTCACGTCGTCCTTTTAGCCGACGTGTTGTTCACTATTCATCATCTAGTGATAAATCCGAATCCACACACCCCATCCCAACTCCGGCAAATGCCCCACGACGTGAGGGTCGTGCCAAAGCCGTCCATGAGTCCGCATCAGTCCTAGAGTTAGTGGCTCCACGACTAACGGATGCCAAAATCCTAAGGCCCGCCATTGTCAATGTCGCCTTTCTTGATAAGGCTCATCTCCCAATTCGGGAAATTTTTTATGCGGCGGGATGGACCACTTTCTGTGCCCACAAGGCTAACTACAACCCCCCCTTGGTTCGAGTTTTCTATTTCAATCTCGAAACTTCGAACCATTTGTACTACGTTCGTCTGTTGGTAGCCAATCTATTGAGATTACGCCTGAAAATCTCGCTCAACGGCTTCAACTTCCCTTGCACCCTCCTACGACTACGGTTGTGTGCAAATTTCTCAGTTGGCCTTTTGACCGTCTTGAAGTCCATAATTCCTTCCTTCGGTCCAAAAGGACTTTAACCGTTTATCCGGCTGGTATAACGGATACTGATTTTAAACTCCTACCTCACCTTCTCCATAAGGTACTTCACAAGGTCATTCTTCTGCGAGGTGGTAGTAAAAACTATGTCACTCTCCTTGACATATTCATTCTTGGGCACCTAATTCGTATGATACCTCTCAACCTGCCTCATATCATCATTGGCTATATGACGAGCACGTGTAGCTCGGGTCGTCATCTTCCTTATGCTCACATTATCACATCCTACTTGAGTCTGCCCAAGTAGATCTCGCACAGGCGGTCGCCCCCTCACTACATATGACACCATCGACATGGCTACGTTGAAAGCCATGAAATACCGCTACATTCGTGATAGGCAAATGGTGGACTCGGGAAGATGCCATTCCGGATGGTCAGCATCACGGCGGCTATGAGTCTCCCCTCCCTACGGACTCTCCAGTGGCTCCTTTTGATGCGCCGGACTATTTGGAATATAGCTATCAATTTGGCGATGATGACAACGCTGACGATGAAGGCAATGCCAGCCATGATGACCATGATGGTGATGATGAAGGTGCTCAGGACTTTTGTTCAGCAAAGAAGCGATATGAGTCGGCACGACCTCCCGATTCCCTCTACGTTCGGCGGTTTCTCGCCTCCACCGAATATGTCTCCATCATCGGCGTACGTATCTGCACAGCTGGGCTACCTGCACACTTATATGACTCAGTCATTCAATGCCGTCGAGACGAGTATCCAGCATCAGAATGATCGGCTTCGTCGCATTGAGGGTCAATTGCTCCCGGCCGGACGCCGCGCGTAATGATCATGCCTCCAGCTCTCGCACGTCCACCACCATCCTCGAGGAGGAGTGTTTAGACACACCACCACTAGATGAGCATTAGGCTCCAATATGTCGATCTTAGATGTTTCGATTTTTTTTGTCAAACTCATGTTTAAGCCACAACTATGCTCTCATTGCTTTATGCTATCTATATCATGAATTTTTTTGCGTATCTCTCGAGTTTTCTATATGGATATTTCTTGCTTCACTATGTTTTATCGTCTATGCATTTGTATCGCTACCGTCTATTGTTTCTTGATATGCATAAAGTGATGGGGAGAGTATATTTCTCTCGTATTGTTTCTATTGTGTTTATTTATGGGGATGCTTGGCCCCACTTTTTGATGGTATCAAACGGGGGAGAAAAATGTGGTTGAACTTGAAAAGGTTGATGTGTTTTGAACTTGCATATATGAAATATAAAATCATGAATGCGATATACATTTAGATTACGTTTTACACCTTTAAAGTTCACATTGTTTGTTATCATCAAAAAGGGGGAGATTGTTGGACTAAGTGGTTAGTCACTCACACTCCGACCGAGATTTTGATGGAAACAAACAAGGTGAAAATGTACTAATAAACATCTAGTGTATTTCAGTTTTTGTTAAAGGATGCAAAACAACATATCAAGGGTACTCAAGAAATACAAGTTCAAGACTCGACATTAATGAAGAAATGAAGATGAAAGTTCAAACCACAATTTGTAATTTCAATGTAAGGTATACAAATTCTTTCACGCAAGCCAAATGCATTAGTCCATGCATATCAAGTTTCTTAAACCATTTTTCAAAGTTATAAGTTTACTTCAAGTTTTAAAGTGGAATTTAAACACATAACTAGGTCTATGAGTTTAAACAATGTGAAACTTTGTGTGGATGGTCATTTGCGTATTAGAGATCATTGTAAATGTTTTCGGAAAAGAAAAACTCGTTTTTGAAAGGTCTTCGAAAAGAAAACTCTAAATTTGCGAAAAAGCCCCTAATACATTATGAAATCGTGAATTTCCATTTTCGGGATTTGTAAAAATATCCGGACCACCCAATTAGGCTTAATGACACATAATAAACGTGTATAACATGTTATATAAGGGTTGGTTAGGTCCCGACGAGTTTAAGGGTCGCTAACACAAAGGGACAAAATAATTGTTTTGAGGTCCCTCGCAGCTAGCGCGCTAATGATTTCATTAGCGCGCTAAGTGCGAGAGTTAGCGCACTAGGTCTCAAAGCATTAGCGCTAATTGCATATCTCGATGCCTTTTTTGACAAATGGAAAACACACTTTAATTTGAATTCTTGATCTATTTTGGACCCTTGGATCCCTAGAACGGTCATAAACTCGTCAAGATGGAATACCTAACATTATAAAACCACCAAGAACATGGTTTTGTTAAGAAGAAGGAAGAAACACACTCAAAAACTAAAAATCTACAAAGAGAAGAACTTTGATTTTTGTGAAGAAGCAAAAGGAGATCTTTGTGGTCGTTCTTTAGTTCTCTAATCCAAAGACTTTTGAGGCTTTCAAAGGAGTACAAGAATCTCTTCAAAGCTGATCTCTTTTGTCATTCTCTTGTTTGTAAGAAAGTCCTAGATCTAAAATCTTGCTTGTGCTTAATCTACATAGTTTTGTGTATTTGATTTGAAAATCATTTTGTTGTGTGTTTGAACACCTTCTTCTTGGGTTTTGCACTTAAATTTATTTTATTAAACCCTAAGATTGATTTGAACAAAAGTTTTGCACTTAAACTTGATTTTTGTTAAACTATTGTTCTTAGACTTGAAATCGATTTTACACTAATATATTAAGTTTTTAAAACGATTTCACATTTGGGATTTGCAACAAAATCAATGACAAATTTGCATATTCCATTAATTCTCATACTTGCATGCATAAGAGTTGTTAGGCTCTAGGAGGCTTGCTAGTGTTTGAATTTGATACCACTTTGTGTTGTAAAGTGTATCTCATTATTTTTCAGCAACTTATTGTATTTGTATGATTGTAAGACTTAGTGGAATCTAAGTCAAAGGGGAAGACCTAGTTGAGACTAGGCACAAATCCTAGTTGCGGCTAGGTGGGAAGTCCTAATTGTAATTAGGCACTCTAGGCTTGTATGCTTAGGTTGTAACACTTATTTGCAATATAAGTGGGGTTAAAAATCCTAACCGGGAGGTTAGGTAGTGGACGTAGATCGTTGGATCGAACCACTATAAATTGTGTGTCACTTTCCATCTCTTCCATTCCATTCACTTGCATAGCATATATATATTCATTGATAGTGTATGCATTATAGTTGTAATTTGCGCATAAAGTTTTAAAAGGGCAATAACTACTCGGTAACCCAATTCACCCCCCCTCTTGGGTGACCTTCATACATTAGCAACATTAATTTAATCATTTAACAACACTAATTAGTGTTGCATACGTAGCAAATATATGGACCAAAAAAAAAACTTAAAAAAATATTTTTCTCAATTAATACGAAGACCTCCAAGCTTGGATACTTTTTTAAGTTAAAAAGGGAATCCATTTGAAAAGAAATTATCGAAGGGTAGTGCTATTTGGACTCGTGAGTCCGGACTCGAAACTTCTTTTAATTTCAAATACATCCTCGAACAATTAACGAAGCAATCATAATCACTTGTAAAATCCTTTAATACCCCTTAAATATTTACAAAAAAATTAAAAATTTTCTTATGAGTCCGGACTCATAAATCCAAGTAGATTTATTGATTTCAGAAATTGTTATATTTTTGTACACATCAAGGAATCACGTGTTTTCAGCATTCGCAAAGGGCAGATCCAAAGTATTTTAGGACTAGAGCGAAATGCTTCTTGGGAGCCCCACTTACTGTAGCTTAGGTAGGTTGCAATTTTTTTTTTTTTTTTTTTTTTTTTTTTTTTTTTTTTTTTTTTTGGAACTCAGGTGATGACTTTAGAAAAAAAAAGTCATGACGACTTTTCACTATGGAATACCATTAAGACATCAAAATGGCACAGACTTCTCAATTTGCAACAAATACCAACTAATGGCGGAGCCATGTATGTACATGACCCCCAATACTATATAGTATATGTTTTTATTTTGATTTTACTTAATGTATATGTCACACCCGATCTCGATATACTTAAAAGATTTGGATGGACTATCCATAGAGCCACTATCGAGCATAACTGAATATCGAGAAATACAACATAAAACTCACTTATTTATTTTTTTATAATGAGTGTACAATATTCCTTAACGTTACAAAACACGCTCTTACCCTCCTCATTACTACTAGGTATTTTACATGACAGACTATACATTATTTATTTGACATGGTCAACTCATGACCTGTTTCGAATTCCTTTTCATTCGCGGTCTTGAGTGGTATCTAAAATTGTTAGATTTAATGAGCTAGCAGCTCAATAATTTCTTAATTACAACCCTATTAATGCAAAATATATATGAAAATAATAACAACAACATATATTACCGAACATCAATAAATATCGGTTAGTAACCACATCGGTGGACCTCTCAATTTTTCTTTAAGGCTGAAAACCGCACCGTGATCACAAATATGATTTAAAGTGTTCGTCGACACGAGACCAAATTTGGTGGACCATAATAACTAGACCCGATCATCGGGCGGGCTTGGCGGGCTTGGGCGATGTTATACATTAATCCACGTTGGAAAGACTTCATACCAAAGTCGTACAATTAGGACCTCGATATGGTTCTGGTTCGTTCATGCCTAGGGGAGCTTTTTTTTTTTAAAGTCATGTCCAAGCCCGCTTCTGAGTATTGGGAGCTCAAGCCAGTCGCGGGTCGGGCATGGCTGGGCTTAAATTGGCCCTTTAAAAATATTAACAAAAAAAAGTTTTGAAAATTGATTATAGTGAAGGAAAACATAGTATAATAAAATATATATATATGAAATTGGATGATGAGAACAAATGATTAGCACGTTAATTTAGATTTTTAGTGTCGCATTTGGGCAATTTGGGTTCAAACCTTACTTTCTCATTTTTTAAAGATATATATATATATATATATATATATATATATATATATATATATATATATATATATACACACACATTTTGGACACTAGTATATACGAGCGGGCCAGCCAGGCTTGGGTTGATAAGTGCAAACCCAAGCTCGGCCCACAAAATATCGGGCCTTTACAGGCTTCGGCCAGGCCGGGCCCTATTGAGATTTTCGCAGTGTTCCTTTTATAATTTAATAAGAGTGCCAATATTATGACATACATAAAGAATTAACATGTAACAAGAAAATTACCTTATTCCGTAGCTAACAAAAGTTTTCGCAGTGTTCCTTTTATAATTTAATAAGGGATGAAAGAAAGATAGTCAGGATGCATTAGTGAATCGATTTTCTTATTTGTAGTGAGAATAGTTTTAAGGTCGCTATCCGTCATAATGATTCGTAAAAATGAAATTGTTAAATATTGTTATCGGTTATAATGATTTAGATAAAGATAAAGATTTATTTTAGTTATAATATTAACATGTTATTGTAAGGAAACTTCTCCATAGTTTCCTAAAATAAAACATTGTTTTCAATAATAAATTTTTAGATAAGTATTGAAGAAACTTCTCTTCTTTACTTAACGATGAAATGAAAATGTTTACGGGTCGTTATCAACTTTAATATCTAAGAGGCTTCTCGTTCTCTATTTGTTATTTAATCTTTTAAGAAGATTTTGTGTTTTTCAAGGAGTGAAATATTTAGGGAGTCACATATATTTAAATTTGTTAGTGTTACAAATGGACTAGAAGGTAATTGTTTTTCATGTTTTTTTTATATCAATTTAGTTGTTTAGTTAGAGACAAAATAGAAAACTACACAACATAAGTAATAATTTTTTCGAAAAAGTGTAGAAATCAATTTTTGTATTCATTTTGTATATATGCGATAGATTAGGGAAGGACGATTGTGGTAGTTTGGTCACTTGCAAAGACGGCCTACAAATACCTCCATTGAAAAACTCGACTCCATAGAAACGGTAAAAATTTGACGAGGTAGGGGTATACCAAAGTTAACTTGAGACACATTAATTAGAAGAGATTTGAATGGTTTGGAAAGCTCATCATCAATTGCATTTAATCGAGCACGATGGAAGAGTTCGATACATATAATCGACTCCAATTAATTTGGGACTGAGGCTATGTTGTTGTTGTTGTTCCAAAATATTCGGGGGCCCAGAGCAAAATTTTATTTTGGGGCCCAATGTTGAAAAAAAAGAACAAATTTTTATCAACTACTTAAAACGATCTATGCAAAACACACAAAAATCTTACTCAACGAATGCATAATAGGCTTCATAGCATGATCTAATCTCTCAAAATATTTTCAAAATAATACAAATTAAATAAAACTTTATTTTTTAAAAAAAAAGTAAAATGTAGCCACATTTAAAATTGACAAGTAGAAGATAAGTCACAAAGATGGAGGTGTAAGTTGAAAGAGTTACTTGTTAAAGTAGAAAAAATAGAATTTGAAAAGTATACAAATAATTTACCAAGCAATATTTTTTTACTTATAATTAATAATTCTTCTTAGAAAATCAAAAGAAGTTTTTAATTTTAGAATAAACTAAAAAAATATGTGTGTACTCACCCCCCCGGGGGTCGGCCCTGACAACAACCTCTGTATACTAAGTGATTTTACAGTGATAATTTTACACTATTTTTCAGTTAGGTTGTAGGGTCTTTGGAGACCGAAGACAAGTCATTTTTATCAATGGTGATTTCTCTATCGAATTTTTCTCTACCCTTTTGCATAGTGTCACGGTTGGTCCAAAACATGTGTGTTTCTTTCAAGGTCTTTGTGCTTCCATATATTGTAGGGAAAATGTATCATACACACGAATCAATCATCATCAACCCATATTTTAGTTACGACCTAACCCGGAAGAAGATAAAACTTTGGCTCCGCCCCCGCCACCAACAGTTGAATTTTGTAGTTCAGATTTTGTATTGTTCCAACACCACTACAAGGATCACGGTGTAGTCTTTTGTAACTTTTCCTCTTTGATTCACACTGTGATCACACCGTGTTTTAGTGTGTACATACAACTTTACGCAATGAAAGTTATGTTCATATATAGAAAATGTAGGCCTAGCACTTTAAGGATTTTCGGGAGAGAGTTCTATAGAAATAAAGGGAGAGGAGGAGAAAGACAATCAAGGATTACTTCCGCGTGCTGTGCTTCATTTATGTAGGACATGAGACTCAAAGTTTTCTCAGTTTGAAGAGAAATTATTGATTTAGATGCCTAAGAATATTTTCTCCGTGTTTCACCAAGTAAAATGATCATCAAATGTTAATTAACTAATTTGTTTCACAACTATTATTTTTTTCGATTTCAACAGGAGTCTAACCCACAACATCCTCAAACCTTGCTTTTTTGACAAGTGATGGATTTTTTAAATTGACTAGTACGTATTTGTTTTTCATATTTTTTTAATCAATTTAATTGTTTAGTTGGAGACGAAATAAAAAAAAATACATAACAAAAGTAATAATTTTTTTAAAAAAAGTGTAGAAATCAATTTTTGTATTTGTTTTGTATATATGTGATGTACAACAACCTCTGTATAGTAAGTGATTTTACTATGATAATTTTACATTATTTTTCAGTTAGGTTGCGGGGTCTTGGAGACTGTTGAAGATTAGTCATTCTTATCGATAATGATTTCTCCATCGAAATTGTCTCTACCCTTTTTATTGTCACAATTAGTCCAAAATATGTGCTTCTTTCAAAGCCTTTGTGCTTCCATATATTGCAGGGAAAATATATGAAAAAAAAAAAGAGAGTGCATTTAAATACACCGAAAACCCGAAAAGAGTTGGACATAATCCATTCAAAGAATGATAATGGCTATTTAAAATGACTTAACATCATAAAAATCAAAGGCCAAGTTAATAACTAAACAATCAATGAAATGTTAATTGGAAAAATAAGTTTGGAGTGTTTAAAGCGAAGGAAAAAAAGTTATTTCAAACAATGCAAGAAAGGAAAAAAAAACAATTCATCAAAATAGAAGTACTAAAACAAGCATGAGTACATACATACATCCAAACATAACATACATACATAAAATTGCAAAGTGATTGAGTACAAAGCAATAATAAAAGAAGTCTTGTTATTGTTACACACAAGTCCTACTCCGACCCCAAATAATGACTTCCAGCCCCACAACGTGTTCTCTTTACAACTCGAACATTACGATTCAACGCTAATGGGACATTCGACCGGCCCATATCACTAGGATTTTGAGCATCTTCTCTCTCGAATATCATCGATATCACGTATTCCACCTTCATGTGTACTTGTACTCTCGTGAGAAATTCATCATTATTGGAGTTGTATTGAAATGGCGCGAAGATGGAACGACTTCCGCAGCTCGAATGCCATGTAGGGAGGAACGGATGGAGTATGTGGAGTGTCACGCTCATTGAGAGGTACGAAGACGTATACACTGGAGTGCCATGCCTCGAACGCGTATCATCGTGAGAAGTATGATGAGAGGCTTCAAATGATGTGGGCACATTATGCATGCGATAATCTGTCGTATCGTAGCCAAAAGTCGATGCAACTACATCTCTAATGCGTGCAATCGACACGTCATCACCCAATGTCAATCGATGGATCGATGTCATTCCATGTGCCTACATATAAACTATGTCGAACTTGTATGTGAAAGTAAAATGAAAACAACAATATGAAACTTCATGGAGGGAAAAAATGAAATTGCACTTACCAATGCCTCAGCAATAGCTCCACGACGAGACATGAATCGACGTGTAATGCGACGATACCATTGCATATACGGGTCGTAAAAGTCCAAAGGCTCGTCTAATATTTCATCAGTTGCTAAGTTGGAAGCACGTTCGTTCCACAAGCAAACATAAGCACTATGTTCTGCACTCCAATCCTTTTCTGTTTTCCCTATCAAGTCAATCTTATGTAGTTCCGTACTTGTGCTATGTAAATTAGGTATCCTTTGTTTCATACCGAATTGTCGCATTACTCTATTCGGATTGTACAGTTCGACAACGCAGAAGAAAAGCAAAGGTGCCCTCGTTCGCCAAATTGCTCGACCACTGCTACAATATGCTGGCAGGTCACTTATCAATGTTTCCGGATACGGTTCCCAAACAACCTGTAGCATGGAAAATAACATTAATTGAATAAAACGGTGTCATCAACAAGATGTCGACATAAGTGCTTGTTGGAGAGAATGATTAAGTATATTTATTACTTCATCCGGTCCTTGCATGTCAATCATTTCTCTCAGTATTTCGTCAAGACGTGCATCGATGTTCCCGTGGTCTCCAACGCATGCCTCCACCTTTCCAAATGAAACAAACAAAACAGAGCATACATGAAAAATGGGTTGTACATATACTCAAATTGAAATTGTAATGTTTAAAAATAATCATTACCTATGACCAAATGGAGGAGGTGGAAATAATTCTTCATTGTCTATCATGTCATCTCTAATGTGGTTTCCCATAATTGGTGCGAGAAAAGGCAACCTATCCCATGCCCACAATTGCAATAAAATGACCGGTCCCGCTATCTCTCGCTCCATCAATGTCACTGCAAGACATAATCGTCTATATAGGTGAGCCGAGTTGCACTACCCCAATCGTATCGTCCCGCCGCTTTGAAAGTCTTCCAAAAATTGCAAATACGTGATGTGCACGAGGTTGTTAGACTTGTCAAGCAAATAAAGTTCCGCCAAGAAGTTGTAGGATGTACGCTCTTGCGTAGCGTTGCACGTCCTCATCATCGCATCCCGTGGAAGGTTTGGAAACCATCGTGACAGCTTGGCGAATTTGAATCCGCCACCGGTCCCGTTATTTTCGTGGAATGGAAATCCTAGTTGTGTCAAGCATAAGGCATTGTAATCTTGCTCAACACGACCAGTGATAGGGAATCCATCCACGGGCAACCCTAAGATAATTTGTACATCTTGAAGGGTAATAGTCATCTCCCAACAGAAAATGGAACGTGTGAGTTTCGGTCTCCACCTCTCTACAAGAGCAAGTGATTAGATGCCAATCAATTGAGATGAAACCTACTCGCGCCGTCCCGTAAAAGCCGATGCGTGGAGATGCTCGACGATTCGTTCATCCAAGCTTGGACCAACCGATGTAGTGCAGCCCCAATCCGTCGATAGTCAATATACCAGGCTCCTATGAAAATACGAGTTATAAGGTACATTGTTTAGAATATATAGACGCTGATATAACGGTGTAGTGCAAATGATGGCCACGTGGCGCAGTGACGACTTCAAATGTACCATTATCGCGATTCACTAATGTCACATTGTGCCCGCCAGAAGACTTTGCCCAATCTGACAACTTCTTCAACGCGTAACTTGTGTACACTTCGCCCCTACCTAAGGCTGCACCTATTTCGTCTCGCCTTTTGTTGAAGAACTCCAAGACACGATAAAATGTCACTTGCACTAATGCGGTGATGGGATAGAATCGCGCGCCTTTAAGGACCCCGTTAAAGCATTCTACGGTAGGAACAAAATATGCATATGTGTATAAGCATCTAAACGTAACAAATCAAATGTAGTAAATAAACAATGGTACCAAATTATGGACACGATAAACCATACCAGCTAGATTGGTAGTCATCCATCCGTATCGATATCCTTTGTCGTATGCGTTCGTCCATGTGCTCGATCAAGGTCATTAAACCACGCAATACATTCCGCATTAATTTCTTGAAGTTCGTCATGATCGCCTTGAATTTTCGGGGTTGATGTTGTGCACCAGCTAAGTACACCATATCTTTTAATTCTTTGCTCCCGAACCTCATGTTAAAATTACTCGCAAATGTGACGAGACAAAATCAAGTGGTGAGCCCTTTCAGAGTCCATCCATTTTGCGGATTGTTCATAGCCAACAATATACCGGGTGTCGATCGTAAATGACACATATACCATCCCTATCGATCCACGTGATGTCGCAAGCAAGCCATAAACCATCCCCAAATGTGTTGACTTTCCTCATCAACGATGGCAAATGCTAAAGGAAATACATGACTTTTAATATCAACAACAAGTGGCTATTAGGAGTTTGTGTTTGTATTTTCCATACAAGAATGTGCCATCAATCTCAGTATCATTGGTCCGCAATGTCCAAGCTCAATAATAGAAGGTTCAAATGCCCAAAAACCCATTTGAATATAACCTCATTGTTCGCGTTAGGCTCCCCATGCCGCCATTCCACACGTGTCCCTGGATTGGTTTCTTGAAGAGCACCATCCACCGCGGTAACATTTTATACGATTCTTCCCAGCTCCATAGACTTTAGCAATTGCCTTCTTCTTCCCCAACCACACTTTCTTGTAACGAACGTCATAACCGTATTTGTCCTTGATCATCTCGATGCAAAGACTGAACCGAAATGGACGGATCTCTTCTCACCACATTTTCAACTTCACGACATATAACGGTGGAGTCCAAATGCGCATGATCTTTGGACAAATTGGCGTAGATGCATGTATGTGGTCCTGCATATTTACTAATCTCAAACATTCCATGCGATTTTCTTCTCGAACAACGCAACCTCCAAGTGCATCCATCAACATATTTCTTACATCGAACAATCCATACATTACGTGTAGAATGAGTCACCACAAATCGCCTGTGTTCTTTTATGCTATACAACTTCACGGCATGCTGGATATCTACTTTATACATGAACCGCATGCCCTTTTGAAATTCTGCTCCCTCATTCCATATAGACCTTAAAGGGATCATAGCATTCTCATTGAGGGGTTGCAATGCCTCACTACTCAATTCCATAAATGCAGGAGAAGGTACGACAAATTCACGTACACCAACGGGCGCACCATCAATTCCAGCAGCCTCTTCGTCGAAAAAATCATCGTTCCCAAGCTCGCTCGGAATTGGAGGACAAGATAATGAGCCATCATCGGCAATGACTCGATTTAATGTGTAGCGAATCATGGCATCATCAACATGATGTGCATCAACCCCTTCATCATCTGTATCATCATCGCTACTCTCTTCACTAGTACCTTCGTCACTACCGCAATAGTCTTCGTCTTCACTAGTGTTCAACTCATCACAGGAACAAGGATCCTCGTTCATCTCGGGATTTCCAAGTCATGAAGGGCGATGCACAATGACTCGCTCCATATTTGGTTGAGTGCTAGGTCCACCACGAATCTAACGCCATATTACGCTTTGTACTATTATACGAATCTCTCGTTCTCAAATCGATATAAAACTCCATGCATTTTGGTGGTGGTAATTCTGCCACAATCTCCCAAACATCTTTGAGACTCGCCTCATCATCTATTCGCACAGGGACGTAGTTGGCAGTACCACTACCGATGTACGCTGGAGATCGATATGTGATGGTCGATATCATCTTTTCATTGTCTATCTCCAAAGAATTATAGACAAAACTCATAAATTCCTCGTACCCTAAACCCATGTTCGCTCTAAGATGTCGAACAGGCGGTTTAGTGTATGAAATTCCTGATGGTCCATCGACCATGTCCCCATTCATATAGCACAACAAACTTACTCTTCGATCAGTCATTATTGAATCTATATATGTAGAATATAAAACATGATCAAAAGAAGTGAATGCAACAATATCAATCAATACCATATCAATCAATACCATATCAAAAGTACAATTCTAAAACCTAGATGGAACAATTCTCAACATATTACCATAATGGAACAATTCGAACAGCACGGTTTGATCACTAGACAGTTGTTGTTGTTTTTTTCCACAAATAAAAAACAAAAAAGTCACTAGACTAGCTTTGTTTGGAAACAAAGCTATGTAACTGCTATAAATAAATGTCTTATAGAGATTTCAAAGTCAATTGAAGATGTTCAAGGGGTTCATTTCTAGATGAGCTAAATAGGAAATGGCCTTATCACGACAATGCATTGCAAATGATTCAAGACACGACAATGCATCTCTAATGATTCAATTGAAGATTTTCAAGGGGATTTGGTTTAGTATTTGTCAAAAGCATCTTTGGATTTGGTAAATAGCTTCTTCACATTTAATGAATATAATTTGTAATTAATCCCAAATATGAACATGAAATTAACAAAAGAATATACCGGCGGGAAGGCAGTCAAGGACCGGCGAAGGACCGGCGAGGGACCAAATGAAAGCAGAGACAAGAGGGCTCGCGTGTGACCTTTGAGGGCTCTTCGAGGGACAAGGAGGCAGCGACGGTGGAGGCGATATACGACGGCAGCAGAGACGAGACAAAATCACGGTGGTGGCGGGGATGGCGGCAGGGGACGGTGAAGGCAGCGTTGGTGGCGGCAGGGGACGGTGAAGGCAGCGTTGGTGGAGGCAGGGACGGTCGAGGGAAGGTGGAGGCAGCGACGGTGGCGGCAGGGATGGTCTATGGACGGTGGAGGGAGGGACGGCGGCAGGGACGGTGGAGCCCGGAGAGAAGGCAGTCACTCGCTCAGGGGACGGTGGATGCAGGACGGTGGAGACGGGGACGGTGGTCGCAGGGACGATCTCGATGAGGCAGAGGTGAGCAAAGAAGAGGAGAGATCTCGGTGGCAGAGGGGAAGAAAACAGGGACGAAGTGTATTTCTGCCTCTGTTTTTTTTTTAACCCTCAGAGTGGAAGTCGTGACTTGCAGTCACGACTTCCACTCTGGGGAAATCGTGAGTGGAAATCACGACTTCCCTTAAAACGTGATTTCCACTCACGTTTTCCCCACACCCAGTCACTCACCCAGTCCCATGTGGCATCCTACGTGGCACTAAGTGTGTTATATTGGGAATTATTTAAGCAGATGTGTTTTTTTGGGAATTTTTTCTCCAAAATCTATTAATCAGGCAAAAACTCCGAAAATATATCATACACATAAATCTAGGACCTTTTCCTTGATTAGTACGATTGGGAGTAAAAATTACCAACCCAGCACACCCACCAAACTATTTCCCCATCTAACACACCTATAACCACGTCAGCGCCAAATCACCCGCCACGTTTTTTTATTTTTTTGGTCACTGGAAAACGTGACTTGCAATCACGTTTTCCAGTGCATGGAAGTCGTGACTATAAATCACGACTTCCATGCAATGGAAGTCTCACGACTTCGTTCAATATGTTTGGTTCTCACTATTGCAAGCCATCTATATATATGTAGCTAATATCCAAATAATTTAGTAAGTGATCATGGTAATTGATTAGTACCCTTATCATATAATTATATATGCTATATATGATCAGTGAGCGCGATGCATGAGGACATGTATGTACTATACATAAATATGTATACTCTATAAGTCATGACTTAGTTCATGGAAAAAAAATGTGTTTGAAAGGAAAACAAAGTTACAAGCACTATTGCATTTTTGATTCTCAAGCACAAATGTTGGCTTAAACTTGTAAATGTGTGGTTAAAAGCATAATTAATGGACAGATTCTTTGCTTACAACCAATGTAAAAGCATCTACTATGCTTTTATATATGTTATGATCCATTACGAAGAAAATAAAATGAAAGGTTAAAGCATTCTACCTTTTAAGAAGAAAAAAAAATTAAAGGTTAAAGCACTCCAATTTGCTCTTGTGCTCCCACTCTACTAATTCATGAAATATGATGACAAAGCTATTTATGATTCATGAGATGACAGCATTGAGAATCCAAATAATTTAGTACCTTTTTCATACACATAATAGCATACACAACTTTCCAAGACAAGAGGTTGAACACATCAAGAGAAAATAAGTTAAAGTCATTAAAAATGAAGAACTTGAAAGTTGAATTGATATAAATGATGAAATTGGTAGGTGATCAACTACAAAGTAAAAATGAATAAGCAGAAAATGTCTTATAAAAGTATAGAAAGTCCTAGTCTGACCCCAAATAATGACTTCCAGTCCCACACCGTGTTCTCTTGACGACTCGGACATTACGGTTTAAAGCTAGTGGAATATCCGAATGGCCCACATCTGCCGGATTTTGAGCATCCTCTCTTTGAATATCATCGTTGTCATGCATTCCGCCATCATGAGTACTTGTACTCCCAGAGAAATTCATCATTACTGGACTGGCATGAAAATGGCGAGAAGATGCAGCTGCCTTGTCCAATGGAAATGATTCCATAGCCTCGAATGTCATGTTGGGAGGAACTGATGGAGTATGTGGAGTCCCAAACTCGTTGAGAGGCACTGATGGAGCATACACTGGAGTATCATGCCTTGAAGGTGTATCAACATAGGAAGAATGATGAAAAGCACTGGGCATATTTTGCATCCGATAATCTGCGTGTACTGCAGTCAAAGTCGATGCAGCTACATCTCGAATACGTGCAATAGATACATCATCACCCAGTGTCAACTGATGAATTGAAGTAATTCCATGTGCCTACATATGAAATATTTATGAAGTTATATGCGAAAGTACAAGGAGAACAACTATTTGGCAAGGCTTCATAACTGAAAGAAATGAAATTGAACTTACCAAGACATCAGCAATAGCTCCACGGGGATACATGAATCGTCGTGTAATGTTACGATACCATATCATATACGGGTTGTAAAAGTCCATTGGCTCCTCTAAGCTTTCATCGCTTGCAATATTGGAGGCACGCTCGTTCCACATGCGAGACATAGGCACTATGTTCTCAGTGCTCCAATCCTTATCGCCTTCCCTCTCAAGTCAATCTTATGTAGTTTGCATGTTTGTGCTCTGTGAAAGTGGTATCATTTGTCCGAGACCGAATTGTCGCATGACTCTATCGGGATGATACATTTCGACTACACAATGTAAGAAAATTAAAGGTGCCCTCGTTCGCCAAATTGCACGACCACTGCTACAGTACGCAGTAGGTCCATTATCACTTCCTCAGGATACGGTTCCCATATTACCTGTAGTCAATAAAAAGAACATGAAATGAATAAAAAATGCATTTTCCATGATGTCGACATAAGCACTACGTGGAGAAATAATTATGTATATCTCTTACTTCATGGGGTGCTTGCATGTCAATCATGAACCTGTAGTTTATTAGGACGTGCATTGATGCTCCCGTTGTCTCCAAAGCATGTTTCCACCTTCACAAATGAAAAAGAAAAACGCAATGCATGTATGTCGGCACATGTACGTAGATATGAAGAAATTGAAATTATAATGTGAGAAAATAGTAATTACCTATGACCAAATGGAGGAGGTGGAAATAATTCTTCGTTTTCTAATACCGGGTCTCGAAGAACGTTACCCATTATTGGTGCAAGAAACGGCAACCTATCCCATGCCCATAATTGCAATAAGATGACTGGACCCTGCTATCTCACTCCATCAATGTCGGCTGCAAGACATAATTGTCTGTATAGGTGAGCCGAGTTGCACTACCCCAACCGTATTGTCCTTGCCGCCTCGAAATCTTCCAAAAATTGCAAATATGTGATGTGAACGAGGTTGTTCGACTTGTCTCGCAAACAAAGTTCCCCTAGAAGTTGCAGGATGTATGCTCTCGCATAGCGTTGCACTTCCACATCATTAGCATTCTCTCGGGAGGTTTGGAAACCACCTTGAAAGTTGCGGATTTGAATCCGCCCTCCAAATCTGTTATTTTCGGGGAAAGGGAATCCGAGTTGTGTCAAGCACAAGGCCTCGTAATCTTGGTCGACGCGCCAAGATAATTGATAATCCATCGATCGGCAACCCCAAGATGATTTGTACATCTTGGAGGGTTATAGTCATCTCGCCGACGGAGAAATGGAACGTGTGAGTTTCTGGCCTCCACCTCTCTACAAGGGCAGTTATGAGATGCCAATCAATTGAAATGAAGCCTACTCACGCAGTCCCGTAAAATCCAGCTTCATGAAGATAACCAACTATGCGTGGATCCAGTTGGACCAACCGGTGAAGTGCAGCTGAATTCCGCCTGATAGTCAATATACCAGGCTCCTATGAAAATATGAGATTTAAGTGAAATTAGTTACAACGTGGCTATGCAGCTAAAAAAGTAGAGAAACATGCGAAAAGAAGTATTACCGGGCCATTCCAAACGCGGGTAGATCTATGGAGAGCTTGCATAGTCAAAACCGAGTCATCTATAGGGCCAGGATCCATATCGCGCTGAAACCCAAAATCATTACCAATGTTGTCATTAATTCCATTGTGCAATTGATATGAGAAGTAGAAATAACCTTTGTACTAACTATAAAGAGATGGATTAATACAATAAGCAAAAATGCAATAAAACATTTTAAGATTTGTAGTTGCAAATGCAAGCAATGTGCATATAATGCAAGATTTGTAGTTGCAAATGCAAGCAATGTGCATATAAGCAATTGATATGAGAAGTAGAAATAACCTTTGTACTAACTATATATATGGTAACTAAATAGCCTAGTGATCAAATTAAGTACCTTATTCTGCAACAAAGAAACTATTATATGCAAATTACTATTATATATTATAAACAACTTCCCTAGCTAGCTTATAATATAACAACCCCTAAACCAACCTTAGAAAGTTATCACCGCCAATGTCTCATCTCCTAAGCGCACGCCTAATGTTCTTCCAAATTTTTCTACTAAAGTATTGACATGTATTTGGGATTTTTTGCTTGATTAATACCATACACCCCTACACCCCAAATCAAACAATTTCTACTCCCCCCTTGGGTACCCCACATGTTCTACATCTCAATATGGGTCAATGACATATATCCACACTAATTAATGTATACATTGTACTATATTAAAATCAAACTTTCTTGCTATTTACTTAAATATGCAATGCATCGAAGAATATATATGAAATGCATCGGTAAGAATGATATATCATACACAAATTGAAAAAAAAAAAAAAAAAACCACTCCGCCAAAAGAAGAACAAATAAGTATGGGCTGCTAGAAAGAGAAAAGACAACAAAAAAATTCATCTAATCGTAAATCTCACCCATACAACAAGTATGGGCTGTTATTAAACACAAATCCGTCTATACATTCATAAAAACAGCCCCGGAGACAACAAAAAAAACAAAAATTTTAACATACAACATAAGAAGAACCACATGAATCATAAACACAAAAAAACTCCAACCAAATAGATCTTACAGAGTTGAGGGAATGAAGAGTGGAGTTGTTCGTTGGGGGAGTTGAAGAACTTCGGATCAATCGTGGGAGTTGAAGGAAGAAGGAAGAAGGAAAGCAAGTGAGAATAGAAGGTTGTATCTACATCTGGATCTAATTTGTGCTCTCTGGAGTTCGAAGTGAAGTCGTGACTTCGGGTCACGACTTCACTTTAATGGAAATAAATCTATCATCATCAACTCATATTTTAGTCATGGCCTAGCTCAAGGGAAGATAAAATCTTGGTTACGCCCCTACCAAATACAAGAATCACGATGTAGTCTTTTGTAACTTTTTCCTCTTTGATTTACACGGTGATCACGCTATGTTTTAGGGATCACCCATCCATCCAATCCATGTATAGTGCGTACATACAACTTTATGCAATGAAAGTTATGTTCATATTAAAAAAATGTAGGCTTAGCAGTTGAAGGATTTTTGGGAGAGAGTTCTACAAAAGTTAAGGGCAAGAATTAAGGATTACCTCTATGCAGTGTGCTTCATTTCTATAGTAATACTACATGAGACTCAAAGTTTTATGAGTGAGAAGAGAAACTATGTATTGATTTGGATGCCTAAAAATTTCTTCTTTGTGTTTTAACAAGTAAAAATAAAATCATCAAATGTTAGTTAACTAATTTGTTTGACAATTTTTTTATTTTTTTATTTTAACGAGAGTCTGACCCACGACATCCTCAACCTTATTTTTTTTGGTAGATAATTTGTTTCAAGATTGAAATGCAACCATTTTTTATAAGAAAGAAACCAACTTTTCTTGCCTCTTACGACAGACGAAATGGTGCTACTTGCTCTTACATATGCAATTATACACCTGGCCTACTTTTTTTTATGAACATCGCATCTAAAATACATATTATATATATATATATAAAATAAAAATTTGTTTTAATACTTTAAAAAATTGGTATTTAGGTTGGGTCAAGTTTCACTTGTCGCTTTAACCTGACCCATGTTGGGCAAGCAAGGGTACCCATGTCCATGACAAGTAGGGGTGGGCAGCGGTCTCCGCAAAACCGCCCAAACCGTGCGGTCTGGTCTGGTTTTTAAAACTCGCGATATGTGGGTGGTTTGAAAAACTTGAAAATCGCGAAATCGCGGTTTGGTGACGGTTTTCATTTTGAGAAAACCACGGTTTACCAAACCAAGGGTAATTTAGTAATTTTCCTTAATTTAGTTAAAACCCTAACAATATAAAGTTATAAAAAGTTACTCCACACTTTGCCTACTCTCAACCGCGGTTCACCAAACCTTCTCAACCGTTCATCTCTCTCTCTCTCTCTCTCTCTCTCTCTCTCTCTCTCAAGACCAATGTTTGCCTCCTCCTCCCACATGTCAATGTCTGCCTCCTCCGCCTCCTCTCGCCGCCACCAGTCGCCGCCGCCGCCCCCTACCGTCGCGCCCACTAGTCGCCCCTCTCAGTTGTGCCTCCCACCGCCTCAACCCCTCTCAGTTGTCGCCTTTCACCGCCAATGGCAGCCTCCCACCTATCCCGCCTCTCCCACCGTTGCTCCTCGCACCAGTTGTGCCTTCCACCATTGTCTCCTGCCACCAGTGACCTCCTCCTACCGCGCGTCCCACCACGAGTGGCTGCCTCCCCCACCAATCGCGCCTCCCACCGCCGCCTCCCGGCCACCATTTTTTTTTTTTTTAAATATACCCTAAACCCTAAAACCGCGAAACCAAACCGACCAAACCGCGGTTTGCACGGTCGGTTTGGGTGTGGTTTTAAAGGTTCATGGTTTGGTGGTGATTTGTAAAATGACCAAACCGTGAACCCCCGGTTTGGTTGCGGTTTGGTGGTGGTTTGCCCACCCCTAATGACAAGTCTACTTACTAATCAAATAAGTAATTTTCATTTAATTTCTTTTAAGAAAAATGCTTTTATAACTTAGAATCAAGGCCGACCCTGACATTTTTGGGGCTTAGGGCGACACGATAAATGATGTTTTTTATATTCTTATTTTCTATAAAAAAAATGTTTTACTTCGTCAATTATTTTTTCATATGCCTACGCTATTATTATATTTATATAATTTTATGAACTACACATTTTCTTTTTATATAGAAAGTTTTCTTTTTTTTGAAAAAAATGGTGTTTTTTTAAATAAAATTAATATATAAAAAGCACCATATGTATTTAAAGATATGATCAATACGGATAATAGTAAAAGTTAAGCAAAATTTTAATTTTCTTTTTTACTTCAAAAAAATTTTGTTTTGATTTAAGTGGGAATCGACTCACGACATCCTCAAACTTTGTATTTAGGCAAGCGATGCCTCTACCATTATATAATGCTAATCTTTTTTTGAGTAATTGTTTAATTTTTAATCAATACATCAATTAATATCTAGAAAAAGAAAATGTTAGCTTTGTTAATTTATGTATATTATTAATGTTTTTTAATCAGTACTATAGTTTATTACTAAAAGAAAAAAAATGTTGGTTTTAGTAATTTATTACGTACGGAGAGAATGACAGGGTAATATTGAAATTTAAGGGATATATATATATATATATATATATATATATATATATATATATATATATATATATAATAGAAAACATACACATTTATTGAACTAAATTACAGTAGCCACGCATAGCGAGATTCATCTAAGTGGGGCCCTCCACAACGCCATATAATTATCGAGCCAACCACGCACACTAAGAGTAGACTTTTTTTTAAAAAAAATATTATATATATTAAAAAATTTGGGGGCATATCTTGTGGGTGGGGCCTGGGACGGCCGCTTAGAATGGACATACACGTATTAGCATCCATTACTTTTTACATCAAAATGTATTGCACAGACATCGACAAATGCATGTTTGTGCTTGGTTACCATTGCAAAATCAAAATTTTAATTTATATTATTATAACCTTAATCATCGAAGCATATATAATGAGACGGTAAATACATCATTTGCTAAAAGGTTTGGGGAGATTATGAGTTCGCCACCCACTTGAGTTTAAAAAAAAAAAAAATCTTAATTATAAAATTTTCAATACAAAAAAAACCTTAAATCTAACAATATATGTTTCCTGGTTCGATTGATCCGTTCGATCTACACACAAGATGTGTATACACCCAACTAGATATGCATAATCCAACAGTCCACCACAAAAACACTCAATTTACCCGTTACTGTGTAAATCATTCATTTGTTTTAGCTGCGTTGTGATCTCACGCGTAGCTTTCACGCTTCGCTGAAGGTGAGTCGATCTAGCTCCTCGGAGAACCTTTACCCAATGTGGGCGAGGTTCTAGAGAATCCGGACTCCTAGAAAGGTCCTCTTCTTCCTTTGGCAAAACATCCACAATGTCCTCCCTACAAAGCAGGTTCTCTGGCGAAAGAAGTTAACTGCCGACTCCTTTTGTCCATTGTGTGCTAAAGATGACGAGGCGCCTCTTCATTTACTATGTAAGTGTGATTTCGCCCAAACGTTTTGGTTTTCTTCACACTTAGTGTCCATAATGTGTTCAAGGAAACAGAGAACTTATTTTTATGCTGGGAATCCCTCCTAACCGACGTGAAGATGAGGTCTCAAGATGAAGAGAGCTTGCAGTTTTGCGCCTTGGGAATGTGGAATTTATGGAAACATCGAAATGAATGTGTATTTAGAGGAGCTGTGGGAGATCCACTTTTGGTATTGCGCAATACATTGTCCCAGATTAAAGTTTATCAAGATTCCTTTAGGGAGTCAGCATCAGTAGTGAATGGTGGAGTAAGTACAAAACTAGTCAGAGGTGGTTTTAGCTTATACACAGATGCATCGAGATGTCCTCAATCTGGAGATACAGGAATTGGGTGGATCCCGACTTCGCCTACTGACTTTGTCATCTTGGCAGGGTCCTTTGCAATTGGACGTTCATCGTCGGTTGAAATGGCAGAAGGTATGGCTATTTTGAGTGCAGTCCAATGGTGTACAAGCAGCTCAATCGACCATGTTTTCTCTGATTCACGAATTGCTATGGAGACTTTGAATGACCCTTGCATATTTGCAGCGATTTAGAACCTATTGTTTTTTATATTAAGGCTGCTTTTAGGGAGCAGGATCCCTCTGATTACTGGTATATCCCCAAAGACTGTAATGTTAGAGCTCATATCCTTGCTAGAATGGCTCTGCGAGAATATCGCAATTGTACTTGGGAATATCCGTCTGTAAGGCTTTTTGAAGATATTGATAATATATTATGTCATACTTTGAAAAAAAAATAAAAAACTTTCACGCTTCGCTTTACATTCTCTCTCACTCTCTCACTCTCTCACTCTCACACTCTTGGTGAGTACAGATCATGAGGACCAATTGACTAATAAACAAGCCTCCAACTCTTTCAATAGCCCCTTGTTAGCACAAAAAGTGAAGCATTAATATGTCAACATGGGCTCATAGAAGTTGCGCAAATTCTTGTTTTTGTCAATAGATGTTGAGATGCACTCGATGCCTAAAGTAAGTGTAGTTCAAAGTATGAGTTACTTTTGTCAATTATTTACAAAATAAATTGACAAAAGCAATCTTTTTTTTTCTATAAAATGAATGAGCAGCTCTTAAATCCAAAAAAAAAAAGAGCCTTTCAATTATGTTCATCTACATTAAATTGAGCAAAATAGAAGAGTTTGATCGGTACAGTTGATCCTAACAAACTTAGGATTGGATTGAGGTTTTTTTGTTGTTGCAGGAGGCGAGTGTCTTCCGTATAAATTATTATAGCATAAGTAGTTGCTGGAAATGTGCATAGAATTAGTGGCATCTAGATGTATCTTGATAGTTCTAATAATGCAAGACAAGAAAGACAATGGAGAATTGGAAAGTACATCAACCACTAGTTAGGGTCGCCTAAGAAAACGTTGTCGCTCAAGTAACAAATGTAAATCTGCTTGCATGTGCGTGAGTCATATATCATGTAATCTGGAATTCAGAATCGATGCCTCTACAGTTTTGATTTTTTTCTTGCTTAGGTGTTTGACTTCTTCCAATATATGTAGCCTAATTTCCTTATTAAAGAAAAACTACATGGAAATTAATAATCATACGATGGCCCCAATAATGCATGGCAACTTTGCCGAGGTTCTAGATTATTCATAGTCACCTCTATTCCCTGTTGCCTAGATTGTCCTATTTCAGGCCAGGATGTTGTAGCTTGGTAACTTCTCATGTAAATTCATGTAAATTGACGTTGTTGCTGTTGGGTGTTGGGATAGGTGTTAGGGACTTCATGTAACAAGTATGAGAGTCCTTAAGGCAATAAGATAGCCTATGTGTGGCAAAAACCCAGAATTCGAAGTGCAGAATTCTAGGTTCTGCTGTACATAGCGCGCTACGTAGAAAATCTAGCGTGCTGATATTAATTAGCGCGCTAGGCAGTCGAGGTAGCGGCTGATTTTTAGTACTGGCTGGGTAATTAGCGCGCTACCTCGACTGTTTAGTGCGCTAATTTACAGATCTAGCACGTTAGCGCGCTAATTTCTCAACCAGTACTAAAAATCAGCCAAGTCCAAAAATGGTCTAAACACTATAAATGGGTTCAAACACACTCTTACACTTGTCAAACAACTCCAGGGGACTAAGCGGAGATCTCGAGAGTTTGGGAACGCATTTCGGAGTGTCGAGCTATTCATTTATTGTACAAGATGAAAAGTAGGGATTATTTAGTGTCCATTGCACTGATAGATAGAGATGCGCGGACTTCACATTCTATTTCATGGTCTATCGGGGTTCCGAGATTTGGAATTCACTTTGAAAAGTACACTTTATCTAGTGTCCATTGCAAGAGCACACGGGGACATGAGTTATAGGACTCGGGATGGTCGGCAAGAATGATAATGATGTTGTATAAGTGTAGAGATGTTGTATACTCCGTTATTTGTGTAAGATATGTTGAGCACATCTCCATATAGTAGTGAAAAATGTTTGGTGATAGGTTCTCACCGCCGACGGACGTAGATCATCTCGACTTAGCATGTGTCAGTTTCTACAACTTTAAATGTGGTATTTACTTGCCTTACTTGTTTCAGTAATTTATTTCGCTACTTTATGTTTTTAAATATCATTCGTTTATTTTGGATACTATACTCATCGTCTAGTTTGTGACGGTGGGTGTAGGTCCATCGAGCAGCAGCAGACCAGGGAAGGAGTAGATCGACGATTTTCTCTGAGCATTTCGGCGATTCTTCTATCTCATCATGTATGACTCGACTTTTGTTGTATTATTGTTGTACATTGGGTTGAGTGAAAAGTTTCAAATTTATCCATGCACGTGATGCTGTATTTTCCTGGTTTTCCATACTTAGGATTTTGAATAATGAAAACTTCCGCATAATCGTTAAAACATGTACTTTTAATTAACTCTGAAATTTAATATAATATCTGACCATGTGTTTTGAGGAATATAGAGACGAAAGGCTTACTAATACGTAATTAAGTCTTATATGGTTAAGATTAAGGCTTGATTACATGATTAGGCCGAGCGGTGCCATGTTTTAGTAGTTGGGTC
Organism: Stephania yunnanensis; assembly: GCA_039657365.1. NCBI lineage: Eukaryota > Viridiplantae > Streptophyta > Magnoliopsida > Ranunculales > Menispermaceae > Stephania > Stephania yunnanensis. The sequence goes on along the minus strand of CM077586.1, from coordinate 3,259,302 downwards.
CGTCACATGAGGTCTGTGGTGCCAGCTCAGCGCCAGCCAAGTGTGATTTTTTGGGTGTTATTTGGTCCTTTTTTCATCCGTTTCTTCACACCAATTCGCACCAAAACACATTTTGGTGGATAGACACTAAATCACTTAGTTTTCTATAAATTAAAGGGATCTAGTACGTACTAAACACATTGAGCAACATTGAAAGATTGAGACACATTGAAACACAATTTTTTTTTAAGTCAAAGTGTGTTTTTTGAGTTTATAGCATCATTCTCTCAAAAGTTCTTCAAAGAGTGTTCTTGGTTGGAGTTGTGTTACACACATTATCCAACAATCATTAGAGACTTGATTGTATCCTGAAGTCAAGATTCGATTTTCCCATTATGTATACGAGATATCGACCGGTGAGAGAAATCTTGTCTAAAAAAAGAACGATTACGTGCCTCAAGTCTTTGTTTGGTTCTTCCATTCTCATCTTGTAATTTTTCGTTCGAATATTTTGTTCCAACAATTTTTAGACAAGATTTTCTACTCCAATAGTTCGGATGGAATTTAGATGATACATTGAAGGGATCGACAACAGCTATGGGTATGTTAAACCTACTGTTTGAAGTTTGTGATCTAGCGAGAATCTTTGTCAGATATTAATGCATACGGTCAAATCTATGGTATGAGACTTTCATATTTATTTATTTATTTTGGCGATCATGTTGAAGACACAATAAGATTTGTGTTTTATAACCATGAGTGTCTTAATAAATTGACATGAAAGAACTCAATTTTCATAGTGGGAAAAGTCATACACACTGAAAAGATGGATGCTGTTATTTTATTTTGTTTAAGTCGATCGAGAAAGAAGAACTTTATGATGCATGTGATCGATTGGATGTTGTTCCAATAGTAGACATCCATGAAATGTTTACTATGAGTTTTACAAGAAAATAACTTAGTGCACACATGTACAAGGTACATAAGATTTTTCAAAGGTACAGAGTGTGGTATGTAATTTGCACTGGATTATTGATGATGATGCACGTGTACGAAGTATATAATAATATACCATACAAATGAACATTGAATGCATGATGATGAATGTATATAATGACTTCACTTGCATGCCCTGAGGTATCTTATAATTATTCACTAAAATAAGACAAGGCATATACTAAACAATTGTATATGTAATGGCAGTGCAATATTGGAAAATTATGAATCATTGAATTTGTTGCGTTTTTCTGAATATTTGATTATAGTCAAAGTATATATGGATGAAGATTCTATTCTCGGATATCTAGAAGAATCTTTACACATTTTCTTCTAATGGCATCTATATATATTAAGATTAAATTTCATTTTGGTGGCATCGATATAATTGAAATTAATATGATTCATAAGTTTTTGAGGATGATAGATAATTAATTATCTTATACAAACTAATGATGTGCCTTATATTAAGGATAGTGCATAAATCTATGGATATATTTGATATATAGTTTGTGCAATAAATGCTTATGAAATCATATTATGAGAATCTAGAAGATTTGTGTCGAGATTCTTCTAATGAGAATAGTCATAGAATCTAGAAGATTTGGTTTCAAAATCTTCTAATGAACAATGAATCCTCCTACTAAGAATGATAAAGTAAAGAGACGAAGAAGACAAAAAGATGGATAAATTTTTGTGTCTAGATTAATTTATTTGGTTGAAAGAAACATACAAGAAATGAAGGAACAAATGAGATTTGTCCTTAATTTGAAATGTAATCATGTTTCGTTTCAACATAATTTTTCATCAAGGGATGCTTTGGCTTTTTTCGGAAAGAAGCGATTAGTGATGAAATGATCAATTCAATTCTATTGAATTAAACTTGAGTTTTATTGATCTCTTACTAAGATCAAAGAGCATATGAGTATTCAAAGGGAATTAAATGCCAATAGAACTATAAATAATAAGTTCAAGGCTTGTTTCGTGGCTAAGGGCTACAAACAAAAATACTGCATTGATTACTTTGATACTCGTGTATGTTTTGCAATACATCCATTTGGGTGTTAATGCGCTAGAAAGAACGGTTGTTTCTTGAGGGCTCAAAGAAACATAGATTCAAAGTTGAATCAAAACTTAATGCCCTAGCAAATGTAAGGAATCAGAATGACGTAGAAAATTATTAATAGGAAATACCATTATGGAACAAGTCATGTCCAAATATAGTGATCAATTGTGATAACAAGGGAATGTTTATAATGTCGAGAGCAAGGCTTATAATGGAAGTCTAGACATATAAGTCTATGACATAATCTTTTGAAACAATTACTCAAAAATGGGGTTGTCACAATTGATTATGTGGACTCTAACAAGAATTTAGCGGATCCATTAACAAAGGGTCTTGTTATAGATATGATATCTCAGACATCAAAAGGAATGGACTTAGGTTTGCTTAATTCGATCATCACTTGATGGAAACCCAACTTAATTCTTGAAAATACAAAATAAGTTCAATGTGGTATTAACAAGTCAAGTGAAGATTACGGATCACTAGAAAAATTATATTATAAAAAGTAAGTTCTTGGTTCTAGTGTTGGTTCTGCATGACAGAGGTTGACAATTGGGTCTTAATAAGTCGAATAGCGACTCGCAGATTCACTTAAGTAGACTTACCTATATAGGTGTAGAAGTGTGGCCACTTCTTATAAGCCTAACCGACTCTAGAGCACTCAAAAAAGACAAGATTTGCACAAGGCCATAATGTGCAATCAATAGAACACTCTTACTTGCAAGAAATTGATATGTGTAATATTTCCGATTTTGTCACAAGGGTTCTTGGTTCAAGATACGTTCACCATATTACCTTATGAAACTTTGAAGTGTTTGCACTAAGTGAGAAGTTCAAGTCAAAAAGACACTTTGCAATTATGTATCGATTTTGGAATGATGCTATATGTTTTTAGTCATTTTTATTTCTTAAGTGTAATTTTCAATTTATATGTCCATATAATTTGAAAATGGAGGGGAAATTTTTAGATTTTAAAAAAAGGTTGCTTGTTTCTAGCGCTGAGCCTGGCGCTGTGGCGCCAGCTCAGCGCATTGCCAACCACTTAGAATGAAAAGGTGCGAATTTTCGGGTGTTATTTGGTCTGTTTTTTGTCCCTTTTTTCGCACCGATTCGCATCAAAACTCACCTCTTGGTGGATAGACACTAAATCTCTTAATTTTTTTTTATAAATTAAAGGGATCTAATGCGTACTAAACACATCGAGTAACATTGAAAGATTGAGACACATTTATACACAAATTTTTTTTCAATCAAAGTGTATTTTTTTATTTCATGACACCATTCTCTCAAAAGTTCTTCAAAAGTGTTCTTGGTTGAAGTTGTGTTACACGCACATCATCCAACAACCATTAGAGACTTGATTGTATCGTGAATGCAAATTTCGATTTTTCCATTATATATCCGCGGTTTCGACCGATAAGGAGAAATTGTCTAAAAGAGATGGATTACGCGCCTCAAATCTTTTTTTTGGTTCTTCCATTCTCATCTTGTGATTCTTCGTCCGAAGATTTTGTTCCGACACATTAACCATTACCGCTTCTAGGCTAACATTATTATACGGTACTATTAATCATTGTGGTGGCAATTTGTTCTTGTTTTCCTTAAAAAAAAAAAAAATGGTATATGCTAAGATTATATTTGGATTTCTATCCGACGGTCTACTTCCATCAATTGCATTTAATCGAGCACGATGGAAAAGTTTGATCCATATAGTCGATCCCAGTTAATTTGTGACTGAGCCTATGTTGTTGTTGTTGTTGTTGAGTCTGCTTCCAGTCAGAACTTTTTAATGGTATGCTAAGATTATATTAGCCAAGTCTTTGTACTATATGTTTACGATGAAATTAATGGAGTAACCATTTGGTTGACAAGGAATGACTAAAATTTGCCAAATTTCCTTCGCAAGATTTTTTTTTATTTTTATTTTTTATTTTTGGTTAAAGCTTGGAGTAATAAACAGGCCACCAACTCTTTTTTAATAACCCTTTGCTGCCACAAAAAGGAAGACATTAATATGTCAGCGTGTAGAAGTTGTGCAAATTCCTATTTTTGTCAATAAATGTCTAGATGCACTTAGTGCTTAAAGTAAGTGTCTAAAGTGAGTTACTTTTGCATTGACAAAAAACAATTATTTACTAACTAAATTTACATCAGCAATCTTTTTTTCTTCTATAAAATGAATGAGTAGCTCATAAACCTAAAAAAAGAGTCTTTCAATTATATTCAGCAGCACTAAATCAAGCAAAATAGAAGAGTTTGTTTGTGCAGTTGATCCTAACTAACTTAGGAGTGAGGGTTTCTTGTTGTTGTAGAGGTGATTGCTAGAAATGTGCATAGAATAAGTGGCATCTAGATGTATCTAATAATGCAAGACAATGAAGAATTGGAAAGTACAGCCAACCACTACTTTGGGTCGCCTAAGAAAACATTGTTACCCAAGTCACAAATGTAAATCTGCTTGCATGTGCATGAGTCTTATATTATGTAATCTGGAATTCAGAATCAATGCCTCTCTACAATTTTGATTTTTTTTTTCTTGCTTAGGAGCTCGATTTCCACCAATATGAGCTTAATTTCCTTACTAAAGGAAAACTATAAGTGTTGTAGAAACTCTTTGTTCGTGTGCTCTTGCTTTCTCTAGCATGGCTGCAACAACATTCATGCAACTTTCTCTCTTTCTGCTCTTGGGATTTCTCGGTCCTTACGCTAATGCCGGTCGCGCTAGTTGCGTGGCAGCTGAAAGAAGGGCACTTCTCAGCTTCAAAAATGGCCTCAAGGACCCTTCTAACAGACTTGCTTCTTGGCAAGGTGAGGATTGTTGGAACAATTAATTACATTATTTAATTGTTTATAATTTGAATGGAAATTATGTGAAAAGGTGTTTAATTATGTAAAGGGACATGAGATACTAAAAGGTGTATCTATTCACTAAAAGGCATGTCTTTCGTAATAAACACATCTATTCACTAAGATGCATGTCTTTTCTAATATACACATCAAAGTCTATATATATTCACAAGATGGATTGTTTTCAAAAAGAATTGTAATAGAGTTAGAAAGTTAGGAAAATGAGTCAAAAAATAATTTTCCTTCTCTTTTCATGGTTTTGGGTTAGAGAGAGTGGTGAATCATTATATTGGTTCCCAGACTAATGATTTGAAGTGCTAAACTCATTAGTATGATCGTTGTATCTTGGGGAGACTATCGTCATTAGACCGCAAGCACTAGAGAGGGACGCAATTAGTCTTCAGGACATTGAGTATAACTCAAGCCCTGATCAACTATATTATGTTTTTAATTCTATCACGCATCAAAGTTTTCTAAAATCCCAACAACAAGGATTGCTGTGAATGGAAATATGTTCATTGCAACAACATATCTGGTCATGTCGAGAAGCTCGACCTTAGGAATCCATTGGATTACGATGCATACGAAGGCGCCGCTCTTGGAGGCAAGGTAAAACCTTCTCTGATGGAATTGAAGTATTTGGAGTACTTAGATTTGAGTGGGAATTGCTTTAGAGGTTCTCAAATGCCCATGTTCTTTGGCTCACTAAACCAGTTGAGGCATCTCTATTTATCAGATACTTGTTTTGGTGGCCAAATTCCTCCTCAGCTAGGAAACCTTCGGTGGATTTCTGGCCTCGCTTCGCTGAAACACCTTAACATGGACTATGTGAACCTCAGTAAAGCATCTTCTGATGATCACTGGTTGTTACATGTTAATAAGCTCTCTTCCTTAACTGAGTTACACTTAACAAATAGTCTTCTTCAGGGCTCTCTCACTCTTTCTTTCACTAACTTGACACATCTTTCGTTCCTCGACCTCTCCGGCAACCTCTTCGAAGCTTTAGTGCTTAATCCATTTGTCAAACTTGACAGCCTTGTTACTCTTAATCTAAATTTGAACAAGTTCAAAGGTTCAATTCCTGATGCTTTGGCCAATCTAACATCCATTCAGCAACTCGATCTCAGCGCAAATGGTCTTGGAGGTCCAATCCCAGACATATTTGTGAAGATGACTTCTCTCCACGCCCTTAATTTAGGATCAAACATAAACCTCGTCGGCGGGTTGCCAAAAAGCTTGGGAGGACTTTGCCAGTTGAACACACTAGATTTATCTGAAAATAGCATGTCAGGTGGGATTTCTGTATTTGCAAAACAACAATCTCACTGGACCTTTACCAGATTCACTAGGCCATCTTAAGAGCTTAACTAATATTAAGCTTGGTGGGAACAAAATGCATGGACTGTTGGGGTTAATCAACAAGAAAGTAACCCCTTTAACTCGAGAGACAGATGAATAAAATCCACTAAGCCACGAACAATGCACCAAATCAATCACACCACAAAGAACACAAGATTTAACGTGGAAAATCCTCTAAATCAGAGGGAAAAAACCACGGGCCAAACTCCGAATAAATCCACTATATGAATAAAGAGTACAAGATATCTCAATCGCTTGAGATTCACTAACAATGGAGTAATACAAAAATATCTCTTCCAAAAACTTAGATGATCACACTAAGAACGAAGAAAAAACTACCCCAATTGTATCAAACCTCTTTGCACCTATTTTCTTGAACACCAAGAAATCACCAAAGACTTCGCCGCGAGTCTTTAGATTCAAGATCTTGATGTACCCTTTCTTGATCACCAAGAAACCACCAAAGACTTCACCGCGAGATTCAAGATCTTGATGTACCCTTTCTTGATCACCAAGAAACCACCAAAGACTTCACCGCGAGTCTTCAGATTCAAGATCTTGATGTACCTTTAATGTAGAGAGAAGAAAAATAGAGAGATTGCACACTTCAACTCGAGTGCACACACCAATCGGTCACCAAGTCTAACTCTCAAAGTCGACTTTCCAATGCTTGTATATCTCTCTACCAAAATCCTATTCCAACTCCAATTCTCTTTCCTATTTTCTCTCTCCAAGATTCCTATTCCAACTCCAATTCGTTGCATGTGTTGGACTTTCTATTTTTTGTGTGTGTGTGGCCCACACAAAAACCAACAATCTCCCCCTCCAACACATGGGGAGATCTCAATCATATTTGATGCTCGATAACAACTCAGCCCCACCAACTTGGTGCAGGACTGATGCTTCTCACGAGTCACCACCTTCGTCAACATATCAGTTAGATTCTTGTCAGCGAGAATCTGAACTTTCTGGAAGCTCTCTGGCTCCCCCTCTTCTGTAATTGTAACATAATTAGAACTGGGGTACCTAGTAGAAGGAAGCAACCCTCTCTTTGACCTTCTAAGTGAAGGTTCAACTAAAGCTGTTGGTGGAGGAATTTGCTCCCCCTGCTCAGCATCATCAACTGGTTCTGGCACATCAACCCCATGTTCTTCAAATGAGTCTCCCTCATGTGTGGCATCAGTAATGGAAGAAGACTCCAATCCAGAAACATCATCATCATCAACTATGATTTTCTTTGATGTCTTCAAATCTGCTATGGTCTCATATTCATGAAAGGCCACATCCCTGGACCTGACAATCTTTTTCTTCTCTGGATCCCATAACCTATAACCAAACTCTGCATCTCCAAATCCCAAGAGGATACACGAATGCAGTTCTATCATCAAGTTTCTATCTCGCTCCTTAGACACATGCATAAATGCCTTGCATCCAAACACCTTCAAGTGAGAGTAAGTAACATCTTTCCCAGCACCAAACTCTCTCTGGGAACATCAAACTCCAATGGTGCTGAAGGAGAGCGATTCATCAAGTAGCAAGCAATCCTGAGAGCCTCACCCCAAAACGACTTGGGCAACTTAGCCATTTTTAACATACATCTGACTTTATCAAGGATGGTTCTGTTTGTTCTTTCAAAGAACACCATTATGTTGAGGAGTACCTAACAGCCTTTCTCATGTCTGATTCCATGTTCTGAGCAATAATTCTCGAACTCCTTTGAAGTGTATTCTCCCCCGTTATCACTACGAAGGCACTTCAAAGATGCGCATTTTTCTCGTTCCACCATCATATGAAACTTCTTGAGGTACTCTAGAACCTGACATTTTGTTCTCAACACAAACACCCAAACCTTCCGTGAAGCATCATCAATAAAAGTAACAAAGTATCTGCCACCTCCCATAGTTTCCACATCAATGGGACCACAAACATCAGAGTATACTAACTCAAGTAAATTTCTTTTTCTTTCAGATGATGAAGAAAAAGAAACTCTATGTTGCTTACCGAATAAGCAATCATCACAAGGGTTCAAATATTTACCTTGGCAAAGGGAATGTGAGACTTCTTTGCCAACACCTGCAACCCTTTCTCACTCGAGTGACCTAGCCGCCTATGCCACGTATCCGGTGAAGAATCATCTTCAATTGCGTTCAGGTCACCTCTGACGGTCTTCAATTGAGTCTTGTAAAATGTATAGCTCAATTTTCCTTTAGCAACAACAATTGAGCCTTTGGTGAGTTTCCACTCCTTGCCCCCAAAGATGTTGTAGTAACCATCTAGGTCCAAAGCATGAGTAGAAAACAAATTCGACGCAGATCCGAACATGTCGCACATCTTTCGAGAATTACCGTGCAACCCATGTTTGTCTCGCACACGACATCTCCAATGCCAACTATATCTCGCAAAATCGTTGTTTCCCATCTTTGCCTTGCCAAAATTCCCCGCTCGATAAACAGAGAAGAAATCCTTCCTCGGAGTAGCATGGAAGGATGTTTGCGGAATCAACAACCCATTCACTATCTGTATTAGTGACATGACCTTGATCCTCAACTAAAGAAAGCACAACCAAGTCTTCAATTGCATCTGATATAGCAGCCGTAGTATTATGATCATTCGCTTTATTTTGATTTTTCTCATCATTCTGTTCTCTTTTCCACACTTTACAATTTTTCTTTATGTGTCCTTCCTTGCCACAATGATAACAAGAGAATTTTCCTTTTCCTTGAGACTTGCCTCTAGATTTACTCCGCCCCCTTGGACCTCTAAACTGACTTCTGCCTCTATGTTCTGCGCAAAGAGTAACAAGCTTGTGAAGTTTCAATGCCTTTATCCTTTCTCCTAGTCTCCTCGTCAAAGAGACTATCCCGCACTATGGATGAAGACAAGACACCACCTGGAGCAGAATTACTTAGAGACACCACCAAGGTTTCCCGGCTTTCTGGCAACGAGCTCAAGAGTAAAAGTGCTTGTAACTCATCCTCACGCACAATCTTCATAGCACTTAATTGATTGATCAATGCTTCGAAATCATTCAAGTGCTCTATCATCGACCGCCCATCTTTGTACTTCATATTAACAAGCCTTCTAATTAGAGAAGCCTTGTTCTGAGCCCCCTACCTCTTACACATATTCTGCAATTTTCTCCACAACTCCTGTGCATCAACCTTTTTGCTGACATGGTGATAAATACTGAGATCGATCCACTTTCGAATAGTCCCATCATCTTTTCTGGTAACTTCCTCCAATTAACATCGATATTTTATCTCGGCTTGTTTTGTCCAAATTCAATTGGATCAAATAAATCCTTGCAATAAAGATGATCTTCCATCATCGGTTGCCAAATTGAATAATTCGTAGCCGTCAACTTGACCATATTGCTTGATTTATCATCATCATCCACCATCTTGATTCCCACAAAGATTCTCGGAACACGAACTAACCGCGGCTCTGATACCACTTGTTGGGGTTAATCAACAAGAAAGTAACCCCTTTAACTCGAGAGACAGATGAATAAAATCCACTAAGCCACGAACAATGCACCAAATCAATCACACCACAAAGAACACAAGATTTAACGTGGAAAACCCTCTAAATCAGAGGGAAAAAACCACGGGCCAAACTCCGAATAAATCCACTATATGAATAAAGAGTACAAGATATCTCAATCGCTTGAGATTCACTAACAATGGAGTAATACAAAAATATCTCTTCCAAAAACTTAGATGATCACACTAAGAACGAAGAAAAAACTACCCCAATTGTATCAAACCTCTTTGCACCTATTTTCTTGAACACCAAGAAATCACCAAAGACTTCGCCGCGAGTCTTTAGATTCAAGATCTTGATGTACCCTTTCTTGATCACCAAGAAACCACCAAAGACTTCACCGCGAGTCTTTAGATTCAAGATCTTGATGTACCCTTTCTTGATCACCAAGAAACCGCCAAAGACTTCACCGCGAGTCTTCAGATTCAAGATCTTGATGTACCTTCAATGTAGAGAGAAGAAAACTAGAGAGATTGCACACTTCAACTCGAGTGCGCACACCAATCGGTCACCAAGTCTAACTCTCAAAGTCGACTTTCCAATGCTTGTATATCTCTCTACCAAAATCCTATTCCAACTCCAATTCTCTTTCCTATTTTCTCTCTCCAAGATTCCTATTCCAACTCCAATTCGTTGCATGTGATGGACACATTCCTATGTATCTAGGAAGGCTTTCGCGGTTGGAGGAGTACGAAATCAATGGAAACTCATGGGAGGAAGCGATATCATAAGCTAACTTTGCGACCCTAAAAAATCTTAAGCGTCGAATTCCTCAAGAGTTTTGCAATCTTTCTTCGCTTCGGATATTAGACCTTGCACACAATGAACTCTCTGGAGCCATCCCACATTGTTTTGGTAATCTCAGCAGCATGATCATGGTTGCACCGGTGAACCAATTTTCGGTAAACACTTCTTCAATAAGTGAGCAGATAGTATATGTGGATGATGTTACTCTTAGTGTCATTAAAGGAAGAGAACTAGAATATGATACAAATCTTAGATTCCTAGCGAGCATAGACCTTTCATGTAATTAAGTATCTTAAACTTGTCATTCCTTACAGAAAAATCTTGAGATGATAGGATCTTTGCGACGATTGGAATCGCTGGACTTGTCGAGAAACCAACTCTCTGGGAAATTCCTTCTAGCATCTCTAACTTAACTTCCTTGAATCATTTGAACTTGTCATACAATGAATTGGTTGGGAGAATTCCATCTGGGAATCAACTCAGAGCGCTTGAGGATCCGTCTATCTACGAGGGGAATTCGAAACTTTGTGGATTGCCACTCTCATTAAAGTGCCAAGATAATGAGACTCATGATCATGCTCCAAATCATGTTAATGAGGACATTGAAGAAGATGAAGAAGGATTTGAGTTAAAGTGGTTTTTTGTTAGCATGGCAGTGGGATTTGTAGTTGGTTATTTTGGTTTACTTGGCACTTTATGGGTCAAGAAGGGATGGAGGAATGCATGCTCTATGTACTTGGAAGGTATAATAGACAGAGTGCAGTTGCTATGGAGAAATTAATTAAACCTCATATATGAGATTATATATAGTTATTATGTTTTATATAAGATTTAAGGTCAATCTTTGTTATGTGATATATATATACATATCTAATCTTTGTTAGGATATATATACACATATATATGTATGTATGTATGTATTTGGACTTGCGGTTTTTCTTTTTCTTTTTTTTTTTTTTTTTTTCCTAATGTTCATTGTAAAAAAATATAACAAATCAATAATATTCTTGTTCCTTGTCATGGAGGAACACTTGGGTGAAGAAACTTCATAGGCCTACTTCATTTTTTTATTTTTTTTTTTTATTTTTTTTGTAATCACAACATTAAATAGTGTAAAGTTGAAATATTTCATAAGCCTTTTTTTTTATCAATCTAATTTGAGATTGAGACTTAGTCATTTTTTTTTCATGGGGGCTAGCGGCTAGCGTTTCCATCTTAAAACAAAATACTCATTTTGAGATAGACACTTTCGAAACCCTAAAAGAGAGAAACCGACCAACACAAAATCTTCAGAAAATTGGCCCAAATGGCATCGTTGAAGGTCTCGTTTTTCGGAACATTAGGTATAGTAACTTGTCGATTTGCAGCTGCATGTGTGACCGTCAACAAACAAGATGAAAACCAGAAATCTTCGAGATCAAAGTGAGGAAAACACCTCACACAGCTCCATAAAACTCAAAATATTGAGTTTGCTTCTCAGATCTGATACACAAACCTCACACAGCTCACAAGCTCATGAGCTCACAATTTGTAGATATGAATCACAGATCGACAAACAACAAAGAAGAAACCTAGGGTTTGAATCGAGCTCACACTGCTCTGATACCATGAACAATCATCAAAGCAAAACATGTTTTTTTATTAATCACCAAAAATTGATTTACATGACACACTTGTTTCACCTTATACAATGGTGTATGTGTCTAAGCTCTCAACACTCACTTGGGTCACACATGCACGTGACCTCAAGTTATCTAACTCACACACAAACAATTACAACAGTAACAGTAAAAAGAAAAACAATAACAAAACAATACGTACAACACAGTAACAAAGTAAAGAACAATACTTACTACACTTATTTATCGCAGTAAATTAAACCTCGAAAAGATATTATCATCCTGGATCCGATGCCGCTAGGTCGAAGGTTCAAGCATGCTGTGCATTGCGGTTTCTTCCCAATCTGAAACTTCTTGCCTTCACTACCACACAGACGGGATTATTGTCATGTCGTCTATAAACCGAAAGAAAGCGTACCTCCACGACTTCTTTAATAACAAAGAGCCGCAGACGCTCCAAAATCCTACAACAAAACCAATTGACATGCTTATGAAAAATGGCAGCCAACCTTCTTTGTCTTCTTCATGATCTAGGTCGTGGATGTCAGGATGAGTTGCGCAATCTTTCAGTGGAGCACCGCAGAGTCCAGGATTTCCAGCGTAAATGGATGGATCTGGTAGCGTTTGGAGTTGGTTGCCAGATGGGATTCTTCCAGATAAATTGTTGTTTGACAGGTTCAGGTGATTCAAGGAACTCAAAGCGGAAATGCTTGGTGGAATTGAGCCTGATAATTGGTTTCTTGATAGATCAAGCACTTCTAATCTTTGCATAGAGCCGATCTTCTCTGGAATCCTTCCTGTCAACTGATTCATAGACAAATTCAAGATACTTAATCCCAAGAGCCCTGTTATCTCTGTAGGTATCTCTCTGGAAAAAGCATTATGTGAAAGGTCTATGCACTTCAGAAATACAAGAGTCCCATTATATTCCAGTTCAATTCCTTTAGTAATCCACACATTCACTTGGTCTACAAAGTCGTGACTCTCAATTTCCATAGGAATTATTGAGAATGGGTTGGTTGGATCGACAGTGGCCATTCCACTAAAATTGCCAAAGCAATGAGGGATGGTACCGGACAACCCATTGTGTGCAAGGTCCAAGATTCGAAGGGAATGAAGAAGACAGTGGTGTTCATGGATGAAACCACTGAATGAATTGGACCGCAAACGAAGAATCTCTAGGTATGGAAGCCTTTTCCCCATCCACATTGGCAGATTGCCAGAGAAGCTATTCTCACCAAGATCAATTACACGCAAGGGACCCACTGTTTTCAGGTTGGGGGGAAGATTACCTGAAAAACTATTTTTGCTCAAACTCAAGATTGAAAGCCGAGTGCGGACCAAATGGAAATGGGAACCTTTGCCAGGCATTGTGTGGTTGTTTGATAGATCTATTACTTCCAAAGACTGTAGATCCTTCCAACATTCTTGCGGTAGTTCTCCGGATAAATTGTTGCTTGAAAGACTAACGGCTTTCAAAGGTTTAAGATTGCATATGGATGAAGGGATGCTACCTTCTATCAAGTTATTCGAAAGGATTAGAAATAGCAAATTTGGCATTGTTTCATTTATGTTCAATGGAATAGTTCCACTAAACAAATTGCCTCTAAGATTTAATACAGCAATCTTAGTGGACTTTAAACCATTTCTTAATTCAAGTGGAACCTTGCCGCTAATTTGGTTATTGGAAAGGTCCAAGACTTGAAGACTTGGATATATTTTTGGAAACCAATTAGGAATCTTATCTGAGATTCCAATGTTTTCAAGCACGATGATGCCGAGTCGATTTAGATTCCGAAGCCATGAAGGGAAAAGAGGACCTAATTGACAATTAGTCGATCAAGGTGAAAAGTTTAGTGAAAGGACAAACCCAGTTGGAACTCAAATTGATAAACAAGGGTTTGGGAGGTTTTTCATCAAAGCTGATATACAAACCTATTAGATTTGCAAGGTTGGCAAAGTGATCTTCAGTTAATTCACCGTCCCAAGCATTGAGAGAGAGATCCAGAGACTCCTCCAGCTTCGAGAGAGCTGCCCCAAAGACTTGGGAATGGCCCCATTCATGCTAGTTTCCGAAAGATAAAGAATTCTCAAGCTTTTTAGATTCCCTATCGAGTAAGGCAAATTACCCTAGATAAGTTTTGTTCCCTGTTCTAGATCAAGAGTCTCTAATAAGCTATTTGGTCGACACAAAGATATGCCATTCACAAACTCTGTTATCTCGCCACTTATATTGTTTCCTGATAGAGACAACTCCTTCAACTTGCAAAACGCACCGAAACTCAATGGAATTGGTCCTTCAAGGTGATTATCTTCGAGGTCAAGACACTCGAGAGAAGTGAAGTTTGCCAAAACATCAGGAATGGGACCTGTGAGATCATTGAACCCCAAACGAAGAGTTTTGAGAGAAGTCTTCTGCTCGATAGCTTTAGGAATGGGACCCTGAATCTCAGTCCAACTGAGATCAAGACTTTGAAGAGCAGTGAAATTGAGAATAGCTTTAAAAAAGAAACCTCCAAAATAGTTGAAGCTGAGATCAAGGACTGAGAGTGTGGTGGTGAAATTAGTCATGAGAGGAAAAGAAGAAAGTTTACAACCGGACAAATGTAACTCTGACAAAGAGTGCAGCCTGTTTATGTATTGCAATGATTCACCTGTTTTACTAAGATCCGACCCACTCAAGCCTAGGTATTCCAGTGAAGTGAGATGGGACAAAAATTGAAGTTCCTGTATAGAGAAACGATTATATGAAAGATCGAGGTGATGCAAGTGTGAGAGGTTTCCCAATTGTTGGGGAATTCTTCCTTCAAAGTAATTCCCAGAAAGATCGAGGTACCTCAACTCCTTGGCTGAGCCTATGAACTGATCCGGAATGCTTGCGGAATGCGTTGTCACTCAAGTCCAAGTACTTCAAATGTTTCAACTGAGCCAAAGCAGGACTTATCCCGCCACTTAGTTCTGTGGCTTGTGCCGTGTCCTTTATAGTATTAAGATCGAGCTCCTCCACATAACCGGTGACGTTGTTGCAACCTACGCCGTGCCATTTGCAACAGTCTTCATTGTCTAGTCGCCATGAAGAGAGCCTGTTTGAAGGGTCTTCCACGCCTTTCTTAAAGTCTAGTAACGCCAACCTTTCAATGGAGTGACAATTACCAACTTTGTGATCATCACTGCATGAGCAAAGCTTGGCTGTTTGGAGGTAGGGACCGAGAAACAGGACTAGAAAGGAAAGGAGGATGGCAGATTGGATGGAAGGAATGGCCATGTTTACTTTGCAAACTATTGATCTGTAGTTGTTGTAGTTCATATATTATGAATTATATGCACATATATATATATATATAAAGCCCAGTGAATAGTACAGCAACTCGTTTGAAGTAATTGCGTGTGTGTTGGGTAGACGTGACTTATTTAATTGCTCAGACTTGACTTAGTTTTTTTCTTTTTTGGTAATCTTGACTTAATTAATTGCTCCCGCATGTATTGCATATGTAGCTAATACATATATCGAAAAAATGTTAATAAATTATTTTCCTTAATTAATACGAAGGCCTCTATCTTGGATACTTTCTCAAATTAAAAAGGGCATCCATTTGAAAAGAAATTTCGAAAATTGGTATATTTTTGTACATATTAAGGAATTACATGTTTTCAGCATTGGCTAAGGACTGTCCAAAATATTTAGGCCTTGTTTGGTTAGAGGTGAAGTTACATGAGTTGGAAACTAATTATGTTTAGTTGCCCAACTTTTCTGCAAGTTATCTCTCAACTTACACCTTAAGGTGTGAGAAATTTCCCCACCACCCCTCCTAGGGAGTTATCTCCCGAGAGTTGTAGACACAATTACCCCTCATTAATGATTTATTTATTACCATCTCTCTCTTGTTTGGATGTTGTTTATGTCAATTTATATTTTTTATTGTTTAAAAATTTCAAACTTCGTAACAAGTTTAAAATTGAACCAAATATGAAAATATTAATTCCAAGTAGATAACTCTCAACTAACATTGTATGTTAGCAAAAACGAATCAAACGAGGCCTTAAAGACCAGAGCAAAATGCTTGTTGGGAGCCCTTCTTACAGTACGTGTTTGATAAGTTGCAATTTTTTTTTTTTTTGAGCTCAGCTGATGACTTTGGAGAAAAAAAAGTCATGATGACTTTTCACTATGAGATACCATCAAATCAAAGTCACCTTTAAGATATCGAAATGACTAAGACTTCTCAATTTGCAACAAATACCAACTAATGGTGGAGCCATGTATGTAAATGACCCCTAATACTATATAGTATATGTTTTTATTTTTATTTTACTTAATGTATATATAAATTTGTTAGTGTTAGTGTATCAATAAACAAATTGACTAGAACGTATTTGTTTTTCATATTTTTCTTTATCAATTTAGTTATTTAGTTGGAGACAAAATAAAAAACTACACAACAAAAGTAATAATTTTTTTAAAAAAGTGTAGAAATCAATTTTTGTATTCGTTTTGTATATATGTGATGTACAACAACCTCTGTATATTAAATGATTTTACTCTGATAATTTTACACTATTTTTCAGTTAGGTTGCAAGGTCTTCGAAACCGTTGAAGATTAGTTATTCTTATCAATGACGATTTCTCCATCGAAATTGTCTCTACCCTTTTACTTATTGTCACAATTGGTCCAAAATATGTGCTTCTTTTAAGGTCTTTGTGCTTCCATATATTGTAGGGAAAATATCATACACATGAATTTATATTTTAGTCATGGCCTAGCTCAAGGGAAGATAAAATCTTGGTTCCGCCCTTACCAACTACAAGAATCACAGCGTAGTCTTTTGTAACTTTTTCCTCTTGGATTCACACGGTGATCACACCGTGTTTTACATGTGTTTTACATATCACCCATACATGTATAGTGTGTACATACAACTTTATGCAACATATATAGAAAATGTAGGAAAGATTTGCGGGAGAGAGTTCTACAGAAGTGAAGGGCAAGAATCAAGGATTACCTCTCATGGTTGTTGTGCTTCATTTCTATAGGAATACGATATGAGACTCAAAGTTTTCAGAGTGGGAAGACAAACTATTGATTTGAATGCCTAAAAATTTCTTCTTCGTGTTTCAACAAGTAAAAAGAAAATCATCAAAAACTTGTTAACTAATTTGTTTGACAATTATTATTTTCTTTTTATTTCAACGAGAGTCTGACCCACGACATCCTCAACCTTGCTTTTTTGGGTAGCTAATTTGTTTCAAGATTGAAATTCAACTACTTTTTCATCAGAAAGAAACCAACTTTTCTTACCCCTTACGACAGACGAAATGGTGCTACTTGCTCTTACATCTACAATTATGCACCTGGTCTACTTTTTTTTATGAACGTCGCATCTAAAATACATATTATATATATATATATATATATAAATTAAAATATTATATATATATATATATATAAATTAAAATTTGTTTTAATACTTTAAAAAATTGGTATTTAGGTTGGGTCAAGTTTCACTTATCGCTTTAACCTGTCCCATGTTGGGCAAGCAAGGATACTCATGTCCATAACAAATTAACAAGTCTACTTACTAATCAAATAAGCAATTTTCATTTAATTTCTCATAAGAAAGATTCTTTTATAACTTAGAATGGACATGCATAACTTGTATTAGCGTCCATTATTTTTATGGTGAGACGGTAAATGCATCATTTGTCAAAAGGTTTGGGGAGATTGTGAGTTCGCCACCCACTTGAGTTTTTTTTTAAAAAAACCTTAATTATAAAATTTTCAAAACAAAGCTTAAATCTAACAATATGTGTTTCCTGTTTCGATTGATCCGTTCGATCTACACACAAGATGTGTATACACCCAACTAGGTGCATAATCAACGATCCACCACAAAAACACTCAATTCACCCGTTACTGCGTGAATCATTCATTTGTTTTAGCCGCGTTGTTGTGAGCTCTCACGCGTAACTTTCAAGCTTCGCTAAACATTCTTCTCAAACATTTTCTCTTCATGGATCCTGGCGAGCACAGATCACGAGGACCAATTGACTAATAAACAAGCCTCCAACTATTTTTCAATAGCCCCTTGTTGGCACAAAAAGGAAGGCATTAATATGTCAACATGCGCGTGTAGAAGTTGCACAAATTCTTGTTTTTGTCGATAAATGTCGAGATGCACTCGATGCCTAATGTAGGTGCAATCCAAAGTGAGTTACTTTTGCATTGACAAAAGACAATTATTTACGAAATAAGTTTACATAAGCAATCTTTTTTTTTTCTATAAAATGAATGAGTAGCTCTTAAATCTAAAAAAGAGTCTTTCAATTATGTTCATCCGCAATAAATTGAGCAAAATAGAAGAGTTTGGTCGGTGCAGTTGATCCTAACAAACTTAGGATTGGATCACTACAAAACATTGCGTGTTTAGCGATATTAATTTAATCATTTAACAACACTAATTAGTGTTGCATACGTAGCAAATATATGGACCAAAAAAAAAGTTAAAAAAATATTTTTCTTAATTAATACGAAGACCTCCAATCTTAGATATATACTTTCTCAAGTTAAAAAGGGCATCCATTTGAAAAGAAATTTCAGAAGGGTAGTGCTATTTGGACTCGTGAGTCCGGACTCAAATTTTTTTTTAATTTCAAATACATCATCGAACAATTAATAAAGCAATCATAATCATTTGTAAAATCTTTTAATACCCCTTAAATATTTACAAAAAATTTAAAAATCTCCTTTTGAGTCCGAACTCATGAATCCAAGTAGATTTATTGATTTCAGAAATTGTTATATTTTTGTACACATCAAGGAATCACGTGTTTTCAGCATTTGCAAAGGGCGGGTCCAAAATATTTTAGGACTAGAACGAAATGCTTTTTGGAAGCCCCACTTACGGTAGCCTAGGTAGGTTGCAATTATTATTATTTTTTTTTTGGAACTCAGGTGATGACTTTAGAAAAAAAAAGTCATGACGACTTTTCACTATGGGATACCATTAAATCAAAGTCACCTTTAAGACATCAAAATGGTACAGACTTCTCAATTTGCAACAAATGCCAACTAATGGCGAAGCAATGTATGTACGTGACCCCAATACTATATAGTATATGTTTTTATTTTTATTTTACTTAATGTACATATGTCACACCCGATCTCGATATACTTAAAAGATTTGGATGGACTATCCATAGGGCCAGTATCAAGTATAACTGAATATTGAGAAATACAACATAAAACTCACTTATTTTTTTTTATAATGAGTTTACAATATTCCTTAACATTACAAAACATGCTCTTACCCTCCTCATTACTACTAGGTATTTTACATGACAGACTATACATTATTTATTTGACATGGTCAACTCATAACCTGTTTCGAATTCATTTTCATTCGCGGGCTTGAGTGGTATCTAAAATTGTTAGATTTAATGAGCTAACAGCTCAATAATTTCTTAATTACAACCTTTTAATGCAAAATATGTAGGAAATAATAACAACAACATATATTACCGAATATCAATAAATAACAGTTGGTAACCACATCGGTGGACCTCTCAATTTTTTTTAAGGCTGAAAACCGCACCGTGATCACAAATATGATTTAAAGTATTTGTCGACACGAGACCAAATTTGGTGGACCATAATAACTAGACCTAATCATCGGGCGGGCTTGGGTGGGCGATGTTATACATGAATCCACTTTGGAAAGACTTCATACCAAAGTCGTACAATTAGGACCTCGATATGGTTCTATTCCGTTCATGCCTATGTGAGCTTTTTTTTGAAAGTCATGTCCAAGCCCGCTTCTGAGTATTGCGAGCTCAAGCTGGTCACGGGTCGGGATTGGGCTGAGCTTAAATTGGCCCTTTAAAAATATTAACAAAAAAAAAGTTTTGAAAATTGATTATAGTGAAGCAAAACATAGTATAATAAAATATATACATATGCAATTAGATGACAAGAACAAATGATTAGCACATTGATTTAGATTTTAGTGTAGCATTTGGGCAATTTGGGTTCAAACCTTAGTTTCTCATTTTTTAAAGATATATATACACATTTTGGACACAAGTATATATGAGCGAACCAGCCAGGCTTGGGTTGATAAGTGCAAACCTAAGCTCGGTCCACAAAATACCGGGCCTTCACAGGCTTTGGCCAGGCCGGGCCCTATTGAGATTTTCGCAGTGTTCCTTTTGTAATTTAATAAGAGTGCCAATGTTATGACATACATAAAAAATTAACATGTAACAAGAAAATTACCTTATTCCGTAGCTAACAAAAGTTTTCGCAGTGCTCCTTTTATAATTTAATAAGGGATGAAAGAAAGATAGTCAGGATGCATTAGTGAATCGATTTTCTTATTTGTAGTGAGAATAGTTTTAAGGTCGCTATCCGTCGTAATGATTTGTAATAATGAAATTGTTAAATGTTGTTATCGGTCATAATGATTTAGATAAAGATAAAGATTTATTTTAGTTATAATATTAACATGTTATTGTAAGGAAACTTCTCCGTAGTTTCCTAAGAATAAAACATCGTTTTCAAGAATACATTTTTAGATAAGTATTGAAGAAATTTCTCTTCTTTACTTAACGATGAAATGAAAATGTTTATGGGTCATTATCAACTTTAATATCTAAGAAGCTTCTTGTTCTCTATTTGTTATTTAATCTTTTAAGAAGATTTTGTGTTTTTCGAGGCGTGAAATATTTAGGGAGTCACATATATTTAAATTTGTTAGTGTTACAAATGGACTAGAACGTAATTGTTTTTCATGTTTTTTTTTATCAATTTAGTTGTTTAGTTAGAGACAAAATAGAAAACTACACAACATAAGTAATAATTTTTTTAAAAAAAGTGTAGAATTTTTGTATTCGTTTTGTATATATATGTGATAGATTAGGGAATGACGATTGCGGTAGTTTTGTCACCTGCAAAGACAGCCTACAAATACCTCCCTTGAAAAACTTGAACTCTATAGAAACAATAAAAATTTTACGAGGTAGGGATATAACAAAGTTAACTTGAGACACATTAATTAGAAGAGATTTGAACGGTTTTGGAAGTTCATCATCAATTGCATTTAATCGAGCACGATGGAAGAGTTTGATCCATATAGCCGACTTCAATTAATTTGGGACTGAGGCTATGTTGTTGTTGTTGTTGTTCCAAAATATCCGGGGGCCCAGTGCGAAATTTTATTTTGGGGCCCCTCAATTATAAATGTTGAAAAAAAAGAACAAATTTTTATCAACTACGTAAAACGATCTATGCAAAACACAAAAATCTTACTCAAAGGGATGTATAATATGCTTTATAGCATGATCAAATCTCTCAAAATATTTTCAAAATAATACAAATTTAATAAAACTTTAATTTTTTTAAAGTAAAATGTAGCCACATTTAAAAATGACAAGTAGAAGATAAGTCACAAAAATGGAGGTGTAAGTTGAAAGAGCTACTCGTTAAAGTAGAAAAAATAGAATTTAATTTGAAAAGTATACAAATAATTTATCAAGCAATATTTTATTACTTATAATTAATAATTCTTCTTAGAAAATCAAAAGAAGTTTTTAATTTTAGAATAAACTAAAAAAATATGTGTGTACTCACCCCCCTTCAAGGTCGGCCCTGACAACAACCTCTGTATACTAAGTGATTTTACTATGATGATTTTACACTATTTTTCAGTTAGGTTGTGGGGTCTTTGGAGATCATTGAAGACAAGTCGTTTTTATCAATGGTGATTTCTCTATCGAATTTTTCTCTACCCTTTTGCATAGTGTTACAGTTGGTCCAAAACATGTGTGCTTCTTTCAAGGTATTTGTGCTTCCATATATTGTAGGGAAAATATATCATACACACGAATCAATCATCATCAACCAATATTTTAGTTACGACCTAACCCAGAAGAAGATAAAACGTTGGCTTCGCCCCTGTTACCAACTGTTGAATTTTGTAGTTCAAATTGTGTATTGTTCCAACACCAACTACAAGGATCACGGTGTAGTCTTTTGTAACTTTTCCTCTTTGATTCACACTGTGATCACACCGTGTTTTAGTGTGTACATACAACTTTACGCAATGAAAATTATGTTCATATATAGAAAATGTAGGCCTAGCACTTGAAGGATTTTCAGGAGAGAGTTATATAGAAGTGAATGGAGAGGAGGAGAAAGACAATCAATGATTACTTCGTGTGTTGTGCTTCATTTATGTAGAACATGAGACTCAAAGTTTTCTCAGTTTGAAGAGAAATGATTGATTTAGATGCCAAAGAATATTTTCTTCGTGTTTCACCAAGTAAAAGGATCATCAAATGTTAATTAACTAATTTGTTTCACAATTATTATTTTTTTCGATTTCAACATGAGTCTAACCCACAACATCTTCAAACCTTGTTTTTTTGACAAGTGATGGATTGTTCGTCATCTCACCAAAGATGTTTTGGCAGCTAATTTGTTTCAAGATTGAAATGCAACTTTTTTTCTTATAAGAAAGAAAACCATCTTTTGTTGCCCCTACGGAAAAAAAATATTGGTGCTACTTGCTCTTAAATCTACAATTATATACCTGGCTTACTTTTTTATGAGCATCTATAAAATATCTATTTTATATATAAAAATAAAAATTTGTTTTAATACTTTAAAAAATTGGTATTTAGGTTGGGTCGAGTTTCACTTTTCGCTTTAACCTAACTTATGTTGGGCAAAGAAGGGTACTCATGTCCATGACAAGTCTACTTACTAATCAAATAAGCAATTTTTTTTTTAATTTCTTTTAAGAAAAATGTTTTTATAACTCATAATGGACATGCACGTTTTAGCATCAATTACTTTTTGCATCGATATGTATTGACAAGTGCGTGTTTGTGTTGAGTTACCATTGGAAAATTAAAACTTTAATTTCTATTATTATAACCTTAATCATCCAAACATTTATGGTGAGACGGTACATCAGTAGGGACAGAACCAGCCATAGGCATTGAAAGGGGCAACTTTAGCAAAAATTCTGAAACTAAAAATACACATTGTGAAAGGAAAAAATAAAGAAAAAATTAACAAATTTAGCTTAAAAGTATTTTTTTTAATAACGTATATAGTTTAAAAGTAGCTAATCAATGATGAACATGTCATACAAGCATATCCAATTTCCTTTGCAATTATATGTTGTATTTGATTATTTAAAGATTAAATAGAGGTGCTTTTAATTGATTTATTTTTATCAATTAATAACATTTTATCCAAATAATTAATATTAGTTCATTATAAAAATACAACACTTAATCAAACACAATGAAATAGTTTGATCTATATAAATAGATCCAAATTAATTTGGCTAAGGCTATGTTGTCGTATAAAAATACACACTCAGACTTTTATATAAAAAATAGCATGCACGATGGGTGTAATTTCCAAAACTGAAATGCATTTGATTAGGGTGTACATAATTTTTTCTAAGGGGGTTGGTACCAATCTACCATACCGACCATCCCCAATATTATATGGGTTATAGGGTTACAAAAATTTTGAAGAGAGTTTTGGCCCACTCACCCATAGCATGTCTTCATCTTTGTAATAATAATAGATGCGTTACTAACCAAAAAGTTGGTTTAGGGAGAGTGTGAGTTAGGCACCCACTTGAGAGCCTCTATGTAGAGTCTACGATGACTTTTTTAAGTCTAGTAATGTCAACCTTTCAATGGAGTGACATTTTACAAACTTTGTGATCATCATCGCATGAGCAAAGCTTGGCTGTTTGGAGGTAGGGACCGAGAAACAGTACTAGAAAAGGAAAGGAGGATGGCAGATTGAATGGAAGCAATGGCCATGTTTACCTTGCAAAATATCTTTAGTTGTTGCAGTTCATACATTATGAATTTATGTGCACGTGTATAAGGAAAGCCTAGTGAGTTGTACAGTAACTCGTTTAAGTGTTTGCGTGTGGTTGGGTACACTTGACTTAATTAATTGCTCAGACTTGACTTAACGTTTCTTTTTCTTTTTTTTTGGTAATATTGACTTAATTAATTACTCATGCATGTATTGCATATGTAGCAAATACATGTACCAAAAAAATGTTAGTAAATTATTTTGATTTTTATAGAGGTTTCTTAATTAATACGAAAGACCTCTAGTCTGTATTAAAAATTAAAACATATACTTTCTCAAGTTAAAAAAGGTATCCATTTGAAAAGAAATTTTGAAAATTGTTATATTTTTGTACGCATCAAGGAATTACGTGTTTTCATCATTGGCTAAGGACTGGTCCAAAATATTTGAAGACCAAAGCAAAATGCTTCTTGGGAGCCCCTCTTACGGTAGGTTTGATAGGTTGCAATTATTTCTTTTTGGAGCTCAGCTGATGACTTGAAAAAAAAAAGTAGTACTATTTGGACTCATGAGTTCGGACTCAAAAAATTTTTTTATTACAAAGTCATCATCAAGTAATGAATGAAGCACACATAATTACTTGTAAAATTTCATTGTTACCCTTTAAATATTTGTAAACATTTGAAAAACCTTCCTATAAGTCCAAACTCGTGAATCTAAAAAAAAAGTCATGATAACTTTTCACTATGGGATACCATCAAATCAAAGTCACCTTTAAGACATCAAAATGGCAAAGACTTCTCAATTTGCAACAAATACCAACTAATGGCGGAGCCATGTATGTACATGAACCCCAATACTATATAGTATATGTTTTTATTTTTATTTTACTTAATGTATATATAAATTTGTTAGTGTTAGTGTATCAACAAATTGACTAGAATGTATTTGTTTTTCATATTTTTTTAATCAATTTAATTGTTTAGTTGGAGACAAAATAAAAAAATACATAACAAAAGTAATATTTTTTTAAAAAAGTGTAGAAATCAATTTTTGTATTCGTTTTGTATATATATGTTTCACTTATGCCCTGAGGTATCTTATAATTATTCCCTAAAATAAGACAAGGCATATACTAAACAATTGTATATGTAATGGCAGTGCAATATTGGAAAATGACGAATCATTGAATTTGTTGCGTTTTTCTGAATATTTGATTATAGTCATAGCATATATGGATGAGGATTCTATTCTAGAATATCTAGAAGAATCTTCACCCATTTTCTTCTAATGGCATCTATATATTTCATTTTGGTGGCATCGATATAATTGAAATTAATATGATTCATAAGTTTTTTGAGGATGATAGATAATTAATTATCTTGTACAAACTAATGATGTGCCTTATATATATTAAGGATAGGGCATATATCTATGGATATGTTTGATATATAGTTTGTGCAATAAATGCTTATGAAATCATATTATGGGAATCTAGAAGATTTGTGTCGAGATTCTTCTAATGAGAATAGTCACAGAATCTAGAAGATTTGGTTTCAAAATCTTCTAATGAAAAAGAATCTTCCTATTAAGAATGATAAAGTGAAGAGACGAAGAAGGCAAAAAGATAGATAAATCTTTGTGTCTAGATTAATTTATTTGGTTGAAGGAAGCATACAGGAAATGAAGGAACAAATGAGATTTGTCCTTAATTTGAAATGTAATCATGTTTCGTTTCAACATAATTTTTTTATCAAGGGATGCTTTGGTTTTTTTCGGAAAGAAGCGATCAGTGATGAAATGATCAATTCAATTCTATTGAATTAAACTTGAGTTTTATTGATCTTTTACCAAGATCAAAGGCAATTTGGAGCATATGAGTATTCAAAGGGAATTAAATGCCAATAGAACTATAAATAATAAGTTCAAGGCTTGTTTCGTGGCTAAGGGCTACAAACAAAAATATGGCATTGATTACTTTGATACTTGTGTATGTTTTGCAAGGGTTACATCCATTCGGGTGTTAATACGCTAGAAAGAACAACTGTTTCTTGAGGGCTCAAAGAAACATAGATTCATTGTTGAATCAGATTTTAATGCCCTAGCAAATGTAAGAAATCGGAATGACTTAAAAAATTATTAATAGGAAATACCATTATGGAACAAGTCATGTCCGGATATAGTGATCAATTGTGATAACAAGGGAATGTTTATAATGTCGAGAACAAGACTTATAATAGAAGTCTAGACATATAAGTCTAAGACATAATCTTTTGAAACAGTTACTCAAAAATGGGGTTGTTACGATTGATTATGTGGACTCTAACAAGAATTTAGCGGATCCATTAACAAAGGGTCTTGTTAGAGATATGATATCTCAGACATCAAAATGAATGAAACTTAGGTTTGCTTAATTCGATCGTCACTTGATGGAAACCCAACTTAATTCTTGAAAATACAGAATAAGTTCAATGTTGTATTAACAAGTCAAGTGAAGATTACGGAACACTAGAAAAATTATATTATAAAAAGTAAGTTCTTGGTTCTAGTGTTGGTTCTGAATGACAGAGGTTGACAATTGGGTCTTAATAAGTCGAATAGAGCGACTCGTAGATTCACTTAAGTAGACTTACCTATATGGGTGTAGAAGTGTGGCCGCTTCTTATAAGCCTAACCGACTCTAGAGCACTCAAAAAAGACAAGATTTGCACAAGGCCATAATGTGCAATCAATATAACACTCTTACTTGCATGAAATTAATATGTGTGATATTTCCGATTTTGTCACAAGGGTTCTTGGTTCAAGATACGTTCACCGTATTACCTGATGAAACTTTGAAGTGTTTGCACTAAGTGAGAAGTTCAATGCCAAAAGACACTTCGCAATTATGTATCGATTTTCAGAATGAAGCTATATGTTTTTTAGTCATTTTTATTTATTAAGTGTAATTTTCAATTTATATGTCCATATAATTTGAAAATGAAGGGGAAATTTTTAGATTTAAAAAAAAAAGTTATTGTTTATGGCGCTGAGCTGGCTCCACAGCCAGCTCAGCGCCACCCACAGAGAATGAAAAGATGCGATTTTTTAGGTGTTATTTAGTCCTTTTTTGTCTGTTTCTTCGCACCAATTCGTACCAAAACTCACCTCTTGGCGGATACGCCGGATAGACATTAAATCCCTTAGTTTTTCTTTTATAAATTAAAGGGATCTAGTACGTACTAAACACATTGAGTAACATTGAAAGATTGAGACACATTTAAACACAAATTTTTTTTTTAATCAAAGTGTGTTTTTTGATTTCATAGCATCATTCTCTCAAAAGTTCTTCAAAAGTGTTCTTGGTTGGAGTTGTGTTACACACACATCATCCAACAACCATTAGAGACTTGATTGTATCATGAATGCAAGTTTCGATTTTTTCATTGTATATACGCGGTTTCGACCGATAAAGAGAAATTTTGTCTAAAAGAGAGCGTGTGACGGCCCCAGTTCCATAATCCTGAATTGGGCACCGCCCGGCCTAGACTTACGTGGACCCTCGAGCCAATTTCGCTGAGTCACGCAAGCCTAGTCAGCCTTCCTTTATCATTTACCATTTACCCAACAAATTTAACATTTAATTAATCGATTAGCGAGTTATCATAACTATAGCGGAAGCAATTTACCCTGAAAAATCTTAAAATTATCAGTTAGGACAACCTAGAGTGTGGAAACCCTGAATATGTATGTCATCGTAAAACTATTCAAAGGAATGTAAACGAAAGATATACAGGCCCAATATTTTCTCAAAAAGCTAACTCCCCATGTTTTAAAACAAGTCTAGATAAGTATACAAAAAGATTAATCTATGTCAACAAGCAACAAAAAAAAAACTGCTCCAGTATCCTCAAACAATATCTCCTAACTGTGGAGCCTTTCCTTTGCTAGTCTGTGGATCTGCACTTCGTCACACACAAAAATGACGAGCACAGGTAAGTAAGGCCAGTAGGACATATATACAACATTTCATAATATCCAAAACAACAGTTCACGATATACAAAACAGTCAAATTCATGCAAATAGAACGAAATGAATCAAGAACGCATGAATATAACAAACTGTAAACAATCCATCGATGAGTGATGCCAAATAACAAGGAGTCCCGACCAAAAAGTCGTTGAGTCGCGGCAAAAACCAGCAGACTCGGGTTTAGGGCGAGCCCTCATGCCTCCCAACCCTAACCCCTGCCGACTATGAGATATCTACGGACCCGGATGAGTGCCCCAACGTACACTCAATTGGGAGATATCGACGGCGTACGGATAAGAGCTCATAGTCGCAGATAAACGATAACCATGACTCGCTTGCCAATGGACCCCCTCAATCGACAACAGTTTAACGATAGCTATCATCACAAGCAGTGAACAACAATAAAGCTATCACGACAATAAACAATAGTAAATGGAGAAACATGAAATACTGTATAAATTCCTAACTGGTTTACTTACCTCATACATCAATTCCTAAGCTATTCGGCTTCCGTCGCGTTGATGTACGCACCCAAACCCCGTAATAGCTCCTCTAGGATCCTAACAGTTGAAAATGTATCAATTTAGATTCCGGTTTAATGATTTAACATCCCAAACTTTGTCGACATCGGTCAAAATTGAGTTTAATAACAATTTGCCGATTTCACGTTTTTCGAGGTAAAACCCCGGTATAACGCCTCGACCGACTCCCGAATTCTTCACTTTTTATGAAAACAGTGGCGAGAGGAAGAAGAAGGAGAAGGGAAGGAGAAAGGGGAGAGAGGCCGGGAGAAAAAGACTAAGCTCGAGGAGATGGAAGGTGAGTTGATTTCCGTTGTTGATTTGGTGTAGTTGTTACAGTCTGTTGTTGTTGTTGGTGATGGTCGTGGCCATGGAAAAACGTGAAGTGAAGAATTCAGGAGTCGGTCGAGGCGTTATACCGGGGTTTTACCTCGAAAAATGTGAAATCGGCAAATTGTTATTGAACTCAATTTTGACCGATGTCGACAAAGTTTGGGATGTTAAATCATTAAACCGGAATCTAAATTGATACATTTTCAACTGTTAGGATCCTAGAGGAGCTATTACGGGGTTTGGGTGCGTACATCAACGCGACGGAAGCCGAATAGCTTAGGAATTGATGTATGAGGTAAGTAAACCAGTTATGAATTTATACAGTATTTCATGTTTCTCCATTTACTATTGTTTATTGTCGTGATAGCTTTATTGTTGTTCACTGCTTGTGATGATAGCTATCGTTAAACTGTTGTCGATTGAGGGGGTCCATTGGCAAGCGAGTCATGGTTACTGTTTATCTGCGACTATGAGCTCTTATCCGTACGCCGTCGATATCTCCCAATTGAGTGTACGTTGGGGGCACTCATCCGGGTCCGTAGATATCTCATAGTCGGCAGGGGTTAGGGTTGGGAGGCATGGGGGCTCGCCCTAAACCCGAGTCTGCTGGCTTTTGCCGCGACTCAACGACTTTTTGGTCGGGACTCCTTGTTATTTGGCATCACTCATCGATGGATTGTTTACAGTCTGTTATATTCATGCGTTCTTGATTCATTTCGTTCTATTTGCATGAATTTGACTGTTTTATATATCGTGAACTGTTGTTTTGGATATTATGAAATGTTGTATATATGTCCTACTGGCCTTACTTACCTGTGCTCGTCATTTTTGTGTGTGACGAAGTGCAGATCCACAGACTAGCAAAGGAAAGGCTCCACAGTTATGAGATATTGTTTGAGGATACTGGAGCAATTTTTTTTTGTTGCTTGTTGACATAGGTGATTCTTTTTGTATACTTATCTAGACTTGTTTTAAAACATGGGGAGTTAGCTTTTTGAGAAAATATTGGGCCTGTATATCTTTCGTTTACTTTCCTTTGAATAGTTTTACGATGACATACATATTCAGGGTTTCCACACTCTAGGTTGTCCTAACTGATAATTTTAAGATTTTTCAGGGTAAATTGCTTCCGCTATAGTTATGATAACTCGCTAATCGATTAATT
Organism: Stephania yunnanensis; assembly: GCA_039657365.1. NCBI lineage: Eukaryota > Viridiplantae > Streptophyta > Magnoliopsida > Ranunculales > Menispermaceae > Stephania > Stephania yunnanensis. The sequence continues at coordinate 3,229,272 of CM077586.1, read as the reverse complement.
AAATGTTAAATTTGCTGGGTAAATAGTAAATGATAAAGGAAGGCTGACTAGGCTTGCGTGACTCAGCGAAATTGGCTCGAGGGTCCACGTAAGTCTAGGCCGGGCGGTGCCCAATTCAGGATTATGGAACTGGGGCCGTCACAGTTGGTATCAGAGCCTAAATTTTTACTTAACGCTCTTGATTAGCCCACAACCAGCATAAGACACAAACCAGGGAAAAATATGAATGGTTGGACTTTAGAGTGGAACCCTATGATCCTAACCTAAGCCTTAGTTGGGAAGTGAGATGAGTTTGGGGATATTTAAAACTGGATTATAAGCTATTTGATTTGTTGTACTATTAACTATCGATAGCTATGTTCTGATCGTGAAAAAATTGCTTTCTTTTCAGTTAGCGATGACCGATCAGCCTGATACTAGCGATGATGGTTCGGGGAACATAGATAGGAGATTAGATAACATGTCGCAAATGATTACATCTCATGATCAGCAGCTTCAGGAGATTCTTCGACTGCTGAGGGCTCAAGCGACAGCATCACCTTATATGTCAGCAGCTCCAGTTACTCAGACTGGGAGTGCTCCTACAGTTCATGAACCACCCGCAGCACCTCCAGTTCAGGCAGGACCTGTAGTGGCCGAGGAGACACATGTTCAGGCCGAGATAGTACCTCCTACACCTGAGACACCAGCTGAGGATACACCGAGCACGCAGACTGATACGAGTGTTAGGGCTACCGCTGAGGCGAGGCAGGCTCGTGAGTTTCAGAGGCATCATCCGGAGAAGTTCTACGGGGGTACTAACCTCGAGGCTACAGAGAAGTATATGAGGAGTCATGAGAAGATACATGATGTATTGGCTACACCAGCTCATATGCGGCCAAGTATATCGTCAGCTTCACTATTCGGCGAGGCCGATGTCTGGTGGCGCATTATGGTGGCGTCGAAGGGGAAACCCAAGGATTGGGCTGAGTTTAAGGAGTGGTTTAACGAGAAGTACATCCCTCCTACAGTCCGTAACCGGATGAGGACTGAGTTTCAGACCATTCGACAGAGGGTCGAGGAGTCAGTAACGAAGTATATGGATCGATATTTGCGCTTGATGGAGTATGCTGGGAGTACGGCTGACACTGACGCTGATCAGGCTTACTACTTTGTGCACGGTCTACTAGACTCCATTGGTTCTGTTGTCGTGACGACAGCTCCGAGTACGTTACAGGAGGCCTATGAGAGGGCTTTGGCTAGTGAGAACTTTGGGAACACACGCACTGGAGTAGCGGTTGCCTCATCGGCCTCGTCACAGTTAGTAAGAGGTGCTAAAGGTGATCGGAGGAGGAAATTTCGATCATGGCAGAGAGATCGAGCTCAGAGTGTGGGATCTGTAGCATATTCGCCCTATGTAGCGCATACAGCACCTAGGCCAGTGGGTCCAGCACGGAGCTACGCTAGTACACCACAGCAGCCAGCACCGTCGGGGCCGCCGCAACAGTATCAAAGAATTGAGATTGGAGGCAGAGGAGGTGGTCAGGGGCATAGGCACGGAGGTGTTCAGGGACAGAGATATGACCCGAGACAGGGACAGAGGTCCAGTCAGGTGCAGGGACAGGGACAGCAGATTCCACCAGGGCCAGGACCACATCGACCATGTTTTGAGTGTGGACAAGCAGGACACTTCATCAGTGCATGTCTACGACTAGGCAGGGCTCAGCCACAGCAGCGCAGAGAGCAAGTCCATGCCATCGCTGCACCGGATTCAGCTGCCACTCGTAACCTTATCGAGGGTATGGTTTATATTTGCAGTAGATTCATGCATGCTATGTTTGATTCAGGTTCTACTGTGTCTTTTATTTCGGGTCGTATGGTTGATGAGTTGGGTTTGAAACCTATTAGACTAGAGAGACCATCGATCCTTAGCACAGCTGCTAGGGACAAAATCTACCCGAACTTGTTGTGTGTTGATTGTTCGGTTGAGATAGAGGGTCATATCATGCCGGCGGACCTAAGAGTATTAGAATTCCTCGAGTTCGATGCATTGTTGGGCATGGATTGGTTGGGTGCTTATCATGCACAGATCCATTGCTTCAATAAGGAAGTCATATTTCATCTATTAGGACATCAAGAGTTTAGTTTCCAGGGTACTTCGACTAGTTTGCCTATTACCAGAGGTAGAGTCGCCACTAGTGTAGATGTCGAGATGTTCACTAGTGTATTGAGTACGACGGAACGGGTTGTGACTACATTGGATGAGGTACCGGTAGTACGAGAGTTTCCTGACGTGTTTCCGGCAGAGTTACCAGGTTTTCCCCCGCCTAGGGAGATTGACTTCATCATTGATTTGGTTCTGGGGATCAAACCTATATCTATTCCGCCGTACCGAATGTCTCCGAAGGAGCTAGAGGAGCTGAGAGAACAGCTTGAGGAGTTGTTGGAATTAGGATTTATTCACCCAAGCATGTCTCCTTGGGGCGCGCCAGTCTTGTTCGTGAAGAAGAAAGATGGCAGCCTGAGATTATGCATTGATTATAGACAGCTCAACAAGGTGACAGTGAAGAACAAGTATCCACTTCCTCGCATTGATGATTTGTTTGACCAGCTAACGGGAGCACAGTGGTTTTCAAAGATTGATTTGAGATCTGGGTACCATCAGCTGAGGATTAGAGCAGAGGATAGAGAGAAGACTGCATTTCGCACTCGATGCGGGCATTACCAGTTCACAGTCATGCCTTTTGGGTTGACTAACACCCCAGCAGTGTTCATGGATCTCATGCATCGAGTGTTGAGAGAGTATTTGGATAGGTTCGTCATTGTGTTCATAGACGACATCCTTATCTACTCTAAGACTCACGAGGATCATGGGGAACACCTCAGGATAATTTTGCAGACTTTAAGAGATCATAGACTGTATGCAAAATTCAATAAATGTGAATTTTGGCTTACAGAGGTCGGATTTCTTGGACACATCGTCGGAGCCTGTGGAGTGTCAGTGGACCCCGCTAAGGTCAGAGCTGTCATAGATTGGCCTACACCGCGGACAGTGACAGAGATCCAAAGTTTCTTGGGGTTGGCAGGCTACTACCGACGTTTTGTTCAAGATTTCTCAAAAATTGCGGCACCAATGACGCAATTGACGAAGAAAAACATAAATTTTCAGTGGAATGATAGTTGTGAACAAGCTTTCAGGCTTTTGAAGGAAAGATTGACTACCGCCCCAATTCTAGTATTACCTGAGTCGGGAAAGAGTTTTGAGGTGAACACTGATGCTTCTAAGGTCGGGCTAGGCTGTGTGTTGATGCAGGACGGTAGAGTGATTGCCTACGCGTCCCGACAACTGAAGATTCATGAGAAAAACTATCCTACACATGACTTGGAGCTAGCGGCGGTGGTTTTTGCACTGAAGATTTGGCGTCATTATCTTTATGGAGAAAAGTTTGTGTTGTTCACTGACCACAAAAGTTTGAAGTACATGTTTACTCAGAAGGATCTGAATATGAGACAGAGGCGTTGGCTTGAGTTCCTCAAGGATTATGACTTCTCTTTGGAGTATCATCCGGAAAGGCCAATGTTGTTGCGGATATGCGTTAAGCGCAGAGGGAAGACTCAGAGAGTACTAATTGTCACATGACACACGAGTATGGTTTACTCGAGGCGGTCGAATTGATGTATTCTGTTGATATTCCGACCGGTACCAAAGTGTTGATTTGTGGGCAGATGAGAACTCAAACAGTGTCGATTCAGAAGGTACTTGAGGGCCAGCAGACAGATGAGCAGTACAAAGGTTTTTGAAGTTTGCTCAGAGTCCAGATCATCCAGATTGGAGTCAGTCGACAGACTTGTGTCTGAGATTTAGAGGTCGACTATGGATTCCATCAGTGGCTGAGTTACGTAATGAGATACTTGATGAGGCTCACCGCTCACGTTTTGCGATTCATCCGGGTCGGACCAAGATGTATGCTGATGCGCATCGTCTTTTTTGGTGGCCGAGGATGAAGACCGATGTTTTTGATTATGTTAGAGCGTGTGAGGTATGTCAGCGAGTTAAGGCTGAGCATCGGAGACCGGGTGGGTTATTACAGCCACTTCCCATTCCTCGGTGGAAGTGGGAGCATATTGCCATAGATTTCGTCAGTGGGCTACCTCGATCTCAGCGCGGACATGACAGTATCTGGGTGATAGTGGACAGATTGACGAAGTCTGCGCACTTTTTACCGATCTCTACCACACATCGGGTTGATAGATTAGCAAGTTTGTACGAAAGGGAAATCATGCGATTACATGGCGTTCCTTTATCGATTGTGTCTGACAGAGGACCACAGTTTACATCTCAGATTTGGCGGAGTATGCAGGCACAGTTTGGTACGCGTTTGGACCTCGGTACAGCTTATCATCCACAGACTGACGGACAGTCAGAGAGATTGATTCAAATTCTCGAGGATATGCTGAGGATGTGTGTGTTAGAGTACGGTGGATCTTGGGAAGAATATCTTCATTTGTGTGAATTCGCCTACAATAACAATTATCAGGCCAGTATTGGTATGACACCTTTTGAAGCACTCTACGGCAGACCGTGCAGATCTCCATCTTGCTGGGCGGTGCCCAATTCAGGATTATGGAACTGGGGCCGTCACAGAGCGATTACGCGCCTCAAATCTTTTTTTAGTTCTTCCATTCTCATTTTGTAATTCTTCGTCCAACGATTTTGTTCCGACACATTAACCATTACCGCTTCTCGCTAACATTATTGTACGGTACTATTAATCATTGCGATGGCAATTTGTTCTTGTTTTCCTTAAAAAAAAAAAAAAAAAAAAAAAAAAACATGGTATATGCTAAGATTATATTTGGAATTCTATCCGACAGTCGACTTCCAGTCAGAACTTTTTAATGTTATGCTAAGATTATATTAACAAAGTCTTTGTTGAATATGTTTACGATGAAATTAATGGAGTAACCATTTGGTTGACAAGGAATGACTAATATTTGCCAAATTTCCTTGGCAAGATTTTTTTTTTGGTTAAAGCTTAGAGTAACAAACAAGCCACCAACTCTTTTTTAATAGCCCTTTGTTGGCACAAAAAGGAAGGCATTAATATGTCAGCGTGTAGAAGTTGTGCAAATTCCTATTTTTGTCGATAAATGTCGAGATGCACTTAGTGCTTAAAGTAAGTGTCTAAAGTGAGTTACTTTTGCATTGACAAAAAATAATTATTTACTAACTAAATTCACATCAACAATCTCTTTTTTTTCTTCTATAAAATGAATGAGTAGCTCTTAAACTCAAAAAAAGTCTTTCAATTATATTCAGCAGCACTAAATAGAGCAAAATAGAATAGTTTGTTTGTGCAATTGATCCTAACTAACTTAGGATTGAGGCTTGCTTGTTGTTGTAGAGGCGATTGCTAGAAATGTGCATAGAATAAGTGGCATCTAGATGTATCTAATAATGCAAGACAATGAAGAATTGGAAAGTACAGCAACCCACTAATTGGCTGCAACAACATTCATACAACTTTCTCTCTTTCTGCTCTTGCATTCCTGCTGAAAGAAGGCCACTACTCAGCTTCAAAAATAGCCTCAAAAAGCTGAGGATTTTTCAATGAAAAGGAGGTGATACTCTATTAAATTAAAAAATTTATGTATAATCATAAATAAAATACAACCTTAAACACCAGAATGTCCCATTCAACACATATTTCCAAACCAAATGAGATACCACAATAGTCCAATCACAGCACCTGAATTGAATGCAGTGATAAACGCCCACCGAACCCTAAACCCAACAACATCACTACTTGATCCTCCTCTCTCCAAAGAAACTTGAGAACCCTCATCCACTCACGCCTTCGCGCGTGCCCCTAAAACCGCATTATAAGACACAACATCTTTTTCGATCATTTTATCTAACACCTTACAAGCTAAACTCAACAACCCACGCTTCCCATACATACCAACCAAAGCATTGCAAACTGCTCTTTTTTTTTGGGTCTGGTGCCCCGCAGCGCTTGCAGCCTTCCAGGGGCGTTGAAAGAGGGTTAAACTCCTGCACTTGCAACTCGTCGTACGCCTTGTACAGCTTTCGGTACATATATATCAACAAGAAAGATGCTAGAATGACAACAATAAAGTCACACTACAAGTTACGTTGGGTCATATGAGCCATCCGTGCGACCTCGACTCACGTGTTATGCATCAAAATTTATGTATGCCCGCATTTCGAGGTGCACATTGATGGCTCTCGTAAGCCAATATGTCTTATGGTGTGACTTCTTGTTGTCATTATAGCACTTCTCTATCAACAAAAACCCTCTTTTGCTCTCCAGTCACATCTTGGCCAACAGCTCCCAAAACCGTCGAACCTTCAACCCAAAAACTCGCCAAAATGCAACCACAGCATGTAATCCAACCCACCGAAATCTCATACTCCAAAGCTCGGATCCCTAACGACAACGCGCAACAGAGACGTACTTGGTTGTTACATGTGGATGGAAATATGTTCATTGCAAGAACATATCTGGTCAAGTGGAGAAGCTCGACCTAAGGAATCTATCGGGTTACGATACCTACGAAGGCACCGCTCTTGAAGACAAGGTAAAACCTTCTCTGATGGAATTGAAGTATTTGGAGTACTTAGATTTGAGTGGGAATTGCTTCAGAGGTTCTCAAATGCCCATGTTCTTTGGCTCACTAAAGCAGTTGAGGCATCTTCTAATGATCACTGGTTGTTACATGTTAATAAGCTCTCTTCCTTGACTGAGTTACACTTAACAAATAGTCTTCTTCAGGGCTCTCTCACTCTTTCTTTCACTAACTTGACACATCTTTCGTTCCTCGACCTCTCCGGAAACCTCTTCGAAGCTTTAGTGGTTAATCCATTTGTCAAACTTGACAGCCTTGTTACTCTTAATCTAAATTTGAACAAGTTCAAAGGTTCAATTCCTGATGCTTTGGCCAATCTAACATCCCTTCAGCGCGAATGGTCTTGGAGGTCCAATCCCAGACATCTTTGTGAAGATGACTTCTCTCCACACCCTTAATTTAGGATCAAACATAAACCTCGTCGGCGGGTTGCCAAAAAGCTTGGGAGGACTTTGCCTGCCTCATTGAAGTTTAAATTATGCACCATTGTAAGCCTCAAGCCTGAATAATCCAAAATACTATGTTTCAATCTTTATAAGCCAACTTATCTCATGGATATTTAAACAAACAAATCTTCAGCTCTTCTGTTGGAGCTAAGTCTATCCGACTGTCCCAACTATCCGTTCTCTATTTTTGCAGTTTCAGATTAATTTCTATGGCGGAGAAGACTTAAATATTTCCATATTCACCAATCCCTTAGTTTCTACTCCCAACTCCTACATTGAATGAGATTCCGAGGAAAAAAGAATAGGGACTTTTAATCATAGAAGACATAACTGGTCATGTTTCTCAGCACATGAAAATTATCCCAGCATATAACATTGTTTGCTTACAGAATTATCGTTGGAACTGCACCCTTCGTTACGTCCTGTTTTTGCTGGATACCAATGTTAATATCTCCTTTCTGTAACTCAGGCATTCTTAAGATAATTTCCTTCCTGCAAGCAGTAAAAAAAATGTAAGATAAGTAGTAAATCAGTAATAGGTACACTACAATTCAGTTGAGAAGCTATAGTGCTTTCTAATGTGTCGATACCAAAGTGTTAAGACCCAATCTAGCGGTCATTCAACTGTAACTAGTTGAAGAAAAATCAACAAAAATGAAGGGAATGAAATTCGCTTAATCTCAACAATCAACAATCAAAGTATAAAAAATGGTAAATCAACAAAAAAAATACAAAAAGATAGGCGACAAAAATACCTCTCCTTCACCAGATCCACATATGAGAAATCAAATCGTTCAGATGACAAACGACCAAAACAAGGTATCTAACTGAAGCATTAGATGACCTTAGAAAATTTGGGCAGGACCATGCAGGTAAAGCGAATGGTGTGGAGAATATGCGGTTTCACAGAATTATAAGAAGTCATAAGAATATTCATTCAAAAAGGATTGGAATTACAAGCCTGTCATTCTTCACCAAGTCAAATATTGTTTATGATATTTTGCGCTTTCATCCGTTGATACAAACTGAAATACATGTTCTGAGCAGGGCCAACATTAAACACTTAAAACTCTTACCTAGTTCGAAACTCGCCTACCAATCTCATCAATTTTCAAAAAGAAAAATTGTATTACAAAGACAAACATAGATTCCACCCCAACGCTTGCTTGTAAAAATACTTGTAAAAGAAACATTACACACCACCCATTCAAGCAAATATTTTATTAATTCATATAGGCCTTGAACATCCATTTTTCTTCTTCCCTTTCCTTGCCTCTACTTGGGTCTCCTTGAGGCTTGCAGAATTAATGACTGCTTATATATATCAAATCAATTTAGGTGAATTGTGAACGATCTAATTAACAAACAGATTTTACTTACAAGAATACTGCAGATTGAAGGATCTAATTAAGTTCTTTGATGATAGCGTTATTCTGAGTTGTTGCACCTACACCGGTAGGAGTTACTCCAAAACCAAGACAAAGTTCACTAAGGAAAAATGCAAATGAATGAATGATATTTCACTTGAAAATTATTAATACTCTTTCAATTGAAACTGAAGCATTGATCAGTAATGTAATGAGAAGTAATAAACTTCATTACCTTTAGTTGAAAAGCTTATATTGATCGGCAGTATGTTGAGGAATAAAGATGTAGATGATCTACTCTACTAGAGACATAAACTAACAATTTCGAGGAATAAATGACTAAGTTGGTTCTTACAAAATACAACTCCTTTAAGTCAAACGCAATTAAAAAAAAATATATATATTTAGAAAATCATGTCTACCTCATATAAGACAGAAAGTGTTGATGCTATTGCCTCTTCTTGTGGAGGTTCTATAGCCTGAAGATAAGAAATTTACTAATTAAAAAATAAATAAGAGACACATATATGAGAAATCAGGACAAAATTTTGTATAGATTAAAAGAATCAATGGATCTAATTGATAGAAAGAGTTTCGTGTACAAAAACTTACCCTCATCAAGAATGGTCTAATATATCCGAGAGAAAGTGATTTGATCTGTAGACAAAGTTCTTCCAATGGCATTCGAAGCATCTCTGGAACCTTTTTAACAGCAAGTACATACATTAGAAGTGAATAGTTTCCACAAGTACATATATTAAGAATCTACATGACAACTAACAAATGTAGTTTATCAAGTACCTTGTAAGGGCGCATGAGGTTTTTATATCTATGTTGAGTGTATAAGCAAAAGCAAAATCCAGGATTTACACGACCAGCTCTACCTTTTCTATGTCTTGTATTTGCCAGAGAAATCCAATCTTCAACCATGCAAAACAGTTTCTACATAGGTGAAGTAACACCAGTAAGTTCCACCATTAATAGACAAATATGCACGGCAACAAGAAGAAAAGCAATAATAATAATAATAATGATTAATAATAATAAACTGAAAAACAGAAAATAAATCTCATTAAAAGCTTTTAAAGTTTCTCTGCTCTAGAGACTAAAAGATCAATAAGATGCAACTACCAGTGAAGAACATTTTCATCATGTAGATCCAATTGCCTAAGCACATGAATGAGTTCAAATGAACAATTAAGTTTAAACCGAAAAACAGAAAATAAATCTCATTAAAAGCTTTACAAATTCGACATCTGCTCAACCAAGGAACACATTACACGCACGAACGAGTTCAATTAGGCATTTCATCAAACATATTTCAGGCATCTCAGATACAAGATTAATTAATCTCATCTCAAGATGACCTTCTTAACTAGAAGTGCAGTTAAATCGCAGAATTCGCAATCTAAAACGACTTTTCCCAAAAAAGGGATTCACAACAAATTTCAAGGACTCATTTTACACTTTTAACTTCTATCTGATTCTATCAGTGTTGAGAATTAGGGATTGAGGTTCCATACTCCCAATTTCACTTAATACAACAATTATTACCAAGTTTACATTCCTCAGATAGAAAAATATATGAAATTTCAACAACAATGCATCAGACTGCCTAAACCCCTACCAAATGTCATTTAAAAGCTTCGTCACTACACCGATTCCAAATCTCTCCAATTTATAGCACTCGAAATGACTCGCATTTCAAATCGACAAACACGAAGGCAAAAAAACCAAGCCAGATCAAGAACAAAAAACCAACAACAACTACAAAATTGAGCTAAGAAAAGAATTTGAGATTGAAAGAACAAACGAACCGGCAACTAATCCGAGAACGAGCTTGGAACTGCGAACTTGGGACATCGGAAGGAGCCTTGTCGCTGGCGTGTTCGTCATTGTCATCGTGTGCGGAGTCGCGCCTGAAGATCCGAACCACGAACTCGCCATCGCTGCTGTTCTTCAACTCTCAAACTCGTTCGATGGATACTAGCTAGGGTTTTAATCGAGACTGAAGATTCGTGGAAGATGATTGAGAGCGAAATCTAGCTAGGGTTTTGATCAAGAGGAGAGTCGTTTCGGTGGGTTGAGTCTTTGGATGAAGAGCGAGAGAAATGGGTTTTAGTTTTGTGTTCTGTTTCCCTAACAATGTATATACAATAGATAGAGGTTTACTAAAACCCCCACTAATTAGGTGCTATTAAAAGGCTTAATTGTTCTAGTGATAGACCTTTCATGTAATCATCTATCAGGGGCTATACCGATGAAGTTAACAAACCTAGTGCGGCTAAGTATCTTAAACTTGTCGGCGAATTCCTTAACAGGAAAAATCCCGAAGAAGATAGGATCTTTGCGACGATTGGAATCGCTGGACTTGTCGAGAAACCAACTCTCTGGGGATATTCCTTCTAGCATCTCTGACTTAACTTCCTTGAATCATTTAAACTTGTCATACCATGAATTGGTTGGGAGAATTCCATTTGGAAAATCAAATGTTAGACCAGAAGGACTTGCAATGACTTCAAAGCGTGTAACACTGTCACTTTTTTAATGGAAGTTTTGCTCTCTACACTGCAAGAGTCAGCAAATATCCTAAAGGATACGATGAAGTAAACCCACCTTTCACTTTGCAGTAGTGAAAAATGAAAACAAGAGCAGTTGCTGGTGAATTTCGATATCATTTCTTCCTCCCCAAACCTCTCCTCTTATAGAGCACTGGTCATGACCAGTTAGAGTAAAAATGGGGTAGTGGAGCAGTGGAACAGTCAAGCATTGAATGAAAATGGGGTAGTGGAACAACAATGGAGTAGTGGAGCAGTAATGGAGTAATGGAGAGCAGTTTCAACTTCATCCACTCAGTCAATTTAATAATTACCCATTTAATCTCGAAAATGATAAAAATTAATGGTAAAACGTTTTACCTATGGTTAGCTTGCACACATACGCTCGTGCCTCGTTCCAAGTGCGCCTATAAAAGAGCTTAAAATGCGCTGCGCGTGCATGTGGCTCACCTTGCATAGCACTTGTATTTTATTTTACACACACTGTGGTGCAAGAGTACATATATACTCTTTAAACTTGAAGTTCCTAACCAATGTATTTTATTTGACTAAACATTTATTTCGAAAATGTTCAACATCAACTGCAGACGCTTGAGGATCCGTCTATCTACGAGGGGAATTCGAAACTTTGTGGATTGCCACTCTCATTAGAGTGCCAAGATAATGAGACTCATGATCATGCTCCAAATCGTGTTAATGAGGACATTGAAGAAGAGTTAAAGTGGTTTTTTGTTAGCATGGCAGTGGGATTTGTAGTTGGTTATTTTGGTTTGCTTGGCACTTTATGGATTAAGAAGGGATGGAGGAATGCATGCTCTATGTACTTGGAAGGTATAATAGACAGAGTGCAGTTGCTATGGAGAAATTAATTAAGCCTCATATATGAGATTATATATTGTTATTATGTTTTATATAAGATATAAGGTCAATCTTTGTTATGTGATATATATATATACATGAGGCACATATATATGTATGTATGCATTTGGACTTGCGGTTTTTCTTTCTTTTTTTTTTTTTTAATGTTCATTGTAAAAAAATATAACAAATCAATAATATTCTTGTTCCTTGTCATGGAAGAACACTTGGGTGAAGAAACTTCATAGGCCTACTTCACTTTTTTTGTAATCACAACATTAAATTGTGCGAAGTTGAAATATTTCATAAGCCTACGTTCATATTTATCAATCTAATTTGAGATTGAGACTTATTCATTTTTTTTCATGAGGGCTAGCGGTTAGTGCTTCTATCTTAAAACATAATACCCATTTTGTAGGCTTGTATAATTAATTGGAGAGTACAGGAACTTCATATTTATCAATCTAATTTACAAATTACAACTTCACATTTATTAAGTCGACAGAGGCATATACAACAACAACAACAACAACAAAGTTTCAGTTCTAATATTTGGGTCAACTGTTTGGATCTAATGTTTTTATTCAACTTAATTTAAACGTAAAACAAAGTAGCACATTATAACCATCTGGCCAAATCTGATCTTAAGGTTACGAATTTGTATTTCAAATTAGCAACTCAATTTGCAATCTCACACTTTGTTGTGCCAATCTCCCATTTTGAAAGTTTTTTTTATTTGTTTGAGAGATTAAAATATAAAAAGAAAAGAAAAGAAAAGAAAATTTGTCCACTAGTGGAGAAACCTAGCTCTTTTTTTTTTTTTTTTTTTTTTTTTTTTTGCGAATAAATGGGCATAACAACCCTATATATAAGGAGAACAACATTAACTAGGAGCTAAATCGTGCTGCAATAACAAGAGACCTCCATGTGAACATTAAAGCTTCATTTTCTAAGTGGTCCGCATATACATAGTTGTCTCGAAACATAATACCCATTTTGTAGGATTGTATAATTAATTAGAGAGTACAGGAACTTCGTATTTATCAATCTAATTTACAAATTACAACTTCACATTTATTAAGTCGACATAGGCATATACAACAATAACAACAACAAACCTCACATAGCTTACAAGCTCCATAAAACTCAAAATCTTGAGTTCGCTTCTCAAATCGGAATCACAGATCTGCAGATTCGATACACAAACCTCACATAGCTTACAAGCTCAAATTAGAGCTCACAATTTGTAGATCTGAATCACAGATCGACAAACAACAAAGAATAAACCTAGGGTTTGGATCGAGCTCACACTGCTCTGATACCATGAACAATCATCAAAGCAAAACAGGTTTTTTTATTAATCACCAAAAATTGATTTACATGACACACTTGTTTCACCTTATATAGTGGTGTATGTGTCTAAGCTCTCAACACTCACTTGGGTCACAAAAGCACGTGACCTCAAGTTATCTAACGCACACACAAACAATTACAACAATAACAGTAAAAGGAAAAACAGTAACAAAACAACATGTACAACACAGTAACAAAGTAAACAACAATACTTACTACACTTACTTATCGCAGTAAATTAAACCTCGAAAAGATATTATCATCTTGGATCCGATGCCGCTAGGTAGAAGGTTCAAGCATGTTGTGCATTGTGGTTTCTTCCCAATCTGAAACTTCTTGCCTTCACTACCACACAGAGGGGATTATTGTCATGTCATCTATAAACCGAAAGAAAGCGTACCTCCACGACTTGTTTAATAACAAAGAGCCGCAGACGCTCCAAAATCCTACAACAAAACCAATTGACATGCTTATGAAAAATGGCAGCCAGTCTTCTTTGTCTTCTTCATGATCTAGGCCGTGGATGTCAGGATGAGTTGCGCAATTTTCAGTGGAGCACCGCAGAGTCCTGGATTTCCGGCATAAATGGATGGATCTGGTAGCGTTTGGAGTTGGTTGCCGGATGGGATTCTTCCATATAAATTGTTGTTTGACAGGTTCAGGTGATTCAAGGAATTCAAAGTGGAAATGCTTGGTGGAATTGAGCCTGATAATTGGTTTCTTGATAGATCAAGCACTTCTAATCTTTGCATAGAGCCGATCTTCTCTGGAATCCTTCCGGTCAACTGATTCATAGACAAATTCAAGATACTTAATCCCAAGAGCCCTGTTATCTCTGTAGGTATCTCTCCGGAAAAAGCATTATGTGAAAGGTCTATGCTCTCCATAAATTGAAGAGTCGCATTATATTCTAGTTCAATTCCTCTAGTAATCCACACATTCACTTGGTCTACAACTTCGTTATTATTAATTATCATAGAAGGTATTAAGAATGGGTTGGTTGGATGGACAGTGGCCATTCCACTAAAATTGCCAAAGCAATGAGGGATGGTACCGGACAACCCATTGTGTGCAAGGTCTAAGATTCGAAGGGAATGAAGAAGACAGTGGTGTTCATGGATGGAACCACTGAATGAATTGGACCGCAAACGAAGAATCTCTAGGTGTGGAAGCCTTTTCCCCATCCACATTGGCAGATTGCCAGAGAAGCTATTCTCACCAAGATCAATTACACGCAAGGGACCCAATGTTTTCAGGTTGGGGGGAAGATTACCTGAAAAACCATTTTTGCTCAAACTCAAGATTGAAAGCTGAGGTGCAGACCAAATGGAAATGGGAACCTTGCCAGACGGGTGGTTGTTTGATAATTCTATTGCTTCCAAAGACTGTAGATCCTTCCAACATTCTTGCGGTAGTTCTCCGGATAAATAGTTGCTCGAGAGACTAACGGCTCTCAACCGTTTAAGATTGCATATGGATGAAGGGATGCTACCTCCCATCAAGTTATTAGAAAGAATTACACACAACAAGTTTGGCATTGTTTCATTTATGTTCAATGGAATAGTTCCACTAAACAAATTGCCTCTGAGATTTAATACAGCAATCTCAGTGGACTTTAAACCATTTTTTAATTCAAGTGGAAGCTTGCCGCTAATTTGGTTATTGGAAAGGTTCAAGATTAGAAGGCTTGGATATATTTTTGGAAACCAATTAGGAATCTTATCTGAGATTCCAACATTTTCAAGCTTGATGAGGCCGAGTCGATTTAGATTCCGAAGCCATGAAGGGAAAAGAGGACCTAATTGACAATTAGTCAGATCAAGGTATGAAAGATCAGTGAAAGAACAAACCCAGTTGGAACTCAAATTGAAAAACAAGGGTTTGGGAGGTTTTTCATCAAAGCCGATAAACAAATATATTAGATTTGCAAGGTTGGCAAAGTGATCTTAGTAAAACAGGTGAATCATTGCAATACATAAACGGGTTGCACTCTTTGTCAGAGTTACATTTGTCCGGTTGTAAACTTTCTTCTTTTCCTCTCATGACTAATTTCACCACCACACTCTCAGTCCTTGATCTCAGCTCGTTTATGTATTGCAATGATTCACCTGTTTTACTAAGATCCAACCCACTCAAGTCTAGGTATTCCAGTGAAGTGAGATGGGACAAAAATTGAAGTTCCTCCTGTGCATAGAAACAAGTATTTGAAAGACCAAGGTGATGCAAGTATGAGAAGTTTCCCAATTGTTGGGGAATTCTTCCTTCAAAGCAATTCCAAGAAAGATCAAGGTACCTCAACTCCTTGACTGAGCCTATGAACTGATCCGGAATGCTGCGGAATGCGTTTGAACTCAAGTCCAAATACTTCAAATGTTTCAACTAAGCCAAAGCAGGACTTATCCCGCCACTTAGTTCTGTGGCTTGTGCCGTGTCTTATAGTATTAAGATTGAGCCCTCCACATAACCGCGTTGTTGCAACCTACGCCGTGCCATTTGCAACAGTCTTCATTTTCTAGTCGCCATGCATGTTTGAAGGGTCTTCCACGCCTTTCTTAAAGTCTAGTAACGCCAACCTTTCAATGGAATGACAATTACCAACTTTGTGATCATCACTGCATGAGCAAAGCTTGGCTGTTTGAAGGTAGGGACCGAGAAACAGTACTAGAAAGGAAAGGAGGATGGCAGGTTGAATGGAAGCAATGGCCATGTTTACTTTGCAAACTATCTTTAGTTGTTGTAGTTCATTTATTATGAATTTACACGCGCGCACACACATATATAAGGAAAGCCCAGTGAATAGTACAGTAACTCGTTTGAAGTAATTGCGTGTGGTTGGGTAGACATGACTTATTTAATTGCTCAGACTTGACTTTTTTTTTTTTTTTTTTTTTTTTTTTGGTAATCTTGACTAAATTAATTGCTCCTGCATGTATTGCATATGTAGCAAATATATGTACCAAAATATGTTAATAAATTATTTTCCTTAATTAATACGAAGACATACTTTCTCAAGTTCAAAAGGGCAAAGGGCATCCATTTGAAAAGAAATTTCAAAAATTGTTATATTTTTGTACATATCAAGGAATTACATGTTTTCAGTATTGGCTAAGGACTGGTCTAAAATATTTAGGCCTTGTTTGTCAAGGGTGAAGTTATCTCCCGGGATATAACTTACAGGGAGTTGAAAACTAATCTTGTTTGATTGCTCAACTTGTCTACAAGTTATCTCTCAACTTACATCCTAGGGTGTGAGAAATTTTTCCACCACCCCTCCTAGGGAGTTATCTCCCCAGAGTTGTAAACATAATTACCCCTCATTAATGACTTATTTACTACCACATCTCTCTTGTTTTGAGGTTGTTTATGTCAATTTATATTTTTTATTATTTAAAATTTTGAAACTTTACTACGAGTTTAAAGTTGAACCAAATATAAAAATATTAACTTCAAAGAGATAACTTTCAACTACCATTGTAAGTTAGCAAAAACGACTAAACAAGGCCTTAAAGACCATAGCAAAATGCTTGTTGGGAGCCCCTCTTACGGTTGGTTTGACTTAGAAAAAAAAAAGTCATGATGACTTTTCACTATGGGATTCCATCAAATCAAAGTCACCTTTAGGATATCAAAATGGCACATACTTCTCAATTTGCAACAAATACCAACTAATGGCGGAGCCATGTATGTACATGACCCCCAATACTATATAGTATATGTTTTTATTTTTATTTTACTTAATGTATATATGTCACATCCGATCTCGATATACTTAAAAGATTTGGATGGACTATTCATTGGGCTAGTATCGAGTATAACTGAATATTGAGAAATGCAAAATAAAACTCACTTATTTATTTTTTTATAATGAGTTTCCAATATTCCTTAACATTACAAAACACGCTCCTACCCTCCTCATTACTACTAGGTATTTTACATGAGATACTATACATTATTTATTTGACACGGTCAACTCATTACCTGTTTCGAATTCATTTTCATTCGCGGGCTTGAGTGGTATCTAAAATTGTTAGATTTAATGAGCTAGTAGCTCAATAATTTCTTAATTACAAACCTGTTAATGCAAAATATATAGCAAAATAATAACAATAACATATATTACCAAACATCAATAAATATCGGTTAGTAACCACATTGGTAGACCTCTCAATTTTACCTTAAGGCTGAAAACTGCACCATGATCACAAATATGATTTAAAGTGTTTGTCGACACGAGACTAAATTTGGTGGACCATAATAACGCGACTTGATCATCGGGCGGGCGCGGGCTCGGGCGATGTTATACATGAATCCGCGCTGGAAGGCGTTCATACCAAAGTCGTACAATTTGGACCTCGATATGGTTCTATTCCATTCATGCCTAGGCGAGCTTTTTTTGTAAGTCATGTCCAAACCCACTTTTGAGTATTGCAAACTCAAGCCTATCACGGGTCGGGCTTGGACCGAGCTTAAATTAGCCTTTTAAGAATTTTAACAAAAAAAGTTTTGAAAATTGATTATAGTGAAGCAAAACATAGTATAACAAATATATACATATGCAATTAGATGACAAGAACAAATAATTAACACATTGATTTAGATTTTAGTGTAGCGTTTGGGCAATTTGGGTTCAAAGCTTACTTTCTCAATTTTTAAAGATATATATATATATATATATATATATATATATATATATATATATATATATATATATATATATATATATATAAACATTTTAGACACAAGTATATACGAGCGGGCAAACCAGACTTGGGTTGATAAGTGCAAACTCAAGATCGGCCCACAAAATACCGAGCCATCGCAGGCTTCGACCAAGCCGGACCCTATTGAGATTTTCGCAATGTTCCTTTTATAATTTAATAAGAGCGCCAATGTTATGACATACATAAAGAATTAACATGTAACAAGAAAATTACCTTATTCCGTAACTAATAAAAGTTTTCGCAGTGTTCTTTTTATAATTTAATAAGGGATGAAAGAAAGATAGTTAGGATGCATTGGTGAATCGATTTTCTTATGTGTAGTAAGAATAGTTTTAAGGTCGCCATCCGTAATAATGATTCGTAATAATGAAGCTGTTAAAGTTGTTATCGATCATAATGATTTAGATAAAGATAAAGATTTTTTTTTAGTTATAATATTGACATGTTATTGTAAGGAAACTTCTCCGTAGTTTTTTAAGAATAAAACATCGTTTTCAATAATAAATTTTTAGATAAGGATGGAAGAACTTTCTCTTCTTTTCTTAATGATGAAATGAAAATGTTTACGGGCCGTTATCAACTTTAATATCTAAGAGGCTTCTCGTTTTCTATTTATTATTTAATATTTTAAGAAGATTTTGAGTTTTTCGAGGTGTGAAATATTTAGGGTGTCACATATATATAAATTTGTTAGTGTTACAAATGGACTAAACGTAATTGTTTTTCATATTTTTTTTTATTAATTTAGTTGTTTAGTTAGAGAAAAAATAGAAAACTACACAACATAAGTAATATTTTTTTTTAAAGTGTAGAAATCAATTTTTGTATTCATTTTGAATATATGTTGATAGATTAGGAAAGGACGATTGTGGTAGTTTGGTCACCTTTAAAGACGACCTACAAATACCTCCACTAAAAAACTTGACTCAATAAAAACTGTAAAAACTTGACGAGGTAAGGTATACCAAAGTTAAATTGAGACACATTAATTAGAAGAGATTTGAATGGTTTGGAAAGCTCATCATCAATTTCATTTAATCGAGCACATTGGAAGAATTTGATCCATATAGCCGACTCTAATTAATTTGGACTGAGGCTATGTTGTTGTTGTTGTTCCAAATTATTCGGGGGCCCAGAGCGAAATTTTATTTTGGGGCCCCTCAATTATAAGTGTGTGAAAAAAAAGAACAAATTTTTATCAACTACTTAAAATGATATATGCAAAACACACAAAAATTACTCAACGGATGCATAATAGGCTTTATGGCATGATCAAATCTCTCAAATATTTTCAAAATAATACAAATTAAATAAAACTTTAATTTTTTTTAAAAGTAAAATGTAGCCACGTTTAAAAATGACAAGTAGAAGATAAGTCACAAAGATGGAGGTGTAAGTTGAAACAGCTGGTTGTTAAAGTAGAAAAAATAGAATTTAATTGGATAAGTATACAAATAATTCACCAATCAATATTTTATCACTTATAATTAATAATTCTTATTAGAAAATCAAAAGAAGTTTTAAATTTTAGAATAAACTAAAAAAAATATGTGTGTATTCACCCCTCTTCAGGGTCGGCCCTGACAACTACCTCTTTATACTAAGTAATTTTACTATGATAATTTTACACTATTTTTCGGTTAGGTTGTGAAGCTTTGGAGACCGTTAAAGACAAGTCATTTTTTATCAATGATGATTTCTCTATCGAGTTTTTTTCTACCCTTTTGCATAGCGTCACAGTTGGTCCAAAACATGTGTGCTTCTTTCAAGGTCTTTGTGCTTTCATATATTGTAGGGAAAATATATCATACACACGAATCAATCATCATTGACCCAAATTTTAGTCACGACCTAACCCAGAAGAAAATAAAACCATGGCTCCGCTCCTGCTACCAACTGTTGAACTTTGTAGTTCAAATTTTGTATTGTTCCAACACCAACTACAAGGATCACGGTGTAGTTTTTGTAACTTTTACTCTTTGATTCACATTGTGATCACACCGTGTTTTAGAGTGTACATACAATTTTACGCAATGAAAGTTATGTTCGTATATAGAAAATGTAGGCCTAACACTTAAGGATTTTCGGGAGAGAGTTCTATGGAAGTGAAGGGAGATGAGGAGAAAGACAATCAAAGATTACTTATGTGTGTTGTGCTTCATTTATGTAGGACATAAGACTCAAAGTTTTCTCAGTTTGAAGATAAATGATTGATTTAGATGCCTAAGAATATTTTCTCCGTTTTTCACCAAGTAAAAAGATCATCAAATGTTAATTAAATAATTTGTTTCACAATTATTATTTTTTTCGATTTCAACGAGGGTCTAACCTACAACATCCTCAAACCTTGCTTTTTTGACAAGTGATGGATTGTTCGTCATCTCACCAGAGATGCTTTGACAGCTAATTTGTTTCAAGATTGAAAAGCAACTTTTTTTTCTTATAAGAAAGAAAATCAACTTTTGTTGCCCCTATGGAAGACGAAATATTGGTGCTATTTGCTCTTAAATCTGCAATTATACTATAAAATATATATTTTATATATAAAAATAAAAATTTGTTTTAGTACTTTAAAAAATTGGTATTTAGGTTGGGTCGAGTTTCACTTTTCGCTTTAACCTAACCTATGTTGGGCAAGGAAGGGTACTCATGTCCATGACAAGTCTACTTACTAATCAAATTAATAAGCAATTTTTTTTTAATTTTTTTTAAGAAAAATGTTTTTATTACTCATAATGGACGTGCACGTTTTAGCATCAATTACTTTTTGCATCGATATGTATTGACAAGTGTGTGTTTGTGTTGAGTTACCATTCCAAAATTAAAATTTTAATTTCTATTATTATAACTTTAATCATCGAAGCATTTATGGTGAGATGGTACATCAGTAGGGACGGAACCAGTCATAGGCATTGAAAGGGGCAACTTTAGCAAAACTTTTGAAACTAAAAATACACATTGTGAAAGGAAAAAACAAAGAAAAAATTAACAAATTTAGCTTAAAAGTAATTTTTTTAATAACGCATTTAGTTTAAAAGTAGCTAATCAATGATGAACATGTCATACAAGCATATCCAATTTCCTTTGCTATTATATGTTATTTGATTATTTAAAGATTAAATAGAGGTGCTTTTAATTGATTTATTTTATCAATTAATAACATTTTATCCAAATAATTAATATTAGTTTGTTATAAAAATACAACACTTAATCAAACACAATGAAATAGTTTGATCCATATAGCCGACTAAAGTTAATTTGGGACTAAAGACTATGTCGTCATATAAAAATACACACTCAGACTTTTATATAAAAAATAACATGCATGATGGGTGTAGTTTCCAAAACTGAAATGCATTTGATTAGGGGTGTACATAATTTTTTCTAAGGGGATTGGTACCAATCTACCATACAGACCCCAATATATATGAGTAATACATGGGTTATAAAAATTTTGAGTAGGGCCTCGACCCTACTCACCCATAGCGTGCCTTCGTACTTATCAAAAAGTTTGGTTTGGGGAACGAATTTTTTACAAAAGTACTAATGTTTTTAGTTTAAATTTGAAAATAGGTGGTGTTTTTTTTTCTGAATAGGCAATAACGCCTTTTCAAAATGCGCTATCAAAGTGGGTGGATTTTGTTGCTGACGTGGACGGTCCACGTATAACTGCCCTTACACAGATAGCGTCTTTTCAAAAGGCGCTATCTTTGTAAGGCCGCCCACGTGGTCATCCTACGTGAACATCAGCCGACCGAATAGCGCCTATGGGTTGTACGGGTTGTCCTCCTCGCAATACGCGCTATCCGTGTAACCTGGTCCACGTGGTCATCCTACGTGGACATCGACCGACCAAATAGCGCCTATGGGTTGTACGGGTTGTCCGCCTCGCAATACGTGTTATCTGTGTAACCCGGTCCACGTGGTCATCCTACGCGGACATCGGCCGATCGAATAGCGCCTATGGGTTGTACGGGTTGTACGGGTTACACGGATAGCGAGGCGGACAACGTACAACCCATAGGCGCTATTCGGTCGTCCGATGTCCACGTAGGATGACCACGTGGACCGGGTTACACGGATAGCGCGTATTGCGAGGCGGACACCCCATACAACTCATAGGCGCTATTCGGTCGGTCGATGTCCACGTAGGATGACCACGTGGACCGGGTTACATGGATAGCGCCTTTTGGTCCACGTGGACGGCCTTACATATATAGCGCCTTTTGAAAAGACGTTATCTGTGTAAGGGCAGTCCTACGTGGACCGTTCGTGTCAGCAACAAAATCTACCCACTTTGATAACGCCTTTTGAAAAACGTTATTGCCTATTCTGGAGAAAAAAAAAAAAAAAAAAAAAAAAAAAAAACACTACCCTATTTTGAAAAATAAAATGTAAATGTGCCATATTTTTTGAAAAACACCGAGAGTGTGAGTTAGCCATCCACTTTACCAATGGAGTGACATTTTACCAACTTTGTGATCATCACCGCATGAGCAAAGCTTGGCTGTTTGGAGGTAGGGACCGGGAAACAGTACTAGAAAGGAAAGGAGGATGGCAGATTGAATGGAAGCAATGGCCATGTTTACTTTGCAAACTATCTATAGTTGTTGCAGTTCATACATTATGAATTTATGTGCACATGTATAAGGAAAGCCTGGTGAGTTGTACAGCAACTCGTTTTAAGTATTTGCGTGTGGTTGGGTACACTTGACTTAATTAATTGCTTAGACTTGACTTAATTAATTGCTCTGACTTGACTTAATGTTTCTTTTTTTTTTTTGGTAGTCTTGACTTAATTAATTACTCCTGCATGTATTGAATATGTAGCAAATATATGTACCAAAAAAATGTTAATAAATTATTTTCCTTAATTAATACGAAGACCTCTAGTCTCGAATACTTTCTCAAGTTAAAAAGGGCATCCATTTGAAAAGAAATTTCAAAAATTGTTACATTTTTGTACACATCAAAGTATTACGTGTTTTCAGCATTGGCTAAGGACTGGTCCAAAATATTTAAAGACCAAAGCAAAATGCATCTTAGGGGAGCCCCTATTACGGTAGGTTTGATAGGTTGCAATTATTTCTTTTTGGAGCTGAGTTGATGACTTGAAAAAAAAAAGTAGTACTATTTGGACTCATGAGTTCGGACTCAAAAATTTTTTTATTGCAAAGTCATCCTCAAGTAATTAATGAAGCACACGCAATCACTTGTAAAATTCATTCGTCATCTATTAAATATTTGTAAAAATTTGAAAAACCTCCATATTAGAACAAAATGCATGGACACATTCCTATGTCTCTAGGAAGGCTTTCGCGATTGGAGGAGTTAGAAATCAATGGAAACTCATGGGGGGGAGCGATATCAGAAGTCCTTGGTTTTCAATGTCAGCTCCAACTGCATTCCTCCTTTCACTGGATTAGAACTCATCGATCTGTCTAATTGTCGAGTCGGCCCTCTATTTCCTTCATGGATTCAAACTCAAAGGAGCCTTCACCAGATAACTTTTGACAATGCAGGGATAATAGATGCTCTACCAGACTGGTTCACAAGTGTTGAACATTGAAGTTCAAATTTTGTATTGGAAAGTAACTAAACCTTTAGTCACACATAGGAGAGAAAGGTTTGGTTTCTCACTTAATATATGGTCCAACACACTTCACTATTGTTCAAGACTTAGCCATTCATAAACATAGTTTTATTTTTTCGTTTTTTATTTTCGTTTTTTTAATAAAACAAAAGAGCACCAACTGTTGCTAAGTTCGAATTATGAGTTAATTAACTATCAATTAGTGGCACACTAATTAAGACCACTAATTAGATAGTTACTGAAAAAACTGTCCGCTAATTGGACAATTAGATAGTTCTCTATAATAGAAGAGTCTATGGACATAGAAAATACATGTTTTTCGAAATAAAATTTATATGATTTGTGTTTTTGAGAGAGTCGATTTTGCAGTTTGAAGGTTCTTTCATTGGTGCTTTGATCAAAGAAAAAATCAGTTGTATCCTAGAGACAGAACTCCTAGTTGAATTCAGCACCGAGTTGGAGGAAATTTTCCGTCTTAGGTCATTGCACTGCAAGCCTCTGGTACACTTTGTTTATTAATCTTCTTAATTGTTAAATCAGCATGTTTAGTTGCTTGCGATAACACTATCATGTTCAGATTTATGTTCAAAATAGATTTCTTGGTCTAACAACAAGCACGTATGCTAATCTCTCCTTTTTGGTTCTTTCAAATAACCAAATCAGGGGCACTGTCCCGCTGAAATACAACGGTTCGAGTTCTCAAATTAATGTGTTCTGTTAGTTTCTGAATGGAATGAGTTTATTGTATGTTCTCTTGTATACATATTACCCTATTTATATAGGCAAATCTAAAATACAAGAAAGGAAAATAATCACAAAAGGAACCTACGAGATATCGGGGATACTAGTTTCCTTATCAGTTAAATACAATATTCAGTTTCCTTAACACCCTCCCTCAAACTCAAGTTGGTTCAACTTGAGGTTGTCAATCGAATCGATAAACCTGACAAATCTAAGGTTTGTTGCGGAGCAGATCAACGACCACCGAAGATGACAAGAAACAGATTATGATGTGGCGGAGTCAGAACAACGAAATTGTAGAACAACGGATAGCAGAGTCGACGGAGTCGACGACGGATAGATGGCAGAGTCGACATAGTCGACGACAGGCAAACGACACAATCGACGGATGTGTAGCAGCGGAGCAAGCGAACAGATTGTTGTGTCTCGCACAACCAGAGGTTAAACAGATTGTTATGTCTCGCACAACCAGAGGTTAGACAGATTGTTGTGATGCACACAACCAAAGGTTAGACAGATTGTTGTGACTCGCACAATCAGAGGTTAGACAGATTGAATAAACTGGGGGCAGGCTGAATGGTGACAATGGCACTAGCAGCAGGTATCAGACGGAGCAGCGGCGTAGCAGGGGCGGCGGCAGAGGCAGAGCAACGGAGGTGGTGTGTAGCGGCGAGGCAGCGGCAAGGTGAGTTCGAAAAATGACTGAGCAGTAACGACAATGTACAAGTGGCTGGGCATACAGGGCAGACGAGAGATCAGGCGGCGATCGAGACTCAGAGAATGAATGTCCACTTCGCGCGACTGAGGCGGGACAAGAGAAGACCAACTACGTCGACGCGTGCCGCGACATGAGCGGACGGCGGTTGCGGCATGTGAACGCGGAGAGGCGACTGGAGGAGTGGAAGGCGGAGGTGGAGGTGCGGCGGCAGCAGCAGGTGAGGCACGGAGCGCGTGAGCTGCTGCGGATCTGGTGGATGGTGAGGAAGGCGGAGGCGGGGTCGAACAAGAAGGCGCTGGAGCCGGCGGATCTGTGTGGCGGAGAGTCTCCGAAGCGGCAGCGGCGGATCTCTCGCTCTCTCTCTCTAGAGACCGCTCCGCCCTCTCTCTCTCTCTCTCGGCGCAGGCAGGCGGCGGCGGATGGAAGCAGCAGGCTCGGTGAGGGAGCGGTAGCGGCGGGATCTAGATGGCGCGGACGGGTGCTACAGACGCGAGAGCAGCAGGAGCGGCAGGCGCGGGAGCGGCAGCGGCAGGCGGATGAGCAGATCTGGACGGGACGGCGGCGGGTAGGTGCTGGACGGTGGCGGTGTAGGGGAGCGGCAGGCGCGGGGGAGCGTCAGGAGCGGGAGGACAGATCTGGCGGTGGTGGTAGCAGCGGGCTGACGGCTGGCGCGGATCTGGTGGATCTGGTGGTGATGGGCTGGTGGAGAGGCGGATCTGCGGCCAAGCGGGCGGCGGCGGATTTGCGGCGGATCTGGACGGCGCAGAGGTGCGGACGGTGGCAGTTGTGGGTAGTGCAGACGGGCAGATGAAGATTTTGGTTGGCAGTGAGCATGGACAGCCAGCAGCAGGCGGTGGAGCAGCGGCTAGTAGGTGGCAAGGAGAGACGGCCAGCGGTGCGCCATAAAGAGAACAGCAGCTTCAGCCAGACAGAAAAATACCATGAATTCGCGGTCGTCGACTCGAAAGTCGACCGACCTAAAATTAGAAACCAAGCTCTGATACCATGTTAGTTTTCGAATGGAATGAGTTTATTGTATGTTCTCTTGTATACATAGTACTCTATTTATATAGGCAAATCTAAAATACAAGAAAGGAAAATAATCACAAAAGAAACCTACGAGATATCGGGGATACTAGTTTCCTTATCAATTGGATACAATATTCAGTTTCCTTAACATGTTCGACGTTGGACACAACTTGTTTTCAGGAAGCATTCCTTCAAACATCAATGAAACAATGCCGATGTTGACGCATTTACATGTATCGAGGATCATGGTAAATGGCGCCATCCCATCGTCAATATGCGGCATAACTTCCTTGGGCATTCTTATTTTGTCAAGTAATCAATTATCAGGAAGCCTGCCTCATTGTTGGGAAAAGTTGGAAGCTTTGCAAATACTGGACCTTTCCAATAACTCTTTATCAGGAACAATCCCTGATTCTCTAGGTTCTCTTGGTTCTTTGTTGTTCTTGATGTTGAGCAGAAATAGTTTTTACGGCGAGCTTCCGTCATCCCTCCAAAATTGCAGTAACTTGCGCAACATTGATCTCGGCGAGAACAATTTCTCCGCAGAACTACCAAAGTGGATTGGAAAAAATCTCGCCAGCCTTGGGATTTTACGCCTGCGTTCAAATTCATTTCACGGCGGAATTCCTCTAGAGTTTTGCAATCTTTCTTTGCTTCGGCTATTAGACCTTGCACACAATGAACTCTCTGGAGCCATCCCACATTGTTTTGGTAATCTCAGCAGCATGATCATGGTTGCGCCGGTGAACCAGTTTTCGGTAAACACTTCTTCAATAAGTGAGCAGATAGTATATATGGATGGTGTCACTCTTAGAGTCATTAAAGGAAGAGAACTAGAATATGACAAAAATCTTAGATTCCTAGTGAGCATAGACCTTTCACGTAATCATCTATCAGGAGCAATACCGATGAAGTTAACAAACCTACTGGGGCTAAGTATCTTAAACTTGTCGGCGAATTCCATAATAGGAAAAATCCCGGAGAAGATAGGATCTTTGCGACGATTGGAATCGCTGGACTTGTCGAGAAACCAACTCTCTGGGGAAATTCCTTCTAGCATCTCTGACTTAACTTCCTTGAATCATTTGAACTTGTCATACAATGAATTGGTTGGGAGAATTCCATCTGGGAATCAACTGCAGGCGTTTGAGGATCCGTCTATCTACGAGGGGAATTCAAAACTTTGTGGATTGCCACTCTCATTAAAGTGCCAAGATAATGAGACTCATGATCAGGCTCCAAATCATGTTAATGAGGACATTGAAGACGATGAAGAAGGATTTGAGTTAAAGTGGTTTTATGTTAGCATGGCAGTGGGATTTGTAGTTGGTTATTTTGGTTTACTTGGCACTTTATTGGTCAAGAAGGGATGGAGGAATGCATGCTCTATGTACTTGGAAGGTATAATAGACAGAGTGCAGTTGCTATGGAGAAATTAATTAAACCTCATATATGAGATTATTTATAGTTATTATGTTTTATATAAGATTTAAGGTCAATCTTTGTTATGTGATATATATATACATACATGAGGAGGCACATATATATGTATGTATGTATTCGGACTTGCGGTTTTTCTTTTTCTTTTTCTTTTTTTTTTTCCTAATGTTCATTGTAAAAAAATATAACAAATCAATAATATTCTTGTTCCTTGTCATGGAGGAACACTTGGGTGAAGAAACTTCATAGGCCTACTTCATTTTTTTTTTTATTATTATTTTTTTTTTGTAATCACAACATTAAATAGTGTAAAGTTGAAATATTTCATAAGCCTATGTTCATTTTTATCAATCTAATTTGAGATTGAGACTTAGTCATTTTTTTTTCATGGGGGCTAGCGGCTAGCATTTCCATCTTAAAACAAAATACTCATTTTGAGATAGACACTTTCGAAACCCTAAAAGAGAGAAACCGACCAACACAAAATCTTCAGAAAATTGGCCCAAATGGCTTCGTTGAAGGTCTCGTTTTTCGGAACATTAGGTATAGTAACTTGTCGATTTGCAGCTGCATGTGTGACCGTCAGCTAACAAGATGAAAACCAAAAATCTTCGAGATCAAAGCGAGGAAAACACCTCACACAGCTCCATAAAACTCAAAATATTGAGTTTGCTTCTCAGATCTGATACACAAACCACACACAGCTCACAAGCTCAAATTAGAGCTCACAATTTGTAGATCTGAATCACAGATCGACAAACAACAAAGAAGAAACCTAGGGTTTGGATATAGCTCACACTGCTCTGATACCATGAACAATCATCAAAGCAAAACAGGTTTCTTTATTAATCACCAAATATTGCACCAAATATTGATTTACATGACACACTTGTTTCACCTTATACAGTGGTGTATGTGTCTAAGCTCTCAACACTCACTTGGGTCACACAAGCACGTAACCTCAAGTTATCTAACTCACACACAAACAATTACAACAGTAACAGTAAAAAGAAAAACAGTAACAAAACAATACGTGCAACACGGTAACAAAGTAAAGAACAATACATACTACACTTATTTATCGCAGTAAATCAAACCTCGAAAAGATATTATCATCTTGGATCCGATGTCGTTAGGTCGAAGATTCAAGCATGTTGAGCATTGTGGTTTCTCCCCAATCTGAAACTTCTTGCCTTCACTACCACACAGACGGGGATTATTGTCATGTCGTCTATAAACCGAAAGAAAGCGTACCTCCACGACTTGTTTAATAACAAAGAGCCGCAGACGCTCCAAAATCCTACAACAAAACCAATTGACATGCTTATGAAAAATGGTAGCCAGCCTTCTTTGTCTTCTTCATGATCTAGGCCGTGGATGTCAGGATGAGTTGCGCAATCTTTCAGTGGAGCACCGCAGAGTCCTGGATTTCCAGCGTAAATGGATGGATCTGGTAGCGTTTGGAGTTGGTTGCCGGATGGGATTCTTCCAGATAAATTGTTGTTTGATAGGTTCAGGTGATTCAAGGAATTCAAAGTGGAAATGCTTAGAGGAATTGAGCCTGATAATTGGTTTCTTGATAGATCAAGCACTTCTAATCTTTGCATAGAGCCGATCTTCTCTGGAATCCTTCCGGTCAAGCGATTCATAGACAAATTCAAGATACTCAATCCCAAGAGCCATGTTATCTCTGTAGGTATCTCTCCGGAAAAAGCATTATGTGAAAGGTCTATGCACTTCAGAAATGCAAGAGTCCCATTATATTCGAGTTCAATTCCTTTAGTAATCCACACATTCATTTGGTCTCCAAATTCGTGATTACTAATTCCCATAGAAGATATGAGGAATGGGTCGGTTGGATGGACAGTGGCCATTCCACTAAAATTGACAAAGCAATGAGGGATGGTACCAGACAACCCATTGTGTGCAAGGTCTAAGATTTGAAGGGAATGAAGAAGACAGTGGTGTTCATGGATGAAACCACTGAATGAATTGGACCGCAAACGAAGAATCTCTAATTGTGGAAGCCTTTTCCCCATCCACATTGGCAGATTGCCAGAGAAGCTATTCTCACCAAGATCAATTACACGCAAGGGACCCAATGTTTTCAGGTTGGGGGGAAGATTACCTGAAAAACTATTTTTGCTCAAACTCAAGAGTGAAAGCTGAGGTGCAGACCAAATGGAAATGGGAACTTTGCCAGACAAGTGGTTGTTTGATAGATCTATTACTTCCAAAGACTCTAGATCCTTCCAACATTCTTCCGGTAGTTCTCCGGATAAATTGTTGCTTGAGAGACTAACGCCTGTCAACAGTTTAAGATTGCATATGGATGAAGGGATGCTACCTTCTATCAAGTTATTCGAAAGGCTTAGAAATACCAAATTTGGCATTGTTTCATTTATGTTCAATGGAATAGTTCCACTAAACAAATTGCCTCTAAGACTTAATATCATCGTGGACTTTAAACCATTTCTTAATTCAAGTGGAAGCTTCCCGCTAATTTGGTTATTGGAAAGGTCCAAGACTTGAAGACTTGGATATATTTTTGGAAACCAATTAGGAATCTTATCTGAGATTCCAATGTTTTCAAGCACGATGATGCCGAGTCGATTTAGATTCCGAAGCCATGAAGGGAAAAGAGGACCTAATTGACAATTACTCAGATCAAGGGATGAAAGTTTAGTGAAAGGACAAACCCAGTTGGAACTCAAATTGAAAAACAAGGGTTTGGGAGGTTTTTCATCAAAGCCGATAAACAAATCTATTAGATTTGAAAGTTTGGCAAAGTGATCTTCAGTTAATTCACCGTCCCAAGCATTGAAAGAGAGATCCAGCTCCTCCAGCTCTGAGAGCTGCCCCAGAGACTTGGGAATGGCCCCATTCATGCTATTTTCCGAAAGATAAAGAATTCTCAAGCTTTTTAGATTCCCTATCGAGTAAGGCAAATTACCTGTAAGTTTGGTGTGTCCTAGTTGAAGAGTCTCTAATAAGCTATTTGGTCGACACAAAGATATGCCGTTCACAAACTCTGCTATCTCGCCACTTATATTGTTTCTTGATAGATACAACTCCTTCAACTTGCAAAACGCACCGAAACTCAATGGAATTGGTCCTTCAAGGTGATTATATTCGAGGTCAAGACGCTCGAGAGAAGTGAAGTTTGCGAAAACATCAGGAATGGGACCTGTGAGATTATTGAACCCCAAAAGAAGAGTTTTGAGAGAAGTCATATGCTCGATAGCTTTAGGAATGGGACCCTGAATCTCATTCCAAGTGAGATCAAGGACTGAGAGTGTGGTGGTGAAATTAGTCGTGAGAGGAAAAGAAGAAAGTTGACAACCGGACAAATGTAACTCTGACAAAGAGTGCAGCCTGTTTATGTATTGCAATGATTCACCTGTTTTACTAAGATCCGACCCTCTCAAGCCTAGGTATTCCAGTGAAGTGAGATGGGACAAAAATTGAAGTTCCTGTATAGAGAAACCATTATTTGAAAGATCGAGGTGATGCAAGTGTGAGAGGTTTCCCAATTGTTGGGGAATTCTTCCTTCAAAGTAATTCCGAGAAAGATCGAGGTACCTCAACTCCTTGACTGAGTCTATGAACTGATCCTGAATGTTGCGGAATGCGTTGAAACTCAAGTCCAAGTACTTCAAATGTTTCAACTGAGCCAAAGCAGGACTTATCCCGCCACTTAGTCTTGTGGCTTGTGCCGTGTCCCTTGTAGCATTAAGATCGAGCTCCTCCACATAACCGGTGACGTTGTTGCAACCTACGCCGTGCCATTTGCAACAGTCTTCATTGTCTAGTCGCCATGAAGAGAGCTTGTTTGAAGGGTCTTCCACGCCTTTCTTAAAGTCTAGTAACGCCAACCTTTCAATGGAGTGACATTTACCAACTTTGTGATCATCACTGCATGAGCAAAGCTTGGCTGTTTGGAGGTAGGGACCGAGAAACAGTACTAGAAAGGAAAGGAGGATGGCAGATTGAATGGAAGCAATGGCCATGTTTACTTTGCAAACTATTGATCTGTAGTTGTTGTAGTTCATGTATTATGAATTTATATGCACATATATATATATATATATATTATATAAGGAAAGCCCAGTGAATAGTACAGTTACTCGTTTGAAGTAATTGCGTGTGGTTGGGTAGACTTGACTTAATTAATTGCTCAGACTTGACTTTTTTTTTTTTTTTTTTTTGGTAATCTTGACTAAATTAATTGCTCCTGCATGTATTGCATATGTAGCAAATATATGTACCAAACGAAGACATACTTACTCAAGTTCAAAAGGGCATCATAAAAGGGCATCCATTTGAAAAGAAATTTCAAAAATTGTTATATTTTTGTACATATCAAGGAATTACATGTTTTCAGCATTGGCTAAGGACTGGTCCAAAATATTTAGGCCTTGTTTGTTAAGGGTGAAGTTATCTCCCGGGAGATAACTTACAGGAGTTGGAAACTAATCTTATTTGATTGCTCAACTTGTCTACAAGTTATCTCTCAACTTACCTCTTAGGGTGTGAAAAATTTTCCCACCACCCCTCCTAGGGAGTTATCTCCCGAGAGTTGTAAACACAATTACCCCTAATTAATGACTTATTTACTACCATATCTCTCTTGTTTTGAGGTTGTTTATGTCAATTTATATTTTTTATTATTTAAAATTTTGAAACTTCCCTACGAGTTTAAAGTTGAACTAAATATGAAAATATTAACTTCAAGAGATAACTCTCAACTAACACTGTAAGTTAGCAAAAACGACCAAACGATGCCTTAAAGACCATATAGCAAAATGCTTGTTGGGAGCCCCTCTTATGGTAGGTTTGACTTGGAAAAAAAAGTCATGATGACTTTTCACTATGGGATTCCATCAAATCAAAGTCACCTTTAGGATATCAAAATGCCACAGACTTCTCAATTTGCAACAAATACCAACTAATGGCGGAGCCATGTATGTACATGACCCCCCAATACTATATAGTATATGTTTTTATTTTTATTTTACTTAATGTATATATGTCACACCCGATCTCGATATATTTAAAAGATTTGGATGGACTATCCACGAGGCCAATATCGAGTATAACTGAATATTGAGAAATGCAAAATAAAACTCACTTATTTATTTTTTTATAATGAGTTTCCAATATTCCTTAACATTACAAAACACGCTCCTACCGTCCTCATTACTACTAGGTATTTTACATGAGAGACTATACATTATTTATTTGACACGGTCAACTCATTACCTGTTTTGAATTCATTTTCATTCGCGGGCTTGAGTGGTATCTAAACTTGTTAGATTTAATGAGCTAGCAGCTTAATAATTTCTTAATTACAAACTTGTTAATGCAAAATATATAGCAAAATAATAACAAAAACATATATTACCAAACATCAATAAATATCGGTTAGTAACCACATCGGTAGACCTCTCAATTTTACCTTAAGGCTGAAAACTGCACCATGGTCACAAATATGATTTAAAGTGTTCGTCGACACGAGACCAAATTTGGTGGACCATAATACTAGACTTGATCATCGGGCGGGCTCGGGCGATGTTATACATGAATCCGTGTTGGAAGGCGTTCATACCAAAGTCGTACAATTAGGACCTCGATATGGTTCTATTCCATTCATGCCTAGGCGAGCTTTTTTTTGTAAGTCATGTCCAAACCCGCTTCTGAGTATTGCAAACTCAAGCCCATCACGGGTTGGGCTTGGGTTGGGCTTAAATTAGCCTTTTAAAAATATTAACAAAAAAAAGTTTTGAAAATTGATTATAGTGAAGCAAAACATAGTATAATAAATATATACATATGCAATTAGATGACAAGAACAAAGGATTAACACATTGATTTAGATTTTAGTGTAGCATTTGGGCAATTTGGGTTCAAACTTTTACTTTCTCAATTTTTTTTTTTAAAAATAAATATATATATATATATATATATATATATATATATATATATGTATATAAACATTTTGGACACAAGTATATACGAGCGGGCCAGCCTGGTTTGGGTCGATAACTGCAAACTCAAGCTCGGCCCACAAAATACCGAGCCATCACAGGCTTCGGCCAGGTCGGGCCCTATTGAGATTTTCGCAGTGTTCCTTTTATAATTTAATAAGAGTGTCAAATGTTATGACATACATAAAGAATTAACATGTAACAAGAAAATTACCTTATTCCGTAGCTAACCAAAATTTTCGCAGTGTTCCTTTTATAATTTAATAAGGGATGAAAGAAAGATAGTTAGGATGCATTGGTGAATTGATTTTCTTATGTGTAGTAAGAATAGTTTTAAGGTCGCCATCCGTCATAATGATTCGTAATAATGAAATTGTTAAATGTTGTTATCGATCATAATGATTTAGGTAAAGATAAAGATTTTTTTTAGTTATAATATTGATATGTTATTGTAAGGAAACTTCTCCATAGTTTTCTAAGAACAAAACATCGTTTTCAATAATAAATTTTTAGGTAAGGATGGAAGAACTTTCTCTTCTTTCCTTAACGATGAAGTGAAAATGTTTACGGGTCGTTATCAACTTTAATATCTAAGAGGCTTCTCGTTCTCTATTTATTATTTAATCTTTTAAGAAGATTTTGTGTTTTTCGAGGTGTGAAATATTTAGGGTGCCACATATATATAAATTTGTTAGTGTTACAAATGGACTAGAATGTAATTGTTTTTCATGTTTTTTTTTTTTTTTTTTTATCAATTTAGTTGTTTAGTTAGAGACAAAATAGAAAACTACACAACATAAGTAATAATTTTTTTTTAAAAGTGTAGAAATCAATTTTTGTATTCGTTTTGTATATATGTGATAGATTAGGAAATGACGATTGTGGTAGTTTGGTCACCTGCAAAGACGACCTACAAATACCTCCATTGAAAAACTTGACTCAATAAAAACTGTAAAAATTTGACGAGGTAGGGGTATATCAAAGTTAATTTGAGACACATTAATTAGAAGAGAGTTGAATGGTTTGGAAAGCTCATCATCAATTGCATTTAATCGAGCACAATGGAAGAATTTGAACCATATAGCCGACTCCAATTAATTTGGGACTGAGGATATGTTGCTGTTGTTGTTCCAAAATGTTCGGGGGCCAAAAGCGAAATTTTATTTTGGGGCCCCTCAATTATAAATTTGTGAAAAAAAAGAACAAATTTTTATCAACTACTTAAAACGATATATGCAAAACACACAAAAATCTTACTCAACGGATGCATAATAGGCTTTATAGCATGATCAAATCTCTCAAATATTTTCGAAATAATACAAATTAAATAAAACTTTATTTTTTTAAAAAAAGTAAAATGTTGCCACGTTTAAAAATGACAAGTAGAAGATAAGTCAGAAAGATGGAGGTGTAAGTTGAAAGAGTTGCTTGTTAAAGTAGAAAAAATAGAACTTAGTTGGATAAGTATATATGCAAATAATTTACCAATCAATATTTTATCACTTATAATTAATAATTCTTCTTAGAAAATCAAAAGAAGTTTTTAATTTTAAAATAAACTAAAAAAATATGTGTGTATTCACCCCCTTTCAGGGTTGGCCCTGACAACAACCTCTTTATACTAAGTGATTTTACTATGATAATTTTACATTATTTTTAAGTTAGATTGTGGGGTCTTTGGAGACCGTTAAAGACAAGTCATTTTTATCAATGATGATTTCTCTATCAAATTTTTCTCTACCCTTTTGCATATTGTCACAGTTGGTCCAAAACATATGTGCTTCTTTCAAGGTCTTTGTGCTTCCATATATTGTAGGGAAAATATATCATACACATGAATCAATCATCATCGACCCATATTTTTGTCACGACCTAACCCAGAAGAAGATAAAACCTTGGCTCCGCCCCTGCTACCAACTGTTGAACTTTTGTACTTCAAATTTTGTATTGTTCCAACACCAACTACAAGGATCACGGTGGAGTTTTTGTAACTTTTACTCTGGAAAATGTAGGCCTAGCACTTGAAGGATTTTCGGGAGAGAGTTCTATAGAAGTGAAGGGAGAGGAGGAGAAAGACAATCAAGGATTACTTCTGTGTGTCGTGCTTCATTTATGTAGGACATGAGACTCAAAGTTTTCTAGTTTGATGAGAAATGATTGATTTTGATGTCTAAGAATATTTTCTTCGTGTTTCACCAAGTAAAATGATCATCAAATGTTAATTAACTAATTTGTTTCACAATTATTATTATTATTTGATTTCAACAGGAGTCTAACCCACAACATCCTCAAACCTTGCTTTTTTGACAAGTGATGGATTGTTCGTCATCTTACTAGAGATGCTTTGGCAGCTAATTTGTTTCAAGATTGAAATGCAACTTTTTTTCTTGTAAGAAAGAAAACCATCTTTTGTTGCCCATACGGAAGACGAAATATTGGTGCTTCTTGCTCTTAAATATGTTATTATGCCTTTGACTTACTTTTTTATGAGCATCTATAAAATATATATTTTATTTATAAAAATAAAAATTTGTTTTAATACTTTAAAAAATTGGTATTTAAGTTGGGTCGAGTTTCACTTTTCGCTTTAACCTAACCTATGTTGGGCAAGGAATGGTACTCATGTCCATGACAAGTCTACCTACTAATCAAATAAGCAATTTTTTTTTTTAATTTCTTTGAAGAAAAATGTTTTTATAACTAATAATGGGCATGCACGTTTTAGCATCAATTACTTTTTGCATCGATATGTATTGACAAGTGTGTGTTTGTGTTGAGTTACCATTGCAAAACTAAAATTTTAATTTCTATTATTAATTATAACCTTAATCATCAAAGCATTTATGGTGAGACGGTACATCAGTAGGGACGGAACCATCCATAGGCATTGCAAGGGGCTTTAGCAAAATTTTGAAACTAAAAATACACATTGTGAATGGAAAAAATAAAGAAAAAATTAACAAATTTAGCTTAAAAGTATTTTTTTTTTTATAACGCATTTAGTTTAAAAGTAGCTTAGAACATGTCACACAAGCATATCCAATTTCCTTTGCTATTATATGTTGTATTTGATTATTTAAAGATTAAATAGAGGTGCTTTTAATTGATTTATTTTATCAATTAATAACATTTTATCCAAATAATTAATATTAGTTTGTTATAAAAATACAACACTTAATCAAACACAATGGAATAGTTTGATCCATATAATCGACCCAAATTAATTTGTGACTAAGGCTATGTTATCGTATAAAAATACACACTCAGACTTTTATATAAAAGAAATAACATGCATGATAGTTGTAGTTTCCAAAACTGAAATGCATTTGATTAGGGTGTACATAATTTTTTTTAAGGGGGTTGATACCAATCTACCATACAGACTGCCCCCAATAATAATTATATGAGTTATACATGGGTTACAAAAATTTTGAGGAGAGCTTTGGCCTCACTCACCCATTGCATGCCTTCGTCCTACTAATAATAATAGATGCATTTCTTACTAAAAAGTTTGGTTTAGGGATAGTGTGAGTTAAGCACCCAGTTGAGAGCCTGTCTATAGAGTCTACGATGACTTTCTTAAAGTCTAGTAACGCCAACCTTTCAATGGAGTGACATTTGTGATCATCACCGCATGAGCAAAGCTTGGCTGTTTGGAGGTAGGGACAGGGAAACAGTACTAGAAAGGAAAGGAGGATGGCAGATTGAATGGAAGCAAAGCAATGGCCACGTTTACTTTGCAAACTATCTATAGTTGTTGCAGTTCATACATTATGAATTTATGTGCACATGTATAAGGAAAGCCTAATGAGTTGTACAGTAACTCGTTTTAAGTATTTGCGTGTGGTTGGGTACACTTGACTTAATTAATTGCTTAGACTTGACTTAATTAATTGCTTAGACTTGACTTAATTAATTGCTCAGACTTGACTTGATGTTTCTTTTTTTTTTGGTAATCTTGACTTATTAATTACTCCTGCATGTATTGCATATGTAACAAATATATGTACCAAAAAAATGTTAATAAATTATTTTCCTTAATTAATACGAAGACCTCTAGTCTAGGATATTTTCTCAAGTTAAAAAAGGCATCCATTTGAAAAGAAATTTCGAAAATTGTTATATTTTTGTACACATCAAGGAATTATGTGTTTTCAGCATTGGCTAATGACTGGTCCAAAATATTTAAAGACCTGAGCAAAATGCTTATTGGGAGCCTCTCTTACTATTTGGACAGGTTGACAGGTTGCAATTATTTCTTTTTAGATGTCTTATAGGTTTGACATGTTGCAATTATTTATTTTTAGAGCTCAGCTGACGACTTGAAAAAAAAGGGGTAGTACTATTTGGACTCATGAGTGCGGACTCAAGAACTTTTTTTATTACAAAGTCATCCTCAAGTAATCAATGAAACACACACAATCACTTGTAAAATTTCTTTGTTACTCCTTAAATATTTGTAAAAATTCTAAAAACCTCCCTATGATTCCGGACTCATGAATCTAAAAAAGAAAGTCATGATAACTTTTCACTTTGGGATACCATCAAATCAAAGTCACCTATAAGACATCAAAATGGCAAAGACTTCTCAAATTGCAACAAATACCAACTAATGGTGGAGCCATGTAGGTACATGAACCCCAATACTATATAGTATATGTTTTTATTTTTATTTTACTTAATGTATATATTAATTTGTTAGTGTTAGTGTATTAATAAACAAATTGACCAGAACGTATTTGTTTTTCATATTTTTTTAATCAATTTAATTGTTTAGTTGGAGACAAAATAAAAAACTACATAACAAAAGTAATAATTTTTTTTTATAAGTGTAGAAATCAATTTTTGTATTCGTTTTGTATATATGTGATGTACAACAACCTCTGTATAGTAAGTGATTTTACTATGATAATTTTACACTATTTTCAGTTAGGTTGTGGGGTCTTGGAGACCGTTGAAGATTAGTCATTCTGATCGATGACGATTTCTCCATCGAAATTGTCTCTACCCTTTTGCATATTGTCACAATTGGTCCAAAATATGTGCTTCTTTCTAAATCTTTGTGCTTCCATATATTGCTGGGAAAATAAATCATACACATAAATCTATCATCATCAACCAACATTTTAATCATGACCTAGCTTAAGGGAAGATAAAATCTAAGTTCTGCCCCTACCAACTACAAGAATTACAGTGTAGTCTTTTGTAAATTTTTCCTCTTTGATTCACATGGTGATCACACTATGTTTTAGGGATCACCCATCCGTATAGTGCGTTCATACAACTTTATGCAATGAAAGTTATGTTCATATTAAAAAAAATGTAGGCTTAGCAGATGAAGGATTTTTGGTTAAGGGCAAAAATCAAGGATTACCTCTATGCAGTGTGCTTCGTTTCTATAGGAATACGACATGAGACTCAAGTTTTCTGAGTGAGAAGAGAAACTATATATTGATTTGGATGCTTAAAAATTTCTTCTTTGTGTTTCAATAAGTAAAAAGAAAATCATCAAATGTTAGTTAACTAATTTGTTCGACAATTTTTTTTTTTTTCAACGAGAGTTTGACCCACGACATCCTCAACCCTACTTTTTTTGGTAGATAATTTGTTTCAAGATTGAAATGCAACTACTTTTTTATAAGAAAGAAATCAACTTTTCTTGCCCCTTACGACAGACGAAATGGTGCTACTTGCTCTTAAATCTGCAATTATACACCTGGCCTACTTTTTTTTTTTATGAACATCGCATCTAAAATACATATTTTATATATATAAATAAAATTTTGTTCTAATACTTTAAAAAAATTGTATTTAGGTTGGGTCAAGTTTCACTTGTCGCTTTGACCTGACCCATGTTGGGCAAGCAAGGCTACCCATGTCCATGACAAGTAGGGGTGGGCAGCGGTCTCCGCAAAACCGCCCAAACCGTGCGGTTTGGTCTGGTTTTTAAAACTCGCGGTTTGAGAGTGGTTTGAAAAACTTGAAAATCCGTGAAATCGCAGATTTGGTGGCGATTTTCATTTTGAGAAAACCGCGGTTTACCAAACCGATGGTAGTTTAGTAATTTTCCTCAATTTACTTAAAACCCTAACAATATAAAGTTATAAAAAGTTACTCCACACTTTGTCTCCTCTCAATCGCGGTTCACCAAACCTTCTCAACCGTTCATCTCCATCACGGCACAAATAAAAAATTTGTCCACCAGTGGAGAAACGTAGCGTTTTTTTTTTTTTTGCAAGCGTAACAACCCTATATATAAGGAGAACAACATTAACTAGGAGCTAAATTGTGCTGCAATAACAAGAGAACTCCATGTGAACACTAAAGCTTCATTTTCTAAGTGGTCTGCATATGTGTTGTTGTCTCGAAACATATGGTGAATAGACATGTCCCAATCAAGGGAGAAGAGATGCTTAATGGCGACAATCAATTGGTCAGCTCTAACCATTGCCACATTCTATTTTATTAGCTGGAGAGTCTGTCTCAATTGTAAGGCATAGAATTTCTCAGCTCGTAGCATCTTGTAGGCCCAATTTTGATGCACCTAGCATGTTGTAGCTGAATCTAGCTCTTTTATAACAGCAAAGAGAGACGCAATAAGTCCGTTAGTGAAAATATTGCAGTTAAAACAAACCGCCACTAAAATTTCCCTCTCTCTCAAACTCTCTCTTACATGTTCGATGAAAATCAATCCTCACTCGTGTCAATCAAACGCGACACTTTCGAAACCCTAAAAGAGAAAACCGAGAGAAGCCAACACAAAATCTTCGAGAAAATTGGCACAAATGGCGTCGTTGAAGGTCCCGTTTTTCGCTCCAAGCCGATCAGACGAAGAGTTTCGAGTTTCGACCTCATCCTAGGTTAGGTTTTCGATTCGAATTGTTGAATTTTCAGTTCTTTTCAATTCTTTAGAGTCTACTTCATGATTGGAATGCTTTCTATACTCGATATGTGTAACCTAGTTTTCTCACAACATAGCAAAAATGGCATGAATTCTTAACATGTGTTATGTATGATCAATGTTAGTAGAGCTTTTTTTTTTTTAGGGTTTATGTGTTGTTAGTATAGACAAATATTTGGAATATGGTTACCAGAAGAACCTCATTGATATACATGTAGAAACCTTGAAACAAATATTAACAAACATGACAAAGTTCTGATTACAATAAGCAAGGATAAAATTCATGACTTATTTATCGCAGTAAATCAAACCTCGAAAAGATATTATCATCTTGGATCCGATGTCGTTAGGTCGAAGGTTCAAGCATGTTGTGCATTGTGGTTTCTTCCCAATCTGAAACTTCTTGCCTTCACCACCACATAGACGGGGATTATTGTCATGTCGTCTATAAACCGAAAGAAAGCGTACCTCCACGACTTGTTTAATAACAAAGAGCCGCAGACGCTCCAAAATCCTACGACAAAACCAATTGACATGCTTATGAAAAATGGTAGCCAGCCTTCTTTGTCTTCTTCATGATCTAGGCCGTGGATGTCAGGATGAGTTGCGCAATCTTTCAGTGGAGCACCGCAGTGTCCTGGATTTCCAGCGTAAATGGATGGATCTGGTAGCGTTTGGAGTTGGTTGCTTGGATGGGATTCTTCCGGATAAATTGTTGTTTGACAGGTTCAGGTGATTCAAGGAATTCAAAGTGGAAATGCTTGGAGGAATTGAGCCTGATAATTGGTTTCTTGATAGATCAAGCACTTCTAATCTTTGCATAGAGCCGATCTTCTCTGGAATCCTTCCGGTCAACTGATTTATAGACAAATTCAAGATACTTAATCCCAAGAGCCCTGTTATCTCTGTAGGTATCTCTCCGGAAAAAGCATTATGTGAAAGGTCTATGCACTTCAGAAATACAAGAGTCCCATTATATTCCAGTTCAATTCCTTTAGTAATCCACACATTCACTTGGTCTACAAATTCTTGACCATGAATTGCCATAGGAGATATTGAGAATGGGTTGGTTGGATCGACAGTGGCCATTCCACTAAAATTACCAAAGCAATGAGGGATGGTACCGGACAACCCATTGTGTGCAAGGTCTAAGATTCGAAGGGAATGAAGAAGACAGCGGTGTTCATGGATGAAACCACTGAATGAATTGGACCGCAAACGAAGAATCTCTAAGTGTGGAAGCCTTTTCCCCATCCACATTGGCAGATTGCCAGAAAAGCTATTCTCACCAAGATCAATTACACGCAAGGGACCCAATGTTTTCAGGTTGGGGGGAAGATTACCTGAAAAACCATTTTTGCTCAAACTCAAGAGTGAAAGCCGAGGTGCAGACCAAATGGAAATGGGAACCTTGCCAGACAGGTGGTTGTTTGATAGATCTATTACTTCCAAAGACTCTAGATCCTTCCAACATTCTTGCGGTAGGTCTCCGGATAAATTGTTGCTTGAGAGACTAACGGTTCTCAACTGTTTAAGATTGCATATGGATGAAGGGATGCTACCTTCTATCAAGTTCTTCGAAAGGGTTAGAAATTGCAAATTTGGCATTGTTTCATTTATGTTCAATGGAATAGTTCCACTAAACAAATTGCCTCTAAGATTTAATAGAACAATCTCAGTGGTCTTTAAACCATTTCTAAATTCAAGTGGAACCTTGCCGCTAATTTGGTTATTGGAAAGGTCCAAGAATTGAAGACTTGGATATATTTTTGGAAACCAATTGGGAATCTTATCTAAGATTCCAACGTTTTCAAGCATGATGATGCCGAGTTGATTTAGATTACGAAGCCATGAAGGGAAAAGAGGACCTAATTGACAATTTGTCAGATCAAGGTAAGAAAGTTTAGTGAAAGGACAAACCCAGTTGGAACTCAAATTGAAAAACATGGGTTTGGGAGGCTTTTCATCAAAGCCGATATACAAACCTATTAGATTTGCAAGGTTGGCAAAGTGATCTTCAGTTAATTCACCGTCCCAAGCATTGAGAGAGATTCAAAGACCTCCAGCTCGAGAGCTGCCCCAAAGACTTGGGAATGGTCCCATTCATGCTAGTTTGGTAAAGACAAAGTCTTCTCAAGCTTTTTAGATTCCTATCGAGTAAGGCAAATTACCCAGTAAGTTTGGTTTGTTCTAGTTCAAGAGTCTCTAATAAGCTATTTGGTCGACACAAAGATATGCCATTCACAAACTCTGTTATCGCCACTTATATTGTTTCTTGATAGAGACAACTCCTTCAACTTGCAAAACGCACCGAAACTCAATGGAATTGGTCCTTCAAGGTGATTATCTTCGAGGTCAAGACACTCGAGAGAAGTGAAGTTTGCCAAAACATCAGGAATGGGACCTGTGAGT
Organism: Stephania yunnanensis; assembly: GCA_039657365.1. Lineage (NCBI taxonomy): Eukaryota > Viridiplantae > Streptophyta > Magnoliopsida > Ranunculales > Menispermaceae > Stephania > Stephania yunnanensis. The sequence continues at coordinate 3,186,518 of CM077586.1, read as the reverse complement.
TCATTCAACCCCAAAAGAAGAGTTTCGAGAGAAGTCATATGCTCGATAGCTTTAGGAATGGGACCCTGAATCTCATTCCAAGTGAGATCAAGACTTTGAAGAGTAGTGAAATTGAGAATAGCTTTAAAAATGAGACCATTAAAATTGTTGTGACTGAGATCAAGAACTGAGAGTGTGGTGGTGAAATTAGTCGTGAGAGGAAAAGAAGAAAGTTGACAATCGGACAAATGTAACTCTGACAAAGAGTGCAGCATGTTTATGTATTGCAATGATTCACCTGTTTTACTAAGATCCGACCAACTCAAGTCTAGGTATTCCAGTGAAGTGAGATGGGACAAAAATTGAAGTTCCTGCATAGAGAAACAAGTATCCGAAAGACCAAGGTGATGCAAGTGTGAGAGGTTTCCCAATTGTTGGGGAATTCTTCCTTCAAAGTAATTATCAGAAAGATCAAGGTACCTCAACTCCTTGGCTGAGCCTATGAACTGATCCGGAATGCTGTCGAATGCGTTGTCACTCAAGTCCAAGTACTTCAAATGTTTCAACTGAGCCAAAGCAGGACTTATCCCGCCACGTAGTTCTGTGGCTTGTGCCGTGTCCTTTATAGTATTAAGATCGAGCTCCTCCACATAACCGGTGACGTTGTTGCAACCAACGCCGTGCCATTTGCAACAGTCTTCATTGTCTAGTCGCCATGAAGAGAGCCTGTTTGAAGGGTCTTCAACGCCTTTCTTAAAGTCTAGTAACGCCAACCTTTCAATGGAGTGACAATTACCAACTTTGTGATCATCACTGCATGAGCAAAGCTTGGATGTTTGGAGGTAGGGACCGAGAAACAGTATTAGAAAGGAAAGGAGGATGGCAGATTGAATGGAAGCAATGGCCATGTTTACTTTGCAAACTATTGATCTGTAGTTGTTGTAGTTCATATATTATGTATTTATATGAACATATATATATATTTCAGGAAAGCCCATGAATAGTACAGTAACTCGTTTGAAGTAATTGCATGTAGTTGGGTTGACGTGACTTATTTAATTGCTCAGACTTGACTTTTTCTTTTTCTCTTTTTTTGGTAATCTTGACTTAATTCATTGCTCCTGCATGTATTGCATATGTACCCCAAAAAATATTAATAAATTATTTTCCTTAATTAATACGAAGACCTATAATTTCGGATACTTTCTCAAGTTAAAAAGGACATCAGTTTGAAAAGAAATTTCGAAAATTGTTATATTTTTGTACATATCAAGAAATTGCATGTTTTCAACATTGGCTAAGGACTGGTCCAAAATATTTAGGCCTTGTTTGGTTAGGGGTGGAGTTATCTCTCGGGAGATAATTTATAAGGAGTTGAAAATTAATCTTGTTTGTTTGTCCAATTTGTCTGGAAGTTATCTCCTAACTTATACCCTAAGGTGTGAGAAATTTTTCCACCGGTACCCTTCGTAGGGAGTTATCTCTCGAGAGTTGTAGACATAATTACCCATCATTAATGACTTATTTACTACCATCTCTCTCTTTTTTGGAGGTTGTTTATGTCGATTTATATTTTTTATTATTTAAAAATTTGAAACTTCCCTGAAAGTTTAAAGTTGAACCAAATATGAAAATATTAACTTCAGTGAGATAACTCTCAACTAACACTGTAAATTAACAAAAATGAACCAAACAAGACCTTAAAGACCAGAGCAACATGTTTGTTGGGAGCCCCTCTTACTCTAGGTTTAATAGGTTGACTTGAAAAAAAAAATCATGATGACTTTTCACTTGGGATACCATCAAATCAAAGTCACCTTTAAGACATCAAAATGGCACAGACTTCTCAATTTGCAACAAATACCAACTAATGGCAGAGCCATGTACGTACATGACCCCCAATACTATATAGTGTATGTTTTTATTTTTATTTTACTTAATGTATATATGTCACACCCGATCTCGATATACTTAAAAGATTTGGATGGACTGTTCACGGGGCCAATAGAGTATAACTGAATATTGAGAAATACAACATAAAACTCACTTTTTTTTTTTATAATGAGTTTCTAATATTCCTTAACATTACAAAACACGCTATTACCCTCCTCATTACTACTAGGTATTTTACATGAGAGATTATGCATTATTTATTTGACATGGTTAACTCATAACCTTTTTTGAATTCATTTTCATTCGCGGGCTTGAGTGGTATCTAAAATTGTTAGATTTAATGAGCTAGCAGCTTAATAATTTCTTAATTACAACCATGTTAATGCAAAATATATAGCAAAATGATAACAACATATATTACCGAACATTAATAAATATCGGTTAGTAACCACATCAGTGGACCTCTCAATTTTACCGTAAGGCTGAAAACCGCACCATGATCACAAATATAATTTAAAGTGTTCGTCGACACGAGATCAAATTTGGTGGACCATAATAACTAGACCTGATCATCGGGCAGGCTCGGGGCGATGCTTACATGAATCCATGTTGGAAGGACTTTATACCAAAGTCGTTCAATTAGGACCTTGATATGGTTCTATTCCGTTCATGCATAGGCGGGTTTTTTTTTTGAAAGCCATGTCCAAACCCGCTTCTGAGTATTGCAAGCTCAAGCTCATCACGGGTCGGGCTTAGGCCAGGCTTAAATTGGCCTTTCAAAAATATTAACAAAGTTTTTTTTTGACAATTGATTACAGTGAAGCAAAACATAGTATAATAAATATATACATATGCAATTAGATGACAAGAACAAAGGATTAGCACATTGATTTAGATTTAAATGTAGCATTTGGGCAATATGGGTTCAAACCTTACTTTCTCATTTTTTAAAGATGTATATACACATTTTGGACACAAGTATATACGAGCGGGCCAGCCAGGCTTGGGTTGATAAGTGCAAGCCCAAGCTCGGCCCACAAAATACCTAGCCTTCACAGGCTTCGACCAAGACGGGTCCTATTGAGATTTTCACAGTGTTCCTTTTATAATTTAATAAGAGTGTCAATGCTATAACACACATAAAGAATTAACATGTAACAAGAAAATTACCTTATTCAGTAGCTAACAAAAGTTTTTGCAGTGTTCCGTTTATAATTTAATGAGGGATGAAAGAAAGATAGTTAGGATGCATTAGTGAATCAATTTTCTTATTTGTAGTGAGAATAGTTTTAAGGTCACTATCCGTCATAATGATTCGTAATAATGAAATTGTTAAATATTGTTATCGATCATAATGATTTAGATAAAGATAAAGATTTATTTTAGTTATAATATTAACATGTTATTGTGAGGAAACTTCTCCGTAGTTTCCTAGAATAAAACATCATTTTCAATAATAAATTTTTAGATAAGGATTAAAGAACTTTCTCTTCTTTCATTATCAACTTTAATATCTAATAGGCATCTCGTTCTCTATTTGTTATTTAATCTTTTAAGAAGATTTTGTGTTTTTCGATGAGTGAAATATTTAGAGTGTCACATATATATAAATTTGTTAGTGTTACAAATGGATTAGAACGTAATTGTTTTTCATGTTTTTTTAATCAATTTAGTTGTTTAGTTAGAGACAAAATAGAAAACTACACAACATAAGTGATAATTTTTTTTAAAAAAGTGTAGAAATCAATTTTTGTCTTCGTTTTGTATATATGTGATAGATTGGAGAAGGATGATTGTGGTAGTTTGATCACTTACAAAGACGGCCTACAAATACCTTCACTGAAAAACTTGACTCAATAGAAGCTGTAAAAATTTGACGAGGTAGGGGTATACCAAAGTTAACTTGAGACACATTAATTGGTAGATATTTGAATGATTTGGAAAGTTTATCGTCAATTGCATTTAATCGAGTAAAATGGAATAGTTTGATCCATATAGCCGACTCCAATTAATTTGCGACTGAGGCTATGTTGTTGTTGTTGTTGTTCCAAAATATTCGGGGGCCAGAGCGAAATTTTATTTTGGGGCCCCTCAATTATGACTATGTGAAAAAAAGAACAAATTTTTATCAACTACTTAAAACGGTCTATGCAAAACACACAAAATTTTTACTCAACGTATGCATAATAGGCTTTATATCATGATCAAATCTCTCAAAGTATTTTCAAAATAATACAAATTAAATAAAAGTTAATTTTTTTTTTAAAGTAAAATGTAGCCACGTTTAAAAATGACAAGTAGAAGATAAGTCACAAAGATGGAGGTGTAAGTTGAAAGAGCTACTTGTTAAAGTAGAAAAAATAGAATTTGATTTGAAAAGTATACAATAATTTACCAAGCAATATTTTATCACTTATAATTAATAATTCTTTTTAGAAAATCAAAATAAGTTTTTAATTTTAGAATAAACTAAAAAAATGTGTACTCCCCCGTTTGACGACAACAACCTCTGTGTAACGGTCCGCTTTAATTAATCTCGATTAACTGACAAATTACATATTAAGATTCTAAGCTCAGACCCACGTGGACGTCGCGGAAAAGTCTAGGGCACGCTTAACGAGGTGAATTTTGTTATTTTGTGTGGCGAGTGTTTATTTATTTTACTATTATTTAATAGTTAGTGCCGCGCTAATTGAGAATTACATTTGGTCACGTTGTGCGCGTGTAGTGACGAGACTGTACGACGTCGCGGTATGCGCGTAACGCTGGTGTATGAGGTAGTATGAGATTTAGTTGTCACATCACACATCACATCACTTATTTAATCACCATACCTAAACCAATCACTCATTTTTTCTCTCTCATTTCCAAAAAAAAAAAAGTCACCTATCCTCACTCACTCTCTCTCTACCCGACTCTTCTTCTTCCCCCTCTCATTCTCACTTTCTTCTCCACTTCCACCTCCTCACCACCAAGCTCTCCATCACTCTCTCGACTCAGTCGCACATCTGTCGCGGTGCTCTCTCCACTCGGCAACGCTCGCGCGAAGATCTCCGAATCGAGGTGAGTGTGGCAATTTTTGTTAACTTTTATGGAGAAATTTAGAGTTTAATACCGATGGTATTGTTGGATGGTTGTTGGTGTTGTTGTTGTTGTTGTTGTGTGCTTAAACAAAACCCAAAAAAAAAAAAGCAAATCGTTTCTGTTATGCAGAGCCAATTTGAAGAAAAAGGTCGCCAACAGGATTGGGCTGCTGGCCAAGCCCATGTGGGTCGGGCAGCCCAGGCCCGGTCGAGCCGAGCTGGCCTGAACCCGGGTGGCTCTGGTTGCGGCCCAACCAAATCGGGCCTGGTTCGGGCCCAACCCACCCTAAATCAATTTTAATTAATTAAAATTTTAAAAAAAATTAAATAAAATACATTTTTAAATTAAATAAATATCAGAAAAGGAAAAATAGCTAAGAAATTATGAGAAAATCCAAAAAAAATAAGAAAAATTTAATAAAGTGGAAAAATATAAAATAACTGTTTTGATGACTTTTGGGGCATTGGCACCCCGGTATAACTCAAAAAATGTGTCAAAATTAAACTTTTTGAAACAAAATTTCAAATTTTTGGTCACACATTATAAATTCTTTTAATGTTACTCTAAAATAACAAAAGTGATATAATTGGATACCATGAATTTATGAGACTATAGTCGAGTGTCGGGCGTGTATCTCAAGGTGTGAGCGGAACATTTTGGAGAGATATTTGCGATTGTTTGAGGTAAGTAAACCCACGAGAAAGTCTACTTATAATTTACTTATTTTCATCGTAAATTATTTATTTCACATTACTTCTCGTCAGTTCAGTTTTCATGTTTAATCTATTCCCGCGTGTGTCTGTGTATGGTCGAAGGAACGGTGTGACCCATTTTTGGCTCTCTCGTTGATGATGATCCGAGTGTTGTTACGGTGTTGGTCATACCTTAGACTACGCGTAAGATATCTCTAAGTGAGTCGATGATTTCGAGAGCGAGTTGACGTGAGGCTCACATCCGTCACAGATTTCCTCTCCTTTGAGGCGTTGGGCGGAAGTTTACTTTCTGACCAACAGAGTTCCTCATTTCGACCGTGAAAAGGGGTATGGGTTTCCTCACCTCTAGGGCCTTCTCGGTTTAGTATTTTCGTCCCAAGGCTAAACAGCTATACACCACACTCGCGTTTCATATTCTTAATTATCTCACGACTTATATTCATGCTTTACATTCATGTTCATTTACTTTATATGTATGAATTGTAGTCGTTTTCTTAGATTTCTTGTGAATGTTAACTGAATTTATCTGGGATTTACTCACTGAAACTTGTCATTGTTTGTTGGAGGCAAGTTGTCGATCCTACGACGAGCCGGGAGGAAGGCGGTGATTGGCGACTACCTCTGATCTGGAGCGCCTCCACTAGCTTATTCGTAGGTGTTTGTATTTACATATACATATACATATTTTTTGGGATCATTTTGGAAGACTTTTTCACCTGATACATGTATATTGATACCTATTATACATTTTTGTCGCCTTAACTGATATACATAGTATCCTTTTGATGGGTTTCCATCCCATAAGTTGTTAACTAATGCATAACTTATTTACATTAATTATATGCATGTCATTAAGACTTTCGTTATTAAAAATAACATGAATAGAATTAAAATAAACAAACTAAATTGTAAAACTTTTTAACTTAGCATATTTCGATAGAATATTAATCTTTTAAAACAACGAAATTTACTAAGTCGGATTACAAGATGGATAGTTCGCGGGCCGTCATAGACATGTGTGCAAGTGACGTAGCATGACATAGTGACGTGTCCGTCGACCTCGGAATTTGGTCACACTCTGTATACTAAGTGATTTTATTATGATAATTTTACACTATTTTTCAGTTAGGTTGTGGAGTCTTTGGAGACTGTTGAAGACAAGTCATTTTTATCGATGATGATTTCTCTATCGAATTTTTCTCTACCTTTTGCATAGTGTCACAGTTAGTCCAAAACATGTATGCTTCTTTCAAGGTCTTTGTGCTTCCATATTTTGTAGGGAAAATATATCATACACACGAATCAATCATCATCGACCCATATTTTAGTCACGACCTAACCCAGAAGAAGATAAAACCTTGGCTCCACCCCTACTACCAACTATTGAAATTTGTAGTTCAAGTTTTGTATTGTTCCAACATCAACTACAAGGATCACGGTGTAGTCTTTTGTAACTTTTCCTCTTTGATTGACACTGTGATCACATCGTGTTTAAGTGTGTACATACAACTTTACGCAGTGAAAGTTATGTTCATATATAGAAAATGTAGGCCTAGCACTTGAAAGATTTTCGGGAGAAAGTTCTATAGAAGTGAAGGGAGAAGAGGAGAAAGACAATCAAGGATAACTTGTGTGTTGTGCTTCATTTATGTAGGACATGAGACTCAAAGTTTTCTCAATTTGAATAGAAATGATTGATTTAGATGCCTAAGAATATTTTCTCCGTGTTTCACCAAGTAAAATGATCATCAAATGTTAATTAACTAATTTGTTTCACAATTATTATTTTTTTCGATTTCAACGGGAGTTTAACCCACAACATCCTCAAATCTTGCTTTTCTGACAAGTGATGGATTGTTCGTCATCTCACGAGATGCTTTGACAGTTAATTTGTTTCAAGATTGAAATGCAACTTTTTTTCTTATAAGAAAGAAAACCAACTTTTGTTGCCCTTACGTAAGACGAAATATTGGTGCTACTCGCTCTTAAATCTGCAATTATACACCTGACTTACTTTTTATGAGCATCTATAAAATATAAATTTTATATATATAAATAAAAATTTGTTTTAATAATTTAAAAAATTGGTATTTAGGTTGGGTCGAGTTTCACTTTTTGCTTTAATCTAACCTATGTTGGGCAAGGAATTAAGGGTACTCATGTCCATAACAAGTCTACTTACTAATCAAATAAGCAATTTTTTTTTTAATTTCTTTTATGAAAAATGTTTTTATAACTCATAATGGACATGCACGTTTTAGCATCAATTACTTTTTGCATCGATATGTATTGACAAGTGCGTGTTTGTGTTGAGTTAACATTGCAAAATTAAAATTTTAGTTTCTATTATTATAACCTTAATCATCGAAGCATTTGTGGTGAGACGGTACATCAGTGGGACGAAACCAACCATAGGCATTGAAAGGGGGCAACTTTAGCAAAAATTTTGAAACTAAAAATACACATTGTGAAAGGAAAGAAATAAAGAAAAAATTAACAAATTTAGCTTAAAAGTAATTTTTTTTAATAACGCATTTAGTTTAAAAGTAGCTAATCAATGATGAACATGTCATACAAGCATATCCAATTTCCTTTGCTATTATATGTTGTATTTGATTATTTAAAGATTAAATAGAGGTGCTTTTAATTGATTTATTTTATCAATTAATAACATTTTATCCAAATAATTACTATTAGTTTGTTATAAAAATACAACACTTAATCAAACACAATGAAATAGTTTGATCCATATAACCGACCCAAATTAATTTGAGACTAAGGCTATGTTACCGTATAAAAATACACACTCAGACTCTTATATAAAAAAATAGCATGCATGAAGGATGTAGTTTCCAAAACTGAAATGCATTTGATTAGGATGTATATAATTTTTTTTAAGGAAGTTGGTACCAATCTACGATACAAACCACCTCCAATATTATATAAGTTATAAATAGGTTACAAAATTTTTGAGGAGGGCCTCGGCCTCACTCACCCATAACGTGCCTTCGTCCTTGTAATAATAATAAATGCATTACTCGTCAAAAAGTTTGATTTGGGGACACTGTGAGTTTAGTCACCCACTTGAGTTAAAAAAAAGCTTAAATTTAACAATATAAGTTTTCTGGTTCGATTGATTCGTTCGATCTACACACACGATGTACATACACCCAACTCGATGCATAATCCAACGGTTCACAACAAAAACAGTCAATTCACCCGTTACAGCGCGATCATTTTCATTTGTTTTAGCCGCGCTGTGAACTCTCAAGCGTAACTTTCACGCTTCGCTTTACGTTCTACGCGACACTCAAATCACCGCCTCTGCACCTCTCTCTCTCTCTCTCTAGTCTCTACAAGACATCGCTCTCGTCACTCTCTCTCTCTCACAAACGATTCTCTCTTCATCGATCATGGCGAGCACAGATCACGAGGACCGCAGAGACGAAGAGGAGACCACCGTCGCGGCCGAAGACGAAGACACAGGAGCGCACATCGCTCCGATCGTCAAACTCGAGGAGGTCGCAGTCACCACTGGAGAAGAGCATGAAGACGCGATCCTTGACATGTGCGGTTTTATCGATTTCTAGGTTTTCTTTCGATTCGATGCGATTCTAGGGTTTCTGTTCTTGAAATTAGGGTTTGATGTGGATGTGTCTGTGCTGCGTGGTTTGTAGGAAAGCGAAGCTGTACAGGTTTGACAAGGACGGGAATCAGTGGAAGGAGAGAGGAGTCGGTGCTGTGAAGCTGTTGAAGCACAAGGAGACTGGGAAGGTGAGGCTGGTTATGAGCCAGTCGAAGACGCTCAAGATCTGTGCGAACCATCTAGGTCGGTTTTGGTGTTTTGATCTGGTGGTTAGCGTTTAGGGTTTATGGTTTGAATGATTTGGACAATGTGCACCATCAATTGCACTAAATCGAGCGCAGTGGAAGTGTTTGATCCATGTAGTTGTTTTGATCTGGTGTTTGGTTTGGTTTTGTTTGATGAAGTTTGTTGAGTTGAGATTTTTGCTGTCTTTGTTGTTGCGTTTGCAGTTCTGCCGACGATGTCGGTGCAGGAGCATGCTGGAAATGACAAGTCTTGCGTCTGGCATGCCGCGGATTATGCGGATGGGGAATTGAAGGATGAGCTCTTTTGTATTCGATTCGCGTCGGTTCAGAGTGAGTTTCTTTTTTCAATTGAATCTAAATATTTTCGTGTTGTTCATTTGATGTTGTTTTTAATATTCACTAGATTGATTTTAGACGTATGTATGTGCTGATTAGAGTAATGTCTTAATTCAATGACCTTTTGTCAGGAGTTTAATTGAGTTTTTGTGCTAATGGCGTGTTCTGTGCTAGAAAGGCATATCCATGTGAATCGTGTGTTCTGAGTAGATTTTTTTGTTGGATTTCTAAAAACGCTGTGGCAACTTAGTTCTGGCTCCTAAAGGAATATTGATATTTGTCACTTTGGTACTGATGTGCAATGAATTTAAGATTTCATTATGGGCATTTCTTTTGATATATACTTGATCGATCTTTTATTTATTTGCTGATGTGCTGAATTTATCGTTATTTCTCATAATGGCCTATTACATTGCTGTTCCTGTTAATTTTGTAGATTATAGCGATTGTCATGCCCTCATTGGTTGTGGAATTGGATTTTTTTTTCTGCCTTTCATGTATAGTTTGTGATGATAGATGAAAAGATCAATGTTTTGCATGTGCATTTCTTTTTGTTGCCCTCGTAAAGTACGAGTCGAGCACCCATTTGTAAACATATCACAAGTAAATAAGGGCAAGGGTAGTTCATCCATGAACGCTTACATAACTCTGGAACAAAGAACTTAAGGCTATGAATCCATGGTTCGATTGCCCAACCTAGGCTATGATCTGGTGTTTGGTTTGGTCTTGGAGTCAAGATCGGCGAAGGTGGTGGAGGGGGTGGTGGGATGCAGCCGGGTTTTTTCGTGTTTGTGCAGGAAGGGTATTTTCGGGATTTGATGTGTAATTTTTGGGTGCCCTTGGAAAATTGTTTTGTGCCCTCAATAACAGGGTGCCTTCATGAATTGGTGGGGTGCCCTTAGCGGCCCTCAAATTTAACAATATAAGTTTTCTGGTTCGATTGATCCGTTCGATCTACACACACGATGTGCATACACCCAACTCGATGCATAATCCAACGGTTTACAACAAAAAACCTCAATTCACCCGTTACTGCGCGATCATTTTCATTTGTTTTAGCCGCGCTGTGAACTCTCAAGCGTAACTTTCACGCTTCGCTTTACATTCTACGCGACACTCAAATCACCGCCTCTGCACCTCTCTCTCTCTCTCTCGTCTCTACAAGACATCGCTCTCGTCACTCTCTCTCTCTCACAAACGATTCTCTCTTCATCGATCATGGCGAGCACAGATCACGAGGACCGTAGAGACGAAGAGGAGACGACCGTCGCGGCCGAAGACGAAGACACAGGAGCGCACATCGCTCCGATCGTCAAACTCGAGGAGGTCGCAGTCACCACTGGAGAAGAGCATGAAGACGCGATCCTCGACATGTGCGGTTTTATTGATTTCTAGGTTTTCTTTCGATTCGATGCGATTCTAGGGTTTCTGTTCTTGAAATTAGGGTTTGTGGATGTGGATGTGTCTGTGCTGCGTGGTTTGTCGGAAAGCGAAGCTGTACAGGTTTGACAAGGACGGGAATCGGTGGAAGGAGAGAGGAGTCGGTCTTTGTGAAGCTGTTGAAGCACAAGGAGACTGGGAAGGTGAGGCTGGTTATGCGCCAGTCGAAGACGCTCAAGATCTGTGCGAACCATCTAGGTCGGTTTTGGTGTTTTGATCTGGTGGTTAGCGTTTAGGGTTTATGGTTTGAATGATTTGGACAATGTGCGCCATCAATTGCACTAAATCGAGCGCATGGAAGTGTTTGATCCATGTAGTTGTTTTGATCTGGTGTTTGGTTTGGTTTTGTTTGATGAAGTTTGTTGAGTTGAGATTTTTGCTTGTCTTTGTTGTTGCGTTTGCGAGTTCTGCCGACGATGTCGGTGCGGGAGCATGCTTTGGAAATGACAAGTCTTGCGTCGGCATCTTTGCGGATTATGCGGATGGAGAATTGAAGGATGAGCTTTTTTGTATTCGATTCGCGTCGGTTCAGAGTGAGTTTCTTTTTTCAATTGAATCTAAATATTTTCGTGTTGTTCATTTGATGTTGTTTATAATATTCACTAGATTGATTTTGGACGTATGTATGTGCTGATTAGAGTAATGTCTTAATTCAATGACCTTTTGTCAGGAGTTTAATTGAATTTTTGTGCTAATGGTGTGTTCTGTGCTAGAAAGGCATATCCATGTGTATCGTGTGTTCGAGTGGATTTTGTTGTTGGATTTCTAAAAACGCCGTGGCAACTTAGTTCTGGCCCCTAAAGGAATAGTGATATTTGTCACTTTGGTACTGATGTGCAATGAATTTAACATTTCATAATGGGCATTTCTTTTGTTATATACTCAATCGATCTTCTATTTATTTGCTGATGTGCTGAATTTATTGTTATTTCTGATAATGGCCTATTACATTGCTGTTCCTGTTAGTTTTGTAGATTATAACGATTTTCATGCCCTCAATGGTTGTGGAATTGGATTTTTTTTTTTTTTTTTTTTTTTTTTGCCTTTCATGTATAGTTTGTGATGATAGATGAAAAGATCAATGTTGTGCATGTGCATTTCTTTTTGTTGCCCTCGTAAAGTATGAGTCGAGCACCCATTTGTAAATAAGGGCAAGGGTAGTTCATCCATGAACGCTTACATAACTCTGGAACAAAGAACTTAAGGCTATGAATCCATGGTTCGATTGCTCAACCTAGGAAAAAGATAACGGAAAAGGGCATATAGAAAACAAAAGCATCTCCTTAAACAAACAATCAACCATGGAAAAGGCATGCTAAGAGCCAAATATATGTAGAAGTGAAGAACAAGGAAATGCATGGACTAAGAATACCTGACATTAATAGGAAGAAGCTATACATTATACTTGAGTACCTCTCAAACCAACAACACACTCAATGAGTTATTGATTTAGGAGTAAATAAATTGCATCTTACTAAGAAACAATGGAAGTATCCAGCTGTCCAATCAATGGGTCCAATGTAAACAACATAAGTGAATAAAGAATACGTAGCAATTATAGAACATTTCTTTAATAATGCCATAGGAGACCTTCATGCGAATAAGTCTTTTAAAGAGTCATAATCATAATGAAAATTTAATATCACGTATATGCAAAAGCAGTATCAATAGGAAAATGAGGAGAATACCAGATTCCAAGATGAATTGAGTCATGATAAATAAGAAGTGCAATAAAGTTTAGGTAAAGGGTCAACAAGATAAAATTAAACTTAAATTAATGTAATAAAAAACTATAAGGACTGCCCTCAGTATTTCTGTAATTCCTAATCCTATAAAAGAGAGCAAAAAATAAGCACTATTAATACTTGTATTAGAAGTAGTATTTAAATTGGTGATAACATGATATTATATATTGACCGCGAACAATTGAGTTTTTAAAGATATTTTATCACTGAAACAAGAAATGACATAGGCACAAGTGTGAATTGCAACAACTAAGTTTATGTTGGACGTTGTAACACACGGCTTCACATAAATATTGACAAATACTATATGGATTGAAGAAAAGGTGAAATAGTGTTGCTCTGTTAATTAAATCAAAAGTATGAATGAAAATATTTGCTTTTAAGGAAACTTGATGGAGGAAGGAAGAATCTGAATGACGCGTCATACAAAAGTTAAGCATGAATTATCAAACATCAAACATCAAACAGAACATGTGCCTTAGGAGTCATTGTAATGAAGGAAGCCATTGTATTGAAGGTGGACTTTCTTGTTATAAGAAGCCCGAAATAGGATATCCAAGGAAGACTATTAATTAATTGAAGATTGACCCACAACTCTCTACCAATTATAAATAATTAACCCAAATACATAAAGACTGAAATAATTAACAAGTTGTGAAGGATGAAAGAGTATGATTAACCAAGTCTTTGTTGTATATGTTTACTAAGTAGTTCTTGGTTTGGCAGAACAAAGACGTTACAGAAGCTATTCAGAAGGTTGCAGCTGCTTATGACTGCAAGATTGTTGAAGGTGTTCTTAGTCATCAGCTTAAGCAGTTTGTAATCGACAGGAACAAGGTCGTGCTGAGTGTCTCCAATCCTGAAACTAGAGTTGATGATGCAGAGTTTCAAGAGAATGAAGTATATGCAATTGACATAGTCACCAGCACAGGGGATGGCAAGGTGAATGTTAAGAGATGTTATTATCACCGCCGTTGTTATCCCTCGTCGATAATCAATGGCTTACATGCACTCTCCAAATGAATACAATTATTGCAGCCTAAGTTGTTGGAGGAGAAGCAAACTACTGTTTATAAAAGAGCTGTGGACAGAAACTATCACTTGAAGATGAAAGCATCGAGATTTATCTTCAGTGAAATTAGTCAGAAGTTTCCAATCATGCCATTTACTGCAAGGTTTCTGCATGAACTGCTATTCTAACTCTAGTAATGTGCATGTTTCCTTCCATTATTTCTGAATGATAATATTTCCTGTGATAATGTTGGTTTTTCTTGTTTGCTTTCACATTTTGTTAGAGCTTTGGAAGAGAAGAGGGCTCGTCTTGGACTGGTAGAATGTGTGAACCATGATCTCTTGCAACCATATCCCGTCCTTCATGAGAAAGCTGGTAAGCATTGGTGTGAAACTAGACATGCTTATTTGCTTTCACAAGCTCTATTTATTATATCTATCGAACGCTATGTTTTGGTTTGTTTTACATTCATAATCAATTGTTTTCTAAAGTAACATCCCGGATTCTTGTTTTGAAGCAAATATGAAAAAGTATGTTTGTCTCTATGTTGGGTTGTGATTTGATTGATTCATGCAGTTTTCGTTGTTTGGAGGTGATCTTGTCGCCCACATTAAATTCACAGTATTGTTAATGCCAAATGGTTCCGATAGAATCACATCTCATGGATTGCAGGAATTGCAACCAACAAAAACTATAGAAGACCCTGAAATCAAGTCATGGCTTGCTCTTGGGATCAAGTCTAAGAAGAAAGGCGGCGGGAAGAAGAAGAAAGGTATGTTTATCCGCAATTGTGGAATTGTAGAATACATTAGTTGTTGACAAGGGTTGTGCCCCAATCGATCTTTAAAACATCTGGATTAGGAAGTTGGACACATTGCAATGAAAATCATAAATCGGTCCATTCGAATGGCAGGTAAGAAGGTTGACAAGGCTGAGGAGTCAACGGAAGCTGAACCGATGGATGCAACATCTAATGGTGCGGCATCTCAAGAGTGAGATTTACAATTTTGGTGCTAATTAGCTTGTATTACTGTATTTGAAGGTTTTCTTACTCTTAATGTTGAAGTACAACTGTGTAATGGTCTAACTGATGTTGTTTTTAGCCTGACAGATGCATCTCGTCACTTTAAGATTGTTAATCAATGACAATAAAAATCTTCTTTTTGCCCTTTAAAGCCGCCAAATTTTAACCATGAAACCTTATCATGATAGATTAAAATTACACTTGAAGAATTGTGAGAGTGGGGAAGCTTCTCTTTATTGTTTAGTTTGTTATCCATATTTTGAGTAATTCCATTATTGCTAACTAAACTTATGCCTCTATTGTGCATAGTTGTTGGCTGCATATTCTGCAGTTGCTGAATTCAATATAATTCTTTGAATCACCACTCATCTTGTTTGACATCTACCCAGGAGCGGTAGAGCACGGCTTGAGATTTTGGGAAAGTTTTTGGTTTTATTTTTATTTTGGTTCGATCTGGTTAGCAGATGAACTGGTGGTTCACTGAAAATCGTCCAACTGGTCGGTTTCGTTAGCTGGGTCTGCAACCTTAGCGGGTCCAACAATAAAAAGATCATTTGTGCTCTCATATTAAAGTTTAGGACCAATTGTGGCATATGCAAAGTTTAAGGATCAATAACATAAAATTGTGAAAGTTCAAGAATCAAAAGATATGTTTTTTCATCACTTCATTTCGTTTATAAGTGACCGCAGGGCAAACTAGTAGAGTAGCTATTTGGTTGATTACAAGACCGTACTTGTGGAATAACCATTTGGTTGAGCATTGACTAATATTTAACAAATTTCCTTGGAGAAGCTTTTTTTTTTCTTTTTTTTCTTTTTTTTTTTTTGTCAAAGCTTGACAACACCAATTGACTAACAAAAAAAGCCACCAACTCTTTTATATAACCCTTTGTTGGCACAAAATGGAAGGCATAATTAGGTCAATGGGCGTGTAGAAGTTGCACAAATTGTTGTTTTTGTCAATAAATGCCCTGATGCGTTCGCGTCTAAAGCGAGTTATTTTTGCATTGACTAAAGACAATTGTTTACTAAATACATTTAAATCAGCAATTTTTTTTTTTATTTCTATTAAACAAATGAGTAGCTTTTTGAAGTAGAGAGGATTGAAAGAAGATGAATGAAAGAACAAACCAACAAGACTGAACACGCACTAACACCCAATTCAAGGTTTATCTATTCAATTCTCCAATTCATTTGATAAAAGCTAACTAGTATAGAGTATTTACAACCTTTTATACTAACCACTAAAAACCCTAACATACCAATACTATATATTTTATACTCTTGTAATATATTATATCATAATTCTAACATTAGACCTACATTAGCTACCACAACATTCTTAAACCCAAAATAAGAGATTGAGAGAGAGAGCCTTTCAATTCAGCGGCATTAAATCGAGCAAAGTAAAAGAGTTTGGTCCGTGCAGTTATCCTAACTAACTTAGGATTGAGGCTTTCTTCTTGTTGTTGCAAAGGCGAGTGTGTCTTCGGTATTATAGCATATTTTAGTAGCTAGAAGTGTGCATAGAATAAGTGGCATCTAGATGTCTCTTCATAGTTCTAATACAAGAAAGACAATTGAGAATTGGAAAATACAGCAACCACTAGTTAGGGTCGCCTAAGAAAACATGGTCACCCAAGTCACAAATGTAAATCTGCTTGCATGTGCATGAGTCATATATATTATGTAATCTGGAATTCAGAATCAATACATCTGTACTGTTTTGATTTTTTTTTTTTTTTTTTTTCTTGCATAGGAGATTGACTTCTTCCAATATCATGTAGCTTAATTGCCTTATATACTAAAGAAAAACTATATGTGTAATGTGTGTTGTAGAAATTCATTGTTTGTGTGCTATGGCTTTCTCTATCATGGCTGCAACAACATTCATCCAACTTTCTCTCTTTCTGCTCTTGGGATTTCTCGGTCCTTACGCTAACGCCTGTCGCGCTAGTTGCGTCGCAGTTGAAAGAAGGGCACTTCTCAGCTTCAAAAATGGCCTCAAGGACCCTTCTAACAGACTTGCTTCTTGGCAAGGTGAGGATTGCTGTGAATGGAAATATGTTCATTGCAACAACATATCTGGTCATGTCGAGAAGCTCGACCTTAGGAATCCATTGGATTACGATACATACGAAGGCGCCGCTCTTGGAGGCAAGGTAAATCCTTCTCTGATGGAATTGAAGTAAAATTTCAGTGGGAATTGCTTTAGAGGTTCTCAAATGCCCATGTTCTTTGGCTCACTAAAGCAGTTGAGGCATCTCTATTTATCAGATACTTGTTTTGGTGGCCAAATTCCTCCTCAGCTAGGAAACCTCTCAAACTTGAACTATCTTACCATCACTTGTCTTCGAACCGCTTTGGAGTTAAGATCCGACGACCTTCGGTGGATTCCTGGCCTCGCTTCGCTGAAACACCTTAACATGGACTATGTGAACCTCAGTAAAGCATCTTCTGATGATCACTGGTTGTTACATGTTAATAAGCTCTCTTACTTGACTGAGTTACACTTAACAAATAGTCTTCTTCAGGGCTCTCTCACTCTTTCTTTCACTAACTCGACACATCTTTCGTTCCTCGACCTCTCTGGCAACCTCTTCGAAGCTTTAGTGCTTAATCCATTTGTCAAACTTGACAGCCTTGTTACTCTTAATCTAAATTTGAACAAGTTCAAAGGTTCAATTCCTGATGCTTTGGCCAATCTAACATCCCTTCAGCAACTCGATCTCAGCGCGAATGGTCTTGGAGGTCCAATCCCAGACATCTTTGTGAAGATGACTTCTCTCCACACCCTTAATTTAGGATCAAACATAAACCTCGTCGGCGGGTTGCCAAAAAGCTTGGGAGGACTTTGCCAGTTGAAGACACTAGATTTATCTGAAAATAGCATGTCAGGTGGGATTTCTGAATTTGTTGATGGTCTCTCAAAGTGTGCAAATACTAGCTTAGAAGTTCTGTATTTGCAAAACAACAATCTCACTGGATCTTTACCAGATTCACTAGGACATCTTAAGAGCTTAACTAATATTAAGCTTGGTGGGAACAAAATGCATGGACACATTCCTATGTCTCTAGGAAGGCTTTCGCGGTTGGAGGAGTTAGAAATCAATGGAAACTCATGGGAGGGAGCGGTATCAGAAGCTCACTTTGCGACCCTCAAAAATCTTAAGCGTCTCTCTATCTTCCCGCCGTCTTCCAAGTCCTTGGTTTTCAATGTAAGCTCTAACTGGTTCACAAGCACATATGCTAATCTCTCCTTTTTGGTTCTTTCAAATAACCAAATCAGGGGCACTGTCCCGCTGAAATACAATGGTTCGAGTTCTCAAATTAATGTGTTCGACGTTGGACACAACTTGTTTTCAGGAAGCATTCCTTCAAACATTAATGAAACAATGCCGATGTTGACGCATTTAGATGTATCGAGGAACATGGTAAATGGCGCCATCCCATCGTCAATATGCGGCATAACTTCCAATAACTGTTGTCAAGCAATCAATTATCAGGAAGCCTGCCTCATTGTTGGGAAAAGTTGGAAGCTTTGCAAATACTGGACCTTTCCAATAACTCTTTATCAGGAACAATCCCTGATTCTCTTGGTTCTCTTGGTTCTTTGTTGTTCTTGATGTTGAGCAGGAATAGTTTTTACGGCAAGCTTCCGTCATCCCTCCAAAATTGCAGTAACTTGCGCAGCATTGATCTCGGCGAGAACAATTTCTCCGCAGAACTACCAAAGTGGATTGGAAAAAATCTCGCCAGCCTTGGGATTTTACGCCTGCGTTCAAATTCATTTCGCGGCGGAATTCCTCAAGAGTTTTGCAATCTTTCTTCGCTTCGGATATTAGACCTTGCACACAATGAACTCTCTGGAGCCATCCCACATTGTTTTGGTAATCTCAGCAGCATGATCATGGTTGCGCCGGTGAACCAGTTTTCGGTAAACACTTCTTCAATAAGTGAGCAGATAGTATATGTGGATGATGTTACTCTTAGAGTCATTAAAGGAAGAGAACTAGAATATGACAAAAATCTTAGATTCCTAGTGAGCATAGACCTTTCACGTAATCATCTATCGGGAGCAATACCGATGAAGTTAACAAACCTACTGGGGCTAAGTATCTTAAACTTGTCGGCGAATTCCATAACAGGAAAAATCCCGGAGAAGATAGGATCTTTGCGACGATTGGAATCGCTGGACTTGTCGAGAAACCAACTCTCTGGGGAAATTCCTTCTAGCATCTCTGACTTAACTTCCTTGAATCATTTGAACTTGTCATACAATGAATTGGTTGGGAGAATTCCATCTCTGGAATCAACTGCGACGCTTGAGGATCCGTCTATCTACGAGGGGAATTCGAAACTTTGTGGAATGCCACTCTCATTAGAGTGCCAAGATAATGAGACTCATGATCATGATCCAAATCATGTTAATGAGGACATTGAAGAAGATGAAGAAGGATTTGAGTTAAAGTGGTTTTTTGTTAGCATGGCAGTGGGATTTGTAGTTGGTTATTTTGGTTTACTTGGCACTTTATGGATTAAGAAGGGCTGGAGGAATGCATGCTCTATGTACTTGGAAGGTATGGTAGAGAGAGTGCAGTTGCTATGGAGAAATTAATTAAGCCTCATATATGAGATTGTATATAGTTATTATGTTTTATATAAGATATAAGGTCAATCTTTGTTATGTGATAATTGATATATATATATATATATATACACACACACACATGAGGCACATATATATGTATGTATGTATTTGGACTTGCAGTTTTTCTTTTTTTCCTAATGTTCATTGTAAAAAAACATAACAAATCAATAATATTCTTGTTCCTTGATATGGAGGAACACTTGGGTGAAGAAACTTCATAGGCCTACTTCATTTTTTGTGAATAAACGTGCATAACAACCCAAACGTGCATAACAACCCTATATATAAGGAGGACATCCTTAACTAGGAGCTAAATTGTGCTCCAATAACAAGAGAACTCCATGTGAACATTAAAGCTTCATTTGATAAGTGGTCCGCATATGCATTGTTGTCTCGAAACATATGGTGAATAGAAATGTCCCAATCAAGGGAGAAGAGATGCTTAATGTCGACAATCAATTGGTCAGCTCTAACCATTGCCACATTCTATTTTATTAGCTGGAGAGTCTGTCTCAATTGTTCAGATGAAAATCAATCCTTACTCGGTAATCAAACGCGACACTTTCGAAACCCTAAAAGAGAGAAACCGAGAGAAGCCAACACAAAATCTTCAGAAAATTGGCACAAATGGTGTCGTTGAAGGTCTCGTTTTTCTGAACATTAGGTATAGTAACTTGTCGATTTGCAGCTGCATGTGTGACCGCCATAGTCAATACTGCAAACAAGATGACAACCATAAATCTTCGAGATCAAATTGGAATAACACCTTACACAGCTCCATGAAACTCGAAATCTTGAGTTCGCTTCTCATATCTGAATCACAAATCTATAGATCTGATACACAAACCTCACACAGCTCACAAGCTCAAATTAGAGCTCACAATTTATAGATATGAATCACAGATCGACAAACAACAAGTTAAGAAGAAACCTAGGGTTTGGATTGAGCTCACACTGCTCTGATACCATGAACAATAATCAAAGCAAAACAGGTTTTTTTATTAATCACCAAATATTGATTTACATGACACACTTGTTTCACCTTGTATAGTGGTGTATGTGTCTAAGCTCTCAACACTCACTTGGGTCACACATGAACGTGACCTCAAGTTATCTAACTCACACACAAACAATTACAACAGTAACAGTAAAAAGAAAAACAGTAACAAAACAATACGTACAACACAGTAACAAAGTAGAGAACAATACTTACTACACTTATTTATCGCAGTAAATCGAACCTCGCACTACAACAAAGTGGGTCTATAGCAACACTTTTTTGCCAACACTAATAAAAAATGTCTTCAAATTTTAATTTTAGAGACACTTGATATATAAATGTTGTCAAGTTTAAAATTTTGAGACGCTTAACATACAAGTGTCTCCAAATTAAGGACACTTGATATTAAAACGTCGTCAAATTCAAAATCTCGAGACGTATAACGTACAAGTGTCTCAAAATTAAGGACACTTGTTAAAAAAGTGTTGCCAAATTTAAAATTTGGAGACACTAATTTAAAAGTGTTGTCAAGTTTTAATTTTAAAGACACATAGTTTATAAGTGTTGCTAAAATTAAAAATGAGGACACAAACAATAAGTGTTGTCAATTTCAATATTTAAAGACACATAATTTATAAGTGTCTCCTATATTAGAGACACTTGGTAAATTAGTGACGTCAAATTTAAAATTTAAAGACACATAATTTACATGTGTTGTTAAATTTTAAATTTAAAGACACATAATTTAAAAGTGTTGTTAAATTTCAAATCTAAGGACACATAATTTATAAGTGTTGTTAGACTTTAAATATAAAGACACATAATTTACTAGTGTTGTTAAGTTTTAAATTTAAAGACACATAATTTATAAATGTTGTTAAATTTCAAATCTAATGACACATAATTTACAAGTGTTGTTAGGCTTTAAATATAAAGACACATAATTTACAAGTGATGTTAGACTTTAAATCTAAAGACATATAATTTACTAGTGTTGTTAAGTTTTAAATTTAAAGACACATAATTTATAAGTGTTGTTAAATTTCAAATCTAATGACATATAATTTACAAGTGTTGTTAGACTGTAAATATAAAGACACATAATTTACAAGTGTTGTTAGACTTTAAATATAAAGACACATAATTTACTAGTGTTGTTAAGTTTTAAATTTAAAGACACATAATTTATAAGTGTTGTTAAATTTCAAATCTAATGACACATAATTTACAAGTGTTGTTAGGCTTTAAATATAAAGACACATAATTTACAAGTGTTGTTAGACTTTAAATCTAAAGACATATAATTTACTAGTGTTGTTAAGTTTTAAATTTAAAGACACATAATTTATAAGT
Organism: Stephania yunnanensis; assembly: GCA_039657365.1. Taxonomy (NCBI): domain Eukaryota; kingdom Viridiplantae; phylum Streptophyta; class Magnoliopsida; order Ranunculales; family Menispermaceae; genus Stephania; species Stephania yunnanensis. Next base: position 3,164,457 of record CM077586.1, on the reverse strand, counting down.
GTTGTTAAATTTCAAATCTAATGACACATAATTTACAAGTGTTGTTAGACTTTAAATATAAAGACACATAATTTACAAGTGTTGTTAGACTTTAAATATAAAGACACATAATTTACTAGTGTTGTTAAGTTTTAAATTTAAAGACACATAATTTATAAGTGTTGTTAGACTTTAAATATAAAGACACATAATTTATTAGTGTTGTTAAGTTTTAAATTTAAAGACACATAATTTACAAGTGTTGTTAGACTTTAAATCCAAAGACATATAATTTACTAGTGTTGTTAAGTTTTAAATTTAAAGACACATAATTTATAAGTGTTGTTAAATTTCAAATTTAATGACACATAATTTACAAGTGTTGTTAGGCTTTAAATATAAAGACACATAATTTACAAGTGTTGTTAGACTTTAAATCTAAAGACATATAATTTACTAGTGTTGTTAAGTTTTAAATTTAAAGACACATAATTTATAAGTGTTGTTAAATTTCAAATCTAATGACACATAATTTACAAGTGTTGTTAGACTTTAAATCTAAAGTCATAAAATTTACTAGTGTTGTTAAATTTTAAATTTAAAGACACATAATTTATAAGTGTTGTTAAATTTCAAATCTAATGACACATAATTTACAAGTGTTGTTAGACTTTAAATCTAAAGACATAAAATTTACTAGTGTTGTTAAATTTTAAATTTAAAGACACATAATTTACAAGTGATGTTAGATTTTAAATTAAAGACACATAATTTACAAATGTTGTTAGACTTTAAATCTAAAGACACATAGCTTACAAGTGTTGTTAGATTTTAAATCTAAAGACACATAATTTACAAAGTGTTGTTACACTTTAAATTTAAAGACACATAATTTACAAATGTTGTTAAATTTCAAAAATAAAAAAATAAAAAAGTTAATATAGTGTTAAGTGTATAACTAAAACAATTAGATTAACTTCTTTCAAAAAAAGTTATTAAACAAAAAAAATAATTAGATATTAATTTTTAGTTATTACTTTAAAAACTAAGTGAGAAAATAAGTTATTAACACAAGACATTGTATTCTTCTTGATCAGGTCCATCCAAACGCAAGAGAGACCGAACACCAACCAATCTCCACTGGACACGCGCCCCATCCATCTAACGCCTACACCACCTCCTCTCCACAGAATCACCCCTCCCCTGCCCACACAAACCACGCCTTCCTCACAAAAAGTCAACGAAACTCCGTGGCTCCCGCCCAACGTGAGTCGTGACTCGATCTCATCTTACGCACGCACGTCGTTCCAAACCAATCCGACGGACCTTCCGTCTCATTTAATATAGTACACAACAATTGTGGTGCGAAAATCAAGTCCAGATTGTGAAGAGGCTGATCGCGTCGGTGCTCTCCTCACGTTTCTTCCAGGCCGAGATTTCCCCGTGAGGTTTCCTGCCGAGCTTCTTCCGACGATCCCGCCTCAATATCGTCTTCGTCCCCAACGATCCCGCCTTCGCCTTCTCCGACGAGGTCTCTAGGTCTTCTCGTGGCGATTATGTAACGGACCAAAAATTTGACTTGTGTCACGTGTCGAAGTCGAGGTCGTATGTGGGACCCACTCGTCGAAATACGTATATTCGAATCCAATTTTAGATGATTATCTTGCTAACTATGCGAGGAATTCGGTGGCCGAAACACGAACGGGACACGTCTCGAATCACGTCCGACTTTTGGCCGAAATGATACTTCTCGTGATGCGTGTAGCGCGAGTATCGAGATTTTGAAATGAGGCGGTTGGTGTTTCGAGATGCGCGTATTCTTTCGGTTGATGAGTGAGTCTCGAGATGCGCGTTGCGCGACTCTCGAAGACACTTTTGATTTGAAATTTTAAAAAAAAAAAGAAAATAAATAAAAAATGTCTATATATATATATGATATATATATATATATATATATAATATATTATATATATATACATATATATAAAAGATAGGGATAAGATTGAAAAAGAGAAGAGAGAGAAAGCCAGGGAGAGGAGGGAAAAGATACAGAGAGAGACGGAGAGAGGGATCTCCGGCGAGGAGCGCGGTGGCGGAGGCTTGGACGATGAGCGGATCAGCCGCGGACAGCGGCTCGCGGCGACTCGGAGGCCGCGGATGAGGTGGCGCGACTGAGGGGACGGTGCGCGCTTGTCGATCGGAGATGATGACGATCGGCGGCGAGACGCTGGCAATGAGGCGCGGTTTTGGCGGCAACGCGACTTCGGCGGCGGTGACTACCGGCATCGGCGAGCAGTGGCGCCGGCGAGCAGCTGCGCCGGTGAGGCATCGGCGGCGCGGAAAAGGGGCGGATCGGCAGCGATGGCGCGCGAGCGCGGCGACGTGATGCAACGCGGTGAGACGGCGGCAGCGGTGGTGGCCGGCGGGGTGCCGGCGAGTGGCCGGCGGCGGCGCCGGTGAGTTTGGCGGTACGTTCGAATTCGATTTTCACACTCTCATCTCTCTCGTCTCGAATCGAATCACTCTCGCTTCGCTTCTTTGATCAGATTGTGTTCCACTTGTTCTTGATTGTGCACTTTTTGTTGTTGTTGTTGTTGTTGTTGTTGGATTTTGATTTTGGTTTGAGGGAGTTGAGTTTCTGGTTTGGGATTGTGTGATTTTCAATCGTTGATTAGGTTTTCTTTTTCAGTTGATCCGTCCTTGTTGATGCTTTGATGAGGATTTGAAGAGCTATTGATTGAGTTTGTCTCGTTATCCCTCTCACAGTCACGCTTCCTCTTCCAAATTATTGAGGGAGGTACGAATTTCTAGTTATCGAATTGGTTGAGAGTTTGTTAGCGTTCTTGTATGATTGGTTGTTGGTATCTTTGTTGTTGTTTGTTGTTGTTGTTGCTTACGTTGAGAATTGATGGAAACAAAGAGGATGTTGTTGTTATTGTGAGAAATTTACACTTGTTCAGCTAATTGTTGATTTTTCAATTAGTTTTGTTGATTTGAAAATTGTTGAGTTTTGTTATTACCTAAGATTCAATTTGGGAAAGAAAAAGGTGGCACTATTCCATTTGATGATTGGGTGGCTGTAAATTGTGGAAATTAATAGGCCTTAGATTGATTTTGATGTTTATAGATCCTATTTGAACTGTTTTAGGATTCCAAGAGGTTTCATCAAGGTTTATTGATGATTTGAATCGAGTTGCAATGCTTTTGATCGAATTCAGATCGGTATGAAGCATGTTTTAAAATTATGTTGGGATTTTTGCAGTTTTATTATTGTCATGGTTTGTGAACAAATAATGATATTTGCTAAAAAAATAAATGTCTTATGCTTTTGTTTTGATGAGGGTATAGCCATTTACATGCAGTTGTTCTTTGTTGCTCTAGATGTAATCAAAGCTTTAAAGACTTGTTAACTCTATAAATGTATTTTGAGAAGTACTACTATTTACACGGCAAAAGTGAAGAAGCAAACATTGTAAATGGTGCCTTTATGGTTATATTATTAATGATTGTTGATTAATGAAATTTTCTTGCCAACCTCGCTTGTAGCGTAGTAGAAAATGCATGCTTCTATATCTATGAGGCTGGCTGGGTGATCGATTCCAAGTATTAGGAAAAAAAAATTATTTTTTTTCCTCATTCTGCTAAAGAAGGAATGATTATATTTTTTGCTTGATGGGATTGTGTCTACCACTTCTAGAAAAGTTGGGGGAGAAAAACAAAGAATCTTTGAATTGCTTGCAAGGTTTCTAATTCTTGCATAGGGATTCCACTGACTTTGGAGGTGAACGTATTATGATTGCTAATGGAGACATAACGAGATTAGTATTTTCATAAGTGGCAAAGATTTTGTGTAGCCTTATTCTTGAGATTATGAATGTGTTTGTAGGTGTAACTATTATTATGTGGGAATTTAGTTTTCCTTTCTCTTCAATCTATTACTTGTTTAATGTTATCTTTTATTTTGTTTCAGTTGCTATCATTTCCTAGTAATGTATCTCCAATTAAGAAAGTGTCTATTTTATCTTTTTTTGGTCTTCCTTTTACGAAGCAACAAAGAGTTGGATAGTTTTTCATGGTGTTACTTAAGAATTAAAAATCCTAAAAAATAGCAGATATTTTCAAATTTTGGCCTTGTAAATGTAACATTTTTTTTATTTTTAGCACGATGTTAAATTTACGAATTGATGATCATTATTTTGTGTAGCCTTATTCTTGATTAGTTGATTTGGTTGTTCAATTGGAGTATAGTTGGCGATTTGATTACATTGCCTAGCTCAAATATGTTCTCCCATAAAAACTACCAATCAACAATGATATTTGCTACTACTTAGGCATTGTATCTGGATTAGTTTTATTCACACTAAGCTGGAGTGTGATTCAAACTGCATTAATGATTCACACTAATCGGTAATTACATACTGAATTCTACTTGTGTATCATGATTAAGTTTTGTTGGAAAAAATATGTAATTTATTTGAAGCGTTCTTTTTTTAAGTTTTTGGTCTAAGATAACTTATGAGATGGTTTCGTCTATTATTAATTAGATCCTTATTGTCATATAAACCTTCAATTGGAATTTTCAGTACACCGCACCACGTGATGCCTTGGTAGGAAAATCTGCTATAGTATATAGCTCATGTGAAAGCAAAGGGCTGAAGCACTTTGAAGAACAAGGGAGGAATCCATGCTATGTTATTGATCCAACAACCAGGGTCTTGTTTATTTAGAAAGGTCTGCTCCCGTTCCTCTATTTTAATGTGTTTCAAATTCCTTCTTACATGTGTTAAAAATATTCCCTTGATGATCTAATGCCTGATCCCTGAAGGTGTGACTAAAACCTATGAAGAAATGCTCAATTTGATGAAGCAAAAATGAATTCAATAATATTCAGTCTTATAACATACTATTTGGAGACTGAATATATCCATAAGTTACCAAAATGGACTTTCTGAAAACTCAATTTGATGAAGCACAGTGATGACTTATAAAAAGTTTCCATTGTCTTAATGGAGAGCTCAATCTATTTATATGCAGTACATGGTTATGGTTTGTGAGCTTAATTGCATTGTTGGGTGCATTGGTGTGGCTATTTGAATGCTTAAACTTCCTTTTTCAATAAGTTCAATTGCAGAACAATGCGTATCTTTTCTGTTGTTTCTCAAAAGAAAACAGTGTTCTTGATTGTACAGTCAAACTCACAATGCTTATTATATTTGTAAATGTAAAAAGACTATGAGCTTAAATATTGTTGAAAGTAATAGTAGATATATAAAGCACTTTCTTTTTGTTTTTGCACAACACTCTAATTCTTTCCCCTTTAGCAATAAAAACACTTAGATAACCAAATTGTGAATATGAGATGTATATGATTATATCTCGAACAAATTTTCCTTTTTTAGCAAATGGAGGAAGCTATATTACGAGACCAAGAAGAACGAGAGCAATTGGAGAGGAATATAAGAAATAGAGATGCAAATTTGCAACTAAGAAGGTAAGAGTTGAATTAGGCTTCAAATGCATTCTTTTGAAGTCAATAACTTGTTACTCTTTTTGGCATATAAAATGGATTGTATAGTTTTGTTTTGTTTTTAATGATTAAATTACTCATGCATGTTAAGAGATTTCTTTTTCGAAAGTTTGAAATCCGAGTTAGAATCTTACATTAGCATTCTTTTAAATGCTTATTTTTCCATTGTTCATAAAAAAAAAAAAACTCAAATTTTCCATCTGGTTTGTGATTCATCAAAACCATAAATAAGGAGTCTAGGTCTTTTAGACAAAATAGAAAATGAAAACAAACACAGGGAACAATGAAGTTTTTGATTTTATACCTAAATCGATTGCTTTGTCAAAGACATGAAGAAATCTGCATGTATGTATTTTATCAAGTTTAAAAACATTGGATAAGGACAGAAACAATGAATCAAGATCTTTGTTGACGAGTTATAGATATGTGCAATGATTTATTGCTAAGCCCTTCTATGGATATCAATGGACAAGGTCTTGAAGGAGTTATGTTCTTGCCTTAGTTGCCTTGTCGCTACTAATAGAATGTTGGAGTGCATTTCTTCAACCATTTCAAATTGTATGTTGCGAATGAGCAAGCTTTGAAGAGCCAGATCTTCGCTTTAGTAGTATTTATTCAAAGCAAATTTCAGGTGACTATAGAATGCTTTCTTTTTGGTTATAGAACTTTGAGATCTTGACATTTTCATAAAATCTTGTTTTATGATCTGAGTGGTGCTCAAAATTAATTGTGTTTGGGTTGATTTTATTTGTTTTGCAGTTGTAGAAAAGTGTTGAAAAGAGGAGCATATCAATTCAAAAATATCATCTTATACTTTTGCTTTGCATAGTTAGAAGTTTATATTTTTTTAGTATACATGTTGATATCATTGTAAGTAAAAATATATTTTTGAGAATGTATTGTAATTCTCTTTTGAATTGAAAAATAATTGAAAAATATGTAAATTGTTTTCATTTGTCTTTCTTTATGTTTGTTTTTATATCTACAAATAATAATAATAATAATAATAATAATAATAATAATAATAATAATAATAATAATAATAATAATAATAATAATAATAATAATAATAATAATAATAATAATAATAATAATAATAATAATATTGCTAATTTGGAGACATTAAGTACACAAGTGTTGTCAATTTAAGGACATTAAGTGTTTAAGGGTTGTTAATTTGGAGACATTAAATGTACAAGTGTTGTCAATTTAAGGACACTAAGTATTTAAGGGTTGCTAATTTGGAGACATTAAGTGCACAAGTGTTGTTAATTTAAGGACACTAAGTGTTTAAGAGTTGCTAATATGGAGACATTAAATGCACAAGTGTTGTTAATTTAAGGACACTAAGTGTTTAAGGGTTGCTAATTTGGAGACATTAAGTGCACAAGTGTTGTCAATTTAAGAACACTAAGTGTTCAAGGGTTGTTAATTTAGTGACATTAAATGCATAAGTGTTGTCAATTTAATGACACTAAGTGTCTAAGGGTTGTTAATTTGGAGACATTAAGTGCACAAGTGTTGTCAATTTAAGGACACTAAGTGTTTAAGGGTTGCTAATTTGGAGACATTAAGTGCACAAGTGTTGTTAATTTAAGGATACTAAGTGTTTAAGGGTTGCTAATTTGGAGACATTAAGTGCATAAGTGTTGTTAATTTAAGGACATTAAGTGTGTAAGGGTTGCTAATTGGAGACATTAGATTAACAAGTGTTGTCAAGTTAAGGACACTTATTTCAAAAGTGTCTTAAACAAATATTACCAACACTTACATTTTGCGTCGCAAAAAAATGTGGCGACATCACTTTTACCAACACAAGTGGCGACACTATATCATGCGTGGGTAAGATTTTTAGAGACACTAATTAATGTCGTTAAATGACTAAATTAATGTCGCTAAACACCCAATGTTTTGTAGTGTCGAAAAGATATTATCATCTTGGATCCGATGCCTTCAAGCATGTTGTGCATTGTGGTTTCTTCCCAATCTGAAACTTCTTGCCTTCACTACCACACAGACTGGGATTATTGTCATGTCATCTATAAACCGAAAGAAAGCGTACCTCCACGACTTGTTTAATAACAAAGAGCCGCAGACGCTCCAAAATCCTACAACAAAACCAATTGACATGCTTATGAAAAATGGTAGCCAGCCTTCTTTGTCTTCTTCATGATTTAGGTCGTGGATGTCAGGATGAGTTGCGCAATCTTTCAGTGGAGCACCGCAGAGTCCTGGATTTCCGGCGTAAATGGATGGATCTGGTAGCGTTTGGAGTTGGTTGCCGGATGGGATTCTTCCAGATAAGTCGTTGTTTGACAGGTTCAAGTGATTCAAGGAATTCAAAGCGGAAATGCTTGAAGGAATTGAGCCTGATAATTGGTTTCTTGATAGATCAAGCACTTCTAATCTTTGCATAGAGCCGATCTTCTCTGGAATCCTTCCGGTCAACTGATTCATAGACAAATTCAAGATACTTAATCCCAAGAGCCATGTTATCTCTGCAGGTATCTCTCCGGAAAAAGCATTATGTGAAAGGTCTATGCTCTCCATAAATTGAAGAGTCCTATTATATTCTAGTTCAATTCCTCTAGTTATCCACACATTCACTTGGTCTACAAATTCATGACTTTTAATTGTCATCGAAGATATTAAGAATGGGTTGGTTGGATGGACAGTGGCCATTCCACTAAAATTGCCAAAGCAATGAGGGATGGTACCAGACAACCCATTGTGTGCAAGGTCTAAGATTCGAAGGGAATGAAGAAGACAGTGGTGTTCATGGATGAAACCACTGAATGAATTGGACCGCAAACGAAGAATCTCTAGGTGTGGAAGCCTTTTCCCCATCCACATTGGCAGATTGCCAGAGAAGCTATTCTCACCAAGATCGATTACACGCAAGGGACCCACTGTTTTCAGGTTGGGGGGAAGATTACCTGAAAAATCATTTTTGCTCAAACTCAAGAGTGAAAGCCGAGGTGCAGACCAAATGGAAATGGGAACCTTGCCAGACAGGTGGTTGTTTGATAGATCTATTACTTCCAAATACTCTAGATCCTTCCAACATTCTTGCGGTAGTTCTCCGGATAAATTGTTGCTTGAGAGACCAACGGTTCTCAACCGTTTCAGATTGCATATGGATGAAGGGATGCTGCCTTCTATCAAGTTATTCGAAAGGGTTAGAAATTGCAAATTTGGCATTGTTTCATTATTTATGTTTAATGGAATAGTTCCACTAAACAAATTGCCTCTGAGATTTAATAAAACAATCTCAGTGGAATTTAAACCATTTCTTAATTCAAGTGGGACCTTGCCGCTAATTTGGTTATTGGAAAGGTCCAAGACTTGAAGACTTGGATATGTTTTTGGAAACCAATTAGGAATCTTATCTGAGATTCCAACATTTTCAAGCACGAAGAAACTGAGTCCATTTAGATTCCGAAGCCACGAAGGGAAAAGAGGACCTAATTGACAATTAGTCAGATTAAGGTAAGAAAGTTTAGTGAGAGGACAAACCCAGTTGGAACTCAAATTGAAAAACAAGGGTTTGGGAGGTTTTTCATCAAAGCTGATAAACAAACCTATTAGATTTGCAAGGTTGGCAAAGTGATCTTCAGTTAATTCACCGTCCCAAGCATTGAGAGAGAGATCCAGGAACTTCAGCTTTGAGAGCTGCCCCAAAGACACAAAGATTGGTGCCATTCATGCTAGTTTGGTAAAGATGAAGAATTCTCAAGCTTTTTAGATTCCCTATCGAGTAAGGCAAATTACCCGTAAGTTTGGTGTCTCCTAGATCTAGAATCTCTAATAAGCTATTTGGTCGACACAAAGATATGCCATTCACAAACTCTGTTATCTCGCCACTTATATTGTTTGTTGATAGAGACAACTCCTTCAACTTGCAAAACGCACCGAAACTCAAGGGAATTGGTCCTTCAAGGTGATTATGTTCGAGGTCAAGACGCTCGAGAGAAGTGAAGTTTGCAAAAACATCAGGAATGGGACCTGTGAGATCATTCAGCCCCAAACGAAGAGTTTTGAGAGAAGTCATCTGCTCGATAGCTTTACGAATGGGACCCTGAATCTCATTCCAAGTGAGATCAAGACTTTGAAGAGAAGTGAAATTGAGAATAGCTTTAAAAATGAGACCTTTAAAATTGTTGTGACTGAGATCAAGGACTGAGAGTGTGGTGGTGAAATTAGTCATGAGAGGAAAAGAAGAAAGTTGACAACCGGACAAATGTAACTCTGACAAAGAGTGCAGCCCGTTTATGTATTGCAATGATTCACCTGTTTTACTAAGATCCGACCCACTCAAGTCTAGGTATTCCAGTGAAGTGAGATGGGACAAAAATTGAAGTTCCTGTATAGAGAAACGATTATTTGAAAGATCGAGGTGATGCAAGTGTGAGAGGTTTCCCAAATGTTGGGGAATTCTTCTTCAAAGTAATTCCAAGAAAGATCAAGGTACCTCAACTCCTTGACTGAGCCTATGAACTGATCTGGAATGCTGCGGAATGCGTTGTCACTCAAGTCCAAGTACTTCAAATGTTTCAACTGAGCCAAAGCAGGACTTATCCCACCTTTTAGTTTTATGACTTGTGTCGTGTCCTTTATAGTATTAAGATCAAGCTCCTCCACATAGCCGGTGACGTTGTTGCAACCTACGCCATGCCATTTGCAACAGTCTTCATTGTCTAGTCGCCATGAAGAGAGCATGTTTGAAGGGTTTTCCACGCCTTTCTTAAAGTCTAGTAACGCCAACCTTTCAATGGAGTGACAACTACCGACTTTGTGATCATCACTACATGAGCAAAGCTTGGCTGTTCGGAGGTAGGGACCGAGAAACAGGACTAGAAAGGAAAGGAGGATGGCAGATCGAATGGAAGCAATGGCCATGTTTACCTTGCAAACTATCTTTAGTTGTTGTAGTTCATATATTATGCATTTATATGCGCGCGCGCGCACACATGTATAAGGAAAGCCCAGTGAATAGTACAGTACGTAACTCGTTTGAAGTAATTGCGTGTGGTTGGGTAGACTTGACTTAATTAATTGCTCAGACTTGACTTTTTTTTTTTTTTAGGTAATCTTGACTTAATTAATTGCTCCTGCAAGTATTGCAAATGTAGCAAATATATGTATAAAAAAATGTTAATAAATTATGGGTAATGCTATTTGGACTCGTGAGTTCGGACTTAAAATTTTTTTTAATTTCAAATACATCATCGAGCAATTAATGAAACAACCATAATCACTTATAAAATTCCTTTTATACCCCTTAAATATTTACAAAAATTTTTAAAACCTCCCTATTAGTCCGGACTCATAAGTCCAAATAAATTTATTGATAAATTATTTTCCTTAATTAACACGAAGACATTTTTTCTCAAGTTAGAAAGGGCATCCATTTGAAAAGAAATTTCGAAAATTGTTATATTTTTGTACATATATATCAAGGAATTGCATGTTTTCAGCATTGGCTAATGACTGGTCCAAAATATTTATGCCTTGTTTGGTTAGGGGTGGAGTTATCTCTCAGGAGATAACTTGGGAGTTGGAATTTAATCTTGTTTGGTTGCCCACTTGCCTGCAAGTTATCTCCCAACTTACACCCTAATGTGTGAGAAATTTTCCCACCTCCCCTCTTAATGAGTCATTTCCCAAGAGTTGTAGACATAATTACCCCTCATTAATGACTTATTTACTACTATCTCTCTCTTGTTTGGAGGTTGTTTATGTCAATTTATATTTTTTATTATTTAAAAATTTGAAACTTCCTTACAAGTTTAAAGTTGAACCAAATATTAAAATATTAATTCTAATGAGATAACTCTCAACTAACACTATATGTCAGCAAAAACGAATCAAACGAGGCCTTAAAGACCAGAGCAAAATGCTTGTTGGGAGCCCTTCTTACGGTAGGTTTGATAGGTTGCAATTATTTCTTTTTGGAGTTCAGCAGATGACTTGAAAAAAAAAAATAAAGTCATGATGACTTTTCACTATGAGATACCATCAAATCATAGTCACCTTTAAGACATCAAAATGACACAGACTTCTCAATTTGCAACAAATACCAACTAATGGTGGAGCCATGTATGTACATGACCTCCGATACTATATAGTATATGTTTTTATTTTTATTTTACTTAATGTATATATGTCACACCCGATCTCGATATACTTAAAAGATTTGGATGGACTATCCACAGGGCCAGTATCGAGTATAACTGAATATTAAGAAATACAACATAAAACTCACTTATTTATTTTTTTTATAATGAGTTTACAATATTCCTTAACATTACAAAATACGCTCTTACCCTCCTCATTACTACTAGATATTTTACATGACAGACTATACATTATTTATTTGACATGGTCAACTCATGACCTATTTCGAATTCATTTTCATTCGCGGGCTTGAGTGGTATCTAAAATTGTTAGATTTAATGAGCTAACAGCTCAATAATTTCTTAATTACAACCCTATTAATGCAAAATATATAGCAAGCAATAACAACATATATTACCGAACACCGATAAATATCGGTTAGTAACCACATCGGTGGACCTCTCAAATTTTCTTTAAGGCTGAAAACCGCACCGTGATCACAAATATGATTTAAAGTGTTCGTCGACACGAGACCGAATTTGGTGGACCATAATAACTAGACCTGATTATCGGGCGAGCTTGGTGGGATCGGGCGATGTTATACATGAATCCACGTTGGAAAGACTTCACACCAAAGTCGTGCAATTAGGACCTCGATATGGTTCTATTCCGTTCATGCCTAGGCGAGCTTTTTTTTAAAAGTCATGTCCAAGCTCGCTTCTGAGTATTGCGAGCTCAAGCTCGTCACGGGTCGGGCTTGGGATGAGCTTAAATTGGCCCTTTAAAAATATTAACAAAAAAAAAGTTTTGAAAATTGATTATAGTGAAGCAAAACACAGTATAATAAAATATATACCTATGCAATTAGATGTCAAGAACAAATGATTAGCACAATGATTTAGATTTTAGTGTATCATTCAAACCTTACTTTCTCATTTTTTAGAGATATATATACACATTTTGGACACAAGTACATACGAGCGGGCCTGCCAGGTTTGGGTTGATAAGTGCAAACCTAAGCTCGGCCCACAAAATATCGGGCCTTCACAGGCTTTTAGCCAGGCCAGGCCCTATTGAGATTTTAACAGTGTTCCTTTTATAATTTAATGAGAGTGCCAATGTTATGACATACATAAAAAATTAACATGTAACAGAAAAATTACCTAATTCCGTAGCTAACAAAAGTCTTCGCAGTGTTCCTTTTATAATTTAATAAGGGATGAAAGAAAGATAGTCAGGATGCATTAGTGAATCGATTTTCTTATTTGGAGTGAGAATAGTTTTAAGGTCGCTATCCATCATACTGATTCGTAATAATGAAATTGTTAAATGTTGTTATTGATCATAATGATTTAGATAAAGATAAAGATTTTAGTTATAATATTAACATGTTATTGTAAGGAAACTTCTCCGTAGTTTCCTAAAAATAAAACATCGTTTTCAATAATAAATTTTTAGATAAGTATTGAAGAGATTTCTCTTCTTTACTTAACGATGAGTGAAAATGTTTACGGGTCGTTATCAACTTTAATATCTAAGAGGCTTCTCGTTCTCTATTTGTTATTTAATCTTTTAAGAAGATTTTGTGTTTTTCAAGGCGTGAAATATTTAGGGAGTCACATATATTTAAATTTGTTAGTGTTACAAATGGACTAGAACGTAATTGTGTTTCATGTTTTTTTTTTACCGATTTAGTTGTTTAGTTAGAGACAAAATAGAAAACGACACAACGTAAGTAATACTTTTTTTAAAAAAAAGTGTAGAATTTTTGTATTAGTTTTGTATATATGTGATAGATTAGGGAACGACGATTGCGGTAGTTTGGTCACCTGCATAGACGGCCTACAAATACCTCCCTTGAAAAATTTGACTCTATAGAAACAGTAAAAATTTGACGAGGTTGGGGTATAACAAAGTTAACTTGAGACACATTAATTGGAAGAGATTTGAATGGTTTAGAAAGCTCATCATCAATTGCAGTTAATCGAACACGATGAAAGAGTTTGATCCTATAGCCGACTCGAATGGGACTGAGGCTATGTTGTTGTTGTTGTTGTTGTTCCAAAATATTCGGTGGCCCAGAGCGAGATTTTATTTTGGGGCCCCTCATTTATAAATGTTGAAAAAAAAGAACAATTTTTTATCAACTACTTAAAACGATCTATGCAAAACACACAAAAATCTTACTCAATGGATGCATAATAGGTTTTACAGCATGATCAAATCTCTCAAAATATTTTCAAAATAATACAAATTAAATAAAACTTTAATTTTTTAAAAAAGGAAAATGTAGCCCCATTTAAAAATGACAAGTAGAAGAGGTGTAAGTTGAAAGAGCTACTCGTTAAAGTAGAAAAAATAGAATTTAATTTGAAAAGTATACAAATAATTTACGAAGCAATATTTTATTACTTATAATTAATAATTCTTCTTAGAAAATCAAAAGAAGTTTTTAATTTTAGAATAAACTAAAAAAATGTGTACATGCAACTTTACGCAATGAAAGTTATGTTCATATATAGAAAATGTAGGCCTAGCACTTCAAGGATTTTCAGGAGAGAGTTTTATAGAAGTGAATAGAGAGGAGGAGAAAGACAATCAAGGATTTGTGCTTCATTTATGTAGAACATGAGACTCAAAGTTTTCTCAGTTTGAAGAGAAATGATTGATTTAGATGCCTAAGAATATTTTCTCCCTGTTTCACCAAGTAAAAAGATCATCAAATGTTAATTAACTAATTTGTTTCACAATTATTATTGTTTTCGATTTCAACAGGAGTCTAACCCACAACATCTTCAAACCTTGCTTTTTTGGCAAGTGATGGATTGTTTGTCATCTCACCAGAGATGCTTTGGCAGCTAATTTGCTTCAAGATTGAAATGCAACTTTTTTTCTTATAAGAAAGAAAACCATCTTTTGTTGCCCCTACGGAAGACAAAATATTGGTGCTACTTGTTCTTAAATTTGCAATTATACACCTGACTTACTTTTTTATGAGCATCTACAAAATATATATTTTATATAAAAAAATAAAAATTTGTTTTAATACTTTAAAAAATTAGTATTTAGGTTGGGTCGAGTTTCACTTTTCGTTTTAACCTAACTTATGTTGGGCAAGGAAGGGTACTCATGTCCATGACAAGTCTACTTACTAATCAAATAAGCAGTTTTTTTTTTTAATTTCTTTAAGAAAAATGTTTTTATAACTCATAATGGACATGCATATTTTAGCATCAATTACTTTTTGCATCGATATGTATTGAAAAGTGCGTGTTTGTGTTGAGTTACCATTGCAAAATTAAAATTTTAATTTCTATTATTATAACCTTAATCATCGAAGCATTTATGGTGAGACGGTATATCAAGTAGGACGAAAACCAACCATAGGCATTGAAAGAGGCAACTTTAGCAAAAATTTTGAAACTAAAAATACACATTGTGAAAGGAAAAAATAAAGAAAGAATTAACAAATTTAGCTTAAAAGTAATTTTTTTAATAACGCATTTAGTTTAAAAGTAGCTAATCAATGATGAACATGTCATACAAGCATATCCGATTTCCTTTGCTATTATATGTTGTATTTGATTATTTAAAGATTAAATAAAGGTGCTTTTAATTGATTTATTTTATCAATTAATAACATTTTATCAAAATAATTAATATTAGTTCATTATAAAAATACAACACTTAATCAAACACAATGAAATAGTTTGATCTATATAATCGACCCAAATTAATTTGGAACTAAGGCTATGTTGTCATATAAAAATACACACTCAAACTTTTATATAAAAAATAGCATGCATGATGGGTGTAGTTTCCAAAACTGAAATGCATTTGATTAGGATGTACATAATTTTTTCTAAGGGGATTGGTACCAATCTACTATGCGGACCACCTCCAATATTATATGGGTTATACATAGGTCACAAAAATTTTGAGGAGAGTTTTGGCCCCACTCACCAATAGCATGTCTTCGTCTTTGTAATAATAATAGATGCATTACTTACCAAAAAGTTTGATTTAGGGAGAGTGTGAGTTAAGCACCCACTTGAGAGCCTGTCTGTAGAGTCTACGACGACTTTCTTTAAGTCTAGTAATGCCAACCTTTCAATGGAGTGACATTTTACCAACTTTGTGGTCATCATCGCATGAGCAAAGCTTGGCTGTTTGGAGGTAGGGACCGAGAAACAATACTAGAAAAGGAAAGGAGGATGGCAGATTGAATGGAAGCAATGGCCATGTTTACCTTACAAAATATCTATAGTTGTTGCAGTTCATACATTATGAATTTATGTGCACATGTATAAGGAAAGGCGCCTAGTGAGTTGTACAGTAACTCGTTTAAGTGTTTGCGTGTGGCTGGGTACACTTGACTTAATTAATTGCTCAGACTTGACTTAATGTTTCTTTTTTCTTTTTGTAATCTTGACTTAATTAATTACTCATGCATGTATTGCATATGTAGCAAATATATGTACCAAAAAAAATGTTAATAAATTATTTTCTTTAATTAATGCGAAGACCTCTAGTCTCGGAGACTTTCTCAAGTCAAAAAGGGCATCCATTTGAAAAGAAATTTCGAAAATTGTTATATTTTTGTACACATCAAGAAATTACGTGTTTTCAGCATTGGCTAAGGATTGGTCCAAAATATTTAAAGACTAGAGCAAAATGCTTCTTGGGAGCCCTCATAGTATATGTTTTTATTTTTATTTTACTTAATGTATATAAATTTGTTAGTGTTAGTGTATCAATAAACAAATTGACTAGAACGTATTTGTTTTTCATATTTTTTTAATCAATGTAATTGTTTAGTTGGAGACAAAATAAAAAAAATACATAACAAAAGTAATAATTTTTTTTAAAAAGTGTAGAAATCAATTTTTCTATTCGTTTTGTATATATATGTTGTACAACAACCTATGTATAGTAAGTGATTTTACCATCATAATTTTACACTATTTTTCAGTTAAGTTGTAGGGTCTTGGAGACCGTTGAAGATTAGTCATTCTTATCGATAACGATTTCTCCATCGAAATTGTCTCTACTCTTTTGCATATTCACAATTGGTCCAAAATATGTGCTTCTTTCAAAGTCTTTATGCTTCCATATATTGCAGGGAAAATATATCATACACATAAATCTATTATCATAAACCCATATTTTAGTCATGGCTTAGCTCAAGGGAAAATAAAATCTAGGTTCTGCCCCAACCAACTACAAGAATCACTGTGTAGTCTTTTGTAACTTTTTCCTCTTTGATTCACACGGTGATCACGCTATGTTTTAGGGATCACCCATCCATGTATAGTGCGTACATACAACTTTATGCAATGAAAGTTATGTTCCTATTAAAAAAAATGTAGGCTTAGTAGTTGAAAGATTTTTGGGAGAGAGTTCTACAGAAGTTATGGGCAAGAATCAATGATTACCTCTATGCAGTGTGCTTCATTTCTATAGGAATACGATATGAGACTCAAAGTTTTCTGAGTGCGAAGAGAAACTATATATTGATTTGGATGCCTAGAAATTTCTTCTTTGTGTTTCAACAAGTAAAAAGAAAATCATCAAATGTTAGTTAACTAATTTGTTTGACAATTATTATTTTTTTATTTCAACGAGAGTCTGACCCACGACATCCTCAACCATACTTTTTTGGTAGATAATTTGTTTCAAGATTGAAATGCAACTACTTTTTTATAAGAAAGAAACCAACTTTTTTTGCCCCTTACGACAGACGAAATGGTGGTACTGCTACTTGCTTTTACATCTGCAATTATACACATGGCCTACTTTTTTTTATGAACTTCGCATCTAAAATACATATTATATATATAAATAAATATTTGTTTAAATAATTTAAAAAATTGGTATTTAGGTTGGGTCAAGTTTCACTTGTCGCTTTAACTTGACCCATGTTAGGTAAGCAAGGGTACCCATGTCCATGACAAGTAGGGGTGGGCAGCGGTCTTTGCAAAACCTCCCAAACCGGCGGCCTGGTCTGATTTTTAAAACTCGCGGTTTGGGGGTGGTTTGAAAAACTTGAAAATCGTGAAATCGCAGTTTGGTGGCGGTTTTCATTTTGAGAAAACCGCAGTTTACCAAATCGAGGGTAGTTTAGTAATTTTCCTTAATTTACTTAAAACCCTAACAATATAAAGTTATAAAAAGTTACTCCATTAGTCGCTGTCGCCGCCTCCTACCGTCGCGCCCCATTAGTCGCCCCTCTCAGTTGTCGCCTTTCACCGCTAATGGCAACCTCCCACCTATCTCGCATCTCCTATCGCCACTCCTCGCGCATGTTGTGCCTCCCACCATTGTCTCCTGCCACTAGTGGCATCCTCCTACCGCGCATCCCACCACGAGTGGCTGCCTCCCCCATTAATCGCGCCTCCCATCGCCGCCTCCCAGCCACCATTTTTTTTTAAATATACCCTAAATCCTAAAACTGTGAAACCAAACCGACCAAACCGCCATTTGCACAGTCGGGTTAGGTGAGATTTTAAAGGTTCACGATTTGGTGATGGTTTGTAAAATGACCAAATCGTGAACCCCCGGTTTGGTTGACCACCAAATCGCGGTTTGCCCACCCCTAATGACAAGTCTACTTACTAATCAAATAAGTAATTTTCATTTAATTTCTTTTAAGAAAGATGCTTTTATAACTTAGAATCAAGGCCGTCCCTGACATTTTTGGGGCCTAGGGCGACATGATAAAAGATGTCTTTTATATTCTTGTTTTCTATAAAAAAATGTTTGACTTCGTCAATTATTTTTTCATATGCCTACGCTATTATTAGATTTATATAATTTTATGAACGACACATTTTCCTTTTATATAGAGATTTTTCTTTTTTTTTTAAAAAATGGTGTTTTTTAAATAAAATTAAGATATAAAAGCATTATATGTATTTTAAGATATGATCAATACGGATAATAGAAAAAGTTAAGCAAAAATTTATTTATTTTTTACTTCAAAAAATTTTTGTTTTGATTTAAGTGGGAGTCGACTCAAGACATCCTCAAACTTTGTATTTAGGCAAGCGATGTCTCTACCATTATTTAATGCTAATCTTTTTTTGATGAATTGTTTAATTTTTAATCAAAACATTAATTAATATCTAGAAAAAGAAAATGTTAGCTTTGTTAATTTATGTATATTATTAATGTTTTTCAATCGGTACTATAATTTATTACTAAAAGAAAAAAAATGTAGGTTTGAGTAATTTATTACGTAGAGAGAGAATGACATGGTAATATTGAAATTTAAGGAATATATATCTATCATATATAAACATTTTCTTTTGTATCCAAATCAAACTCTAACTTCTTATTAATCAACTACATGTTTTTTTTTCCTTATCTCCAAATCAATCATGAACTCATTCTCATCAATCCAATACACTTTTTTTTGAGGAAGTAATGTCTTAGCATGATTAGCTTGTTTTTTCATTCACATCTTATCTCAATCACATTATAGAATATTGATAAACTAAAAAATATACTTATATTTCTAATTTTTAAATTTTAATTACAATTTTGAATTTTGAATTTTATATCTATCATATATATAAAAGCACGAATCACAAATTTTTGAGTGGTAATGAAATTTACTTATTTGCTCATATATATCTATCATATATATATATATAAATAACTATATATAAAAAAACAACTAAATATCACAAATTGTAAACTCAAAGTTTTCCCAATGGTATATATGCAATATATATATATATATATATATATATATATATATATATATATATATATATATATATATATATATATATATATATATAAACAATGAAGAAGAGAGAATCTGAGAGGGAAAAGAATAAAGTGGTTTGAATAAGGTGTTAGGGAGGGAACAAACTCAAAACCCATAAGAAATTTTAATGAGAAAAATTCTGTGAAAAAAATGTGTCTAAAGCTTTAATCCCAACTAATTCAATTATTTTCATTCATAATTTCAAAGTTATCATTTCTATCTATAGAGTTTGAGGTAAAGATTGAACTTTATGTAAATTCTAGTTCCATATGCAAGTGTTCACAAATTGATTGGTCAAACCACTTGTGTTTTTTTTTCCTTGTTACCTTTTTTTTTTTTGAGGAAGTAATGTCTTAGCATGACTAGCTTGTTTTTTCATTAATATCTTATATAAATCACATTAGAGAATATTGATAAGCTAAAAAAAGTACTTGTATTTCTAATTTTAAAATTTTAATTAAAATTTTGAGTTTTATTAATAAATTCTTAGAAATTAATTCCCGCGGCGAAATTTCAATCGTCAAATCCCGAAACTAGTATATATAAAAGCACGAATCACAAATTTTTGAGTGGTAATGAAATTTACCTATTTGCCCATACTTCTTTTTTTTTAATCTCCAATTCAACCTTTTCTTTTGTATCCAAATCAAACTCTAACTCTTTGAGTGGTAATAAAATTTACCTATTTGCCCATACTTTTTTTTTTTTTTTTTTATCTCCAAATCAACATTTTCTTTTGTATCCAAATCAAACTATAACTCCTTATCAATCCACTACACGTTTTTTTTTCTTTATCTCCAAATCAATCATGAACTCATTCTCATCAATCCAATACACTTTTTTTGAATAAGTAATGTCCTAGCATGATTAGCTTGTTTTTTCATTCACATCTTATCTCAATCACGGTAGAGAATATTGATAAGCTAAAAAAGGTACTTATATATCTAATTTTTAAATTTTAATTAAAATTTTAAATTTTGTTAATACATTCTTAGAAATTAATTCCCGCGAGTGAAGCGAGCGGGGAATCGTGCGTAGCACGTCTTGAAATTTAAGTATATATATTGATATAATAGGGGCCAACATAGACATTTAGGGGCCCACATATATATTGAACTAAATTACAGTAGCCACGTAGAGCGAGATTCATCTAATTGGTATCACGCACACTAAGAGATAAATTATTTTTTTTTTTTTAAATTATATATATTAAAAAATTTGGGGGCATATCCTATGGGTGGGGCTTGGGGCGGCCGCCCACCCCGCCCACCCTCAGAACCGAGGCTTAGAATGGACATGCACGTATTAGCATCCATTAATTTTTACATCGAAATTTATTGCACGGACATCGACAAATGCATGTTTGTGCTTGGTTACCATCGCATCCAAAGCAGGTTCTCTTGCGAAAGAAGTAAACTGCCGACTCCCTTTGTCCATTGTGTGGTTAGGATGAGGAGGTGCCTCTTCATTTACTATGTAAGTGTGATTTCGCCCAAACATTTTGGTTTTCTTCACACTTAGATGTCCATAATGTGTTCAAGGAAACAGAGAACTTATTTTTATGCTGGGAATCCCTCCTAACCAACGTGAAGATGAGGTCTCAAGATGAAGAGAGCTTGCAGTTTTGCGCCTTGGGAATGTGGAATTTATGGAAACATCGAAATGAATGTGTATTTAGAGGAGCTGTGGGAGACCCACTTTTGCTATTGCGTAATACATTGTCCCAGATTAAAGTTTATCAAGATGCCTTTAGGGAGTCAGCATCAGTAGTGAATGGTAGAGCAAGTACAAAACTAGTCAGAGGTCCTCAATCTGGAGATACAGGAATTGGGTGGATCCCGACTTCGCCTACTGACTTTGTCATCTTGGCAGGGTCCTTTGCAATTGGACGTTTATCGTCGGTTGAAATGGCAGAAGGTATGGCTATTTTGAGTGCAGTCCAATGGTGTACAAGCAGCGATTTGCAGGGATTTAGAACCTATTGTTTTTTATATTAAGGCTGCTTTTAGGGAGCAGGATCCCGGATTACGGTGTTTTTCCAAAAGTATGGTTGTTTTACAATTTATTTCACAAAATAAAGTGGTGTACTTTGAAATAATAAAAGTAGGCAATAATGCCTCTTGAAAAGGCGTTATTGGTTTTGAAATTGGTGAGGTGGCGGGGCAAATGTATAAAAATGCGCTATCTATACAATTTGCCGCCACGTCAACGTCACCTCACCTCACCTCATACCTCACCAACTGGACTCGCCGATCTGTCCGCCACCGCCGCTGCCGCTGGTCCGCGACCTCCTTGCGCGCGTTGTTGTTGTTGGTTGCATAAAAGTCACCATGAGCTACGGACCGCGTCGTCCTCGGCCGCTCCGTCCCTCGCCGCTAGCCGTCGTCGTCGTCGTAGTTGAGCGATCTCGACAATGGCAACCAATTTTGAATATGCATAGGAGGAGTTTATTTTTGTATGAAAAAGAAACCAACTTTTTTTTTTTTTTTTTGATTAACCATGTGTATCTAGATTTAAATAGTTTTATTTACCCTGAGATTGCCGAAATAGACCATCAGGCCCAACAATTGGCAAACGTGGGGAATCGAACTTAAGATCGTGCACCTAACCCACATAGTCCTACCTTCACCTTACCACTAGATCAACTCGTCAGGGTTAGAAAGAAACGAACTTACCCACAATGACTCGAACTCTTTACTTTTTACATAAGTGTTCATACCAAATTAACCAATAAGTTAAACCAACTTTCGACGGCTCATGTTCACGCGTCATACGTGTATTGTGTTTCACGGATAGCGCCCACGTCAACGGAAAAAATCTACGCAACTAATAGCGCCTGTTGGAAAGACGAGATAGCCTAGTTATAGAGAAAAAGAAAAAAAAAAAAAGAAAACCACACATATTTTTTTGGGTTTAAACTAAAAGGTAAAGTACTTTTGTAATTTGTTCTCATAAATTAGTGACAAAATATCAAAAATCTGAAGTTGACACTTCCAAGCTACGGAAAGTAAATTTGGACACAAGTAGTTGCAGTACTTCCAAATAGTTACTGCTAAAATGTAAAATAAAACAACTAACCATATATTTTAGTTCTATATAGGCCTTGGGGCAATCAAATCCTTAACAAGTAAAAATGAGTTAAAGCATATCCATCTGTTTAGTTATGGCAACATAAAATCCTTAACATGATTTTCAAATACATAACAAAAGTTTTGTCATGATATATATATATATATATTCGTTCCAACCTTCAACTCAACTCTCGCTCGATGCTGCTCCTTCCTTCGCCGCTCGCCCATCACTTGCTCTCTCACTCACTCCGGTTCCCTCACAACCACTCCGCTGCTCCTCACTCCTCCTTCTCTCGCCGCGTCTAGTGCACTCCACGCCACGTCGTTCACCCAACTCCGCTGCTTCTTCCTCCCTCCGTGGTCTCTCTCCACCGAGCTCTTCCCCGTCCCCTCCTTATATACCCGACGTTGCCCCTCCGTGACCCCTACCACCCGTAGCCATGCATCCCGTGACCATTCTCTCGCGTTGGTTTCGGGAAAACGAATATTAACTCGACGGGGAGAGATAGCGCAGATAGCGCCTTTGAGAAGGCGCTATCCACGTGTACAACAAGGGCAATAATAGCGCCTTCTCCGAAAGCGCTATTAGTTCTCCCCGTTGCCACATCAGCGATAACGCCTTCTCATTAGGCGAGATTGCCTAGTGTGGAGAAAAAAAAATTTCACCCCTACTAGCTTACCTTATTTAAAGTAAACAACATTAGTACTTCGGTAAAAAAATTCAATTACGGTGTTTTTCCCGGAGACTGTAATGTTAGAGCTCATATCCTTGCTAGAATGGCTCTGCGAGAACATCGCAATTGTACTTGGGAATATTCTTTTGTAAGGCTTTTTGAAGATATTGATAATATATAAAGTCATACTTTGAAAAAAAAAAAAAAACTTTCACGCTTCGCTTTACATTCTCTCTCACTCTCACTCTTGGCGAGCACAGATCATGAGGACCAATTGACTAATAAACAAGCCTCCAACTCTTTCAATAGCCCCTTGTTGGCACAAAAAGGAAAGCATTAATATGTCAACATGGGCTCATAGAAGTTGCGCAAATTCTTGTTTTTGTCAATAGATGTCGAGATGCACTCGGTGCCTAAAGTAAGTGTAGTTCAAAGTATGAGTTATTTTTGCATTGACAAAAGACAATTATTTACAAAATAAATTGACATAAGCAATTTTTTTCTATAAAATGAATGAGTAGCTCTTAAATCCAAAAAAAAGAGCCTTTCAATTATGTTCATCCACATTAAATTGAGCAAAATAGAAGAGTTTGATCGGTAAAGTTGATCCTAACGAACTTAGAATTGGATTGAGGTTTTTTTGTTGTTGCAGGAGGCGAGTGTCTTCCGTATTAATTATTATAGCATACGTAGTTGCTGGAAATGTGCATAGAATTAGTGGCATCTAGATGTATCTTGATAGTTCTAATAATGCAAGACAAGAAAGACAATGGAGAATTGGAAAGTACAGGAACCACTATTTAGGGTCGCCTAAGAAAACGATGTGACCCAAGTCACAAATGTAAATCTGCTTGCATGTGCGTGAGTCATATATCATGTAATCTGGAATTCAGAATCGATGCCTCTACAGTTTTGATTTTTTTTCTTGCTTAGGTGTTTGACTTCTTCCATTATATGTAGCCTAATGTCCTTATTAAAGAAAAACTACATGGAAATTAATAACGATATGATGGCCCCAAGAATGCATGGCAACTTTGCCGAGGTTCTAGATTATTCATAGTCACCTCTTTTCCTGTTGCCTAGATTGTCCTATTTCAGGCCACGATCTTGTAAGCTTGGTTTATGTTGCTGTACATTATGTTGTATTAATAAAAAAAAAAAAAGTTACTGTTACTAGCACTGAGCTGTAACAGCCCAAAAGTTTTTAAGTGTGTTTAATTTTTTAAACAGGATCAATGACCCGTACTATGGGATTCAGACCGTGATATGTTCATTGACCAAGGCAAGGGCCGAGGTATATTTTATTTTTGTTGTGACGTATGCCTAGTGTATTGTATATATGTAGACTATTAAGTCACTTTTATATGTGTGTATAGGTATCGAGACGAGCGGGGTCGTACTTCGAGCCGCGTGTCGACGTGGGACCGAGGTAGCGGCTTACCGGGTAAGCTTAATTTATTTGAGTTCAATGTGAATTAAAGTGGGTGTATAAATGGCTTTAGTGTGGCCACATGTATCTAAACATTAAATGGGCCTATAGTTAGTGAAAATAAAACAATATGCGTTGGATGTGCATCGAGACACGCATTCACACATTATGAGACAAGAAGTCAACATGTTGAGTTACTCACTAGTAACTTGAGGGACAAGTGGGGCAAGGTGGTCCATGAGATGAGCCTCGAGACACGTGTGCACATAATGATCAATGGCCAAGGTTTAAACATAGCACTATATATGGTCAAATGGAACATTAGTCAATATTTTTGGTTCTTATCTCATCAAAATCGGTTTGTGCAAGGAGGGGAGAAAGAAGATAGTTGCTGGAGTGGTCTAGGAGAGGAGGAAAGTGAGAGAATCAGTGAGGTTATGGTGGAGAAGAAGGTGTTCTTCTAGTTAGGTAACTTCTCCACTCCATGCACTTGGTAAATTCATGTAAATTGATGTTGTTGTTGTTGGCTGTTGGGATAGGTGTTAGGGACCTCATGTAATAAGTATGAGGGTCCCTAAGGCAATAACATAGCCAATGTGTGGCAAAAACTCAGAATTCGAAGTGCGAAATTATGGGTTCACTGTTCTGGGTTCTCACACATAGCGCGCTACGTAGAAAATCTAGCGTAGCCGATATTAATTAGCGCGCTAGATACGATCATTAAATTAGCGCGCTAGCGATCGAGGTAGCGCCTGATTTTTAGTACTGGCTGGGAAATTAGCGCGCTACCTCGACTGTCTAGCACGCTAATCAATATTAGCGCGCTAATTTACAGATCTAGCGCGTTAATATGGCAATTAGGCGCGCTAATTTCCCAGCCAGTACTAAAAATCAGCCAAGTCCAAAAATGATCTAAACACTATAAATGGGTCCAAACACATTCTTACACTTGTCAAACAACTCCAGGGACTACGCGAGATCCCAGGAGTTTGGGAACACATTTCGAGTGTCGAGGATCGGCTAAGCTAGGTCAAGCGTTGTGAATTGTAAGTAAAGCTTTGTGAGAATTTTATATTTCATTTCATTCTCTTATGGCTTTATGGGTCTATTTGTAGACATTGTTATTTGTAATCTCACATCATGTTGTTTTTTTGTCTATTCGTGACTGAATATTGTGACAAGATGCCTTGTGAAATGTTTCATTGATTCCAATTTTTACTATTGATGTTATTCTTGATAGATAATGGATCAAAAGTATGCTATTGGGGGTAATTTGACTTGCGTTCTATTCATTTGGGTTTTGTAGCCTAACTTGTGTTGGAATCCTAGAGATTTGGAATTCTTTGTCATTGAGAGATGCGCGATTCACGGGGACATGGGTCTATCGGGGTTCCAGTACTCACCACTACACTTGCGCAGCACACGAGTTATAGGACTCGAGGTGGTCAGCAAGAATGATAATGATGTTGTATAAGTGTAGAGCGCAGCTCCGCTATTTGTGTAAGATATGTTGAGCGCAACTCCATATAGTAGCGAAAAATGTTTGGTGATAGGTTCTCACCGCCGATGGACGTAGATCATCTCGACTTAGCATGTGTTAGTCTCTACAACTTTAACTGTGGTATTTACTTGTCTTACTTGTTTCAGCAATTTATTTCGCTACTTTTTGCTTTTAAATACCATTCATTTATTTTGGATACTATACTCGCAGACTAGTTTGTGACGGTGGGTGGAGGTCCGTCGAGCAGCAGCAGACCAGGGAAGGAGTAGATCAGCGATTTTCTCTGAGCATTTCGGCGATTCTTTTATCTCATCATGTATGACTCGACTTTTATTGTATTATTGTTGTACATTGGGTTGAGTGAAAAGTTTCATATTTATCCATGCACCTGATGTTGTATTTTCCTGATTTTCCACACTTAAGATTTTGAATAATGACAACTTCTGCATAATCGTCAAAAACATGTACTTTTAATTAACTCTGAAATTTAATACTATATCTGACCATATGTTTTGAGGAATATTGGGACGAAAGGCTGACTAATACGTAATTAAGTCTTATATGGTTAGGATTAAGCCTTGATTACAGGATTAGGCCGAGCGGTGTCCTGTTTTAGTAGTTGGGTCCGTCACATGAGGTCTGTGGTGCAAGCTCAGCGCCAGCCAAGTGTAATTTTTTGGGTGTTATTTGGTTCGTTTTTATCCGTTTCTTTGCACCAAAACTCACATTTTGGTGTATAGACACTAAATCCGATAGTTTTCTATAAATTAAATGGATCTAGTACGTACTTAACACATCGAGTAACATTGAAAGATTGAGACACATTGAAACACAATTTTTTTGAGTCAAAGTGTGTTTTTTGAGTTCATATCATCTTTTTCTCAAAAGTTCTCCAAAGAGTGCTATTGGTTGGAGTTGTGTTACACACACATTATCCAACAACCATTAGAGACTTGCAGGGGTATATTCAATTGAGATTTTTAGAGACTTTTAGTTACTTTTATTAACTAAAAAAGTTTAGGGGTATTCAATTAAAACTTTTAGAGAGTCTCTAAAAGTTTGGTGTATTCGATGTGAACTTTTAGAGACTTTTAAAAAGTCTCTAAAAGTTTTGGGGTATTCAATTTAAACTTTTAGAGAGTCTCTAAAAGTAAGGGGTATTCAATTTGTTTAGAAATTTGGTAGATTTGTGGGTTTGGATGACTTTTGGAGACTTTTCATCTAACCATATATATGTTGAAAGTCTTCTCCATCTCTTTGCCTCCACGAGAAACTTTTGGAGACTTTCTTTTTTCTTCTTCGTGGCCTCTCTCTCTCATCGCGAAATCTCTCTCCCTCTTCTCTCTCGGTCGTCTGCGCTCCTTCCTTCGACGCTGCCTTGCTTCTCCATCGCTGCCTCGTTTGAGAGCAACAACTGATGAAAAGATTAAATTCTTAGGGTTTCGATTTGGGCTCAAAATTGTTCAAACTCTCTCCTTCGCTGCGTAATCCTTGCTTTGATGCGATTGCTATGACTGCCAGTTTAGCTTCCGAGAAGAATTCACTTCAAATTTCTTCCCACAACTCTCGTTTCATTCAAATTATTTTCATCATCTTCATCATTGCTTGTGAACTACTATGATGACGACTACGCTACTGCCCACATCAAAACCTTCGATTACGATTCCTTCTTCGCTTCCCTACTCGACAAATCGACCCACAACACTCATCTCCATCAAATCCATGCTCAGATCATTGTATCTGGTTTGAAAGAAAGCAACTTTCTTGCTACCAAATTCGTTCATGTAAGTTCAAATTTAGGGGAATTCGGTTATGCCCGTAAACCGTTTGATGAAATTCGAACCAAATGTGTTTCTTTGGAACTCGATAATTCGATGTTACTCGAAGCACGATATGTTCATGAGTGTTTAAGATTGTATTCGAGAATGCGAGTCGAAGGCGTGAGCCCCGACGGGTTCACATTGCCTCATGTTCTTAAAGCTTGCGGTGGAGTGATGGAATTGGCAATGGGTAAAGGGTACATTGTCAAATTTATAGGCGCGGGTTTGAATCGGATGTGTTTGTGCGAATGGGCTTGTGGCATTTTATGCTAAGTGCGGCGAAATCGGTAAAGCTTGGATTGTTTTTGATGTGTTGAATGATAGGACTATTGTTTCGTGGACATCGATCATTTCGGGGTACGCCCATAATGGCAACTCGATGGAGGCATTGAGGATTTTTAGTCGAATGAGGGAGTTGGATGTTAAGCTTGATTGGATTGCTATTGTGAGTGTTCTCAGGGCTTACACTGATGTAGATGACTTGGGGCAGGGTAAGTCTATACAAGGTTTGGTGGTCAAGCTGAGGCTTGAGTTAGAACATGACTTACTTGTTGCGCTAACGTCTTTGGAATGCTATGATATCGGGGTATGCAAAGAGTGGTTATGCGGATGAAGCTGTCGATCTTTTCCACATGACGATATCGGCCAATGTTAGACCCGATTCGATTACCTTACGGTCAACAATCATAGCATGTGCTCAGGTTGGAGCACTTGAGTTAGCCAGATGGATGGATGATTATGTCGATAAAAGTTTGTATAGGAATGATGTTCGTAAATACAAATTTTATTGATATGTATGCAAAATGTGGTAATGTAGATTGTGCCCGTTACGTGTTTGATCGCACTCCTTGTAAGGATGTTGTCGCGTGGAGTGCTATGATTGTAGGGTATGGATTACATGGTCGAGGTTATGAAGCCATCGATATGTTCAAAGGTGCAATGAGACGGCAGAGTAAAACCAAACGATGTCACTTTTATTGGTCTCCTCTTGGCATGTAATCATGATGGACTTGTACAGAGGGTTGGGAATACTTCCACAAAGATCGGGGTCATGGGATTGAACCCGGCACCAACATTATGCTATTGTAGTTGATCTTCTTGGTCGTGGCGGTTATTTGAATGAGGCGTATGAATTCATCTCAAGCATGCCCATTGAAGCTGGTGTAACAGTATGGGGTGCACTCTTAAGTGCTTGCAAGATTTATCGCAATGTGGCAATGGGAGAATATGCGGCGGAGTGTGTTTTTTCATTAGAACCATTCAATGCAGGACACTATGTTCAGCTTGCTAATCTATATGCTGTTGTAAAAATAGACCGGATAGAGCAAGACCACGACAAGTAATTTGGGATAATAAAAGTGAAGAAAAATGGACACAGAGATTTTTACGTGGAAAACCCCCAAACAAATTAGGGTAAAAACCACGGGCAAGAATAGAAGAATTTCACTATGAGAAAAATAGGTGTTACACTATCTCTCTATTTATAAAGGAGAAACACCTAAAATATCTCTCTTTATAATGGAGAACACTCACTCTAAATTTTCTCACAATAGAGCACACTTGCACTTCGCGTGACCGCTATCTTGTGCTTGTGCTTCGCTTCTTTTTCTTACTTACTTCACCTTGTGCATTTGATTGGTATTTATAGGCACTAAAATGAATAAGTTAGGTGGCAAGTTAGGCCACCTAACAAGGTAGCGGCCTAACAAATTTGGCCACCTAACAATCTCCCACTTGAAGATTTGATTGAGAATCAATCAGATCTTCACACCATTCTTTCTTCCTTGCCATTTCCATGTTGCTTACGTTTCTGTCAAGCCGCATACGGATCGACACCAGATAAATTTGTCAGCATTGATTGTCTTCGTCAGAAAATCTGCTAGGTTGTCTGTAGTATGAATTTTCTCATGTCCACGGTTCCTTCTTCCACTTTCTCACGAACAAGTGATACTTGAACTCGTATATGCTTTGTTTTTGAATGAAAGGTGGATTCCTTGCGAGATGCAAGGCACTCGACATCACAATACAAAGTAATTTTCTTTTGTTTGTGCCCGAGTTCCTCCAACACCATCTTCAACCATACTTCTTTCTTTACTAGCTTGTGTAGTGCGACATATTCTCGCTTCATTGTTGACGTAGCCACAACCGATCATAGCTTTTGAAACCCACCTTCTTGTCCCGCCAAAGAAGTGTGAACACATATCCATGGTGGATTTGCTTTTATCGAGATCTCCTGCATAATCAGAATCAACATATCCACTGACAATAAAGTCTGATCCTCCGTAACATAATGCAACATTTGAGGTACCCTTGATGTATCGTAGGATCCTCTTTACAACATTCCAATGCTCTCTCGCAGGATTCGCCATGTACCGACTAACTACTCCCACTGCTTGGGCAATGTCTGGTCGTGTACAAATCATCGCGAACATTAAGCTTCCCACTGCTGATGCATACGGCTTTCGAGACATTTCCATCATCTCTTCTTCACTGCTAGGACTCATACTTGAGGAAAACTTGAAATTAATAGAAAGTGGGGTAGAAATTGGCTTACGCCTCTTGCATGTTGAAACGACGCAAGATCTTCTTCAAATAATTTTTCCGAGAAAGCCAAATCTTTCTATTATTTCTCGTCTCGATGAATTTGCATCCCTAGAATCTTGTTTGCTGGTCCCAAATCCTTCATCTCGAACTCCCTAGCCAACTGAGCCTTCAATTCTTGAATACGATCTTTGTTGGGGTCTGATACCAACATGTCGTCTACATACAACAACAAAACAATGAAATCATTGTTACCAAATCTCTTGCAATATGCGCAAGGGTCTGCATTTAGTCTGTTGTAACCAAGGCTCATTATGAAGGAATCAAATCTCTTGTACCAACACCTCGCGCTTTTTAGGCCGTATGAGATTTGTTCAACCGACAAACCAAGTTCTCCTTTCCTTGTTCTTCAAATCCTTCCTAGGTTGGAGCATATAAATCTCTTCTTCAAGATCTCCATGAAGAAAAGTTTGTCTTAACATCTAGTTGCTCTAGATGTAGATCAAAAGTAGCACACATCGCGTAACTACTCGAATCTGTTGTAAGTCGAACCACGGGGAAAATATCTCATTGAAATCAATGCCTTCTTTCTCGAGCATATCCTTTCACCACCAATCTTGCACGATACCGCTCCACTTGATCATCATGCTTGCGTTTGATCTTGTAAACCCATTTGTTGCCAATGGGCTTCCTGCTCTCCGGTAATGGAACTAGCTCCCATGTTTTATTTTT
Organism: Stephania yunnanensis; assembly: GCA_039657365.1. Classification (NCBI taxonomy): domain Eukaryota; kingdom Viridiplantae; phylum Streptophyta; class Magnoliopsida; order Ranunculales; family Menispermaceae; genus Stephania; species Stephania yunnanensis. Next base: position 3,133,292 of record CM077586.1, on the reverse strand, counting down.
ATGGAGAGCTTCGATTTCTTCCTGCATTCATTGCCGCCATCCACCGAGATGCTTCCGAGCCATGCATTGCCTCTTGAAGAGTTGATGGTTCTCCTTCCTGCTTAGAAGACAAGATGCAACATTGCTTTCCATAATATAATCTGAGTGCCGGTCCTCGGTGCGTTTCTCGTGCGAGATGATCTACGAGGTTCGGAACTTCAGTTCACCTGGTTCATTCTCCTCATGCTCTGCAGTACAGCCTTCTTCGAAGAATCTTTCGTTCGATTCACATTCCACCCGTACTTGTCGTAGTTTCGACATGCTATCATCTTTCTCTATTTGTACCTTGTCCTCTCGTAAAGAGAACATCTCTGTGACTACAACCTTGTGGGTAGTGGAATCCCACAGAGCGATACCCCTTCACTCCGTCAAGATACCCCAAGAATAAGCATTTCCTGGATTTTGGATCTAGCTTTGTAGTTTCTTGGGCATTGTACATAGCGTACACTGGACTTCCAAATACATGGAGGTTTGAATAGTCAACTGGTTTACCACCACATTTCCATCGGTGTCCTCAACTCAATTGCCGTTGATGGAGCCCGATTTATCACGTAACAGCGCGTGTTGATCGTTCAAACCCAAAACTTTTTTTCTAAGCTCGCGATTCAACATAGCTCTTGTTCTTTCTAGTAGAGTTCTGTTCATCCGCTCTGCCACTCCATTTTGCTGAGGAGTGTATGCTGTAGTGAACTGTCTTTTGATGCCTTCCTGTTTGCAAAAGCTATCGAACTCATTGCCAGTATATTCTCCTCCATTATCAGTCCTCAAACACTTGATCTTCTTCCCATTCAAGTTCAACCCGCGCCTTGAACACTTTGAAGATGCCGAACACATCTCGCTTTCCTCTTGATTGGATACACCCAACATCTCCTGGAGTAATCATCAATGAAGGACACAAAATAATTTGCTCCTCCTACTGATGTGACTGGTGCTTGCCATACATCAGAGTGGACCAATTCTAGAATAACCTTACTTCTAGAATTTGATGTGTTAAACTTCAACCGATGTTGCTTGCTTGTTACACAATGCTCACAAAAGGGTAGTGACACCTTTGTGAGGCCTGGAAGTAGCTTCTTCTCAACAAGGATTTTCATTCCTTGTTCGGACATGTGTCCAAGTTTCTGGTGCCAGATCATTACAGATCTCTCACTTGAACAACTTGAAGCAACGATGCTTCGCCTTCCCCGAAGAGTCTCTCCCATGAAAGTACAAGTTTGCAGAAACCTTTTCTCCCTTCATAAGTACAAGCGCTCCTCGACTGATTTTCATGATCCCTTTCTTGACTTTGATTTCACAGTCAAGATCATCAAATCGTCCCAAAGATAGCAGATTCTTCTTGAGACCTTCCACATGTCGCACTTCTTGGATAGTGCGAACAGTACCGTCATACATCTTCAACATGATGGTTCCGATGCCAATGACCTTTAGAGCATGGTCATTACAACTGTACACAGATCCTCCTAAGATAGGTTCATAGTGATGGAACCATTCTCTTCGAGAGGTCATGTGATACGTCGCACCTGAGTCGATAATCCAGGCATCAGAGAATCTTTTCCTGCTTTTAGTTGTTGTTGCCGCCTCGCAACACAATGCACTCCATCATTTGAAGTGCTAGCCACATTTCCTTGAGGATCGAGTTTTTCAAACTCCAACAGCTCTTTCTTCACGTGACCTTCTTGCCACAGCTTGTAGCATTTTAAATTCTTCTTGCTTTTTGACTTTGATCTACCATGATTGTGACTCCCATCAGGGCCACGTTCGTTGATCTTCCTCTCATCACCGTCAAGGCCTCCACTTGTTGTGAATCGGCTGCTGCTTGCTTTTTTTGTTCTTGCGCCGATTTTCTTCTTCTAGAACAAGCAGAATTTGCAACATCATCGAAGGCTAAACAATCCGTTAAGAGATTATTTGTCGATTGATGATGAGTTGATCATACGAATCCTAGACTTTGAAGCGAAGTTCAAGACGTTCTTGCGATTCTATTTTATAACTCAATGATGTGAGTTGAGAAAATAGTGTATTCATCGCATTGATGTGCTCCGTCATCCGTTGAGTAGACTCCGCCATCCGTAAAGTGTATAATTTCCTCTTGAGAAAAATTTTGTTGTGGAGTGACTTGGCCTCGTATAATTTTCCAAGGTGATCCCGATCTCCTCGCGCTTTTCTTCTCTTCAATGCTTGACAATACTCCATCGCCTAGTGATGAGATGAAGATTTGCAATAGCATTCTCGTCCATCTCTATCCATTTGGCGTTGTCTTCGAAATCACTGGCCTTTCACCGATGGCGCCAAACAATTATCCTTTCTCAGATAGCCTTCATCTTTAATTTCCACAAATGAGAAATTACTCCCGTTGAATTTCTCAATCTTGAACTTTGTCGCCATAGCTTCTATCACAAAGTACTGAGCAAAAATTAGCTCCCACTACGAATAGTGTAAAAATACCTTCAAGAAGTGAATAGTAATTTGACTTATTTTCTGATGTGGAGGATCCACTATTTAGTGGCAACCACAGAGCATACGATAAGTAAATACACCCACTCCAACTAGGCTCTGATACCACTTGTTGTAAAAATAGACCGGATAGAGCAAGACCACGACAAGTAATTTGGGATAATAAAAGTGAAGAAAAATGGACACATAGATTTTTACGTGGAAAACCCCCAAACAAATTAGGGTAAAAACCACGGGCAAGAATAGAAGAATTTCACTATGAGAAAAATAGGTGTTACACTATCTCTCTATTTATAAAGGAGAAACACTGAAAATATCTCTCTTTATAATAGGAGAACACTCACTCTAAATTTGCTCACAATAGAGCACACTTGCACTTCGCATCGCTATCTTGTGCTTGTGCTTCTCGCTTCTTTCTTACTTACTTCACCTTGTGCATTTGATTGGTATTTATAGGCACTAAAATGAATAAGTTAGGTGGCAAGTTAGGCCACCTAACAAGGTAGGTGGCCTAACAAATTTGGCCACCTAACATATGCTTCAGCTGGCATGTGGAGCCATGTAAGGAAGGTCGGGATTTTGATGAGAGAAAAGGGCGAGAGCAAGGACTTGGGTTACGCTTTGATTGAGATCAATGGTAAACTACAAGCCTTCCGTGTCGGAGACAAGTCACATCCTGATCTGTAGAGATCTTTGAGAGCTGGAGAATCTAGAGAGAAGGTTGAAGGAGGCTTGGTTTTGTCCCCAGACACGCATTCTGTGTTGCATGATTGAAACAATGAGGATAAAGAGGAGAGTCTTTGCAATCACAAAGTGAGAGACTAGCAATTGCTTTTGGCCTTATCAAGACACCGCCAGGGACAACTCTTAGAATAACCAAGAATCTTCGTGCATGTGTGAATTGCCATTCAATGCAAGCAAAGCCTATATCTAAGCTTGTAGGGAGAAATTGAGAGAGAACGAGAGAAAGGATTGAGAGAGAGATTCAACAAGACAATGAGGAGAGACGAAGGAAGAACGGAGCAAAGGTTGAAGATGGTGAAAAGTGGGGCACATACCCCTGTTCGATTTCGAGATTTACATGGATGTTTATCAAAAGTCATCCAAATAAAAGTTTATCAAAGTCTATTAAAGTCCTTACAAAAGTCCATTAAAGTTACTAAAAGTCATTAAAAATAAAGTCTATCAAAGTCCACCAAAGTTTTTAAAAGTTTACAAAAATCTAAAAGTCTCTAAAAGTCTCTAAAAGTCTCTAAAAGTCATCAACTTATAAAAGTAACTAAAAGTCTCTAAAAAACTCAATTGAATACACCCCCCTTGATTGTATCCTGAAGACAAGTTTCGATTTTCCCATTGTGTATATGCAGTTTCGACCAGTGGGAAGAAATCTTGTCTAAAAAGAGCGATTACGCGCCTCAAGTCTTTATTTAGTTCTTCCATTCTCATCTTGTAATTTTTCGTTGGTAGATTTTATTCCAACAATTTTTGGACAAGATTTTCTTCTCCAATGGTTCGGATGGTAGATTTTATTCCAACCCCTAAAACCCTAATTCGCACCACCAGTCGCAGCAGCAACTCAGCCGAACTCCTCCTTTGGTCTCTCCATCTCCAACGCCGCCACTCGCTCTCCCAATCATGTCCGACGAAGAAACCGTCGACGAGAAGGAGCTCGACCTCTCCTCCCCCGAAGTCGTCACCAAGTACAAGTCCGCCGCCGAGATCGCCAACAGTAAGTCTCTCTAACACCTCTCGCGATCTGCTCTAATGGCCTTTTGTAACTTCTGTTTCGATTCTTGTGTGGTGAATGCAGGGGCCTTGCAATTGGTGGTCTCGGAATGCAAGCCGAAGGCGAAGATCGTCGATTTGTGCGAGAAAGGCGATTCCTTTATCAGAGAGTGAGTGTTTCGGTTTAGGGTTTAAAAAGTTTTGATCTTTGACTTTCGTGTTTATTAAAAAGTTGGAAACTTTGATGTGGTTTAGGCAAAGCGGGAACATGTACAAGAATGTGAAGAAGCTGATCGAGAGGGGCGTCGCGTTCCCGACGTGCGTTTCGGTGAATAACACCGTCTGTCATTGCTCGCCGCTTGCGAGCGATGAGACGGTGTTGGAAGATGGCGACATTGTGAAGATGTAATGTGTTTTGTTCTTGTTTGGTAATGTAGTTGATTGTGGTGTGTTTGTTGGGTGTATTGTGATTGATTGGCGTGGTAATGGTTTTGTGGTTGATTGTTTCAGAGATTTGGGGTGTCATATTGATGGTTTCATTGCTGTGGTAGCTCATACCCATGTGCTACACGGAGGGCCTGTGACGGGTAGGGCAGCGGATGTTGTTGCGGCGGCTAATACGGCTGCTGAGGTTGCATTGAGATTGGTACGACCGGGAAGAAAGGTAATGTTGAATACATGTATTGAAGAATCTCACGTTAGCATAATATGGATTCGCGTATTATGATGTTTCATTTCATAGTTATAGTTCTGAAATGTGTAAAGCTTTTCTTCTATCATGTATTTTGTAGAGAAAATTCGAGGTTGTTGATTTCATTTAGAGTTGGTTCCTCCTAAATGATGAAAGCTTGTCTTAAGCGATGGACGCAAGTTCAAATGGAGCTTTTTTGTCATAGTTACTCTGATAGAGGAAGCATAAAAGAAATGTCTTGCATTAAAAGAGTCAACGTTGCCGAGGTGATAAGCCATGGATGCAAGTCCAAATGGAGCTTTTTTCATAGTTACTCCAAAATAAGAATTATAAAAGAAATGTCTTGCATTAAGGAGGCAACTTTGCCGAGGTGATCAATTGTGCATTGGTTCCCTCTTTTCCCTGTTGCCTATAGTCTTAGCGGCTTCATTTAGGTAATTTGACCAACCTATTGTTTATGGTTGGTAGCTACCTTTGTGCCAGCCCACATCCATTATCTGTAGAATCTATAGCACTACTTTTTTAAGGTCTTTTTATTTTTTGGTTCTTTCCTTGGATGACATATATTGTATACAAAAATGAGTGAAATAGTTAAGTTGGAAAAGTGAATTTCAATAAATTATTCAATTCATTTGTACGTCTTAGTTGCTAACTGTCTCACCTTAAATTCTTTGTTTGTTAAACCCGATCACAGTCCATGTTTTTTTTTTCTCATTTTTCGTAGTTATTTGTACTTGTATTTGACACATAACTTAGTTTCCACTTTCTAACAAGGTATTCAGTACCAGTAGGCCAAGAAAGTTCTCATTCTCTTATTTGGTTATTATCTTGAATCTTAGTCATGCATTATTAGGCTTTTTTATTTTTTCTTTTTGTCCTCTATTGTCGTGTTCATCATTTTACATTTGTATATGGATAATGAGTTTTTTATTGTGATGTGTTTTGTAATCTAATTAATTTTTTACTGAACTCTCTCTAAATGATGATGACTTTTTATGAGCTATGGAGCAGTGCTCCGGTGAAGCTGTATTTAGTCATAGTTACACTGATAGAGAATACCCTACTTTTGTTACTTTTTGTTTTTGTAATGTAGCCTGTTTTAGTTTACTAGGCTATTATCATTTCCATTACTTAAGAATGAATAGTTTAATGGATAAATCTATAGGAGATGATTACTATCGTAATCATCTACTTATTCACTTCATGTTGCGCCTAATTTGTATAGCCGGATAAAGAGGTTCCATCTCATGATTTTCTCTCCATTATTTAAAATATTTTGGTAACAATCCTTGTCATTCTTTTTGTTCGTCCTTGATGGTCAAAAGTGGAGTTGAATTTAACTAGCCCAACCATTTTTTGTCCTGGATGTCTTTTTTCTTCTTCTTTTTTTTTGTTTTTTGTTTTTGTTTTTGTTTTTGTTTTTTTTTGCTTAGAACTTTTTTTTTTGTCAGTCTTGACATGGAAATAACCGTATAATGGCCCCAAGAATGCATGGCAACTTTGCCGAGGTTCTAGATTATTCATAGTCACCTCTTTTCCCTGTTGCCTAGATTGTCCTATTTCAGGCCAGGATGTTGTAGCTCGGTTTATGTTGCTGTACATTAACCATTACCACTTCTGGCTAACATTATTGTACTGTACTAGTCATTATTGTGTTGGCAATTTGTTGTTTTCCTTAAAAATGAAAATAAGAACATGGTATGCTAATATTATATTTGGATTTATATCCGACAGTCAACTTCCAGTCAGAACTTTGTAATGATGATTCAATTATTTTTTGGTATGCGTTAACCAAGTCTTTCATCAAATGCGCCAAGTTGTGAAGGATGAAAGAGTATGATCAACCAAGTCTTTGTTGTATATGTTTACTAAGTAGTTCTTGGTTTGGCAGAACAAAGACGTAACAGAAGCTATTCAGAAGGTTGCAGCTGCTTATGACTGCAAGATTGTTGAAGGTGTTCTTAGTCATCAGCTTAAGCAGTTTGTAATCGACGGGAACAAGGTCGTGCTGAGTGTCTCCAATCCTGAAACTAGAGTTGATGATGCTGAGTTTGAAGAGAATGAAGTATATGCAATTGACATAGTCACCAGCACAGGGGATGGCAAGGTGAATGTTAAGAGATGTTATTATCACCGCCGTTGTTATCCCTCATTGATAATCAATGGCTTACATGCACTCTCCAAATGAATACAATAATTGCAGCCTAAGTTGTTGGATGAGAAGCAAACTACTGTTTATAAAAGAGCTGTGGACAGAAACTATCACTTGAAGATGAAAGCATCGAGATTTATCTTCAGTGAAATTAGTCAGAAGTTTCCAATCATGCCATTTAGTGCAAGGTTTCTGCATGAACTGCTGTTCTAACTCTAGTAATGTGCATGTTTCCTTCCATTATTTCTGAATGATAATATTTCCTGTGATAATGTTGGTTTTTCTTGTTTGCTTTCACATTTTGTTAGAGCTTTGGAAGAGAAGAGGGCTCGTCTTGGACTGGTAGAATGTGTGAACCATGATCTCTTGCAACCATATCCCGTCCTTCATGAGAAAGCTGGTAAGCATTGGTGTGAAACTAGACATGCTTATTTGCTTTCACAAGCTCTATTTAATATATCTGTCGAAAGCTATGTTTTGGTTTGTTTTACATTCATAATCAATTGTTTTCTAAAGTAACATCCCGGATTCTTGTTTTGAAGCAAATATGAAAAAGTATGTTTGTCTCTATGTTCGGTTATGATTTGATTGATTCATGCAATTTTTGTTGTTTTGCAGGTGATCTTGTCGCCCACATTAAATTCACAGTATTGTTAATGCCAAATGGTTCCGATAGAATCACATCTCATGGATTGCAGGAATTGCAACCAACAAAAACTATAGAAGACCCTGAAATCAAGTCATGGCTTGCTCTTGGGATCAAGTCCAAGAAGAAAGGCGGCGGGAAGAAGAAGAAAGGTATGTTTATCCGCAATTGTGGAATTGTAGAATACATTAGTTGTTGACAAGGGTTGTGTCACAATCGATCTTTAAAACATCTGGATTAGGAAGTCGGACACATTGCAATGAAAATCATAAATCGGTCCATTCGAATGGCAGGTAAGAAGGTTGACAAGGCTGAGGAGTCAACAGAAGCTGAACCGATGGATGCAACATCTAATGGTGCGGCATCTCAAGAGTGAGATTTACAATTTTGGTGCTAATTAGCTTGTATTACTGTATTTGAATGTTTTCTTACCCTTAATGTTGAAGTACAACTGTGTAATGGTCTAACAGATGTTGTTTTTAGCCTGACAGATGCATCTCATCACTTTAAGATTGTTAATCCATGACAATAAAAATCTTCTTTTTGCCCTTTAAAGTAGCCAAATTTTAACCATGAAACCTTATCATGATAGATTAAAATTACACTTGAAGAATTGTGAGAGTGGGGAGCTTCTCTTTATAATTCTTTGAATCACCACTCATCTTGTTTGACATCTACCCAGGAGTGGTAGAGCACGGCTTGAGATTTTGGGAAAGTTTTTGGTTTTATTTTTATTTTGGTTCGGTCCCGTTCGCAGATGAACTGGTGGTTCACTGAAAATCGTCCATATGGTTGGTTTCGTTGGTTTAGTTAGCTAGGTCAGCAAACATAGCGGGTCCAACAATAAAAAGATCATTTGTGCACTCATTTTAAAGTTTAGGACCAAATGTAGCGTATGCAAAGCTTAAGGATCAATAACATAAAATTGTGAAAGTTCAAGGATCAAAAAATGTTTTTTTTATCACTTAATTTTGTTTGTAAGTGATCATGGGGCAAACTAGAAGAGTAGCTATTTGGTTGATTACAAGACCAAACTAGTGGAATAACCATATTTGTTTGACGAGCGTTGACTAATATTTGACGAGACTAACAAAAAAAGCCACCAACTCTTTTTTATAGCCCTTTGTTGACACAAAATGGAAGACATAGTTAGGTCAATGTTTTTTGTCAAAGCTTGACAAGACCAATTGACTAACAAAAAAGCCACCAACTATTTTTTATAGCCCTTTGTTGGCACAAAATGGAAGGCATAATTAGGTCAATGTGCGTGTGGAAGTTTCACAAATTCTTGTTTTTGTGCGTCTAAAGTGAGTTATATTGCATTGACAAAAGACAATTGTTTACAAAATAAATTTAAATCAGCAATCTTTTTTTTATATTTCTATTAAACAAATGAGTAGCTTTTTGAAGTAGAGATGATTAAAAGAAGATGAATGAAAGAACAAACCAAAAAGACTCAACACGCACTAACACCCAATCCAAAGTTTATCTATTCAATTCTCCAATTCATTTGATAAAAGCTAACTAGTATAGGGTATTTACAACCTTTTATACTAACAACTAAAAACCCTAACACATCAATTCTATATGTTTTATACTCTTGTAATATATTATATCATAATTCTAACATTAGACCTACATTAGCTACCACAACATACTTAAACCCAAAATAAGAGATTGAGAGAGAGAGAGAGAGAGAGAGAGAGAGAGAGAGAGCCTTTCAATTCAGTGGCATTAAATTGAGCAAAATAAAAGAGTTTGTTCCGTGTAGTTATCCTAACCAACTTAGGATTGAGGCTTTCGTGTTGTTGTTGCAAAGGCGAATGTGTCTTCGGTACTATAGCATATTTTAGTAGCTAGAAGTGTGCATAGAATAAGTGGCATCTAGATGTCTCTTCATAGTTCTAATACGAGAAAGACAATTGAGAATTGGAAAATACAGCAACCACTAGTTAGGGTCGCCTAAGAAAACATGGTCGCCCAAGTCACAAACGTAAATCTCTTTGCATGTGCATGAGTCATATATTATGTAATCTGGAATTCAGTATTAGAAAATACAGTTTTGATTTTTTTTTCCTTGCTTAGGAGATTGACTTCTTCCAATTTCATGTAGCTTAATTTCCTTATATACTAAAGAAAAACTATGTGTAATGTGTGTGTTATAGAAATTCATTGTTTGTGTGCTATTGCTTTCTCTAGCATGGCTGCAACAACATTCATCCAACTTTCTCTCTTTCTGCTCTTGGGATTTCTCGGTCCTTATGCTAATGCCGGTCGCGCTAGTTGCGTCGCAGCTGAAAGAAGGGCACTCCTCAGCTTCAAAAATGGCCTCAAGGACCCTTCTAACAGACTTGCTTCTTGGCAAACTGAGGATTTCTGTGAATGGAAATATGTTCATTGCAACAACATATCTGGTCATGTCGAGAAGCTCGACCTTAGGAATCCATTGGATTACGATACATACGAAGGCGCCGCTCTTGGAGGCAAGGTAAATCCTTCTCTGATGGAATTGAAGTATTTGGAGTACTTAGATTTGAGTGGGAATTGCTTTAGAGGTTCTCAAATGCCCATGTTCTTTGGCTCACTAAACCAGTTGAGGCATCTCTATTTATCAGATACTTGTTTTGGTGGCCAAATTCCTCCTCAGCTAGGAAACCTCTCAAACTTGAACTATCTTACCATCACTTGTCTTCGAACCGCTTTGGAGTTAAGATCTGATGACCTTCGGTGGATTTCTGGCCTAGCGTCGCTGAAACACCTTAACATGGACTATGTTAACCTCAGTCAAGCATCTTCTGATGATCACTGGTTGTTACATGTTAATAAGCTCTCTTCCTTGACTGAGTTACACTTAACAAATAGTCTTCTTCAGGGCTCTCTCACTCTTTCTTTCACTAACTTGACACATCTTTCGTTCCTCGACCTCTCCGGCAACCTCTTCGAAGCTTTAGTGCTTAATCCATTTGTCAAACTTGACAGCCTTGTTACTCTTAATCTAAATTTGAACAAGTTCAAAGGTTCAATTCCTGATGCTTTGGCCAATCTAACATCCCTTCAGCAACTCGATCTCAGCGCGAATGGTCTTGAAGGTCCAATCCCAGACATCTTTGTGAAGATGACTTCTCTCCACACCCTTAATTTAGGATCAAACATAAACCTCGTCGGCGGGTTGCCAAAAAGCTTGGGAGGACTTTGCCAGTTGAAGACACTAGATTTATCTGAAAATAGCATGTCAGGTGGGATTTCTGAATTTGTTGATGGTCTCTCAAGGTGTGCAAATACTAGCTTAGAAGTTCTGTATTTGCAAAACAACAATCTCACTGGACCTTTACCAGATTCACTAGGCCATCTTAAGAGCTTAACTAATATTAAGCTTGGTAGGAACAAAATGCATGGACACATTCCTATGTCTCTAGGAAGGCTTTCGCGGTTGGAGGAGTTAGAAATCAATGGAAACTCATGGGAGGGAGCTGTATCAGAAGCTCACTTCGCGACCCTCAAAAATCTTAAGCGTCTCTCTATCTTCCCGTCGTCTTCCAAGTCCTTGGTTTTCAATGTAAGCTCCAACTGGATTCCTCCTTTCGCCGGATTAGAACTCATCGATCTGTCTAATTGTCGAGTCGGCCCTCTATTTCCTTCATGGATTCAAACTCAAAGGAGCCTTCACCAGATAACTTTTGACAATGCAGGGATAAAAGATACTCTGCCAGACTGGTTCACAAGCACATATGCTAATCTCTCCTTTTTGGTTCTTTCAAATAACCAAATCAGGGGCACTGTCCCGCTGAAATACAACGGTTCGAGTTCTCAAATTAATGTGTTCGACGTTGGACACAACTTGTTTTCGGGAAGCATTCCTTCAAACATCAATGAAACAATGCCGATGTTGACGCATTTAGATGCATCGAGGAACATGGTAAATGGCGCCATCCCATCGTCAATATGCGGCATAACTTCCTTGGGCATCCTTATTTTGTCAAGCAATCAATTATCAGGAAGCCTGCCTCATTGTTGGGAAAAGTTGGAAGCTTTGCAAATACTGGACCTTTCCAATAACTCTTTATCAGGAACAATCCCTGATTCTCTCGGTTCTCTTGGTTCTTTGTTGTTCTTGATGTTGAGCAGGAATAGTTTTTACGGCGAGCTTCCGTCATCCCTCCAAAATTGCAGTAACTTGCGCAGCATTGATCTCGGCGAGAACAATTTCTCCGCAGAACTACCAAAGTGGATTGGAAAAATCTCGCCAGCCTTGGGATTTTACGCCTGCGTTCAAATTCATTTCGCGGCGGAATTCCTCAAGAGTTTTGCAATCTTTCTTCGCTTCGGATATTAGACCTTGCACACAATGAACTCTCTGGAGCCATCCCACATTGTTTTGGTAATCTCAGCAGCATGATCATGGTTGCGCCGGTGAACCAGTTTTCGGTAAACACTTCTTCAATAAGTGAGCAGATAGTATATGTGGATGATGTTACTCTTAGAGTCATTAAAGGAAGAGAACTAGAATATGACAAAAATCTTAGATTCCTAGTGAGCATAGACCTTTCACGTAATCATCTATCAGGAGCAATACCGATGAAGTTAACAAACCTACTGGGGCTAAGTATCTTAAACTTGTCGGCGAATTCCATAACAGGAAAAATCCCGGAGAAGATAGGATCTTTGCGACGATTGGAATCGCTGGACTTGTCGAGAAACCAACTCTCCGGGGAAATTCCTTCTAGCATCTCTGACTTAACTTCCTTGAATCATTTGAACTTGTCATACAATGAATTGGTTGGGAGAATTCCATCTGGGAATCAACTGGAGACGCTTGAGGATCCGTCTATCTACGAGGGGAATTCGAAACTTTGTGGAATGCCACTCTCATTAGAGTGCCAAGATAATGAGACTCATGATCAGGCTCCAAATCATGTTAATGAGGACATTGAAGAAGATGAAGGATTTGTGTTAAAGTGGTTTTTTGTTAGCATGGCAGTGGGATTTGTAGTTGGTTATTTTGGTTTGCTTGGCACTTTATGGATTAAGAAGGGATGGAGGAATGCATGCTCTATGTACTTGGAAGGTATAATAGACAGAGTGCAGTTGCTATGGAGAAATTAATTAAGCCTCATATCATATATGAGATTATATATTTTTTGATAAATTGGAGGCAATACTCCTTTACACCCACCAAGTTTCGAACCCAGGTCGTTTCACTTCTACAACCCATACCAAACCATTGGGCCACCCAAATGGTTGGTTGAGATTATATATTGTTATTATGTTTTATATAAGATTTAAGGTCAATCTTTGTTATGTGATATGTATATATATACGTGAGGCACATATATATGTATGTAACTATGTATGTATTTGGACTTGCGGTTTTTCTTTTTTTCTTTTCTTTTTTTTCCTAATGTTCACTGTAAAAAAATATAGCAAATCAATAACATTATTGTTCCTTGTCATGGAGGAACACTTGGGTGAAGAAACTTCATAGGCTTACTTCATTTTTTTTATTTTTATTTTTACTTTTTTTTGTAATCACAACATTAAATAGTGTAAAGTTGAAATATTTCATAAGCCTGTGTTCATTTTTATCAATCTAATTTGAGATTGAGACTTAGTCATTTTTTTTTTCATGGGGGCTAGCGCTAGCGTTTCCATCTTAAAACAAAATACCCATTTTGAGATTGATTTCGAAACCCTAAAAGAGAGAAACCGAGAGAAGCCAACACAAAATCTTCAAAAAATTGGCACAAATGGCGTCGTTGAAGGTCTCGTTTTTCGAAACATTAGGTATAGTAACTTGTCGATTTGCAGCTGCATGTGTGACCGCCATAGTCAAGACTGCAAACAAGATGAAAACCATAAATCTTTGAGATCAAAGTGAGAATAACACCTTACACAGCTCCATAAAACTCAAAATCTTGAGTTCGCTTCTCAGATCTGATACACAAACCCCACACAGCTCAAATTAGAGCTCACAATTTGTAGATATGAATCACAGATCGACAAACAACGAAGAAGAAACCTAGGGTTTGGATCGAGCTCACACTGCTCTGATACCATGAACAATCATCAAAGCAAAACAGGTTTCTTTATTAATCACCAAATATTGATTTACATGACACACTTGTTTCACCTTATACAGTGGTGTATGTGTCTAAGCTCTCAATACTTACTTGGGTCACACATGCACGTGACCTCAAGTTATCTAACTCACACGCAAACAATTACAACAAGAATAAAAAAAAGAAAAAAAACAAGAATAAAACAATACGTACAACACAAAGAACAAAGTAAAGAACAATACTTACTACACTTATTTATCGCAAAAATTAAACCTCGAAAAGATATTATCATCCTGGATAAGATGCCACTAGGTCGAAGGTTCAAGCATGCTGTGCGTTGCGGTTTCTTCCCAATCTGAAACTTCTTGCCTTCACTACCACACGAGACGGGGATTATTGTCATGTCGTCTATAAACCAAAAGAAAGCGTACCTCCACGACTTGTTTAATAACAAAGAGCGCAGACGCTCCAAAATCCTACAACAAAACCAATTGACATGCTTATGAAAAATGGCAAATGGTTTCTTTGTCTTCTTCATGATTTAGGCCGTGGATGTCGGGATGAGGTGCGCAATCTTTCAGTGGAGCACCGCAGAGTCCTGGATTTCCAGCGTAAATGGATGGATCTGGTAGCGTTTTGAGTTGGTTGCCGGATGGGATTCTTCCAGATAAATTGTTGTTTGACAGGTTCAAGTGACTCAAGTAATTCAAAGCGGAAATGCTTGGTGGAATTGAGCCTGATAATTGGTTTCTTGATAGATCAAGCACTTCTAATCTTTGCATAGAGCCGATCTTCTCTGGAATCCTTCCGGTCAACTGATTCATAGACAAATTCAAGATACTTATTCCCATGAGCCCTGTTATCTCTGTAGGTATCTCTCCGAAAAAAGCATTATGTGAAAGGTCTATGCACTTCAGAAATGCAAGAGTCCCATTATATTCCAGTTCAATTCCTTTAGTAATCCACACATTCACACGGTCTACAAATTCGTGACTATTAATTACCATAGGATATATTGAGAATGGGTTGGTTGGATCGACAGTGGCCATTCCACTAAAATTACCAAAGCAATGAGGGATGGTACCGGACAACCCATTGTGTGCAAGGTCTAAGATTCGAAGGGAATGAAGAAGACAGTGGTGTTCATGGATGAAACCGCTGAATGAATTGGACCGCAAACGAAGAATCTCTAGGTGTGGAAGCCTTTTCCCCATCCACATTGGCAGATTGCCAGAGAAGCTATTCTCACCAATATCAATTACACGCAAGGGACCCAATGTTTTCAGGATGGGGGGAAGATTACCTGAAAAACCATTTTTGCTCAAACTCAAGATTGAAAGCTGAGGTGCAGACCAAATGGAAATGGGAACCTTGCCAGACAGGTGGTTGTTTGATAGATCTATTACTTGCAAATACTGTGGATCCTTCCAACATTCTTGCGGTAGTTCTCCGGATAAATTGTTGCTTGAGAGACTAACGACTATCAACTGTTTAAGATTGCATATGGATGAAGGGATGCTACCTTCTATCAAGTTATTCGAAAGGCTTAGAAATACCAAATTTGGCATTGTTTCATTTATGTTCAATGGAATAGTTCCACTAAACAAATTGTCTCTGAGATTTAACAAGATCATCTTAGTGGACTTCAAACCATTTCTTAATTCAAGTGGAAGCTTGCCGCTAATTTGGTTATTGGAAAGGTCCAAGATTTGAAGACTTGGATATATTTTTGGAAACCAATTAGGAATCTTATCTGAGATTCCTATGTTTTCAAGCACGATGATGTCGAGTCGATTTAGATTCCGAAGCCATGAAGGGAAATGAGGACCTAATTGACAATTAGTCAGATCAAGGTCAGAAAGTTTAGTGAAAGGACAAACCCAGTTGGAACCCAAATTGAAAAACAAGGGTTTGGGAGGTTTTTCCTCAAAGCCGATATACAAACCTATTAGATTTGCAAGGTTGGCAAAGTGATCTTCAGTTAATTCACCGTCCCAAGCATTGAGAGAGAGATCCAGCACCTCCAGCTCTGAGAGCTGCCCCAAAGACTTGGGAATGGCCCCATTCATGCTAGTTTCCCGAAGATAAAGACTTCTCAAGCTTTTTAGATTCCCTATCGAGTAAGGAATATTACCTGTAAGTTTGGTTTGTTCTAGATCAAGAGTCTCTAATAAGCTATTTGGTCGACATAAAGATATGTCATTCACAAACTCTGCTATCTCGCCACTTATATTGTTTCCTGATAGAGACAACTCCTTCAACTTGCATAACGCACCGAAACTCAATGGAATTGGTCCTTCAAGGTGATTATCTTCGAGGTCAAGACACTCGAGAGAAGTCAAGTTTGCCAAAACATCAGGAATGGGACCTGTGAGATCATTCATCTTCAAATGAAGAGTTTTGAGAGAAGTCATCTGCTCGATAGCTCTAGGAATGGGACCGTGAATCTCATTCCAACTGAGATCAAGACTTTGAAGAGTAGTGAAATTGAGAATAGCTTTAAAAAAGAAACCTCCAAAATAGTTGTCGTTGAGATCAAGGACTGAGAGTGTGGTGGTGAAATTAGTCATGAGAGGAAAAGAAGAAAGTTGACAATTGGACAAATGTAACTCTGACAAAGAGTGCAGCCTGTTTATGTATTGCAATGATTCACCTGTTTTACTAAGATCCGACCCACTCAAGTCTAGGTATTCCAGTGAAGTGAGATGGGACAAAAATTGAAGTTCCTGGATAGAGAAACGATTATATGAAAGATCGAGGTGATGCAAGTGTGAGAGGTTTCCCAATTGTTGGGGAATTTTTCCTTCAAAGAAATTCCGAGAAAGATCGAGGTACCTCAACTCCTTGACTGAGCCTATGAACTGATCCGGAATGCTGTGGAATGCGTTGCCACCCAAGTCCAAGTACTTCAAATGTTTCAACTGAGCCAAAGCAGGACTTATCCCGCCACTTAGTATTGTGGCTTGTGCCATGTCCTTTATATTATTAAGATCGAGCTCCTTCACATAGCCGGTGACGTTGTTGCAACCTACGCCGTGCCATTTGCAACAGTCTTCATTGTCTAGTCGCCATGAAGAGAGCCTGTTTGAAGGGTCTTCCACGCCTTTCTTAAAGTCTAGTAATGCCAACCTTTCAATGAAGTGACAATTACTAACTTTGTGATCATCACTGCATGAGCAAAGCTTGGCTGTTTGGAGGTAGGGACCGAGAAACAGTACTAGAAAGGAAAGGAGGATGGCAGATTGAATGGAAGGAATGGCCATGTTTACTTTGCAAACTATTGATCTGTAGTTGTTGTAGTTCATATATTATGAATAATTTATATGCTCGCACACACACATTTGAAGTAATTGCGTGTAACTCGTTTGAAGTACAGTAACACGTTTGAAGTAATTGCGTGTAACTCGTTTGAAGTACAGTAACACGTTTGGGTAGACGTGACTTATTTTATTGCTCAGACTTGACTTTTTTTTTTTTTTTTTTTTCTTTTTTGGTAATCTTGACTTAATTAATTGCTCCTGCATGTGTTGCATATGTACCCCAAAAAATGTTAATAAATTATTTTTCTTAATTAATGTGAAGACCTATAATTTCGGATACTTTCTCGAGTGTTAAAAAGGGCATTCGTTTGAAAAGAAATTTCAAAAATTGTTATATTTTGTACATATCAAACAATTGCATGTTTTCAACATTGGCTAAGGACTACGCCAAAATATTTAGGCCTTGTTTGGTTAGGTGTGATATCTCCTTAGACATAACTTATAAGGAGTTGGAAAATAATCTTGTTTGGAGTTATCTATCGAGAGTTGTAGACATAATTACCCATCATTATTGACTTATTTACTACCATCTCTTTCTTGTTTCTTGTTTGGAGGTTGTTTATGTCAATTTATATTTTTTATCGTTTAAAAATTTGAAACTTCCTAACAAGTTTAAAGTTCAACCAAATATGAAAATATTAATTCTAATGAGATAACTCTCAGTTAACACTGTATGTTAGCAAAAACGAATCAAACGAGACCTTAAAAGAATCAAGCGTAGCTTTCACGCTTTGCTAAACATTCTTCTCAAACATTTTCTCTTCATCAATCCTGGCGAGCACAGATCACGAGGACCAATTGACTAATAAACAAGCCTCCATCTCTTTTTCAATAGCCCCTTGTTGGCACAAAAAGGAAGGCATTAATATGTCAACATGCGCGTGTAGAAGTTACGCAAATTCTTGTTTTTTGTCGATAAATGTCGAGATGCACTCGATGCCTAAAGTAGGTGCAGTCCAAAGTGAGTTACTTTTGCATTAACAAAAGACAATTATTTACGAAATAAGTTTACATAAGCAATCTTTTTTTTTTTCTATAAAATGAATGAATAGCTCTTAAATCTAAAAAAAGTCTTTCAATTATATTCATCCGCAATAAATGGAGCAAAATAGAAGATTTGGTCGGTGCAGTTGATCCAAACAAACTTAGGATTGGATCACTACAAAACATTGTGTGTTTAGCTGTGACGGCCCCAATTTTCCACAAAATTGGGCCTCGCCCGGCTTAAGCCTACGTGAACCCCCGAGCCAGTCTCGCAAGGTCAACGCAGACCTAGTCGGTCTTCCAATCCCTAAATTCAAACTAGTAAGTTGAGTTATTAATATTTTGCAAGTTTTACAATTTATCTGAAGCAATTACTACAAATAACTCAACAATAACGTTAAAAGAGTTGGACAACCTAAATGTGGAACCCCGCATATATAAATAAATTATCATCAGAGGAGAGTAAATACAAGATATACAAAAATTCACCTAGCTATGGAGCCTTCCCCTTGTTGGACCGTAGATCTGCATTCAGTCGAACCCAAAAATGACGAGCACAGGTAAGTAAAGCCAGTAGGACATATACAACATTTCGAAATACAACTAGAACAATCGAATTCATGCAAATAGAAAGAAAAGAACAGAAAACGCATGAATATAAAAGACTGTAAACAAATCAATCGGTGAGTGAGGCCAAATAGGAAGGAGTCCTGATCAAAAGGTCGTTGAGTCGCGGCAAACTCCCAGCATACTCGGGTTTAGGACGAGACCCTGCCTCCCAGCCCTAACCCTTGCGACTATGAGATATCCACAGACCCGAATAAGAGCCCTAAACGTACACTCAATTGGGAGATATCGACAGCGTTCAGATAAGAGCTCATATCGCAGATAAACAGTAACCATGACTCGTTTGCCAATGGACCCACTCAATCAATAACAATTCCAAAGATAGCTATCATCACAAAGCAATGAACAACAATAGCCAATGGAGTGAAATTAAATATTGTACAAGTCCTAACTTGTTTACTTACCTCGAGAACGTTTCGCTCACGCCTCGATAGGCGCACCCGACACTCGACTCCTAAGTCCCTAATGTCCATTTATACCATTTAGACATAATTTACTAACTCATTCAAATCATGGCCAAATTACTTAGCATACAACTCACCATGGCCTTCAACGGGGGTCTCTACTCCAAAATCCATTTAAATCCACCGCGTCGTCGAACTTCGTCGAATCGCATCCCTCGTCGAGGATCGATCGGTCCGACAACGCCCACCGTGCAGTTGCTCTGCGTTGTTCACTGCGCCGCCGTCAAAACCGCGCCGCCGCCAAAACCGCGCAGCCGTCGCAGTAGCTGCCGCCGCCATCTGCGCGATCGCCGCCGCTGCCGGTCAGTCCGTCGTCCGTGCCACGCCGCTCAACCACTTTCGCCGGAGTGCAAGCCACCGCCGCTCCTACACCGCCGTTCATCATTCCCCAGTCGCGCCATCTCTTTGTCGCTGCTGCTGCTGGCCGCCCGCAGCCTGCTGGTTGTAAACATTCTTGCGGTAGTTCTCCGGATAAATTGTTGCTTGAGAGACTAACGGCTGTCAACCGTTTAAGATTGCATATGGATGAAGGGATGCTACCTTCTATCAAGTTATTCAAAAGGCTTAGAAATTCCAAATTTGGCATTGTTTCATTTATGTTCAATGGAATTGTTCCACTAAACAAATTGCCTCTAAGACTTAATATCATCGTGGACTTTAAACCATTTCTTAAT
Source organism: Stephania yunnanensis (assembly GCA_039657365.1). Classification (NCBI taxonomy): domain Eukaryota; kingdom Viridiplantae; phylum Streptophyta; class Magnoliopsida; order Ranunculales; family Menispermaceae; genus Stephania; species Stephania yunnanensis. The sequence continues at coordinate 3,113,460 of CM077586.1, read as the reverse complement.
TCAAGTGGAAGCTTGCCAACCAATTAGGAATCTTATCTGAGATTCCAATGTTTTCAAGCACGATGATGCCGAGTTGATTTAGATTCCGAAGCCATGAAGGGAAAAGAGGACCTAATTGACAATTAGTCAGATAAAGGTGAAAAAGTTTAGTGAAAGGACAAACCCAGTTGGAACTCAAATTGAAAAACAACAGTTTGGGAGGTTTTTCATCAAAGCTGATATACAAACCTATTAGATTTGCAAGGTTGGCAAAGTGATCTTCAGTTAATTCACCGTCCCAAGCATTGAGAGAGAGATCCGGGAACTCCAGCTCTGAGAGCTGCCCCAAAGACTTGGGAATGGCCCCATTCATGCTAGTTTCCTGAAGATGAAGAATTCTCAAGCTTTTTAGATTCCCTAACGAGTAAGGAATATAACCTGTAAGTTTGGTGTGTCCTAGATTAAAAATCTCTAATAAGCTATTTGGTCGACACAAATATATGCCATTCACAAACTCTGTTATCTCGCCGCTTATATTGTTTCTTGATAGATACAACTCCTTCAACTTGCAAAACGCACCGAAACTCAATGGAATTGGTCCTTCAAGGTGATTATGTTCGAGGTCAAGACACTGGAGAGAAGTCAAGTTTGCCAAAACATCAGGAATGGGACCTGTGAGATCATTCACCCCCAAACGAAGAGTTTTGAGAGAAGTCATCTGCTCGATAGCTTTAGGAATGGGACCCTGAATCTCAGTCGCACTGAGATCAAGACTTTGAAGAGTAGTGAAATTGAGAATAGCTTTAAAAATGAGACCATTAAAATTGTTGTGACTGAGATCAAAGACTGAGAGTGTGGTGGTGAAATTAGTCATGAGAGGAAAAGAAGAAAGTTTACAACCGGACAAATGTAACTCTGCCAAAGAGTGCAGCCCGTTTATGTATTGCAATGATTCACCTGTTTTACTAAGATCCGACCCACTAAGTCTAGGTATTCCAGTGAAGTGAGATGGTACAAAAATTGAAGTTCCTGTATAGAGAAACGATTATTTGAAAGATCGAGGTGATGCAAGTGTGAGAGGTTTCCCAATTGTTGGGGAATTCTTCCTTCAAAGTAATTCTCAGAAAGATCTAGATACTTCAAATGTTTCAACTGAGCCAAAGCAGGACTTATCCCGCCACGTAGTCTTGTGGTTTGTTCCAGGTCCTTTATAGTATTAAGATCAAGCTCCTTCACATAGCCGGTGACGTTGTTGCAACCTACGCCGTGCCATTTGCAACAGTCTTCATTGTCTAGTCGCCACGACGAGAGCATGTTTGAAGGGTCTTCCACGCCTTTCTTAAAGTCTAGTAACGCCAACCTTTCAATGGAATGACAATTACCAACTTTGTGATCATCACTGCATGAGCAAAGCTTGGCTGTTTGGAGGTAGGGACCGAGAAACAGGACTAGAAAGGAAAGGAGGATGGCAGATTGAATGGAAGGAATGGCCATGTTTACTTTGCAAACTATTGATCTGTAGTTGTTGTAGTTCATATATTATGAATTTATATGCACACATATATATAGAAGGAAAGCCCAGTGAATCGTACAACGAGTAATTGCGTGTGTTGGGTAGACGTGACTTATTTAATTGCTCAGACTTGACTTAGTTTTTTTTTTTCTTTTTTGCGTGTGTGTTGGGTAGACTTGAATAGTACGGCAACCCGCATGTATTGCATATGTAGCTAATACATATATCGAAAAAATGTTAATAAATTATTTTCCTTAATTAATACGAAGGAATATTTTTGTACATATTAAGGAATTACACGTTTTCAACATTGGCTAAGGATTGGTTTAAAATATTTAGGCCTTGTTTGGTTAGTGGTGAAGTTACATGAAGTTGGAAACTAATTGTGTTTAGTTGTCCAACTTTTTTGCTAGTTATCTCCCAATTTACACCTGAAGGTGTGAGAAATTTCCCCACCACCCCTCCTAGGGAGTTATCTCCCGAGAGTTGTAGACACAATTACCCCTCATTAACGATTTATTTATTACCATCTCTCTCTTGTTTGGATGCTGTTTATGTCAATTTATATTTTTTATTGTTTAAAAATTTCAAACTTCATAACAAGTTTAAAGTTGAACCAAATATGAAAATATTAATTCCAATGAGATAACTCTCAAAGATCAGAGCAAAATGCTTGTTAGGAGCCATTCTTACGGTAGGTTTGATAGGTTGCAATTATTTCTTTTTGGAGCGTTGGAGAAAAAAAAGTCATGATGACTTTTCACTATGAGATACCATCAAATCAAAGTCACCTTTAAGACATCGAAATGACTAAGACTTCTCAATTTGCAACAAATACCAACTAATGGTGGAGCCATGTATGTAAATGACCCCTAATACTATATAGTATATGTTTTTATTTTTATTTTACTTAATGTATATATAAATTTGTTAGTGTTAATGTATCAATAAACAAATTGACTAGAACGTATTTGTTTTTCATATTTTTCTTTATCAATTTTATTATTTAGTTGGAGACAAAATAATTAAAAAACTACACAACAAAAGTAATAATTTTTTTAAAAAGCGTAGAAATCAATTTTTGTATTCGTTTTGTATATATGTGATGTACAACCACCTCTGTATACTAAATGATTTTACTCTGATAATTTTACACTATTTTTCAGTTAGGTTGCAGGGTCTTCGAGACCGTTGAAGATTAGTCAGTCTTATCAATGACGATTTCTCTATCGAAATTGTCTCTACCTTTTTGCATATTGTCACAATTGGTCCAAAATATGTGCTTCTTTCAAGGTCTTTGTGCTTCTATATATTATAGGGAAAATATATCATATACAAGAATCTATATTTTAGTCATAATCCAGCGGAAGATAAAATATTGGTTCCGTCCCTACCAACTACAAGAATTATAGTGTAGTCTTTTGTAACTTTTTCCTCTTTGATTCACACGGTGATCACACTGTGCTTTACGGATCACCCATCCATGTATAGTGTGTACATACAACTTTATGCAACATATATAGAAAATGTAAGCCTAGCACTTGAAGGATTTTTGGGAGAGAGTTCTACGGAAGTGAAGGGCAAGAATCAAGGATTACCTCTGTGCGTTGTGCTTCATTTCTATAGGAATACGACATGAGACTCAAAGTTTTCTGAGTGGGAAGACAAACTATTGATTTGGATGCCTAAAAATTTCTTCTTCGTGTTTCAACAAGTAAAAAGAAAATCATCAAAAGCTTGTTAACTAATTTGTTTGACAATTATTATTTTCTTTTTATTTCAACGAGAGTCTGACCCACGACATCCTCAACCTTGTTTTTTTGGGTAGCTAATTTATTTCAAGATTGAAATTCAATTTTCATAAGAAAGAAACCAACTTTTCTTACCCCTTACGACAGACGAAATGGTGCTACTTGCTCTTACATCTACAATTATGTACCTGGTCTACTTTTTTTTATGAACGTCGCATCTAAAATACATATTATATATATATATATAAATTAAAATTTGTTTTAATACTTTAAAAAATTGGTATTTAAGTTGGGTCAAGTTTCACTTATCGCTTTAACGTGTCCCATGTTGGGCAAGCAAGGATACTCATGTCCATGACAAGTCACTTACTAATCAAATAAGCAATTTTCATTTAATTTCTCATAAGAAAGATTCTTTTATAACTTAGAATGGACATGCATCACTTGTATTAGCGTCCATTATTTTTTACATCGAAATGTATTGCATAGACATCGACAAATACGTGCTTGTGCTTGGTTACCATTGTAAAATCAAAATTTTAATTTATATTATTATGACCTTAATCATCGAAGCATCTATAGTGAGACGGTAAATGCATCACTTGTCAAAAAGTTTGGGGGGATTTTGAGTTCGCCACCCACTTGAGTTAAAAAAAAAAACCTTAATTATAAAATTTTCAAAACAAAGCTTAAATCTAACAATATTTTTTGAGGGCCGCTAAGGGCACCCCACCAATTCATGAAGGCACCCAATTAATTTGTAAAAATTTCAGCAAAAATGAAAAGACCATTTTGCCCCTGTATAAATATAATGGTTCAAACCCCACAAACCATTTTGACAAGGAGTTAGGGCACCCCACCAACAAGCTTGAACTACAAAGCCACAGCCACATTGCGTTTGGCAAAGAGCTGATCGATTCTTGCTCGTCCGACAGCGAGGTAACAATGTTTGACAATCATATTCGGGTTTTTTAGAACTGTTTAGTTGTGTATAACTGTGAAAATGATGATTTGTTTGTCAACATAGGGTTTGGTAGTTTCTTCAAATCCGAACTTGTTTCCACTATATAATGTAGGATTGTACTACTACTATGCAAGAGGAGGTCGAACTCACGAAAATTTTGCAAATTTTTTGTGTTTTTTTTTTTGCGGTTATCCGAAGTTTCTGTGGATGTGCACGATTGTATCGGCCTCGCAGGACCGAGATTTATGGTGATATCTCGGTCATAGAGGACCGATAGGTGTACGTCGGTCACGGATTGATAAAATCGAGAGTAATCAGTAACTCTCGGTCGTTTGGAAACGAGACTTCGAAGAAAGTTTCGGATATGTAAAACCGAGAACCTTTTTTTTTTTGTCTTTTCGTGTTTTTGCTGTACATTTTGGTTGAATTTAAACATATCGCTTCTAAATGTTCGTCATCTACTAGATCTGTTTGTGATGATAACATTCAAAATCTTTCTGATGCAAATTTGTGACCCTGATACTAAGAGTCTCCTACGGTTACCATGAATCTTGCCATTCATCATCATTTGGTAGAGTTCATTTGTCAATAATTATTCAACAATGGCGTTGAGATTGACTGGAATCCTCCTCCAATGCGACATTCCCTCAACATTTTCACATATCATATCAGCCATGTGTGGACACAAGATGATATTTGTCTTCTATTTGGCTTATGATATTTATTGGGATGTCCCATTATCCATGTGTATATTCATTTTCCGACTATGACGCGGTTCCCTGATTATGTGTATGCTGCTCTCCGGGAATTTCTCTATTTTTCCCCGCATCATCACATTGCATTATCCGTTACCAAGGACCTAGCGACTAATCAGGCCCATGCCATCTTCACATCAAGCTCATGCTTTCTAGACGTGTCTAGCCATCCGGCCCATGCCGCCGTGCTTTTGCTTTTGGTCTCTTATTATGTAAATAAGTAGTTACTATTTGTTTTCACTGTTTACTTTTGTCTGATTGTAATTATTATATATTTTGCTTTTGAAGTGGCTTTGCTTTTACTAAAGCAGATTCCTCATGACGCTTATGATGTATGACTACCTTTCCATTGCTTATGATTGTGTTCTTTGCAGTTTTAATCATCGAGTCTTTTTATTATCTCTCTAATGTTCTTTGGTATTTCATAATATCACCTAGTGACCTTGATACTAAGTATCCTCATCTTTCCTTTAATATCCTCCCTAGTCACCGGTGCCTTCGGACGAGCCATACCTGAAAAAATTACAACATATAAGCGCATGGAACAGAACCCAACAAAAAATTTACTAAAAATAATGTTCAATTTCATCCATTTCTGATGTCTCGGTCAAGCAGGTTCGTGAACTAGCACATTTTTTCGGTCACCCATGACCGACAATTGTTCATATGTATCGGCGGTGTCCAACCGCGTCCGATTGAAAGGTTACGGTTGTGCACCACCGATATAGGTTGACCACTTCAATTTGCCTTGCTCTCGTCAAGTCTCGGCCGAGAGAACTAGAGTACTATCGGACATGCGTAACCGAGACACTGTGAGACTTTCCGTCCTTTGTGGCGAGATCGCGACTTCCCAAAAATGTAGCTTCCTCTCGCCATGCTTGGCGAGAAAGTTAGCACGCCTCGGCTTTGTGTGGCCGAGAACCGCGAATTCCTATTTTTAAACTATTGAACAAACCACCACCACTGTAAATCACAACTACTCTACCAAATGTAACTTAATTACACTAAATAAGGTGTGTCCGACGAACTTCAACAAAACCTTAACTTGGAGACGAAATCGGCTCACAACACGACCCTACGAACTGCGAAAAAGCAAACCGAAGATGGTGGAGCGGGTGGTGGGGTGCAATAGCCTTGGAGTCGAAATCGGCTCACAATCTTAGAGTCAAGATCGGTGAAGGTGGTGGAGGGGGTGGTGGGGTGCAGCCGGGTTTTTTCGTGTTTGTGCAGGAGGGGTATTTTCGAGATTTCATGTGTAATTTTTGGGTGCCCTTGGAAATTTGTTTTGTGCCCTCAATAACATGGTGCCTTCATGAATTTGTGGGGTGCCCTTAGCGGCCCTCCTCTTTTTCAATAGCCCCTTGTTGGCACAAAAAGGAAGGCATTGATATGTCAACGTGCGCGTGTAGAAGTTGCGCAAATTCTTTTTTTTTGTCTATAAATGTTGAGATGCACTCGATGCCTAAAGTAGGTGTAGTCCAAAGTAAGTTACTTTTACATTGACAAAAAATAATTATTTACTAAATAAGTTTACATAAGCAATTTTTTTTTTCTATAAATTGACTGAGTAGTTCTTAAATCTAAAAAAAAGTAGTCTTTCAATTATGTTCATCCGCATTAAATTGAGCAAAATAGAAGAGTTTGGTCGGTGCAGTTGATTCTAACAAACTTAGGATAGAATCACTACAAAACATTGTGTGTTTAGTGACATTAATTTATCATTTAACAACACTAATTAGTGTTGCATATGTAGCAAATATATATATGGACCAAAAAAAAAAAAAAAGTTTAAAAAATATTTTTCTTAATTAATACGAAGACCTCCAATCTTGGATACTTTCTCAAGTTAAAAAGGGCATCCATTTGAAAAGAAATTTTAAAAAATGTTATATTTTTAATAAAGTGCACATCAAGGAATCATGAATCGTGTTTTCGGTTATTTTTTGTACACATCATGGAATCACGTGTTTTCGATTCGCAATCAAAAATATTTTAGGACTAGAGCGAAATACTTCTTGGGAGCCCCACTTACGGTACGCTATATAGGTTGCAATTATTATTTTTTTGGAACTCAAGTGATGACTTTAGAAAAAAAAAAGTCACGATGACTTTTCACTATGGGATACCATCAAATCAAAGTTACCTTTATGACATCGAAATGGCACAAACTTCTCAATTTGCAACAAATACCAACTAATGGAGGAGCCATGTACATACATGGCCCCCAATATTATATAGTATATGTTTTTATTTTTATTTTACTTAATGTATATATGTCACACCCGATCTCGATATACTTAAAAGATTTGGATGAACTGTCCATGGGGTCAGTATCGAGTATAACTGAATATTGAGAAATACAACATAAAACTCACTTTTTTTTAATAATGAGTTTACAATATTCCTTAACATTACAAAACACGCTCTTACCCTCCTCATTACTACTAGATATTTTACATGACATACTATACATTATTTATTTGACATGGTCAACTCATGACCTGGTTCAAATTCATTTTCATTCGCGGGCTTGGGTGGTATCTAAAATTGTTAGATTTAATGAGCTAGCAACTCAATAATTTCTTAATTACAACCATGTTAATGCAAAATATATAGCAAAATAATAACAACATATATTACCGAACACCGATAAATATCGGTTAGTAACCACATCGGTAGACCTCTCAAATTTTCTTTAAGGCTGAAAACTGCACTGTGATCACAAATATGATTAAAAGTGTTCGTCGACACGAGACCAAATTTGGTGGACCATAATAACTAGACCTGATTATCGGGCGAGCTTGGGTGGGATCGGGCGATGTTATACATGAATCCATGTTGGAAAGACTTCATACAAAAGTCGTACAATTAGGACCTTGATATGGTTCTATTCCGTTTATGCCTAGGCGATCTTTTTTTTGAAAGTCATGTCCAAGCCCGCTTCTGAGTATTGCGAGCTCAAGCTCGTCACGAGTCGGGCTTGGGCTGAGCTTGAATTGGCCCTTTAAAAATATTAACAAAAAAAAGGTTTTGAAAATTGATTATAGTGAAGCAAAACATAGTATAATAAAATATATCCTATGCAATTAGATGTCAAGAACAAATGATTAGCACAATGATTTAGATTTTAGTGTATCATTCAAACCTTACTTTCTCATTTTTTAGAGATATATATACACATTTTGGACACTAGTAAATACGAGCAGGCCAGCCAGGTTTGGGTTGATAAGTGCAAACCTAAGCTAGGCCCACAAAATATCGGGCCTTCACAGGCTTTGAGCCAGGCCAGGCCCTATTGAGATTTTTAAAGTGTTCCTTTTATAATTTAATAAGAGTGCCAATGTTATGACATACATAAAAAATAGCATGTAACAGAAAAATTACCTGATTCCGTAGCTAACAAAAGTTTTCGCAGTGTTCCTTTTATAATTTAATAAAGGATGAAAGAAAGATAGTCAGGATGCATTAGTGAATCGATTTTCTTATTTGTAGTGAGAATAGTTTTAATGTCGCTATCCATCATACTGATTCGTAATAATGAAATTGTTAAATGTTGTTATTGGTCATAATGATTTAGATATTTAGTTATAATATTAACATGTTATTGTAAGGAAACTTCTCCGTAGTTTCCTAAGAATAAAACATCGTTTTCAATAATACATTTTTAGATAAGTATTGAAGAAATTTCTCTTCTTTACTTAACGATGAAATGAAAATGTTTACGGGTCGTTATCAACTTTAATATCTAAGAGGCTTCTTGTTCTCTATTTGTTATTTAATCTTTTAAGAAGATTTTGTGTTTTTCGAGGCGTGAAATATTTAGGGAGTCACATATATTTAAATTTGTTAGTGTTACAAATGGACTAGAACGTAATTGTTTTTCATGTTTTTTTTTATCAATTTAGTTGTTTAGTTAGAGACAAAATAGAAAACTACACAACATAAGTAATAATTTTTTTAAAAAAAGTGTAGAATTTTTGTATTCGTTTTGTATATATGTGATAGATTAGGGAATGACGATTGCGGTAGTTTTGTCACCAAAGAAAAACAAATACCTACCTTGAAAAACTTGACTCAATAGAAACAATAAAAATTTGACGAGGTAAGGATATAACAAAGTTAACTTGAGACACATTAATTAGAAGAGATTTGAATGGTTTGGAAAGTTCATCATCAATTGCATTTAATCGAGCACGATGAAAGAGTTTGATCCATATAACCGACTTCAATTAATTTGGAGGCTAGGCTATTGTTGTTGTTGTTGTTGTTCCAAAATATCCGGGGGCCAAGCAAGAATTTTATTTTGGGGCCCCTCAATTATAAATGTTGAAAAAAAAGAACAAATTTTTATCAACTACTTAAAACGATCTATGCAAAACACACAAAAATCTTACTCAAAGGGATGTATCATATGCTTTATAGCATGATCAAATCTCTCAAAATATTTTCAAAATAATACAAATTTAATAAAACTTTAATTTTTTTAAAGTAAAATGTAGCCACATTTAAAAATGACAAGTAGAAGATAAGTCACAAAAATAGTAAGTTGAAAAAGCTACTCGTTAAAGTAGAAAAAATAGAATTTAATTTGAAAAGTATACAAATAATTTATCAAGCAATATTTTATTACTTATAATTAATAATTCTTCTTAGAAAATCAAAAGAAGTTTTTAATTTTAGAATAAACTAAAAAAATATGTGTACTCACCCCCTTCAAGGTCGGCCTACGACAACAACCTCTGTATACTAAGTGATTTTACTATGATAATTTTACACTATTTTTCAGTTAGGTTGTGGGGTCTTTGGAGAACTTTGAAGACAAGTCATTCTTATCAATGATGATTTCTCTATCGAATTTTTTCTCTACATAGTGTCACAGTTGGTCCAAAACATGTGTGCTTCTTTCAAGGTCTTTGTGCTTCCATATATTGTAGGGAAAATATATCATACACACGAATCAATCATCATCAACCCATATTTTAGTTACGACCTAACCCAACTACAAGGATCACGATGTAGTCTTTTGTAACTTTTCCTCTTTGATTCACACTGTAATCACACCGTGTTTTAGAGTGTACATACAACTTTACGCAATGAAAGTTATGTTCATATATAGAAAATGTAGGCCTAGCACTTCAAGGATTTTCAGGACAGAGTTTTATAGAAGTGAATAGAGAGGAGGAGAAAGACAATCAATGATTACTTCTGTGTGTTGTGCTTCATTTATGTAGAACATGAGACTCAAAGTTTTCTCAGTTTGAAGAGAAATGATTGATTTAGATGCCTAAGAATATTTTCTCCGTGTTTCACCAAGTAAAAAGATCATCAAATGTTAATTAACTAATTTGTTTCACAATTATTATTGTTTTTGATTTCAACAGGAGTCTAACCCACAAAATCTTCAAACCTTGCTTTTTTGGCAAGTGATGGATTGTTTGTCATCTCACCAAAAGATGCTTTGGCAGCTAATTTGTTTCAAGATTGAAATGCAACTTTTTTTCTTATAAGAAAGAAAACCATCTTTTGTTGCCCCTACGGAAAAAACATATTGGTGCTACTTGCTCTTAAATCTACAATTATACACCTGACTTACTTTTTTATGAGCATCTACAAAATATATATTTTATATAAAAAAATAAAAATTTGTTTTAACACTTTAAAAAATTGGTATTTGGGTTGGGTCGAGTTTCACTTTTCGCTTTAACCTAACTTATGTTGGGCAAGGAAGGGTACTCATGTCCATGACAAGTCTACTTACTAATCAAATAAGCAAATTTTTTTTTTTATTTCTTTGAAGAAAAATGTTTTTATAATTCAAAATGGACATGCATATTTTAGCATCAATTACTTTTTGCATCGATATGTATTGACAAGTGCGTGTTTGTGTTGAGTTACCATTGCAAAATTAAAATTTTAATTTCTATTATTATAACCTTAATCATCGAAGCATTTATGGTGAGACGGTACATCAGTAGGGACAGAACCAACCATAGGCATTGAAAGGGGCAACTTTAGCAAAAATTTTGAAACTAAAAATACACATTGTGAAAGGAAAAAATTTAGCTTAAAAGTATTTTTTTTTAATAACGCATTTAGTTTAAAAGTAGCTAATCAATTATGAACATGTCATACAAGCATCTCCAATTTCCTTTGCTATTATATGTTGTATTTGATTATTTAAAGATTAAATAGAGGTGCTTTTAATTGATTTATTTTTATCAATTAATAACATTTTATCCAAATAATTAATATTAGTTCATTATAAAAATACAACACTTAATCAAACACAATGAAATAGTTTGATCTATATAGGCGACCCAAATTAATTTGGAACTAAGGCTATGTTGTCGTATAAAAATACACACTCAGACTTTTATATAAAAAATAACATGCATGATGGGTGTAGTTTCCAAAACCGAAATGCATTTGATTAGGGTGTACATAATTTTTTCTAAGGAGGTTGGTACAAATCTACCATACAGACCACCCCCAATATTATATGGGTTATACATGGATTACATAAATTTTGAAGAGAGTTTTGGGCCCACTCACCCATTGCATGTCTTTCTCTTTGTAATAATAATAGATGCATTAATTGGTTTAGGGAGAGTGTGAGTTAGGCACCCACTTGAGAGCCTGTCTGAGAGTCTACGACGACTTTTTTTTAAGTCTAGTAATGCCAACCTTTCAATGGAGTGACATTTTACCAACTTTGTGATCATCATCGCATGAGCAAAGCTTGGCTGTTTGGAGGTAGGGACCGAGAAACATGACTAGAAAAGGAAAGGAGGATGGCAGATTGAATGGAAGCAATGGCCATGTTTACCTTGCAAAATATCTTTAGTTGTTGCAGTTCATACATTATGACTTTATGTGCACATGTATAAGGAAAGGCGCCTAGTGAGTTGTACAGTAACTCGTTTAAGTGTTTGCGTGTGGTTGGGTACACTTGACTTAATTAATTGCTCAGACTTGACTTAATGTTTTTTTTTTCTTTTTGTAATCTTGACTTAATTAATTACTCATGCATGTATTGCATATGTAGCAAATATGTGTACCAAAAAAAATGTTAATAAATTATTTTCTTTAATTAATGCGAAGACCTCTAGTCTGGATACTTTCTCAAGTTAAAATTAAAAAGGGTATCCATTTGAAAAGAAATTTCGAAAATAATTATATTATTGTACACATCAAGAAATTACGCGTTTTCAGATCGGCTAAGGATTGGTCCAAAATATTTAAAGACTAGAGCAAAATGCTTCTTGGGAGCCCCTCTTGCGATAGGTTGAATAGGTTGCAATTATTTCTTTTTGGAGCTCGACTGATGACTTGAAAAAAAAAGGTAGTACTATTTAGACTCATTAGTTCGGACTCAAAAAAACTTTTTATTACAAAGTCATCCTCAAGTAATGAATGAAGCACACACAATTACTTGTAAAATTTCATTGTTACCCCTTAAATATTTGTAAAAAATTGAAAAACCTCCTATGAGTCCGAACTCATGAATCTAAAAAAGAAAGTCATGATAACTTTTCACTTTGGGATACCATCAAATCAAAGTCACCTTTAAGACATCAAAATGGCAAAGACTTCTCAAATTGCAACAAATACAATTAATGGCAGAGCCATGTAGGTACATGAACCCCAATACTATATAGTATATGTTTTTATTTTTATTTTACTTAATGTATATATAAATTTGTTAGTGTTAGTGTATCAATAAACAAATTGACTAGAATGTATTTGTTTTTCATATTTTTTTAATCAATTTAATTGTTTAGTTGGAGACAAAATAAAAAACTACATAACAAAAGTAATAATTTTTTTTAAAAAAAGTGTAGAAATCAATTTTTGTATTCGTTTTGTATATATGTGATGTACAACAACCTCTGTATAGTAAGTGATTTTACTATGATAATTTTACACTATTTTCAGTTAGGTTGTGGGGATTTGGAGACCGTTGAAGATTAGTCATTCTGATCGATGATGATTTCTCCATCGAAATTGTCTCTACCCTTTTGCATATTGTCACAATTGGTCCAAAATATGTGCTTCTTTCAAAGTCTTTGTGCTTCCATATATTGCATGGAAAATATATCATACACATAAATCTATTATTATAAACCCATATTTTAGTCATGGTTTAGCTCGAGGGAATATAAAATCTTGGTTCTGCCCCAACCAACTACAAGAATCACAGTGTAGTCTTTTGTAACTTTTTCCTCTTTGATTCACACGGTGATCACGCTATGTTTTAGGGATCACCCATCCATGTATAGTGCGTACATAGAACTTTATGCAATGAAAGTTATGTTCCTATTAAAAAAAATGTAGGCTTAGCAGTTGAAAGATTTTTGGGAGAGAGTTCTACAGAAGTTAAGGGCAAGAATCAATGATTACCTCTATGCAGTGTGCTTCATTTCTATAGGAATACGACATGAGACTCAAAGTTTTCTGAGTGAGAAGAGAAACTATATATTGATTTGGATGCCTAGAAATTTCTTCTTTGCGTTTCAACAAGTAAAAAGAAAATCATCAAATGTTAGTTAACTAATTTGTTTGACAATTATTATTTTTTTATTTCAACGATAGTCTGACCCACGACATCCTCAACCATACTTTTTTTGTAGATAATTTGTTTCAAGATTGAAATGCAACTACTTTTTTATAAGAAAGAAACCAACTTTTTTTGCCCCTTTACGACAGACGAAATGGTGGTACTACTACTTGCTCTTACATCTGCAATTATACACATGGCCTACTTTTTTTTATGAACTTCGCATCTAAAATACATATTATATATATATAATATAAATAAAAATTTGTTTAAATACTTTAAAAAATTGGTATTTAGGTTGGGTCAAGTTTCACTTGTCGCTTTAACTTGACCCATGTTAGGTAAGCAAGGGTACCCATGTCCATGACAAGTAGGGGTGGGCAGCGGTCTTCGCAAAACCTCCCAAACCGGCGGTCTGGTCTGGTTTTTAAAACTCGCGGTTTGGGGGTGGTTTGAAAAACTTGAAAATCGCAAAATCGCAGTTTGGTGGCGGTTTTCATTTTGAGAAAACCGCAGTTTACCAAACCGAGGCTAGTTTAGTAATTTTTCTCAATTTACTTAAAACCCTAACAATATAAAGTTATAAAAAGTTACTCCACACTTTGCCTCCTTTCAACCGTGGTTCACCAAACCTTCTCAACCGTTAATCTCTCTCTCTCTCTCTCTCTAGACCACTGTTTGCCTCCTCCTCCCACATGTCAATGTCCGCCTCCTCCGCCTCCTCTTGCCGCCACCAGTCGCCGCCGCCGCCGCCCCCTACCGTCGCGCCCACTAGTCGCCCCTCTCAGTTGTCGCCTTTCACCGCTAATGGCAGCCTCCCACCTATCTCGCCTCTCCTATCGCCGCTCCTCGCACATGTTGTGCCTTCCACCATTGTCTCCTGCCACTAGTGGCCTCCTCCTACCGCGCATCCCACCACGAGTGGCTGCCTCCCCCATTAATCGTGCCTCCCACCGCCGCCTCCCAGCCACCATTTTTTTAAAAAATATACCATAAATCCTAAAACTGCAAAACCAAACCGACCAAACCGCCATTTGCATGGTCGGTTTAGGTGCGATTTTAAAGGTTCACGATTTGGTGGTGGTTTGTAAAATGACCAAATCGTGAACCCCCGGTTTGGTTGACCACCAAACCGCGGTTTGCCCAGGGCAAGTCCCAAAAAAGTCAAAAAAAAAAGCCCAAAAAAAAAAAAAAAATTAGTTTGTGGCCCATCCCATAAGCCCACAAACCAAAACATACCCTGCTGCCCCTGCACTGCTGCACAATCACTCACCAGACTCCACAGTCTCATTCGATTTCGAAGCAGAGGCAGCCAGGCAGGGGCGTTGCTTCATCTTCACGAATCACAAGCTTGCCAAGTCGAAAGTTCGAAGCCTCACAGGTCACAGCGGCGGAGGAGGCGGCGGCGTCGTTGCCGCAGGCCCGCGGTGATCTCTCCCGCCAATCCATCAGGTATGTTCGTCGATGCCATTTTCGATTCTTAGGGTTTTCTGTGTAAATTTGATACTTTTGGTTGATTGGTGAGATGGGGTTTTGAGATTTGTTGTCGATCATGAATTAGGGGTTTGTTTGGATACATTCAGGTGGGGCAATTACATACTTTGGTTTGTTTTTAATGTTTAACTTTATGTAAGCCAAGTGCTTGACAAAATCTCTCAATGAACTTCTAATCAGATTTTTAGTATTTTCCTTCTTTAGTCAGAATACTTTTTTTGATAAATTCTTTAGTCGAATACTTGTATTTAGGTGAAAACTTTTTGTATTTAGTAGATACTACTCTCCATTGTATATGGTGTAAAATGTTTTGTTATGCTTCATAAATTGAAGTGTGTTGTGCTTGATGTCTGTAATCTTGCTCAGGCATAGACATAAGCTTTTGTGTTGTCTAGCATTCTGACAAGGAAAGCAAGTTTAGTAATTATGCTTAGTTCATGCCTAAAGTGCTAAAATAAGCAATTTTCATTTGTATGGGCTATTTGTTGGTAGCTTAGGTTGGTTACATAAAATAAATGTATAAGTGTAGTTAGCTCAATTTAACCTGATCTGTATGCTAGTTCTTAATTTTTTTTTAACTTGTTGGTTTTTTATGTTTCACATGTTTTTTTATATCTTTGATCATATACTATTTACATTGATTGATATAGGAGAATAAAAAAAGTTTTCATGACTTTAATATTTAAGGATACATTTTTTCTTTTAAGGATAACATACTAGCTTTGGACTAAACTCTATGGAGCGTCATGGTAACAAAAGAACGAAGACAATTTTTTCCTTTTTTAAATCAAGTGGGGAGGCATCTAAGGTTGACAATCTTTCTCCATCAGTTGTTGAGGCTTCATCTCGTGAGGAAACGAGACCTTTAGAAGTTTATATTGATTATAATTCTCTTGAAAGAGATCCGGGCTTGCGTACTCCAATACGACAATATTCCTTCAATGTGAGAGATGAGATTAGACGAACATATATAAAGATGGGCCCTTATCAACCTAGGTTGCCAGGATACCCACGAACTCTATTCGAAATCAATATCGTCGCTTTCAACCAAAATGGTTTGGAGAATTTCAATGGTTGGAGTATTCTCCTTCAAAGGACGCGGTATTTTGTTTCCCGTGTTACCTTTTTGAAAATGGTAATACACCTCACTGCACATTAACTAATGGAGGATTTAAAAATTGGAAGAGAGTTAATCAAGGGGTTAATTGTCCATTCTTGATACATATGGGAAGCATCAATTCGCCGCATAGAAATTCTCGTACAATAATCTGTTGAGAATTTGTCGAATGTTACTCGACACATTGACAGGGTGATAAATGCACAAACTTCAAGAGGATGTTCGAAAAAATCGGTTGCGGCTTAAGGTTACAAGTGAGGCTGTTCGATGGCTTAGTTTACAAGGATGCGCAGTTAGAGGTCATCGTGAAGGTTCAACTTCAGAAAATCGAGGAAATCTCATAGAAATGTTGAAGCTTATGGGTAGATTAAATGTTAACATTGAGGACGTCATACTCGACAATGCTCCAGGGAATGCAAAGTACACCTCACCAAATATTCAAAAAGAGATTTTGCATATTATGGCTAACATGGTGAGAAAAAAAATTCGTGAAGAAATTGGAGATAAAAAGTTTTGTCTATTAGTTGATGAAGCCAAGGATGCAGGAGGCAAAGAAGAAATGGCAATTGTGTTGAGATTCGTGGATGGTCAAGGCTCAATTAAAAAGCGTTTTTTCGATATTGTCCAAGTCGAAAACACCGCTGCTTTAACACTTAAGAAAAGTGTATGTAAGTCACTTGCTCGATATAACTTACTTATAGATGACTTGCGTGGTCAAGGATATGATGGTGCTAGTAACATGCGTGGGGCATGGAATGGGTTGCAAGCTTTATTTCTCAAAGACTGTCCATATGCATATTATGTGCATTGTTTTGCTCATCGACTACAACTAGCATTAGTTGCGGCTTCTAAAAAGAACTGTCGATTTGGTTACTCTTTTCAAAGTTGTCTTCTATTGTTAACCTTATAGGTTCTTCTCCAAAACGCCTTACTGAGTTCCAAGCCTTTCAAGCTGTAGAGATTGCACGTAAAGTAGCTAGTGGTGAACGTGAAACTGGTAAAGGAGCTAATCAAATCTAAGTTTACAACGAAAGCAGAGAAACACGGTGGAGCTCTCATTTTGATTCTATTTGCAAAGTGTGATTGATATGTATTGGGCAACGATGCAAGTGCTTAAAAAATGGTTAGTGATGGATCTACCGATGATATTCGTGGTGAAGCAAAAGGTGTTTTAATGATGATGGAAACTTTTGACTTCGTATTCATGTTGCATGTAATGCATAGAATTTTGGGAATTACGAGATATGCTTTGCCGAAACTTGCAAGAAAAAACTCTAGATATTCTAATGCAATAGATTCAATTGCCACAACAAAAGTACTTCTTCTAAAATTACGAAATGAAAGCTTTGATCACCTTTTGATGTGTGTGAATTCAATTTGCATAGAGTATGAAATCGAAACACCCGATATGAATGCTTGGTACAATGAGGGCACAAGTCGTTCTTGTCAGCAAAAAAGTCTCGTCACAGTTGAGCATCATTACCACTTTGATATGTTCAATTCCGTGATTGACTATCAATTGGAAGAGTTGAATTACAGATTCAATGATGATGCATTGGAAATCCTTAAGTTGAGTTGTGCTTTACAACCAAATGATCAGTTCAAATTATTTGATGTTGATCAAATATGTATTCTTGCAAGAAAGTTCTATCCTGCTGATTTTAGTGATCAAGAAATGCATCATTTGAGATTTCAATTGGAGCATTATGAGGTTGATGTACTTCACCACAAGTGTTTTCAAAATTTGTCATCAACTTGTGAGTTATTGCAGAAATTAATTCGAACAAATAAGTCGCATCACTACAACTTGGTTGAGAGATTGATTCGTCTTATTTTGACTCTACCTGTATCCACGGCATCAACAGAGCGAGCATTTTCACTATGAAGCGTATTAAGACCGATTTACTTTAAATAGAATGGAAGAAGAATTCTTGCGATACTATGATCATTCATATTGAACGAGAATTCGCTCAAAATATCGATATAGATGAAGTAATTGATGAATTCGATTCTTTAAAGCAAAGGAGGGCACAACTTAAATAGGTTATTTTTCTTCATATTCTGATTTTTATATAATTTATTATTTAAGTATTATTTTTATTCTTTACCCACTAATATAATTTATATTTGATTCTATATTGTTTGTGTTTGCAGCTGATACACTTTTCATTGATCGAGTCATGTTTGTGACAAGTAGACAACAATTTTTAATTTAAGGTACTTCAGTTGAACTCATTATCTATTGATTTGGTTTCGATTTGATCTATTACAAGTGTTTGTGTTCAAATGTTTTTTTTTCTTTGCTTAATAGTTTGTGGCTTAATTTATGCGATAACCATGCTAATTTTATGTTTGTCATGGATGCATATATATATAGTGGTATAATTTATTTAAAGTATACATAATAATATATAAAAATAATAAATTAAAAAATATTTATAGCCCAGGGCTATCAAAAATCCTGGATTCGCCCCTGCTCCCTACAAAGCAGGTTCTCTGGCGAAAGAAGTAAACTGCCGACTCCCTTTGTCCATTGTGCGGTAAGGGGGAGGAGATGCCTCTTCATTTACTATGTAAGTGTGATTTCGCCCAAACATTTTGGTTTTCTTCACATTTAGATGTCCATAATGTGTTCAAGGAAACAGAGAACTTATTTTTATGATGGGAATGCCTCCTAACCGACGTGAAGATGAGGTCTCAAGATGAAGAGAGCTTGCAGTTTTGCGCCTTGGGAATGTGGAATTTATGGAAACATCGAAATGAATGTGTATTTAGA
Organism: Stephania yunnanensis; assembly: GCA_039657365.1. NCBI lineage: Eukaryota > Viridiplantae > Streptophyta > Magnoliopsida > Ranunculales > Menispermaceae > Stephania > Stephania yunnanensis. The sequence continues at coordinate 3,094,554 of CM077586.1, read as the reverse complement.
GGAGCTGTGGGAGACCCACTTTTGCTATTGCGTAATTTATTGTCCCAGATTAAAGTTTGTCAAGATGCCTTTAGGGAGTCAGCATCGAGATGTCCTCAATCTGGAGATACAGGAATTGGGTGGATCCCAAACTTCGCCTACTGACTTTGTCATCTTGGCAGGGTCCTTTGCAATTGGACGTTCATCGTCGGTTGAAATGGCAGAAGGTATGGCTATTTTGAGTGCAGTCCAATGGTGTACAAGCAGCGATTTGCAGGGATTTAGAACCTATTGTTTTTTATATTAAGGCTGCTTTTAGGGAGCAGGATCCCTCGGATTAAGGTGTTTTTCCAAAAGTATGGCTGTTTTATAATTTATTTCACAAAATAGAGTGGTGTACTTTGAAATAATAAAAGTAGGCAATAACGTATCTTGAAAAGCCGATATTGGTTTTGAAATTGGTGAGGTGGCAAATGTATATTTACATAAACGTCACCTCACCGCCACCTCACCAACCGGATTCGCCGATGTACTTTGAAATAATAAAAGTAGGCAATGAGCGATCTCGACAACGACAATCAATTTTGAATATGCATAGGAGGAGTTTATTTTTGTATGAAAAAGAAACCAACTTTTTTTTTTTTGATTAACCATGTGTATCTAGATTTAAATAGTTTTATTTACCCCGAGATTGCGAAATAGACCATCGTGCCCAACAATTGGCAAATGTGTGGGAATCGAACTTAAGATCGTGCACCTAACCCACATAGTCCTACCTTCACCTTACCACTAGATCAACTCGTCAGGGTTAGAAAGAAATGAACTTACCCACAATGACTCGAACTCTTTACTTTTTACATAAGTGTTCATACCAAATTAACCAATAAGTTAAACCAACTTTCGGGCGGCTCATGTTCACGCGTCATACGTGTATTGTGTTTCACGGATAGCGCCCACGTCAACGGAAAAAATCTACGCAACTAATAGCGCCTGTTGGAAAGATGAGATAGCCTAGTTATAGAGAAAAAGAAAAAAAAAAAAAACCACACATATTTTTTTGGATTTAAACTAAAAGGTAAAGTACTTTTGTAATTTGTTCTCATAAATTAGTGACAAAATATCAAAAATCTGAAGTTGACACTTCCAAGCTACGGAAAGTAAATTTGGACACAAGTAGTTGCAAAGATACTTTCCAAATATTACTTGCTAAAATGTAAAATAAAACAACTAACCATATATTTTAGTTCTATATAGGCCTTGGGGCAATCAAATCCTTAACAAGTAAAAATGAGTTAAAGCATATCCATCTGTTTAGTTATGGCAACATGAAAATCCTTAACATGATTTTCAAATACATAACAAAAGTTTTGTCATGATATATATATATATATATATACATTCGTTCCAACCTTCAACTCTCTGGCGCGATGCTCCTTCCTTCGTTGCCGCTGTCCACTGCCGCTGCTCCTCACTCCGGTTCCCTAACAACCATTACCGCTGCTCCTCACTCCTCCTTCTCCGTCGCGTCTGTGCACTCCACGGCCACGTCGTTCACCCAACTCCGCTGCTTCTTCCTCCCTCCGTGGTCTCTCTCCACCGAGCTCTTCCCCGTCCCCTCCTTATATAACCTCGCCACTCGAAACGGACGTAGAATATTCTCTCGCGTCGATTCGAGAGACGGATTTGAGACGGATCGAGACGGAATTAGAGACGGAATTAGAGACGGAATTAAATTCCGTCTCTCGAAAATTGGCGCCACCATTCCCGCCAAATTCTTCATTTCTTATGGTCGTTCATCATTCCTCGAGATTTGTATTTTGTCCGATCCCGGCAAATGTCTTCTCCTTCCCGCACCCCACCCCCCCCCCCGCAACAAAACACGAAATCCCCAAATCATTCCCACGAAAAACCCCAAAACCTAAATCCGTCTCTCCGTCTCGTCGCGCCGGCCGATCGTCTCGTCCCCGCACGTCCATCCCGTTCGATCGTCTCGTCTCTCCGTCCGGCCGTGCGAGCCGGTCGCTCCGGTGCTCTGCTCTGGATGTCTGTTCCCGGTGGTCTTCGTTTCGCCGTCCGGTCTCTCGGTGCTCTCCTGTCTCCGGTCTTGCCGTCTCTCTCGGGTCTCTCCGTCTCGTCGCGCTGGCTCTCCGTCATCGCCGAGATCTCTCGCTCTCTCTGGTCTCGATTCGGATCGGGTTAGCAAGGAATTTTTGTTTTGGAGTCTTACTACAATCTTCATTTCTTATTTGTTTTTTAATGTTCATTATAATGCGAGGCAACACTCATGATCAAGAGCTCTTGAGCTTTCATAGAGATCATTCACCTTTTGTCGGTTTTGAGGAAGTCCCGAATCGCTTGGTCGTTATATTGCGAAAAATTTGCGTCTGTCAGTTGGCGTTCTAGTCCCCTTGTTTATCTAATTCTCGCAAATTTATGGAATAATCCGTCGGGTGACATGAGAATTATTTAAGTTTCCGCTATGGTTCATTTGATGGATGATTTTCTAGTAAACATCGGAGTTGAAGGCAAGAAGCTATTTTATCTTGAAAGACTTTCCAATTTAAATTAACCATGTGCCTTATGTATTTCCATCTATCAATAAATATTTGGGGTGTTAGGTGTTCCTACGTACATTATATGCGGCATCCAGGAATATTAAAGTCGTAATACTTGTTAGCATTGCAAAGTTGAGGTGGTTTTATCATGATAGGATTTATCATGATAGGATTTCCTATTGCTCCTTCTAAAAATCAAATTTCTTCTCTTTGTAGATCTTGAATTTTGAAATGTGTTTCTTCTCCCTTATGTTACAACCAAGTTTGTGGTGGTTTTATCATGATAGGATTTCCAATATGACCGTTTATAGCCGTGTTAGGAATCCAGGAAATCAAAAATTCAAATGTGAAGCTTGATTTCCAAAAGTCAAAAATATCGCAGAGGGTAATTAGCGCGCTAATATCGGAATTAGCGCGCTAACTCGCAGGGAACTCAAAAAAGTTTTTTCTCCCTTTGTGTTAGCGACCCTTAAACTCGTCCAGGGCCTAACCAACCCTTATAAAACATGTTATACATGTTTATTATGAGTCATTTACAACAATCCTTTTGATAATGCCCAAGCTTCTTACATAAAGAACATAACTCAATCAATTCCTTCTCTTTAGATTGTGATGACTCATTAATGACTTCCTAACTTTGTCAATTTATTCTCTATTCATGAGTTTAATGTGGGAACCTCGTTCTTTCACTTAGCTATCAATTTGTTCTCTTTAGATGGTGTAGACTCTTATATTCCTTTGAAAGCCTCAAAGGTGCTGGATTTGAGGACTTAACAACAGCCACAAAGATCTCCTATTGCTCCTTCTAAAAAATCAAATTTCTTCTCTTTGTAGATCTTGAATTTTGAAATGTGTTTCTTCTCCCTTATGTTACAACCAAGTTTGTGGTGGTTTTATCATTATAGGATTTCCAATATGACCGTTTATAGCCGTGTTAGGAATCCAGGAAATCAAAAATTAAATGTGAAGCTTGATTTCCAAAAGTCAAAAATATCTTGGCAGAGGCTAATTAGCGCGCTAATACTGGAATTAGCGCGCTAACTCCAGGCAACTCAAAAAAAAGGTTTTTTCTCCCTTTGTGTTAGCGACCCTTAAACTCGTCCAGGGCCTAACCAACCCTTATTAAACATGTTATACATGTTTATTATGAGTCATTTACAACAATCCTTTTGATAATGCCCAAGCTTCTTACATAAAGAACATAACTCAATCAATTCCTTCTCTTTAGATTGTGATGACTCATTAATGACTTCCTAACTTTGTCAATTTATTCTCTATTCATGAGTTTAATGTGGGAACCTCGTTCTTTCACTTAGCTATCAATTTGTTCTCTTTAGATGGTGTAGACTCTTATATTCCTTTGAAAGCCTCAAAGGTCTTTGGATTTGAGGACTTAACAACACCACAAAGATCTCCTATTGCTCCTTCTAAAAAATCAAATTTCTTCTCTTTGTAGATCTTGAATTTTGAAATGTGTTTCTTCTCCTTATGTTACAACCAAGTTTGTGGTGGTTTTCTCATGATAGGATTTCCAATATGACCGTTTATAGCCGTGTTAGGAATCCAGGAAATCAAAAATTCAAATGTGAAGCTTGATTTCCAAAAGTCAAAAATATCAAGTGGCTAATTAGCGCGCTAATATCTTGGAATTAGCGCGCTAACTCGCAGCAACTCAAAAAAAGGTTTTTCTCCCTTTGTGTTAGCGACCCTTAAACTCGTCCAGGGCCTAACCAACCCTTATAAAACATGTTATACATGTTTATTATGAGTCATTTACAACAATCCTTTTGATAATGCCCAAGCTTCTTACATAAAGAACATAACTCAATCAATTCCTTCTCTTTAGATTGTGATGACTCATTAATGTGCGAACCTCGTTCTTTCACTTAGCTATCAATTTGTTCTCTTTAGATGGTGTAGATCGCATTTCCGATTTACAATATTCTCCATTTTGGAGGCTTCTTATCATCTTAATCATTATTATTTCATTACTTGAATAGACAACCGGCTCGACAAGGGTTACGTTCGACTAGGAATGTCGTCTACAAACAGAGATCGGATGTACAACCGGCTCGACAACGGTTATGTTCGAATTGAATTCGCGCGAAGGTTAAAGAATTTATATCATTTGCAAAACAACATTGTCCTACATACCAAAGTGAACGGAAGATTAGATGTCCGTGCAATTTTAAGAAATGTCGACTTGTTCCGTACACTGACGTCGAAACGGTTGAGCACCACCTATGTAGGTATGGATTTGTCCGGGGATATCACAGCTTGGTACGAACATGGTGAGAACGGAGATGAAGGGCCGCAAAATTTTCACGCAATGGATTGCCATATTGATGATGCTTGATGTTCGAGGCTACGATCCGACACCTTACCGCGAGATGCTACACAACGCGTGGCAGTCCAAGTTTCAATTGGAATGTCGTGGAAGAATCACCAAACCCCAAGCACGCCAACTATATGACATGATTGATGCAAGTAGGGAACAATTGTGGCCTGGTTGCGAAACCATGACAACGTTGTCCGCAATGGCAAGATTACTTGCGATCAAGTCTCGAACATCATATATCCGAAAGAGGGTATAATGAAATCATTAAACTCATGAAGGATTGTTTGCCAAATGACAACTCAATGGTTGAGAATTTTTATGCCACTAAAAGACTAATGCGAGGTCTAGGTCTACTGTTGAGAAAATAGATTGTTGTGAGGACCAATGTATGATTTATTGGGAGTGGACTCGAGTTGACGTCATGTAAATTTTGTGGGAAATCACGATACGTTGCACATCGACGAGGTCGTGGTCGGAACACAAAAAACCGCCCTTGCAAAAGAATGTACTACTTCCTTTGGGCCCTCGGTTGCAACGATTGTATGCGTCGAGTCAACCGCAAAACATATGCGATGGCATGGAGATCATTCATCGCCCAAGATGTTATGCAACACTGTTCGATTCGATTGCTTGGAGACATTTTAATGACGTCAATAAAGACTTTGCCGCCGAGGTTCGGAATGTTCGTTTAGGATTGTGCACCGATGGTTTTCAAGTATTTGGGATTTCCGGAAATCGTACTCTTCGTGGCCCGTGATTTTGACTCCTTACAACCTTCCACCGTCGATGTGCATGAAATCTGAGTTTATGTTCTTAACGGTTATCGTTCCCGGACCGACCAGCCCAAAGCGAGAAAATCGACGTGTTCCTTCACCGCTTGTGAAAGAGTTGCAAGATTTATGGAACATTGGGGTGGTTACATACGACGTTTCCACCAAGACAAATTTTGTCATGCGAGTTGCCCTTTTATGGACTCGTTAGTGATTTCCCCGCATATAGCATGTTGTCCGGTTGGAGCACACACGGTAAGTACGCTTGTCCATATTGTATGGAGGATACAAATGCATTTCAATTGCGAAATGGAGGTAAGACATCGTGGTTTGACTGTCATCGTCGTTTCTTGGAGAAGTCATCACCATTAAGGAAAGACAAAAAAAATTTCATTAGAGGCAAAATGGTCATAACTGATGATCCGCCCGCTTTGCGGTCTGGTGAAGAAATTTTGGCAGAAATTGAATCGTTTGGCTTGATGAAGGTGACAAAATCGGCGAATCGTGAATGGGCGGATAGCTAAGAATTCGGGATGGAGGAAGAAGAGCATATTCTGGGACTTGCCGTATTGGAAGACAAACTTGATCCGCCACAACTTAGATGTCATGCACATCGAGAAAAATGTTTTTGACAACATTTTCAACACTATTATGTGTGTACGGGCAAGAGTAAGGACAATGCAAAATCGAGGCAAGATATTCGTGAATATTGTCACCGACCTTCTCAACACATTGATTCGGCGACAAATACTTACGTCCTTGGGTGCTATGCTCTTGATACATCAAGAAGACAAAAATTGTGCGAGTGGGTTGAAAAGTTGCGTTTTCTGATGGTTACGCATCGAATCTTGGTCGATGTGTAGATCCAAAGAAATCGCGAATGTTCGGCATGAAGAGCCATGATTGTCATATATTCATGCAACGGTTGATACCAATTGCATTCGAGAACTTCTCCCAAACCCGGTTTGGGTTGCAATTAGCGAATTAAGCCTATTTTTCCGGTCCCTTATCAGAAATGTGTAAGTATCCAAGATATGGAGGTCTTAGAGTCTGAAATTCCAAAAATCATTTGCAAGTTGGAAAAAATTTTCCTCCAAGCTTATTTGACTCTATGGAACACCTACCAATCCACTTGGCCTACGAGGCCCGTCTGCCTGGTCCCGTTCAATTTCGATGGATGTATCCATTTGAGAGGTACTATCTTGAGCCCTTGATATTATTTTCCCATTCAATAGGTTTTATATCAACATTTCCTATAACATTCATATAGGTACCTTAAACATTTGAAGAACAATGTGCGAAACAAAGCGAAGGTTGAGGGCTCCATGTGTAATGCTTATTTGGTCGAAGAGGTCACATCCTTTTGTTCTTACTACTTCAAAGATCACGTCTTTACGTTGCATGACAAAGTGCCACGTAACGACGATGGCGATATCGGGCCCACACCGAACTTCGTTGGCAATTTCTCAATTTTCACTTATCCCGGTCGACCCACGGGCAAGTCGAAGGAGCGGTACTTAACAGAGCAGGAGTATAATGCCGCTCATTCGTACATACTTGCTCAATTGTCCGAGATCGCTCCTTACGTTCGATATGTCCATCAATTTCTTTCATTAATGCAAGACATTCATTGTTCATACATTATTAATACATCCGACTTACACGTTCGTTTCTTCTAGGATATTCGTCGATGAAATCACTCAAGCAATGGGGGAGTCGCAAGTTGATAGTAGTCTAGAGCACAACTTCCCCATTTGGTTTCAAACATATGTAAGGGCATTACTTTTGTACGTTATAGATTCAAATGTTTCTCCCATAACTAATGTGTCATATTGCATCTCTAATTTTGTCGAATAGGCTCGGAATTCTATAGTTGACGAGACGCTCGTTGATCTTTCTGTTGGTCCTAGTCGATCATGTACTGTCTACCCTGGTTACCTTGTTAATGGGTATAAGTTCCACTCGCAACATATGACGTTAATAGATCGACGCAGAGCAGCGGTGTTTTGGTGAAGGGTTCAAACTACGCTGATGTTTCCCATAACTATTATGGAGTACTGCAAGAGGTTGTGGAGATTGAGTATACCGGCCTCAAACGTGTGGTCTTGTTTAAGTGCGAATGGTATGACCCTACACCGAATCATGGTGTGAGGACTCACCCAACACTTCAATTGGTAGAGGTTCAACGAAGTCGACGATATAACAACTACGAGCCATTTGTATCTTGGCAATGCAAGCCACTCAAGTCTACTACCTTTCGTACCCTTCTATGCGGAACGATCGACAAGAATGGCTAGCGCTTGTTGTCTTTGTCGACCAAAATTACGACGAGGAAACTAGCAAAGACGATAATGACCAGGGCTCGGCGAGAGATTGCTTTCCAAGATGGGATGCCCACCACGTGCGTAGTCGATGATGCGACGCCGATATCAACAATCTGGATGTTCCGACCGGGACTCGATTTATTGTTGAAGCGGGTCCAAGCGATGAAGTTTATAGTGGAGATGAATCAGAAGAAGAATCATCACCTTCTACTCATGAGAGTGAATTTGAAACGGATGATAGCGAATAAAGTTTGTATATGATATGTCAACGACCAATAATGTAGTTACTTTTATTTGCATGGATTTTGTTCTTATTAAGTCCAATAATATAGACTGAATTTCTTCTTTTTTTTCTTATGCCCTTATTTTATGATGTTTTACTCGTGAATATTGTTAATTAGGTATCATGGCCGGACGTGGTCGTAGGGGATGTCGAGGTTTGCCATTAGGAGGCCATCGTGGCGGTGGAGGTCGTGGTTCGATACCTCCATCATCGATTCCGACTTCTCGGTCTCTCGAGCACGATACAGCCGCTGCGTCACCTTCCCCTTCCATACCGTCGGGGTCGTCTGTACCATCTTCTTCGTCATCAAGGACTATGCCTACTACACACTTCCCCACACCTTCTCCGACATCAATGACTCCTTTACCCACGAGGCCTGCACCCCCACCACACAGCATCACCGGCAAGATCCCGACAGAAGACGTAAGAGCAGGGTTGGAGGTGACAGCCCTCCGCGCCACCTCGAGGCCAGGGATGGAGGCCCTCGCGTGCAGGGGGATCCCTATCACTCTGATTGCCAATGATACGTAAGTTTGCGTTTAACTTTTATATGTCAATTTCAATATGGATGTCAAATATTGAATAAGTAGTTAAGGTGATATGCATGTTCATGAAACACAGGAGTTGCATCCTTCGCACTTTTGTGCACGGAGGATGACAAAAGTTTTTAAACGATGGATGATTCCCGAAGGGTATTGTTGGAAGTCGATGCCGCCTCATCATAAAGACCAATACGGCGACAATGGAAGGTAAACAAAACTACCATGTGCCTTATGATTTATACTATTTTCTCAAATAAGTGCTAACAATAGCAATCGCCAATTTGTAGATATTTTTTAGATGGGATGATGCGCTTCCCGAGGATCTCGTGCGAGCGGCGTACGACAGTCTTGCAGGCACAAGGTACACCGCGTTGATGCACAAGTTGAAGAAGAATCGGGTGCAGCCGTTTATGTTACAAGATGAGGCATGGAGGAGATACTTGCGTTCGGGAGAGCGAGGACTTCCAGGCTAGGTCTAGGCAAGCGACGGAGAATAGGAACACTGAGGTCGAAGGCCCTGGGACTGGACCCTCGAAGCACGGTGGTGGTTCCGTGTCATTTGCGACTACCCAAGAAAGATTGGTTAGTATTTATTAACATCTAGGATATTTTGTACATTTATACTCTTGTTCACTATGCTTGGTCCTGCACGCAGGCTGATTCATCCGAGACGCCACCGTCGGTGAATGATTTGTACTTGCATCTCCACACCGTTAATCACGACAGGACGACATTCATCGATACTAGATCAGAGCGGTTCTATGTAAGTATAGAAATGAAATGTAAAATATTATTAAGTCTATCACTTACCCCATATCATGTACTTTGTTTGTTGTGCATATATGCGGGAAGGCTCCAGAGCGGACGTCGGGAGGCGACCCAGTGCTACACCGGAGCAATCGGTGGATGATGAGGCGGTGTACCTCAATGTGGCGGGTGAGTCTTCCAAAGGACGTGTCTACGGACTCGGGTCCGTAGGGAGAAGAAGAAGAGGAGATACGGAACTCCTGGTGCTAGCACGTCGCAGACGCCGGATGTGGTGCCGCGGGCGAGAGTTCGATGTCGTTGCGAGCAACTACGAAAGGTTATGCACTTCATGCAACAAATGTCTTGGGATGGACATGGACGAAATAGACCTAGGCCGAGCACCAACCACCACCACCGCCACCACCACCGCCACCTCATGACCAAAGAACATACCGCCGCAAAATAGATCCGGTCGATCCACCCCAACAAGGGGACAATGTTGGGCGTGAGACGTAAGCGTGGCTCTCGAGAGATGAGCGAGTTGGTGATACATAGGTACTTCACTTGTTGTTTGTTTCAAATGCTTAGATTAAAAGTTTTATAGTGTAGACAACTTTAGAAATTCATCGAATTACTTTATGATTCACACTTCTTTTTGTGCATTTTTAGGTCGATGTTCCATATTTTATCGTGGATTTTATTTTTTTTTCGCTTTTGCTCCCCCAATTCTTTTTTTTGTTTTGAAGTAAAATATACTATAAGTAGCGAATGTTAGCAGAATTAATCCATGGGAGAAGAAAACATGTCGGGTCAGCCATGTTGTGTGTGCAAATCTTATGCGTTGCGGTTCTCTCGAGTGCTATGATGAAGAAAGTGGTAGAATCGACGGGGAGCGACATCTTCATGCAATAGCAAATGAATTTGAGAAGTCGATAAAGGGTCGTTTTTCGGTCATCGGTGTTCGGCACATGTAGGCTCTTCTTCTTCTATTATGGCATGTCCGTAGAAGAAGAATAGCCTACATGTTCTCAACACGATGACCTGGGAAAAGGACCCTTTATCGATTTCCCAAATTCATTTGCTATGGCATGAAGATGTTGCTCCCTGTCGATTCTACCACTTTCTTCATCATAGCACTCGAGAGAACTCCGCAACGCATAAGATTTGCACACAACAAACAAAGATGTTTTCTTCTCCCATGGATTAATTCTCGCTAACATTCGCTACTTATAGTATATTTTACTTAAACTGAGGTAAAAAAATTTATTTTGGGGAGGATAATGTATTAAAAATAAAATCCATGATAACTTATGCATCAATCAAGGCGTCGAAAGGCGGGTTTGTTGAAGCTCGATGTAGTAGAAGGTTCGATGATGAAGTTCCTTTACTTTTATTTTTCCCGTTTTCGGAAAGGCGGGTTTTAGTTTTTCCTATCGTTCTCGAGGGAATGGGTTCATTGCTTTTGACGATGAGCATGTTGTAGACGATTTGTTTCATTTGCATGTTAAACTCATTCTTTTTTTGGTGGTGGTGATTTTGGTCCTTATAGGACTCCGGTGTCGGAGGTAGGCGTGGTGGGTATAGTGGAGGCAAGAGCTTGGTGGGGGTTATGGAGGCTTTGGGGGCGTGGGCTTAGGTGCTTATCGAGGTGAATCTTCTCTTGGCTATTCTATTTTAATTAGCGATCGAATCACTTCCTTTCAATAGTTTGTCGTGTAGACTTTTTAAGTTACTTGAATGAGTTTATTGTTGGTGGTTTACTTTGTTTCAAACACTAGTATATTATAGTTAAAACCAAGTTTTTGGTGGTTTTATAGTGATCTCCTATTGCTCCTTCTAAAAAATCAAATTTCTTCTTTTTGTAGATCTTGAATTTTGGAATGTGTTTCTTCTTCCTTATGTTAAAACCAAGTTATTGGTGGTTTTATAGTGATAGGAATTCCAATATGACCTAGGTTATAGCCGTTCTAGGAATCCAGGAAATCAAAAATTCAAATTGAAAGCTTGATTTCCAAAAGTCAAAAATCCCAGCGGTAAGTGGCTAATTAGCGCGCTAATACTTGAATTAGCGCGCTAACTGCAGGGACCTCAAACTAATTAATTTATCCCTTTGTGTTAGCGACCCTTAAACTCGGCCAGACGTAACCATCCCTTATAAAACATGTTATACATGTTTTACAACTCAACTTACATGATAGGTCCAACTTATAGAAACATTGTTCGCCATCTCCTATGCGTAGGAAAATAGCAACATTGACACCAACTTCGATCTGTGGATCGCATTTGCTTGATGATCATGTTTTTTTTTTGGAAGCATTCTTATTCAACATTGTATGGTTTTTTTATGTTCTTCAATGCTTTTCTTGAATCCCACTGGGTTGTTTTTTTTATTTTTTGAGTAGGAACACATGGCTTGTCGCCTTTGGAGCACACAAGAGTTTAGATTGGGTGAGAGGATGAGTTCTAGAATCATACTTACATGATAGGTTTGTGCTTAACTTTCCTCTTTTCCTTTTAGCATTCTTGCACTTATGCCATTCTTCTCTTTGTAGATCTTGCGCTTTTGAATGTGTTTTGTCTTCCTTATGTTAAAACCAAGTTTGTGGTGGTTTAATCATGATAGGAAATTCCCATATGACCGTTTATAGCCGTGTTAGGAAGCCAGAAATCAAAAATTACAAATTTAAAGCTTGATTTCCAAAATGGAAAAATATCTCGGCAAGTGGCTAATTAGCGCGCTAATACTTTGGAATTAGCGCGCTAACTGCGGGACCTCAAACTAATTAATCTCTCCTTTGCCTACTTCTTTCAGTGCATACTCACTGGTTGTTGCCCTCGGATGGAGATTCGAAATGCTTCAAAGTTTGTGTTTTACTTATTAAATGAAGTCCTTTTTGTGTATACTTCCAAATTTTGGACCTTTTGTGAGTGTTCTTTTTTTTTTGCTTGTTGAACGATAGGTGTGGTTGGTTTTTGTGTATACTTCCAAATTTATGGAGCTTTTGTAATACATTACAACTTTCAGTGGATATATAAATTTTTGGGCTAATTTTGAGTTTCACATTTTTTCCTTCTCTTTTGAATTTTTGTTGATATATATTTTTGATGTATGGATGCGCAATTTGGCTTCTTTGGGGGATGTTAGCACCCTCAAGGAGTTGTTGGAGGGGGTGCAGGCGATGGAGTATGTCATATCGGGTTGTATTTTGATTTTTTAGGTTGGAGAATCGATTGGCTTATGTATCCGTGCCATATTTAAACAAAACAAAAATTAGAGACGGATTAGCAACGAATTCAAATTTTCCGTTGCTATTCCGTCTCTAATTTTCCGTAAATATTTTTATCAATCACAAACGGATCGAGAGACGGAAATATTAATTCCGTCTCGATTCCGTCTCTAATTAGCAACGGAATCGAGACGGAATCGAAACGGAATAATCCGTCTCGATTCGTTTCTAATTAGAGACGGAATCGAGAGACGGACTCTTTGCATTCCGTCTCGATTCCGTCTCGATTCCGTTGCTTGATTAGAAACGGAATCGACACTAATTCATAAATTTATTAATTCCGTCTCGATTCCGTTGCTAATCAAGAACGAATCGAGACGAATGCAATTACAAATGTACCATTTCGAAATAAAATCCATTTCGTTCCGTCTCTGTTCCGTTTCTAATTTCCGTCTCAAATTCCGTCTCTAATCAGAAACGGATATTTTCCGTCTCTATTCCGTCTCTAATCAGAAACGGAATCCATTTTCCGTTTCTGATCGTATCAGCGACGACGTTTCCAGAGACGAACGCGTTCGTCTCGTTCGTTTCGATTTCATTCAGAGACGGAAATTTCGCAAATCAGAAACGAAAAATTCCGTTTCTGATTTGCGATTTTTTTGTAGTGATTGGGTTTGGTTGTCCACGTGGACTGGGGCAGCACAATAAGTCCACGTGGACAACAATAGCGCCTTTTGAGAAGCGCTATTAGTTTTCCCCGTTGCCACATCAGCAATAACGCCTTCTTATTAGGCGAGATCACCTAGTGTGGGAAAAAAAGAATTTCACCCCTACTTACCTCTTTTAAAGTAAAAACATTAATTCGGTAAAAAATTCAATTACGGCGTTTTTTCCCGAAGACTGTAATGTTAGAGCTCATATCCTTGCTAGAATGGCTATGCGAGAACATCGCAATTGTACTTGGGAATATCCTTTTGTAAGGCTTTTTGAAGATATTGATAATATATAAAGTCACACTTTGAAAAAAAAAAAAAACTTTCACGCTTCGCTTTACATTCTCTCTCACTCTCACTCTCACTCTTGGCGAGCACAGATCATGAGGACCAATTGACTAATAAACAAGCCTCCAACTCTTTCAATAGCTCCTTGTTGGCACAAAAAGGAAAGCATTAATATGTCAACATGGGCTCATAGAAGTTGCGCAAATTCTTGTTTTTGTCAATAGATGTCGAGATGCACTCGGTGCCTAAAGTAAGTGTAGTTCAAAGTATGAGTTATTTTTGCATTGACAAAAGACAAATTATTTACAAAATAAATTGACATAAGCAATTTTTTTTTCTATAAAATGAATGAGGAGCTCTTAAATCCAAAAAAAGAGAGCCTTTCAATTATGTTCATCCACATTAAATTGAGTAAAATTGAAGAGTTTGATCGGTGCAGTTGATCCTAACGAACTTAGGATTGGATTGAGGTTTTTTTGTTGTTGCAGGAGGCGAGTCGAGTGTCTTCCGTATTAATTATTATAGCATTCGTAGTTGCTGGAAATGTGCATAGAATTAGTGGCATCTAGATGTATCTTGATAGTTCTAATAATGCAAGACAAGAAAGACAATGGAGAATTGGAAAGTACAGGAACCACTATTTAGGGTCGCCTAAGAAAACGATGTGACCCAAGTCACAAATGTAAATCTGCTTGCATGTGCGTGAGTCATATATCATGTAATCTGGAATTCGGAATCGATGCCTCTACAGTTTTGATTTTTTTTCTTGCTTAGGTGTTTGACTTCGTCTATTATATGTAGCCTAATGTCCTTATTAAAGAAAAACTACATGGAAATTAATAACGATATGATGGCCCCAAGAATGCATGGCAACTTTGCCGTGGTTCTAGATTATTCATAGTCACCTCTTTTCCCTGTTGCCTAGATTGTCCTATTTCAGGCCACGATCTTGTGATGAAGTCCAAGAATTAGCTTGCAAATTCTTGATAGGATAATGAAGCCCAATAATTAGTTTGCAAATTCTTGATAGGATAATGATGAAGTCCAAGAATTAGTTGCAAATTCTTGGAAAAATAGGAAAAGATATGACTCGCGCTCGATCCCGGGTATGGGTTTATTGGAAACGACGTGGAGATCACAACTCACAGCTTTGCTATGACTACGACGTTTTTCGGCCAAATTCCATCGTTTCGCCCTCCGAAACGGCAATTTTGCTATTTTAGGAAACTTTTGTTTCGCTTATAACTTTCATTAGGAATTTCCGTTTTTATTTCTGTTTGCGGCGTTTGTTTCTATTTTTCGTCTAGTTTTCAGTTTAGGGCTTTTTAGACTTTTTACTATTTTTGGCAAATTTTAGGGTTTCGCTATTTAAGCGATCTATTGGGTGTAATTCGAAGAGTTTTGGTGGAAATAAAAAGAATTTTCGAACTTTGGCTTAAGTTCTGACCTAGATCGAGTTGTTCGTGGAGTCGTTCAACTGATTTAGAAGATCTCCGCTGCGTCAGTTGGTATCAGAGCCTGCTTCAGCGTGATTGGAGAAATCATGCCGCCGAAGAGGAACCAGCAGCGTATCGAGGAGGTGTATGATCGTAACAATATGAATCGACAAATTGGCCCATTAATTGACCAACGCATGGTCGCGGTGGTAGAACAATTAACTGCCAGAATCGATCAGTTGTTGGATCGGCATATGGATCGTATCCTCCCATTCGAGAGGACGGATTCTCGTAGGTTCGCGGGGAGATGGAGGGACTCCCATCACGGATCGAGAGAGTTCGTGCGTTGGGGTTCGAGGACTTGCGCAGACCTTCAGTCATAGTAAGCGGTGGCGGTTACCGCTCTTCGGAGGAGTCCAAATGGGGTTTGCGCCGTCTCGTGCCGGAAAAGGAGCGCGAGAGAGAGAGCGGTTTTAGGCCCTCCGCGTTACGGGGAGGCGACGGAAAGTATTATGCCCGTGGCGGCGTGCAACCAAAGGGGTCTTTCACCTGAGAGACGGAGAGGAGGGCACGATTCGGAGCAAGGCCGCCAACATGATGTGACTGTTCAGACGCCAGTTCATGAGTTCGATGATTCGGGTTCGAAGGCGACGCCGAGGAAGAGATTGGTGAAGAAGAGTGGGGACGAGAGAGAGGACGCCCGATTTTGGGATTGAAGATGAAGAACCAAAGTTCATGAGAGATGAGTTTGCGAGCGAGCCGCCATCGTCGCGAGCGGAAGGGTCGAAGGAAGATGGGTTTAGAAAGAAAGAGAAGAAATTGAAGGGGGATAAGAAGTTTGATAAGGGAGGGAAGATGAGCTCGAAGGGTGGGAGTTTGTCGGCGATTTATCCTGGCCGCGATCGCGAGATGAAGGAGCTCTGGGATACGGTTGTCGGGCGGATTCTCGAGGATGACCAAGAAGGTGTTAGGACTATGGATGACGATAACTTCATAGATGATACCGGAGTGGATCCGGTGACCGTGACGGCAGCGGACAACGAAGGCTTTATTGGGGATGCGCCACGCCTGAGAAGGGCCACGAAACTAGAGAGTCTCTTGATATTTTGCTTGGCAAAGCGGCTCTCTACAATCCGCAGTGAGAGGTTCTTTGGGCCGAGGGGTGCCAAAGAGAAGTGGCTCGCAGCGAGGTTGACACTTGCTAGAGCGATCCTTGGGCAAGCGTATGCGCCATTACAAATTCAGAGGAGATTTTGCTTGCCGCAATTCAAACTGAATCAACGCATGGTAACAAGAAGGAATCCGATATACTGATGGCAAGACAGAAGACTTTGTTCGTGGTCGCAAGAGATTCACCAATTTATCAAAGTTAACTTGCGTAAGGTATGCTTTGACAAGTACAAGGATTCATCAAGTGAAGATTAATGTCAAGCATCTTGTTCCCTATTATGAGGATACGTCGATGATGACAATTCGAGGCGAATTCTGTGATCTTGTAAGCTTGGTTTATGTTGCTGTACATTATGTTGTATTAATAAAAAAAAAAAGGTTACTGTTACTAGCGCTGAGCTGTAACAGCTCAAAAGTTTAACTGTGTTTAATTTTTTAAACAGGATTAATGATCCGTACTATGAGATTCAGACCGTGATATGTTCATTGACCAAGGCAAGGGCCGAGGTATATTTTATTTTTGTTGTGACGTATACCAAGTGTATTGTATATATGTAGGCTATTAAGTCACTTTTATATGTGTGTATAGGTATCGAGACGAGCGGGGTCGTACTTCGAGCCGCGTGTCGACGTGGGATCGAGGTAGCGGCTTACCGGGTAAGCTTAATTTATTTGAGTTCAATGTGAATTAAAGTGGGTGTATAAATGGCTTTAGTGTATCTAAACATTAAATGGGCCTATAGTTAGTGAAAATAAAACAATATGCGTTGGATGTGCATCGAGACACGCATTCACACATTATGAGACAAGAAGTCAACATGTTGAGTTACTCACTAGTAACTTGAGGGACAAGTGGGGCAAGGTGGTCCATGAGATGAGCCTCGAGACACGTGTGCACATAATGATTAATGGCCAAGGTTTAAACATAGCACTATATATGGTCAAATGGAACATTAGTCAATATTTTTGGTTCTTATCTCATCAAAATCGGTTTGTGCAAGGAGGGGAGAAAGAAGATAGTTGCTAGAGTGGTCTAGGAGAGGAGGAAAGTGAGAGAATCAGTGAGGTTATGGTGGAGAAGGTGTTCTTCTAGTTAGGTAACTTCTCCACTCCATGCACTTGGTAAATTCATGTAAATTGATGTTGTTGCTGTTGGGTGTTGGGATAGGTGTTAGGGACCTCATGTAATAAGTATGAGGGTCCCTAAGGCAATAACATAGCCAATGTGTGGCAAAAACTCAGAATTCGAAGTGCAGAATTCTGGGTTCTGTTGTACATAGCGCGCTACGTAGAAAATCTAGCGTGCTGATATTAATTAGTGCGCTAGATCTGTAAATTAGCGCGCTAGGCAATCGAGGTAGCGCCCGATTTTTAGTACTGGCTAGGAAATTAGCGCGCTACCTCGATTGTCTAGAGCGCTAATCAATATTAGCGCGCTAATTAACAGATCTAGCGCGTTAATATGGCAATTAGGCGCGCTAATTTTCCAGCCAGTACTAAAAATCAGCCAAGTCCAAAAATGATCTAAACACTATAAATGGGTCCAAACACATTCTTACACTTGTCAAACAACTCCAGCGGACTACGCGGAGATCCCAGGAGTTTGGGAACCCATTTCGAAGTGTCGAGGGATCGGCTAAGCTAGGTCAAGCGTTGTGAATTGTAAGTAAAGCTGTGAGAATTTTATATTTCATTTCATTCTCTTATGGCTTTATGGGTCTATTTGTAGACATTGCTATTTGTAATCTCACATCATGTTGTTTTTTTGTCTATTCGTGACTGAATATTGTGACAAGATGCCTTGTGAAATGTTTCATTGATTCCAATTTTTACTATTGATGTTATTCTTGATAGATAATGGATCAAAAGTATGCTATTGGGGTAAATTGACTTGCGTTCTATTCATTTGGGTTTTGTAGCCTAACTTGTGTTGGAATCCTAGAGATTTGAAATTCTTTGTCATTGAACACTACAAGAAAAAAGATATTTAGAAACGAATTAGCAACGAAATTAAGTTCCGTTGCTAAGAAAAAGTGGTTAGAGACGGAATTGAACAGACTAATTCAGAGACGAATAGAGAGAGATCAGATATGGAAATTGAGACGGATTGGAGACGGAATTAAATTCCGTCTAAAAAAAAAAATGGCGTTAATATTCCACCAAAACTTTAATTTTTTACAACCGTCAGTTACGTCTCGAGATTCGTGCGTGCTTCGATCTTGATGATTGAAAAATAAAATACCAACCACACAACGCTCCCTCTCTCTCTCCGATTCTCACCATCAACCCTCTCTGTCTCACCGAAATCTCTCTCTCACCGAAATCTCTCTCTCTCTCACCGCTCTCTCTGTCACCGCTCTCTCTCACGGAAATCTCACTCACCGTCCACTGCTCTCTCTCTCTCACCGTTCTCTCTCACCGGAATCTCACTCACCGTCAACTCTCTCTCTCTCTCTCACCGAAATCTGTCGTCGCTGCGATTGAGGCTGCGACGAGGCCGTCGGGTCTGCCGTCGCCGTCTGCCGAAGATTGGAGCCTCCGAAGCCCTCCCCGTGTGCCCTCGCCGCACCCTAAGCCGTCGCCGGTGTTCGCCGCCGTTCGTCGCTGTACCTCGCCATCTCCGAAGCCCTCGCCGTCTGCCCTCGCCGGACCCTAAGCCTTCGACTTTAAAGAAGGAATGACAGATGAGGCATTGGGTTTGAAGAAGGAAGGACAGAGAGGGCGTTGGATTTGAGTAGAGGTACGCTTCGGGTGTTGAGGGTTTTGGGGTTTCATTGAGATTTTAGAGACGACATTGGTGTGATTCGTGGTTGTTAGCTGTTGATTGCTGTGAATTGTGGTTGTTTGTGAAATATGAATTTTATTTTTTTGTGAATTGTGATTTGTGGTTTGCTGTTGTTTGCTGTGAATTGTGGTTGTTTGCTGTTGATTATTAGGGTTTTTGTTTGATGATTGATTCTGTTTTTTTTTTTTTTTTTTGCTGCCTTTTTTTGTCATATGTTTAGTTGTTTATTTTGATTTAATATTTCTATCATTGTTGATGTAAAAGTGGAGGATTTTGGATTTTGGGTGTATATTCTCTAATTTATTTAACAACGAATATGGTAGAACATCGAACTGTTGGGGACAACGGGTGTGCCACATCAAGTATATTCTCTAATTTACCTCTTCCCATGTTGCATAAGGGTAGATTTCCATCAAGTATTCTGGCTCTTTCTAACCACAAAAAACATTGAACTGTTGGATCTGCCACATTTCATCTAACTTTCAAATTTCGTATTAGCTCTTGCAATCCCTCTTCTATCAAAGAGTACTTCCCAATCATTGAGGGAGATGTCTGGGAGCCCATATTCCTTAAGCATCTAACTACAAACCTCCTTGGTGAAATTGCAATCAATAAATAAGTGGTCCATGGTCTTGCCTTCCTTTTGGCAGTGAGCGTGCCAGTTGGGAGACAAGTGTTCTGAAGCAAGCAGTTCGGAAAACAATTTGATTCTGTAAAGCATTGGGGCCTTCGTAGTGAATGTTTATAGGGGAAAGATGTAGATTGAGTAGTTTATATAAGGTGTAGCGTGTAGGAAAAGAGACTTGTAGCCATAAATGTGACGAAGGAAGTGTAGAAGCTCTGAGGCCTAATATCGTCGTTATGGAATTCTTCTCACCAAAAACCTTCTATAATGACTTTCCATCAACCTGCTAAAGTAATTGGTTTCATTTGATGGATTCTCATTTGAGGGCCTTATTGCCTTGACTCATTCTGAAATTTGAACCACAGAATCGCCATTGCAAGTGTCGATTATTTGGAAATTGTGCCATTAGTTCCCTATCAAACAAATATAAAGAAAGAGAAGGTATTGTGCATATTTGTCATAAAATCAGAGAGTGTCAATAAAGATAGTTAGGGTAGGCACGCGTATTGAAGACCAAATATATGCAAGGTAACAGTAGAGGAAGCAAGGGACCTCGAAATGAAGCACTAAAAAGTATATTCCTGCAATTAATTCGACTATAATGTATCTATGGTGAATCACAAAAAACGAATTTATGTATCTGACCTGATATGCGAGGAAAAATGCTTTTTTGAGCAACTGATCGAGTAGTACTAGTAGCGTTTGCTCCTTTAAATTGACTTTCTTTTATTTGTATGCACCCCAAATCTTCCCCTGCAGAATGATTTTATGAGGTACTTTCGAGAAGACTTGCAAAGACGGCTTTTGAGCCCCGACTTCAAGAAAAAGGTTGAAGGGTTGGATATTTAAATGGAAGGTTTGTGTTCATTATATTATGTCCTGTGAGATTCTTTAGTTTTCAATTTTATATAATATGTTCTTTCAAATATCTGCATTCATTGTTCATGACATATTTTTGGCAGGCAAGGGAGATGGATAAAAGGAGGGAAGGCAAGCCCGGAAGAAGCTAGAGCTGCTTTAAGCCGATCTGTTAGGGACAACGGGTGTGTTTCCATTTTTTAGGGCATTATAAAATTAGTTGTAGATGTACAACCATCTTTCTCTCTGCCGTTACGTTTCAGATCTTGATGTGTTTGTAAAATTGGTTTTCTAAAATATTTGTCCATTTATTTTGTATTTGGCTTAGATGAAGTTCACTTGAGAATATAATTTGCACTTGCTTCTATTTTGAAGGCCTAAACACTAGATTGTTCTATATTTATAGTACCTAGGAGCCTGTAGGACTAGATTTGGTAATTTTCAGCTCTTTTTCTTGCAAATCACTAACTTATAGTAGATAAATAGATACAACATATCAACTTTGCTTGGGTAAATCAATACTTTCCAATGCAGCCAGAATTTGTAAAACTTACCATATATATTTAATGCAGCCAGAATTTGTAAAACTTATCATATATATTTTCCCCATTTCTGAAGCTTTAATAAATGTTTTAATGATTGTTTGTAATTTATTTTATTTCCATAGATTTTGAATATTTTCCCCATATTATTGATACAATGTTATTATTTAGTTTTGTTCAGTTTAATGCATCGATTTTATTGGATATTCTTGTGATCTTACCAATTTTTTATCCCTTGAAAGCATATAATAAGTTTAATACGTGGATTTGAATATTTGAAAGGATTTTCTTGTTATCTTTCCATATTTATTATGTAATCTTAGCATTGTTTTTTCTTCGAGAGTAGTTGCTTATAAAATTCGGTCATCACCCTTTCTTTGGCGCATTATGCTCCTTTTTCTTACAAAGTTTATTTTCTCTACTTTGATATGCATAATATATTTTCTTGGATTGAGACAGTTTCCGTTGCTATGTGCCACCTTCTCTATGCCTTCTATTGAGTGTAAATTTTTTGCAAAGCTTTTACCTCAATGCCGGCATGTGATTTCCACATTAAGTAATGCACTTGTGTTTGTGTGACTTTACGGGGGTTATTTTGTTATGTCATAGTAGTTCTTCTTGATGAAAAAACACATCTTGATTTAATTCATGTTTTTATGATCATGTATGGATTCTTTCTCTCTAGTTCGTTAAGTAGAGTTTTTAAAGCTTATCAAAGACAAAGAAGATGGGTGTGATCTTGCTGAACACCAACTTTCTAACCTTAATCTACTGCACATTGATGAAAAGGAAAAAAAAACTCGTAATTGATATGTCTCAT
This sequence comes from Stephania yunnanensis, assembly GCA_039657365.1. NCBI lineage: Eukaryota > Viridiplantae > Streptophyta > Magnoliopsida > Ranunculales > Menispermaceae > Stephania > Stephania yunnanensis. The sequence goes on along the minus strand of CM077586.1, from coordinate 3,072,552 downwards.
GCTATTTGTTGGATGTTTCATTCTTTACTGTGCATGAACCAATCTATATGATCCATATTTGTATAAATGGCATGTGAAATTCTTGCAACAAATTGAGATTGTGAACATTTGTAAGTAATTACTTATACATTTGATCTTAATTATTTTGCATTGTTTGTACTGCAATGCCTCTCTAAGGGTCACGCGGGCATTCCTCAAATCTTTATTTCTTTTTCCTTGTGCATTTATGATTTTTTTTGTAAGTAATTACTTATACCTTTGATCTTTCTATGCAGGAAGACGTATATAAAAAGTAGAGTTATTGAAATCACGAAAATGAGCAGTAAAGCTTAAGGTACCCCTACTTAAGAAAACAAATTTAATGCTACTATTATATTGTTACCATTATTGTTGATCCATGCAGGCTAAGCTCCAAAGGAGACGTCAGGAGCTGATCCATACTACACTGGACCAGCCGGTGGAATTGAGGCGGTGTACTACAAGGTGGCGGGTGAGTGTCCCAAAGGACGTGTCTACATGTCTCAGGTCGTTAGGGAGAAAGAAGAGAAGATACGTAGATCTTGATGCTAGCACATCCTAGGTGCTAGCATAACGAGGGATTGACAACTTTATGATACTTAGGTATTTTTATGGTTGTTGTAGAACAATGAGAATTGTAGTTTTTTTGTGGATACTTAGGTATCTTAGACATTTATTATACTTGACTACGTTTCGTGAATATATAAATCTTTTTTAATATCGAATTGTATGTTTTTCTCATTTGAATCTTTGTTGTTGATATATATTGTTGATTTGTGTATGTATGTGAAATTTTGTTTTTTTTTTTTTGATGTTAACACCCCCAAGGAGTTGTTGGAGGGGGTGCAGGCGATGGAGCAGGTCCTGTTGTTATTTTTAATTTTAAAAGTTTCGAAGAACTAATTTGATTCTTGTGAATAATTTAAAAAAAATCGGCATAGAAATGGAATAGAGACGGATTAGCAACGGAATTTATAAATTCCGTTGCTAATCCGTCTCTAATTTGTGAAGAAATAGAATGAAAAAATTGGGTAAACAGAGTTTAGAAACGGATTAGCAATGGAATTCGTAAAGTCCGTTGCTAATCCGTCTCTAATTAGCAATGGAATTCGTAAAGTCCGTTGCTAATCCGTCTCTAATTAGCAACGGATTAGCATCGAAATTCATAAATTTGTTGCTAATCCGTCTCTAATTTGTAATGGATTAGCAACGAATTCATAAATTCTCTTGCTAATCCGTTGCAAATTAGCAACGGATTAGCAACAAAATACAAGCAAAATCATTCACTTTGGTCATTAACGTCCATTTCTGTTTCGTCTCTGTTCCGTTTCTAAATTCCGTCTCTAATCCGTCTCTAATCATCAAAACGGAAACACATTTCCGTTGCTGACTAAATCAGCGACGCCAATTTTAGAGACGAATAGATTCCGTCTTTGTTCCATTGCAGAATTGAATTAGAGACGAATTTATGTTAATCAGCAACGGAAATTTTCGTTTCTGATCGGCTATTTTTTGTAGTGGAAAAGTAGGGATTATCTAGTGTCCATTGCACGAGAGATGCGCGGTTCACGGGGACATGAGTCTATCGGGGTTCCAGGACTTCACCACTACACTTGCGCAGCACACGAGTTATAGGACTCGGGGTGGTCGGCAAGAATGATAATGATGTTGTATAAGTGTAGAGCGCAACTCCGTTATTTGTGTAAGATATGTTGAGCACAACTCTCCATATAGTAGTGAAAAATGTTTGGTGATAGGTTCTCACCGCCGACGGACGTAGATCATCTCGACTTAGCATGTGTCAGTTTCTACAACTTTAAATGTGGTATTTACTTGCCTTACTTGTTTCAGTAATTTATTTCGCTACTTTATGTTTTTAAATATCATTCGTTTATTTTGGATATTATACTCATCGTCTAGTTTGCGACGGTGGGTGTAGGTCCGTCGAGCAGCAGCAGGCCAGGGAAGGAGTAGATCGGCGATTTTCTCTGAGCATTTCGACGATTCTTCTATCTCATCATGTATGACTCGACTTTTGTTTATTATTGTGAGCATTTCAAATTTATCGTGCGATTCTTCTGCATTTGGGTACGCCGCCTAGACCCGTGCATCTCATCATGTATGACTCGACTTTATTGTATTATTGTTGTTAGTACATTGGGTTGAGCGAAAAAATTATGTTTCAAATTTATCCGTGCACGGAGCAATCGAGATAAATTGAAAGTAAAGCCGAAGAATATAACAAGAATTCATGAAACGACAAACAAGACAGCCTAAATATCATGCGGGTACTTGAAATGCGGGAATATAAATAAGCAAGAATGCATGATAGACAGATTGGAAATGATAGCAATCGAAACATGCGTGTTCTCCGAGTCAAGAGAGGCAATAAGCGGTCCATATTCCACAACAATACCACAACAATCCACAACCATCCACAACAATCCAAGACATGGTATCACACAATCACTAAGGGTGGTCACACACTCGTGCGCTCGAGTGCCCGTTTTATCCTCTAAGTGCGGCCGCATGTACCTTCGAGACGTACTTATGCCAAGAACACACATACAAGAACATAGAATGGAATGCCAATGATGGGATAATAACGAACACAAGAAAAGTGAATATGAATCACATGATATCTTCTTAGGCGGCTTACTAACGTACAAATGCTTTTTAAGGCAAGTGTACTTACTCGAGATTATCGTAATCCACGTAAAACTCCCGCGACTCCTAACGCGTATCCTCAAGTTTCCCGTTACCCGACAAGGTCTCCGAAACTCGTGTTATTAGGTCGAGTCATTCACTAACACTTAGGTTTAAACATCATTATTCCCAACGTACACGACATTAGCGCGCTAATAAGGTTTGTTAGCGCGCTAATTCCTCTCTGGATTTTTTGGTCGCAGGGTTGTTAGCGCGCTAATTCTCGCTGTTAGCGCGCTAATTCCTCTCTGGAATTTTCGGTCGCAGGGATGTTAGCGCGCTAATTCTCGCTATTAGCGCGCTAATTCCTCTCTGGAATTTTGATTCCTCGCCACCACGGGACCTCCGACGACGGCTTGGTCTCGGCCAACCGAATGATGAGCGAACCTAGAGAGAGAGAGCCCGTGAGAGAAGTGAAACGCGAGAGAGAGAGAGAGAGAACCGAGGTGAGAGTGTTACCTCCGGTTGGCGGCTTCCTCCGGCGTCCCTGATCCGGTCACCGGCGAGAGTAGAGGCGGCGGTGAGCTGAGGGAGAGAGAGGCCGTGAGTGAGAGAGATGAAGCCGAGAGGGAGAGAGAGGTTTGAAGCCGAGAGGGAGAGAGAGCGAGGGGAGTGAGAGAGAGAGAGTGAGTGATTGAGAGTGGGAGAGAAAAGAAAAACATTGGGAGGAGAGAGAATGAGTGGGGAGTGAGTGTGATGTGGAGAGAAGAAAAATAGGGAGGAGAGAGAATGAGTGGTGGGTGAGTGGGGTGAATGAGTGGAGGTGTTAGGTGTGAGTGGTGGGAGTGGGTGGGGTAGTTGGTTTCTTTTTTTTTTTTTTTTTTAAACCAATATGGTGGGGTATATCCTAGGTGTGCTTTACCCACCCACAAGTCCTCAACCTTAACCCCTGGGTTCCCGGACTCACCTTACCTCATCGACCTGTATTTTTCTCCGTCACGTGCACACTTTTACTGTATTTCCTCCCCCGGCTACTTAGGCGAGAACTTACGCATAAACAAAAAGGAAATCGCTCGAGTGGCTCGTGACACGTATTCAATCCATAATGCTATTACACATATCAAAAATCGTAAAATTACTTCGATGTCGACTCCCAAGGTTCGAAATACCGTCCAGTATTGCGTTGCCGGTTCACGATCCTGACACGTGTCACATAAGTCGTGTTAGAAATCGAGAGATGTTACAGTGATGCTGTATTTTCCTGGTTTTTCATACTTAGGATTTTGAATAATGAAAACTTCCGCATAATCGTTAAAACATGTACTTTTAATTAACTCTGAAATTTAATATAATATCTTACCATATGTTTTGAGGAATATAGAGACGAAATGCTGACCAATACGTAATTAAGTCTTATATAGTTTGGATTAAGGCTTGATTATAGGATTAGGCCGAGCGGTGCCATGTTTTAGTAGTTGGTTCCGTCACATGAGATCTGTGGTGCCAGCTCAGCCCCAGCCAAGTGTGATTTTTTGGGTGTTATTTGGTCCGTTTTTCATCCGTTTCTTCATACCAATTCGCACCAAAACTCACTTTTGGTGGATAGACACTAAATCACTTAGTTTTCTATAAATTAAAGGGATCTAGTACGTACTAAACACATTGAGCAACATTGAAAGATTGAGACACATTGAAACACAATTATTTTTTTTTAAGTCAAAGTGTGTTTTTTGAGTTTATAGCATCATTCTCTCAAAAGTTCTTCAAAGAGTGTTCTTGGTTGGAGTTGTGTTACACACATTATCCAACAATCATTAGAGACTTGATTGTATCCTGAAGGCAAGATTCGATTTTCCCATTGTGTATACGCGATATCGACCTAGAGAGAAAAATCTTGTCTAAAAAATAGCGATTACGTGCCTCAAGTCTTTGTTTGATTCTTCCATTCTCATCTTGTAATTTTTCGTTCAATATTTTGTTCCAATAATTTTTAGACAAGATTTTCTACTCCAATAGTGCGGATGGAATTTTGATGATTACATTGAAGGGATCGACAACAGCTATGGGTATTAATGCATGCGGTCAAATCTATGGTACGAGACTTTCATATTTATTTATTTATTTTGGCGATCATGTTGAAGACACAATAAGATTTGTGTTTTATAACCACGAGTGTCTTAATAAATTGACATGAAAGAACTCAATTTTCATAGTGGGAAAAGTCATATACCTGAAAAGATGGATGCTGTTATTTTATTTTGTTTAAGTCGATCGAGAAAGAAGAACTTTATGATGCATGTGATCGATTGGATGTTGTTCCAATAATAGACATCCATGAAATGTTCACTATGAATTTTACAAGAAAATAACTTAGTGCACACATGTACAAGGTACATAAGATTTATCGAAGGTACAGAGTGTGTTATGTAATTTGCACTGGAATATTGATGATGATGATGATGCACGTGTACGAGGTATATAATAATATACCATACCAATGAACATTGAATGCAGTTATGAACGCCCACCGAACCCTAAACCCAAAAACCAATTGTTTCTTCTTCTCACTCGACTTCAACTCCCCAATCGCTCCTTCAACCACACCAACATCACCACTTCATCCTCCTCTCTCCAAAGACACTTGAGAACCCTCATCCAACCACGCCTTCGCATGTGCCCCTAAAACCGTGTTATAAGACATAACATCTTTTTCGAGCATTTCATCTAACACCTTACTAGCCAAACTCAACAACCCATATAGGGGTGGCAAAAAAGGGGTACGTACGGGTACGAGTCCGGACATCCCCTTATTAATGACTAAAAATAGTATCCGGACTACTGCACCCATTTTTGAAACGGACCTTTTTTTTTGTCCGGACCTGTATGTTTTTAAAACATACTAGGCCCGTTTTTTGTCCTTACCCGTTTTTTAATAAAATAAAATAAAACTTTTCACTTAACTATTAACAAAAATACATGATTTTTATGTTGTCATGCATTCCATAACTACAAAAAAGAAATGTTATAAATTCAAAATTCAAGTCTTACAAGTTTCCATATAAAAATAAGATCATCATTAGTGAAATTATAATTCAAACATCATGAAAATTTCAAAACACTCCTATAAATAAATAAATATTATTTAAATTAATTGCTAAACGGGTTTTAAATTGTTTTTTAAAACGGACAAGAAAACATGTCCGGACCCGTATTAATTTTGAAAAAAATTATGTTCGGACCCGTTTAAAGCGGGTCCGGGCAAATGGGAACAAACGAGTCCGGGCACATTTTGCCACCCCTAAACCCACGCTTCCCATACATACCAACGTAAGCATTGCAAACAACTCTTTTTTTTTTGGTCCGGTGCCCCACAGCTAGGGGTGGGCAGCGGTTTTCGAAAAATCACCCAAATCGCACGGTTTGGTCTGGTTTTTAAAGCTCGCGGTTTGGTCGCGGTTTGGAAAATGATCAAACCGCAGAATCGCGGTTTGGTCCCAGTTTTCATTTTGGAAAAACCGCGGTTTAACCAAACCGAAGGCATTTTGGTAAATACAAACCAAAAACTCTAAAAAAAAAAAAAAAAAAAAACACTAATCTTCCTCTTCCTCTCGACGCTCATTCGGTCATTCGCTCATTCGGTCATTCTGCTCATTTCGTCATTCCACTAACATTTTTTTTTTGCTTGCCCTTTTTTTTGTTTGCTTGCTATTTTTTTTTTTGCTTGCTTGCTGTTTTTTTTGTTTACTTGCTGTTTTTTTTTCTTGCTTTTTTTTTTTTTTTTTTTTTTTTATGAAAATATGGTGCATGAAAACCGCGAAACCAAACCGACCAAACCGCGCAAACCGCGGTTCGGTTTGGTGCGGTTTTGGTGATTCGCGGTTTGATTGTGGTTTGAAAAATTACCAAACTGTAGACCCTCGATTTAGTCGCAGTTTGGTGGTTTTCACCACCAAACCGCGGTTTGCCCACCTCTACCCACAGCACTTGCAGGGGCGTCGAAGGGGGTTAAACTCCTGCACAAGCCCGTGCAGCTCGTTGTACGCCTCGTACAGCTTCCCATACATATATATATCAACAAGAAAAATGCTAGAATGACAACAACAAAGTCACACCACAAGTCACATTGGGTCATATGAGCCGTCCATGCAACCTTGACCCGCTTGTTATACATCTGAATTTGTCTATGCCCGCATCTCGAGTGCTAAGCATAAATGACTCTTGTAAATTAATATGCTTTGGTATGACTTTTGTTGTCATTCTAGCACTCATCTATCAACAAAAACCCTCTTTTGCTCTCCAGTCACATCTTGGCCAGCAGCTCCCAAAACCGTCGAACCTTCAACCCAAAAACTCGCAAAAATGCAGCCACAGCGTGTAATCCAACCCACCGAAATCTCATACTCCAGAGCTCAAATCCCTAAGACGTCACAGAGTGAGGAGAAAAAGAACAACATTAGTAAAAAAAGAAAAAGGAGAAGTGGCGGTGGTCGGAAGTTAGACTCTCAATTGAATGAAATATGTTCATTGCAAGAACATATCTGGTCATTGCAAGAACATATCTGGTCAAGTGGAGAAGCTCGACCTTAGGAATCCATCGGGTTACGATACCTACGAAGGCACCGCTCTTGAAGGCAAGGTAAAACCTTCTCTGATGGAATTGAAGTATTTGGAGTACTTTGATTTGAGTGGGAATTGCTTCAGAGGTTCTCAAATGCCCATGTTCTTTGGCTCACTAAAGCAGTTGAGGCATCTTCTAATGATCACTTCTTGTTACATGTTAATAAGCTCTCTTCCTTGACTGAGTTACACTTAACAAATAGTCTTCTTCAGGGCTCTCTCACTCTTTCTTTCGCTAACTTAACACATCTTTCGTTCCTCGACCTCTCCGGCAACCTCTTCGAAGCTTTAGTGCTTAATCCATTTGTCAAACTTGACAGCCTTGTTACTCTTAATCTAAATTTGAACAAGTTCAAAGGTTCAATTCCTGATGCTTTGGCCAATCTAACATCCCTTCAGCAACTCGATCTCAGCGCGAATGGTCTTGGAGGTCCAATCCCAGACATCTTTGTGAAAATGACTTCTCTCCACACCCTTAATTTAGGATCAAACATAAACTTCGTCGGCGGGTTGCCAAAAAGCTTGGGAGGACTTTGCCAGTTGAAGACACTAGATTTATCTGAAAATAGCATCTCAGGTGGGATTTCTGAATTTGTTGATGGTCTCTCAAAGTGTGCAAATACTAGCTTAGAAGTTCTGTATTTGCAAAACAACAATCTCACTGGACCTTTACCAGATTCACTAGGACATCTTAAGAGCTTAACTAATATTAAGCTTGGTGGGAACAAAATGCATGGACACATTCCTATGTCTCTAGGAAGGCTTTCGCGGTTGGAGGAGTTAGAAATCAATGGAAACTCATGGGAGGGAGCTGTATCAGAAGCTCACTTCGCGACCCTCAAAAATCTTAAGCGTCTCTCTATCTTCCCGTCGTCTTCCAAGTCCTTGGTTTTCAATGTAAGCTCCAACTGGATTCCTCCTTTTGCCGGATTAGAACTCATCGATCTGTCTAATTGTCGAGTCGGCCCTCTATTTCCTTCATGGATTCAAACTCAAAGGAGCCTTCACCAGATAACTTTTGACAATGCAGGGATAATAGATACTCTACCAGAGTGGTTCACAAGCACATATGCTAATCTCTCCTTTTTGGTTCTTTCAAATAACCAAATCAGGGGCACTGTCCCGCTGAAATACAACGGTTCGAGTTCTCAAATTAATGTGTTCGACGTTGGACACAACTTGTTTTCAGGAAGCATTCCTTCAAACATCAATGAAACAATGCCAATGTTGACGCATTTAGATGTATCAAGGAACATGGTGAATGGCGCCATCCCATCGTCAATATGCGGCATAACTTCCTTGGGCATTCTTATTTTGTCAAGCAATCAATTATCAGGAAGCCTGCCTCATTGTTGGGAAAAGTTGGAAGCTTTGCAAATACTGGACCTTTCCAATAACTCTTTATCAGGAACAATCCCTGATTCTCTTGGTTCTCTTGGTTCTTTGTTGTTCTTGATGTTGAGCAGAAATAGTTTTTACGGCGAGCTTCCGTCATCCCTCCAAAATTGCAGTAACTTGCGCAGCATTGATCTCGGCGAGAACAATTTCTCCGCAGAACTACCAAAGTGGATTGGAAAAAATCTCGCCAGCCTTGGGATTTTACGCCTGCGTTCAAATTCATTTCGCGGCGGAATTCCTCAAGAGTTTTGCAATCTTTCTTCGCTTCGGATATTAGACCTTGCACACAATGAACTCTCTGGAGCCATCCCACATTGTTTTGGTAATCTCAGCAGCATGATCATGGTTGCGCCGGTGAACCAGTTTTCAGTAAACACTTCTTCAATAAGTGAGCAGATAGTATATGTGGATGATGTTACTCTTAGAGTCATTAAAGGAAGAGAACTAGAATATGACACAAATCTTAGATTCCTAGTGAGCATAGACCTTTCATGTAATCATCTATCAGGAGCTATACCGATGAAGTTAACAAACCTACTGGGGCTAAGTATCTTAAACTTGTCGGCGAATTCCTTAACAGGAAAAATCCCGGAGAAGATAGGATCTTTGCGACGATTGGAATCGCTGGACTTGTCGAGAAACCAACTCTCTGGGGAAATTCCTTCTAGCATCTCTGACTTAACTTCCTTGAATCATTTGAACTTGTCATACAATGAATTGGTTGGGAGAATTCCATCTGGGAATCAACTGCAGACGCTTGAGGATCCGTCTATCTACGAGGGGAATTCGAAACTTTGTGGATTGCCACTCTCATTAAAGTGCCAAGATAATGAGACTCATGATCAGGCTCCAAATCATGTTAATGAGGACATTGAAGAAGATGAAGAAGGATTTGAGTTAAAGTGGTTTTATGTTAGCATGGCAGTGGGATTTGTAGTTGGTTATTTTGGTTTACTTGGCACTTTATGGATTAAGAAGGGATGGAGGAATGCATGCTCTATGTACTTGGAAGGTATAATTGACAGAGTGCAGTTGCTATGGAGAAATTAATTAAGCCTCATATCATATATGAGATTATATATTGTTATTATGTTTTATATAAGATTTAAGGTCAATCTTTGTTATGTGATATGTATATATATACATGAGGAGGCACATATATATGTATGTATGTATTTGGACTTGCGGTTTTCTTTTTTTTTTTTTTTTTTTTTTTTTCTTTTTTTCTAATGTTCATTGTAAAAAAATATAACAAATCAATAATATTCTTGTTCCTTGTCATGGAGGAACACTTGGGTGAAGAAACTTCATAGGCCTACTTCATTTTTTTTATTTTTTTTATTTAAATCGTCCATTTTTTGTTTTTTTCTCCATCACAACATTAAATAGTGTAAAGTTGAAATATTTCATAAGCATGCGTTCATTTTTCATCAATCTAATTTGAGAATTGAGACTTAGTCATTTTTTTTTTGATTTCCACAATCATGGGGGCTAGCATGCTCCCATAACTTCTTCATCTTAAAACAAAAACTCCATTTTGAACAAATGATTGACACTTTCGAAACCCTAACAGGAAAACCGAGAGAAGCCAACACAAAATCTTCAAAAAACCTTGGCAACGAAAAGTGGCGTCGTTGAAAGTCTCGTTTTTCGAAGCAACCAGAACCATACCCGGATGATCATTAGGTATATAACTTGTCGATTTGTCGATTTGCATGTGTGACCGCCATAGTCAAGACTGCAAACAAGATGAAAACCAAAAATCTTCGAGATCAAAGTGAGGAAAACACCTCACACAGCTCCATAAAACTCAAAATCTTGAGTTCGCTTCTCAGATCGTATACACAAACCTCACACAACTCACAAGCTCAAATTAGAGCTCACAATTTGTAAATATGAATCACAGATCAACAAACAAAAAAAAAAAAACCTAGGGTTTGGATCGAGCTTACACTGCTATGATACCATGAACAATCATCAAAGGAAAACAGGTTTTTTTATTAATTACCAAATATTGATTTACATGACACACTTGTTTCACCTTATACACAGGTGTATGTGTCTAAGCTCTCAACACTCACTTGGGTCACACAAGCACGTGACCTCAAGTTATCTAACTCATACACAAACAATTACAACGAATAGTAAAAAAAGAAAAACAATAACAAAACAATACGCACAACACAGTAACAAAGTAAAGAACAATACTTACTACACAGTATATCAAACCTCGAAAAGATATTATCATCTTGGATCCGATGCCGCTAGGTAGAAGGTTCAAGCATGTTGTGCATTGTGGTTTCTTCCCAATCTGAAACTTCTTGCCTTCACTACCACACACGACGGGGGATTATTGTCATGTCGTCTATAAATCGAAAGAAAGCGTACCTCCACGACTTGTTTAATAACAAAGAGCCGCAGACGCTCCAAAATCCTACAACAAAACCAATTGACATGCTTATGAAAAATGGCAGCCAGTCTTCTTTGTCTTCTTCATGATTTAGGCCGTGGATGTCAGGATGAGTTGCGCAATCTTTCGATGGAGCACCGCGAGTCCCGGATTTCCAGCGTAAATGGATGGATCTGGTAGCGTTTGGAGTTGGTTGCCGGATGGGATTCTTCCAGATAAATTGTTGTTTGACAGGTTCAAGTGATTCAAGGAATTCAAAGCGGAAATGCTTGGAGGAATTGAGCCTGATAATTGGTTTCTTGATAGATCAAGCACTTCTAATCTTTGCATAGAGCCGATCTTCTCTGGAATCCTTCCGGTCAACTGATTCATAGACAAATTCAAGATACTTAATCCCAAGAGCCCTGTTATCTCTGTAGGTATCTCTCCGGAAAAAGCATTATGTGAAAGGTCTATGCACTGCAGAAATGCAAGAGTCCTATTATATTCCAGTTCAATTCCTTTAGTAATCCACACATTCACTTGGTCTCCAAATTTGACTATTACTTCTCAAATCAATTCCTTCAAGAAGATATGAAGAATGGGTCGGTTGGATCGACAAAGTGGCCATTCCACTAAAATTGCCAAAGCAATGAGGATGGTTCCTGACAACCCATTGTGTGCAAGGTCTAAGATTCGAAGGGAATGAAGAAGACAGTGGTGTTCATGGATGAAACCACTGAATGAATTGGACCGCAAACGAAGAATCTCTAGGTGTGGAAGCCTTTTCCCCATCCACATTGGCAGATTGCCAGAGAAGCTATTCTCACCAAGATCAATTACACGCAAGAAGGGAGCCAATGTTTTCAGGTTGGGGGGAAGATTACCTGTAAAACCATTTTTGCTCAAACTCAAGATTGAAAGCCAAGGTGCAGACCAAATGGAAATGGGAACCTTGCCAGACAGGTGGTTGTTTGATAGATCTATTACTTCCAAAGACTCTAGATCCTTCCAACATTCTTGCGGTAGTTCTCCGGATAAATTGTTGCTTGAGAGACTAACGACTATCAACTGTTTAAGATTGCATATGGATGAAGGGATGCTACCTTCTATCAAGTTATTCGAAAGGATTAGAAATTGCAAATTTGGCATTGTTTCATTTATGTTCAATGGAATAGTTCCACTAAACAAATTGCCTCTAAGATTTAATAAGATCGTGTACTTTAATTCAAGTGGAAGCTTGCCGCTAATTTGGTTATTGGAAAGGTCCAAGATTAGAAGACTTGGATATATTTTTGGAAACCAATTAGGAATCTTATCTGAGATTCCAACATTTTCAAGCTTGATGATGACGAGTCGATTTAGATTCCGAAGCCATGAAGGAAAAAGAGGACCTAATTGACAATTAGTCAGATCAAGGTATAAAAGTTCAGTGAAAGGACAAACCCAGTTGGAACTCAAATTGAAAAACAAGGGTTTGGGAGGTTTTTCATCAAAGCCGATAAACAAATCTATTAGATTTGCAAGGTTGGCAAAGTGATCTTCAGTTAATTCACCGTCCCAAGCATTGAGAGAGAGATCCAGGCACTCCAACTCTGAGAGCTGCCCCAAAGACTTGGGAATGGTCCCATTCATGCTAGTTTGGTAAAGATAAAGTCTTCTCAAGCTTTTTAGATTCCCTATCGAGTAAGGAATATTACCTGTAAGTTTGGTGTGTCCTAGATCAAGAATCTCTAATAAGCTATTTGGTCGACACAAAGATAAGCCATTCACAAACTCTGTTATCTCGCCACTTATATTGTTTCTTGATAGAGACAACTCCTTCAACTTGCAAAACGCACCAAAACTCAATGGAATTGGTCCTTCAAGGTGATTATCATGGAGGCCAAGACACTCGAGAGAAGTGAAGTTTGCCAAAACATCAGGAATGGGACCTGTGAGTTCATTCAACCCCAAACGAAGAGTTTTGAGAGAAGTCTTATGCTCGATAGCTTTAGGAATGGGACCCTGAATCTGAGTCCCACTGAGATCAAGACTTTGAAGAGCAGTGAAATTGAGAATAGTTTTAAAAAAGAAACCTCCAAAATCGTTGCCGCTGAGATCAAGGACTGAGAGTGTGGTGGTGAAATTAGTCATGAGAGGAAAAGAAGAAAGTTGACAATCGGACAAATGTAACTCTGACAAAGAGTGCAGCCTGTTTATGTATTGCAATGATTCACCCGTTTTACTAAGATCCGACCCACTCAAGCCTAGGTATTCCAAAGTGAAGTGAGATGGGACAAAAATTGAAGTTCCTGGATAGAGAAACGATTATATGAAAGATCGAGGTGATGCAAGTGTGAGAGGTTTCCCAATTGTTGGGGAATTCTTCCTTCAAAGTAATTCTCAGAAAGATCAAGATACCTCAACTCCTTGACTGAGCCTATGAACCGATCCGAATGTTTTGTGGAATGCGTTGCCACTCCAAGTCCAAGTACTTCAAATGTTTCAACTGAGCCAAAGCAGGACTTATCCCGCCACTTAGTATTGTGGCTTGTGCCATGTCCTTTATATTATTAAGATCGAGCTCCTCCACATAACCGGTGACGTTGTTGCAACCTACGCCGTGCCATTTGCAACAGTCTTCATTTTCTAGTCGCCATGAAGAGATCCTGTTTGAAGGGTCTTCCACGCCTTTCTTAAAGTCTAGTAACGCCAACCTTTCAATGGAGTGACAATTACCAACTTTGTGATCATCACTGCATGAGCAAAGCTTGGCTGTTTGGAGGTAGGGACCGAGAAACAGGACTAGAAAGGAAAGGAGGATGGCAGATTGGATGGAAGGAATGGCCATGTTTACTTAACTAATTGCTCCCGTGAATAGTACACATATATATAAATATAAGGAAAGCCCAGTGAATAGGACAGCAACTCGTTTGAAGTAATTGCGTGTGTGTTGGGTAGACGTGACTTATTTAATTGCTCAGACTTGACTTAGTTTTTTTTTTTTTTTTTTTTTGGTAATCTTGACTTAATTAATTGCTCCCGCATGTATTGCATATGTAGCTAATACATATATCGAAAAAATGTTAATAAATTATTTTCCTTAATTAATACGAAGGCCTCTAATCTTGGATACTTTCTCAAGTTAAAAAGGGCATCCATTTGAAAAGAAATTTCAAAAATTGGTATATTTTTGTACATATTAAGGAATTACATGTTTTCAGCATTGGCTAAGGACTGGTCCAAAATATTTAGGCCTTGTTTGGTTAGAAGTGAAGTTACATGAAGTTGGAAACTAATTGTGTTTAGTTGCCCAACTTTGCTGTAAGTTATCTCCCAACTTACACCTTAAAGTGTGAGAAATTTCTCCATCACCTCTCGTAGGGAGTTATCTCCCGAGAGTTGTAGACACAATTACCCATCATTAATGATTTATTTATTACCATCTCTCTCTTGTTTGGATGTTGTTTATGTCAATTTATATTTTTTATTGTTTAAAATTTTCAAACTTCGTAACAAGTTTAAAGTTGAACCAAATACGAAAATATTAATTCCAAGTAGATAACTCTCAACTAACACTGTATGTTAGCAAAAACGAATCAAACGAGGCCTTAAAGACCAGAGCAAAATGTTTGTTAGGAGCCCTTCTTACGGTAGGTTTGATAGATTGCAATTATTTCTTTTTGGAGCTCAGTTGATGACTTGGAGAAAAAAAAAATCATGATGACTTTTCACTATGAGATACCATCAAATCAAAGTCACATTTAAGACATCAAATTGACTAAGACTTCTCAATTTGCAACAAATACCAACTAATGGTGGAGCCATGTATGTAAATGACCCCTAATACTATATAGTATATGTTTTTATTTTTATTTTACTTAATGTATATATAAATTTGTTAGTGTTAATGTATCAATAAACAAATTGACTAGAACGTATTTGTTTTTCATATTTTTCTTTATCAATTTAGTTATTTAGTTGGAGACAAAATAAAAAACTACACAACAAAAGTAATAATTTTTTTAAAAAAGTGTAGAAATCAATTTTTGTATTCGTTTTGTATATATGTGATGTACAACAACCTCTGTATATTAAATGATTTTACTCTGATAATTTTACACTATTTTTCAGTTAGGTTGCAGGGTCTTCGAAACCGTTGAAGATTAGTTATTCTTATCAATGACGATTTCTCCATCGAAATTGTCTCTACCCTTTTACTTATTGTCACAATTGATCCAAAATATGTGCTTCTTTTAAGGTCTTTGTGCTTCCATATATTGTAGGGAAAATATATCATACACATGAATCTATATTTTAGTCATGGCCTAGCTCAAGGGAAGATAAAATCTTGGTTCCGCCCCTATCAACTACAAGAATCACAGCGTAGTCTTTTGTAACTTTTTCCTCTTGGATTCACACAGTGATCACACTGTGTTTTACATGTGTTTTACAGATCACCCATACATGTATAGTGTGTACATACAACTTTATGCAACATATATAGAAAATGTAGGAAAGATTTGTGGGAGAGAGTTATACAGAAGTGAAGGGCAAGAATCAAGGATTACCTCTGTGCGTTGCGCTTCATTTCTATAGGAATACGACATGAGACTCAAAGTTTTCTGAGTGGGAAGACAAACTATTGATTTGGATGCCTAAAAATTTCTTCTTCGTGTTTCAACAAGTAAAAAGAAAATCATCAAAAGCTTGTTAACTAATTTGTTTGACAATTATTATTTTCTTTTTATTTCAACGAGAGTCTGACCCACGACATCCTCAACCTTGCTTTTTTGGGTAGCTAATTTGTTTCAAGATTGAAATTCAACTACTTTTTCATCAGAAAGAAACCAACTTTTCTTACCCCTTACGACAGACGAAATGGTGCTACTTGCTCTTACATCTACAATTATGCACCTGGTCTACTTTTTTTTATGAACGTCGCATCTAAAATACATATTATATATATATATATATATTAAAATTTGTTTTAATACTTTAAAAAATTAGTATTTAAGTTGGGTCAAGTTTCACTTATCGCTTTAACTTGTCTCATGTTGGGCAAGCAAGGATATTCATGTCCATGACAAGTCTACTTACTAATCAAATAAGCAGTTTTCATTTAATTTCTCATAAGAAAGATTCTTTTATAACTTAGAATGGACATGCATCACTTGTATTAGCGTCCATTATTTTGAGTTCGCCACCCACTTGAGTTAAAAAAAAAAAACCTTAATTATAAAATTTTCAAAACAAAGCTTAAATCTAACAATATATGTTTCCTGGTTCGATTGATCTGTTCGATCTACACACAAGATGTGTATACACCCAACTAGGTGCATAATCCAACGGTCCACCACAAAAACACTCAATTCATCCGTTACTGCGTAAATCATTCATTTGTTTAAGCCGTGCTGTTGTGAGCTCTCACGCGTAACTCTCACGCTTCGCTAAACATTCTTCTCAAACATTTTCTCTTCATCGATCCTGGCGAGCACAGATCACGAGGACCAATTGACTAATAAACAAGCCTCCAATTCTTTTTCAATAGCCCCTTGTTGGCACAAAAAGGAAGGCATTAATATGTCAACATGCGCGTGTAGAAGTTGCGCAAATTCTTTTTTTTTGTCTATAAATGTTGAGATGCACTCTATGCCTAAAGTAGGTGTAATCCAAAGTAAGTTACTTTTGCATTGACAAAAGACAATTATTTACTAAATAAGTTTACATAAACAATCTTTTTTTTTTTTCTATAAATTGAATGAGTAGTTCTTAAATATAAAAAAATAGCCTTTCAATTATGTTCATCCGCATTAAATTGAGCAAAATAGAAGAGTTTGGTCGGTACAGTTGATTCTAACAAACTTAGGATGGAATCACTACAAAACATTGTGTGTTTAGTGACATTAATTTAATCATTTAACAACACTAATTAGTGTTGCATACATAGCAAATATATGGACCAAAAAAAAGTTTAAAAAATATTTTCTGAATTAATACGAAGACCTCCAATCTTGGATACTTTCTCAAGTTAAAAAGGGCATCCATTTGAAAAGAAATTTTAAAAAATGTTATATTTTTGTGCACATCAAGGAATCACGTATTTTCAGCATTCGCAAAGGGCGAATCAAAAGTATTTTAGGACTAGAGCGAAATGCTTCTTGGGAGCCCCACTTACAGTACGCTATATAGGTTGCAATTATTATTTTTTTGGAACTCAGGTGATGACTTTAGAAAAAAAAAAAAAGTCACGACGACTTTTCACTATGGGATACCATCAATTCAAAGTTACCTCTATGACATCAAAATGGCACAAACTTCTCAATTTGCAACAAATACCAACTAATGGCAGAGCCATGTACATACATGGCCCCCAATACTATATAGTATATGTTTTTATTTTTATTTTACTTAATGTATATATGTCACACCCGATCTCGATATACTTAAAAGATTTGGATGAACTGTCCACGGGGCCAGTGTCGAGTATAACTGAATATTGAGAAATACAACATAAAACTCACTTTTTTTAATAATGAGTTTACAATATTCCTTAACATTACAAAACACACTATTACCCTCCTCATTACTACTAGATATTTTACATGACAGACTATACATTATTTATTTGACATGGTCAACTCATGACTTATTTCAAATTCATTTTCATTCGCGGGCTTGAGTGGTATCTAAAATTGTTAGATTTAATGAGCTAGCAACTCAATAATTTCTTAATTACAACCACGTTAATGCAAAATATATAGCAAAATAATAACAACATATATTACCGAACACCGATAAATATCGTTTAGTAATCACATCGGTAGACCTCTCAAATTTTCTTTAAGGCTGAAAACTGCACCGTGATCACAAATATGATTTAAAGTGTTCGTCGACACGAGACCAAATTTGGTGGACCATAATAACTAGACCTGATTATCGGGCGAGCTTGGGTGGGATCGGGCGATGTTATACATGAATCCACGTTGGAAAGACTTCATACCAAAGTCGTACAATTAGGACCTCGATATGGTTCTATTCCGTTCATGCCTAGGCGATCTTTTTTTTGAAAGTCATGTCCAAGCCCGTTTCTGAGTATTGCGAGCTCAAGCTCGTCACGGGTCGGGCTTGGGTTGAGCTTGAATTGGCCCTTTAAAAATATTAACAAAAAAAAGTTTTGAAAATTGATTATAGTGAAGCAAAACATAGTATAATAAAATATATCAAATGCAATTAGATGTCAAGAACAAATGATTAGCACAATGATTTAGATTTTAGTGTATCATTCAAACCTTACTTTCTCATTTTTTAGAGATATATATACACATTTTGGACACAAGTATATACGAGCGGGCCAGCCAGGTTTGGGTTGATAAGTGCAAACCTAAGCTCGGCCCACAAAATATCGGGCCTTCACAGGCTTTTAGCCATGCCAGGCCCTATTGAGATTTTTAAAGTGTTCCTTTTATAATTTAATAAGAGTGCCAATGTTATGACATACATAAAAAATTAACATGTAACGAAAAAATTACCTGATTCTATAGCTAACAAAAGTTTTCGCAGTGTTCCTTTTATAATTTAATAAAGGATGAAAGAAAGATAGTCATGATGCATTAGTGAATCGATTTTCTTATTTGTAGTGAGAATAGTTTTAATGTCTCTATCCATCATACTGATTCGTAATAATGAAATTGTTAAATGTTGTTATTGGTCATAATGATTTAGATAAAGATAAAGATTTTAGTTATAATATTAACATGTTATTGTAAGGAAACTTCTCCGTAGTTTCCTAAGAATAAAACATCGTTTTCAATAATAAATTTTTAGATAAGTATTGAAGAAATTTCTCTTCTTTACTTAACGATGAGTGAAAATGTTTACGGGTCGTTATCAACTTTAATATCTAAGAGGCTTCTTGTTCTCTATTTGTTATTTAATCTTTTAAGAAGATTTTGTGTTTTTCAAGGCGTGAAATATTTAGGGAGTCACATATATTTAAATTTGTTAGTGTTACAAATGGACTAGAACGTAATTGTTTTTCATGTTTTTTTTTATCAATTTAGTTGTTTAGTTAGAGACAAAATAGAAAACTACACAACATAAGTAATAATTTTTTAAAAAAAGTGTAGAATTTTTGTATTTGTTTTGTATATATGTGATAGATTAGGGAACGACGATTGCGGTAGTTTGGTCCCTTGAAAAATTTGACTCTATAGAAACAGTAAAAATTTGACGAGGTTGGGGTATAACAAAGTTAACTTGAGACACATTAATTAGAAGAGATTTGAATGGTTTAGAAAGCTCATCATCAATTGCAGTTAATCGAGCATGATGAAAGAGTTTGATCCTATAGCCGACTCCAATGGACTGAGGCTATGTTGTTGTTGTTGTTGTTGTTGTTGTTGTTGTTGTTGTTCCAAAATATTCGGGGACCCAGAGCAAGATTTTATTTTGGGGCCCCTCAATTATAAATGTTGAAAAAAAAAAACAATTTTTTTATCAACTACTTAAAACGATCTATGCAAAACACACAAAAATCTTACTCAAGGGATGCATAATAGGTTTTACAAAGATCATCAAATCTCTCAAAATATTTTCAAAATAATACAAATTAAATAAAACTTTAATTTTTTAAAAAAGTAAAATGTAGCCACATTTAAAAAAGACAAGTAGAAAGTTGAAAAAGCTACTCGTTAAAGTAGAAAAAATAGAAATTAATTTGAAAAGTATACAAATAATTTACCAAGTAATATTTTATTACTTATAATTAATAATTCTTCTTAGAAAATCAAAAGAAGTTTTTAATTTTAGAATAAACTAAAAAAATGTGTGTACTCACCCCCCTTCAGGGTCGGCCCTAACAACAACCTCTGTATACTAAGTGATTTTACTATGATAATTTTACACTATTTTTCAGTTAGGTTGTGGGGTATTTGGAGAACGTTGAAGACAAGTCATTCTTATCAATGATGATTTCTCTATCGAATTTTTCTCTACCCTTTTGCATAGTGTCACAGTTGGTCCAAAACATGTGTGCTTCTTTCAAGGTCTTTGTGCTTCCATATATTGTAGGGAAAATATATCATACACACGAATCAATCATCATCAACCCATATTTTAGTTACAACCTAACCCAGAAGAAGAGAAAACGTTGGCTTCGCCCCTGCTACCAACTGTTGAATTTTGTAGTTCAAATCTTGTATTGTTCCAACACCAACTACAAGGATCACGATGTAGTCTTTTGTAACTTTTCCTCTTTGATTCACACTGTGATCACACCGTGTTTTAGAGTGTACATACAACTTTACGCAATGAAAGTTATGTTCATATATAGAAAATGTAGGCCTAGCACTTCAAGGATTTTCAGGAGAGAGTTTTATAGAAGTGAATAGAGAGGAGGAGAAAGACAATCAAGGATTACTTATGTGTGTTGTGCTTCATTTATGTAGAACATGAGACTCAAAGTTTTCTCAGTTTGAAGAGAAATGATTGATTTAGATGCCTAAGAATATTTTCTCCGTGTTTCACCAAGTAAAAAGATCATCAAATGTTAATTAACTAATTTGTTTCACAATTATTATTGTTTTCGATTTCAACAGGAGTCTAACCCACAACATCTTCAAACCTTGCTTTTTTAGCAAGTGATGGATTGTTTGTCATCTCACCAGAGATGCTTTGGCAGCTAATTTGCTTCAAGATTGAAATGCAACTTTTTTTCTTATAAGAAAAAAAACCATCTTTTGTTGCCCTACGGAAGACAAAATATTGGTGCTACTTGCTCTTAAATCTGCAATTATACACCTGACTTACTTTTTTATGAGCATCTACAAAATATATATTTTATATAAAAAAATAAAAATTTGTTTTAATACTTTAAAAAATTGGTATTTAGGTTTGGTCGAGTTTCACTTTTCGCTTTAACCTAACTAATGTTGGGCAAGGAAGGGTACTCATGTCCATGACAAGTCTACTTACTAATCAAATAAGCAATTTTTTTTTAATTCTTTTAATAAAAATGTTTTTATAACTCATAATGGACATGCATATTTTAGCATCAATTAATTTTTGCATCGATATGTATTGACAAGTGCGTGTTTGTGTTGAGTTACCATTGCAAAATTAAAATTTTAATTTCTATTATTATAACCTTAATCATCGAAGCATTTATGGTGAGATGGTACATCAGTAGGGACAAAACCAACCATAGGCATTGAAAGGGGCAACTTTAGCAAAAATTTTGAAACTAAAAATACACATTGTGAAAGGAAAAAATAAAGAAAGAATTAACAAATTTAGCTTAAAAGTATTTTTTTTAATAACGCATTTAGTTTAAAAGTAGCTAATCAATGATGAACATGTCATACAAGCATATCCAATTTCCTTTGCTATTATATGGTGTATTTGATTATTTAAAGATTAAATAGAGGTGCTTTTAATTGATTTATTTTTATCAATTAATAACATTTTATCCAAATAATTAATATTAGTTCATTATAAAAATACAACACTTAATCAAACACAATGAAATAGTTTGATCTATATAGCCGACTCAAATTAATTTGGAACTAAGGCTATGTTGTCGTATAAAAATACACACTCGCTTTTATATAAAAAATAGATGGATGGGTGTAGTTTCCAAAACTAAAATGCATTTGATTAGGGTGTACATAATTTTTTCTAAGGGGTTGGTACCAATCTACCATACAAACCACCCCCCAATATTATATGGGTTATACATAGGTTACAAAAATTTTGAAGAGAGTTTTGGCCCCCACTCACCCATAGCATGTCTTCGTCTTTGTAATAATAATAGATGCATTACTTACCAAAAAGTTTGGTTTAGGGAGAGTGTGAGTTAGGCACCCACTTGAGAGCCTGTTTGTAGAGTCTACGACGACTTTCTTTAAGTCTAGTAATGCCAACCTTTCAATGGAGTGACATTTTACCAACTTTGTGATCATCATCGCATGAGCAAAGCTTGGCTGTTTGGAGGTAGGGACCGAGAAACAGTACTAGAAAAGGAAAGGAGGATGGCAGATTGAATGGAAGCAATGGCCATGTTTACCTTGCAAAATATCTTTAGTTGTTGCAGTTCATACATTATGAATTTATGTGCACATGTATAAGGAAAGCCTAGTGAGTTGTACAGTAACTCGTTTAAGTATTTGCGTGTGGTTGGGTACACTTGACTTAATTAATTGCTCAGACTTGACTTAATGTTTCTTTTTTTTTTTGTAATCTTGACTTAATTAATTACTCATGCATGTATTGCATATGTAGCAAATATATGTACCAAAAAAAATGTTAATAAATTATTTTCTTTAATTAATGCGAAGACCTCTAGTCTCGGACTTTCTCAAATTAAAAAGGGCATCTTCTAAAACAATTTTGATATTTAATAGAAAAAGGGGGTGTTATTAAATAACACCTATCCATTACATGCATTAAAAATTAAAACATAACACATTTTCGAAAAAACCTCTATTAAAGGCAAAAAATGTTCTAGTGATTTGAAAAGAATTTTCGAAAATTGTTATATTTTTGTACACATCAAGAAATTACGTGTTTTCAAAGCATTGGCTAAGGATTGGTCCAAAATATTTAAAGACTAGAGCAAATTGCTTCTTGGGAGCCCCTCTTACGATAGTTTGAATAGGTTGCAATTATTTCTTTTTGGATCTTAGTGATGACTTAAAAAAAAAAGGTAGTACTATTTAACTCATTAGTCCGGACTCAAAAAAACTTTTTTATTACAAAGTCATCCTCAAGTAATGAATGAAGCACACATAATTACTTGTAAAATTTCATTGTTACCCTTTAAATATTTGTAAACATTTGAAAAACATCCCTATGAGTCCGAACTCGTGAATCTAAAAAAAAAAAGTCATGATAACTTTTCACTATGGGATACCATCAAATCAAAGTCACCTTTAAGACATCAAAATGGCAAAGACTTCTCAATTTGCAACAAATACCAACTAATGGCGGAGCCATGTATGTACATGAACCCCAATACTATATAGTATATGTTTTTATTTTTATTTTACTTAATGTATGTATAACTTTGTTAGTGTTAGTGTATCAATAAACAAATTGACTAGAATGTATTTGTTTTTCATATTTTTTTAATCAATTTAATTGTTTAGTTGGAGACAAAATATAAAAAATACATAACGAAAGTAATATTTTTTTAAAAAAGTGTAGAAATCAATTTTTGTATTCGTTTTGTATATATGTGATGTACAGTAAGTGATTTTACTATATAATGACTTCACTTATGCCCTGAGGTATCTTATAATTATTCCCTAAAATAAGACAAGGCATATACTAAACAATTGTATATGTAATGGCAGTGCAATATTGGAAAATGATGAATCATTGAATTTGTTGCGTTTTTCTGAATATTCGATTATAGTCATAGCATATATGGATGAGGATTCTATTCTCGAATATCTAGAAGAATCTTCACCCATTTTCTTCTAATGACATCTATATACATTAAGATTAAATTTCATTTTGGTGGCATCGATATAATTGAAATTAATATGATTCATAAGTTTTTTGAGGATGATAGATAATTAATTATCTTGTACAAACTAATGATGTGCCTTATATATATTAAGGATAGGGCATATATCTATGGATATGTTTGATATATAGTTTGTGCAATAAATGCTTATGAAATCATATTATGGGAATCTAGAAGATTTGTGTCGAGATTCTTCTAATGAGAATAGTCACGAATCTAGAAGATTTGGTTTCAAAATCTTCTAATGAAAAAGGAATCTTCCTACTAAGAATGATAAAGTGAAGAGACGAAGAAGGCAAAAAGATAGATAAATCTTTGTGTCTAAATTAATTTATTTGGTTGAAGGAAGCATACAGGAAATGAAGGAACAAATGAGATTTGTCCTTAATTTGAAATGTAATCGTGTTTCGTTTCAACATAATTTTTTATCAAGGGATGCTTTGGTTTTTTTCGGAAAGAAGCGACCAAGATGATGAAATGATCAATTCAATTCTATTGAATTAAACTTGAGTTTTATTGATCTTTTACCAAGATCAAAGGCAATTTGGAGCATATGAGTATTCAAAGGGAATTAAATGCCAATAGAACTATAAATGATAAGTTCAAGGCTTGTTTCGTGGCTAAGGGCTACAAACAAAAATATGGCATTGATTACTTTGATACTTGTGTATGTTTTGCAAGGGTTACATCCATTCGGGTGTTAATACGCTAGAAAGAACAACTGTTTCTTGAGGGCTCAAAGAAACATAGATTCATTGTTGAATCAGATTTTAATGCCCTAGCAAATGTAAGGAATCGGAATGACTTAAAAAATTATTAATAGGAAATACCATTATGGAACAAGTCAAGTCAGGATATAGTGATCAATTGTGATAACAAGGGAATGTTTATAATGTCGAGAACAAGACTTATAATAGAAGTCTAGACATATAAGTCTAAGACATAATCTTTTGAAACAGTTACTCAAAAATGGGGTTGTTACAGTTGATTATGTGGACTCTAACAAGAATTTAGCGGATCCATTAACAAAGGGTCTTGTTAGAGATATGATATCTCAGACATCAAAATGAATGAAACTTAGGTTTGCTTAATACGATCGTCACTTGATGGAAACCCAACTTAATTCTTGAAAATACAGAATAAGTTCAATGTTGAATTAACAAGTCAAGTGAAGATTACGGAACACTAGAAAAATTATATTATAAAAAGTAAGTTCCTGGTTCTAGTGTTGGTTCTGCATGACAGAGGTTGACAATTGGGTCTTAATAAGTCGAATAGAGCGACTCGTAGATTCACTTAAGTAGACTTACCTATATGGGTGTAGAAGTGTGGCCGCTTCTTATAAGCCTAACCGACTCTAGAGCACTTAAAAAAGACAAGATTTGCGCAAGGCCATAATGTGCAATCAATATAACACTCTTACTTGCATGAAATTGATACGTGTGATATTTCCGGTTTTGTCACAAGGGTTCTTGGTTCAAGATACGTTCACCGTATTACCTGATGAAACTTTGAAGTGTTTGCACTAAGTGAGAAGTTCAATGCCAAAAGACACTTCGCAATTATGTATCGATTTCAGAATGATGCTATATGTTTTTTAGTCATTTTTATTTATTAAGTGTAATTTTCAATTTATATGTCCATATAATTTGAAAATGGAGGGGAGATTTTTAGATTTAAAAAAAGTTATTGTTTACGCGCGCTGAGTGGCTCCACAAATTTTGACCCGCTCGGCGCACAAATGAGAATGAAAAGATGCGATTTTTTGGGTGTTATTTAGTCCTTTTTTTGTCCGTTTCTTCGCACCAATTCGTACCAAAACTCACCTCTTGGCGGATACGCCGGATAGACACTAAATGCCTTAATTTTTCTTTTATAAATTAAAGGGATCTAGTACGTACTAAACACATCGAGTAACATTGAAAGATTGAGACACATTTAAACACAAATTTTTTTTTTGAATCAAAGTGTGTTTTTTGATTTCATAGCATCATTCTCTCAAAAGTTCTTCAAAAGTGTTCTTGGTTGGAGTTGTGTTACACACATCATCCAACAACCATTAGAGACTTGATTGTATCATGAATGCAAGTTTCGGTTTTTTCATTGTATATACGCGGTTTCGACCGATAAAGAGAAATTTTGTCTAAAAGAGAGCGATAACGCGCCTCAAATCTTTTTTTAGTTCTTCCATTCTCATTTTGTAATTCTTCGTCCAACGATTTTGTTCCGACACATTAACCATTACCGCTTCTCGCTAACATTATTGTACGGTACTATTAATCATTGTGGTGGCAATTTGTTCTTGTTTTCCTTAAAAAAAAAAAAAAAAAAAAAAAAAAGAACATGGTATATGCTAAGATTATATTTGGATTTCTATCCGACAGTCGACTTCCAGTCAGAACTTTTTAATGGTATGCTAAGATTATATATATATTTTTTTTTTTGATGAAAGGTATGCTAAGATTATATTAACAAAGTCTTTGTTGTATATGTTTACGATGAAATTAATGGAGTAACCATTTGGTTGACAAGGAATGACTAATATTTGCCAAATTTCCTTGGCAAGATTTTTTTTTCGGTTAAAGCTTAGAGTAGCAAACAAGCCACCAACTCTTTTTTAATAGCCCTTTGTTTGCACAAAAAGGAAGGCATTAATGTCAGCGTGTAGAAGTTGTGCAAATTCCTATTTTTGTCAATAAATGTCGAGATGCACTTAGTGCGTATCTAAAGTGAGTTGCTTTTGCATTGACAAAAAACAATTATTTACTAACTAAATTTACATCAACAATCTTTTTTTTTCTTCTTAGCTCTTAAACTCAAAAAAAGTCTTTCAATTATATTCAGCAGCACTAAATCGAGTAAAATAGAAGAGTTTGTTTCTGCAGTTGATCATAACTAACTTAGGATTGAGGCTTTCTTGTTGTTGTAGAGGCGATTGCTAGAAATGTGCATATAATAAGTGGCATCTAGATGTATCTAATAATGCAAGACAATGAAGAATTGGAAAGTACAGCAACCCACTAATTGGCTGCAACAACATTCATACAACTTTCTCTCTTTCTGCTCTTGCATTCCAGCTGAAAGAAGGCCACTACTCAGCTTCAAAAATAGCCTCAAAGACCCTTCTTGGCAAGCTGAGGATTTTTCAATGAAAAGGAGGTGATACTCTATTAAATTAAGAAATTTATGTACAATCATAAAATAAAATACAACCTATAAGACACAACATCTTTTTCGAGCATTTTATCTAACACCTTACAAGCTAAACTCAACAACCCACGCTTCCCATACATACCAACCAAAGCATTGCAAACTGCTCTTTTTTTTTGGGTCTGGTGCCCCACAGCACTTGCAGCCTTGCAGGGGCGTCGAAAGAGGGTTAAACTCCTGCACTAGCCCGTGCAACTCGTCGTACGCGTTGTACAGCTTTCCGTACATATATATCAACAAGAAAGATGCTAGAATGACAACAGCAAAGTCACGCTACTAGTCACGTTGGGTCATATGAGCCATCTATGTGACCTCGACCCACGTGTTATGCATCAGGATTTATGTGTGTCCGCATTTCGAAGTGCACATTGATGACTTTTGTAAGCCAATATATTTTATGATGTGACTTTTTGTTGTCATTCTAGCACTTCTCTATCAACAAAAACCCTCTTTTGCTCTCCAGTCACATCTTGGCCAGCAGCTCCCGAAACCGTCAAACCTTCAATCCAAAAACTCGCAAAAATGCAGCCACAGCATGTAATCCAACCCACCGAAATCTCGTACTCCAAAGCTCGGATCCCTAACAACAACGCGCAACAGAGACGTACTTGGTTGTTACATATGGATGGAAATATGTTCATTGCAAGAACATATCTGGTCAAGTGGAGAAGCTCGACCTTAGGAATCCATCGGGTTACGATAACTACGAAGGCGCCGCTCTTGAAGGCAAGGTAAAACCTTCTCTGATGGAATTGAAGTATTTGGAGTACTTTGATTTGAGTGGGAATTGCTTTAGAGGTTCTCAAATGCCCATGTTCTTTGGCTCACTAAACCAGTTGAGGCATCTTCTAATGATCACTGGTTGTTACATGTTAATAAGCTCTCTTCCTTGAATGAGTTACACTTAACAAATAGTCTTCCTTGACAGCCTTGTTACTCTTAATCTAAATTTGAACAAGTTCAAAGGTTCAATTCCTGATGCGCGCTTTGGCCAATCTAACATCCCTTCAGCAACTCGATCTCAGCGCGAATGGTCTTGGAGGTCCAATCCCAGACATCTTTGTGAAGATGACTTCTCTCCACTCCCTTAATTTAGGATCAAACATAAACCTCGTCGGCAGGTTGCCAAAAAGCTTGGGAGGACTTTGCCTGCCTCATTGTTGGGAAAAGTTGGAAGCTTTGCAAATACTGGACCTTTCCAATAACTCTTTATCAGGAACAATCCCTGATTCTCTTAATTGGTTCTCTTGGTTCTTTGTTGTTCTTGTTGTTGAGCAGAAATAGTTTTTACGGCCAGCTTCCGTCATCCCTCCAAAATTGCAGTAACTTGCGCAGCATTGATCTCGGCGAGAACAATTTCTCCGCAGAACTACCAAAGTGGATTGGAAAAAATCTCGCCAGCCTTGGGATTTTACGCCTGCGTTCAAATTCATTTCGCGGCAGAATTCCTCAAGAGTTCTTCAATCTTTCTTCGCTTCGGATGTTGGATCTTGCGCACAATGAACTCTCTGGAGCCATCCCACATTGTTTTGGTAATCTCAGCAGCATGATCATGGTTGCTCCGGTGAACCAATTTTCGGTAAACACTTCTTCAATAAGTGAGCAGATAGTACATGTGGATGATGTTACTCTTAGAGTCATTAAAGGAAAAGAACTAGAATATGACACAAATCTTAGATTCCAGTGAGCATACACTAGAAAAAATTATCGTATCTTCAAAGCTTATATAGGGGTTTCAAACCTCTATCAAATCTCGCTATTTCATAGGGGTTTGAAATCTCTATAATATCTTCAGAGGCTTACATAGAGGTTTCAAACCCCTATCAATTATAGTAATTTCATAGGGGTTTGAAACCTTTATATTATCGTCAAATGCTTACACAGGGGTTTCAAACCACTATCAAATATAATTTTAAAAAAATAATAGCTGAAAATGCACAAAATTAATTTCCATTTTCATTTTCAGTTGAAAATATAACAAATTTACATTCCACTCGCAATATTATTATTTCATCAAGAAATTCGCAGTGTTCTACAACCAATCAACAAAACAACAAATCGATAGCCACGCATTTCCCGAAACCTGCTAAAATGGTCGAAAATCAAACAAATAGTGTTCTCCTCCACACCCTCCGCCACCTTCTCCACCACCTCTGTAACTACATCGATGGTCTCTACCACCATTACAACCTCATCTGTACATAATCAATTCAAAGTTAAAAGCACATCAATAAACAGTTGACCTCATCAATGGATCTCTTCCTATTATATGAACATATAACTTACTTTTAAGAGCCAGCAGAGTTGCTCATTTGTGCCTCCAAAATGGTAGAATTATTGATATCAATGTACCCAAAACCCAATTTTTCCTACAATATACTAATGTTCGTCACATTGAAATATTATTAGTCCAAGCTTTATAAATGTAGATCATGAAATTTAATCGCCACCCTATATTTACCAAGAACATGAAGTTGGCCCGAAAGAAGCAGCGAGAGTACTCCCATTCTTACACATCAATCAAACCAATTATAAATTTAAGTGCACCCATGACAAGGCAATATATCTTTAGATGTTGATGCAGGTTGAGAGATGAATGAGGTTTATATCTAAGCTGCCAAGAATAACTTTAATGATGACAATGCTAGAAGATCAAAAACAGTTGTGAAATAACTCAAAGCATTGCTAACAATTAATTGTGTCATAATGGCTTCTCCATGTGAGGAAAGTATATCAGTGAATCTCAACAACCAACAAACGATTTAAGAATGAGATTAATCTAATTAATCTCATGTTAATTTTTTAATTTAATAGTACGTACCAAGATTTGAACTAAATATCACCATATTGATTCTTAGTTTAATGATTAATAAATTGAGAACATATGATATAGTCTTCATGTAATTTCACATATGGACCAATGTTGTTAATGAGGTTAAGCGAGATAATTTGATTAGGCTAAAGATTTCTAAAATCTTATCCACCAAAAGCGAATGACAATCATGATGGACCCTTGTTATGACATTTTTTGAGGAGGGGTTTGAAGTTGAAACATTGATATAAGCTGTTCAAATCTATATGAGTTTATATGTCGGTTGTTCTATTGAGCCATTATTTTTTAGGAAATCAGGCATTGGAGCCAAATTTACTAGAATTCTTAATTCTAATAATAAGACAGTAGTAGTAGACAGCTTAAACTAAGATTTTGTTAGGAATCTATGATCCAGCCTGGAAGTTTAAATTATGCACCATTGTAAGCCTCAAGCCTGAATAATCCAAAATACTATGTTTCAATCTTTATAAGCCAACTTATCTCATGGATATTTAAACAAACAAATCTTCAGCTCTTCTGTTGGAGCTAAGTCTATCCGACTGTCCCAACTATCCGTTCTCTATTTTTGCAGTTTCAGATTAATTTCTATGGCGGAGAAGACTTAAATATTTCCATATTCACCAATCCCCTAGTTTCTACTCCCAACTCCTACATTGAATGAGATTCCGAGGAAAAAAGAATAGGGACTTTTAATCATAGAAGACATAACTGGTCATGTTTCTCAGCACATGAAAATTATCCCAGCATATAACATTTTTTGCTTACAGAATTATCGTTGTAACTGCACCCTTCGTTACGTCCTGTTTTTGCTGGATACAAATGTTAATATCTCCTTTCTGTAACTCAGGCATTCTTAAGATAATTTCCTTCCTGCAAGCAGTAAAAAAAATAAGATAAGTAGTAAATCAGTAATAGGTACACTACAATTCAGTTGAGAAGCTATAGTGTTTTCTAATGTGTCGATACCAAAGTGTTAAGACCCAATCTAGCGGTCATTCAACTGTAACTAGTTGAAGAAAAATCAACAAAAATGAAGGGAATGAAATTCGCTTAATCTCAACAATCAACAATCAAAGTATAAAAAATGGTAAACCAACAAAAAAAATACAAAAAGATAGGCGACAGAAATACCTCTCCTTCACCAGATCCACATATGAGAAATCAAATCGTTCAGATGACAAACGACCAAAACAAGGTATCTAACTGAAGCATTAGATGACCTTAGAAAATTTGGGCAGGACCATGCAGGTAAAGCGAATGGTGTGGAGAATATGCGGTTTCACAGAATTATAAGAAGTCATAAGAATATTCATTCAAAAAGGATTGGAATTACAAGCCTGACATTCTTCACCAAGTCAAATATTGTTTATGATATTTTGCGCTTTTATCCGTTGATACAAACTGAAATACATGTTCTGAGCAGGGCCAACATTAAACACTTAAAACTCTTACCTAGTTCGAAACTCGCCTACCAATCTCATCTTCAAAAAGAAAAATTGTATTACAAAGACAAACATAGATTCCACCCCAACACTTGCTTGTAAAAATACTTGTAAAAGAAACATTACACACCACCCATTCAAGCAAATATTTTATTAATTCATATAGGCCTTGAACATCCATTTTTCTTCTTCCCTTTCCTTGCCTCTACTTGGGTCCTTCTCTCCTTGAGGCTTGCAGAATTAATGACTGCTTTTATATATCAAATCAATTTAGGTGAATTGTGAACGATCTAATTAACAAACAGATTTTACTTACAAGAATACTGCAGATTGAAGGATCTAATTAAGTTCTTTGATGATAGCGTTATTCTGAGTTGTTGCACCTACACCGGTAGGAGTTACTCCAAAACCAAGACAAAGTTCACTAAGGAAAAATGCAAATGAATGAATGATATTTCACTTGAAAATTATTAATACTCTTTCAATTGAAATTGAAGCATTGATCAGTAATGTAATGAGAAGTAATAAACTTCATTACCTTTAGTTGAAAAGCTTATATTGATCGGCAGTATGTTGAGGAATAAAGATGTAGATGATCTACTCTACTAGAGACACAAACTAACAATTTCGAGGAATAAATGACTAAGTTGGTTCTTACAAAATACAACTCCTTTAAGTCAAACGCAATTCAAAAAAAATATATATATTTAGAAAATCATGTCTACCTCATATAAGACAGAAAGTGTTGATGCTATTGCCTCTTCTTGTGGAGGTTCTATAGCCTGAAGATAAGAAATTTACTAATTAAAAAATAAATAAGAGACACATATATGAGAAATCAGGACAAAATTTTGTATAGATTAAAAGAATCAATGGATCTAATTGATAGAAAGAGTTTCAGGTACAAAAACTTACCCTCATCAAGAATGGTCTAATATATCCGAGAGAAAGTGATTTGATCTGTAGACAAAGTTCTTCCAATGGCATCCGAAGCATCTCTGGAACCTTTTTAACAGCAAGTACATACATTAGAAGTGAATAGTTTCCACAAGTACATATATTAAGAATCTACATGACAACTAACAAATGTAGTTTATCAAGTACCTTGTAAGGGCGCATGAGGTTTTTATATCTATGTTGAGTGTATAAGCAAAAGCAAAATCCAGGATTTACACGACCAGCTCTACCTTTTCTATGTCTTGTATTTGCCAGAGAAATCCAATCTTCAACCATGCAAAACAGTTTCTACATAGGTGAAGTAACACCAGTAAGTTCCACCATTAATAGACAAATATGCACGGCAACAAGAAGAAAAGCAATAATAATAATAATAATGATTAATAATAATAAACTGAAAAACAGAAAATAAATCTCATTAAAAGCTTTTCAAGGTTCTCTGCTCTAGAGACTAAAAGATCAATAAGATGCAACCACCAGTGAAGAACATTTTCATCATGTAGATCCAATTGCCTAAGCACATGAATGAGTTCAAATGAACAATTAAGTTTAAACCGAAAAACAGAAAATAAATCTCATTAAAAGCTTTACAAATTCGACATCTGCTCAACCAAGGAACACATTACACGCACGAACGAGTTCAATTAGGCATTTCATCAAACATATTTCAGGCATCTCAGATACAAGATTAATTAATCTCATCTCAAGATGACCTTCTTAACTAGAAGTGCAGTTAAATCGCAGAATTTGCAATCTAAAACGACGTTTCCCGAAAAACGGATTCACAACAAATTTCAAGGACTCATTTTACACTTTTAACTTCTATCTGATTCTATCAGTGTTGAGAATTAGGGATTGAGGTTCCATACTCCCAATTTCACTTAATACAACAATTATTACCAAGTTTACATTCCTCTGATAGAAAAATATATGAAATTTCATATACAAAATTGAGCTAAGAAAAGAATTTGAGATTGAAAGAACAAACGAACCGGCAACTAATCCGAGAACGAGCTTGGAACTGCGAACTTGGGACATCGGAAGGAGCCTTGTCGCTGGCGTGTTCGTCATTGTCATCGTGTGCGGAGTCGCGCCTGAAGATCCGAACCACGAACTCGCCATCGCTGCTGTTCTTCAACTCTCAAACTCGTTCGATGGATACTAGCTAGGGTTTTAATCGAGACTGAAGATTCGTGGAAGATGATTGAAAGCGAAATCTAGTTAGGGTTTTGATCAAGAGGAGAGTCGTTTCGGTGGGTTGAGTCTTTGGATGAAGAGCGAGAGAAATGGGTTTGAGTTTTGTGTTCTGTTTCCCTAACAATGTATATACAATAGATAGCGGTTTACTAAAACCCCCACTAATAAGGTTATATTAAAAGACTTAATTGTTCTAGTGATAGACCTTTCATGTAATCATCTATCAGGAGTTATACCGATGAAGTTAACAAACCTACTGGGGCTAAGTATCTTAAACTTGTCGTCGAATTCCTTAACAGGAAAAATCCCGGAGAAGATAGGATCTTTGCGACGATTGGAATCGCTGAACTTGTCGAGAAACCAACTCTCTGGGGAAATTCCTTCTACCATCTCTGACTTAACTTCCTCGAATCGTTTGAACTTGTCATACAATGAATTGGTTGGGAGAATTCCATCTGGGAAATCAAATGTTAGACCAGAGGGACTTGCAATGACTTCAAAGCGTGTAACACTGCAACTTTTCTAATGGAAGTTTTGCTCTCTGCACTACAAGAGTCAGCTAATATCCTAAAGGATACGAAGAAGTAAACTCACCTTTCACTTTGCAATAGTAAAAGATGAAAACAAGAGCAGTTGCTGGTGAATTTCGATATCATTTCTTCCTCCCCAAACCTCTCCTCTTATAGAGCACTAGTCATGACCAATTAGAGTAAAAATGGGGTAGTGGAGCAGTGGAACAGTCAAGCATTGAATGAAAATGGGGTAGTGGAACAACAATGGAGTAGTGGAGCAGTAATGGAGTAATGGAGAGCAGTTTCAACTTCATCCACTCAGTCAATTTAATAACTACCCATTTAATCTCGAAAATGGCAAAAATTAATGGTAAAAAGTTTTACCTATGGTTAGCTTGCACACATATACACGCACGCGCTCGTGCCTCGTTCCAAGTGCTCCTATAAAAGAGCTTAAAATGCGATGCGCGTGCATGTGGCTCATCTTGCATGACACTTGTATTTTATTTTACACACACTGTAGTACAAGAGTACATATATACTCTTTAAACTTGAAGTTCCTAACCAATGTAGGACTAAACATTTATTTTGAAAATGTTCAACATCAACTGCAGACGCTTGAGGATCCGTCTATCTACGGAGGGAATTCGAAACTTTGTGGATTGCCGCTCTCATTAGAGTGCCAAGATAATGAGACTCATGATCATGCTCCAAATCATGTTAATGAGGACATTGAAGAAGATGAAGGATTTGTGTTAAAGTGGTTTTTTGTTAGCATGGCAGTGGGATTTGTAGTTGGTTATTTTGGTTTGCTTGGCACTTTATGGATTAAGAAGGGATGGAGGAATGCATGCTCTATGTACTTGGAAGGTATAATAGACAGAGTGCAGTTGCTATGGAGAAATTAATTAAGCCTCATATATGAGATTATATATTGTTATTATGTTTTATATAAGATATAAAGTCAATCTTTGTTATGTGATATATATATATATATACATGAGGCACATATATATGTATGTATGCATTTGGACTTGCGGTTTTTCTTTCTTTTTTTTTTTTTTTTTTTCTTAATGTTCATTGTAAAAAAATATAACAAATCAATAATATTCTTGTTCCTTGTCTTGGAAGAACACTTGTGTGAAGAAACTTCATAGGCCTACTTCATTTTTTTTGTAATCACAACATTAAAATGTGCAAAGTTGAAATATTTCATAAGCCTACGTTCATATTTATTAATCTAATTTGAGATTGAGACTTGTTCATTTTTTTTCATGAGGGCTAGCGGTTAGCGCTTCCATCTTAAAACATAATACTCATTTTGTAGGCTTGTATAATTAATTGGAGAGTACAGGAACTTCATATTTATCAATCTAATTTACAAATTACAACTTCACATTTATTAAGTCGACAGAGGCATATACAACAACAACAACAACAACAAAGTTTCAGTTCTAATATTTGGGTAAACTGTTTGGATCTAATGTTTTTATTCAACTTAATTTAAACGTAAAACAAAGTAACACATTATAACCATCTGGCCAAATCTGATCTTAAGGTTACGAATTTGTATTTCAAATTAGCAACTCAATTTGCAATCTCACACTTCGTTGTGCCAATCTCCCATTTTGAAAGTTTTTTTTATTTGTTTGAGAGATTAAAATCTAAAAAAAAAAAAAGAAAAGAAAATTTGTCCACCAGTGGAGAAACCTAGCTCCTTTTTTTTTTTTTTTTTTTTTTTTTTTTTTGCGAATACTTGGGCATAACAACCCTATATATGGGGAGAACAACATTAACTAGGAGCTAAATCGTGCTGCAATAACAAGAGACCTCCATGTGAACATTAAAGCTTCATTTTCTAAGTGGTCCGCATATGCATAGTTGTCTCGAAACATAATACCCATTTTGTAGGATTGTATAATTAATTAGAGAGTACGGGAACTTCATATTTATCAA
Source organism: Stephania yunnanensis (assembly GCA_039657365.1). Lineage (NCBI taxonomy): Eukaryota > Viridiplantae > Streptophyta > Magnoliopsida > Ranunculales > Menispermaceae > Stephania > Stephania yunnanensis. The sequence goes on along the minus strand of CM077586.1, from coordinate 3,036,866 downwards.
TCTAATTTACAAATTACAACTTCACATTTATTAAGTCGACATAGGCATATACAACAATAACAACAACAAACCTCACATAGCTTACAAGCTCCATAAAACTCAAAATCTTGAGTTCGCTTCTCATATCTGAATCACAGATCTGCAGATTTGATACACAAACCTCACATAGCTTACAAACTCAAATTAGAGCTCACAATTTGTAGATCTGAATCACAGATCGACAAACAACAAAGAATAAACCTAGGGTTTGGATCGAGCTCACACTGCTCTGATACCATGAACAATCATAAAAGCAAAACAGGTTTTTTTATTAATCACCAAAAATTGATTTACATGACACACTTGTTTCACCTTATATAGTGGTGTATGTGTCTAAGCTCTCAACACTCACTTGGGTCACACAAGCACGTGACCTCAAGTTATCTAACGCACACACAAACAATTACAACAGTAACAGTAAAAAAAAAAAACAATAACAAAACAATACGTACAACACAGTAACAAAGTAAAGAGCAATGCTTACTACACTTATTTATCGCAGTAAATTAAACTTCGAAAAGATATTATCATCCTGGATCCGATGTCGGTAGGTCGAAGGTTCAAGCATGCTGTGCATTGCGGTTTCTTCCCAATCTGAAACTTCTTGCCTTCACTACCACACAAACGGGGATTATTGTCATGTCGTCTATAAACCGAAAGAAAGCGTACCTCCACGACTTGTTTAATAACAAAGAGCCGCAGACGCTCCAAAATCCTACAACAAAACCAATTGACATGCTTATGAAAAATGGCAGCCAGTCTTCTTTGTCTTCTTCATGATTTAGGTCGTGGATGTTAGGATGAGTTGCGCAATCTTTCAGTGGAGCACCGCAGAGTCCTGGATTTCCAGCGTAAATGGATGGATCTGGTAGCGTTTGGAGTTGGTTGCCAGATGGGATTCTTCCAGATAAATTGTTGTTTGACAGGTTCAGGTGATTCAAGGAATTCAAAGTGGAAATGCAAGAATCCCATTATATCCCGAGAGACCTGTTATCTCTGTAGGTATCTCTCCTGAAAAAACATTATGTGAAAGGTCTATGCACTTCAGAAATGCAAGAGTCCCATTATATTCCAGTTCAATTCCTTTAGTAATCCACACATTCACTTGGTCTACAAATTCGTGACTATTAATTGCCATAGAAGATATGAAGAATGGGTCGGTTGGATGGACAGTGGCCATCCCACTAAAATTGACAAAGCAATGAGGGATGGTACCAGACAACCCATTGTGTGCAAGGTCTAAGATTCGAAGGGAATGAAGAAGACAGTGGTGTTCATGGATGAAACCACTGAATGAATTGGACCGCAAACGAAGAATCTCTAGGTGTGGAAGCCTTTTCCCCATCCACATTGGCAGATTGCCAGAGAAGCTATTCTCACCAAGATCAATTACACGCAAGGGAGCCAATGTTTTGAGGTTGGGGGGAAGATTACCTGAAAAACCATTTTTGCTCAAACTCAAGATTGAAAGCTGAGGTGCAGACCAAATGGAAATGGGAACCTTGCCAGACAGGTGGTTGTTTGATAGATCTACTACTTCCAAAGACTGTAGATCCTTCCAACATTCTTGCGGTAGTTCTCCGGATAAATTGTTGCTCGAGAGACTAACGGTTCTCAACTGTTTAAGATTGCATATGGATGAAGGGATGCTACCTTCTATCAAGTTATTCGAAAGGGTTAGAAATTGCAAATTTGGCATTGTTTCATTATTTATGTTTAATGGAATAGTTCCACTAAACAAATTGCCTCTGAGATTTAATACAGCAATCTTAGTGGACTTTAAACCATTTCTTAATTCAAGTGGAACCTTGCCGCTAATTTGGTTATTGGAAACGTCCAAGGCTCGAAGACTTGGATATATTTTTGTAAACCAATTAGGAATCTTATATGAGATTCCAACATTTTCGAGCACGAAGAATCTGAGTTGATTTAAATTCCGAAGCCATGAAGGGAAAAGAGGACCTAACTGACAATTAGTCAGATCAAGGTGAGAAAGTTCAGTGAAAGGACAAACCCAGTTGGAACTCAAATTGAAAAACAAGGGTTTGGGAGGTTTTTCATCAAAGCCGATAAACAAAAGTCTTAGATTTGCAAGGTTGGCAAAGTGATCTTCAGTTAATTCACCGTCCCAAGCATTGAGAGAGACATCCAGCAACTCCAGCTCTGAGAGCTGCCCCAAAGACTTGGGAATGGCCCCATTCATGCTAGTTTCCGGAAGATAAAGTCTTCTCAAGCTTTTTAGATTCCCTATCGAGTAAGGAATATTACCTGTAAGTTTGGTGTGTCCTAGTTCAAGAGTCTCTAATAAGCTATTTGGTCGACACAAAGATATGCCATTCACAAACTCTGCTATCTCGCCACTTATATTGTTTCTTGATAGATACAACTCCTTCAACTTGCAAAACGCACTGAAACTCAATGGAATTGGTCCTTCATGGTGGTTATGTTCGAGGTCAAGACACTCGAGAGAAGTCAAGTTTGCCAAAACATCAGGAATGGGACCTGTGAGATCATTCAGCCCCAAACGAAGAGTTTTGAGAGAAGTCATCTGCTCGACAGCTTTAGGAATGGGACCCTGAATCTCAGTCGCACTGAGATCAAGACTTTGAAGAGTAGTGAAATTGAGAATAGCTTTAAAAAAGAAACCTCCAAAATTGTTGCGACTGAGATCAAGGACTGAGAGGGTGGTGGTGAAATTAGTCATGAGAGGAAAAGAAGAAAGTTGACAATCGGACAAATGTAACTCTGACAAAGAGTGCAGCCTGTTTATGTATTGCAATGATTCACCTGTTTTACTAAGATCCGACCTACTCAAGTCTAGGTATTCCAGTGAAGTGAGCTGGGACAAAAATTGAAGTTCCTGTATAGAGAAAAGATTCTTTGAAAGATCGAGGTGATGCAAGTGTGAGAGGTTTCCCAATTGTTGGGGAATTCTTCCTTCAAAGTAATTCCCAGAAAGATCGAGGTACCTCAACTCCTTGACTGAGCCTATGAACTGATCCGGAATGCTGTCGAATGCATTGCCACGCAAGTTCAAGTACTTCAAATGTTTCAACTAAGCCAAAGCAGGACTTATCCCGCCACTTAGTCTTGTGGTTTGTTCCAGGTCCTTTATAGTATTAAGATCGAGCTCCTTCACATACCCGGTGACGTTGTTGCAACCTACGCCGTGCCATTTGCAACAGTCTTCATTGTCTAGCCGCCACGACGAGAGCATGTTTGAAGGGTCTTCCACGCCTTTCTTAAAGTCTAGTAACGCCAACCTTTCAATGGAATGACAATTACCAACTTTGTGATCATCACTGCATGAGCAAAGTTTGGCAGTTTGGAGGTAGGGACCGAGAAACAAGATACTAGAAAGGAAAGGAGGATGGCAGATTGAATGGAATCAATGGCCATGTTTACTTTGCAAACTATTGATCTGTAGTTTTTGTAGTTAATATATTATGATTTATTCGGAGTTTGGCCCGTGGTTTTTTCCCTCTGATTTAGAGGGTTTTCCACGTTAAATCTTGTGTTCTTTGTGGTGTGATTGATTTGGTGCATTGTTCGTGGCTTGGTGGATTTTATTCATCCGTCTCTCGAGTTAAAGGGGTTACTTTCTTGTTGATTAACCCCAACAAGTGGTATCAGAGCCGCGGTTAGTTCGTGTTCCGGGAATCTTTGTGGGAATCAAGATGGTGGATGATGATGATAAATCAAGCAATATGGTCAAGTTGACGGCTACGAATTATTCAATTTGGCAACCGATGATGGAAGATCATCTTTATTGCAAGGATTTATTTGATCCAATTGAATTTGGACAAAACAAGCCAGAGAAAATATCTCGATGTTAATTGGAGGAAGTTGCAGAAAAAGCTGGGGACTATTCGAAAGTGGATCGATCTCGGTATTTATCACCATGTCGGCAAAGAGGTTGATGCACAAGAGTTATGGAGAAAATTGCGAGAATATGTGTGAGAGGAAGGGGGCTCGAAACAAGGCTTCTCTAATTAGAAGGCTTGTTAATATGAAGTACAAAGATGGGCGGTCGATGATAGAGCACTTGAATGATTTCAAGCATTGATCAATCAATTAAGTGCTATGAAGATTGTGCTTGAGGATGAGTTACAAGCACTTTTACTCTTGAGCTCGTTGCCAGAAAGCTGGGAAACCTTGGTGGTGTCTCTAAGTAATTCTGCTCCAGGCGGTGTCTTATCTTCATCCATAGTGCGGGATAGTTTCTTTGACGAGGAGACTAGGAGAAAGGATAAAGGCATTGAAACTTCACAAGCTCTTGTTACTACTGCAGAACATAGAGGCAGAAGTCAGTCTAGAGATCCGAGGGGGCGGAGTAAATCTAGAGGCAAGTCTCAAGGAAAAGGAAAATTCTTTTGTTATCATTGTGGCAAGGAAGGACACATAAAGAAAAATTGTAGAGTGTGGAAAAGAGAACAGAATGATGAGAAAAATCAAAATAAAGCGAATGATCGGAATACTACGGCTGCTATATCAGATGCAATTGAAGACTTGGTTGTGCTTTCTTTAGTTGAGGATCAAGGTCATGTCACTAATACAGATAGTGAATGGGTTGTTGATTCCGCAGCATCCTTCCATGCTACTCCGAGGAAGGATTTCTTCTCTGTTTATCGAGCGGGGAATTTTGGTAAGGCAAAGATGGGGAACAACGGTTTTGCGATATAGTTGGCATTGGAGATGTACGTGTGCGGACAAACATGGGTTGCACGGTAATTCGAAAGATGTGCGACATGTTCCGGATCTCGTGCGAATTTGTTTTCTACTTATGCTTTGGACCTAGATGGTTACTACAACATCTTTGGGGGCAAGGAGTGGAAACTCACCAAAGGCTCAATTGTTGTTGCTAGAGGAAAATTGAGCTATACACTTTACAAGACTCAATTGAAGATCGTCAGAGGTGACATGAACGCAATTGAAGATGATTCTTCACCAGATCTGTGGCATAGGCGGCTAGGTCACTTGAGTGAGAAAGGGTTGCAGGTGTTGACAAAGAAGTCTCACATTCCCTTTGCCAAAGGTAAATATTTGAACCCTCGTGATGATTGCTTATTCGGTAAGCAACATAGAGTTTCTTTTTCTTCATCATCTGAAAGAAAAAGAAACTTACTTGAGTTAGTATACTCTGATGTTTGTGGTCCCATTGATGTGGAAACTATGGGAGGTGGCAGATACTTTGTTACTTTTATTGATGATGCTTCACGGAAGGTTTGAGTGTTTGTGTTGAGAACAAAATGTCAGGTTCTTGAGTACTTCAAGAAGTTTCATATGTTGGTGGAACGAGAAAAAGGCGTATCTTTGAAGTGCCTTCGTAGTGATAACGGGGGAGAATACACTTCAAAGGAGTTCGAGAAATATTGCTCAGAACATGGAATCAGACATGAGAAGACTGTTCCGGGTACTCCTCAACATAATGGTGTTCTTTGAAAGAACAAACAGAACCATCCTTGATAAAGTCGGATGTATGTTAAAAATGGCTAAGTTGCCCAAGTCGTTTTGGGGTGAGGCTCTCAAGATTTGCTTGCTACTTGATGAATCGCTCTCCTTCAAGACCATTGGAGTTTGATGTTCCGAGAGAGAGTTTGGTCCAGGGAAAGATGTTACTTACTCTCACTTGAAGGTGTTTGGATGCAAGGCATTTATGCATGTGCCTAAGGAGCAGAGACAAACTTGATGATAGAACTGTTCCGTGTATCCTCTTGGGATTTGGAGATGTAGAGTTTGGTTATAGGTTATGGGATCCAGAGAAGAAAAAGATTGTCAGGTCCAGGGATGTGGTCTTTCATGAATATGAGACCATAGTAGATTTGAAGACATCAAAGAAAATCATAGTTGATGATGATGATGTTTCTGGATTGGAGTCTTCTTCCATTACTGATGCCACACATGAGGGAGACTCATTTGAAGAACATGGGGTTGATGTGCCAGAACCAGTTGATGATGCTGAGCAGGGGGATCAAACTCCTCCGCCAACAGCTTTAGTTGAACCTCCACTTAGAAAGTCTGAGAGAGAGTTGTTTCCTTCTACTAGGTACCCCAGTTCTAATTATGTTACGATTACCGAAGAGGGGGAGCCGGAGAGCTTCCAGAAAGTTCAGATTCACACTGATAAGAATCCAGCTAATATGTTGACGAAGGTGGTGACTCGTGAGAAGCATCAGTCCTGCACCAAGTTGGTGGGGCTGAGTTGTTATTGAGCATCAAATATGATTGAGATCTCCCGATGTGTTGAAGGGGGAGATTGTTGGTTTTTGTGTGGGCCCCACACACACAAAAATAGAAAGTCCAACACATGCAACGAATTGGAGTTGGAATAGGAATCTTGGAGAGAGAAAATAGGAAATAGAATTGGAGTTGGAATAGGATTTTGGTAAAGAGATATACAAGCATTGGAAAGTCGACTTTGAGAGTTAGACTTGGCGACCGATTGGTGTGCGCACTCGAGTTGAAGTGTGCAATCTCTCTAGTTTTCTTCTCTCTACATTGAAGGTACATCAAGATCTTGAATCTGAAGACTCACGGTGAAGTCTTTGGTGGTTTCTTGGTGATCAAGAAAGGGTACATCAAGATCTTGAATCTGAAGACTCGCGGTGAAGTCTTTGGTGGTTTCTTGGTGATCAAGAAAGAGTACATCGAGATCTTGAATCTGAAGACTCGCGGTGAAGTCTTTGGTGGTTTCTTGGTGATCAAGAAAGAGTACATCAAGATCTTGAATCTAAAGACTCGCGGTGAAGTCTTTGGTGATTTCTTGGTGTTCAAGAAAAGAGGTGCAAAGAGGTTTGATACAATTGGGGTAGTTTTTCCTTCGTTCTTAGTGTGATCATCTAAGTTTTTGGAAGAAGTATTTTTGTATTACTCCATTGTTAGTGAATCTCAAGCGATTGAGATATCTTGTACTCTTTATTCATATAGTGGATTTATTCGGAGTTTGGCCCGTGGTTTTTTCCCTCTGATTTAGAGGGTTTTCCACGTTAAATCTTGTGTTCTTTGTGGTGTGATTGATTTGGTGCATTGTTCGTGGCTTGGTGGATTTTATTCATCCGTCTCTCGAGTTAAAGGGGTTACTTTCTTGTTGATTAACCCCAACAATTCCCAGAAAGATCGAGGTACCTCAACTCCTTGACTGAGCCTATGAACTGATCCGGAATGCTGTCGAATGCATTGCCACGCAAGTTCAAGTACTTCAAATGTTTCAACTGAGCCAAAGCAGGACTTATCCCGCCACTTAGTCTTGTGGTTTGTTCCAGGTCCTTTATAGTATTAAGATCGAGCTCCTTCACATACCCGGTGACGTTGTTGCAACCTACGCCGTGCCATTTGCAACAGTCTTCATTGTCTAGCCGCCACGACGAGAGCATGTTTGAAGGGTCTTCCACGCCTTTCTTAAAGTCTAGTAACGCCAACCTTTCAATGGAATGACAATTACCAACTTTGTGATCATCACTGCATGAGCAAAGTTTGGCAGTTTGGAGGTAGGGACCGAGAAACAGTACTAGAAAGGAAAGGAGGATGGCAGATTGAATGGAATCAATGGCCATGTTTACTTTGCAAACTATTGATCTGTAGTTTTTGTAGTTAATATATTATGAATTTATAAGGAAAGCCCAGTGAATAGTACAGCAACTCGTTTGAAGTAATTGCGTGTGTTGGGTAGACGTGACTTATTTAATTGCTCAGACTGGACCTAGTTTTTTTTTTTTTCTTTTTTTGGTAATCTTGACTTAATTAATTGCTCGCGCATGTATTGCATATGTAGCTAATACATATATCAAAAAAATGTTAATAAATTATTTTCCTTAATTAATACGAAGGCCTCTAATCTTGGATACTTTCTCAAGTTAAAAAGGACATCCATTTGAAAAGATATTTTGAAAATTGGTATATTTTTGTACATATTAAGGAATTACATGTTTTCAGCATTGGCTAAGGACTGGTTCAAAATATTTAGGCCTTGTTTGGTTAGAGGTGAAGTTACTTCGAGTTTGAAACTAATTGTGTTTAGTTGCCCAACTTTTCTGAAAGTTATCTCCCAACTTACACCTTAAAGTGTGAGAAATTTCTCCATCACCTCTCGTAGGGAGTTATCTCCCGAGAGTTGTAGACACAATTACCCATCATTAATGATTTATTTAATACCATCTCTCTCTTGTTTGGATGTTGTTTATGTCAATTTATGTTTTTTATTGTTTAAAAATTTCAAACTTCGTAACAAGTTTAAAATTGAACCAAATAGGAAAATATTAATTTCAAGTAGATAACTCTCAACTAACATTGTATGTTAGCAAAAACGAATCAAACGAGGCCTCAAAGACCAGAGCAAAATGCTTGTTGGGAGCCCTTCTTACGGTAGGTTTGATAAGTTGCAATTATTTCTTTTTGGAGCTCAGCTGATGACTTGGAGAAAAAAAAGTCATGATGACTTTTCACTATCAGATACCATCAAATCAAAGTCACATTTAAGACATCGAAATGACTAAGACTTCTCAATTTGCAACAAATACCAACTAATGGTGGAGCCATGTATGTAAATGACCCCTAATGCTATATAGTATATGTTTTTATTTTTATTTTACTTAATGTATATATAAATTTGTTAGTGTTAGTGTATCAATAAACAAATTGACTAGAACGTATTTGTTTTTCATATTTTTCCATAACAAGTCTACTTACTAATCAAATAAGCAATTTTCATTTAATTTCTCATAAGAAAGATTCTTTTATAACTTAGAATGAACATGCATCACTTGTATTAGCGTCCATTATTTTTTACATCGAAATGTATTGCATAGACATCGACAAATGCATGTTTGTGCTTGGTTACCATTGTAAAATCAAAATTTTAATTTATATTATTATAACCTTAATCATCGAAGCATCTATAGTGAGACGGTAAATGCATCACTTGTCAAAAAGTTTGGAGGATTTTGAGTTCGCCACCCACTTGAGTTAAAAAAAATAAAACCTTAATTATAAAATTTTCAAAACAAAGCTTAAATCTAACAATTTATGTTTCCTGGTTCGATTGATCCGTTCGATCTACACACAAGATGTGTATACACACAACTAGGTGCATAATCCAATGGTCCACCACAAAAACACTCAATTCATCCGTTACTGCGTAAATCATTCATTTGTTTTAGCCGCGCTGTTGTGAGCTCTCACGCGTAACTTTCACGCTTCGCTATACATTCTTCTCAAACATTTTCTCTTCATCAATCCTGGCGAGCACAGATCACGAGGACCAATTGACTAATAACCAAGCCTCCAACTCTTTTTCAATAGCCCCTTGTTGGCACAAAAAGGAAGGCATTAATATGTCAACATGAGCGTGTAGAAGTTGCGCAAATTCTTTTTTTTGTCTATAAATGTTGAGATGCACTTGATGCCTAAAGTAGGTGTAATCCAAAGTAAGTAACTTTTGCATTGACAAAAGACAATTATTTACTAAATAAGTTTACATAAACAATCTTTTTTTTTTCTATAAATTGAATGAGTAGTTCTTAAATATTAAAAAATAGCCTTTCAATTATGTTCATCCGCATTAAATTGAGCAAAATAGAAGAGTTTGGTCGGTACAGTTGATTCTATTCCGTTTATGCCTAGGCGATCTTTTTTTTGAAAGTCATGTCCAAGCCCGCTTCTGAGTATTGCGAGCTCAAGCTCGTCACGGGTCGGGCTTGGGTTGAGCTTGAATTGGCCCTTTAAAAATATTAACAAAAAAAAGTTTTGAAAATTGATTATAGTGAAGCAAAACATAGTATAATAAAATATATCCAATGCGATTAGATGTCAAGAACAAATGATTAGCACAATGATTTAGATTTCAGTGTATCATTCAAACCTTACTTTCTCATTTTTTAGAGATATATATACACATTTTGGACACAAGTATATACGAGCGGGCCAGCCAGGTTTGGGTTGATAAGTGCAAACCTAAGCTCGGCCCACAAAATATCGGGCCTTCCCAGGCTTTTAGCCATGCCAGGCCCTATTGAGATTTTTAAAGTGTTCCTTTTATAATTTAATATGAGTGCCAATGTTATGACATACATAAAAAATTAACATGTAACGGAAAAATTACCTGATTCTGTAGCTAACAAAAGTTTTCGCAGTGTTCCTTTTATAATTTAATAAAGGATGAAAGAAAGATAGTCAGGATGCATTAGTGAATAGATTTTCTTATTTGTAGTGAGAATAGTTTTAATGTCGCTATCCATCATACTGATTCGTAATAATGAAATTGTTAAATGTTTTTATTGGTCATAATGATTTAGATAAAGATAAAGATTTTCGTTATAATATTAACATGTTATTGTAAGGAAACTTCTCCGTAGTTTCCTAAGAATAAAACATCCTTTTCAATAATAAATTTTTAGATAAGTATTGAAGAAATTTCTCTTCTTTACTTAACGATGAGTGAAAATGTTTACGGGTCGTTATCAACTTTAATATCTAAGAGGCTTCTTGTTCTCTATTTGTTATTTAATCTTTTAAGAAGATTTTGTGTTTTTCAAGGCGTGAAATATTTAGGGAGTCACATATATTTAAATTTGTTAGTGTTACAAATGGACTAGAACGTAATTGTTTTTCATGTTTTTTTTTTTTATCAATTTAGTTGTTTAGTTAGAGACAAAATAGAAAACTACACAACATAAGTAATAATTTTTTTAAAAAAAGTGTAGAATTTTTGTATTTGTTTTGTATATATGTGATAGATTAGAGAACGACGATTGCGGTAGTTTGGTCACCTGCATAGACGGCCTACAAATACCTCACTTGAAAAATTTGACTATATAGAAACAGTAAAAATTTGACGAGGTTGGGGTATAACAAAGTTAACTTGAGACACATTAATTAGAAGAGATTTGAATGCTTTAGAAAGCTCATCATCAATTGCAGTTAATCGAGCACGATGAAAGAGTTTGATCCTATAGCCGACACCAATGTGACTGAGGCTATGTTGTTGTTGTTGTTGTTGTTCCAAAATATTCGGGGGCCCAGAGCGAGATTTTATTTTGGGGCCCCTCAATTATAAATGTTGAAAAAAAAGAACAATTTTTTATCAACTACTTAAAACGATCTATGCAAAACACACAAAAATCTTACTCAAGGGATGCATAATAGGTTTTACAGCATCATCAAATCTCTCAAAATATTTTCAAAATAATACAAATTAAATAAAATTTTAATTTTTTAAAAAAGTAAAATGTAGCCACATTTAAAAATGACAAGTAGAAGAGGTGTAAGTTGAAAAAGCTACTCGTTAAAGTAGAAAAAATGGAATTTAATTTGAGAAGTATACAAATAATTTACCAAGCGATATTTTATTACATATAATTAATAATTCTTCTTAGAAAATCAAAAGAAGTTTTTAATTTTAGAATAAAATAAAAAAATGTGTGTACTCACCCCCTTCAGGGTCGGCCCTGACAACAACCTCTGTATACTAAGTGATTTTACTATGATAATTTTACACTATTTTTCAGTTAGGTTGTGGGTCTTTGGAGAACGTTGAAGACAAGTCATTCTTATCAATGATGATTTCTCTATCGAATTTTTCTCTACCCTTTTGCATAGTGTCACAGTTGGTCCAAAACATGTGTGCTTCTTTCAAGGTCTTTGTGCTTCCATATATTGTAGGGAAAATATATCATACACACGAATCAATCATCATCAACCCATATTTTAGTTACGACCTAACCAAGAAGAAGATAAAACGTTGGCTTCGCCCTTGCTACCAACTGTTGAATTTTGTAGTTCAAATCTTGTATTGTTCCAACACCAACTACAAGGATCACGATGTAGTCTTTTGTAACTTTTCCTCTTTGATTCACACTGTGATCACATCGTGTTTTAGAGTGTACATACAACTTTACGCAATGAAAGTTATGTTCATATATAGAAAATGTAGGCCTAGCACTTCAAGGATTTTCAGGAGAGAGTTTTATAGAAGTGAATAGAGAGGAGGAGAAAGACAATCAAGGATTACTTCTGTGTGTTGTGCTTCATTTATGTAGAACATGAGACTCAAAGTTTTCTCAGTTTGAAGAGAAATGATTGATTTAGATGCCTAATAATATTTTCTCCGTGTTTCACTAAGTAAAAAGATCATCAAATGTTAATTAACTAATTTGTTTCACAATTATTATTGTTTTCGATTTCAACAGGAGCCTAACCCACAACATCTTCAAACCTTGCTTTTTTAGCAAGTGATGGATTGTTTGTCATCTCACCAGAGATGCTTTGGCAGCTAATTTGCTTCAAGATTGAAATGCAACTTTTTTTCTTATAAGAAAAAAAAACCATCTTTTGTTGCCCCTACGGAAGACAAAATATTGGTGCTACTTGCTCTTAAATCAGCAATTATACACCTGACTTACTTTTTTATGAGCATCTACAAAATATATATTTTATATAAAAAAATATAAATTTGTTTTAATACTTTAAATAATTGGCATTTAGGTTGGGTCGAGTTTCACTTTTCGCTTTAACCTAACTAATGTTGGGCAAGGAAGGGTACTCATGTCCATGACAAGTCTACTTACTAATCAAATAAGCAATTTTTTTTTTTAATTTCTTTTAAGAAAAACGTTTTTATAACTCATAATGGACATGCATATTTTAGCATCAATTAATTTTTGCATCGATATGTATTGACAAGTGCGTGTTTGTGTTGAGTTACCATTGCGAAATTAAAATTTTAATTTCTATTATTATAACCTTAATCATCGAAGCATTTATGGTGAGACGGTACATCAGTAGGGACAAAACCAACCATAGGCATTGAAAGGGGCAACTTTAGCAAAAATTTTGAAACTAAAAATACACATTGTGAAAGGAAAAAATAAAGAAATAATTAACAAATTTAGCTTAAAAGTATTTTTCTTAATAACGCATTTAGTTTAAAAGTAGCTAATCAATGACGAACATGTCATACAAGCATATCCAATTTCCTTTGCTATTATATGGTGTATTTGATTATTTAAAGATTAAATAGATGTGCTTTTAATTGATTTATTTTATCAATTAATAACATTTTATCCAAATAATTAATATTAGTTCATTATAAAAATACAACACTTAATCAAACACAATGAAATAGTTTGATCTATATAGCCGACCCAAATTAATTTGGAACTAAGGCTATGTTGTCTTATAAAAATACACACTCAGACTTTTATATAAAAAATAGCATGCATGATGGGTGTAGTTTCCAAAACTGAAATGCATTTGATTAGGGTGTACATAATTTTTTCTAAGGGGGTTGGTACCAATCTACCATACCGACCACCCCCAATATTATATGTGTTATACATGGGTTACAAAAATTTTGAAGAGAGTTTTGGCCCCACTCACCCATAGCATGTCTTCGTCTTTGTAATAATAATAGATGCATTACTTACCAAAAAGTTTTGTTTAGGGAGAGTATGACTCTGTGTAGAGTCTACGACGACTTTCTTTAAGTCTAGTAATGCCAACCTTTCAATGGAGTGACATTTTACCAACTTTGTGATCATCATCGCATGAGCAAAGCTTGGCTGTCTGGAGGTAGGGACCGAGAAACAGTACTAGAAAAGGAAAGGAGGATGGCAGATGGAATGGAAGCAATGGCCATGTTTACCTTGCGAAATATCTTCAGTTGTTGCAGTTCATACATTATGAATTTATGTGCACATGTACAAGGAAAGGCGCCTACTGAGTTGTACAGTAACTCGTTTAAGTGTTTGCGTGTGGTTGGGTACACTTGACTTAATTAATTGCTCAGACTTGACTTAATGTTTCTTTTTTCTTTTTGTAATCTTGACTTAATTAATTACTCATGCATGTATTGCATATGTAGCAAATATATGTACCAAAAAAAATGTTAATAAATTATTTTCTTTAATTAATGCGAAGACCTCTAGTCTCGGAGACTTTCTCAAGTTAAAAAGGGCATCCATTTGAAAAGAAATTTTGAAAATTGTTATATTTTTGTACACATCAAGAAATTACGTGTTTTCAGCATTGGCTAAAGATTGGTCCAAAATATTTAAAGACTAGAGCAAAATGCTTCTTGGGAGCCCCTCTTGCGATAGGTTGAATAGGTTGCAATTATTTCTTTTTGGAGCTCGGCTGATGACTTGAAAAAAAAAAGGTAGTACTATTTGGACTCATTAGTACGGACTAATTTTTTTTTTTATTACAACGTCATCCTCAAGTAATGAATGAAGCACACACAATTACTTGTAAAATTTCATTGTTACCCCTTAAATATTTGTAAAAAATTGAAAACCTCGCTATGAGTCCGATCTCATGAATCTAAAAAAAAAAGTCATGATAACTTTTCACTATGTATGGGATACCATCAAATCAAAGTCACCTTTAAGACCTCAAAATGGCAAAGACTTCTCAATTTGCAACAAATACCAACAGATGGCCGAGCCATGTATGTACATGACCTCCAATACTATATAGTATATGCTTTTATTTTTATTTTACTTAATGTATATATAAATTTGTTAGTGTTAGTGTATCAATAAACAAATTGACTAGAACGTATTTGTTTTTCATATTTTTTTTAATCAATTTAATTGTTTAGTTGGAGACAAAATAAAAAAAATACTTAACAATAGCCCTTTGTTAAAGCTTAGAGTAACAAACAAGCCACCAACTCTTTTTTAATAGCCCTTTGTTGCCACAAAAATGAAGGCATTAATATGTCAGCGTGTAGAAGTTGTGCAAATTCCTATTTTTGTCAATATTTTTGTCAATAAATGTCGAGATGCACTTAGTGCTTAAAGTAATTATCTAAAGTGAGTTACTTTTGCATTGACAAAAAACAATTATTTACTAACTAAATTTACATCAACAATCTTTTTTTTTCTTCTATAAAATGAATGAGTAGCTCTTAAACCCAAAAAAAGTCTTTCAATTATATTTCAGCAACACTAAATCGAGCAAAATAGAAGAGTTTGTTTGTGCAGTTGATCCTAATTAACTTAGGTTTGAGGCTTCCTTCTTGTTGTAGAGGGGATTGCTAGAAATGTACATAGAATAAGTGGCATCTAGATGTATCTAACAATTCAAGACAATGAAAGTCTTATATTATGTAATCTGGAATTCAGAATCAATGCCTCTCTACAATTTTGATTTTTTTTTCTTCTTGCTTAGGAGCTTGACTGCTTCCAATATGAGCTTAATTTCCTTACTAAAAGAAAACTATGTGTTGTAGAAACTCTTTATCCGTGTGCTCTTGCTTTTTCTAGCATGGCTGCAACAACATTCATACAACTTTCTCTCTTTCTGCCCATGCATCCCAGCTGAAAGAAGGGCACTCCTCAGCTTCAAAAATAGCCTCAAGGACCCTTCTTGTTCTTGGCAAGCTGAGGACTTTTCGATGAAAAGGAGGCGATACTCTATTAAATTAAAAAATTATGTACAATCATAAAATAAAATACAACCTTAAACACCAGAATTTCCCATTCAACACATATTTTCAAACCAAATTAGATACCACAATAGTCCAATCACAGCACCTGAATTGAATGCAGTGATAAACGCCCACCGAACTCTAAACCTGAAAACTAATTGTTCCTTCTCCTCACTCGACTTCAACTCACCAATCGCTCCTTCAACCCCAACAACATCACCACTTGATCTTCATCTCTCCAAAGAAACTTGAGAACCCTCATCCACCCACGCCTTCGCATGTGCCCCTTAAACTTGAGAACCCTCATCCAAATAAGGCACAACAACTTTTTTGAGCATTTCATCAAACACCTTACGAGCCAAACTCAACAACCCACGCTTCCCATACATACCAACCAAAGCATTGCAAACAGCTCTTTTTTTTTTTTGGTTTGGTGCCCCACAGCACTTGCAGGGGCGTCGAAGGGGGTTAAACTCCTGCACTGGCGCCTCGTACAGGTTCCCATACATATATATCAACAAGAAAGATGTTAGAATCACAACAACAAAGTCACACCACAAGTCACATCGGGTCATATGAGCCGTTCATGCGACATCGACCCACTTATTATGCATCGAGATTTATGTATGTCTATACCTCGAGGTGTACATAGATGACTTTTGTAAGCCAATGTGTCTTATAGTGTGACTTGTTGTTGTCCTTCTAGCACTTCTCTATGACCAAAAAACCCTCTTTTGCTCTCCAGTCACGTCTTGGCCAGCAGCTCCCACAACCGTCAAACCTTCAACCCAAAAACTCGCCATAATGCAGGCACAGCATGTAAACAAACCCGCCGAAATCTCATGCACCAAAGCTCGAATCCCTAAGACGTCACGGAGTGAAGAGAAAAAGAACAACATAAGTAAAAAGAGAAAAAGGAGAAGTGAGGGCCACCGGCATCATCAGCAACGCTAGCGGCCCATAGCGGTGGTCAGAAGTTAGACTCTCAATCGAGGGGAAGGATTGGCGGCGCTAAGAGAGAAATCCTAATGCAACGCCCAACAGAGACGTACTTGGTTGTTACATGTGGATGGAAATATGTTCACAAGCACATATGCTAATCTCTCCTTTTTGGTTCTTTCAAATAACCAAATCAGGGGCACTGTCCCGCTGAATTACAACGGTTCGAGTTCTCAAATTGATGTGTTCGACGTTGGACACAACTTGTTTTCAGGAAGCATTCCTTCAAACATCAATGAAACAATGCCGATGTTGACGCATTTAGATGCATCGAGGAACATGGTAAATGGCGCCATCCCATCGTCAATATGCGGCATAACTTCCTTGGGCATCCTTATTTTGTCAAGCAATCAATTATCAGGAAGCCTGCCTCATTGTTGAGAAAAGTTGGAAGCTTTGCAAATACTGGACCTTTCCAATAACTCTTTATCAGGAACAATCCCTGATTCTCTTGGTTCTCTTGGTTCTTTGTTGTTCTTGTTGTTGAGCAGAAATAGTTTTTACGACGAGCTTCTGTCATCCCTCCAAAATTGCAGTAACTTGCGTAGCATTGATCTCGGCGAGAACAATTTCTCCGCAGAACTACCAAAGTGGATTGGAAAAAATCTCGCTAGCCTTTGGATTTTACGCCTGCGTTCAAATTCATTTCGCGGCGGAATTCCTCTAGAGTTCTGCAATCTTTCTTCGCTTCGGATATTGGATCTTGCGCACAATGAACTCTCTGGAGCCATCCCACATTGTTTTGGTAATCTTAGCAGCATGATCATGGTTGCGCCGGTGAACCAGTTTTCGGTAAACACTTCTTCAATAAGTGAGCAGATAGTATATGTGGATGATGTTACTCTTAGAGTCATTAAAGGCAGAGAACTAGAATATGACAAAAATCTTAGATTCCTAGTGAGCATAGACCTTTCACTTAATCATCTATCAGGAGCTATACCGATGAAGTTAACAAACCTACTGGGGCTAAGTATCTTAAACTTGTCGGCGAATTCCTTAACAGGAAAAATCCCGGATAAGATAGGATCTTTGCGACGATTGGAATCGCTGGACTTGTCGAGAAACCAACTTTCTGGGGAAATTCCTTCTAGCATCTCTGACTTAACTTCCTTGAATCATTTGAACTTGTCATACAATGAATTGGTTGGGAGAATTCCATCTGGGAATCAACTGCAGACGCTTGAGGATCCGTCTATCTACGAGGGGAATTCGAAACTTTGTGGAATGCCACTCTCATTAGAGTGCCAAGATAATGAGACTCATGATCATGATCCAAATCATGTTAATGAGGACATTGAAGAAGATGAAGAAGGATTTGAGTTAAAGTGGTTTTTTGTTAGCATGGCAGTGGGATTTGTAGTTGGTTATTTTGGTTTACTTGGCACTTTATGGATTAAGAAGGGATGGAGGAATGCATGCTCTATGTACTTGGAAGGTATAATAGACAGAGTGCAGTTGCTATGGAGAAATTAATTAAGCCTCATATATGAGATTGTATATAGTTATTATGTTTTATATAAGATATAAGGTCAATCTTTGTTATGTGATAATTGATATATATATACACACATGAGGCACATATATATGTATGTATGTATTTGGACTTGCAGTTTTTCTTTTTTTCCTAATGTTCATTGTAAAAAAACATAACAAATCAATAATATTCTTGTTCCTTGATATGGAGGAACACTTGGGTGAAGAAACTTCATAGGCCTACTTCATTTTTTGTGAATAAACGTGCATAACATTAAAGCTTCATGTGAACATTAAAGCTTCGAAAAGATATTATCATCCTGGATCCGATGCCGCTAGGTAGAAGGTTCAAGAGAACTCCATGTGAACATTAAAGCTTCATTTGCTAAGTGGTCCGCATATGCATTGTTGTCTTGAAACATATGGTGAATAGAAATGTCTCAATCAAGGGAGAAGAGATGCTTAATGTCGACAATCAATTGGTCAGCTCTAACCATTGCCACGTTCTATTTTATTAGCTGGAGAGTCTGTCTCAATTGTTCAGATGAAAATCAATCCTTACTCGGTTGAAACCCTAAAAGAGAGAAACCGAGAGAAGCCAACACAAAATCTTCAGAAAATTGGCACAAAATGGCGTCGTTGAAGGTCTCGTTTTTCGGAACATTAGGTATAGTAATTTGTCGATTTGAAGCTGCATGTGTGACCGCCATAGTCAAGACTGCAAACAAGATGACAACCATAAATCTTCGAGATCAAAGTGGAATAACACCTTACACAGCTCCATGAAACTCAAAATCTTGAGTTCGCTTCTCATATCTGAATCACAGATCTATATATCTGATACACAAACCTCACACAGCTCACAAGCTCAAATTAGAGCTCACAATTTATAGATATGAATCATAGAGCGACAAACAACAAGTTAAGAAGAAACCTAGGGTTTGGATGGAGCTCACACTGCTCTATACCATGAACAATCATCAAAGCAAAACAGGTTTTTTTATTAATCACCAAATATTGATTTAAGCTCTCAACACTCACTTGGGTCACACAAGCACATGACCTCAAGTTATCTAACTCACACACAAACAATTACAACAGTAATTGTAAAAAGAAAAACAGTAACAAAACAATACGTACAACACAGTAACAAAGTAAAGAACAATACTTACTACACTTATTTATCGCAGTAAATTAAACCTCGAAAAGCTATTATCATCCTAGATCAGATGTCGTTAGGTCGAAGGTTCAAGCATGCTGTGCATTGTGGTTTCTTCCCAATCTGAAACTTCTTACCTTCACTACCACACAGACGGGGATTATTGTCATGTCGTCTATAAACCGAAAGAAAGCGTACCTCCACGACTTGTTTAATAACAAAGAGCCGCAGACGCTCCAAAATCCTACAACAAAACCAATTGGCATGCTTATGAAAAATGGTAGCCAGTCTTCTTTGTCTTCTTCATGATCTAGGTCGTGGATGTCAAGATGAGGTGCGCAATTTTTCAGTGGAGCACAGCAGAGTCCTGGATTTCCAGCGTAAATGGATGGATCTGGTAGCGTTTGGAGTTGGTTGCCGGATGGGATTCTTCCAGATAAATTGTTGCTTGACAGGTTCAAGTGATTCAAGGAATTCAAAGTGGAAATGTTTGGAGGAATTGAGCCTGATAATTGGTTTCTTGATAGATCAAGCACTTCTAATCTTTGCATAGAGCCGATCTTCTCTGGAATCCTTCCGGTCAACTGATTCATAGACAAATTCAAGATACTTAATCCCAAGAGCCATGTTATCTCTGCAGGTATCTCTCCGGAAAAAGCATTATGTGAAAGGTCTATGCTCTCCATAAATTGAAGAGTCCTATTATATTCCAGTTCAATTCCTCTAGTTATCCACACATTCACTTGGTCTACAAATTCATGACTTTTAATTGTCATCGAAGATATTAAGAATGGGTTGGTTGGATGGACAGTGGCCATTCCACTAAAATTGCCAAAGCAATGAGGGATGGTACCAGACAACCCATTGTGTGCAAGGTCTAAGATTCGAAGGGAATGAAGAAGACAGTGGTGTTCATGGATGAAACCACTGAATGAATTGGACCGCAAACGAAGAATCTCTAGGTGAGGAAGCCTTTTCCCCATCCACATTGGCAGATTGCCAGAGAAGCTATTCTCACCAAGATCAATTACACGCAAGGGACCCACTGTTTTCAGGTTGGGGGGAAGATTACCTGAAAAAACATTTTTGCTCAAACTCAAGAGTGAAAGCCGAGGTGCAGACCAAATGGAAATGGGAACCTTGCCAGACAGGTGGTTGTTTGATAGATCTATTACTTCCAAATACTCTAGATCCTTCCAACATTCTTGCGGTAGTTCTCCGGATAAATTGTTGCTTGAGAGACTAACGGTTTTCAACTGTTTGAGATTGCATATGGATGAAGGGATGCTACCTTCTATCAAGTTATTCGAAAGGGTTACAAATTGCAAATTTGGCATTGTTTCATTTATGTTCAATGGAATAGTTCCACTAAACAAATTGCCTCTGAGATTTAATACATCAATCTCAGTGGACTTTAAACCATTTCTTAATTCAAGTGGAACCTTGCCGCTAATTTGGTTATTGGAAAGGTCCAAGACAAAAAGACTTGGATATATTTTTGGAAACCAATTAGGAATCTTATCTGAGATTCCAACATTTTCAAGCACGAAGAAACTGAGTCCATTTAGATTCCGAAGCCACGAAGGGAAAAGAGGACCTAATTGACAATTAGTCAGATCAAGGTAAGAAAGTTTAGTGAGAGGACAAACCCAGTTGGAACTCAAATTGAAAAACAAGGGTTTGGGAGGTTTTTCATCAAAGCTGATAAACAAACCTATTAGATTTGCAAGGTTGGCAAAGTGATCTTCAGTTAATTCACCGTCCCAAGCATTGAGAGAGAGATCCAGGAACTTCAGCTTTGAGAGCTGCCCCAAAGACTTGGGAATGGTGCCATTCATGCTAGTTTGGTAAAGATAAAGTCTTCTCAAGCTTTTGAGATTCCCTATCGAGTGAGGAATATTACCTGTAAGTTTGGTGTGTCCTAGATCAAGAATCTCTAATAAGCTATTTGGTCGACACAAAGATAAGCCATTCACAAACTTTGTTATCTCGCCACTTATATTGTTTCTTGCTAGAGACAACTCCTTCAACTTGCAAAACGCACCAAAACTCAATGGAATTGGTCCTTCAAGGTGATTATCTTCGAGGTCAAGACACTCGAGAGAAGTGAAGTTTGCCAAAACATCAGGAATGGGACCTGTGAGTTCATTCAACCCCAAACGAATAGTTTTGAGAGAAGTCTTCTTCTCGATAGCTTTAGGAATGGGACCCTGAATCTCAGTCGCAGTGAGATCAAGACTTTGAAGAGCAGTGAAATTGAGAATAGCCTTAAAAAAGAAACCTCCAAAATTGTTGAAGCTGAGATCAAGGACTGAGAGTGTGGTGGTGAAATTAGTCATGAGAGGAAAAGAAGAAAGTTTGCAAAAGGACAAATGTAACTCTGACAAAGAGTGCAGCCTGTTTATGTATTGCAATGATTCACCTGTTTTACTAAGATCCGACCAACTCAAGTCTAGGTATTCCAGTGAAGTGAGATGGGACAAAAATTGAAGTTCCTGTATAGAGAAACCTCTAAGAACGAGATACTTCAAATGTTTCAACTGAGCCAAAGCAGGAGTACTTATCCCGCCACTTTGTTTTGTGGCTAGTGTCGTGTCTGTTAAAGCATTAAGATCGAACTCCTCCACATAACCGGTGACGTTGTTGCAGCCTACGCTGTGCCATTTGCAACAGTCTTCATTGTCTAGTCGCCATGAAGAGAGCCTGTTTGAACGGTTTTCCAAGCCATTCTTAAAGTCTAGTAACGCCAACCTTTCAATGGAATGACAATTACCAACTTTGTGATCATCACCGCATGAGCAAAGCTTGGCTGTTTGGAGGTAGGGACCGAGAAACAGTACTAGAAAGGAAAGGAGGATGGCAGATTGGATGGAAGGAATGGCCATGTTTACTTTGCAAACTATTGATCTGTAGTTGTTGTAGTTCATATATTATGAATTTATAAGGAAAGCCCAGTGAATAGGACAGCAACTCGTTTGAAGTAATTGCGTGTGTTGGGTAGACGTGACTTATTTAATTGCTCAGACTTGACTTAGTTTTTTTTTTTTTTTTTGGTAATCTTGACTTAATTAATTGCTCCCGCATGTATTGCATATGTAGCTAATACATATATCGAAAAAATGTTAATAAATTATTTTCTTTAATTAATACGAAGGCCTCTAATCTTAGATACTTTCTCAAGTTTAAAAGGGCATTCATTTGAAAAGAAATTTCGAAAATTGGTATATTTTTGTACATATTAAGGAATTACATGTTTTCAGCATTGGCTAAGGACTGGTCCAAAATATTTAGGCCTTGTTTAGTTAGAGGTGAAGTTACATGGAGTTGGAAAGTAATTGTGTTTAGTCGCCCAACTTTTCTGCAAGTTATCTCTCAATTTACACCTTAAGGTGTGAGAAATTTCCACACCACCCCTCCTAGGGAGTTATCTCCCGAGAGTTGTAGACACAATTACCCCTCATTAATGATTTATTTATTACCATCTCTCTCTTGTTTGGATGTTGTTTATGTCAATTTATATTTTTTATTGTTTAAAAATTTCAAACTTCGTAACAAGTTTAAAATTGAATTAAATATGAAAATATTAATTTCAATGAGATAACTCTCAACTAACACTGTATGTTAGCAAAAACGAATCAAACGAGGCCTTAAACACCAGAGCAAAATGCTTGTTGGGAGCCCTTCTTACAGTAGGTTTGATAAGTTGCAATTATTTCTTTTTGGAGCTGAACTGATTACTTGGAAAAAAAAAGTCATGATGACTTTTCACTATGAGATACCATCAAATCAAAGTCACCTTTAAGACATTGAAATGACACCGACTTCTCAATTTGCAACAAATACAAACTAATGGTGGAGCCATGTATGTAAATGACCCCTAATACTATATAGTATATGTTTTTATTTTTATTTTACTTAATGTATATATAAATTTGTTAGTGTTAGTGTATCAATAAACAAATTGACTAGAACGTATTTGTTTTTCATATTTTTCTTTATCAATTTAGTTATTTAGTTGGAGACAAAATAAAAAACTACACAATAAAAGTAACAATTTTTTTAAAAAAGTGTAGAAATCAATTTTTGTATTCGTTTTGTATATATGTGATGTATAACCACCTCTGTATACTAAATGATTTTACTCTGATAATTTTACACTATTTTTCAGTTAGGTTGCAGGGTCTTCGAGATCGTTAAAGATTAGTCATTCTTATCAATAACGATTTCTCTATCGAAATTGTCTCTACCTTTTTGCATATTGTCACAATTGGTCCAAAATATGTGCTTCTTTCAAGGTCTTTTTGCTTCCATATATTATATGGAAAATATACCATATACAAGAATCTATATTTTAGTCATAATCTAGCTCAAGGGAAGATAAAAATCTTATACCAACTACAAGAATTATAGTGTAGTCTTTTGTAACTTTTTCCTCTTTGATTCACACGGTGATCACACTGTGTTTTACGGATCACCCATCCATGTATAGTGTGTACATACAACTTTATGCAACATATATAGAAAATGTAAGCCTAGCACTTAAAGGATTTTTGAAAGAGAGTTCTATGGAAGTGACGGGCAAGAATCAAGGATTACCTCTGTACGTTGTGCTTCATTTCTATAGGAATACGGTATGAGAGTCAAAGTTTTCTGAGCGGGAAGACAAACTATTGATTTGGATGCCTAAAAATTTCTTCTTCGTGTTTCAACAAGTAAAAAGAAAATCATCAAAAGTTAGTTAACTAATTTGTCTGACAATTATTATTTTCTTTTTATTTCAACGAGAGTCTGACCAACGACATCCTCAACCTTACTTTTTTGGGTAGCTAATTTGTTTCAAGATTGAAATTCAACTACTTTTTTCGTAAGAAAGAAACCAACTTTTCTTACCCCTTACGACAGACGAAATGGTGTTACTTGCTCTTACATCTACAATTATGCACCTGGTCTACTTTTTTTTTTATGAACATCGCATCTAAAATACATATTATATATATATATATATATATAAATTAAAATTGGTTATAATACTTTAAAAAATTGGTATTTAGGTTGGGTCAATTTGTTTTAATACTTTAAAAAATTGGTATTTAGGTTGGGTCAAGTTTCACTTATCTCTTTAACCTGTCCCATGTTGGGCAAGCAAGGATACTCATGTCCATGAAAAGTCTACTTACTAATCAAATAAGCGGTTTTGATTTAATTTCTCATAAGAAAGATTCTTTTATAACTTAGAATGGACATGCATCACTTGTATTAGCGTCCATTATTTTTTACATCGAAATGTGTTGCAAAGACATCGACAAATGCGTGTTTGTGCTTGGTTACCATTGCAAAATCAAGATTTTAATTTATATTATTATAACCTTAATCATCGAAGCATCTATAGTGAGACGGTAAATGCATCACTTGTCAAAAGGTTTGGGGGATTTTGACTTCGCCACCCACTTGAGTTGTGTGAAAATGGGGTAGTGGAGTAGTGGAACAGTCAAGCATTGATGCAATGGAGTAATGGAGCAGTCAAGCATTGATGCAATAGAGTAGTGGTGCTGTAATGGAGTAATGGCGAGCAGTTTCAACTGCGCCCACTCAACCACTCTAATAACTACCCATTTAATCTTGAAAATGGTAAAAATTAATGGTAAAATTTTTTACCCATGGTTAGCCTGCACATATATTCACACACGCGCACATGCGGTGCGCCTAAAATGCGCCACATGCGCCGCACCGCGCATGTGGCTCACTTTGCATAGCACTTGTATTTTATTTTACACACATGGTGCAAGAGTACATATATACTCTTTAAACTTAAAGTTCCTAACCAATGTGGGACTAAACATTTATTTTGAAAATGTTCAATATCCATCACACCAGAGAATGCTTTGGCGAAAATATACAAGTTAATTAGATCGACAAATGTGGAAGTACTCTATGATTGGAGCACTTGATAAACTTGCAAAATCATTGGTGAAAAGTAACATAATGCACTTAATATGTTTTTGGCGTGCTGTGCATATTTAATTATGAAGGATACTAACTTAATATTTCTTAATTGGATTACTTATTGAGCCATTTTGATAGGAAGAACAGGTTTTTACCATTAAATCTAATCTACAAAGAGTACTATGTATATACCATGTGAAAGAAAGATAACAGCAAATTGAACAATGACTAGGAATAGATTATGACATCAGTATATAACCTATACATTGAGATCAGATAAAAGGAGCCCGTGATGCCGTGACACTCATTACCCCAGCGCGCTAGCTAGACTTTGTACAGCTCTTTTTTCAGTATATAAAAATGAAAATGGGGCAGTGGAACAACAATGTGCTTAGTGCGCCTATAAAAGTGTTGTGCCGCTCGCGTAGCTCACCTTGCATTGTACTTGTATTTTATTTTACACACACTGTGGTGCAAGAGTACATATATACTCTTTAAACTTGAAGTTTCTAACCAATGTAGGACTAAACATTTATTTTGAAAATGTTCAATACATAACTTCCTTGAATCATTTGAACTTGTCTGTCATACAATGAATTGGTTGGGAGAATTCCATCTGGGAATCAACTGCAGACGCTTGCGGATCCGTCTATCTACGAGGGGAATTCGAAACTTTGTGGATTGCCACTCTGATGAAGTCCAAGAATTAGCTTGCAAATTTTTGATAGGATAATGAAGCCCAATAATTAGTTTGCAAATTCTTGATAGGATAATGATGAAGTCCAAGAATTAGTTGCAAATTCTTGGAAAAATAGGAAAAGATATGACTCGCAACGATCCGGGGGTATGAGTTTATTGGAAACGACGTGGAGATCACGACTCACAGCTATGCTGTGACTACGACGTTTTTCGGCGAAATTCCATCGTTTCGCCCTCCGAAACGGAAATTTTGCTATTTTAGGAAACTTTTGTTTCGCTTATAACTTTCATTAAGAATTTCCGTTTTTATTGCCGTTTGCGGCGTTTGTTTCTATTTTTCGTCTAGTTTTCAGTTTATGGCTTTTTGGACTTTTTACTATTTTTGGCAAATTTTAGGGTTTCGCTATTTAAGCGATCTATTGGGTGTAATTCGTAGTTTTGGTTGAAATAAAAAGAATTTTTGAACTTTGGCTTAAGTTCTGACCTAGATCGAGTTGTTCGTGGATTCGTTCAACTGGTTTAGAAGATCTCCGCTGCGTCAGTTGGTATCAAAGCCTGCTTCACGTGATTGAAGAAATCATGCCGCCGAAGAGGAACCAGCAGCGTATCGAGGAGGTGTATGATCGTAACAATCTGAATCGACAAATTGGTCCATTAATTGACCAACGCATGGTCGCGGTGGTAGAACAATTAACTGCCAAAATCGATCAGTTGTTGGATCGGCATATGGATCGTATCCTCCCCTTCGAGAGGACGGATTCTGTAGGTTTTGCGGGGAGATGGAGGGACTCCCATCACGGATCGAGAGAGTTCGTGCGTTGGGGTTCGGAGGACTTGCGCAGACCTTCAGGTCATAGTAAGCAGGACGATTACCAGTTATCTTCGGAGGAGTCCAGTCGGGGGTTTGCGCCGTCTCGTGCCGGGAAGAGGAGTGCAGAAGAGGAGAGCGGTTTTAGGCCCTCGGCGTTACGGGAGGCGACAGAAGTATTATGCCCGTGGCGGGCATGCAACCAAAGGGTCTTTCGACGAGAGAGCGGAGAGGAGGGCACGGTTCGAGCAAGGACGCCAACATGATGTGACTGTTCAGACACCAGTTCACGAGTTCGATGATTCGGGTTCGAAGGCGACGCCGAGGAAGAGATTGGTGAAGAAGAGTGGGGACAGAGAGAGGACGCCTGATTTTGGGATTGAAGATGAAGAACCAGCGTTCATGAGAGATGAGTTTGCGAGCGAGCCGCCATCATCGCAGAAGCGAAAGGGGTCGAAGGAAGATGGGTTTAGAAAGAAAGAGAAGAAATTGAAGGGGGATAAGGAGTTTGATAAGGGAGGGAAGATGAGCTCGAAGGGTGGGAGCTTGTCGGCGATTTATCTGGCCGCGATCGCGAGATGAAGGAGCTCTGGGATACGGTTGCTGGGGCGGATTCTGAGGATGACCAAGATGGTGTTAGGACTATGGATGACGATAACTTCATAGATGATACTAGAGTGGATTCGGCTGACCGGTACGGCAGTGACAACGAAGGCTTTATTGGGGATGCGCCACAGCTTGAGAAGGGCCACGGAACTAGAGAATCTCTTGATATTTTGCTTGGCAAAGTAGTCTCTTACAATCCGCAGGCTGAGGTTCTTTGGCTGAGGGGTGCCAAAGAGAAGTGGCTCGCAGGTGAGGTTGACACTGCTAGAGAGAGATCCTTGGGCAAGCGTATGCTGCCATTACAAATTTAGAGGAGATTTTGCCTGCTGCAATTCAAACTGAATCAAGGCATGGTAACAAGAAGGAATCTGATATACTGATGGTAAGGCAGAAGACTTTGTTCGTGGGTTGCAAGAGATTCACCAATTTATCAAAGTTAACTTGCAGAAGGCTGCTGACAAGTACAAGGATTCAGTCAGGTGTGAAAATTAATGTCAAGCATCTTGTTCCCCATTATGGGGATACGTCTGATGATGACAATTCGAGGGCGAATTATGTCCACCCTGGGGAGAATGATGAAGTCCAAGAATTAGCTTGCAAATTCTTGATAGGATAATGAAGCCCAATAATTAGTTTGCAAATTCTTGATAGGATAATGATGAAGTCCAAGAATTAGTTGCAAATTCTTGGAAAAATAGGAAAATATATGACTCGCAGCGATCCGGGGGTATGGGTTTATTGGAAACGACGTTGAGATCACGACACACAGCTATGCTGTGACTACGACGTTTTTCGGCGAAATTCCATCGTTTCGCCCTCCGAAACGACAATTTTGCTATTTTAGGAAACTTTTGTTTCGCTTATAACTTTCATTAGGAATTTCCGTTTTTATTGCCGTTTGCGGCGTTTATTTCTATTTTTCGTCTAGTTTTCAGTTTAGGGCTTTTTGGACTTTTTACTATTTTTGGCAAATTTTAGGGTTTCGCTATTTAAACGATCTATCGGGTGTAATTCGTAGTTTTGGTTAAAATAAAAAGAATTTTTGAACTTTGGCTTAAGTTCTGACCTAAATCGAGTTGTTCGTGGATTCGTTCAACTGGTTTAGAAGATCTCCGCTGCGTCACACTCTCATTAAAGTGCCAAGATAATGAGACTCATGATCTGGCTCCAAATAGACAGAGTGCAGTTGCTGTGGAGAAATTAATTAAGCCTCATATATGAGATTATATATAGTTATCATGTTTTATATAAGATATAAGGTCAATCTTTGTTATGTGATATATATATATGTGTGTGTGTGTGTGTGTGTGTGTGTATGTGTGTGTGTGTATTTGAACTTGCAGTTTTTCTTTTTCTTTTTTTTTCTTTTCTTCCTAATGTTCATTGTAAAAAAATATAACAAATCAATAATATTCTTGTTCCTTGTCATGGAAGAACACTTGGGTGAAGAAACTTCATCGGCCTACTTCATTTTTTTTTTTTTTTTTTTTTTTTTTTGTAATCACAACGTTAAATTGTGCAAAGTTGAAATATTTCATAAGCCTACGTTCATATTTATCAATCTAATTTGAGATTGAGACTTAGTCATTTTTTCATGAGGGCTAGCGGCTAGCGTTTCCATCTTAAAACATAATGCCCATTTTGTAGGATTGTATAATAAATTGGAGAGTACATGAACTTCATATTTATCATTCTAATTTACAAATTACCACTTCACATTTATTAAGTCGACAGAAAATTGGCATAAATGGCGTCGTTGAAGGTCTCGTTTTTCGGAACATTAGGTATAGTAACTTGTCGATTTGCAGCTGCATGTGTGACCACCATAGTCAAGACTGCAAACAAGATGAAAACCATAAACCTCCTATATCAAAGTGAGGAAAACACCTCACACAGCTCCATAAAACTCAAAATCTTGAGTTCGCTTCTCAGATCTGATACACAAACATCACACAGCTCACAAGCTCGAATTAGAGCTCACAATTTTTAGATATGAATCACAGATCGACGAACAACAAAGAAGAAACCTAGGGTTTGGATGGAGCTCACACTGCTCTGATACCATGAACAATCATCAAAGCACAACAGGTTTTTTTATTAATCACCAAAATTTGATTTACATGACACACTTGTTTCACCTTATATAGTGGTGTATGTGTCTAAGCTTTAAACACTCGCTTGGGTCACACATGCACGTGACCTCAAGTTATCTAACTCACACACAAACAATTACAACAGTAACAGTAAAAAGAAAAACAGTAACAAAACAATACGTACAACACAGTAACAAAGTAAAGAAAAATACTTACTACACTTATTTATCGGAGTAAATTAAACCTCGAAAAGATATTATCATCCTGGATAAGATGCCACTAGGTCGAAGGTTCAAGCATGTTGTGCATTGCGGTTTCTTCCCAATCTGAAACTTCTTGCCTTCACTACCACACAGACGGGGATTATTGTCATGTCGTCTATAAACCGAAAGAAAGCGTACCTCCACGACTTGTTTAATAACAAAGAGCCGCAGACGCTCCAAAATCCTACAACAAAACCAATTGACATGCTTATGAAAAATGGCAGCCAGTCTTCTTTGTCTTCGTCATGATCTAGGACGTGGATGTCAGGATGAGTTGCGCAATCTTTCAGTGGAGCACCGCAAAGTCCTGGATTTCCAGCGTAAATGGATGGATCTGGTAGCGTTTGGAGTTGGTTGCCGGATGGGATTCTTCCAGATAAATTGTTGTTTGACAGGTTCAAGTGATTCAAGGAATTCAAAGTGGAAATGCTTGGTGGAATTGAGCCTGATAATTGATTTCTTGATAGATCAAGCACTTCTAATCTTTGCATAGAGCCGATCTTCTCTGGAATCCTTCCGGTCAACTGATTCATAGACAAATTCAAGATACTTAATCCCAAGAGCCTTGTTATCTCTGTAGGTATCTCTCCGGAAAAAACATTATGTGAAAGGTCTATGCACTTCAGAAATGCAAGAGTCCCATTATATTCCAGTTCAATTCCTTTAGTAATCCACACATTCACTTGGTCTCCGAATTCTTGACTACTTTTTCTCAAATCAATTCCTTCAATCGACCCATACACTGAGAATGGGTCGGTTGGATCGACAGTGGCCATTCCACTAAAATTGCCAAAGCAATGAGGGATGGGTCCGGATAACCCATTGTGTGCAAGGTCTAAGATTTGAAGGGAATGAAGAAGACAGTGGTGTTCATGGATGAAACCACTGAATGAATTGGACCGCAAACGAAGAATCTCTAATTGTGGAAGCCTTTTCCCCATCCACATTGGCAGATTGCCAGTGAAGCTATTCTCACCAAGATCAATTACACGGAAGGGACCCAATGTTTTCAGGTTGGGGGGAAGATTACCTGAAAAACCATTTTTGCTCACACTCAAGATTGAAAGCTGAGGTGCAGACCAAATGGAAATGGGAAGCTTGCCAGACAGGTGGTTGTTTGATAGATCTATTACGTCCAAAGACTGTAGATCCTTCCAACATTCTTGCGGTAGTTCTCCGGATAAATTGTTGCTTGAGAGACTAATGGCTGTCAACCGTTTAAGATTGCATATGGATGAAGGGATGCTACCTTCTATCAAGTTATTCGAAAGGCTTAGAATTCCCAAATTTGGCATTGTTTCGTTTATGTTCAATGGAATAGTTCCACTAAACAAATTGCCTCTGAGATTTAACATGCGCATCTCAGTGGACTTTAAACCATTTCTTAATTCAAGTGGAACCTTGCCTCTAATTTGGTTATTGGAAAGGTCCAAGGTTTGAAGACTCAAATTTGGAAACCAATTAGGAATCTTATCTGAGATTCCAACGTTTTCAAGCTTGATGATGCCGAGTTGATTTAGATTCCGAAGCCACGAAGGGAAAAGAGGACCTAATTGACAATTAGTCAGATCAAGGTGAAAAAGTTTAGTGAAAGGACAAACCCAGTTGGAACTCAAATTGAAAAACAAGGGTTTGGGAGGTTTTTCATCAAAGCTGATATACAAAACTATTAGATTTGCAAGGTTGGCAAAGTGATCTTCAGTTAATTCACCGTCCCAAGCATTGAGTGAGAGATCCAGCGCCTCCAGCTCTGAGAGCTGCCCCAAAGACTTGGGAATGGTGCCATTCATGCTAGTTTGGTAAAGATAAAGTCTTCTCAAGCTTTTTAGATTCCCTATCGAGTAAGGAATATTACCTGTAAGTTTGGTGTCTCCTAGATCAAGAATCTCTAATAAGCTATTTGGTCGACACAAAGATAAGCCATTCACAAACTCTGTTATCTCGCCACTTATATTGTTTCTTGCTAGAGACAACTCCTTCAACTTGCAAAACGCACCAAAACTCAATGGAATTGGTCCTTCAAGGTGATTATTATGGAGGCCAAGACACTCGAGAGAAGTGAAGTTTGCCAAAACATCAGGAATGGGACCTGTGAGTTCATTCAACCCCAAACGAAGAGTTTTGAGAGAAGTCTTCTGCTCGATAGCTTTAGGAATGGGACCCTGAATCTCAGTCGCACTGAGATCAAGACTTTGAAGAGCAGTGAAATTGAGAATAGCTTTAAAAAAGAAACCTCCAAAATTGTTGAAGCTGAGATCAAGGACTGAGAGTGTGGTGGTGAAATTAGTCATGAGAGGAAAAGAAGAAAGTTTGCAAAAGGACAAATGTAACTCTGACAAAGAGTGCAGCCTGTTTATGTATTGCAATGATTCACCTGTTTCACTAAGATCCGACCCACTCAAGCCTAGGTATTCCAGTGAAGTGAGATGGGACAAAAATTGAAGTTCCTGTATAGAGAAACGACTATATGAAAGATCGAGGTGATGCAAGTGTGAGAGGTTTCCCAATTGTTGGGAAATTCTTCCTTCAAAGTAATTCCAAGAAAGATCGAGGTACCTCAACTCCTTGACTGAGCCTATGAACTGATTCGGAATACCGCCGAATGCGTTGTGACTCAAGTCCAAGTACTTCAAATGTTTCAACTGAGCCAAAGCAGGACTTATCCCGCCACTTAGTTCTGTGGCTTGTGTCGTGTCCTTTATATTATTAAGATCGAGCTCCTCCACATAACCGGTGACGTTGTTGCAACCTACGCCGTGCCATTTGCAACAGTCTTCATTTTCTAGTCGCCATGAAGAGATCCTGTTTGAAGGGTCTTCCACGCCTTTCTTAAAGTCTAGCAACGCCAACCTTTCAATGGAGTGACAATTACCAACTTTGTGATCATCACTGCATGAGCAAAGCTTGGCTGTTTGGAGGTTGGGACCGAGAAACAGGACTAGAAAGGAAAGGAGGATGGCAGATTGGATGGAAGGAATGGCCATGTTTACTTTGCAAACTATTGATCTGTAGTTGTTGTAGTTCATTTATTATGAATTTATAAGCCCAGTGAATAGGACAGCAACTCGTTTGAAGTAATTGCGTGTGTTGGGTAGACGTGAGTTATTTAATTGCTCAGACTTGACTTAGTTTTTTTTTTCTTTTTTGGTAATCTTGACTTAATTAATTGCTCCAGCATGTATTGCATATGTAGCTAATACATATATCGAAAAAATGTTAATAAATTATTTTCCTTAATTAATACGAAGGCCTCTAATCTTGGATACTTTCTCAAGTTAAAAAGGGCAATCATTTGAAAAGAAATTTCGAAAATTGGTATATTTTTGTACATATTAAGGAATTACATGTTTTCAGCATTGGCAAAGGACTGGTCCAAAATATTTAGGCATTGTTTGGTTAGAGGTGAAGTTACATGGAGTTGGAAACTAATCTTGTTTGGTTGCCAAACTTTTCTCGCAAGTTATCTCCCAACTTACACTCTAAGGTGTGAGAAATTTTCCCAACACCCTCTCCTGGGAGTTATCTCTCGAGAGTTGTAGACACAATTACCCCTCATTAATGACTTATTTATTACCATCTCTCTCTTGTTTGGAGGCTGTTTATGTCAATTTATACTTTTTATTGTTTAAAAATTTCAAACTTCGTAACAAGTTTAAAGTTGAACCAAATATGAAAATATTAATTCCAATGAGATAACTCTCAATTAACTCATGTTAGAATCAAACGAGGCCTTAAAGACAAAAAATGCTTGTTAGGAGCCCTTCTTACGGTAGGTTTGATAGGTTGCAATTATTTCTTTTTGGAGCTCAGTTGATGACTTGGAGAAAAAAAAGTCATGATGACTTTTCACTATGAGATACCATCAAATCAAAGTCACCTTTAAGACATCGAAATGACTAAGACTTCTCAATTTGCAACAAATATCAACTAATGGTGGAGCCATGTATGTAAATGACCCCTAATACTATACAGTATATGTTTTTATTTTTATTTTACTTAATGTATATATAAATTTGTTAGTGTTAATGTATCAATAAACAAATTGACTAGAACGTATTTGTTTTTCATATTTTTCTTTATCAATTTTGTTATTTAGTTGGAGACAAAATAAAAAACTACACAACAAAAGTAATAATTTTTTTAAAAAAGTGTAGAAATCAATTTTTGTATTCGTTTTGTATATATGTGATGTACAACCACCTCTGTATACTAAATGATTTTACTCTGATAATTTTACACTATTTTTCGGTTAGGTTGCAAGGTCTTCGAGACCATTGAAGATTAGTCAGTCTTATCAATGACGATTTCTCTATCGAAATTGTCTCTACCTTTTAGCATATTGTCACAATTGGTCCAAAATATGTGCTTCTTTTAAGGTCTTTGTGCTTCCATATATTATAGGAAAATATATCATATACAAAATCTATATTTTAGTCATAATCTAGCTCGGAAGATAAAATCTTGGTTCCGTCCCTACCAACTACAAGAATTATAGTGTAGTCTTTTGTAACTTTTTCCTCTTTGATTCACACGGTGATCACACTTGTGTTTTACATGTGTTTTGAGATCACCCATCCATGTATAGTGTGTACATACAACTTTATGCAACATATATAGAAAATGTAAGCCTAGCACTTGAAAGATTTTGGGAGAGAGTTCTACGGAAGTGAAGGGCAAGAATCAAGGATTACCTCTGTGCGTTGTGCTTCATTTCTATAGGAATACATCATGAGAATCAAAGTTTTCTGAGTGGGAAGACAAACTATTGATTTGGATGCCTAAAAATTTCTTCTTCGTGTTTCAACAAGTAAAAAGAAAATCATCAAAAGTTAGTTAACTAATTTGTTTGACAATTATTATTTTCTTTTTATTTCAACGAGATTCTGACCAACGACATCCTCAACCTTGCTTTTTTGGGTAGCTAATTTGTTTCAAGATTGAAATTCAACTACTTTTTTCATAAGAAAGAAACCAACTTTTCTTACCCC
Source organism: Stephania yunnanensis (assembly GCA_039657365.1). Taxonomy (NCBI): domain Eukaryota; kingdom Viridiplantae; phylum Streptophyta; class Magnoliopsida; order Ranunculales; family Menispermaceae; genus Stephania; species Stephania yunnanensis. The sequence continues at coordinate 3,002,372 of CM077586.1, read as the reverse complement.
TTACGACAGACGAAATGGTGTTACTTGCTCTTACATCTACAATTATGCACCTGGTCTACTTTTTTTTTTATGAACATCGCATCTAAAATACATATATATATATATATATATATAAATTAAAATTGGTTATAATACTTTAAAAAATTGGTATTTAGGTCGGGTCAATTTGTTTTAATACTTTAAAAAATTGGTATTTAGGTTGGGTCAAGTTTCACTTATCGCTTTAACTTGTCCCATGTTGGGCAAGCAAGGATACTCATGTCCATGAAAAGTCTACTTACTAATCAAATAAGCAGTTTTGATTTAATTTCTCATAAGAAAGATTCTTTTATAACTTAGAATGGACATGCATCACTTGTATTAGCGTCCATTATTTTTTACATCGAAATGTGTTGCAAAGACATCGACAAATGCGTGTTTGTGCTTGGTTACCATTGCAAAATCAAGATTTTAATTTATATTATTATAACCTTAATCATCGAATCATCTATATTGAGACGGTAAATGCATCACTTGTCAAAAGGTTTGGGGGATTTTGACTTCGCCACCGACTTGAGTTTAAAAAAAAAACCTTAGTTATAAAATTTTCAAAACAAAGCTTAAATCTACCAATATATGTTTCCTGGTTCGATTGATCCGTTCGATCTACACACAAGATGTGTATACACCCAACTAGGTGCATAATCCAACGGTCCACCACAAAAACACTCAATTCATTCGTTACTGCGTAAATCATTCATTTGTTGAGCTCTCACTCGTAACTCTCACGCGTAACTCTCACGCTTCGCTAAACATTCTTCTCAAACATTTTATCTTCATCGATCCTGGCGAGCACAGATCACGAGGACCAATTGACTAATAAACAAGCCTCCAACTCTTTTTCAATAGCCCCTTGTTGGCACAAAAAGGAAGGCATTAATATGTCAACATGCGCGTGTAGAAGTTGCGCAAATTCTTTTTTTTTTTGTCTATAAATGTTGAGATGCACTCTATGCCTAAAGTAGGTGTAGTCCAAAGTAAGTTACTTTTACATTGACAAAAGATAATTATTTACTAAATAAGTTTACATAAGCAATCTTTTTTTTTTATAAATTGAATGAGTAGTTCTTAAATCTAAAAAAAATAGCCTTTCAATTATGTTCATCCGCATTAAATTGAGCAAAATAGAAGAGTTTGGTTGGTGCAGTTGATTCTTACAAACTTAGGATAGAATCACTACAAAACATTGTGTGTTTAGTGACATTAATTTATCATTTAACAACACTAATTAGTGTTGCATATGTAGCAAATATATGGACCAAAAAAAAGTTTAAAAAATATTTTCTGAATTAATACGAAGACCTCCAATCTTGGATACTTTCTCAAGTTAAAAAGGGCATCCATTTGAAAAGAAATTTTAAAAAATGTTATATTTTTGTGCACATCAAGGAATCACGTGTTTTCAGCATTCGCAAAGGGCGAATCAAAAGTATTTTAGGACTAGAGCGAAATGCTTCTTGGGAGCCCCACTTACAGTACGCTTTATAGGTCGCAATTATTATTTTTTTGGAACTCAGGTGATGACTTTAGAAAAAAAAAAAAAAAAAGTCACAACGACTTTTCACTATGGGATACCATCAAATCAAAGTCACCTTTATGACATCAAAATGGCACAAACTTCTCAATTTGCAATAAATACCAACTAATGGCGGAGCCATGTACATACATGGCCCCCAATACTATATAGTATATGTTTTTATTTTTATTTTACTTAATGTATATATGTCACACCCGATCTCGATATACTTAAAAGATTTGGATGAACTATCCACGGGGCCAGTATCGAGTATAACTGAATATTGAAAAATACAACATAAAACTCACCTTTTTTTAATAATGAGTTTACAATATTCCTTAACATTACAAAACACGCTATTACCCTCCTCATTACTACTAGATATTTTACATGACAGACTATACATTATTTATTTGACATGGTCAACTCACGACCTATTTCGAATTCATTTTCATTCGCGGGCTTGAGTGGTATCTAAAGTTGTTAGATTTAATGAGCTAGCAACTCAATAATTTATTAATTACAACCATGTTAATGCAAAATATATAGCAAAATAATAACAACATATATTACCGAACACCGATAAATATCGGTTAGTAATCACATCGGTAGACCTCTCAAATTTTCTTTAAGGCTGAAAACTGCACCGTGATCACAAATATGATTTAAAGTGTTCGTCGACACGAGACCAAATTTGGTGGACCATAATAACTAGACCTGATTATCGGGCGAGCTTGGGTGGGATCGGGCGATGTTATACATGAATCCACGTTGGAAAGACTTCATACCAAAGTCGTACAATTATGACCTCGATATGGTTCTATTCCGTTCATGCCTAGGCGATCTTTTTTTTGAAAGTCATGTCCAAGCCCGCTTCTGAGTATTGCGAGCTCAAGCTCGTCACGGGTCGGGTTTGGGCTGAGCTTGAATTGGCCCTTTAAAAATATTAACAAAAAAAAGTTTTGAAAATTGATTATAGTGAAGCAAAACATAGTATAATAAAATATATCCTATGCAATTAGATGTCAAGAACAAATGATTAGCACAATGATTTAGATTTCAATGTATCATTCAAACCTTACTTTCTCATTTTTTAGAGATATATATACACATTTTGGACACAATTATATACGAGCGGGCCAGCCAGGTTTGGGTTGATAAGTGCAAACCTAAGCTCGGCCCACAAAATATCGGGCCTTCACAGGCTTTTAGCCATGCCAGGCCCTATTGAGATTTTTAAAGTGTTCATTTTATAATTTAATAAGAGTGCCAATGTTATGACATACATAAAAAATTAACATGTAACGGAAAAATTACCTGATTCCGTAGCTAACAAAAGTTTTCGCAGTGTTCCTTTTATAATTTAATAAAGGATGAAAGAAAGATAGTCAGGATGCATTAGTGAATCGATTTTCTTATTTGTAGTGAGAATAGTTTTAATGTCGCTATCCATCATACTGATTCGTAATAATGAAATTGTTAAATGTTGTTATTGGTCATAATGATTTAGATAAAGATAAAGATTTTAGTTATAATATTAACATGTTATTGTAAGGAAACTTCTCCGTAGTTTCCTAAGAATAAAACATCGTTTTCAATAATAAATTTTTAGATAAGTATTGAAGAAATTTCTCTTCTTTACTTAACGATTAGTGAAAATGTTTACGGGTCGTTATCAACTTTAATATCTAAGAGGCTTCTTGTTCTCTATTTGTTATTTAATCTTTTAAGAAGATTTTATGTTTTTCAAGGCGTGGAATATTTAGGGAGTCACATATATTTAAATTTGTTAGTGTTACAAATGGACTAGAACGTAATTGTTTTTCATGTTTTTTTTTTTATCAATTTAGTTGTTTAGTTAGAGACAAAATAGAAAACTACACAACATAAGTAATAATTTTTTTAAAAAAAGTGTAGAATTTTTGTATTTGTTTTGTATATATGTGATAGATTAGGGAACGACGATTGCGGTAGTTTGGTCACCCGCATAGACGGCCTACAAATAAGTCACTTGAAAAACTTGACTCTATAGAAACAGTAAAAATTTGACGATGTTGGGGTATAACAAAGTTAACTTGAGACACATTAATTAGAAGAGATTTGAATGGTTTAGAAAGCTCATCATCAATTGCGGTTAATCGAGCACGATGAAAGAGTTTGATCCTATAGCCGACTCCAATGTGACTGAGGCTATGTTGTTGTTCCAAAATATTCGGGGGCCCAGAGCGAGATTTTTTTTTGGGGCCCCTCAATTATAAATGTTGAAAAAAAAGAACAATTTTTTATCAACTACTTAAAACGATCTATGCAAAACACACAAAAATCTTACTCAAGGGATGCATAATAGGTTTTACAGCATGATCAAATCTCTCAAAATATTTTAAAAATCATACAAATTAAATAAAACTTTAATTTTTTAAAAAGTAAAATGTAGCCACATTTAAAAATGACAAGTAGAAGAGGTGTAAGTTGAAAAAGCTACTCGTTAAAGTAGAAAAAATGGAATTTAATTTGAGAAGTATACAAATAATTTACCAAGCGATATTTTATTACATTATAATTAATAATTCTTCTTAGAAAATCAAAAGAAGTTTTTAATTTTAGAATAAACTAAAAAAATGTGTGTACTCACCCCCTTCAGGGTCGGCCCTGACAACAACCTCTGTATACTAAGTGATTTTACTATGATAATTTTACACTATTTTTCAGTTAGGTTGTGGGGTCTTTGGAGAACGTTGAAGACAAGTCATTCTTATCAATGATGATTTCTCTATCGAATTTTTCTCTACCCTTTTGCATAGTGTCACAGTTGGTCCAAAACATGTGTGCTTCTTTCAAGGTCTTTGTGCTTCCATATATTGTAGGGAAAATATATCATACACACGAATCAATCATCATCAACCCATATTTTAGTTACGACCTAACCAAGAAGAAGATAAAACGTTGGCTTCGCCCTTCCTACCAACTGTTGAATTTTGTAGTTCAAATCTTGTATTGTTCCAACACCAACTACAAGGATCACGATGTAGTCTTTTGTAACTTTTCCTCTTTGATTCACACTGTGATCACACCGTGTTTTAGAGTGTACATACTACTTTACGCAATGAAAGTTATGTTCATATATAGAAAATGTAGGCCAAGCACTTCAAGGATTTTCAGGAGAGAGTTTTATAGAAGTGAATAGAGAGGAGGAGAAAGACAATCAAGGATTACTTATGTGTGTTGTGCTTCATTTATGTAGAACATGAGACTCAAAGTTTTCTTAGTTTGAAGAGAAATGATTGATTTAGATGCCTAAGAATATTTTCTCCGTGTTTCACCAAGTAAAAAGATCATCAAATGTTAATTAACTAATTTGTTTCACAATTATTATTGTTTTCGATTTCAACAGGAGTCTAACCACAACATCTTCAAACCTTTCTTTTTTAGCAAGTGATGGATTGTTTGTCATCTCACCAGAGATGCTTTGGCAGCTAATTTGCTTCAAGATTGAAATGCAACTTTTTTTCTTATAAGAAAAAAAATCATCTTTTGTTGCTCCTACGGAAGACAAAATATTAGTGCTACTTGCTCTTAAATCTGCAATTATACACCTGACTTACTTTTTTATGAGCATCTACAAAATATATATTTTATATAAAAAAAATAAAAATTTGTTTTAATACTTTAAAAAATTGGTATTTAGGTTTGGTCGAGTTTCACTTTTGGCTTTAACCTAACTAATGTTGGGCAAGGAAGGGTACTCATGTCCATGACAAGTCTACTTACTAATCAAATAAGCAATTTTTTTTTAATTTCTTTTAATAAAAATGTTTTTATAACTCATAATGGACATGCATATTTTAGCATCAATTAATTTTTGCATCGATATGTATTGACAAGTGCGTGTTTGTGTTGAGTTACCATTGCAAAATTAAAATTTTAATTTCTATTATTATAACCTTAATCATCGAAGCATTTATGGTGAGACGGTACATCAGTAGGGACAAAACCAACCATAGGCATTGAAAGGGGCAACTTTAGCAAAAATTTTGAAACTAAAAATACACATTGTGAAAGGAAAAAATAAAGAAAGAATTAACAAATTTAGCTTTAAAGTATTTTTTTTAATAACGCATTTAGTTTAAAAGTTGCTAATCAATGATGAACATGTCATACAAGCATATCCAATTTTATTTGCTATTATATGGTGTATTTGATTATTTAAAGATTAAATAGAGGTGCTTTTAATTGATTTATTTTTATCAATTAATAACATTTTATCCAAATAATTAATATTAGTTCATTATAAAAATACAACACTTAATCAAACACAATGAAATAGTTTGATCTATATAACCGACCCAAATTAATTTGGCACTAAGGCTATGTTGTCGTATAAAAAATAGCATGCATGATGGATGGGTGTAGTTTCCAAAATTGAAATGCATTCGATTAGGGTGTACATAATTTTTTCTAAGGGGGTTGGTACCAGTCTACCATACAGACCACCCCCAATATTATATGGGTTATACATGGGTTACAAAAATTTTGAGGAGAGCTTTGGCCCCACTCACCCATAGCATGCCTTCGTCCTTGTAATAATAATAGATGTATTGCTTACCAAAAAGTTTGGTTTAGGGAGAGTGTGAGTTAGGCACCCACTTGAGAGCCTGTCTGTAGAGTCTACGACCACTTTCTTAAAGTCTAGTAACGCCAACCTTTCAATGGAGTGACATTTTACCAACTTTGTGATCATCATCGCATGAACAAAGCTTGGCTGTTTGGAGGTAGGGACCGAGAAACAGTACTAGAAAAGGAAAGGAGGATGGCAGATTGAATGAAAACAATGGCCATGTTTACCTTGCAAAATATCTATAGTTGTTGCAGTTCATACATTATGAATTTATGTGCACATGTATAAGGAAAGCCTAGTGAGTTGTACAGTAACTTGTTTAAGTTTTTGCGTGTGGTTGGGTACACTTGACTTAATTAATTGCTCAGACTTGACTTAATGTTTCTTTTTTTTTTTGTAATCTTGACTTAATTAATTACTCATGCATGTATTGCATATGTAGCAAATATATGTACAAAAAAAAAATGTTAATAAATTATTTTCCTTAATTAATATGAAGACCTCTAGTCTTGAAGACTTTCTCAAATTAAAAAGGGCATCCATTCACTAAAATAATTTTGATATCAAATAGAGGTTTCTAAACCCCTATTAAAGGGGAGTGTTATTAAATAACACCTAATTGATAAGAGTTTTAAAAAACCTCTATGTAATACATGTATTAAAAATTAAAACATAACACATTTTCACATGACATTTAATAACACTCTATTTAATAGAGGTTTTAAAACCTCTATTAAAGGCAAAAAATGTTCTAGTGATTTGAAAAGAATTTTCAAAAATTGTTATATTTTTGTACACATCAAGGAATTACGTGTTTTCGGCATTGGCTAAGGACTGGTCCAAAATATTTAAAGACTAGAGCAAATTGCTTCTTGGGAGCCCCTCTTACGGTAAGTTTGATAGGTTGCAATTATTTCTTTTTGGATCTTAGCTGATGACTTAAAAAAAAAAAGGTAGTACTATTTGGGCTTATGAGTCCGGACTCAAAAAATTTTTTATTACAAAGTCATCCTCAAGTAATGAATGAAGCACACATAATTACTTGTAAAATTTCATTGTTACCCTTTAAATATTTGTAAACATTTGAAAAACCTCCCTATGAGTCCGAACTCGTGAATCTAAAAAAAAAAAGTCATGATAACTTTTCACTATGGGATACCATCAAATCAAAGTCACCTTTAAGACATCAAAATAGCAAAGACTTCTCAATTTGCAACAAATACCAACTAATGGCGGAGCCATGTATGTACATGAACCCCAATACTATATAGTATATGTTTTTATTTTTATTTTACTTAATGTATATATGAATTTGTTAGTGTTAGTGTATCAATAAACAAATTGACTAGAATGTATTTGTTTTTCATATTTTTTAATCAATTTAATTGTTTAGTTGGAGACAAAATAAAAAAAATACATAACAAAAGTAATATTTTTTTAAAAAAGTGTAGAAATCAGTTTTTGTATTCGTTTTGTATATATATGATGTACAGTAAGTGATTTTACTATATAATGACTTCACTTATGCCCTGAGGTATCTTATAATTATTCCCTAAAATAAGACAAGGCATATACTAAACAATTGTATATGTAATGGCATTGCAATATTGGAAAATGATGAATCATTGAATTTGTTGCGTTTTTCTGAATATTTGATTATAGTCATAGCATATATGGATGAGGATTCTATTCTCGAATATCTAGAAGAATCTTCACCCATTTTCTTCTAATGGCATCTATATACATTAAGATTAAATTTCATTTTGGTGGCATCGATATAATTGAAATTAATATGATTCATAAGTTTTTTGAGGATGATAGATAATTAATTATCTTGTACAAACTAATGATGTGCCTTATATATATTAAGGATAGGGCATATATCTATGGATATGTTTGATATATAGTTTGTGCAATAAATGCTTATGAAATCATATTATGGGAATCTAGAAGATTTGTGTCGAGATTCTTCTAATGAGAATAGTCACAGAATCTAGAAGATTTGGTTTCAAAATCTTCTAATGAAAAAGGAATCTTCCTACTAAGAATGATAAAGTGAAGAGACGAAGAAGGCAAAAAGATAGATAAATCTTTGTGTCTAGATTAATTTATTTGGTTGAAGGAAGCATACAGGAAATGAAGGAACAAATGAGATTTGTCCTTAATTTGAAATGTAATCATGTTTCGTTTCAACATAATTTTTTATCAGTGATGAAATGATCAATTCAATTCTATTGAATTAAACTTGAGTTTTATTGATCTTTTACCAAGATCAAAGGCAATTTGGAGCATATGAGTATTCAAAGAGAATTAAATGCCAATAGAACTATAAATAATAAGTTCAAGGCTTGTTTCGTGGCTAAGGGCTACAAACAAAAATATGGCATTGATTACTTTGATACTTGTGTATGTTTTGCAAGGGTTACATCCATTCGGGTGTTAATACGCTAGAAAGAACAACTGTTTCTTGAGGGCTCAAAGAAACATAGATTCATTGTTGAATCAGATTTTAATGCCCTAGCAAATGTAAGGAATCGGAATGACTTAAAAAATTATTAATAGGAAATACCATTATGGAACAAGTCATGTCCGGATATAGTGATCAATTGTGATAACAAGGGAATGTTTATAATGTCGAGAACAAGACTTATAATAGAAGTCTAGACATATAAGTCTAAGACATAATCTTTTGAAACAGTTACTCAAAAATGGGGTTGTTACAGTTGATTATGTGGACTCTAACAAGAATTTAGCGGATCCATTAACAAAGGGTCTTGTTAGAGATATGATATCTCAGACATCAAAATGAATGAAACTTAGGTTTGCTTAATTCGATCGTCACTTGATGGAAACCCAACTTAATTCTTGAAAATACAGAATAAGTTCAATGTTGTATTAACAAGTCAAGTGAAGATTACGGAATACTAGAAAAATTATATTATAAAAAGTAAGTTCCTGGTTCTAGTGTTGGTTCTGCATGACAGAGGTTGACAATTGGGTCTTAATAAGTCGAATAGAGTGACTCGTGAATTCACTTAAGTAGACTTACCTATATGGGTGTAGAAGTGTGGCCGCTTCTTATAAGCCTAACCGACTCTAGAGCACTCAAAAAAGACAAGATTTGCACAAGGCCATAATGTGCAATCAATATAACACTCTTACTTGCATGAAATTGATACGTGTGATATTTCCGGTTTTGTCACAAGGGTTCTTGGTTCAAGATACGTTCACCGTATTACCTGATGAAACTTTGAAGTGTTTGCACTAAGTGAGAAGTTCAATGCCAAAAGACACTTCGCAATTATGTATCGATTTCAGAATGATGCTATATGTTTTTTAGTCATTTTTATTTATTAAGTGTAATTTTCAATTTATATGTCCATATAATTTGAAAATGGAGGGGAAATTTTTAGATTTAAAAAAAAAAAGTTACTGTTTCTGGCGCTGAGCTGGCTCCATTGCCAGCTCAGCGCAAGCCACAGAGAATGAAAAGATGCGATTTTTTGGGTGTTATTTAGTCCTTTTTTTGTCCGTTTCTTCGCACCAATTCGTACCAAAACTCACCTCTTGGCGGATACGCCGGATAGACACTAAATCCTTTAGTTTTCTTTTATAAATTAAAGGGATCTAGTACGTACTAAACACATCGAGTAACATTGAAAGATTGAGACACATTTAAACACAAATTTTTTTTTGAATCAAAGTGTGTTTTTTGATTTCATAGCATCATTCTCTCAAAAGTTCTTCAAAAGTGTTCTTGGTTGGAGTTGTGTTACACACACATCATCCAATAACCATTAGAGACTTGATTGTATCATGAATGCAAGTTTCGATTTTTTCATTGTATATATGCGGTTTCGACCGATAAAGAGAAATTTTGTCTAAAAGAGAGCGATTACGCGCCTCAAATCTTTTTTTAGTTCTTCCATTCTCATCTTGTAATTCTTCGTCCAACGATTTTGTTCCGACACATTAACCATTACCGCTTCTCGCTAACATTATTGTACGGTACTATTAATCATTGTGGTGGCAATTTGTTCTTGTTTTCCTTAAAAAAAAAAAAAAAAAAAAAAAAAGAACATGGTATATGCTAAGATTATATTTGGATTTCTATCCGACAGTCGACTTCCAGTCAGAACTTTTTAATGGTATGCTAAGATTATATTAACAAAGTCTTTGTTGTATATGTTTACGATGAAATTAATGGAGTAACCATTTGGTTGACAAGGAATGACTAATATTTGCCAAATTTCCTTGGCAAGATTTTTTTTTTGGTTAAAGCTTAGAGTAACAAACAAGCCACCAACTCTTTTTTAATAGCCCTTTGTTGGCACAAAAAGGAAGGCATTAATATGTGTAGAAGTTGTGCAAATTCCCATTTTTGTCAATAAATGTCTAGATGCACTTAGTGCTTAAAGTAAATGTCTAAAGTGAGTTACTTTTGCATTGACAAAAAATAATTATTTACTAACTAAATTTACATAAACAATCTTTTTTTTTCTTCTATAAAATGAATGAGTAGCTCTTAAACTCAAAAAAAGTCTTTCAATTATATTCATCAGCACTAAATCGAGCAAAATAGAATAGTTTGTTTGTGCAATTGATCCTAACTAACTTAGGATTGAGGCTTTCTTGTTGTTGTAGAGGCGATTGCTAGAAATGTGCATAGAATAAGTGGCATCTAGATGTATCTAATAATGCAAGACAATGAAGAATTGGAAAGTACAGCAACCCACTAATTGGCTGCAACAACATTCATACAACTTTCTCTCTTTCTGCTCTTGCATCTCCAGCTGGCTGCAAAGAAGAAGGCCACTACTCAGCTTCAAAAATAGCCTCAAAGACCCTTCTTGGCAAGCTGAGGATTTTTCAATGAAAAGGAGGTGATACTCTATTAAATTAAAAAATTTATGTACAATCATAAAATAAAATACAACCTTAAACAACAGAATGCCCCATTCAACACATATTTTCAAACCAAATGAGATACTATAGTAGTCCAATCACAGCACCTGAATTGAATGCAGTGATGAACGCCCACCGAACCCTAAACCCTAAACCCAAATGAGATACTATAGTTTCTTCTCCTCTCTCGACATCGACTCCCCAATCGCTCCAACAACATCACCACTTGATCTTCATCTCTCCAAAGAAACTTGAGAACCCTCATCCACCCACGCCTTCGCGTGTGCCCCTAAAACCGCGTTATAAGACACAACATCTTTTTCGGGCATTTCATCAAACACCTTACGACAACGCCCAACATAAGTAAAAAGAGAAAAAGGAGAAGTATGTTCATTGCAAGAACATATCTGGCAATTGAGGGGAAGGATTGGCGGCGCTAAGAGAGACATCCTAACGACAACGCCCAACAGAGACGTGCTTGGTTGTTACATGTGGATGGAAATATGTTCATTGCAAGAACATATCTGGTCAAGTGGAGAAGCTCGACCTTAGGAATCCATCGGGTTACGATACCTACGAAGGCACCGCTCTTGAAGGCAAGGTAAAACCTTCTCTGATGGAATTGAAGTATTTGGAGTACTTTGATTTGAGTGGGAATTGCTTTGAGGTTCTCAATGCCCATGTTCTTTGGCTCACTAAACCAGTTGAGGCATCTTCTAATGATCACTTCTTGTTACATGTTAATAAGCTCTCTTCCTTGACTGAGTTACACTTAACAAATAGTCTTCTTCAGGGCTCTCTCACTCTTTCTTTCACTAACTTGACACATCTTTCGTTCCTCGACCTCTCCGGCAACCTCTTCGAAGCTTTAGTGCTTAATCCATTTGTCAAACTTGACAGCCTTGTTACTCTTAATCTAAATTTGAACAAGTTCAAAGGTTCAATTCCTGATGCTTTGGCCAATCTAACATCCCTTCAGCAACTCGATCTCAGCGCGAATGGTCTTGGAGATCAATCCCAACATTTTGTAGATGACTTCTTAACGAGCTTAACTAATTTAGGGTCAAACATAAACCTGCATCGGCGGGTTGCCAAAAAGTCTTGGGAAGGCTTTGCCAGTTGAAGACAGTTCGATTTATCAATGAAAATAGCATGTCAGGTGGGATTTCAGAAGCTCACTGTCGAGTCGGCCCTCAAAAATCTTATAGCGTTCAAATCTTCCCGTCGTCTTCCCAGATCCTTGGTTTTCAATGTAAGCTCCAACTGGATACTCCTTTCAGCCTGGATTAGAACTCATCGATCTGTCTAATTGTCGAGTCGGCCCTCTGGTTTCCTTCATGGATTCAAACTCAAAGGAGCCTTCACCAGATAACTTTTGACAATGCAGGGATAATAGATCCTCTACCAGACTGGTTCACAAGCACATATGCTAATCTCTCCTTTTTGGTTCGGATATTAGACCTCACATGTATAATTAGCACATATGCTAATCTGTCTAATTGTCGAGTCGGCCCTCTATTTCCTTCATGAATTCCTCAAGAGTTTTGCAATCTTTCTTCGCTTCGGATATTACACCTTGCACACAATGAACTCTGTGGAGCCATCCCACATTGTTTTGGTAATCTCAGCAGCATGATCATGGTTGCGCCAGTGATCCAATTTTCGGTAAACACTTCTTCAATAAGTGAGCAGATAGTATATGTGGATGATGTTACTCTTAGTCATTAAAGGAAGAGAACTAGAATATGACACAAATCTTAGGTTCCTAGTGAGCATAGACCTTTCATGTAATCTAAGTATCTTAAACTTGTCGGCGAATTCCTTAACAGGAAAAATCCCGGAGAAGATAGGATCTTTGCGATGATTGGAATCGCTGGACTTGTCGAGAAATCAACTCTCTGGGGAAATTCCTTCTAGCATCTCTGGCTTAACTTCCTTGAATCATTTGAACTTGTCATACAATGAATTGGTTGGGAGAATTCCATCTGGGAATCAACTGCAGATGCTTGAGGATCCGTCTATCTACGAGGGGAATTCAAAACTTTGTGGATTGCCACTCTCATTAAAGTGCCAAGATAATGAGACTCATGATCAGGCTCCAAATCATGTTAATGGGGATATTGAAGAAGATGAAGAAGGATTTGAGTTAAAGTGGTTTTATGTTAGCATGGCAGTGGGATTTGTAGTTGGTTATTTTGGTTTACTTGGCACTTTATGGGTCAAGAAGGGATGGAGGAATGCATGCTCTATGTACTTGGAAGGTATAATAGACAGAGTGCAGTTGCTATGGAGAAATTAATTAAACCTCATATATGAGATTATATATAGTTATTATGTTTTATATAAGATTTAAGGTCAATCTTTGTTATGTGATATATATACATACATGAGGAGGCACATATATATGTATGTATGTATTTGGATTTGCGGTTTTTATTTTTCTTTTTCTTTTTTTTTTCCCTAATGTTCATTGTAAAAAAATATAAGAAATCAATAATATTCTTGTTCCTTATCATGGAGGAACACTTGGGTGAAGAAACTTCATAGGCCGACTTTTTTTTTTTTTTTTTTTTAATCACAACATTAAATAGGGTAAAGTTGAAATATTTCATAAGCCTGTGTTCATTTTTATCAATCTAATTTGAGATTGAGACTTAGTCATTTTTTTTTCATGGGGGCTAGCGGCTAGCGTTTCCATCTTAAAAACAAAATACTCATTTTAAGATAGACATTTTGGAAACCCTAAAAGAGAGAAACCGACCAACACAAAATCTTTAGAAAATTGGCCCAAATGGCGTCGTTGAAGGTCTCGTTTTTCGGAACATTAGGTATAGTAACTTGTCGATTTGCAAATTTGCATGTGTGACCGCCATAGTCAAGACAAACAAGATGAAAATCAGAAATCTTCGAGATCAAAGTGAGGAAAACACCTCACACAGCTCCATAAAACTCAAAATATTGAGTTTGCTTCTCAGATCTGGTACACAAACCTCACATAGCTCACAAGCTCATGAGCTCACAATTTGTAGATCTGAATCACAGATCGACAAACAACGAAGAAGAAACCTAGGGTTTGGATCGAGCTCACACTGCTCTGATACCATGAACAATCATCAAAGCAAAACAGGTTTCTTTATTAATCACCAAATATTGATTTACATGACACACTTGTTTCACCTTATACAGTGGTGTGTATGTGTCTAAGCTCTCAACACTCACTTGGGTCACACATGCACGTGACCTCAAGTTATCTAACTCATACACAAACAATTACAACAGTAATAGTAAAAAGAAAAACAATAACAAAACAATACGCACAACACAGTAACAAAGTAAAGAACAATACTTACTACACTTATTTATCGCAGTAAATTAAACTTCGAAAAGATATTATCATCCTGGATCCGATGCCGGTAGGTCGAAGGTTCAAGCATGCTGTGCATTGTGGTTTCTTCCCAATCTGAAACTTCTTGCCTTCACCACCACACAGACGGGGATTATTGTCATGTCGTCTATAAACCGAAAGAAAGCGTACCTCCACGACTTGTTTAATAACAAAGAGCCGCAGACGCTCCAAAATCCTACAACAAAACCAATTGACATGCTTATGAAAAATGGCAGCCAGTCTTCTTTGTCTTCTTCATGATGATCTAGGTCGTGGATGTCAGGATGAGTTGCGCAATCTTTCAGTGGAGCACCGCAGAGTCCTGGATTTCCAGCGTAAATGGATGGATCTGGTAGCGTTTTGAGTTGGTTGCCGGATGGGATTCTTCCAGATAAATTGTTGTTTGACAGGTTCAAGTGACTCAAGTAATTCAAAGCGGAAATGCTTGGTGGAATTGAGCCTGATAATTGGTTTCTTGATAGATCAAGCACTTCTAATCTTTGCATAGAGCCGATCTTCTCTGGAATCCTTCCGGTCAACTGATTCATAGACAAATTCAAGATACTTAATCCCAAAAGCCCTGTTATCTCTGTAGGTATCTCACCGGAAAAAGCATTATGTGAAAGATCTATGCACTTCAGAAATGCAAGAGTCCCATTATATTCCAGTTCAATTCCTTTAGTAATCCACACATTCACACGGTCTACAAATTCGTGACTATTAATTACCATAGGATATATTGAGAATGGGTTGGTTGGATCGACAGTGGCCATTCCACTAAAATTACCAAAGCAATGAGGGATGGTACCGGACAACCCATTGTGTGCAAGGTCTAAGATTCGAAGTGAATGAAGAAGACAGTGGTGTTCATGGATGAAACCACTGAATGAATTGGACCGCAAACGAAGAATCTCTAGGTGTGGAAGCCTTTTCCCCATCCACATTGGCAGATTGCCAGATAAGCTATTCTCACCAAGATCAATTACACGCAAGGGACCCAATGTTTTCAGGTTGGGGGGAAGATTACCTGAAAAACCATTTTTGCTCAAACTCAAGATTGAAAGCTGAGGTGCAGACCAAATGGAAATGGGAACCTTGCCAGACATGTGGTTGTTTGATAGATCTATTACTTCCAAAGACTCTAGATCCTTCCAACATTCTTGCGGTAGTTCTCCGGATAAATTGTTGCTTGAAAGACTAACGGCTGTCAACTGTTTAAGATTGCATATGGATGAAGGGATGCTACCTTCTATCAAGTTATTCGAAAGGCTTAGAAATAGCAAATTTGGCATTGTTTCATTTATGTTCAATGGAATAGTTCCACTAAACAAATTGCCTCTGAGATTTAACATGCGCATCTTAGTGGACTTTAAACCATTTCTTAATTCAAGTGGAACCTTGCCTCTAATTTGGTTATTGGAAAGGTCCAAGGCTGGAAGACTTGGATATATTTTTGGAAACCAATTAGGAATCTTATATGAGATTCCAACGTTTTCAAGCATGATGAATCGGAGTCGATTTAGATTCCGAAGCCATGAAGGGAAAAGAGGACCTAATTGACAATTATTCAGTTTAAGGTATGAAAGTTTAGTGAAAGGACAAACCCAGTTGGAACTCAAATTGAAAAACAAGGGTTTGGGAGGTTTTTCATCAAAGCTGATATGCAAACCTATTAGATTTGCAAGGTTGGCAAAGTGATCTTCGGTTAATTCACCGTCCCAAGCATTGAGAGAGAGATCCAGCAACTCCAGCTCTGAGAGCTGCCCCAAAGACTTGGGAATGGTCCCATTCATGCTAGTTTGGTAAAGATAAAGACTTCTCAAGCTTTTTAGATTCCCTATCGAGTAAGGCAAATTACCTGTAAGTTTGGTGTATCCTAGATCAAGAAACTCTAATAAGCTATTTGGTCGACATAAAGATATGCCATTCACAAACTCTGTTATCTCGCCACTTATATTGTTTCTTGATAGAGACAACTCCTTCAACTTGCAAAACGCACCGAAACTCAATGGAATTGGTCCTTCAAGGTGATTATATTCGAGGTCAAGACACTCGAGAGAAGTGAAGTTTGCCAAAACATCAGGAATGGGACCTGTGAGATCATTCAACCCCAAAAGAAGAGTTTTGAGAGAAGTCATCTGCTCGATAGCTTTAGGAATGGGACCCTGAATCTCAGTCGCACTGAGATCAAGACTTTGAAGAGCAGTGAAATTGATAATAGCTTTAAAAAAGAAACCTCCAAAATTGTTGCCGCTGAGATCAAGGACTGAGAGTGTGGTGGTGAAATTAGTCATGAGAGGAAAAGAAGAAAGTTGACAATTGGACAAATGTAACTCTGACAAAGAGTGCAGCCTGTTTATGTACTGCAATGATTCGCCTGTTTTACTAAGATCCGACCCACTCAAGTCTAGGTATTCCAGTGAAGTGAGATGGGACAAAAATTGAAGTTCCTCCTGTGCATAGAAACAAGTATTTGAAAGACCAAGGTGATGCAAGTATGAGAAGTTTCCCAATTGTTGGGGAATTCTTCCTTCAAAGCAATTCCAAGAAAGATCAAGGTACCTCAACTCCTTGACTGAGTCTATGAACGATCCGAATCTTTGTGGAATGCGTTGTCACTCAAGTCCAAGTACTTCAAATGTTTCAAGCGAGCCAAAGGACTTATCCCGCCACTTAGTTTTGTGGCTTGTGCCGTGTCCTTCATAGTATTAAGATCGAGCTCCTCCACATAACCGGTAACGTTGTTGCAACCCACGCCGTGCCATTTGCAACAGTCTTCATTGTCTAGTCGCCATGAAGAGAGCCTGTTTGAAGGGTCTTCAACGCCTTTCTTAAAGTCTAGTAACGCCAACCTTTCAATGGAGTGACAATTACCAACTTTGTGATCATCACTGCATGAGCAAAGCTTGAATGTTTGGAGGTAGGGACCGAGAAACAGTACTAGAAAGGAAAGGAGGATGGCAGATTGAATGGAAGCAATGGCCATGTTTACTTTGCAAACTATTGATCTGTAGTTGTTGTAGTTCATATTTTTGTATTATGAATTTATATGCACATATATATATTTTATTATATATATAAGGAAAGCCCAGTGAATAGTACAGTTACTCGTTTGAAGTAATTGCGTGTGGTTGGGTAGACTTGACTTAATTAATTGCTCAGACTTGACTTTTTTTTTTCCTTTTTGGTAATCTTGACTAAATTAATTGCTCCTGCATGTATTGCATATGTAGCAAATATATGTACCAATTAATACGAAGACATACTTTCTCAAGTTCAAAAGGGCATCCATAAAAGGGCATCCATTTGAAAAAAATTTCAAAATTGTTATATTTTTGTACATATCAAAGAATTACATGTTTTTAGCATATTGGCTAAGGATTAGGTCCAAAATATTTAAGCCTTGTTTGTTAGGGGTGAAGTTATCTTCGGGAGATAACTTACAGGAGTTAAAAACTAATCTTATTTTATTGCTCAACTTGTCTACAAGTTATCTCTCAACTTACCTCTTAGGGTGAAAAATTTTCCCACCACCTCTCTTAGGGAGTTATCTCCCGAGAGTTGTAAACACAATTACCCCTAATTAATGACTTATTTACTACCATATCTCTCTTGTTTTGAGGTTGTTTATGTCAATTTATATTTTTTATTATTTAAAATTTTGAAACTTCCCTACGAGTTTAAAGTTGAAGTAAATATGAAAATATTAACTTCAAAGAGATAACTCTCAACTAACACTGTAAGTTAGCAAAAACGACCAAACGAGGCCTTAAAGAGCATAGCAAAATGATTGTTGGGAGCCCCTCTTATGGTAGGTTTGACTTAGAAAAAAAAAGCCATTATGACTTTTCACTATAGGATTCCATCAAATCAAAGTCACCTTTAGGATATCAAAATGGCCCTAACTTCTCAATTTGCAACAAATACCAACTAATGGCGGAGCCATATATGTACATGACCCCCAATACTATATAGTATATGTTTTTTATTTTTATTTTACTTAATGTATATATGTCACACCCGATCTCGATATACTTAAAAGATTTAGATAGACTATCCACGAGGCCAATATCGAGTATAACTGAATATTGAGAAATACAAAATAAAACTCACTTATTTATTTTTTATAATTAGTTTCCAATATTCCTTAACATTACAAAACACGCTCCTACCCTCCTCATTACTACTAGGTGTTTTACATGAGAGACTATACATTATTTATTTGACACGGTCAACTCATAACCTGTTTTTACTTCATTTTCATTCGCGGGCTTGAGTGGTATCTAAAATTGTTAGATTTAATGAGCTATCAGCTTAATAATTTCTTAATTACAAACCTGTTAATGCAAAATATATAGCAAAATAATAACAACAACATATATTACCAAACATCAATAAATATCGGTTAGTAACCACATCGGTAGACCTCTTAATTTTACCTTAAGGCTGAAAACTGCACCATGGTCACAAATATGATTTAAAGTGTTCGTCGACACGAGACCAAATTTGGTGGACCATAATAACTAGACTTGATCATCGAGCGGGCTCGGGCGATGTTATACATGAATCCGCGTTGGAAGGCGTTCATACCAAAGTCGTACAATTTGGACCTCGATATGGTTCTATTCCATTCATGCCTAGGCGAGCTTTTTTTTGTAAGTCATGTCCAAACCCGCTTCTGAGTATTGCAAACTCAAGCCCATCACGGGTTGGGCTTGGGTTGGGCTTAAATTAGCCTTTTAAAAATATTAACAAAAAAAAGTTTTGAAAATTGATTATAGTGAAGCAAAACATAGTATAATAAATATATACATATGCAATTAGATGACAAGAACAAAGGATTAACACATTGATTTAGATTTTAGTGTAGCATTTGGGCAATTTAGGTTCAAACTTTTACTTTCTCAATTTTTAAAGATATATATATATATATATATATATATATATATATATGTATATAAACATTTTGGACACAAGTATATACGAGCGGGCCAACCTAGTTTGGGTTGATAAGTGCAAACCCAAGCTCGGCCCACAAAATACCGAGCCATCACAGGCTTCAGCCAGGTCGGGCCCTATTGAGATTTTCGCAGTGTTCCTTTTATAATTTAATAAGAGTGTCAAATGTTATGACATACATAAAGAATTAATAAAATCACCTTATTCCGTAGCTAGCAAAAGTTTTCGCAGTGTTCCTTTTATAATTTAATAAGGGATGAAAGAAAGATAGTTAGGATGCATTGGTGAATCGATCTTCTTATGTGTAGTAAGAATAGTTTTAAGGTCGTCATCCGTCATAATGATTCGTAATAATGAAATTGTTAAATGTTGTTATCGATCATAATGATTTAGATAAAGATAAAGATTTTTTTTAGTTATAATATTGATATGTTATTGTAAGGAAACTTCTCCGTAGTTTTGTACGAACAAAACATCGTTTTCAATAATAAATTTTTAGGTAAGGATGGAAGAACTTTCTCTTCTTTCCTTAACAATGAAGTGAAAATGTTTACGGGTCGTTATTAACATTAATATCTAAGAGGCTTCTCGTTCTCTATTTATTATTTAATCTTTTAAGAAGATTTTGTGTTTTTCGAGGCGTGAAATATTTAGGGTGCCACATATATATAAATTTGTTAGTGTTACAAATGGACTAGAACGTAATTGTTTTTCATGCTTTTTTTTTATCAATTTAGTTGTTTAGTTAGAGACAAAATAGAAAACTACACAATATAAGTAATAATTTTTTTTTAAAGTGTAGATATCAATTTTTGTATTCGTTTTGTATATATGTGATAGATTAGGAAATGACGATTGTGGTAGTTTGGTCACCTGCAAAGACGACCTACAAATACCTCCATTGAAAAACTTGACTCAATAAAAACTGTAAAAACTTGACGAGGTAGGGGTATATCAAAGTTAACTTGAGACACATTAATTAAAAGAGATTTGAATGGTTTGGAAAGCTCATCATCAATTGCATTTAATCGTGCACAATGGAAGAATTTGAACCATATAGCCGACTCCAATTAATTTGGGACTGAGGCTATGTTGTTGTTGTTGTTCCAAAATATTCGGGGGCCAAGAGCAAAATTTTATTTTGGGGCCCCTCAATTATAAATGTGTGAAAAAAAAGAACAAATTTTTATCAACTACTTAAAACGATATATGCAAAACACACAAAAATCTTACTCAACGGATGCATAATAGGCTTTATAGCATGATCAAATCTCTCAAATATTTTCAAAATAATACAAATTAAATAAAACTTTATTTATTTTTTTTAAGTAAAATGTTGCCACGTTTAAAAATGACAAGTAGAAGATAAGTCAGAAAGATGGAGGTGTAAGTTGAAAGAGTTGCTTGTTAAAGTAGAAAAAATAGAACTTAGTTGGATAAGTATATTTACAAATAATTAACCAATCAATATTTTATCACTTATAATTAATAATTCTTCTTAGAAAATCAAAAGAAGTTTTTAATTTTAAAATAAACTAAAAAAATATGTGCGTATTCACCACCTTTCAGGGTTGGCCCTGACAACAACCTCTTTATACTAAGTGATTTTACTATGATAATTTTACATTATTTTTAAGTTAGATTGTGGGTCTTTGGAGACCGTTAAAGACAAATCATTTTTATCAATTATGATTTCTCTATCGAATTTTTCTCTACCTTGCATATTGTCACAGTTGGTCCAAAACATATGTGCTTCTTTCAAGGTCTTTGTGCTTCCATATATTGTAGGGAAAATATATCATACACACGAATCAATTATCATCGACCCATATTTTTGTCACGACCTAACCCAGAAGAAGATAAAACCTTGGCTCCGCCCCTGCTACCAACTGTTGAACTTTTGTACTTCAAATTTTGTATTGTTCCAACACCAACTTCAAGGGTCACGGTGTAGTTTTTGTAACTTTTACTCTAGAAAATGTAGGCCTAGCACTTGAAGGATTTTCGGGAGAGAGTTCTATAGAAGTGAAGAGAGAGGAGGAGAAAGACAATCAAGGATTACTTCTGTGTGCCGTGCTTCATTTATGTAGGACATGAGACTCAAAGTTTTCTAGTTTGATGAGAAATGATTGATTTTGATGTCTAAGAATATTTTCTTCGTGTTTCAGCAAGTAAAATGATCATCAAATGTTAATTAACTAATTTGTTTCACAATTATTATTTTTTTCGATTTCAACAGGAGTCTAACCCACAACATCCTCAAACGTTGCTTTTTTGACAAGTGATGGATTGTTCGTCATCTCACCAGAGATGCTTTGGCAGCTAATTTGTTTCGAGATTGAAATGCAACGACTTTTTTTCTAGTAAGAAAGAAAACCATCTTTTGTTGCCCCTACGAAAGATGAAATATTGGTGCTACTTGCTCTTAAATATGTTATTATGCACCTGACTTACTTTTTTATGAGCATCCATAAAATATATATTTTATTTATAAAAATAAAATTTGTTTTAATACTTTAAAAAATTGGTATTTAAGTTGGGTCGAGTTTCACTTTTCGCTTTAACCTAACCTATGTTGGGCAAGGAATGGTACTCATGTCCATGACAAGTCTACCTACTAATCAAATAAACAATTTTTTTTTTTTAATTTCTTTGAAGAAAAATGTTTTTATAACTAATAATGGGCATGCACGTTTTAGCATCAATTACTTTTTGCATCGATATGTATTGACAAGTGTGTGTTTGTGTTGAGTTACCATTGCAAAACTAAAATTTTAATTTCTACTATTATAACCTTAATCATCAAAGCATTTATGGTGAGACGGTACATCAGTAGGGACGGAACTATCCATAGGCATTGCAAGGGGCTTTAGCAAAATTTTGAAACTAAAAATACACATTGTGAAAGGAAAAAATAAAGAAAAAATTAACAAATTTAGCTTAAAAGTAATTTTTTTATATAACGCATTTAGTTTAAACGTAGCTAAGAACATCTTACACAAGCATATCCAATTTCCTTTGCTATTATATGTTGTATTTGATTATTTAAAGATTAAATAGAGGTGCTTTTAATTGATTTATTTTATCAATTAATAACATTTTATCCAAATAATTAATATTAGTTTGTTATAAAAATACAACACTTAATCAAACACAATGGAATAGTTTGATCCATATAATCGACCCAAATTAATTTGGGACTAAGGCTATGTTATCGTATAAAAATACACATTCAGACTTTTATATAACAACATGCATGATAGTTGTAGTTTCCAAAACTGAAATGCATTTGATTAGGGTGTACATAATTTTTTTTAAAGGGGTTGATACCAATCTACCATACAGACTGCCCCCAATAATAATTATATGAGTTATACATGGGTTACAAAAATTTTGAGGAGAGCTTTGGTCTCACTCACCCATAGCATGCCTTCGTCCTACTAATAATAATAGATGCATTTCTTACCAAAAAGTTTGGTTTAGGGATAGTGTGAGTTAAGCACCCAGTTGAGAGCCTGTCTATAGAGTATACGATGACTTTCTTAAAGTCTATTAAGGCCAACCTTTCAATGGAGTGACATTTGTGATCATCATCGCATGAGCAAAGCTTGGCTGTTTGGAGGTAGGGACCGGGAAACAGTACTAGAAAGGAAAGGAGGATGGCAGATTGAATGGAAGCAATGGCCACGTTTACTTTGCAAACTATCTATAGTTGTTGCAGTTCATACATTATGAATTTATGTGCACATGTATAAGGAAACCCTAGTGAGTTGTACAGTAACTCGTTTTAAGTATTTGCGTGTGGTTGGGTACACTTGACTTAATTAATTGCTTAGACTTGACTTAATTAATTGCTCAGACTTGACTTAATGTTTCTTTTTTTTTTTGGTAATCTTGACTTATTAATTACCCCTGCACGTATTGCATATGTAACAAATATATGTACCAAAAAAATGTTAATAAATTATTTTCCTTAATTAATACGAAGACCTTTAGTCTAGGATATTTTCTCAAGTTAAAAAGGGCATCCATTTGAAAAGAAATTTCGAAAATTGTTATATTTTTGTACACATCAAGGAATTATGTGTTTTCAGCATTGGCTAATGACTGGTCCAAAATATTTAAAGACCTGAGCAAAATGCTTATTGGGAGCCTCTCTTACGGTAGGTTTGATAGGTTGCAATTATTTCTTTTTAGAGCTCAGCTGACGACTTGAAAAAAAAAGGGTAGTACTATTTGGACTCATGAGTGCGGACTCAAGAACTTTTTTTATTACAAAGTCATCCTCAAGTAATTAATGAAACACACACAATCACTTGTAAAATTTCTTTGTTACTCCTTAAATATTTGTAAAAATTTGAAAAACCTCCATATGAGTCCGGACTCATGAATCTAAAAAAGAAAGTCATGATAACTTTTCACTTTGGGATACCATCAAATCAAAGTCACCTTTAAGACATCAAAATGGCAAAGACTTCTCAAATTGCAACAAATACCAACTAATGGCGGAGCCATGTATGTACATGAACCCCAATACTATATAGTATATGTTTTTATTTTTATTTTACTTAATGTATTTATAAATTTGTTAGTGTTAGCGTATCAATAAATAAATTGACTAGAACGTATTTGTTTTTCATTTTTTTTAATCAATTTAATTGTTTAGTTGGAGACAAAATAAAAAAACTACATAACAAAAGTAATAATTTTTTTTTAAAAGTGTAGAAATCAATTTTTGTATTCGTTTTGTATATATGTGATGTACAACAACCTCTGTATAGTAAGTGATTTTACTATGATAATTTTACACTATTTTCAGTTAGGTTGTGGGGTCTTGGAGACCGTTGAAGATTAGTCATTCTGATCGATGACGATTTCTCCATCGAAATTGTCTCTACCCTTTTGCATATTGTCACAATTGGTCCAAAATATGTGCTTCTTTCTAAGTCTTCGTGCTTCCATATATTGCTGGGAAAATAAATCATACACATAAATCTATCATCATCAACCCACATTTTAATCATGACCTAGCTTAAGGGAAGATAAAATCTAAGTTACGCCCTTTACCAACTACAAGAATTACAGTGTAGTCTTTTGTAAATTTTTCCTCTTTGATTCACATGGCGATCACACTATGTTTTAGGGATCACCCATCCGTATAGTGCGTTCATACAACTTTATGCAATGAAAGTTATGTTCATATTAAAAAAAATGTAGGCTTAGCAGATGAAGGATTTTTGGTTAAGGGCAAAAATCAAGGATTACCTCTATGCAGTGTGCTTCGTTTCTATAGGAATACAACATGAGACTCAAAGTTTTCTGAGTGAGAAGAGAAACTATATATTGATTTGGATGCTTAAAAATTTCTTCTTTGTGTTTCAATAAGTAAAAAGAAAATCATCAAATGTTAGTTAACTAATTTGTTCGACAATTGTTTTTTTTATTTCAACGAGAGTTTTATAAGAAAGAAATCAACTTTTCTTGCCCCTTACGACAGACGAAATGGTGCTACTTGCTCTTACATCTGCAATTATACACCTGGCCTACTTTTTTTTTTTATGAACATCGCATCTAAAATACATATTTTATATATATAAATAAAATTTTGTTCTAATACTTTAAAAAAATTGTATTTAGGTTGGGTCAAGTTTCACTTGTCGCTTTGACCTGACCCATGTTGGGCAAGCAAGGCTACCCATGTCCATGACAAGTAGGGGTGGGCAGCGGTCTCCGCAAAACCGCCCAAACCGTGCGGTTTGGTCTGGTTTTTAAAACTCGCGGTTTGAGAGTGGTTTGAAAAACTTGAAAACCGTGAAATCGCAGTTTGGTGGCGATTTTCATTTTGAGAAAACCGCGGTTTACCAAACCGATGGTAGTTTAGTAATTTTCCTCAATTTACTTAAAACCCTAACAATATAAAGTTATAAAAAGTTACTCCACACTTTGTCTCCTCTCAATCGCGGTTCGCCAAACCTTCTCAACCGTTCATCTCCATCACGGCACAAATAAAAAATTTGTCCACCAGTGGAGAAACGTAGCGTTTTTTTTTTTTGCAAGCGTAACAACCCTATATATAAGGAGAACAACATTAACTAGGAGTTAAATTGTGCTGCAATAACAAGAGAACTCCATGTGAACACTAAAGCTTCATTTTCTAAGTGGTCTGCATATGTGTTGTTGTCTCGAAACATATGGTGAATAGAAATGTCCCAATCAAGGGAGAAGAGATGCTTAATGGCAACAATCAATTGGTCAGCTCTAACCATTGCCACATTCTATTTATAAGTGGTCTGCATATGTGTTTTTGTGGCAGTTAAAACAAACCGCCACTAAAATTTCCCTCTCTGAAACTCTCTCTTACATGTTCAGATGAAAATCAATCCTCACTCGGTAATCAAACGGGACACTTTCGAAACCCTAAAAGAGAGAAACCGAGAGAAGTCAACACAAAATCTTCAGAAAATTGGCACAAATCGCGTCGTTGAAGGTCCCGTTTTTCGCTCCAAGCCGATCAGACGAAGAGTTTCAGGTTTCGACCTCATCCGGTTAGGTTTTCGATTCCGAATTGTTGGATTTTCAGTCCTTTTCAATTCCTTAGAGTTAACTTCGTGATTGGAATGCTTTCTATACTCTGATATGTGTAACCTAGTTTTCTCACAACATAGCAAAAATGGCATGAATTCTTAACATGTGTTATGTACAGTCAATGTTAGTAGAGCTTTTTTTTTTTTTTTTTTTAGGGTTTATGTGTTGTTAGTATAGACAACTCGATCTGTATCGACTCGACTCAAATATTTGGAATATGGTTACTGGAAGAACCTCATTGATATATATGTAGAAACCTTGAAACAAATATTAACAAACATGACAAAGTTCTGATTACAATAAGCAAGGATAAAATTCATGACTTATTTATCGCAGTAAATTAAACCTCGAAAAGATATTATCATCCTTGATCCGATGTCGCTAGGTAGAAGGTTCAAGCATGCTTTGCATTGCGGTTTCTTCCCAATCTGAAACTTCTTGCCTTCACTACCACACAGACGGGGATTATTGTCATGTCGTCTATAAAACGAAAGAAAGCGTACCTCCACGACTTGTTTAATAACAAAGAGCCGCAGACGCTCCAAAATCCTACAATAAAACCAATTGACATGCTTATGAAAAATGGCAGCCAGTCTTCTTTGTCTTCTTCATGATCTAGGCCGTGGATGTCAGGATGAGTTGCGCAATCTTTCAGTGGAGCACCGCAGAGTCCTGGATTTCCAGCGTAAATGGATGGATCTGGTAGCGTTTGTAGTTGGTTGCCGGATGAGATTCTTCCAGATAAATTGTTGCTTGACAGGTTCAAGTGATTCAAGGAATTCAAAGCGGAAATGCTTGGTGGAATTGAGCTTGATAATTGGTTTCTTGATAGATCAAGCACTTCTAATCTTTGCATAGAGCCGATCTTCTCTGGAATCCTTCCGGTCAACTGATTGATAGACAAATTCAAGATACTTAATCCCAAGAGCCCTGTTATCTCTGTAGGTATCTCTCCGGAAAAAGCATTATGTGAAAGGTCTATGCTCTCCATAAATGGAAGAGTTGCATTATATTCCAGTTCAATTCCTCTAGTAATCCACACATTCACTTGGTTTATAACTTCGTGGTTGTTAATTGCCAGAGAAGATATTAAGAATGGGTTGGTTGGATCGACAGTGGCCATTCCACTAAAATTGCCAAAGCAATGAGGGATGGTACCGGACAACCCATTGTGTGCAAGGTCTAAGATTCGAAGGGAATGAAGAAGACAGTGGTGTTCATGGATGAAACCACTGAATGAATTGGACCGCAAACGAAGAATCTCTAGGTGTGGAAGCCTTTTCCCCATCCACATTGGCAGATTGCCAGAGAAGCTATTCTCACCAAGATCAATTACACGCAAGGGGCCCAATGTTTTCAGGTTGAGGGGAAGATTACCTGAAAAACCATTTTTGCTCAAACTCAAGAGTGAAAGCTGAGGTGCAGACCAAATGGAAATGGGAACCTTGCCAGACAAGTGGTTGTTTGATAGATCTATTACTTGCAAATACCGTAGATCCTTCCAACATTCTTGCGGTAGTTCTCCGGATAAATTGTTGCTTGAGAGACTAATGGCTCTCAACCGTTTAAAGTTGCATATGGATGAAGGGATGCTACCTCCTATCAAGTTATTCGAAAGGGTTAGAAATAGCAAATTTGGCATTGCTAATTCAAGTGGAAGCTTGCCGCTAATTTGGTTATTGGAAAGGTCCAAGATTTGAAGACTTGGATATATTTTTGGAAACCAATTAGGAATCTTATCTGAGATTCCAACATTTTCAAGCTTGATGATGACGAGTCGATTTAGATTCCGAAGCCATGAAGGAAAAAGAGGACCTAATTGACAATTAGTCAGATCGAGGTATGAAAGTTCAGTGAAAGGACAAACCCAGTTGGAACTCAAATTGAAAAACAAGGGTTTGGGAGGTTTTTCATCAAAGCTGATAAATAAATATATTAGATTTGCAAGGTTGGCAAAGTGATCTTCAGTTAATTCACCGTCCCAAGCATTGAGAGAAAGATCCAGCAACTCCAGCTCTGAGAGCTGCCCCAAAGACTTGGGAATGGCCCCATTCATGCTAGTTTCCTGAAGATAAAGAATTCTCAAGCTTTTTAGATTCCCTATCAAGTAAGGAATATTACCTGTAAGTTTGGTGTGTCCTAGATTAAGAATCTCTAATAAGCTATTTGGTCGACACAAAGATATGCCATTCACAAACTCTGTTATCTCGCCACTTATATTGTTTCTTGATAGATACAACTCCTTCAACTTGCAAAACGCCCCGAAACTCAATGGAATTGGTCCTTCAAGGTGATTATGTTCGAGGTCAAGACACTCGAGAGAAGTCAAGTTTGCCAAAACATCAGGAATGGGACCTGTGAGATCATTGAACCCCAAAAAAAGAGTTTTGAGAGAAGTCATCTGCTCGATAGCTTTAGGAATGGGACCCTGAATCTCATTCCAAGTGAGATCAAGACTTTGAAGAGTAGTGAAATTGAGAATAGCTTTAAAAATGAGACCTTTAAAATTGTTGTGACTGAGATCAAGACTTTGAAGAGTAGTGAAATTAGTCATGAGAGGAAAAGAAGAAAGTTTACAACCGGACAAATGTAACTCTGACAAAGAGTGCAGCCTGTTTATGTATTGCAATGATTCACCTGTTTTACAAAGATCCGACCAACTCAAGTCTAGGTATTCCAGTGAAGTGAGATGGGACAAAACTTGAAGTTCCTGTATAGAGAAACGATTATTTGAAAGATCGAGGTGATGCAAGTGTGAGAGGTTTCCCAATTGTTGGGGAATTCTTCCTTCAAAGTAATTCTCAGAGAGATCAAGATACTTCAAATGTTTCAATTGAGCCAAAGCAGGACTTATCCCGCCACTTAGTTCTGTGGCTTGTGTCGTGTCCTTTATAGTATTAAGATCGAGCTCCTCCACATAGCCGGTGACGTTGTTGCAACCTACGCCATCCCATGTGCAACAGTCTTCATTGTCTAGTCGCCATGAAGAGAGCATGTTTGAAGGGTCTTACACGCCTTTCTTAAAGTCTAGTAACGCCAACCTTTCAATGGAGTGACAATTACCAACTTTGTGATTATCACTGCATGAGCAAAGCTTGGCTGTTTGGAGGTAGGGACCGAGAAACAGTACTAGAAAGGAAAGGAGGATGGCAGATTGAATGGAACCAATGGCCATGTTTACTTTGCAAACTATTGATCTGTAGTTGTTGTAGTTCATATATTATGAATTTATATGCACATATAATATATATATATATATATATATATATATATATATATATAAGGAAAGCCCAGTGAATAGTACAGTTACTCGTTTGAAGTAATTGCATGTGGTTGGGTAGACTTGACTTTATTAATTGCTCAGACTTGACTTTTTTTTTTCTTTTTTTTGTAATCTTGACTTAATTAATTGCTCCTGCATGTATTGCATATGTACCCAAAAAATGTTAATAAATTATTTTCCTTAATTAATACGAAGACCTATAATTTCGGATACTTTCTCAAGTTAAAAAGGGCATCCGTTTCAAAAGAAATTTCGAAAATTGTTATATTTTTGTACATATCAAGGAATTGCATGTTTTCAACATTGGCTAAGGACTGGTCCAAAATATTTAGGCCTTGTTTGGTTAGGGGTGGAGTTATCTCTTGGGAGATAACTTATAAGGAGTTGAAAATTAATCTTGTTTGATTGTCCAATTTGTCTGCAAGTTATCTCCTAACTTACACCCTAAGGTGTGAGAAATTTCTCCACCAGTACTCTTCGTAGGGAGTTATCTCTCGAGAGTTGTAGACATAATTACCCATCATTAATGACTTATTTACTACCATCTCTTTTTTTTGGAGGTTGTTTATACAACAACAACAACAACAACAACAACAACATAGCCTCAGTCCCAAATTAACTGGGGTCGGCTACATGGATCAAACCTTTCCATTGTGCTCGATTAAGTGCAATTGGAGGTTGTTTATGTCGATATATATTTTTTATTGTTTAAAAATTTGAAACTTCCCTACAAGTTTAAAGTTGAACCAAATATGAAAATATTAACTTCAATGAGATAACTCTCAACTAACATTGTAAATTAACAAAAATGAACCAAACAAGACCTTAAAGACTAGAGCAACATGTTTGTTGGGAGCCCCTCTTACTGGAGGTTTAATAGGTTGACTTGAAAAAAAAAATCATGATGACTTTTCACTTTGGGATACCATCAAATCAAAGTCACCTTTAAGACATCAAAATGGCACAGACTTCTCAATTTGCAACAAATACCAACTAATGGCGGAGCCATGTACGTACATGACCCCCAATACTATATAGTGTATGTTTTTATTTTTATTTTACTTAATGTATATATGTCACACCCAATCTCGATATACTTAAAAGATTTGGATGGATTGTTCACGGGGCCAATAGAGTATAACTGAATATTGAGAAATACAACATAAAACTCACTTATTTTATTTTTATTTTTTATAATGAGTTTATAATATTCCTTAACATTACAAAACACGCTCTTACCCTCCTCATTACTACTAGGTATTTTACATGAGAGATTATGCATTATTTATTTGACATGGTCAACTCATAACCTGTTTCGAATTCATTTTCATTCGCGGGCTTGAGTGGTATCTAAAATTCTTAGATTTAATGAGCTAGCAGCTTAATAATTTCTTAATTACAACCATGTTAATGCAAAATATATAGCAAAATGGTAACAACATATATTACCGAACATTAATAAATATCGGTTAGTAACCACATGGGTGGACCTCTCAATTTTACCATAAGGCTGAAAACCGCACCATGATCACAAATATAATTTAAAGTGTTCGTCGACACGAGATCAAATTTGGTGGACCATAATGTAACGGCCCGCTTTTATTAATCCCGATTAACCGACTAATTACGAATTAATATCATAAGCTCAGATCCACGTGGACGTCGTGGGAGAAGTCTATGACACGCCTAATCAGGAAATATGTTATTTTTGTGTGGCGAATATATAATTATTTTACTATTGTTAATAGTTTGCGCCGCGTGAATTAAGAATTTCGCTTAGTCGCGTTGTGCGCTTATAGTGACGAGAGCGTGCGGCGTCGCGGTGTGCGCATAACGCGGGTGTACGGGGTAGTATGAGATTGAATTGTCACATCACATCACACATCACATCAAAAGTCACATCAACTATTCATCATCATTGCTTTTTGTCCTTTCTCACCAAATAACAAAAAAATAAAATAAAATGTGTTTTTGTTTAAAAACATGAGAGAGAGATGGAGGAGAAGAAACGGTGAAGGGAGAGAAGAGAGAAAGAGAGAGAGAGCGAGAGAGGGAGAGGGCACCGCGAGAGAAGAAGGAAGGTGAGTGAATTTCGAGAGGAAGCTCCGGTGAGGAGCTTGGCGGTGCGGGTTGGCGAGCTCGGCGGTGGCTCGAGCTCAAGTGAGTGAGTTTCGCTCATTCTCTCTTCGAATTTCGATTCTTTGAATCGATTGTGTGGTGTTGATGTTCGGATTATTGTTGTTGCGTTGTGTTGAAAAAAAAAAAAAAAAAAAAAAAGAGTTCGGTTCTCAAACCGAAAGAAGAAGAAGAAGAAGAAGTGCACACGCGCGTGTGCACACCTATCGGGCGGGCCGCTGGGCGCTGGCGGCCGGCTGGACCGGGGCCGGGCGGTCCCGGCGGGTCGGGCCCGACCCGTTTGGGTCGGCCCGACCCAATCCAACCCCGGGCCGGGCCGGACGGGTCGGGTCCGACCCGTTTGGGTCGACCCGACCCGAGTCTTCTGATAAAAAAAAAAAAGAGAGAAACGGGGAAAAAGAGAGGAAAAATTGGGAAAAATCATGGAAAATTCCAAAAAAATGAGAAAAATTATGGAAAAATCATATTGCGACCAAATATATAGAATATATGAAAAATAAAATATTTGGATATTTTGGACGCGACTTTTTGCGGGGGTTTGCTTCGAAAAGCGCAAAATAAACAATTTGTCTTAAAAAGTTTTAGGAAATTGTTGTAAATTTTCATGATAAATTAAGTTTATATAAATGGACACCAGGGACTTAGGAGGCTATAGTCGGGTGTCGGGTACGTATCTCGAGGCGAGTGCGGGACATTTTAAAGGCGTTGGAGGTAAGTAAACCCACGAGAAAGTCAGCTTAGAATTTACTTATTTTCCGTGCGAATTATTTATTTCATATTACTTTTCGCCAGTTCAGTTTTCATGTTTACTCTATTCCCGTGTGTGTTTGTGTATGGTCGACGGGACGGTGATCTCGAGAGATGTGTTGGACGGGGTCTACCGTTCAACAAATTCCTCTCATTTGAGGCGTTGGGCGGAAGTCTAACTTCCGATCAACATGTTTCCTCTTTCGACCGTGAAGAGGGGGTGTTGATTTCTTCACCTTCAGGGCCTTCTCGGTTTAGTTTTTGTCCCATGTTCGACAGCTATACACCACACTCGCGTTCCGTATTGTTGATTATCTCACGACTTATATTCATGCTTTATATTTCAGTTCATTTACTTATATGCATGAATTGTAGCCGTTTTCTTGGAATTCTTGTGAATACTAACTGAATTTCTCTGGAATTTACTTACCTGGGATTTGTCATTGTT
Organism: Stephania yunnanensis; assembly: GCA_039657365.1. Classification (NCBI taxonomy): domain Eukaryota; kingdom Viridiplantae; phylum Streptophyta; class Magnoliopsida; order Ranunculales; family Menispermaceae; genus Stephania; species Stephania yunnanensis. The sequence goes on along the minus strand of CM077586.1, from coordinate 2,969,754 downwards.
TTTGGTGACAAATCGCAGATTCTACGACGAGCCGGGAAAAGGCAGTGATTGGCGACTACCTTTGATTTGGAACGCTTCCACTAGCTTACTCGTAGGTGTTTGAATTTATATATATATATATATATATTTTGGGAACATTTTTGGGAGACTTTTTCACCCGATACATGTATATTAAGGCATATTATACATCTTGTCGCCTTAAATAATATACGTGGTATCATGTACTGGGTTTTCACCCCATATGTTGTTAAATAATGCATAACATATCTACATTAATTATATGCATATTATGAAGGCTTCCGCTATTCAAAATAACATGAAAAGAATCAGAATAAATAAATTAGTTTATAACTTGGTATATTTTGTTAAATAATCGTTTAAGTATCAAAATTTACTAAGTTGGAGAATTAGGTGGTAAGTTCGTCGGTCGTCAAGTTAAGTGTGCAGGCGACGTGGCATGCTTGGTGACGTGTCCGGCGACGTGGCGGTGCCCGGTTTGTCTCGGAGTTCGGGGCCGTCACACATAATAACTAAACCTGATCATCGAAAGGCTCCGGGCGATGCTTACATGAATCCATGTTGGAAGGACTTTATACCAAAGTCGTACAATTAGGACCTTGATATTATGGTTCTATTCCGTTCATGCATAGGTGGGTTTTTTTTTTTTGAAAGCCATGTCCAAACCCGCTTCTGAGTATTGTAAGCTCAAACTCGTCACGGGTCGGGCTTAGACCAAGCTTAAATTGGCCTTTTAAAAATATTAACAAAATTTTTTTTTTGACAATTGATTACAGTGAAGCAAAACATAGTATAATAAATATATACATATGCAATTAGATGACAAGAACAATTATACAAAGGATTAGCACATTGATTTAGATTTTAGTGTAGCATTTGAGCAATATGGGTTCAAACCTTACTTTCTCATTTTTTAAAGATGTATATACACATTTTGGACACAAGTATATACGAGCGAGCCAGCCCGGCTTGGGTTGATAAGTGCAAGCCCAAGCTCGACCCACAAAATATCGGGCCTTCATAGGCTTCGACCAAGACGGGTCCTATTGAGATTTTCACAGTGTTCCTTTTATAATTTAATAAGAGTGTCAATGCTATGACACACATAAAGAATTAACATGTAATAAGAAAATTACCTTATTCAGTAGCTAACAAAAGTTTTTGCAATGTTCCTTTTATAATTTAATAAGGGATGAAAGAAAGATAGTTAGGATGCATTAGTGAATCAATTTTCTTATTTGTAGTGAGAATAGTTTTAAGGTCGCTATCCGTCATAATGATTCGTAATAATGAAATTGTTAAATATTGTTATCGATCATAATGATTTAGATAAAGATAAAGATTTATTTTAGTTATAATATTAACATGTTATTGTGAGGAAACTTCTCCGTAGTTTCCTAGAATAAAACATTATTTTCAATAATAAATTTTTAGATAAGGATTAAAGAACTTTATCTTCTTTCCTTAACGATTAGTGAAAATGTTTACGGGTCATTATCAACTTTAATATCTAATAGGCATCTCGTTCTCTATTTGTTATTTAATCTTTTAAGAAGATTTTGTGTTTTTCGATGAGTGAAATATTTAGAGTGTCACATATATATAAATTTGTTAGTGTTACAAATGGACTAGAACGTAATTGTTTTTCATGTTTTTTTAATCAATTTAGTTGTTTAGTTAGAGACAAAATAGAAAACTACACAACATAAGTGATAATTTTTTTTAAAAAAAAGTGTAGAAATCAATTTTTGTCTTCGTTTTGTATATATGTGATAGATTGGAGAAGGATGATTGTGGTAGTTTGACCACTTACAAAGACGGCTTACAAATACCTCCACTGAAAAACTTGACTCAATAGAAGCTGTAAAAATTTGACGAGGTAGGGGTATACCAAAGTTAACTTGAGACACATTAATTAGAATATATTTGAATGATTTGGAAAGTTTATCGTCAATTGCATTTAATCGAGTACAATGGAAGAGTTTGATCCATATAGCCGACTCTAATTAATTTGCGACTGAGGCTATGTTGTTGTTGTTGTTGTTGTTGTTGTTCCAAAATATTCGGGGCCCAGAGCGAAATTTTATTTTGGGGCCCCTCAATTATAACTATGAGAAAAAAAAGAACAAATTTTTATCAACTACTTAAAACGGTTTATGCAAAACACGCAAAAATTTTACTCAACGTATGCATAATAGGCTTTATATCATGATCAAATCTCTCAAAGTATTTTCAAAATAATACAAATTAAATAAAACTTAATTTTTTTTTAAAGTAAAATGTAGCCACGTTTAAAAATGACAAGTAGAAGATAAGTCACAAAGATGGAGGTGTAAGTTGAAAGAGCTACTTGTTAAAGTAGAAAAAATAGAATTTAATTTGAAAAGTATACAAATAATTTACCAAGCAATATTTTATCACTTATAATTAATAATTCTTTTTAGAAAATCAAAATAAGTTTTTAATTTTAGAATAAACTAAAAAAATGTGTACTCCCCCGTTTGAGGGTTGGCCCTGACAACAACCTCTGTGTAACGGTCTGCTTTAATTAATCTCGATTAACTGACAAATTACATATTAAGATTCTAAGCTCAGACCCACGTGGACATCGCGTAAAAGTCTAGGGCACGCTTAACGAGGTGACATTTGTTATTTTGTGTGGCGAGTGTTTATTTATTTTACTATTATTTAATAGTTAACGTCGCGCTAATTGAGAATTACATTTGGTCACGTTGTGCGCGTGTAGTGACGAGACTGTACGACGTCTCGGTATGCGCATAACGCAGGTGTATGAGGTAGTATGGGATTTAGTTATCACATCACACATCACATCACTTATCTAATCACCATACTTAAACCAATCACTCATTTTTTCTCTCTCATTTCCAAAATCAAAAAAAAGAGTCACCTATCCTCACTCACTCTCTCTCTACCCGACTCTTCTTCTTCCCCCTCTCATTCTCACTTTCTTCTCCACTTCCACCTCCTCACCACCAAGCTCTCCATCACTCTCTCGACTCAGTCGCACATCTCTCGCGGTGCTCTCTCCACTCGAACGCTCGCGCGAAGATCTCCGAATCGAGGTGAGTGTGGCAATTTTTGTTAACTTTTATGGAGAAATTTAGAGTTTAATACTGATGGTATTGTTGGATGGTTGTTGGTGGTGGTGTTGTTGTTGTGTGCTTAAACAAAAAAAAAAAAAAAAAAAAAAAAAAAAAAAAGTAAATCGTCTCTGTTATGCAGAGCCGATTTGAAGAAAAAGGTCGCCACGGGATTGGGCTGCTGCCGAGTGCCCATGTGGGCGGGCACTAAGCCGGCCGAGCCGAGCCGGCTCGAACCGGTGGCCCCCTGGTTGGGTCGGCCCAACCAAATCGGGCCCGGTTCGGGCCCAACTCACCCTAAATTAATTTTAATTAATTAAGATTTTAAAAAAATTAAATAAAATACATTTTTAAATTAAATAAATATCAGAAAAGGAAAAACAGCTAAGAAATTATGAGAAAATCCAAAAAAAATAAGAAAAATTTAATAAAGTGAAAAATATAAAATAACTGTTTTGATGGCTTTTGGGGCATTGGCACTCCGGTATAACTCAAAAAATGTGTCAAAATTAAACTTTTTGAAACAAAATTTCAAATTTTTGGTCACACATTATAAATTCTTTTAATGTTACTCTAAAATAACAAAAGTGATATAATTGGATACCATGAACTTTGAGACTATAGTCGGGTATCGGGCGTGTATCTCAAGGCGTGAGCGGAACATTTTGGAGAGATATTTGCGATTGTTTGAGGTAAGTAAACCCACGAAAAAGTCAGATTAGAATTTACTTATTTTCATTGTAAATTATTTATTTCACATTACTTCTCGCCAGTTCAGTTTTCATGTTTAATCTATTCCCGGGTGCGTCTGTGTATGGTCGAAGGAACGGTGTGACCCATTTACGGCTCTCTCGTTGATGATGATCCCAGTATTGCTACGGTGTTGGTCATACCTTAGACTACGCGTGAGATATCTCTCAGTGAGTCGATGATCTCGAGAGCGAGTTGACGTGAGGCTCACATCCGTCACAGATTTCCTCTCCTTTGAGGCGTTGGGCGGAAGTTTACTTTTTGACCAACAGAGTTCCTCATTTCGACCGTGAAAAGGGTATGGGTTTCCTCACCTCCAGGGCCTTCTCGGTTTAGTATGTTCGTCCCAGGGCTCGACAGCTATACACCACACTCGCGTTTCATATTCTTAATTATCTCACGACTTATATTCATGCTTTACATTCATGTTCATTTACTTTATATGCATGAATTGTAGTCGTTTTCTTAGATTTCTTGTGAATGCTAACTGAATTTATCTGGGATTTACTCACTGGAACTTGTCATTGTTTGTTGGAGGCAAGTTGTCGATCCTACGACGAGCCGGGGGAAGGCGGTGATTGGCGACTACCTCTGATCTGGAGCGCCTCCACTAGCTTATTCGTAGGTGTTTGTATTTACATATACATATTTTTTGGGATCATTTTGGAAGACTTTTTCACCTGATACATGTATATTGACACCTATTATACATTTTTGTCGCCTTAACTGATATACATGGTATCCTTTTGATGGGTTTCCATCCCATAAGTTGTTAACTAATGCATAACTTATTTACATTAATTATATGCATGTCATTAAGACTTCCGCTTTTAAAAATAACATGAATAGAATTAAAATAAACAAACTAAATTGTAAAACTTTTTAACTTAGCATATTTCGATAGAATATTAATCTTTTAAAACAACGAAATTTACTAAGTCGGATTACAAGATGGATAGTTCGCGGGCCGTCATAGACAGGTGTGCAAGTGACGTAGCATGACATGGTGACGTGTCCGGCGACCTCGGAATTTGGTCACACTTTGTATACTAAGTGATTTTATTATGATAATTTTACACTATTTTTCAGTTAGGTTGTGGAGTCTTTGGAGACTGTTGAAGACAAGTCATTTTTATCGATGATGATTTCTCTATCGAATTTTTCTCTACCCTTTTGTATAGTGTCACAGTTAGTCCAAAACATGTATGCTTCTTTCAAGGTCTTTGTGCTTCCATATTTTGTAGGGAAAATATATCATACACACGAATCAATCATCATCAACCCATATTTTAGTCACGACCTAACCCAGAAGAAGATAAAACCTTGGCTCCACCCCTACTACCAACTATTGAAATTTGTAGTTCAAGTTTTGTATTGTTCCAACATCAACTACAAGGATCACGGTGTAGTCTTTTGTAACTTTTCCTCTTTGATTGACACTGTGATCACACCGTGTTTAAGTGTGTACATACAACTTTACGCAGTGAAAGTTATGTTCATATATAGAAAATGTAGGCCTAGCACTTGAAGGATTTTCGGGAGAAAGTTCTATAGAAGTGAAGGGAGAAGAGGAGAAAGACAATCAAGGATAACTTGTGTGTTGTGCTTCATTTATGTAGGACATGAGACTCAAAGTTTTCTCAATTTGAATAGAAATGATTGATTTAGATGCCTAAGAATATTTTCTCCGTGTTTCACCAAGTAAAATGATCATCAAATGTTAATTAACTAATTTGTTTCACAATTATTATTTTTTTCGGTTTCAACGGGAGTTTAACCCACAACATCCTCAAATCTTGCTTTTTTGACAAGTGATGGATTGTTCGTCATCTCACGAGATGCTTTGACAGTTAATTTGTTTCAAGATTGAAATGCAACTTTTTTTCTTATAAGAAAGAAAATCAACTTTTGTTGCCCTTACGGAAGACGAAATATTGGTGCTACTTGCTCTTAAATCTGCAATTATACACCTGACTTACTTTTTATGAGCATCTATAAAATATATATTTTATATATATAAATAAAAATTTGTTTTAATAATTTAAAAAATTTGTATTTAGGTTGGGTCGAGTTTCACTTTTCGCTTTAACCTAACCTATGTTGGGCAAGGAATTAAGGGTACTCATGTCCATAACAAGTCTACTTACTAATCAAATAAGCAAATTTTTTTTAATTTCTTTTAAGAAAAATGTTTTTATAACTCATAATGGACATGCACGTTTTAGCATCAATTACTTTTTGCATCGATATGTATTGACAAGTGCGTGTTTGTGTTGAGTTAACATTGCAAAATTAAAATTTTAGTTTCTATTATTATAACCTTAATCATCGAAGCATTTGTGGTGAGACGGTACATCAATAGGGACGAAACCAACCATAGGCATTGAAAGGGGGCAACTTTAGCAAAAATTTTGAAACTAAAAATACACATTGTGAAAGGAAAGAAATAAAGAAAAAATTAACAAATTTAGCTTAAAAGTAATTTTTTTTAATAACGCATTTAGTTTTAAAGTAGCTAATCAATGATGAACATGTCATACAAGCATATCCAATTTCCTTTGCTATTATATGTTGTATTTGATTATTTAAAGATTAAATAGAGGTCCTTTTAATCGATTTATTTTATCAATTAATAACATTTTATCCAAATAATTACTATTAGTTTGATATAAAAATACAACACTTAATCAAACACAATAAAATAGTTTGATCCATATAGCCGACCCAAATTAATTTGAGACTAAGGCTATGTTGTCGTATAAAAATACACACTCAGACTCTTATATAAAAAAATAGCATGCATGATGGGTGTAGTTTTCAAAATTGAAATGCATTTGATTAGAGTCTACATAATTTTTTTCTAAGGGGATTGATACCAATCTACCATACAGACCACCCCTAATATTATATGAATTATACATGGGTTACAAAAATTTTGAAGAGGGCCTTGGCTCCACTCGCCTATAGCGTGCCTTCGTACTTGTAATAATAATAGATGCATTACTTACCAAAAAGTTTGGTTTGGGGAGAGTGAGTTAGCACCAATGGAGTTAAAAACAAAGCTTAAATTTAACAATATAAGTTTTCTGGTTCGATTGATCCGTTCGATCTACACACACGATGTGCATACACCCAACTCGATGCATAATCCAACGGTTTACAACAAAAATACTCAATTCACCCGTTACTGCGCCATCATTTTCATTTGTTTTAGCCGCGCTGTGAACTCTCACGCGTAACTTTCACGCTTCGCTTTACATTCTACGCGACACTCAAATCACCGCCTCTGCACCTCTCTCTCTCTCTCTCGTCTCTACAAGACGTCGCTCTCGTCACTCTCTCTCTCTCACAAACGATTCTCTCTTCATCGATCATGGCGAGCACAGATCACGAGGACCGTAGAGACGAAGAGGAGACGACCGTCGCGGCCGAAGACGAAGACACAGGAGCGCACATCGCTCCGATCGTCAAACTCGAGGAGGTCGCAGTCACCACTGGAGAAGAGCATGAAGACGCGATCCTCGACATGTGCGGTTTTATCGATTTCTAGGTTTTCTTTCGATTCGATGCGATTCTAGGGTTTCTGTTCTTGAAATTAGGGTTTGTGGATGTGGATGTGTCTGTGCTGCGTGGTTTGTAGGAAAGCGAAGCTGTACAGGTTTGACAAGGACGGGAATCAGTGGAAGGAGAGAGGAGTCGGTGCTGTGAAGCTGTTGAAGCACAAGGAGACTGGGAAGGTGAGGCTGGTTATGCGCCAGTCGAAGACGCTCAAGATCTGTGCGAACCATCTAGGTCGGTTTTGGTTTCGTGTTTTGGTGTTTTGATCTGGTGGTTAGCGTTTAGGGTTTATGGTTTGAATGATTTGGACAATGTGCGCCATCAATTGCACTAAATCGAGCGCTTGATCCATGTAGTTGTTTTGATCTGGTGTTTGGTTTGGTTTTGTTTGATGAAGTTTGTTGAGTTGAGATTTTTGCTGTCTTTGTTGTTGCGTTTGCAGTTCTGCCGACGATGTCGGTGCAGGAGCATGCTGGAAATGACAAGTCTTGCGTCTGGCATGCCGCGGATTATGCGGATGGGGAATTGAAGGATGAGCTCTTTTGTATTCGATTCGCGTCGGTTCAGAGTGAGTTTCTTTTTCAATTGAATCTAAATATTTTCGTGTTGTTCATTTGATGTTGTTTTTAATATTCACTAGATTGATTTTAGACTTATGTATGTGCTGATTAGAGTAGCGTCTTAATTCAATGACCTTTTGTCAGGAGTTTAATTGAATTTTTGTGCTAATGGTGTGTTCTGTGCTAGAAAGGCATATCCATGTGAATCGTGTGTTCGAGTAGATTTTTTTGTTGGATTTCTAAAAACGCTGTGGCAACTTAGTTCTGGCCCCTAAAGGAATATTGATATTTGTCACTTTGGTACTGATGTGCAATGAATTTAACATTTCATAATGGGCATTTCTTTTGATATATACTCAATCGATCTTCTATTTATTTGCTGATGTGCTGAATTTATCGTTATTTCTGATAATGGCCTATTACATTGCTGTTCCTGTTAGTTTTGTAGATTATAGCGATTGTCATGCTCTCAATGGTTGTGGAATTGGATTTTTTTTTTCTGCCTTTCATGTATAGTTTGTGGTGATAGATGAAAAGATCAATGTTCTGCATGTGCATTTCTTTTTGTTGCCCTCGTAAAGTATGAGTCGAGCACCCATTTGTAAACATATCACAAGTAAATAAGGGCAAGGGTAGTTCATCCATGAACGCTTACATAACTCTGGAACAAAGAACTTAAGGCTATGAATCCATGGTTCGATTGCTCAACCTAGGAAAAAGATAACGGAAAAGGGCATATAGAAAACAAAAGCATCTCCTTAAACAAACAATTGACCATGGAAAAGGCATGCTAAGAGCCAAATATATGTAGAAGTGAAGAACAAGGAAATGCATGGACTAAGAATACCTGACATTAATAGGAAGAGGCTATACATTATACTTGAGTACCTCTCAAACCAACAACACACTCAATGAGTTTATTGATTTAGGAGCAAATAAATTGCATCTTACTAAGAAACAATGGAAGTATGCAGCTGTCCAATCAATGGGTCCAATGTAAACAACATAAGTGAATAAAGAATACGTAGCAATTATAGAACATTTCTTTAATAATGCCATAGGAGACCTTCATGTGAATAAGTCTTTTAAAGAGTCATAATCATAATGAAAATTGAATATCACGTATATGCAAAAGCAGTATCAATAGGAAAATGAGGAGAATACCTGATTCCAAGATGAATTGAGTCATGATAAATAAGAAGTGCAATAAAGTTTAGGTAAAGGGTCAACAAGATAAAATTGAACTTAAATTAATGTAATAAAAAACTGTAAGGACTGCCCTCAGTATTTCTGTAATTCCTAATCCTATAAAAGAGAGCAACAAATAAGCACTATTAATACTTGTATTAGAAGTAATATTTAAATTGGTGATAACATGATATTATATATTGACCGCGAACAATTGAGTTTTTAAAGATATTTTATCACTGAAACAAGAAATGACATAGGCACAAGTGTGAATTGCAACAACTAAGATTATGTTGGACGTTGTAACACACGGCTTCACATAAATATTGACAAAATACTATATGGATAGAAGAAAAGGTGAAATAGTGTTGCTCTGTTAATTAAATCAAAAGTATGAATGCAAATATTTGCTTTTAAGGAAACTTGATGGAGGAAGGAAGAATCCGAATAACGCGTCATACAAAAGTTAAGCATGAATTATCAAACATCAAACAGAACATGTGCCTTAGGAGTCATTGTAATGAAGGAAGCCATTGTATTCAAGGCGGACTTTCTTGTTATAAGAAGCCCGAAATAGGATATCCAAGGAAGACTATTAATTAATTCAAGATTGATTCACAACTCTCTACCAATTACCAATGAAAAAACTTCATTGACAAAAATTCGAAAGTAATTCGATTCAACATTGATCGTCCTACATCAATCAAACAACATAATGTTTCATATTTTCTCATTCCAAAGTAGTGATCAAATAAGTGAATGTAAAGTTGTGGTTTTGTTATTTTATAACCAATCAAAAGTATGAATAAAGTATTTCCTTTTGGAAGTACTTTGTTTACACCTAAATCTTAATCGTTGCTTCAAGAAATCTAATTATACCAATCAAAAAAAAATTGACAAAAGAAACGATTCTAAAATCACTACAAAGTTCTGATTCCATATGATGAATAAAGTATTTCCTTTTAAGTTGATGGACGAGCTTGATATGAGGATCAAACATCAGATTAGAATAAGTCACTTGGGCTTGGAAGCAACTATTCAGAGCAAGCCATCACATTCAAGGCGGACAGACCAAAGGATGGAGCAAGATTCTAAATTATATTTGTCACATAAGAATTAAGCTTGAATTATCAAATACCAAATTAGAATAAGTCACTTGGGAGCAATTATTCAGAGCAAGCTATTATATTGAAGGCACACAAAACAAATACAAGATAATTAAGTGAAGATTGAACTACAACTATGTAGCAATTGTAAATGATTAACAAAAAAAAAAAAAACTTAGATAAGCCCTATATATAGAAGATTGGTTCACCCCTTCGTATCAATAATTGACAATGAATGCTCTGCATTGATCTATCAATAAAAAAGTATGAGTAAAAATATTTTATTTTAAGACAACATGATGGATGGAACAAGATTCTAAACAATAATTGTCATATTAAAGTTAAGATTAAATTATCAAACATCAATTTAGAATAAGTCACGCGGGAGCAACTATTCAATGCAAGCCATCATATGCTAGGCGGACATAACAATAGAAGCTCGAAATAAGACCAAAAAAAAATTAAGTGAAGGTTGAACTACAAATCGACAACTCTGTATCAATTATAAATAATTAACCAAAAATACTTAAGAGATTGAAAAATACTTAGATAAACCCGTATATAGAAGATTGGTCCACCGTTTCGTATCAATAATTGACAACAAACGCTTTGCATTGATCTATCACTAAAATTATGAGTAAAAATATCTCCTTTTAAGACAACTAGATGGATGGAGAAATTTTTAATCAATAATTGTCATATAACAGTTAAGCTTGAATTATCAAACATCAAATTAGAATAAGTCACTTGGGAGCAACTATTTAGAGCAAGCCATCATATTCAAGGCGGACATAACAAATAGAAGAAGCTTGAAACAACAACGTAGCCTCAGTCCCAAATGTCCCAAATTAATTGGGGTCGGCTACATGGATCAAACTTTTCCATTGTGCTCGATTAAGTGCAATTGATGGTGAATTTTTTCAAACCATTCAAATCCTTCATAATTAATGCGTCCCAAGGTAACTTTGGTCTATCCCTACCTCGTCGAATTTCTTCAGTTTTTATTGAGTCAAGTTTTTTAGTGGGGGAATTTGTAGTCCGTCTTTACAGTGCGATCAAACCATAACAACCACCATTTCCTAATCTTTGTGTCAATTGGTGCTACTCCTACTTATATTTGAATTTCTATATTACTTATTATATCTTTACAAGTTTTACCACACAACCACCTAAGCATCCTCATTTTTCCTACGTTCATTTTTTGTAGTTGTTGTTTTACCGCCCGACATTCACTTTCATAGAACATGGTTGGCCTAATTGTGGTCCTATAAAATTTTCTTTGACATCATTCTCAATATTAACGTCATTTTGTATGATTGATCCTAGGTATCTAAAGTGGTTCACCTTAGGAACTTCTGCTTCCCCTAATTTTACAATTATATCATCTTGATGTCTAGTATTTCTAAACTCACAGTGCACGTATTTGGTTTTGTCCTACTCAACTTAAAGCCTTTAGATTCTAATGTCTTCCTCTAAAGTTCTAATTTTCCTAACTCCATCTTTTGTTTCGTCCACTAAGACAATATCATCTGCAAATAACATACACCATGGTATATCCTCTTAATATGCCTAGTTCATCAATAACTAAAGTAAAGAGATATGGGCTTAAAGCCTATTCTTGATGTAGTCATATTGTAATGAAAAATTCTTTTGTAGTTCTTCTAAATGACTTTATACTAGTCCCTCATACATATCCTTAATAGTGTATGTGTATCTAGCAAGCACTCATTTTCTTTCTAGAACCCACCAAAGAACATCTCTAGGAACCCTATCATATGCTTTTACTAAATCTGCAAATACCATAAGAAGATCTTTTTTCTTTTCTCTATATTTTTCCAACAAAGATGATATTGTCTTAGTGGATGAAACTAAAGATGGAGTGAATAGGAAATTAGAACTCTGGAGAAATACATTAGAATCTAAAGGCTTTAAGTTGAGTAGGACAAAACCAATACATGCACTTGAGTTTGGAAACACTATCGACATCGAGATGATATAATTGGTAAAATTAGGGGAAGTAGAAGTTCCTAAGGTAAACCACTTTAGATACCTAGGTTCAATCATACAAAATGATGGTAACATTGAAAATGATGTCACACATTCCAATGGAAGAAATGGCGGAGTGAGATTTGTGATCGATGTTCCACTAAGTTAAAAGGAAAATTTTATAGGACCACAATTAGGCCAGCCTATGCTCTATAGAAAGTGAATGTTGGGCGGTAAAGCAACAACAATTACATAAAGTGAATGTAGGAAAATGAGGATGTTTAGGTGGATGTGTGGTAAAACTTGTAAAGATAGAATAAGAAATATAGAAATTCAAAGACAAGTAGGAGTAGCACCAATTGATACAAAGATTAGGAAGGGGTGGTTGTTATGGTTTGGTCACTCTGCAAAGACGGCCTACAAATGCCCCAACTAGAAAACTTGACTCAATAAAAACTGTAGAAATTCGACGAGGTAGGGGTAGACCAAAGTTAACATGGGATGCATTAATTAAGAGATTTGAATAGTTTGCAAAGCTCACCATCAATTGCACTGAATCGAGCACAATGGAAAAGTTTGATCCATGTAGCCGACCCCAGTTAATTTGGGACTGAGGCTATGTTGTTGTTGTTGTTGTTGTTGTATATTTTTCCAACAACCTTCTTATAAGGAAAATCGCCTCCATAGTTGGCATTTAGGCATAAAGCAAATTAAGTGAAGATTGAACTATAGTTCTACAACTTTGTATCAATTATGAATAATTATCATATAGTCCAATTAGACAATAAATTTAAGAAACAAATTCCCACAATTAACATTACTATAAGAAATGTAATACACATATTCATTTAATTGTCATTCAAGTCCAAACAAGTAACAACAACTACCAAACCATCCATTATCTTTGTGTATTGATTGAGACCTAGTAGTTGACTTGAGTTTCTATGAGGTCTCAAGTTTGAATCTCCTAATTTTTCGAGGCATATCTCGTGTGGGTGGGGTGTCGCTCCCGTGGAATAGTCGGCAAGAATCTTGGACGCTACAATATCAAAAAAATACAAAAATGAAAAAAAGATACATGAAATAACATTATCATGTAAGTTATGTAAACATCGTTGGTATTTTCGTAGACAACCAAACACTTTCATTTTCTTCTAATCGTCAAATTTTATTTACATCGTTGTATCAAAAATTCTTATCTACATGAAATGTCTCTTTAACTTTAAGAGTTGTATTATCAATATTTGGACAATTATTTTCAGCATCCTTCTTGTACAACTCTCCTTCAACATTTGAGTATATGGGATTTATCGCACCTTGAGCTTTCGCCTGAAAACACCCTTGATCTTGTACAATAACCCCCTTCATCATCATAATTAGTTGTACTACAGTTCATCTCAAATATATCATATTCTTGTTTTCAAGTTTGTAAAATTAAAGATAAATTGATTTGCATTTATTCAAACAAATTCCAATTTCTTTTCCATCCACTTGAGATACAAGTTAAGCCTAAAATTTTAATGGCAAAACTTTGGGGTTAAGAGTTGGTAATCCATTTATTGTCCACCAGAGACCTAAATCATTGCAATTCAAAAATTAACTTCACTTCCACAAAATCAAGTCAAAAGTATAATATGTCAATTATAACTTTAGCTACTTTGTTGCATTGTAGTACATGATCGAGTTGTCGCATCACGACCAAAAAACTATCCGCCAACATCTACCATTTCCCTCTCAATTACTCTCGACTTATTTTGGATTTTCAGCCAATTTTCCCACCATTTGAAGCATTTCTCGCATAACTTATTGATCTTGTGGAAGGTTATTGAGTAGAAAAGGGATGGATTTAGAATATTCCTTGCTTTAAGGAGAGCTTGATAAAGTTGCTCATTCCATGCCATCAATAATATTTCTTTTAGTTATGTACCTAAGAAATTTTGAGACAACCATTCGCTACAATTGTATTCAATAATTCAAAATTTCAAACGTGCTATCATCTTCAAGAGCATTCTTGATGGCCTCCTTAACTTGTTCCATTACAACATGTATATAATCGTTGGGGGTTGTTTATCGCCATCTACCAAGCTTGGCACTCTAACCAATGGAGCTGAAATTTGAATAGCATTTGTGATCCTATGTTAAAAAGTGTTTGAGATGACAAGATTCATTGTTGTCTTCCCTTAAGAAGTTATGACAATAAGGCCCCTAAACTATCATTTTTACTTGAGATCTCCACATTTCTTTTTTTATGATGCCTCCAAAGTCTTAAAATGTACGCTTAAAAACTTATCGTGTGCATTAGGAACTACATAGGCCACCTAGGTGAGGCCTTCCAGTCATTGGTCTATTCAATGATTGTTAGATCACTTTGCTACTATAATATCATATGTTGTTTAGTTGGCTTTCAAGGTGACTTTGACTATTAGTATGTTACCTATGTTTGAGAAATTTACAGCCTTGGTGATCTATATTACAAAACAGGAGCACCGAAACTGAAATAGTCAGTTTTCATTATTATGTTTGCCAGTTATTTATTCATTTGGTTATTATTTTTTAATATTTCAATTGTGGTTGGATCCCAAAGGTCTTACTTTCTCGTTGTCATTCATAGTCTTCTTTGGATATATTTGAATTTAATATTTAAATGTCTTTGCCTGCTCTTGAAAGAGGAATTATAGCTTGAGTTATTTTGACGTAGTCTAAAATAATAAGGTAAACATTGCAAATAAATTTTGCTCATTACAAAAACAACAAGACGAAGCCTCAATCCAAAATTGAGGTTAGCTACATATAATAGAATAGAGATCCTAGTCTGGCCTATTTGAATTGTTCAACTTTGGATGATTTACTTGGGAAAAGTATATTTGTTCGACATGATAACTCAAAGCCATCGAGTAAAGGAAGTTATCAATGAGAACTTGATTTGGTCTCGAGGAAGTTGCTTAACTTCTTCGCGGTTTGCTGGTTTGGGCCATCATTAAACTTCTGCTATGCTATTTTATATCCAAATGTTGTTGGGTAATATTGATATATGTCTGCTTGGTTATGTTTTTTTGTTCTTGCCAGTTGTCTTACTGTCGAGTTACTGCATGCAGGCTGATCTCTGTTTATGACGTATATCTTGCATCCACACTATTCACATGTACATAACCATGAAACCCGTTTCTTGTTTCAGATTGCAAGGCCTTCATGGAGAAGATTGAAGAAGTTGTAGATGCCCAAAATACTCCTAAAGGGGAAAGCAAGGAGGGTGCCGCTGCTTCTGAACTCATCGAGAAGTTGAATGTTGGCGTAAAGCAAAAGCGAAGACAAGGCCAGTGAAGCCGCCCCTACGGCACCCAAAGAAGTCAAGAAAGAAGCTGATGATGAGCATGAGAAACCAGCAGCAGAAAAGAAAGAAGCTGAGGCACCGTCCTCGGCTTAGTTCCATACTGGATTTTGCATCTCGTCAAGGACTTCTGTCATTAGTTGGAGTTCTTGGGATGTCAGGTTCCACAGGTATCTTGGCCTGAGCTTTCACGTTTTCACGTTTATTTTAAATGATCTGTGGGCCTCTGTTGATGATGGGGGTTAATGTTTGGTTGGTCGGTCTGCTTGTTAGGACTCCGGTCATTTGGGTGTCATAAAAGGTCTGTCATGCGAGGGAGGTCGGGGCTCTTGTTCTCGAGTTTGCTGCAACTATTTTGCGTCGGGGCCTCACCGTTTGTCGGTTTTGCCCACTTTTTTAAAAATTGAGTAAGCTTCTTTGGCGTTTGTTTATTTTTGATAGGTATGGTGTTTGGCGTTTCTATCATTTGGGGGATTGCATATTTTTGCATGAAGTTACATATGAAATTGTTGATTGCGGGTCATCTGGTTACACTTGAAAAGTCATTATTCTCTTTTTGAAGGAAAAACGTAATATTCTCGAAACATTTTAATGCTAATTTTTGGTCGGTTAATGTCGTGCAAAAAAAAAAAAAATTTTTTTTTAGTGCAAGTTCTGATTTTATTTTATTTTTTCGACGAAAAGTGAAGCTCTTATTATGAAAGTAATTGTGCGTTTGTTGAACGGTTATGAATTGCTATCTTAGTTCATGACTCATTGTAAGCTTGTAATTAAAATAAAAAACAAGAAAATGAAAGATGAGTCGCTTACTAAAATTGCGTCTCTTTACAATCTTAATCAATGCATGGTATCATCGTGGTTGTCTAGAGACGAGTTGTAAATTACATCAAGGGAAAATTCAGCCCAATGCGGATTACGTTGCACTATTGTAGTGCCGAAAAGCTAATAAGAGCATATCTGACGACGAATTGGGGTTGGATATGTGCAACCTAAGATAGGATAGATATTAACTTAAAAAAAATATATCAAATGAAAATGTGGATTTGCTTTTGTGTGGATAATGAGGTGTAACTACCAAAATATAATTGCCTATTATCACATATTTATTGATTTTTTATCAACAAAACCAATTGCTATTTTGGTTAAAAAATTAATTGTCGTTAATTAAAAAAATTGTTGGTTTCAGCTATGTTTGTCAAAATTAGCTGATAATTTAGCTAGTAGCGGAAAGTTGATAATTTAGTTAATCAACTAAAAATTATTTGGAATGATAGTTGATTGATTAACTAATAAATTCAAAATGACAATAAGAGACATTACATAATTAAGTATACTAATTATATAATCATATAATTAATTGTTATAAATATCTATATTTTATTTACAAAATACAAATTAATACCATAAAATAATTTATATTATTTAAAAAATTAAATTATTTGTGTCCATAAATGCTTACATGAAAATAACTCTATATTAATTTATAAGAATTCGTAAAAAATAAATAAATGAAAATAAAATACAATAAACGACTTAGAATAACTATACATATACATAATACATCATCCATAATTGAAAATTAATGTTATAGCGAATATTCTTCATTTTTAAAAAAATCTCTATAACTTAAAAAAAAAATAGATTAATAAAAAAAAAATTAAAAACATGTAGAATAGTCCAAAATTTAAGGGTGGCAATTAATATCGGCGAGTCGTAACGTGTCAATGTCAGAACGTGTCGTGTCCCATATAATGCAAACCCATTACATGACATGTTTATTAATCGTGTTAATCGTTTTAGTGTCTAAGTGGGTCGTGTGTTAAACATGTCGTGTAATCGTTTCACCCACTTATTAAATATTGTATTTAAAAATTTTATTTTATTTAAACTTTTATAATTAAGTTACTATTTTTAAAAAATATATCGAAATGATTAAATTCGAAAAAACATACTAAATAACCAATAAAATATAATCTTTTTCATTCAAGTATTTATTACTCTTAAAAATAAAGCAAAAATGACTCGTAATAATAACATAAACAAAATTATAAAAATCATCTAAAAAAATATCTAAATTTTACTTTGGCAAAAGTTTTATTTTTTCTTAATAAATAATTATTAATAAATTCTAAAACATAAATAATATATTAAAAGAAAAATAAATATTTCCGCTCAAATATAAAATAAAATATGATAAAAAAATATAAATAAAATAAATAAATCATGATTAACATTTCAAATAGTTTTTGTAAAATTTATTATAATATTTATTATTTATAATTATCTTTAACCATGTCAAATTAAAACGAAATTAATTGATTGACGTGTTAATGACCCGTTTATTAACCGTGTATAAACGTGTTGACATGTTTATGACCCAGACCCACTTAAGTCAAACCCACATGTTTATTACGTGTCGTGTTAATCGTTTCATGACCCAAATTAAATTGCCAACTCTAAGTCCAGCACTCAAACATCACATTAAAAAAAAAATTATAACATCTAAAAATATATACTCGACGTTAAAACTTATTTAATATAAACTAATTTACAAAGACATTAATTTATTAATATCATAAAATAAAGATATAATCGCGAGGATTTTCGGTTCAAACGCTAATAATAAAGCTTAACAAATAAACTAACTTATCAACCGAATTTGTGCTTACCAAACATAACCTTCATCAAATAAAAAAAAGTACAATTGATTTTTTTTTATTACAAAAGTAATACTATAGAATAAAGTAATATGTATATTTATGTCCTATCAAAAAAATTATATTTTTACGAAACAATTCATTTATTTAAAAAATTGCCACATCATCAAAAGAAAATGCAATTCATATTTATGACCACATAAAAACACATTCCTTTAAGATTGATAATATGATATTTATACCACAGGAGTTGCATTAATAGTAAAATTTCTTAACGCAATTCTCTTGTATAATGGGTTGCAATTGTCAATCTACAGTCAAAAGTAATCCACAACGTAGATGTGATTAATCTGTTTAAGAATGCTAATTTAATGGTTGAATGAGTTAGTTCAAACAACACTTCTATTCTTACGTCTTCCTGAAAATGGCAACTTGTCAATGTCTTCTAGAGAAGAATTGCATTTTCAGTAATCCATCACGGCAGTTAAAAGTTCCATTTTCATTGCAATTACTTAAATACATTTACTTACGATCCTTTTGGATTACATCCTTGTTCGATTGAGAATGGCTGCAACCATTCCTGGAGCACATGGCAATTGAATGGTTGAACGACGCATCAAATAAATATCAATCGAACGGAATAATTGTTATACATGAACTTTGGAGGATTACAATTAATACCATTGTTGAAGAAGCCATACTAACAACAAATGTGTGAACTACTTTTTGACCTTATGTCTAATTTGAGATTCAAGATTGGAACTTGTTGCACATACACAATCATTATTTCTACTCGAGAGACATAAATTATACAATTCTCTTCCACTTCAATTGGTGCTTGGTGAAACAGCTTATCCAGTCAGGGAGCAAAAAACTGAGCAAAACTAATTTGACTAGACCCTGAAAAATTGTTAAACGGGCTTTATTGCTCATCCATTAATACAGCAATCACCACTTCCTATCAAAAAATGTCTAATACTACCTCTTTTGTGAGAGAATAGAAGACTGCTACTAATCTTACAAGCCCTTGTAGCAAAAACCATAGATAGGCCAAACCTCAATTACACATACCATTCAAGAGCCTAAGAAGACCAACACAATCCATATCATCCTAGAGAATCACAGAGGGAGCAAAACTAGATTAGAAGGACCACCACATTAGGGATCCAACAGTACCCTGTCAGGTAAGCCACAGTAACACTGCCATTGTAAATCAAATCAAGTAGAAATGCCTATATTATACATTGAATCACCCTAGCCAAAACTAACCTGGTTAAGCAGACTATCTCAACCATAAAACATCCAAGATCCACCAATGTTCATCTCACTCCAATGTTTTCAAGGCAGCAAGACAGTATTAGGCGTTATAGCCACGCTGACACCGCCTAATCTAGGTAGGGCTTAGACATATGTTTTCAACTACACATTCTTGTCGATATATTTCCACCTCGACACTTCACCAAAAAGTTTTTTAAAAAATTATGCCTTAATTAAGGAATAGGAGGTGGCGATCCTAAACACCTAGGGCGGTGCCTCCTTTAAAACAGAGTCTCATTAGCCTATTCCAACACAAATGCATCACCAGATCAAAACATGTGTAATAACAAGCCTAAAGGGAATGAAAACCAGGCTACTCAAGTCACTGATGAACACATTCTTCACAATGTTTTACATGGACTAACTAAAGACTTTACTTCCCTAATTGTGAGAGGTTTCACTAAATCTAGAAATTACCATCAAATCACTTCTCAATGTTCTCAATTGCAAATTAGTTGGGGTCAGCTACATTGGATCAAACTCTTCCACTCCTACCATACTATGAATTAAAACACACAAAATCTCAATATCACACCAACCCTATGAACTAACTAACTAACAATCAAGGCAACGAGAATCAAAGATATTAATCTAATAAAAGTAAAACCCAGACAGTTAAAGCGCATCGACAAGGCATCACAGTAAATGTCAAAGCTGTAAAATAGATATTCATAAGAAGCGAAGCCAAGTTCAGAACGAATGAAATCTCGGCATAAACTCACTTTCTCAAACACAAAACCTAATCGCAAACAACGGAAACCAAAAAAGGGATCGGAAAACCACGAACGCGAACACTACGACGACGACGACCTCTTCTACTTAGATCTCTGCCTCATCTTTCGGCGCTTCCTCTTCAACCTCCTCATACGCTTCTTCTTCCACTGAAATCATCATCATCATCCACAAACACCAAACATCATCAGATCAAACGATTGTCGACATTGAACAAGAACACAGAATTAGAGATCAAATTGATTCGATTCGATGTCGTTACCTTGGCTCTCATGGCGTTGGCGCTGCGGAGGAAACCCTAGAACGAACTCTCGCTTCGAAACCCTAGACCGATGCGTTGAAGAGAGATGGAGGAATGGAAGGAAGGCCTTGTTGCGGTATTTATATGGAAGCGTCTAGGTCTTTGTATCGCTAAATGGGCCGAACGGGTCGCTATTTCTATGGAAGGTTAGGCCCGGCCTAGCCCAAGCCTCGTGAAATATAGAACAAAATAAACTACTTAGGGTGTGTTTGATAGCAACAATAATTTTCAATGAGAAAAAACTTTTTTTTTAACAAATCTTTTTGAGAGAATTTTATAAAGAAAATTTTCTCATAATTGTTTGATTGCACGAGAAAGAATTTTCTTTTATGGTTCAATCCGTGTGCACATCTAAATCATCGTCGATGTCGGGCGGCTCGACGATGATATTGGTGACGGAGCCGGAGACGAAGAGTATAAATTTGCGAAAGAGTAGCAGACGTCAAGTTTGTTTTGGTGGAAAAAATGATCAGTTCGTGAGAGAGATTGAGAGATTTTCAATTTTCACGCTAAAATGTGAGAAAATAAATGAGGAAAATAGGGAACGTGGTTTTTTTTCTCAGTGCAGTTACAAAGCTATCAAACAATGGAAAAACAGCGGTTACACAAAAAAGTAGTAGACAATTTTCTATGATGTTTTTTCATTTTCTTTGCTATCAAACACACCCTTATTGTTGTAAACTAAGTTGTAAGCTAACTAGAACTTAAGTTGAACTTGCTAGAGACTTAAGCATAGAAGACATAAACTAAGAACTATTAGAACATGTAGAGAAGAGAGTTAGAGTTGAGAAATGTAGAGATTTTCATTCCAACATTGGTCTGTGAATTATAATGGGGTTGGCACCCTTTATATAGTCCATTTGGTGAAGATGATAATTGTACTTATACAATGTGTACAAGTTATACATACACCACAAGTCATACAACACATTACAAGCAACATAGACAATACATGAAGAGTTGGTATACATTGGAGATGATTACAAGTTACATGACAATACATGGATAAGTGATTATACATTGGAATTGAATACAAGTTATGTAGAGTGTACAAGCTTACATTCAATGTAGAAGTCATGCTTGATGTTACAATTCAATATGAGAGTCATGCTTAACAATGTGATCATTTATAAGTTTGGTTAAATGGTCATCCAATTTACAACACTTATAAGATTATGTTGTAATTTCTCACATGTGATTCAACGTCAATAATACCGATTAATGAATGAATTTTAAAAGTGGTGTCCCATCTTAACTAATTTTTTTTTAATTCATGAGACTGAAATTAAACCTTATATGAAGAAACGAATTTCTTGCATATCAGATTAATTGAGTGCTTATTTATAAGAAAATTTATTATAATTGTAGTTAAATCTTTTTTTTAGGATAAATTTCATTTATCCACTTTGATCGGATCTTACGGCACTAGAGATAGCTAAAGGTATAGCATCGCTCTAAATACAAGATAAATTACTCTAAAAGCTAAGCTAGCGAATGTATATATGAGTATAGTGTTCCCAAATCAAGGAATATAAATCAATTAATGCTAGTATAGTGAATTAAGGAAAAAAAAAGTGGGAATATACACGAATAAAGAACTAATTAAGTCTGCCTCAATTAGGGTCTTTTTTTAGTCTTTAATGATAACATGTTCGCTATAAAAAAAGACTTTTTTACTAGATGCAAAAGATTGTTAAGTCAAAGTATTTTTGGTAGGATAGATGATGCGTCACTTGTTAAAAAGCAAAATTTTGAGAGGTTATGGATTCGACTTCTGTTTAATCTAAAGAAAAAAAAATTGTTAATTTGATCATAGTAACAATATAATACTATTACACTTAATCGAGCACAATGAAAAAGTTTGATCCATGTAGCCGACCCTAATTAATTTGGGACTGAGGCTATGTTGTTGTTGTTGTTGTAACAATATAATACTAAGAAAATCGTAATCGCGTATCATCTATGTGTGGGCAAAGTTTTGAGCGGTTGTGCGTCACTTGTTTGATATATTCTAAGATGATAAAGAGAACCACAACTGTCTACGCTAAATACAACACCTATGGGACAAAATCATTAAAAAAAAAAAAAATAATATCATGTTGAATGGTTTATGCAATATGATCAATTCGAGATGTCGTCTCCCAATAAAAGAAAGTTAATTAATCTATGATGATTAACTTGATCTTATGCACATTAAATTGAATGGAATAAAAAAGTTTGATTCATATAATCAATCCTCGTTATATAGATTAATATTCTTATATACAACTAAATCATTGTCTCCCACACGCAACAAGGTTAAAGACTTTGCATTATATACATAAATCACGACAGTATATACATGATTATCATAACTAATTAGTTAGTTAGGCGACTCATTTTAATTTGACAAAGAAAAATCCTTAAAGGCAGTCATGAGAGAAATCAAGCTAGAGAGAGACTAGTAATTGACAAGTAAAGTTTGTAAATGGAGGTAATCTATATTAATTATTAGTTCATGTGAAATCAACTATATAGCTAGCACTTCTTAAAGCTAGCACACCAAATTGATTAATCATGGTACTATCTCATTAAGGCTACAAGGTGGCAAGCTCAATATCTGTGGCACCGATGACACACTATGAATAATATTGTTATGATCATAACTAGAAGGATAGTAGTGGAGAAAATTAGAAGAATAATTAGAAGAAACACATGATGATGATGATGAAATAGGCAAGGAATCATAAACAAAGCTCATGGTGGCCTGGTGAAGCAGTATCTGATTCTTCAAGAACTTCACATACTGAATGGCCTCCTCCAACATCGACACCGTATCCATCTTGTTTGCGCCAGGAACCATGCTTTGCAATATGTTGAGCCTCTCGCGGATGCGGTGCCTTCTCTTCCGAGACATTACACTTTGAGGATCGGTCGAGAGCCTCCCTGACAACGCCGCCGCCGCCCCCTTAGTAGTAGTACTACTACTATTGCCAGCCACAATACCCTTTAATAGTACTCCCGCCGCGGATGATGATGATGATGATCTCTTCTTTTCCTTCTTGTTCGCCATGATCCTTACCATACTTTTGTGTCAGTGAGCTTTCACCTTCTCCATATCTCTTATAATGAATGAATGAATGAATGAGTGCCTGGAGATAGTGAGAGATGAAGAGTTAAAGAGTTGTGAAAGGGAGTGATATATGAATGTATTGAATGATGAGACATTCATGTGCTGTCATGGTCCCATTCTCATATGTTGCTTTCATACTCTTATGTATGATTTGTTATTGTAACAATCATGCTTTGTTTTGTTACAAGGGAGAATTGCCTTTACGATTGGATATGTTGTGGAAAGTATAGAAACCAAATTTGGTATAGCTTGTGTTGATCATATATATAAATTAAACTATATATATAAGCTATATATTATATTATATGTATGTGTGTATCTAGGAAAGAAAAGGAAAGGTTGGTGAAGTGGGTACGTCGCATACGGATAGACAGAGACATCTCATCTTCACTGTCTAATATCTACATGACTACCATCCAATGCTACCCCCCATTTTCTTGCAGCTTTTTTTATTCTTTAATTTTAGTTGAGTGATACCTAGCTAGACCTTATATAAAATGAATGGTCAAAAAAATTATAATAGTTGTTATATTTAGTAGTTTAAATATTTAAAAAGTTTTTATATTTTGATGTTTAGATAGTTTTGGTAACTTTCTTTATTTTATGTTTTGTTCAGCTCTATAAATAAAAGCACCATATTGTACTCAATTTGCCCACATTAATACAATATTCATATATTCTTCTTTGAAATCTATCACGAATAATTAAAAATATGTACACACTAATATTTTGAGTCACATATATATAGTGGAATTAATCTTGCCGATGAACCGATCTCAATGCATCATCCAACGGCTAACATTACTATAGGTGTGACTTTGTTTTTTTTAAATAAATAAATAAATTGTGAATGTTATATTTGGTGTTTAAATTCCAATAACAGAGATTGTTAAACTAGTGAAACTCTGATAACTCAAATCAACATGGTCAATCGGGTTCGACATTAATGTGAAACAATCCAGAACTCTACGCACCACCTACACCTAATCTTGAGCCATGTACCGTGTAAAACCGCCCATGTGTAAACTGGGACAAAAGTCACTGTTCTAGATTTTCCAATTCTACGGATGAATGATGAAATTATTAGATGATAAACTTCGTGGTGAGTCAATTTTTTCATTCGCGGTGCACCATAATTATATATATATATACAAGTTAATTAAGTTCAAAGCTAATACATGCCCCGATGAGAGTTTTTAACTTCCATCAAAATCATCAATTAAACTCTAACCTCTACAATTTGAAAGTGTAACATCGTTTCTCAGTAGCAATTCGTTTCAAATTCCTACAAAATGTGTGTGCGTATGGAGTTTAGGCCCAAATGGCAAGTACTGACATTGAAGCGGAACCAAGCAATAATGCGACGTAGCAGAGCTTCTTGATCGACCGTTGGGAGGTCATAATGGGATTATGGAAGAAATCCGCAGCAATGAGATCAACAAGAGCCATGTATATCAAAATACCAGCAGAAAGGGCCCCCAACAGACCTTCCATTATCAATGCATTAGGGTTACTGTCATCGTAACCTGTCATCGAGAAAATAATCATCCCCAATATTATCCCCATTGGAGTTGTCACAGCAAACATGAAGCACATGTACGCTGTTGTGCCGAAGCTGAAACCCGCCTGCACTCATCGACACCAAAACCCAAATAAAAATAAAATTATATTAACATGGATGAACGTTAAAGCTCTATAAAGATTGGATGGAAACACAACATATATAGAGTCCAATTTTTCATCTCAACAGGTCGGCAAAATTTTTGAGATAATAGTCATGAGAAGATAAGGGAATATAGTCTATATGAGAAAGTAAAAAAATAAATGAAAATGTAATTATTAATCTTGCAGATTTATGAACGTACCTTGTTAAATTTGTATTTTCTGATCAATCCTTGAATCAAACTTTTCTATGGTGACTGGTGATTCAAGGGTGAAAAAAGACTATACTTTCTGAAAATGAATACATCCTAGCGCATGCTAAATAATTAGGTGATGGAGCAGAGGCTACAAGAGTTATAATATACTCTCTCCGGTCACATCTGTTCTAGCAAAGTTCCCTTGTGAAAAAATGTAATTCGTTCACTCTTTCTATTTTCATTTTACCTATTTTAGGCTTGCAATACATAGAGAATTAGTGCATGGACTTATAATCCACTCCTATAATTAATGCGTTATGAGGAGTAAATAGAATAGGGCTATTTGATATAGTAATTTAAATACATCCTACAATTAATGAAACAACTTCACTTAAATCTATTATACCCCTTAAATATTTACAAAAATTTTAAAAATCACCCTATATGATACTCATGAGTCCAAGGAGGATAGTAATATTAACATGTAATGTACTTCTCTAGTATCCTTAAACAACTTTCAACATAACTTGCATACATTTTTAATGCCTCTAGTGCCCTTTCAACACTTGCATAAATGCACCTACCCAGAAATGAATCACAAACATCATCAGTCTAATTGTAAAGTAAGTAGCCTAATCATTATTGTCAATTGATTCCCAAATCTTCGCAGGTGCACTAAAATGCAATAAATTAGAGTAAGCATTTCCAATCCAAACTCAACACATTCTCCTCAGTCACTTTTATCAATATATATGGGACTGTTCTCAAAAGTATTAGACTAATTATAAATACGTTTAAAAATAGAGGAACTAAATAAGTGCATTTTTAAAGCGAAAATTTGGTATGCATTGATTGGAAGGATTTAAAAATCATGCGTCATCAATTGCACTAAATCGAGCGCAATGGAATAATTTTATTCACAAGCCGATTCTAATTAATTTGAAATTGAGGCTTTGTTATTGTACCCTTCAAGGAAGAATTTATGTGTGTAGACACAAAAAAAGGGAGAATTTGAGCTACCCTGCATAATAAGTAACTAAAAAGTATATACTAATGTGCAAATTCGGAAAAGAGTAAAACCAACTTAGTAAAAGTAGTTAGAAAAATTCAATGCCAAACTAATTGTTATAATATAGTATAACGAATTGCTAGAATAACTCACTTTGGATATCGACGAGTTAGATGTCATGCAATGCATACCAAAATTGGTGTGTAAGCATCTCGAGGCACAACGATATCCCAAAGTAAGTTAATTACTTTTTGCATTTTCCTATAGTCTATATAAAATATAGTATAGGATTATCAACATCAAGCAAGTGTAAGAGTTTAATAAATTAACTTCCATAATTATTAGTTGAAGTAATTCACCTGAGCGATGCACCCACCGAGCCCCATCCCCTCAAACACCTGATGAAAGGCAAGCGCAGCCACAAGGGGCTTAATTGTGCACTTGTTCTGCGACATCCCCATCGTCACCCCTATAATCACTGAATGAAATATTATACCAATTTCAAGCACCTGCGACACCAGCCTCTGCTTCATCTTCTCCACCGATTCCTCCGACTCACTACAACCCGCCAACTCAGTACCCAACTCGACCCCAACCATCTCGTAATTACTCTTTTGCCCATGCCCGTGTGGGCCATTCCCCTGCTCCATGTGGCAGCTGGCGGTGAGGTCCACGGCGAGGGCGGCGGCGGCGCCGAGCAGGGTGAGGAGGCCAGCGAAGGGGAAGTCCTTCCAGGGGTGGAGGGAGGACACGTGGCAGTCGGAGAGGGCGTCGAAGGCGTCGGGGAGGACGTGGACTAGGGAGGTGGATAGGATGACCCCCGCCGCGAAGCACTTGATCAGGAGGGTGGCCTTGTCGTACGTGGGCTTGTTGGATTGGAATCTGCGGGCGAGGAGGACGGGGGAGGCGATGCCGATCACGCTCGCGACGAAGATCACGAGGAGGGAGATGAGCTTCAGATGGGACGCGGCGATGGTGTCCCTGCACCACTGCCCTCGCGTGCTCTGCTCCGTCGCGCACGTGACCATCGCTGCGCCCAACTGATCGCTCGCTGCGTACTGTGATGATCTGACGCGCTTCAAGAAATCAGTTATGAGAGGCCTGAGAGCGAGAGGGCTAGTTTTATGTGATTCGGTGCTGTCGATGTGCATCGAGATTTGTGGTTTTGAGATTGGTGGGCACTGAGCGTGTTATGGACAGCGACGCTTGTAGCGACCGACGAGGGTGCTTTGGTAAATTTCGGGTATTGACTGACTTGGTTGATTAAATGGGGTGGGGCCTACATAAAGGGATCTGATCGTTAGAATGGTGTTTTGTGTGTAGATAAGCATATTGAAAGTGCATCCATAGAAGAAACTCCTCACTGTACTTTATGTTTCTTTTTATGTTTTTGTCTGTTGTAAAGTTCGTTCGTGGTTATGACGATCAAGACCATTAGATCTTTGATTTGGAGGTCTTTGTGGTCATCCGAAGGTGTAGAATGGTTTATAGGCTCCACTTTTGGTTTATGGAGAGTTTTGTCCCGGCCTAATGGTCTACTCGATCAGTCCGAATTTGGATTAGTCAAAACTCGTCAAGCATCAATACAACAACAACAATAATATAGCCTCAATTTTAAATTAATTGAGACAATAATAATATATATAGTCTCAATCTTAAATTTAGTTGGGATTGACTATATGAATTAAACTTTTTCATTATTTTTTATTTATTGCAATTGATGCAGAGTTTCTAACTCATTTAATAAGTTATTCATAATTAATATGTCTCAATTGGATGATTCCTTTACGTTATCAAATTTTTTCAGATTATATTAAATTTAATTTTTTAACGAGGGCATTTGTAGGCCTTATTTACATATGTTCCAACCACATCAACCACCCTCTCATAATATGTATGTAATTGATATGCTAACAAGTGTACATATTATAAGTTATGACAATGTATCCAACTTAATTAAATTAAACTATCTCTATGACCATGACTATACACAACAATAATATATAGCATCAATCATAAATTAGTTGGGATCGACTAAATAAATCAAACTATTTCATTGCACTCGATCTGGTGCTGGTACAATTGATAGTTAGCTTTCCAAATCATTTATATCCATCATAATCAATGACTCCCAAATTAACTTCAATCTACTTCTATTTTGTCCATTTTTTTTTTTTAATTTCTATTGATTTAATAAATTTTATAGAGAAAGCATTTGTAGGCGCCTTTTAATTGGAAGTGTTTAAATCATTGCAATCATCGTTCCTTAATCTTTACGAACTTAACTATATGCGGGTCATTAAATTAAAATTGGCTAAATTTAAGTTCAAATAGACTTTGTACTAGTTGAGTGAGTTGTAATCTTGTCGATAAAATCATTAAAATGCCAAGAGGATTTTGAAGCTTTAGATATGAAAGCTACTATCTCATTCATTTTGCTTTATGGTTTTGTCAAACCTGACATAGGGAAGAAGAACATCTCCGATAGTAAATGTGAATTGAGATTATGAGCTAGTGTCACTTTATCCTAAATGTGAGAATAATAAAAATGTATATTTTGTGCTACTCTCATTTTCGCTAATAAACATTCAAACTCAAAAATAGTGTCTAATGCGTAATGTTGATTGAAACTACACTTTTTACAACCCATAGTTGCATAGGAGAGTCTCTTTCCAAGTGACGTCCCTAATTAATGGATGTATCGGTGATGCTCTAAATTCCGTTCGATTTCCAACCCTATCTTTGGCTAAGCCGGGTCGGGGTGGATCTGACGAAAATGCCCCCAGGCATTCGGATGCTCCCCTTCACCACCTCCTTTTGCGCAACTCGACCTTCGTGATAAGTCTTAAGCTCAGGGGCAATTGAGACATTTCACTCAAAGTTTAATCCGTTAGGTCAATCGAATCGAACAGGGTCTCACGCACTCAATTGAGTAACAATAAAGAGCAATTGAAGGAAATAGGGCAAGCAAACCAAACCCATTTGGTTGGTGAAGAAGGCACGAAAGCGAGGGAGGCCTCGCGAGTCGCGACTGGTAGTTGAACAGCAGCGGCGGCGGCTTCTCATCGCCGGCGACGGAAGCGGCACCGGCGTTGTTAGGGTGGATCTAGTGATCGAGGTCCTTTGAAGGCAAGGTGAGACTCCAATCCTTGTTCAAATCCATGTTTACGTTTAGATTCTTAGCTTCAGCTGTGTTGTTGTTGTTGTTGTTGATGACGATGATGATGATGATGATTTTGTTTGAGTTGCTTCTTAGATCTAGTTGTTGAATGTGGTTGATACGTAATCGGTTCGAATGAAGTGGAGATTTCACAATGTCAATCACTACAGCTTACTATATATGTGCTGAACACGTCACATGAGTTTCTTATCAGTGTGTTGTAGCTTGAGGAGTTACTGATCCACAACCACAAACTGATTGATTGTTCAGTTCATCTAAAGATTCTGAGTCGAAATTAGTAATGTTCCTTTTCATTTACTAGTCATGAATGTTTCTTGCCGTTACTTGGTCGTCTACGCGTAATATGGAATGGAAGGAAGCTGATATGAATCTATGATAATTGCAGTGGTTGAAATTCTTAAGGATTAAACAAATTTTTGCCCCTAATTACATATGACGATGATTTGTACCATCTACCATGCTTGCAATAGAGAAATCTGATACCCATGGAATGCTCCTTTCAATGCATTATATCATAAAATGGGGTTTTTACGTTATGGACTGAGGACTGCATTTTTTTGGTGTAGATTATGGCATTACGCTGATTGCAGCCTAGATGAGTTGTACATTGATTTAGTATTGAGAAATGGATGTAAAAAGTAAAAACTGAAGAGCTGGATGTATCGATTCCAAAACCATGCAGCTGTAGCTTTTGGCTTTAACTGGTTAAAAATTCATATGCAATTGCAGATTTTCCTTTCTCCCCAAATTAACAGACATATAAGCTCACAAACGAGAATTTTTGTAGCTTGGATTTTTTTTTTCTTATTTGATTTCCATATTAAGGTGGCGTTTCCGAACGAATCACTTGAATCATCATGGTATGACTTGCGGCTGCGTATACGTGAATTTGGATGGAGTGTTGGCTTTGGTGAAACTTGTACCCTCTTTGCCTGTTGCTCCCACTTGGCAATCCATGTAGGATTTGTGCAACACCCCGTCAATAGGTGTATATAACATTTCTTGGTGATATCTTCTTACGGAAAGATTCTAATATTATTTTCCTTATTACTATTGTTGAGATTCGGTTATTGCGTCAGAGCTTGTGGACTGGTTGTTAGTACTTAATTGTAGGAAGCGATGCATTATTCACATATTTAGTTTTAACTCTTATAGCCTGTTCGGTTCACATATAAAATAATCCTAAGATCATGAGATTATTTTACACTGAGATTATTACATGGGTTTGGGTATTAGTCCCAATAGAGGGACTTGTTCGGTTGGGGGTATAGAGGGTGAGATTAAACCTGATTTCAATAGGTGAAGTTACTAAAGTGCTCTTTTATATCTACAAACTCATTCGTTCAAACCCTAACGAAAACACACAACACATACATTTCGACATTGCTACATTTCGATGTCTAAGGTGGGTTTTTTATGAGTGCGAGGACTCATAATCTGTAATTTTCATGTTTTGGGTTTTGTTGATTCATGGTTATTTTGATGATTGGATAGGTGGGTTTTTTATGAGGGCGAGAACTTAGAATCTGTGATTTTCATGTTTTGGGTTTCTGGGTTTTGTTGATTCATGGTTGTTTTGATGACTGGATATGAGATTAGGTATTTTTATCGCTCCACCAACAACATTACTTGCACACACACACACAAACACACAAAACACGACCTTCGGCACAAGCACGGCTAGGGCTTTTGGTGTTGGAGAGTCAGAAGATGATGAATGAATGTGTGTTTTGGGTGTTTATGATGAGGGTATTTTGGTCATTTGAAAGTCACCAAGATTGGGATAAAATAATACCGTTGAATTCATGGTTTTAAATTGTCCCAATCCTATGGGTTAAAATAATATTATGGACAATTTTATACTCGAACCGAACACCAGTATTATTTAGTACCACCACTTATCCCACCCTATCCTATGAACTGAACAAGCCATTACAATACTAATTCTGATCTCTATTGGGTTTGAAAGTTTTAGCTGCTGCAACACAAGTCCTACTTCTCCTATTGTTCGGTCAAGACTGGTTCTTGATTTCTGTTATAATCATCATTAGTTTTCCAATGAATTTCTCATGGTTGTGCTTTTGGCTTCACTTATTTCTTATCTTGAATGTCATTTGATTAATGTATTTGCCTAATCTTATGAATCGATCAATCATTAAAGTTCCATTCGTTACTTACCTTTCTTGTTGCTTTATTTAGATTCTTCTCTTCTGAGCTGTTTGATCAGGAAGGAATTGAATGGATCAGGTTAGTTAATGATCCACTATTGTTTCTCAAAGTTTATTTTCTATTTTTCTTTATTGGCCTTTTCAGTTGCTTGGTTTCACACATGTAATTTTGGTGATTCTTACAGTATGAGAAAGTTGAGAAGATAGGAGAAGGAACTTATGGCGTGGTATATAAAGCACGTGACCGTGTCACTAATGAGACAATTGCTCTTAAGAAGATCCGTTTAGAGCAGGAAGATGAAGGAGTTCCGAGTACTGCAATTAGAGAAATATCACTGTTGAAGGAGATGCAGCATGGCAACATTGTCAGGTTGTGTGAATAAATTCATATGCTTGTTTTTTTGAATGTCAAAGGGAAATGAATTGTCTTTAATATCATTTTTTGATATTTGAAAGACGAATCAGAAGCACATTCTCTTTCTGGAGATCTTTTTAGGGGAGAATGGGTTTGAATGTTCAGTCTTCATCATATTGTTAAAGTAGTTATATTTAATGGATGTCATCTCATGCTACAATTACCTTAATCACTGACACCAAAAGCTACAAACTCAATAATAACTCATTTTTATTGTTTCATGGGGGTGGACTATTGTATTGCTTGTAAGTTTGACGCGGACTATTGTATTGCTTGTAAGTTTGACGCAGTGGATGCAGGAAATAGTCATAGATGAGTCAATTTGTTATAAAATGATCCATTCTATGAAGTAGACAGGTTCCTTGAATCAATTTGTTTATACTGCTTCCTGTGAAGAACTGAATAAGTATTTTTCTTAAAATTGAAAAGTTTTGCTTTGATTAATTGATGATGTTGGCTGATATTCTCTGGACGAAAAGTGTTAAAATTATTTTTATTTTCTTTTTGTCAAGCCAAATTATTATAAATACATATGTAGTTTTCTCTGTGCGTTCTATTCCTTGTTCTGATCAAATTATTCCATTTACAGGTTACAGGATGTTGTGCACAGTGAGAAACGTCTATATCTTGTTTTTGAGTATCTGGACTTGGATTTGAAGAAGCATATGGATTCTTGCCCCGAGTTCTCTAAGGACCCACGCATAGTAAAAGTGGGTGAGATCTTTCCTCCAACTGGAGAATTGTAACTTCCTTATTGTTATTGTTGTCCTTATAACCTTTCGGGGTTGCCTTATGCCCATGGTAGTTATGACTTATTACTTCTATTTACAGTTTTGGGCAAATGGTTGTCAGTTTTGGTTGATTGTTTAATCTGCTAGTTCTGTGACAGGAGTCTTCATACTTACTTCTGAAGTTAACCGTGTGATTAGCTTCCCCTTTTATTCAGACTATCTTATGATCGGTTTTCTGAAATTGAGATGGATGATTTTTGTAATGCATATGCAGTTAAGCCCTTACATTTGCTCTTGGTACTGTGCAGAAATTTCTGTTTCAGATACTTCGTGGCATTGCTTACTGTCATTCTCATAGAGTTCTCCATCGAGACCTTAAACCACAGAATTTACTGATAGACCGTCGTACAAATGCACTCAAGCTTGCAGACTTTGGATTGGCTCGGGCATTTGGCATTCCTGTTAGGACATTTACTCATGAGGTATATAAATCAGTATGCTCAACTTGGGTTAATTCATCTATGGGGATTGAGAGCTACTTTGCAAGTAAAATTGTCATGATTACGATGCTTCTCATAATTATGTCATTTGTTAAGCCAATGCCAAGTAAGGCAACCCTTTTAGGTTTTTTTTTGACCACCCAAGTCAACCTTAGATTCACCATAAGCAACATTTGTTGGTTCTCTTAAATAATACCACTGCCACATCATTTAGCTATTCTGTTACAGCTTGATTATTTATTTTCAATTCCTATCAATCTTAGATTTTGTGCAAAATATTAATGGAAGTTTAAGATTCGAGATGAATAAATTTTATTAATCATCAGTGGAGCTGAGATCCATCTTGTAGTTCTGGTAGGTGGTATCTCAGATATTTTTCATTCATTCCAAAGATAAGAAAATAAGCGCTCGAGTGATTAAACTAATTGCAGAATGTTTTAAGTGCATGGATCATGACCTTGGGGTTTCACATAGTTGATGCATTTGCTCTGTGAATGCATTCGCTCTGTGAATGCATTCGCTCTAGCTTGCCTAAATTAAAAAAGAAATTGATCCTGCCTCCAATTGTCATTTTATGTTCAAAACTTGCTGTGGTGTATCCCATGTGACTTCGCTGAATGTAAAAGGCCTTTCTCTCAATCCATATCTGAATGATTTTTTTTAATCTTCCGTCTAGGTGGTGACACTCTGGTATAGGGCTCCTGAAATATTGCTCGGCTCTCGTCATTACTCTACTCCTGTCGATGTGTGGTCTGTGGGTTGTATTTTTTCTGAGATGGTAAACCAGCGACCTTTATTTCCTGGAGACTCTGAGATTGATGAATTGTTCAAGATTTTCAGGTTTTAAGCTCACCATAGTTATCTTCCTTTTTTCATTTTACTTGTTGCTCACAAACATTCACATGTGACTTTTGGTTCAAAGGATTTTGGGTACCCCTAATGAAGAAACGTGGCCTGGAGTGTCCTCATTGCCAGATTTCAAATCTGCTTTCCCCAAATGGCCTCCTAAGGTAAAAGTGTTTTACATATGCATGCACTGACAAACTATAATGTATTATTATATGTACAGAACAGCCACACCTAGCCCTCCAACCGACTATGCTTTGAATTGCCAAATTTTTAGCCAATCATCATTAGCGAAATCATTTTATTGGCTGCTTCAAGCCACTTTACTGCATGAGATTTGGTTTCTTCTGGATCCCTAAAGCGGAAGATTTCTTCCACTTGAATAATCTTTTTGCTCTTAAAAGAATGGCTTCTCTATGGTCCTTTATTAGATTTTTTTTTTCTCAAAGGTTTGTAAGTGTTTATGTTATTATTGTAACTGTGTAATTCATTTGCTCTGCAGGATATAGCAACTGTTGTTCCGAATTTAGAATCAGCTGGAGTTGATCTTCTTTCGGTAAGTCTGATATTTTATTATAACTGATGTATTAACCCCTTTAATTTTATGCTCAATGTATATAATTGAGATCTAAATATTCTTCGAAAGCAATTGTGTTTTCTTTCTCGTCTTAGAAATAAGTGTAAGGCATGAAATATCTAATATTTTTTAATAGGTAGTCCAGGTCACATTGTTCACGTAACTTACAAGTTGGCTGTATAATTATCCAGAAAATGCTTTGTTTGGACCCAAGTAAAAGAATTACGGCTCGGAGCGCTCTCGAGCATGAATACTTCAAGGACATCGGGTTTGTTCCGTAAGTCTCCATTGCCTTCCCATCTCGCATCTTTTCTTTTTCTTCATATTTTGCTTGCAAGTATTTTAGAAAGGGGAACTTTATGTCAATTGTGTGAGATATGAGTGCTTTCTCTCATTGCATTCTTTTTTTTTTTTTTTGTTTTTTCCCTAAAGCTGGTTGTAATCACATGAGACCATTGCTTTGGTCTATCCATCATCTTGAGACTGTAAATACGTGGGTTTTGTTTCAGCTTTGCTTGGAAGTGAATAGTGTTATTCATGTATAACAAAAGATTAGAATATTTCTCTATGAAAACTTGTTATTGTTTTTTGGTTTTTTTTTTTTTGTTTTTTTTTTTTTTTTATTTTGTATTGAAGCAAAATCCCATCTTGAACACAGTTTCTGTTATTTCTGAATTCTGATGGGTAGCCATATATTTATTCTTATAAACGTGAATGGTATTGAATTTAAATAATTTGGGAGGAATACATATTTTCAGTTCCAACTTACAATTCTTATGATGGAAAATGCAACTTATGACTCTTAATTACATTATAACCATCTACCTAAACAAAAAAAAATTACATTATAACCTCCACATCTGTCTCATCCACTCTCTGCCTTTGCAAGTAAATTGTGGCTCCTTTACGATGGAATTGTTCATCCCACCTCCACACGTCTTGAGATGGGCGTGCTTCTCGCGAATCAAAGGCGGCTGAGTAGGGGCATATGTATTCCATTTTGGACAGTAGTATTTTCCCTTTTTTTTTTTAGAGAAGTGTTCTTTCGGTTTTTTTTTTCAAAAAGAAAACTGTTTTTGTTTAAGGTGGGTAAAGTACATGTCATATGTCATGTAAGCAAGTGTGGTGAGTTAGTGTGTTCATCAAGTAAGAGTAACATTTTTTTATTTTTTAGTTATTTTTTCATCAAAATTTTTTTAGTCTATTTTTCCATAGACGTAAATGACCATCTTAGCAACAATTATCGTTATATTTGACCATTTCTTGGCCCCGTCACAACTTCGGAAAATAATGGCCTCGTGGCATATACTAATTTTCTTCTTGAAAAAGACTTTGAATGAATGACAGAGCAATCTACGTCAATGCAGCGTTCAAAGACTTTCAAGTAAACGCTTTAACATTTTGTTTCATATATTAGTACTTCCACGTCAATTGAAACATCAAATACAACCTACTCATTCATTGTTGTTAGATGTGCATTAAATCATGTGTACCAACATACTACTTTCTAGCTTAACTTAATGCATGTCGTAGCGATTAATTTCATTGTTAATGAGTTTTAAAACAAAAATGCTTAATTTGATGACTGCAAGGGGCACTGCCACTACCCATTGTACCTTCCCGCTTTATTTAATGTTTGGAGATATGCCACTCGATAGAGCTTGTGCTTAAATGGAGCTATCCTAATTCCTAACCATCTCAATGTATTTAAAACCCGTGATATATTTGGAGATGTGTGCAAAATGATCTCAATGCATATTTCATACTATTTCAAACAAGACAAAATTCTAGAATTATACTCCGACAACACAGATAGAACACACATACCTCACATCCAACCATGTTGTACATCTCAAGATGAATATGGATCGATAATGTACGAGGGCGTGCATTCTCGTTAAACAAATGTGTAGTGACCTAAGGTGCTGACTTAAAAGCAAAACACTTTTGAAAAGGAAATGACGTTTTTGATAGAAAAGTATTTGAATGATAACAATATGTGACGCCACAAATTATATTTACTTACAAGAGCTATTTATGTGTGCTTTAAAATATGAACATACATAAATCTTAATTCATAACAAGTAAGTTGAAGTTGCATAGAAGACTTTTATGAATTAACGTATCTTTTGTTGTGACATAGTTATTGTCATTTTAATATTTTTTTTTTTTTTTTTTTTTTTTTGATATCTTTATCAAGACATACCTTGAAGCACATCGGCCTTAAGAGATGACCATGTATACCTTGAGATACATAAGATGCTTGTTACGCATCAAAAATTGTGTCACAATGCACATATATCTCGATGCACACACATACGGCTCTCTCGAGGCCAAGGTTGATTCGAGAGTGAATTTGGTGATGTCAATATACTACTTCCCCTTTCTAAATACATTTCAAACCTCCCGCAAAATTACGTTACCTACCGGTCTCTCTCTTATAGGCATCAACGCGTTAATTAATTAAAGAAGTTCGACCCAAGAAGACCACAAATACATAACAACACCTCCCAATCATAAATTCCTAACACCCAACCCAACAAAGCAGGTGATCATGAAACTCAAACAACATTCCATTTGAGACATTCAATCAAATCAAATCAAATCAAATCAAATTCATATACAAATTAAGATGGCATACAACCCAAGCCTCCCCTCGGTGCCACCATGGCTGAACAAGGGAGACAACGCATGGCAAATGACAGCATCAACTCTAGTCGCCCTCCAAAGCATGCCCGGCCTGGTCATACTATACGGCAGCATAGTGAAGAAGAAATGGGCCGTCAACTCGGCCTTCATGGCCCTCTACGCCTTCGCCGCGGTCCTCATATGCTGGGTCCTCCTCTGTTACCGCATGGCATTCGGCGACGAGCTCCTCCCCTTCTGGGGGAAGGGCGCGCCGGCCCTTGGCCAGAAGTTCCTCATTGCCCAGGCCAAGGTTCCCGAGAGCACCCACCGCCACGCCAACGGCACCGTCGAGACCGAGATGAACGAGCCTTTGTACCCCATGGCCTCCTTGGTCTACTTCCAGTTCACTTTTGCTGCCATTACTATGATACTTCTTGCCGGGTCGGTTTTGGGTCGGATGAATATCCGGGCTTGGATGGCCTTTGTCCCTCTTTGGCTCATCTTTTCTTATACTGTTGGAGCCTTCAGTCTTTGGGGTGGTGGCTTCTTGTATCACTGGGGAGTTATTGATTACTCTGGTGGATATGTCATTCACCTCTCCTCTGGGGTTGCTGGATTCACTGCTGCATATTGGGTATGTCAATATTTCTATATCTTCTTCTCTATTTATTTTATAGATATACACTCGCTAGTACATACCAAATTAGTGGAGCTATATATAATTAATTAAAACTCGATTAATTTTTTTGGCTACGTAAAAGTTTAGCTTAATTAGACTAGTGGCGATCAATCATCAGCACCTCCTCGATGCCCTATATTGATATGTAATTGTCAATTCTCTATCCCTTCCTACCTAGCTAGTTGTGTTCGATACCCCAATAATAACGATATGTAATTGCGATTCCTCATTCCTTTCACTCCCTTTCCGCCCCTCTGAGGATGGAAACCTCAACAATTAACTTGATTTGCTGGTTTCGCCACTTACGTATTCAAGTAACTTACGTATTCAAGTAATATTTAGTTATACTTATTGAATAATCAATTTACTTGCAACTTGATTTGTTTACTTGCAATGAATTGATAATACAATGCCCTAGTTAGAATATTTCATTTGACGTTATTATATTAATGGGCAGGTGGGGCCCAGGATGAAGGGTGACAGGGAGAGATTCCCGCCTAACAATGTGCTGCTCATGCTTGCTGGGGCAGGGCTGCTATGGATGGGCTGGTCTGGTTTCAATGGAGGGGCTCCTTACTCGGCTAACCTTGACGCCTCCATAGCTATTCTCAACACTAACATATGTGCTGCCACTAGCCTTTTGGTTTGGACTTCTCTTGATGTTGTCTACTTCAACAAGCCTTCCGTGATTGGAGCTGTTCAGGGCATGATGACCGGACTTGTTTGTATCACACCCGGAGCCGGTATATATACACAACACGCATTTATAGTACTCAAATATAATTATTAAACTATCACCCGATTTTAAGAATGACATCCTCTAACTTTATTTTCTGGTTTTGACATTAATATTACAACGACAGCAACATAGATTTAGTGTAATTGATGGTGTGTCTTCCAAAGCATTTAAATCCTTTCTAATCAATGTTATCTCAAGTTAGTTTCAGTCTACCACTACTTTGTCAAATTTCTTCGATTTTTATTGAATCAAGTTTTCTAGTAAGAGAATTTATAGCAAGGACGTCTTTGGAGGCGTCTAAACCACTGCAACCACAATCGCGATTCCCTAAGCTTTGTGACAATTAGTGTTACTCTACTTTTCTTTAAATTTTTGTAGTTCTTATTTTATCTTTACGAGTTTTACCACGCATCCACCAAAACATCATCATTTTTGCTTCCTTATTTACCTAAAATTTCAATTAATGTAAATAATTTTCAGGGGTGGTGCAATCTTGGGCTGCAATAGTTATGGGGATTCTTTCAGGCAGCATTCCATGGTTTACCATGAT
The DNA here is from genome assembly GCA_039657365.1 of Stephania yunnanensis. Classification (NCBI taxonomy): domain Eukaryota; kingdom Viridiplantae; phylum Streptophyta; class Magnoliopsida; order Ranunculales; family Menispermaceae; genus Stephania; species Stephania yunnanensis. The sequence continues at coordinate 2,930,158 of CM077586.1, read as the reverse complement.
GATCCTCCATAAGAAGTCTGCATTACTACAGAAGGTAATCATATGAAATTCTTTAATTAAGGCGCACCATTTTAGCATAAATTATAGGTTCAGACTTTTTTAACAGCTATAAGAATTGACATGGTGTTATAAGAGAAATATATTCTTCTTTAAGTCATTCTCAATCGATTTAATATAGAACTGTAGTCAGTATCTTGATATTGATTCACACAACCACACCATGGCCTGTTGAGAAGTTGCCTGATAAATTCATAGAAAATGCTACAGACAGTGACTTTTAAGTCGCAACGACGAAACTCACAATGCCCTGTTAAATTAAAGCCGTCAAGATCATACATATTAGGTTGCTTGTACACACAGTAGTTAGAGAGGCATTGTGAGTTTTGTCGCGACGTAGAGGTGTCATTCTAACATTTTCTTTATATAACAAATAAAATGGAGAATATAATCTAAGTATGCAATTTTTCATTAGGTGGATGACACACTAGGTGTGTTTCACACACACGCCGTAGCTGGCCTACTTGGCGGTCTTCTCACCGGACTTCTCGCCGAGCCAGCTCTCTGTCGGCTCATTCTACCAGTGAAGGATTCAAGAGGCGCCTTCTACGGCGGGGAGGAGGGATTCAGTTTTTGAAACAGTTGGTTGCAGCCCTATTTGTCACTGCTTGGAACTTGGTCTCTACAACACTAATTCTTCTCTTTATAAGACTTTTCATACCTCTAAGAATGCCTGAAGATCAGCTAATGATTGGAGATGATGCAGTGCATGGAGAAGAGGCTTATGCACTCTGGGGCGATGGAGAGAAGTACGATGCCACTAAACATGGTTGGCATGCATCTTCCTACTCGGAAGAAACTACACCAAATAACTATGTCATTAATGGTGCTACAGGGGTAACCATTCAGTTATAGCTACTCACTAAAATTAGTTAGTGATTTAGTTTGTATTTTGATTGTTTCGGGTGTTATGTAAATTTGGTTGTCTGGTTTGCTTGTAAGTATAATTTTTTTTTTCTGCAAGAGATGGATTGATCAGTAATTTTGCATGGAATAGACAGCATCCCAAATTTTGTATTTAATGCACTCGACTCTAACTAATTTGGAATTGAGGCTTTGTTGTCATGAAATTAAGACCTTCTCAATCAAATTCAATTCATGAAGACTATTGCAATCATTAACAAGTTTCCAGACATTAAAAGTCAGGAATTCTTTATTTTTCTCTTATACCATCTTCACAAAAGCTTCACCAGAGCTATATTTACAAGGTCGAATAAGCAAAGTATACAGCAAAGGGAGTATACTCTCCCTCACTCAGGTCTATCTACAATAAATTAAGTACAAAAAAGTTACAAAATGAAGAATGACAAGGTAGTTTGATTTTTCATATGTAGTTGCAGTAAAATGTTCTCGAGTTGCAAAAACCAAGTTTTTCGAGCAATGCCGATGCTAGTCAAAGAGTTGCCAGTCGTTCGTTATTCTCGTAGTAAGCATTCTAGGAGCTGGAGCACTAAGACTTCCAACTCCAGACTCGAATGCTTCCCACTTTGTTGTCAATGACGCCGAGTGGTTACTATTGCCACCAAAAGAATTAGAGTTTCTTGCCTTTAGATTGTCAAGCGTATTCACCAAATTTTGCACACGACAAACCTGTGTAACAATGCTGTATCGTCAAACCCGTGTCTTTCCTATCCACCCTTACAAATGCAATTGGTACTTTTATTTTTCTACAATATACCTCCCAGTCGACCTCAATGAACCATAAAAAGAAAGTGCATGATTTTATGGATGAGAGTAAGAGAGGATTCGTGTCTTGTTTTGAGTGCAAATAAAAGATAAGCAGTGAAGAAGTTATGGAGCATCATAAGCTCAAATCCAAGAATTTATCTGTTCATTGCAGAATTTGGTGTCCTCAGAAGGATAATCATATTTGTCGAAGAACTTTCAACAAACGACTTAGTCCTAAATTAGTTGGGATCGGTAACATGGATCTAACGTTAGTCAATTGAATAGATGTTCTTGCAGTATAAATTAAGCACTAACCTCAACCCGCCTCTGCACTTTCGCTTCTCCTTCGGCCTCTATGCCATCCAATTTCAACAACTGCAACATCAACAACTCTGTCAACACAACGAACTCCTTCTCGTCCAGCTTAGTCTCACTGTGCATAACTGACTCTAATGCAGTGACCTGCCATGAAAAGCCAATCAAATTATACAACTTCGATAATGCAATTGTCCAGTGGTACATGTAATGCGAGAGGTCTACCTTCATAGCAAGATTATCCACTTCAGCTTTTACACTAGCAATGGCAATGCAGGATACCGATATCCCATTGTCCCTCTTCATTGCCTGAAGCTTTTTCTCTCTGCTTGCTGGGTCTTCCAATAATTCAACTTTCGACATGTCTTTGACATCTACCATGTGCAGACATTCCTCATTTTCTCTTTCTTTTCCTTGGAATAACAGCCTCTGCTCTTTGGGCTCCAAACCTGTCTCGTTGAAGAGAAGGTTTTTTAAATCTCCTGAATAATAATGGGAAAATCAATATAATGCCAACTTGGCCGATACAACACAAGGAACTTCAACATACAACTAAAACTAGAAAAACACATGACTGATGACAATAACAGAGTTGGGCACAAAAAACAAATGCAAAAGCATATAGTTGCACACAAATAACAGATACCTTGTTTTCTTTTCTCTTAGTGATATGAAGAAGTTTCTTAGACTGGTTCCACAGTTTATTATTGTTGATGGGAGGCACTACCAATGTTGGTGGAAAAATATAACATTGCACTAAAAATTTTCGTTATTATATTACAATCAAAACTAATGAATTTTCTCTGATCATATGAAATCTCATTCTATTTTTAATCCAATCATTTTCTAACTCATGTTTAGATTTCTTCCAATAGCGCGATCCAAGCATAGATTACTACACTTCCCTTGAGAGAGCATTGATTCTTCAATTGTTTACCAAGCTGAGTTCAAAATTTGAGCAACACTAACAAGTTAAGATAAAGGCATCAAGAGAATAACTTGTCAGGCAGTCTACTCAAGGTTCAACAGATTGTATGAGAAATTGTATCCGATCCCTTCATAACTGCCCATGAAAGTATAAGAAAATTGCAGTACTGGGAATTTTCATATTTTACTATTCTTGGCAGAGCATATACATAGGTCATTCAAATCGAAGACCACATGTTTGAGGAATGGGTGATATTGTAATAACATAACCATGATTTTCTTCCAAAAATAATGGCTAAGAATAGCAAAGCTTGCATTACGCATCAATCATCTGCTCACTGCTCAAGCAAGATGTGGAAACAGTTTAAAATCTACCAGGAAAAATGCTGTTCCTTGAATAACTTGCACCATTCATCAAGTTGTTCCTCATATCAAAAATGCAAATGGACTTGTCAATGTGAATTCATGACCGAGGTTCATCTAAAGCTTATTCTTTTTCATCCACAACATAGCTCACCTTATCATCATGAGCATGATTATTCTTTTTAGTTTCTTCATCACCTATATAGTATACCACTTGTCTCAAGATAAGGAGACCAAACACCCAAATCATTAGTTAATATCTCGTACTATGTGCAATCTATAGTCTAGACGACCTGCAAATGCCCTAGTTAAAAAAACTCGACATGACAAAAACTGAAGAAATTCGACGATATAAGAAAAGACCTAAGATAGCTTGTGATGCTTGATTAAGGAAGATTCAAAGGATTTTGAAAGTACACCATCAAGTACATTGAATCGAGCAAAGTGAAAGAGATTGATCCATGTATCTGACCCGAACTAATTTGGGATCGAGGCTTTGTTAAAGTCTATAGTTTAGACCTAATGCACATATATATTCATCAACAAACAAACCAAGCAATAAACTAATTTGGATAAAAACCCAATTTTCCAATGCTCACAAACTATAAATTCCAAAACAAAACAAAACAAACTCACAAAGACAAGAATAAGAACCAATTAACAAAAAAGAAAAAACAAGACATACCAAAAGTGGAGTGAGCAGGGACTTCAATCTCATGATGATGAGAACCATTGGATGAGACCTTGATCTTGATCATGGGTCTAGAACCACAAACCCCATCATCATCATCATCCCTCTTTTGGACAACCATTAATTCCTCCAGTCCTCACTTCCCATCCAATCTCTTCACTCCTCCCACTCTTTAAAACCCTTTGAAAACAATGGGGGGTTTTTTTTTCATGTTGAAGAAACCAAGTGAGCACCAAATTTGCTGTAGTGGGTGAGTATGGTGGGAGGTTGCTGTGATTGTAATTGGAGAGTCCATTAAAAGGGGTTATTGGGGATTTAGAGAGTTGTTGTTGGGAGGAAGAGTTGGTTGGTGCCTCGTCGTTTTCGAGTTGAGATAACAGGGTACCTGCCAGAGAGAGACATAAAAATTTGGAATGTGATAGCATCTCTGCAAAGATTTAGTTATGTTACTGTTTTGAGTCCGGTCGAACAAAAGGAAAATGATTCCCTAACCCACATTGGGCATCACGCAACGGGAAGTCCGGTCACGTGCCATGCACTTCGCGACACGTGCATATATCTTGACGGGGAGTCCGGTCACGTGCCATGCACTTCGGGCCACGTGCCATGCTTTTTGGGTTACGTGCACATATCTTGACGTGTATTGCTACTAAAAAGAGAAATAACAATATAAAAAAATCAATTTGACTTCATGCTTAAAGATCAACTATGAATGACGATTTTTCTATAAGAAAATTAATGAAAAAATATAAAAAAGAAAAAAGATGTTATATAATATTTATAAATTTAGAAAAAAATATATGATTGAGTTTGTAAAGATGTTTTTGGTGGTTCTAGAAAAAAAAAGAAAAAAAGAAAAAAGGAGTGCATGTAGATGCTATTAAAGATAGGGAGTAGTAACTAATAACATTTGACGAAACTATAAAATAATTTTTCATTAAGATAGTAACAAGTATAAAGACATTCACATTTTTGTTCATCAAATAAAACAAATCTAACTAGATATGAGATTGATAAATGGTTCATTACGTGTTGCATTTATCATACTCAATATTGGTACAAATCGATTCTTCTGCTCTTCATCTTCATTTACGCTTGTGTGTGGATTTGTGTCTGTGTTTAACACAGATCAATACTTTTTATTGATATTTTTTTTATTAAATAAGCAATCTCCTTCCCTTGACGAAAAGTTTAAATTTTCTTCCTTAATTGAAAATTCGATATTTTTCCCTTGTTAGAAAGTTTTATATTTTTTGGATTTAGAGTTAGTAAACAAGCAAATGAGGCTGGTCATATAATGGTACGACTTTCCTATACTATACATATGCTAGCCAAAGGGACCAAGGACGGTGCAACCTATGGTCCCAGAATCACAGGCCCAATGAGTTATGATTCGGCCCAACAACGTAATCCAAAGTAACGGCTGTTGGTGACAAATTTAATTTGGAAGATCTGTTGCTCGGATCTCGATGCACGAATCTATGTCGCTGGTACTTTCTTCCCTCCATTTCGCGATCTCAGCTTCTGTTGATGTCGTAGAAGCTCCGTAATAGGGATCATCAAGAATCAAGACCACGCCTCTAATCAAGGAGAGCCTTCAATCGATGCGGTGAAGGTAACATTTTCATGTTGTTGTTTTTGCACAATGCCTTTCAACTACTCTTCTAATCTAGGGTTTACAATGTTCAATTAGAGCAGTATGACTGAATTGAATTTGTGATATATACTTTTTTTTTTTTTTTTGCATTTCTATTAGTTCGTGACTTCAATTTTAAAGTAAGTAAGATTAAGAATGTATTATTTCTGAGCCCTATTATATACGAGCAACCGCGGCTGACTCCAGCCTGATGGTGGACTCCGACTATTCTCTCGGGGGTCCTTAGTTTCCCTCCACCAAGGAACCCTAGAAAGAAATCCAAGAGAGAAAGAAGTGGATAGGTTTCGAACTCAACACATCTGCATTAGTCAGCGTATTAGGAAACAAACTTACTACTCGACCAACGCCCCTGAGGCTAATTGTTAGGAAACTTCAATTCCAAAAAAGTAAGATTGGGAATGGCTATTTGTGTATCCACTTATTTAATGTATTGTTGGTTGGATGTCAACAATAATGATAGGGGTTCAACTAGGATCTAGTAGAATTGAAGTTACGTAAATGACCGACTTCTACTCTATTGCCGTTACGGTTGCATTGCGATATTAATTTTAGGAAATGAGACTTGTAAGTTGTAATGTGAACAATAGGCCAGGCAGGCGTTAGGGTAGGTTGATTTGGGCAACCACTCTTGGTCCCATGAATGTAGAGGTAGCAATCTCGATTGTTGAAGTTTATAGGCATTACTTAAAATGGTGATTTTTAAACTCCATTGTAGTAAAATGGGTGATTTCATTAACGACCTTTGGAATGATGTTATGCATTTGTGACCCTTGTTATACATACATTGATCCACATTTAAATGGTGATTTTTCATCTCCATTGTAGTAAAATGATAAATGCCCAATTTCAAAGGTGTATTGGAGGTGCAAGGAGGTAAATGAGGCATGTGTTGACATAAGTCCAAAGTGCTCTCGCATGGGAATAGGTTCAAGAGAAGGGGATGACTTCCATTCAGAAGATGGTTACGCACAACATTCTCTCATGACAACAAGTAGAGTGTGTTGGTGATGGGAGGGTGTGGAGTACAAGAGAAGTAAGACTATAAATATGTAGCGAAGTATGTTTGTGTTTTGTACTAATTTTCTCTTTTGACGAAGGTAGGAGAGTACAACCTCTCGAAAAGCTGTTGTCTCTGTAGTTAGTTCTTTGGCGAAATCCTCTCTCTCTTTCTATTGATAAAGCTTTGCAGTGTTTTCCATCTTTGGGCACTGTTACAGTTACATTCATTTTCATTATCTCCATTTGAGGATTATATTATGAAACCACCAATTTTTGTTTGAGAAGGTGAAACCACCTAATTTGGGATGAGGCTTTGTCATTGGTGTAAGTTATATATGTAAGAGTGGTCAATTATGCATTCTTTGAACTCGGACAATCAAATAGTGGTCGACTACTTTATGGAAGAAACACAATGTAATACATCAATTTAATATTGGGATACTAAGTAGATGTAGAGAGATGTAAGGTTGCAAAAATAGGTTGGAGTTGTTGCACAATGGGCTTGTTCAACATCGTCACCAACTCGTGTCTAACCCAATATCTTCCTTGAGCTTTATACTTGCTTTGAGTTGATTCTTGATTCATCAGTGACATTAGCGAGTTAGGACCATCATATATCATTAGCCAAAGAAGTACTTAAATTAAATATTGCAAAGATTTAGAGAAGAAAGATTAAAGCTGACTTAGACAACTCTAGCAATTCTACTTCTTGCATAAAAGATGCAATTAACGAAAAATTAAAAAAAAAAAATTTGTGGAAATGGATTGAGGAATAAAGAGTTGTTTTGTATTAAGTGACTGCTTTGAAATTATGATTGGTATCTGTAGATGCAAGTTGATTACTTCTACAATGAAGTAACTTTAAAATGTTGATGTTTAATAGCCAGAGGAGGCCTCATCACTTCCTAAATTCTTGGGCTAGTTCTATGAAATGTCAAAACTGGCCTTGGAACAAAAAGGCATATAATTTTCTAGTAGCAATCTTCCACCGATAATCAGCACGTCGGAGTAATTAAATCATATTATGTTTTCACCTCGAGTAGGTACACATGGTAAGAAGGTATGTGGTAATGTGAAAGTTATTCCAACCAATGCTTACGAGACTAAACGGCATTGTAAAAGAAGTCTGCCATTGTCAGTGGTTTGTTTGAGCAGTCTGTATATATGTTGATCAACAATTATTCACATTTGACAGGGGGACAATGGAGTTAGTTAGTCACCTCAAATCAGTTTTAATGTTTTGCATGCAATAAATACAATACGAAGTACATACTAAAAAGCGACAATGGTTCCAATTCCACTGCGTAAAGCCTGCCATTGCAGCACGGTCTTCTGGTCTTTTGGAGATGAAAGCGAAAAAAGTTACAAATGAAAGGCTTTTTATATATGAGTCCTCTATTTCTTGATTTTTCTATTTGTAGTGAGCTCATATATCCTTTTCTATTTCATTTAAGGAAGGAACTAGATCTACTGTTATTGTTCTGACATGACTGTTGTTCTGGACAAAAATATTTCTACGAAAGCATAAAAAGATTCTCGTACATGCATGTGCTTGGGCTTGTTAATTTGCTGATGCACTGTGAATTTATAATAATAAGTTTGCGAAGAGAAAATAAAAATAAAGATTTTCAGTTATAAATTAGCAAAGATGAATTCTGGTTTACTGTTATTCTACTCTCTAGAGATAACGATCATCATATCGGGGGATCTTATTTTGTGTTTAAGAGTTATAAGTTCGATTTTCTGTAGTTTTTTTTTTCCCTTAAAAGCATATCTTTATATATCGGTACTAAACAAATCTATAATCTGTAGGGTGGACAGAGGACCTACCACTACTTGAACACTAATGTTGATTGTACTGCGCATGCATGAAACGTACTAGAGCTCTTGTGGTGTTCCAGTTAGTTCTTCCCGCCAATGGGTGAGAGATTGTTTCTTACTTACCATATGTTTGTCCATTATATGTTCTTGATTCTTTATCAAGTTGCTGTAAGGGTCCAACACACTCTATCTTTCCAGCTTTATTTTGTCAGAGAACAATGTCTGTCCAAACTTGGGAGACCAGGATGAATATTGATAGAGACTCGATTGAGACTCTCATCCAAGTATTGTTTTCATTGTCTGGGATGACTTTGTTTGTATGATATGTATGAGCAGCTTGTCCTATCATTGATTTGCCAAGGAATTTATGTCAAGCCTAGTTCCTTTAATTGTTTCTTTTATTGAGTTATCGTGGTTTGAGCGAACTTAAATAAATTTTGGTTAGACTATGAAACGTATATGTAAAAGTTATTTATAGAAGCCTCAGCACGTTTTATATATGCAACAGCTTTAATTATTTATATGCTCAGATTTATAAGCAGTGTTTCTGTTGAAGCCAAGTAGTTAATCCTTCTTTACTTCAGAATTCAGATACCTTCTACCATATATTTTGTTAATTAATGTCTCTATATTTCTGGCACACCACGGTGCCTGCTACAAAAATGGGAACCACAAGATGTGTTTGAGTTCAGTTTGAGGCGATGCCCTAATTATTGCGTCCGCTTAGTTTTTTCTATATGGACACTCTCACTTGTGTTTCAGTTCTCACTGGCTGTAGCGTGTAGAATTATTCGCCTAGTTCTAAGAACAAACCACCTATCTGATACTCAGGATGATGATTTTTTCTGCGAGCATTAATTATGACGTAGCTTCAAAATTTACTGGGATGAAAACTGTTCTAGTTTCTCTTCTATCTGTATTAAGAACATTTACAATGATTTAATCAGTGTCAGGATTCCTTCAGTTTGAAACTATATGCAAGATTAGCTTGTCATTTCTTCTCTCCTTGCTTATGATATTGATACAGTGGTACTGAATAGTTAAAGTCGGTTACCAAGTTTTGCATTGATGTATTTCATTTCGGCTTGACCAGTCACCTATCTGATACTCAGGATGATGATTTTTTCTGCGAGCATTAATTATGACGTAGCTTCAAAATTTACTAGGATGAAAACTGTTCTAGTTTCTCTTCTATCTGTATTAAGAACATTTACAATGATTTAATCAGTGTCAGGATTCCTTCAGTTTGAAACTATATGCAAGATTAGCTTGTCATTTCTTCTTTCCTTGCTTATGATATTGATACAGTGGTACTGAATAGTTAAAGTCGGTTACCAAGTTTTGCATTGATGTATTTCATTTCGGCTTGACCAGTGAGTACTGTAGGCGAAACAAAGATGGGATAAGCTGAAGCTTCAGCTCATGGCCATCCCTTCTTCCTGGGGCATGTCTCTCAACTACCCTTCAAGGGGATGGCGACATCAGTCCTTAAAGCCCACGCAGTCTTTTCAAACAGTGTGACTTGATATGCCTTCAAAGTGATTGAGAGGGTACTAGAGTGAATATAACATATCAAAGATATATTCTGTACTTCCTGCCCTCCTTAAACGTGTGATTTCTGGTTTATATTAGCTCATCAAATTAAAAATGGTATGAAGGACATTGTGATCTTTTAGCTAGTTCGATAATTGCTTGGGTAACCTTAATTTCTTGACCTAATAAAGCTGTCATTAAGCACAGCATTACTGCATGTTTATTGCAGCGTTGCCTTCTATTATCAGCGACAGCATTTCTGTATAGTGAAGATGAGATTATCGAGACAAGTGATGCTACACTTAAGTTGTTTTAATTATGAGTGTAGCTAGAATCCGGCCAATTTAGCTAGTTAGATAATGTCTTCTACTTTTCTTTCAATTGTTCAAATTCAATGTCACTAACACTTAGCTTTGTACAACAGGCAGAATAGGATGATATGCTGATGTTGATGCGCTGTCGATTAGCGGACTCATGCAGCGGCTATGGCGCAACATAATTGCATTTTTGGAGAGTGTAATAGGGAGTTTGAGAACGACTCGGCCTTGTGAGCAGGAACTAAAGAAAGCATGCAACAGAGGAAGTCCTGGCGTAAACTGAAGAGGTAAGTTCACTATATTCATGCATCTTTTTCAGTCCATCTTACATCACTGCTTTTCCTGGCCAATTCGTAGAACATATTGTTTGCATTCTCTCGTCATCGCCCGTGTGTCCCAGCCTTGCAGTGTACAAACCTCCTCGTCCTTTCGACCCTTTAAAAGAAGGGGCGGCCATTATTTCTTTCTTTCATGTTATTAGCTTTCCCCCTCTTTTTGCGGTCATGGGCCATGAAGATTGCTACAAAAATACTGTCTAATTGTACTTCTCTGATGAATAATTGAGTCAATGAGAATGAAAAATACTAGCTATGAGTTAATGGTAACAACTAATACTCCAACAATAAGTCGAGGTTGACTACATTAGTCAAACTTTTTTACTCGGCTCGATTTAGTATTTGTTGATCCATTTCATATAGATATTAAGCTAAGGACACCACCGAGGACATTAAATCGAGCAGAGTGAAAAGGTTTGATGCATATAGCCGACATCAACTAAATTAGAATTGAGTCTATGTTAACATATTTTTGTTATCCATTTTGTAGAGTAACAAATCAATGCTTTACATTGTTTGTTAAAACATCAAAACCTCCTCCTTTATTCATACTACTTATTCTACATAGATGGAGTTTAATGCTAACCACTAAATGAGGCAACAAATTGCATCACCTATGTTTTGGTTTCCTTAATGTGTGATTGTGAGTTGTTGTTAACAGACGAGAATTCCTATCGTGTTATCGTGTTACTTATGTTAGCAGATCAACGAATTTAGCATTCCATATTGTTGCAAGGGAAGCTAGTTTTTTGCCTTAGTTGGTGTGAGTGGTTTGTTGTACACTAGTTCCTCAATGATATACTGGCAAATGATTTTAAATAAAGTACTCCTACTTTTGCACAAAAAAAAAGTTTCTAAATTAGTTTTTTTATAGGAAAGTTTCTATATTAGTTGGAAAATTCTAGGCGTACATCATAATGTGCACATCAGAACGCACATAGTGATGTGACAGTCGTGCGATGCACCTCGAGATGTAGAAATACATGCGTATCCCGAGGTGCATCACACGGCTATCTGAACGCGATGTGCGTTCTGATTGCACATCGTGATGTACGCCTAGTACTCCCCATATATATTAGTTTACCTTCCCCTTTTAGCAAAGACATGCATGAAAATTCAGGCAAGCATACAAATTATTCTTATGATGAACTATAAAAGGTCTATGTTTAATAGTTTTTTTGGATGAATTATGTTTAGTAGTTATATTCACTTTTTGTCACTGTTTAATCTACGATATGCTTGAAGATTTCACAGTTAACTTTTTAAAGAAAAAAAAATTGCAATCTTCAACCTATGCGCATATAAACTCCAAACAGAACAATACTCTACAAACAAAGGATTAGATTGTGAACAGTAGAAGAGAATATATTTGAAGGAAAGTCTACAGAGTATAATATATGTAGGCGCATGGCAACTGAACTAGTAAGGACAAAGGTGCTTGTGGACAACTTATTTCTTTAGTGGGTCTACATTATATTTATGTGTAGGCCGTATAGTAGAAAAGGCCTTCAAATGTATCACTTCATTATCTATACTTGGTTTGCAAGGCCATCTATTTTGTCTGCATGTTAAAGTTTGTATCTTCCAATATTTTATAGTCCATATATACTATCAAGTTTATTTTATTTTTATTACAAGCTCTCAAGGAAGACATTTTTGTCTCGATTATAAGCTTGGGACTAGCAATTTCAAGCTAACATTTACGTAAATTTGAATCATTCTATCCAGATCTATATGATTATATTTATCAATTATGTTGAAACAAAGAGCATGAAAAATAATTTTGATAAGAAAAAAACAAGTTGCCCCCATTGGGTTTAAATTCATAATCTTTTACTTTCAAATCTCATATGAAATTATTGGGCCACTCAATTGATTGGTGGAAGCATGAAAATAATTAGACAAAATATTTTTTTTTTGGTCAAGAAAGATAAATAATAAGTTAAAATAATTCAAATCCTTAATCAACTTATGTGGCAATGTTGTCAAAACATATATGGTTAGATGGATAAGACATTACTTATTAAAAAATAAGGTTTAAGGATATTATAGTTTCAACTCTCGCTAATTTTTTTTTTTTTAACCCTTATATGCAACAGTCTTCTTCCTGTTTTAAGGAACCCAATATAATATTAAAAGTATTCTAATATTAATCTGCGTATATACTATTTGTAGCCTTGTTATTAGGGAAAAGTGCCATTGTTTTTTTTTTTTTTTTTTTAATAGAAAAGAGGGCATAAGTCAAGACATCAATTACGTCAGACACATTTTAGGCTATGCTACTCTTTTAATATCATTCGTCATAATACTGCAAAGAAAACATATGCTAAAAAAGTAAACAAAGAACAAAAAAATAGAACAAGAGAATAAGGGAGAGAAATGCTAGCTCATTCATTCCATCGTTCGTGTGCACATTACATGGAGATAACCCCTTTATATAACTCTTTTGGTCATAATGAGATGAAGATTAAAGGGCACAAGTTACTCTTATATATAATACAATATTAACTAACAATTAAATATGTGTTATATAAGGTTGAGATAGGAAGGGTTATCCATTTTTTCATTACATTTACAACATTTTCCCTCGGATGACACTTGCTAAGAAAATATGTCTTGTTAAAATCTTTACTAAGAAAAACCCTGTGGGAAAAAAAATCAACAAAGGAAAAGAGTACATCGTTATCATCAATGTTGATATTGAGTATGATATTGATAGAATTGCCTCATTTAAAACCTTGCTAATAAAACATCCAGTGAGATAAAACCATAGCTAAGGGAAAATAGTACAATACACTAATCAATTTTGATATTGGAGTATTAATATTATTAAGATCGCCTCGTTAAAAACCTCGCATGGAAAACCCGGTAGGATAAAACCATAGCTAAGAGAAAAAAGTGCAATGCACTAATCAATAACTCCTTTTGATTCTCCCATTCATGTTCACATGGGTGAGACATCATATATTACATTGCAACAAATATTTGCAAATAATTTAAAAATATAATATATGGTCTTTTACACTTTAAACATTTTGTTGATTTTGTATATGTTGTCGCATAGGAAAATCATTTCATATATGAACATTTAATGCGGAACATATGATTTTGCCATTTTTGTATATTAGCACTTGATGCGTTTCAATAATTTCACGACATTCTTTTTGAATTGACTTTATACATCTCTCCCTAATGGTGAAAAAATTGTTTCATCAAAGTGAGAGTCAACAAAAATTGCAATAAATATATTCTTTATCAGCTAGGGGCCAAATGCATCTTATAATATGATTGATTGAGAGTTAAATCAATATAAATCTCATATTGATTTGCCTTAAGATAATCAATATAATTGTTGTATCAGATAATGTATGAACGCTAGCTCTCGCTAAGTTCAAATTCGAGAAATACTCTCTTTTATATTATAGTGTGTATGTATGTAGCACAATAAACAAAACATAATTTCATCGCCTTTATTTAACTCATGATTTGAACACATCTCAATGTGTCAATTTTAATGAGCTATAAAATCCATAATTTGGCATTTGATTGGCATAGTAATGGCATCAAAATATTTGGGCATATATGACAATATATAATCAGTATGGCCTAATGACCTTTCACATATGCTTTCCATCATGAAAACTTAATTATACCTCGCATGCTCATTGTCAATAACTTTACTCATTTATATTTCATGTGGTGCACCACTTTTTTTTCCACTTTTGGTGGAATTACTAATACGACATTTACCATATATTTTCTCATTTCCATATAAAATTCGTCCATAATTTTATCATTCAAGTCATAAGCGGCCTCTAGCAAGACATTATGACTACATGGTCATTTTATAATCAATAATGTATATAACATCCTTTTGTCTCACGATATCATTTTGATCAAACATAAGGCATTGAATTGTCTCCAACATGTTCAATCACTAGTCTCGATCTATAGAAGCTTGATCAATATCAATTCACTTAGGGCCCAATTCCACTAGAATGGGAGATGATATTATCATGTATAATATTCATTATTTTGCTCAATTCCTAATGTTGAAGTCTCTCGGTAATCTCAAGTACCATGATACAAGAAATGAGAAAACAATTCTATGACTTCATAATATTCATATTGAATTGATATACGTGTTCTTGATCCCTATACGTATATTTCTTAATTCATTATAGTTGCAATAATATATTTTACGTAAATATCCATGAGATAATGTAAACATGCAAATTAATTATAATAAACGGCAAATACCATGTGTATTTTTTATGACACATGCCTATCATTTGCTCATCAATCACTTTTTCGCATAGCCTCAACTAAGATGTAATTAAAATTACGGAATTATAATTCATATATTCATATTGAATTGATATACGTGTTCGATATTTTGTTGCATATATCAGTCACTTTTTCGTGACTTATATAAGAGACTTAACCGCTCATTTAAAGATTTTTGAAGCATCGCTAATTTTGTTTTATATTCATAGCTCCATGAGATGAAAATTATTATAAAGTGAAATATTCACTTTTCAAATCTCTATAGAGATATTGGTGAATAAATATTAACGTTATGCGCGCAACCTTGCGTAGATGCTTTATTCATAATTTTAGCATCTAGTTTACCTTAACAAATAATTTTTGTCAATAATATTATGACAACAAATTAATTCAATCAAGTATAATATTTTTGAAAAACAAATACAGCGTAAATAGTTTTCTCATTTTTTATATATAAAATACATAATATACGATAAAACACATATTCACAACTTGATTATTTTAGATACAATATATACTACTTGTTAGAGTTGGTGGGACAACTTCCAGGTTGAGTGGCGAGACAAAGTCTACTTAACAACCATGCCTCCTCAAATTGGATAACTCGTATTCCTTTCATTGTTTAGCTTTACCGAGGATAAGACTTGCCCACTATCAAATTAAAATAATCAAAAATAAAACATGCATAATTAATTGTTATAATAATTTTATGAGAAAAACTAATATAGAAATTCATAGGATCATAAGAAATGCATTTCAATTAATGGCAAAGCAGGATGTGTAAAATAGAATGCATAAAAATTCGAACCATGTACAATTCTCTATATGTCATGTCATAGACTCAATACCAAGATTTGCGACTATTCAAATTCATAGTTTCATTCTCGCAAGCAAGAAAATTATAGGCATTTAAAAAAATTATATATAAGAGAACTAATCTAACTTTTAATCTAGTTGAAAATTATTTTGTGCTTTTCAAACGCTATCAGTAGATTATACTACATATAAATCGAGATAATAAATCAATTTAAGTAGTCCATATATAAAGTCCAAAAATTATACTTATGGTGTTGGACCAATTAGACTGTTAAGAACCCAAACTGCCTTAGTACATATTACCATCTAATAGTCCAATTAAGAATTCACATTGCTAATGATTTCCTAATAGTTTTCCAAATAAATTTGTTAGAAAAAAAAATTTCTTTTTAATGTATGTAAACACCAAACTATTAATACTAAAAAGTATATATGTAAACCCCTCATTACAACTAGATATGTAATAATCATCTATGATAATTAGGCCTACAAGATGTAATTTGGTGCATTGATATATGCTTTGATTCCAAGACTAATAAAAATTTATTATATGTTTGTATAGGTGAATAGGAGTTGTTAAATCTCTTGGTTCATAAGTTTTTGGTCCAAATAACATTTTTTTTTTTATTTAAGTTGTGGAAAAAAATGAATATGCATGGAACTAAGGATGCAAATGGGAGTGAGGGGGATGGAGACCCATCTCTATCCCATCCCTACTTAAGAATTCATCCCCATCCCGTACCCATCCTCACGTCGGGGATGAATTTTCATCCTCATCTCCATCCCCGCCTAATCCCCGCGAGGATAGAGAATTCCTATAGGGAAAAAACATTCCCCATTGAATATCCATGCGGGGATTTTTGCGAAGAATCACTGCGTGGAAATATTTTTTCCAACTTAATTTTTTTTCAAAAATTTATAAAAAGTATGGTACACATGCATATAATTACAATTGTTGAAAATCTCAACCAACTAAAGTATAACATATAAATATAGTTGCAAACAAATCAAAACAAAAAATATAATCATTTTAAAAAATATATACTTAATCAAACAAGTTAAAATTATAAATTACATTAGAGTTTGTTTATCACTAGTGTTTTTGGTGAAAGCCTTGTAATATTATATAAAATTGATATATACTATGTATATAGATGTATTTAATAAATACATGGATCTTCGCGGGAATCCCCATGGGTAATCCCGACGGAGATCTCCAATGGGCATACCCACGAGGATCCCGACGGATATTACCAATGGAGATTTACCGAGGGGATCCCCGCGAATATATTTTTTTCCTCATCCTCGTACTCATACCCGCGTGTGTATGAGATTTCATCCTCATCCCCATCCCCACCTCCATCCCCATTTAAATTCATCATCTCCATCTCCGTTGCGGGGAATCCTCGTCCCTCGTGGGATTCCCTATTCCACTTGCATCCTTACATGAAACCCAAAACAATATCTCAATTATTAAAAAACATGAAATCAAATTTGTAAAAAATATTATACCTTCCAAGTTTTACTTCGTAGAAAGTTTCTTGATCTTCAAAATCTCCTTCACGTAGAGCGAATTCTTGCTGATAATGTGTTGTAAAATTAACTAGAACATAAGCTAGGAAAGTAGACAAAGAACAAGAAAATAGAGGAGAGAAATGAGAGCTCTTTCATTCCATCTTGATGTATACATTACATGGAGAGAACTCATTTATATAACAATTTTGGTCATAATGAGATGAAGACCAAATGACATAAATTACTCTTACATATAATACAACATTAACTAACAATTAAATAGGTATTACATAAGGTTGAGATATGAAGGGTTGTCCATTTTTCCATTACATTTACAACATGGATGAACATTTTTATTTTTATTTTTTTAGAAAAGTGGCATAAATCAAGATATCATGATTACGTCAGACACATTTTAGGCTCTGCTACTATTTTAATATCGTTCATCATAATATTGCGAATAAAGTGGGGAGGAGCGAAAAAAAATCGTTAAACCTTGACGAAACTCCTTCACGTAAGTTGCAAGAGCATTCGTCGGCTTGTTGACTTCACGGTATGTATGCAAAAAGATCAATATCCGGTCTTGATGTAGTCAACTAATATGTCGGATCAGATGGAAGTAGTAGAGCCCTTGGGTATTTTGACCCTTTACCACGTCAATTACACATTGATTATTTAACTAAATTTTCTTGTAGCCGTGAAAAGTGCCCTTGTTAATTTATAATTGACAAACATTTTTTTATTCTATGGTTAAGTAGTTGTGTGTGTGTGTGGTTCACTTATTCAATTTGTAATAAGCCTAGCTAACTCGGTTAACTTTACTCAATTCATATGGGACGTTAGCATCAAATTGACCTCTTTTTTTTTAGTAGAATAAAAATCTCGTTAATCATCAATGGAATTAGCCTAAAAACTTAATTGAATTAATATTGAGACAAAATTTAAAATTCAAAATTATTCTGATTTTGCCTTGCAAAAATGGGACTACCTCTCCTTAAAAAAAAATATAAGATAATTAAGAAAAGTTGATCATATTGCAGCCTTGACATGACAAAAGAAAATTAAAACTCAATATATTCCTAATCACACTCGTGAGTGCAGGCACCAAATTTGATCTGAAAGAAAAGAAGGGCTTGGTTTAAACCAATGATTAAAGAAGAGATTTGGGACTCTTAACTCTCCCCCACCCCAGTTCAATGGTCCCACTTCTTTTGTCTTATTCACACGGCCAAACTCTCCCAATTACATATGCCATAATAAACATCATAATGAAGCTTAAGAAAGACAAACCAAGGACATTAGCAGACAAAGCTAAGTGTATGCACATAATTAGTAATTAAATCATCATGATCAAGATCACCATCTAATTATATACGTGTAAAGATACTTGAAAAGCTTGAACCTCATCACCATCGTTGCTAGTGGTGGACCCTCTGCCCTCCTTTAAATGGGCTTGCAACACGTGTGCAATTCTGTGAACCGGGTCTGCCAACTTCGTACTGTATGGTTTGTGATTGATTGATAGTGGTTCAAGTCTTGGAGATGTACATTTTAATCATCTAGATGATCCCATACTCCTCACCCTAAATAGCATTTTCTATAACCCCCTCGACCACTCCACACGTCCTCCAATCTTTGATACAATTGAAATAAATTAGTTTTTCTTTTTGAAATTAGTCATTATTAGGGCATCTCTAATCCACCAACACAAAAATAGAGTTACTTTAATATTATTTATCTCTATTTTGAAATAAACAGTTGACACTAAACTATTCAAGTTTTCTAACCATCAACACTATTTTTAACACTATTATATTTTTCATCATTATTTAATTTAATTTTATTTAAAATGAGATAAATAAAAATATATATCAAATAAGATAAAAATAATAATAATAATAATAATAAAAGTAAGTGAATAATATTAACATTGATAAACGCTGCCACACCAAATCATTAATATTATTCACCAACGGCACTGATTGGAGATGGTCTTAGATTGGATGGATGCAACTTTTTGAAGCTCTTAAAATTAAAATCTATGATAAAAAATTAAGCGACCTTAATTTTGATTCTTTGAGATCAAATCTCGCGCTGCTCCACTTTTATAGTATATCGATTAATAGAAATTTTTATTTAAATAAATATTTAAGCAACAACACGATCGAAATTCGCTAGCGTTTTGAAAGCACTTTTAATATATTAACTTGAGATTGAAGCAAATTAGTTAATAATTAGGAGATGTTTCAACATCAAAAGATGGGTCAAAACCAAAAGTACCTTCTTTGGTCAATAATCAATCAAAATCAACCTAAAGAGAGGAAGAGAGGGTTTGGCCTAGTTCGTAACAAACAAGGGGAGGCGTTGAGTACTGTTTGGTAATACCAGAGTATAGGATCGACACAGTACTATATATAAAGGGAGATTAGATTCCTTTGCAATTAAGGCCTCTTATATTGTTGTCTTTCCATGAAATGTATAAAACTGGGGTGGTGAGTGGGGTTTGATCAATTTCTCTTTATTGTTTCATCTCTCACTTTCGAAGGAAGGACCACTTGGAATCATAAAGAGTACAAAAGGAAGAGATGAGTTTAGGATTGCTGGGGTGACATTGTTTCCGCATAAAGCTCACAATGACCAAACAACTCTCTCCTTAAGCTAATCATGGTGTTGTTTTATGTTGGTTTGTTGTAAGCCACTTTCAGGGCAAACTTATATACGTATTGGATCATTGCAAGCTTAATCATAATTAGTTAACGATTAAATGATCATTATCGATCTAAGTTAATTAATAAACATTTTTTAAGCAAACATATTTACGACCATACGTATATCTATATTTGGAAGGCACGTATTACTTAATTATAGTTAGCTATATTGTTGATGCGTGGTCCATGTCGTATATATAAACACAATTTTACATTTTAGGATATCCCCAAATTTTACTTTTTAGCCTAAATTTCTACATAAAATATTTAAGAGTGGATTATAGCGACAACAACATGGACATCAGTCCCAAATTAATTGGAGTCAGCTACACTCAATTTAGTGCAATTGACGGTGAACTTATTTAAAAATGGATTAGCAAATGATAATTCTTTTGATCGATGCATAAGAGGACTAGCTGATTAATTTGAAAAAAAGGCAAAAATATTGTTCTAATAATAGATATTGTTAGATTGATCAAAGCATCCCTGGGAGATGGAAATGTATCACTTGCCAAAGGTTTGAGGAGTTGATCGTGGAATTTATTATATGGTAGGGGCATATTAGGAATACACATAGTATAGTACACACATTACCTTTTTTGGTATTTAGTATAAAAGGTCCACTAGTTAACTTTTTATCAAATGAATTAAATGAATTGAGTTTTGAAACATTGGATTTTGTATTCTCGAGTTATTTTCTTTGTTGTTCAATTCTTCCTACTCAACTCTTTGCAGCATATATCAGTTCAACTTCCGTTAAAGTTGAAAAAAAAAATATTGTTATATAGATTAGATTACTTGAAAGTTATATTCTTTAACTGATTTTTTTTTTTTTTTTGACTTCAGCTATATTCGTAAATTAATTACCAATGGTAAATATCACCATAATTGATCTACGATAATACATGTGTCGGCATGTATTTTAATCGTTTATCAACTCACTTGTCGTATAGGAGTACTAAATAACTATACGTACGTACTAAAATAGGTTTTTTCCACTATTAATTAATTGAATTCATATACCAAAAAGACTTATATGCAGTATTTCTAAAAAGAATTGGAATTAACACAAACGGAAACTTTCTATGATTTCGATCACTTATACGGTTATACGTACATACTACATCCATCATCATTAACTAACTTTTTCCATGCATATATATATTCTCTGATTTATGAAATTAATCAGACCATTAATTACTTACACATGCCAAAATAGCTTTCTTGATCACCTTTTTTTTTTTTTTTTTCTTATAGTACTACTTATGAACTCATGAACATATATCCATGATGAATGCATGGCGCGTATAATATATACAATATAGAACAACAAAATGATAAGGTATATATAGCTAGGTGCGTACACCATATACATGTGTATTAGCTTGTGTCTTTGTACTTATTCACAGCTGATACTTGATAGTCTTGACCTTATAAGGTTGGCGCGAGGCCGTTGAGGTTATATATACCGAGTGCATGTACTCTATCTCTCTAAGTTAATCAGGGTAAGAGCTAAAGACAAAAAAACACATTCTATTATTAATCGGCTTTGTCTACCCCTTTTAGCATGTCTTCTCTTTCAATAATACAATATTGATTGTAGTTGAAAAATCTTTAAGAGATCAAAACCTCCCATCAACGTGCATAACTTGATGTATAAATAGCTACCCCTACTATTATTCCATTGTCCAAATTAGCTTAATCTCACCCTAGCTATAGCTAGCTAGCTCTTCATACAGACGTCGCGACCAATCCGATCGTTATTCGCCTTTCTATAGCTCCCTAGCTAGAGCTAGGCATGCTATTCCATATACTAGTAGTACTAATTATACTATAACTATTTCCTTTTGTTCTCCCTAATAGTTAGTTATTTGAATCCCTTGTTAATGATCTCTGTATTTGAGAGCTGTGTGATCTAAGCTCAATAGGAATATTACTAGGAATTTTCGGTATACCGAAGACTATATAGGTATAGTATTTAGGATTGATTAATTAGGTATAATGGGAACTACTGATGAAGAGATTGAGATAAGAATCTATGACAGGAGAATCGATAGAACTCGCGTTGAAGATCTCGAAAGGAAGTGTGAGGTAGGACCAGGAGAGAATATTTTTCTCTTCACCAACACAATGGGCGACCCCCTTTGTAGGATTCGAAATAGTCCACTTTACATAATGCTGGTATGCATCATGCACTCTTATGTATTCATCTTTCTAGCTAGCTATGTATACCTATATTAATTAATTTTCTTCCTCATCAACAACAACATCATCATCATCATCATCATCCATCATTATCACTAGCTAGTGATTGTGATAGTACATATATTAATAAGGGTTCATCATGATTGCAATGATAGCAATGTTCATATTCGCTAATTGTCTCAGGTGGCGGAGTTACACGCCGAGTTGGTTGGGGTCATTCAAGGATCTATAAAGATTACGACGCTTGGTTGTTCGCCGCCTACAGACAAGGCTATCATGGGCTACATTCTTGGTCTTAGAGTGCTACCACCACATAGAAGGAAAGGGATAGGAATGGCCCTAGTGAGGAAATTGGAGGGGTGGTTCGTCGCCAACGGTGTTGATTTCGCCTACATGGCTACTGAGAAAGACAATAAGGCATCATTGAAGCTCTTCACACAGAAACTAGGGTTTTTGAAATTCAGGACACCGTCGATACTAGTTAATCCGGTTCGCTACCACGCCATGCGCTTGTCTCCGAATGTGAACATTGTGAAGCTCAACATACAACAAGCAGAGAGGCTATACAGAAGATTCATGAGCAAAGCTGAATTCTTCCCCAATGACATAGATAGAATACTAAAAAACAGGCTCAACTTGGGCACTTGGGTGGCCTACCATCGCGAAGAGTCGTGGTGCTGTAAATTCGACATCAATTCGGATTCGGATAGCTCTTTCCCTACTAGTTGGGCAATGTTGAGTGTGTGGAACAGTGGGGACATTTTCAAGCTAAGAGTAGGCAAGGCTCCAATGTCATGCATTATGTTCTCCAAAACCTCAAGACTGATTGATTGTGTCTTCCCATGCATGAACTTGGCAACCCTACCAAACGTGTTCGATCCGTTTGGATTCTACTTCATGTATGGATTGCACCACGAGGGTCCGAGAGCCGGAAAGCTAGTCCACTCCCTATGTCGAATGGTTCACAACATGGCGATCGAGGGCGGCGGCGACTGTAAGGTTGTCGTTACGGAGGTCGAAGATAGCAAGACCTTGAGACTCAACATTCCACATAGTGAACAACTCTCGTGCTCTGAAGATTTGTGGTGCATAAAAGCTTTGAAGATGAGTGAAGAGAACAAACACAGACTTAATGGAGTGATAAGAGCTCCCCATCCAAGAACCCTCTTTGTGGACCCTAGAGAAGTATGAACACAAATTAAGTATACATCTATCATCACATGCAGTAGTTGTGCAAATTGTAGCTGTTCAATCCTGCCTTAATTGTTAGTTCCACATCTGTTAAACATGGTGTTTTCATAGATTTCCTTAATTAGGTGCCGTCGTCGCCATTGCCTTTGTTTGTTACTGAATTAGGAGGTCAAGGAGTACAACTACATGTTCATCTTGCAGCCTTCTCTCTCGAATAGACAAATTCCTCGAGGCCCCTTATGTCAGACCAATCGTTATCCCACAAATCATCAAAAACTCATCAACTGATAATTAATATACTTTGCTCTCTGCCATACGGATCCTTCCATGATCAATCAATTACTTATGGAAAATGCTAGGCATATATGCTTCACCAAACGCACATAAGAACGTGATGTGCATTTTGATGAGCGTGTGATGCTTCTCGAGATGCGTGTGAATTGCACGATGCCCATTAATTTTATATACTCTTTCCAGTCACAAATATAAATCGTTTAAAATAAGAGCACAAGAATTAAGACAGTCTTAATTATTAGCGTAATTTATATATACACCATTTGACATAAATGAATTGAAGAATGGAAGGATCATAAATATTTGAATTGTATAAAGCAATGGCGGAACCATAAAATTTAATGGGGGGGAGGAGAATTTCACCTAAACTTATATTATTCACATTACATTTTTAGTCTATAAAAAATGTATCGAACGTAAAGGGGAGGCGAGAGAGGAGTCGAGGGGCAAGAGAAGTGATAAGGAGTGAGGTATTACAAGAGGGTTTCGGAGCCGAGGGACTGACTCCCCCCCCCTTTAGTTACGCCATTAGTATAAAGGTATAATTGATAAAAATTAATAAATACACTCTTGAATTTCGAAAACGACTTATAATTTTAACAAAAAAGTTTTTACTAGAAAATTAAAATTCGTACTTTTGATCGGAGGGAGTAGATAGCTAGGTTAATTAGGTCATAGCTAGCTAGTACTGCACATGGAGATATATACATATATTCATGCGTGCATGATATATATGAAAGTTGGCTAGTAGTAGTGATGATGATATATATTAGTTATGCTGACTAAAATGTCATAATCAAGAGGAGTACTGCTTATGTTTAAATGAGGATAGACCAGCATAAGTTAGGTACATGTTCTCTCCTGTAAATTAAGGAAGGCCTTTGAATCAAGTCCTTGGAAAACATGCATGTGAACCAGCAAGAAGCATGTAAACAATGCTCGTGGGCGCGCATAGTTTTGCGACGCCGGACAACAGATAGATATATGATGGTGACGATGATTCCCTTGTGATAACCAAACAGAAAGGAAGTTGCCAAAACTCATCCTGCACCAAATTGAAAGCTCCTTTGGATATATCTAATCACAAGATTGATCTTCTGAATCCATTTGCCATTTTGTCATAAGGAGAATGTTATGGTGACACACATTTGACACGCACATGTTTGTGTCCATTAGACATACATCGACATGTGTAAGCATCCAATTGAAGTGCAAATGGAGGGACACCATGACCCCGTGTTAAATATGTGCGTGCATAAAAAAAAGTACCACCCAATCATCTGTATAGTGAGGATAATTTGCAATTGCTATATATTTATGATCCATTAATTTCTAACCATTTAACTAGTTTGTGGGAGTGTGTATATATATGATAATTTCTCAAGAAAATAAGTTTATTATATGTTATATCTTGTGTACATGGTGATCTATATATACACTTACAAGTCTTAGAATACAAAATGAAAGTGTAAACACAAAAGGAAACTACTAATTACACGAGATACTAATTACACGAAGAAGGGCGTGGAGTTGCTGATGCAGGCGGACAGGGGTATGGCAGTTTTGTGTCTCGAAAATCAGATAGAACAGAGTTGTGTCTCGCACAACCAGAGAAACCCACAATTAGGGCTCTGATACCATGATAATTTCTCAAGAAAATAAGTTTATTGTATGTTCTATCTTGTGTACATGGTGATCTACATATACACGTACAAGTCTTAAAATACAAAAGGAGAGTGCAAACACAAAAGAAAACTATATATTAATTACACGAGATACTAATTACACGAAGAAGGGCGTGGGTTGCTGATGCAGGCGAACAGGGGTTTGGCAGTGTTGTGTCTCGCACAACCAAATGCGTCAAAGTTGTGTCTCGCATAACCAGAGAGGACAGAGTTGTGTCTTGCATAACTAGAGAGGACAGAGTTGTGTCTCGCACAACCAGAGAAACCCGCAATTAGGGCTCTGATACCATGATAATTTCTCAAGAAAATAAGTTTATTGTATGTTCTATCTTGTGTACATGGTGATCTATATATACACGTACAAGTCTTAGAATACAAAAGGAAAGTACAAATACAAAAGGAAACTACTAATTATACGAGATACTAATTTTAATAACTGTTAAATGTAATATTGAGTTTCCTTAACTGTTAGTTTCCTTAACAATATATATAGGGGCTTCTACAATGGAAATTACATAACATGTATTACGCATTAATGTGTTTTGCATTAAATGCACTACATCAATCACCATTAGATTGAAATCTCACAGTAATCCAATAATGAGATATGTAGTACTCATTTAATGTGTATATATTTGAACTCTATTGTAGAAACATCTATAATCAAAATAAAAAATATATTCTAGCTAGATTGACTTCTAAAAAATAAAAAGTCTACGCATATATGCATATGCACGTGTGTATTAAGTCACCAACTAACAACCAACAAATTGGGTGGTCTAATAATTTAGTTTTTTCTTGCAAAAAAAAAAAAAAAAAAAAAAAAACTAAGGCCATGTACATGCTTCTTTGTTGTTTAATTGAAATAGTGTTCCCAAGTGTTAGAGCAAATCATTAAAAGTGGTGTATGTGTATCTCGAGGATAAATCTGTGGTGTATGTTATTTTGAGTTGTAAGTGTGTGTTGAGTTGTTGTATTGATCTGGTTGTAAACATCACGATGGACGATGTGGATGTATTCTTTGATTGATATAAATACAATCACAGGAGCATCATGAGTTTGCTTTGAGTTCTGTTTTGGAAACCCTAATGGAAGATCAAGATTTTCTTGATCGTTTACATGGTATCGAGCCATCCGAGGCTAACGCCGAAAGTGGTTGGATCAAACGCGTGAAACGTCCGTGGGTGGATGCCTGGTTCGGTGGTGGAAGAAGCAAGTCAAGGTTCTCTAGAAATCTCATCTCGGAGGTCTATTCAAGATCCAAAAGACGAGATCGAGAAGAGGAATCGCTAGATCTAGAGTAAGAAAGACTAGATCTCACCGAGATCTCGGTGACTTTCAAAGACGAATGTCAAAGTTCGCTTCTGGATCTACGGAGTTTCTTGAAATTTCGGTTTCAAGATATCGATCTCCGGAGTACAAAACGTAGATCTACACAAGCTTGTGAAGAAACAAGCGAAGTTGTGTGAGGCTCACAAAGTGTGGATTTGGAAGTATGGCATCTCGGTTCGTTCGTCGGTGTCGATTTACGGTGGAGGTTCAGGTTTGAACTCTGGAACTAATTTTTCTCCATTTGGAAATTCGTTGAGTCAATTTGTGACGGTGAAACTTGATGGGTCAAATTTTTTACTATGGAAATCAATTGTTGTACCGGCTATACAAGGTTTTGAGTTAGATGGATACCTATTTGGGAATCTTTCATCACCGGAAATGGTTCTGTCTGATGGATCGACTAACCCTGAATACAAGATGTGGTTTAGTCGAGATAGGTTTCTGTTGGGTTGGTTAATAAATTCAATGACCCCAGAAATAGCTATGCAAATAATAGGGAATACACCCAAGAAAACAGCCAACGAATTATGGAAGGCTATTGAAGCTTTCAGGTTCCAACAACCGAGTACATATTCAGCATTGAAGAAAGCTTTACATACAACTCGGAAAGGAAATATGAAGATGAGTGAGTACTTGTCAAAGATGAAGGGAATTTCGACAATTTGGCAATTCTTGGATCAAATATGAATATAGATGACTTGGTCTCAAGTGTATTCTTGGGGGTTAGATCGTGAATATTTGCCAATTACGACATTTTTACAAGGCAAATCTGATTCATGTTACAAAGTGGCAAGAATTATATTCTACTCTCATAGGTTTTGAGGAGACTTTGGATCAAGGTATAGCATTGCTCGTGGCATTAATTCCTTGGTGATACAAGATTCACATTCTGCACGTGAATGCTGCGCGAGATAAAAGGAAATGGTTCCAAGCGAGATTGGAATAATAATGGTGGAGGAAACAGAGGAAACAAGTGGCTTTAGAGGTCGTAATGGTGGTCGTAACGGTGGTTTCGAGGCGAGTGAGGAGGATTCAAATCATCAAACAAATGATAGTAAACCTACTTGTCAAATTTGTGGCAAGTTTGGTCATTCACAATTCAGCTGTTTGTTATTATAGAGCGAGACATGAAATATATGGGAACACAATCTGGGGCTGCCTAACAGAAAAAATGAAATCCTCCATCCGATATCAAGTTCACCAAGCCTCATTTCGACTACATCTCGATACTAGTCAAGATGGTTCATGGTACATGGACAAGTGGTGCTACTTCTCATGTCACTCGTGACTCCAATCAAATGGTGAATTCTTCAACTTACTCGGTACACAATCTCTAATGGTGGGTAATGGTCGGTTACTTAAAATTGATAGTATTGGCTCGGCTTGCATTCCATCATCTCGCTCTAAGTTATCTTTTCACAATACTATGTGTGTCCCGAAAGTATTAAAAAGAATCTGTTAAGTGTCTCTCACTTAACTAGAGACAACAATGTCTTGATTGAATTTCATCCGCATGTTTGTTTCGTGAAGGATATCCAAACCAATGAGATTCTTCTTCACTTTAACTCGCAAAATGGTTTTTTTGAGAGTAAAAGGTAATGAGTTAGAACCCCAATGGAGAAAAGTCTTTTTTTATCAAAAAAAAAAAAAAACAAGAGCCAAAGATGGAATCAGCTTAAAGAAAGTGTTTGTATCCAGTACTTCGATAATGAGAATGATATTCCTCTCATTCAGTGGGGTCAGCTAAGGTGATCATGTATATACTTCTTTGTTAAATCTAGCCTTTACGTAAGTAATGAGTTCAAAAAATTAACCCCAATGGGGAAAAGTTTTTTCTTGCAAAAAAAAAAAAAAAAAAAAAAAGCTAAGGCCATGTACATGCTTCTTTGTTATTTAATTGAAATAGTGTTCCCAAGTATAAATCTTGCCTTTTGGGGCAAGTGGTCGCGTTTATGAAGTGAGTGTTTTATGGAAAGTTGTTTTTTATTAATTCATATGGTTTAGGTGGTATAATATAAATTAATAGTTTTTCGAACATTTTGGAAAAATTAGTCTTTAGTTGAATAGGGAAATAACAATAGCTATTTTTTATTATATTTGTTTATTATTTTCTTTTTACCAAAGTCCTATATATATGGCTATATTATATATGTAATTAATGGGGTGGATTGATTGATGATTGAATAATAAAGATTGAGTTTTTTTTTATCAATATGGTTGTATTATTAAAACTTATTTAATATTAATTAATACATTGTAAAAATATCTCTATTGAAAAAATAATATGTAAAAATTTATAAGTTTAATAAAACTCTTTGGATTATATTAATATTTCAGACATTAAGTATAAATAACAATATTTTGTTATGCATTAACTAAAGTTTTGATAAGCTTTAACAAGTTATTGGATGTTGTAAATAGGGATGCAAGTGGGTGGGGAATCCCAATTCTCCACGGGGATCCGCCTTGATAAGGTGATGATAGTCCCCGCCAACTAGCCTCCACAAGGCTGGAGATGGAGGAATTTTATTCCCACCATCGGAGACGGGGAGTGGGCGGTATTACCCATCCCCACCATGAGGAATCTTCATGGGGATTTTCTACTCCACCTTGTGGGGATTTCCCCACAGTGATCGTGAATATTCTATGTGGGAATTGTATCAAAATCACTAAATCTTATATTTCCTTTTTTTGTATAGTGAATGCTTTAGATAAATTTGAAAAAACGATTTACAATTGTGAAGAAAAAAGTTTTCATGATTTTAATTTCTGATCTATAATGTATTTTAATATCTTTTTTAGATATTATGTAAAAAAGTGATTGGGACGAGTATCCCCGAGTGAGGAATGGGGATCCCTGTCTCGTCATAAGTGGGGATGGAGATTACATTCTCCAAGTTTCCAACCCAAACTCGCCCCACCTACATCTGTAATCATCCTTATAAAGAGTCAAGGTATTTGATAAATTCAGAAGTTGGTTAGCCCTACCCGCGTCCAATTAACTTTAATAAAGCCCAACCCACTTTGTTCTTTATATTTTCAAAAATAGCCCAGCCTGCTAAAATCACGTTTCATGTTCACGTTTCTTTATTAGACTCACTAAAGCTTTCCATGTGCCCCTCGCGATGCGAGTATATATAAATCCTGAGGCATAACACATGAGCCGAGACTGCATGAACGGCTCATGTAAGTCAATGCGTGTATCTTGCAGTAACATAAAATTATCATTCTAATATTTTCCAAATAAATGTTCTATTATTAGTGGCAGAAAATCGGGGCCCGATCGGCTGATTGATGACTTGAAGCAGAGCCAAATACTCGCACGCTGATGAACCATCTCTCTGTTTGATTTCCAAGTCCTCTGTATTAACGAAAAAGATCATGACGAAGAAAATATTCTTCAAAAGAAGGAAATATGAACAAATAATCTTTTTTTATATGATGAAATTCAAATTTCAATTAAAAGAAGGCAAGTGCAAGCTAGTAGTCACGCCTCATATGGTAAAATGGAGTAATTCAATCAATCAAGGCCAAGATGTAAAGTACACAATCAAGATCAATTACGGTCTATATTCTCATCATCTCTTTTAAGGAAACATTGACCTAAGAGTAACAATCAAACATGTTGCCTTTTATGTAATTACATGGTATATATAAATATGCAACTTGCTATTGTAAAATAAATAAAAAATTACATTTAAATTCAAATTTTGTATTCATTCTAATTTTTATCTCTCTACATTGAAGTGAACATATGTGTGTTTTTTTATTTTTTTTGAGGAACATAAGAGTTATACAATACAACAACAACAACACAAACAACACACCTTCAGTCCCTCCCAAATTAATTGGAGTCGACTACATGGATCAAACTTTTCCATTATGATCGATTAAGTGCAATAAGAGTTAAACAATACAAGGATCAAAAAATAAGTTTGCCCGCGACTATGCTAGCTAAGACAACTGTGATGTTGTCATCAATGATCGAATGAATTGGGAGAGATTCCACCAATGCTGCAGCTAGAGACGTGACGAGGAAGCCTAGAACCATTGCCCAGCTTTCCTGCATGAATCCAAAGAAGGAGAAGTACAGCATAAATCTGCACATAGACAAGAAATAGTCGCATTAATTCTTTAAAGATAGTAATGCAGAATTGCAGATGCTGCTGCTAAGGGAAAAAATAGTAAAAGTAGTGAAGGATTACGTGAGAGACGCCCCAAAGCCCGCAGTGACCATCGCGATGCTTCCTGCATAGGACTTGCTTTGATTGTAAGGTAGCTTACGAGTACCAAATTTCCTGCCCACTATGTCAGCTACTCCTGAAAAATGAAAGTTACGCTAAGTGCCCGCGACTAAGACTACATGGAAGATGCACATTTTCCAGTAATATATGTTCTAAGAACGCAATTAAGATTATATTTCCATCAGCTGCTTTTTGTTATAGCATTTTGTTTCATAATCAAATTCATGATTCTAGTCCACAAGGCAAGTTAAACGGAAATTAATGAAAAGGTACGTAGGTTACTGATAGACCTAGAAATAGTACCATCTCCAGCGCACAAGTTGCAAACCGATGCAATAGCGATCGGGGAAGTTCGCCAGTATAAAGTTCCGATCGTTAGACTACATGCATAGCAGAATGGACCCCTTAGAAGTTCCCTGAGATATATATAGAACGAATCTTAATTTATCAGAAAATTAACTATAGTAGATTTTCAGATTGAAATGATAAAAATCCAATTCAACAAAGATAAAAATGTATCCAACTGTCTTAAATCAACAATGAAGACATTTATATGTTCCAAGTAATGAAAGATCTCAGTTTTACAGAACCAGTTGTACGTGCTTGCGCGCGCTCAATGAATTGGTAATGAATATGTCTGGATTAGTCCTCTATGAAAAGCGGTTAATTCAGTTTACACAAGAACTGCTTTTAGAGATGCAATTTCTTTTTTATGAAATGACTCCCAAAACTCAAAGACCACATAATGTTCAAATCAAAGAGGATACATTAAATTCAAGAATTCTAATCATCCTCTAATCTCGTGTGCTCTAAGCTTATTCCTAAACATATACTTCGATGGTATAGGGCGATAACCGATCTAGTGATGTTTTCCACAAAAGCGCTCATTGTAGGAAGGCATATGTAATTAAGTTAACACTAATATCATTAATCTGGAGCTAGCTAGCTCATAAATTTGTTACCTGTAGTCTCCATTTCGACTGAAAGACTTGACAGTGGCGTTGTCTTTCCAAATTCCAAGTCCCATTAAGAGCATCCGTATAATGTTGATACCGGGGATGAAAGATGCAAAAACAGCCGCATGAGGTCGAGAACTGAACGAAACAGAATCGGTTTAATTATTCATCGACCAAATTCATCATAGTTAATTAAAAATAATTATAAAGAGCTTCTTTTCTTATTCAAAATGTGTACATTATTATATAAGTTACCTGAAAAATGGCCAGAAGAGCATAAAGACCAGGCCAAAGGTTACATGAACAACCTTCCTGTTTAAGTACTAAACAGAGAAATTACACAGGAAAATTAAGGTCAGTGATCCAAGTTTATGTACCGTTATATATTCATGACATATAATTAGTTGTTAAAGCCTCCGCGATCACAATCTGCGCGTGTTATGTATAGATAATAGATCTAGGTTTATTGTACCGCTATCAAGATAATATATGTACCGCGCCACTCCTCAAGAAAATCGAATAGCAGCATGAATTAACTAAAAAAATAAAAGAGAAAAATATATAAATGAGAATTCAGGCACCAGAGATTAAATTTGCAACATTAATTATCATATACTATAGACTTCATTTTAATTGAGACATTGATTGCTATGAGCCCAGTTGGTCATCAATTGCATGATGCATTAGAAAGCCTAGCTTTTTCACTAAAATTGGAACTATAAACAACAAGGTCAAATTTAAAAGATGCTTTGCTAGAACGGCCAAATAATTGTACAAACCCCAAGTGGGCTACACATATATAGATAGAGATGTACAAAATATCATCCTTATCATTTGTTGAAAAATTTCTACTGCATAATCAACCTTTTATAGGCCCTGGGCCCCATATAAACTTAATTGAAACACTAATCAACATATATAGAGCTGTAACCATTAATGAAGAGAATTAATTAGTGAATAGAGAAATTGAGAGAGAATTGAAGAATTGATTACTCGATCGAAGATCTGGAGGCGGGCGGTTTGCTCCCAAAGCCAGAGCAGCAACATGGAGGCAGCGAAGGTGATGATGGCGAAAAAGATGTCATGCGCGATTGGGTTTTCGGATAGCATTGTTTGAGAGTCTAATGCTGCAAATGTTGGTGGATGAAAATGGAGTGATGAGTTTATATCTGTTGAAGGGACAGGTCAGCTAACAATAACACTACTTGGTTTTTTTTTTTTTTTTTTTGCTACTTTGTTGAAAAGATGAAATAATAAACAAAAGCATTTTTGCATTGTGATGCGTTGTGCACGCATCCATGCAAATCGCACGGACACCAGCAATTCCGTGTGGTTTTGACAAAAAGCTACTTTTTTTTTTTGTTAGTAAGAAGTCAACTTATTGTGAAGAGGTAATCTGCACACTAAAGTATCAAATCATTGAGCGATACAATATTGATTGGTCATTTTGTCACGAAGATACTTGAGTAAGCAATTTGAATCAGGTGTTTCCAATCCAATTAGACAAATATCTATTACAAGGGTAGTGCTATTTGGACTCGTGAGTTCGGACTTAAATTTTTTTTTAATTCCAAATACACCTTCGAGCAATTAATGAAACAATCATAATCACTTGTAAAATTCATATTATACCCCTTAAATATTTACAAAAATTTTAAAATATCCCTATGAGTCCGGACTCATGAGTCCAAATAGATTTATTGCTATTACAAATAAATCTTACAGTACGGAACAAATTTCGAAAATGCATACATTAAGGTGCAAACTTAACCCTAACTCTGAGGTAGGGACAACTACCCCAATAATGGAGACAACTACCCCAATAATGGAGACAACCACCTCAATAATGGAGACAACCACAATATCGGTGCATACGCCGAAAATACACTTAATTAAACAACAAAAACACTAAAATCATGACCCAAACAAAGAACATAAGATTGGGCCGCGCCCGTCAGAAAGGGTCACCATTGTCGAGTGTCGTCACCTCTGGCCGCTCCCCATCATGTGCAACTCCCAGCCACTGGTACGTGGTTTCTTTTATTGAACCTCACACCGGATATGGACTGCTCCAGATGCACCTTACTGCCATCCTTCCTTTAGATCAGACTCTAGGCAAAAAGGGTCATCGGCGGCGACCACGCCTGAAACCCGTTGCAACCAAGTATTATGCCAGAGTGCTGCAAAACATAAAAAATAAAAATAAAAAAATAGGGGAGAATGAAGAAATGAGGAGACAAACGGAGATAAGATGAGGTCGC
Organism: Stephania yunnanensis; assembly: GCA_039657365.1. Classification (NCBI taxonomy): domain Eukaryota; kingdom Viridiplantae; phylum Streptophyta; class Magnoliopsida; order Ranunculales; family Menispermaceae; genus Stephania; species Stephania yunnanensis. Next base: position 2,895,981 of record CM077586.1, on the reverse strand, counting down.
AACAAAAATATACAACAAAGAGAGAAAAGAAGAAGAAGAGGGACGTAAGTGGATAGGCGATGGAGTCGAATTGCCGGAGCAAGCCTAGCCGCCGACCCCCAATAAGATCTGGCGGGTGTTGCTCTGAGCGGCGCTAGGGTTTTGTGAGGCCTGCTATGGGCACCCCACCAATTCATGAAGGCACTCATATTTTTTTCATTTTCCCATCTAAAATGTAAATGTCTATTTTGCCCCTTCATATATACTCACTCAAACCCCACAAATCATGTTCAATGCAAAACTGGGGCACCCCACTACCTTGGATCACAAGTGAAACTTAAAGCCACAATTGTGTTTGTCGAGCGTGTACCGATTCTTGCGTCTTGACATCATCCGACAGCGAGGTAACAATGTTTGACAACCATATGAAGCTTTGAAGGAACTGTTTTTTGGATCAAAAACTGTGAAATTGATGATTTGGTTTGTCAACATAGGGTTTCTCCAATTTTTAGACGTTTTTTCACGGGCGCGATTGATTCGGCCTAGCAGGACCGAGAGTCATGCAAACGTCTCGGTCAACATCCACCGAGAAATGAATAAAAGTCTCGGTAATGGACAACCGAGAGAAATGCTACGTTCTCGGTTGTACATCACCGACAGGACATAAACTATACACTTCGACTTACTCTCGTGATGTGGTGACCGAGATGACAATAAAAGTCTCGGTCATGGACAACCGAGATATATCTTACACTCTCGGTTGTACATCACTGACATAACATAAACTATACACTAATAGTTGCTTTCGTGAAGTGGTGACCGAGATAACAATATAACTCTCGGCCATTCGTTGCCGAGACTGTGTAAACTATATCTTGCTTTGTCTCGGCCATGCTTGGCGAGATCAGTAAACAAAATCTCTGGCCTGTGTGGCCGAGAACCACGACTTTCCAATAAATGCACCATTGAATGCACCGCCACACAAACATAACAACAACTCTACCAAATGCAACTTAATTAGACTATCAACGTATCTTCAAACGATCGATTTCACGACTTGAGTGTGTGAACGAAAAACTTGAATGAGCCCTAATGTGGAGACGAAATCGACCAAAAATCGGAGCCTTCAAACTCGAAAAATGTCCTACAACAGCGGAGAGAGACGGAGAGGAACGAAGACAACTGAGATTTGGGATTGCTAGCTAGTTCGTTGACAAGAAGTAGGGCAAGTCAAGCAAGAGGACGGTGGTGGGGTGCATCTATTTTGCACAAGGGGTATTTTTGGAATTTCGGGCCTAATTTTTGGGTGCGCTTGGTAATTTGATTTGTGCCCTCAATAAGAGAGTGCCTTCATGAATTGGTGGGGTGCCCTTAGCGGCCCTCGGTTTTGTTCATGAAGTCTAGTGAAGTTGATGCAAAGAGGCATGCATCACCTAATTAAATTGAGTCAACCTGCATAACTTGTTAGACACTCACAATTAACATATATTCATCAGTCTAATAACAAAATGCTACAATTATAAGACCAATTAATATATGTTGATATGACTTGAGCTGCACGCACATTAGACCACAATAATACATAAACACAATATATAGTTACAGATATAATAGAATAAGTCACACCTGAATACATATTGATTCACATGAGCCATTCATGTGATTTAATTCGATATATATATATATATATATATATATATATATATATATATATATATATATATATGTTATGCATCGATATCTATTTGAGCTGCATAAACATTGGTCACCGTACAACAAATATAGGCCACAACTATACACGCGTATGACATAGGATATGAATTCAAATTCGATCAATGAAAGACACTCCTGTTGATGGCAACCACTCATTTCCTTGTATAAAATTCCCCACACTAAAATTTATGGCAGCTTGAGGTTCTAAGAGGCCCTGGTAACAAGTCCAATTCACTCTCTCACTCAACCCCGCACCAGGACCGTAATTCATGTACTCACCATAATAACAAGTATTCAAATGCAAATCTCCATCCCATTCGAACCAACCCTTCGGATCTATAACATCTCCGATGTAGGTTTCCATCACTACAGTTCTCGAGAAGTTCTTCCACGGCCGGCCTAGATATGTTGGAAACGACCCGTCCACTGGCAGGTCATCGGTTGGGATTATATCACTGAATTGGATTGATAGCCCGGTGGTTTGGTTGGGATTAGTCCTCCCTTGTGCTGTCACCATGTTCTTTTGGCCTTGCATAGGCTTTCGAGGGGCTATCGTGCCGCCTTGCACCACTGCGGCACCATTACCAAAAATGAAGTCTACAGTGCCTGTTATGTAGCAGTCCTTGTAGAACTGGCGGTGCGAGTGAGCATAAAGAGTGTCTTGGAAGGCATCGATTTTGCATCGATTAATTACAGTGTGATCCGAGCTCACTCGGAGCGCTACTGCTTGGTGGTTTTCTGGCCCTGCAGTGTTCTTGATGCAAAGGTCTTGTGCTATGAAATAGTCTCCTTTAGTAGCTACATGGAGAGATAAAATATGAAACAAATGTAAATTCTACCATACAAGCTTATAGTCAATTAAATAAATAAGTTTTGAAAACAATATCGATATTCACAAAGATCTATGATGTACATGCTAATTTACCCATAAATCAAGTTAAGAAGTTTTCATTAAAAAAAAAAATCGAATTGAGAAGACATTAAATCTACGACGTATAAGCCAATTGACACATAAAATTAAAAGTTCGAAAGACAATCTATATACAAGCATAGATCTGGCATATGTCCCTTCAGATGTGTTAAGGAAACTGGTATGTTAAGGAAATTGACAGTTATAGAAACTCAATATTATATGCAGCAGTTAAAAAAAAATATATCGGTGTAATTAGTAGTTTCCATTTGTGATTGAACTTTCCTTTGTATTTTAAGCCTTGTACGTGTATATATAGATTACCTTGTACACAAGATGAATACACAATAAACATATTCTATTCAGAAATTAACAAGATGGATATTAGCTTAGATTTGTCATCCAACACCAAATAGATAGATTTCTCCAAAGTCATGGGATTTTAGGCCCCACTATCAATAAAAATGTAGGGTAGAAGTTACCTAGAGTTGCAGAATTGTAGGTTGTCATATTCTTAACACCACCAACACTGAGATTCCCAGTTATAATAGTTAATTCCATGCCATCACCAACAATCATCAAATTCTTCTTCTTGTTATCAATTTGAATGATCTCCTCATAAACCCCTTCTTTCACATGTATCACATATCTGTACTTAGTCTTATTGGGAGCAAAGAAAACAGCCTCACTTATACTACTGTAGTTTCCATTTCCATCTTTAGACACTGTGACATTAGCCTTAATGCGATTAGCTTTTGAAACCAAAAGCTTTCGATCTCTCTTGCTGACCCAGTGAGGAAACCCATCTTCCAACTCAAAGAACTCATCATTTGAAGTAGTCCTTGACAATGAGCTTAGCAAGGCTAAAGCATTGCTTGCTCCGTCTGCTAATGCTTCAAACTCTGCCCCTAAAATAGAAAGGCTAGACCCCTTTAGGCCGTCCAAGCATGTGACATAGTTTGTAAGCACGGCACTAATCCATGACTGCGCGTCAGTAATTGCACGTTTTCGGCGCGATGGTTTTGCTGACTGGAGAGCAGATTTGGCGTCTGCGACTCGGTCGAGGGAGGAGCTGAGGAGGTCTATGCAGTCTATTATAGCAGGGTGTTCATCAACATTTTTGGTGCTGCTTTGAGTGAGATGGGCAAGCTCGATTGTCCTTGATATGGGTGACATGGAATTGTTCAAGATGTGAAGCAATTGTTGTAGATTGTTTGAATTAGGAGGTGTTGATGAGATGGGCAGCTTCTGCACGAGTAGTTTGTGATCAATTATGATAGTAGGGCTGAATTGAGAGAGCACAAAGAGTGCTGTGGCAGAGACAAGTATTGCAGAGACAGTAATTAGGAATACAGAGAGAATAGAGCATGATCGAGTGGTAGTTGGGTTTGTTGGAGTGGAGAGTAAAGGAGCATCGATAGCCATTGTGAAGTGTGTGGAATGTTTGAGACAAGTGGCCTTAAATAGAAGGGGTAGCCAGTTTGGTGGAAGACATGAGATAAACTTTTTCTTTCAAAAACAGTTTTTAAAAAGAAAATTGAAAGAATATCTTCCTTGCCTTTTCTCATTAACAGAACTCAGAATATATACACCAATTACACCAATCAGTAGCATGATCCTAGGCTAGATAATTGGAAACTAACCATATACAAAGATTGATTCTAGGCTAGAGAATAGGAGGCTAATCAATATATGGAAACTAACAATATATATTATATTTAACACACCCCCGCAGGCGAAACGGGAGGTTTACAGATGTTGAGACCGTTACGAAAATCTTCAAACAATACTTGCGGTAGACCTTTGGTAAAAATATCTGCAATTTGATAACGGGACGGCACATGAAGAACACGGACTTGTCCGCGTGCAACCTTCTCTCGAACAAAATGGATATCCATTTCGATATGCTTTGTACGTTGATGTTGAACTGGATTACCCGACAAATAAATAGCACTTACATTGTCACAGTATACTAAAGTGGTCTTCTTAATCGGACAACGTAACTCTAAGAGAAGATTCCGGAGCCAACATGATTCGGAAACCACATTGGCCACCCCACGATATTCGGCCTCGGCACTAGAACGAGACAATGTGGGTTGACGTTTAGAAGACCATGAGACCAAGTTGTCTCCCAGAAACACACAATACCCGGATGTAGATCTTCTCGTATCAGGGCACCCACCCCGTATCAGGGCACCCACCCCAATCCGCATCAGTGTAAGATACCAGAGTAGAAGAAGAAGATGGGTACAAATGAAAACCATGATCCAAAGTACCCTGAACATATCGAATAATCCGTTTGAGAGCAGACATATGATCAACCCTGGATCATGCATATGGAGGCAAACTTATTGGACGGCATAAGAGATATCCGGCCGGTGAAAGTGAGATATTGTAGAGCCCCCAAGACTCCGATACGTTGTTGATCATCAAAAACAAGATTAGCTAAAGAGATAGCACTAACCTTAGGCTTAGTGTTAACCGAGTAGTAGATCGGTTACATGATGACATTCTCGCACGCTCAATTATTTCTTCGGCATATTTTGCTGTGAAAGAAACATACCACCCTTATGTCGAGTCACCGCAATACCCAAAAATAATTCAATTGACCAAGATCTTTCATAGCAAATTCGAACTAAGAAGGTCCATAATGGAGCACCGGAGAGCATGAGAAGAAGCAGTAAGAACGATATCATCAACATATAATAAAATGTAAGCCATATCTGATCCCTTGCTGTAAATGAACAAAGAGTTGTCAGATCTACTATTGGTGAAACCAATAGATGTAACAAAATCAGCAAAGCGCTTATACCAAGCCCGGGGAGCTTGCTTAAGTCCATACAAGGACTTACACAATAGGCACACATAATCTGGACAGGTACGATCCCTGTACCCCAATGGTTGATGCATATAAACTGTCTCCTGAAGCGCACTATGAAGGAATGCATTTTTGACATCCAACTGATGAATTGGCCATGCTTTAGAAAGAGAAATGCTAAGAACGGTACAAATAGTTGTCGGCTTCACAACCGGACTAAACGTGTCACCACAATCAATGCCAACCTGTTGAGTTTTTCCATCACATACAAGACGGGCTTTATGCCTCTCAAAATCACCGTTAGAATGAACTTTATGAGTAAAAATCCACATAGACCGAATAACATTAACATCAGGTGGACGAGGCACCAATTCCCACGTCTTATTTGTAATAAGAGCATTATATTCATCATCCATGGCCATTTTCCAATTCTGGTCACGAAGAGCTGCCACCGGATTACGAGGCAAAGGGCACCTTGAAACCGTGGCATGTAAAGCTTGGTATTTTGGATTGGGTTTAAAAATACCATGCTGGCTTCTAGTGACTATAGTGGGCTTAGGAAGAGGAATATTGGGAGTAGGAGCTACTGACTGGGCATGTGGGGAGTGGGCTTGGTTAATAATTGGGAAGGGTGGGTCTGCTGGGCCAGGTGAAACTGGATCTGGATCCGGTTGAGCAGGTGTGTAGGCCTGGGTTGGCGTATGGGAAAGAGGAGTAGTAGACTCTTGAAGATGATTTTGCACGTAAGGAGATAAACCATTATCCAAATAACCATATGTATGGGATGATCGGGTATGTAATTACGCAAAGGGAAACACATTCTCATCAAAACGGACATGACGACAAATGATGATTTGTCGGGAGGATAAATCATAACATTTATAGCCACGGTGATTAGGTGGAAAACCCAAAAAAACACAAGGAGTTGACCGAGCTCGTAATTTATTGATTTTGGTGGAAGGAATAAGAGGATAACAGAGACACCCAAAGACCCGAAGATGAGAATATGTAGGAACCCGTTGATATAGTATTTGAAGGGGAGAAATATTACCCAAAAGCTTGCTCGAAAGAATATTAAGGAGGTATGTTGTCATTTGTAATGCATGATGCCAAAATGAAGGAGGAAGTGATGCATGTGAAAGTAGAGTACGAGTGATATTATTGATAGACCGAATTTTCCGTTCGGCCTTCCCATTTTGAGAAGAGGTGTGAGGACAAGAGAGACGAAAAGACATTCCATTCGTCTTACGGAAATTCAAAAATGGTCCATTATCAAATTCCCTCCCATTATCACATTGCATAGTTTTAATATTACGTTCAAATTGGGTAAAAATATGAGCTTGAAAAATCAAAAATTTGTCATAAACCTCTGACTTTTGACCCAAAGGAAAAGTCCATAAATAATTCGAAAAATTATCCAATAATAGCACGTAATATCTATGCCCTGCAGAACTCAGAATAGGAGAGGTCCAAATATCACTATGAATTATATCAAAAGGTAAAGACGGACTGGAACGAGAAGACATAAAAGACAACTTAATATGTTTTCCGAACACACAAGAACGACAAATACTAGAAGTAGAGTTTCGAGTAAAATCAATGCTTTTAATGGCCCGAAGAGCATCGAAAATAAAAGCACCCGGATGACCCAAACGATCTTGCCAAATTGAGGAGGAGATGGCTGCAAATGTGGATGGAGTAGTTTGATTGTAAATAGAGTTGAAAGGATAAAGATCACCCTGGCTATCACACCTCAAGATAGGCGTCCCCGTCTGAAAATCCTTCACAGAAAACCCAAAAGGATCAAATTCAACAGATACAGAATTATCAGTAGTGAATTTCTGAACAGAAATAAGATTTTTTATTATTTTGGGAACATGAAGGACATTATTCAAGGACAATGGAGGATTAGGGGTGGGCAAACATGTATGACCATAACCACGAATAAGAATTGAATGACCATTTCCGACAATAATACCAGTATGATGATTGCTCAAATTAAAATAAGACGAGAGATTACCGTTCGAGGAGGTCATATGTGATGTCGCACCGGTGTCCATATACCAAGATGAATCGGATGGATTTAGAGCCATGGTGTGCATAGCAGATGCAATGTTCGTAGGAGCATAAGAGTCAGACTGCCCATTGAAAGATGGAGCCATAGAAGCCTGGTAGGCTTCCTAGTGGGGGCGAGGGCCCAATACCCCAGGCCCACGGTTTGGAGCAGGTGGGCGAGCCCAACCTTGAGTAGGCATGGGGCAAGGAGGAGCGACCCATCGAGGCCAACCCCAATGAGGAGACGGAGACCACCCCCAACTCGAAGCCTGCTGCTGATGGCGTTGCGAGCCGCCCTTGCCGAACCGACCACCAGAGCCACCTTTGTTGTGCTTGCCTCCACCATTGCTGCGACCACCGAAATTTTTCCGGCCCGGATTGTTCTACTTCCGGCCAGAATGTTGCTGCCCCTTCCCTTGTCCCGTATGAGAATGAACAAAAGAAGAATCATCGTCCTCATTTGATGCAGCTACCATGGCTAAGTCAGAAGCCATAGTTGCCTCCTTGGCTAACCCGGACTCTTCAAGAGTCAGCATTGAACGGGCTTGATAAAATGGAGGAAGGGGATTACTTTGTCGGATCATCGTACCCACACCACTTGACGGAGCGGTAAGACTGAGACAAGTTGGAGCACAAGATGATTGTCGGACACCGAGCCCCAACATTCTTCAATTGATCGGCCAGGGGACTTAAGCCGTTGACAATACGTCGAGGCATTGGGAAAGTGTTCCATCTTAGTGGTGGAGAAATCATGTTCAAGAGTGATCGCACGGAATGCTTATTGTCTTGGAATATGTCCCGCAGACGATTCCAAGCTTCCATTCTTTGTAGCATCCGGTTTCGAAATGGTGTGCAAAAGGTCGTTAAAAATCGTGGCATAGATCCATGATAAGACCGTGGCATCGAGGGTAGACCACATGTCGTCATCTCCTCACCAGCCGCCTCCTTGCTTTGATCGAGAGGGATGATGTGATGTAAGACTGTTCGAACGTGCATGGACCTTAAACGACTCCGCCCATGTTGAGTATTGTACGTTCTCCATCTCAAGAATAATAGGAATGTGATTCCTAATGTTAGAGACAAGAAGAGTCGGGTGAAAATGTTTGGATGGAGACATTGTTGCCCGAGAAGAAGCACGCGAGAGAGAACTGCTGCGATGGCGGTCGCGAGGCGGGCGTGATAGCCACGGGTAGGCGCGGGCGTGGGGACGCTGCGGCGAACCTCGGACGACGCCGTGAGAGACGAGGGAGGACGCCGAGAGACGCGAGGGAGGGACGGCGAGGCACGGCGCCGGATTCGGGCAAGCGCGGGATCCGAACGACGCGGCGGCGGATCTGGGCACGCGCGGGTGGCGGCGGCGCACGAGCGTAGCTCGAGAGGGCGCGAGGCGGAGCGGGCCGGTCGCGGATCCGGCCGAGCGGGATCTTTAGATCCGGACGACGTGGGCGGCGGATCTGGGCACGCGAGTGGACGGCGGGCGATCCGGACGGCGCACAGGCGGAGCCGAGAGAGGGGCGGCCAGAGGCGCGAGCTTGGGGACGCGGTCGCGTACACACACGAGAGGGGAGACGCGGATCGGCAAGGCAAGCGCAAGGAAGCAGGAAGAGGAAGCAGGAAGAGGCGGAAGGAAGGGGAAGAAACCCTAGACTGTTGATACCATGAAAGAATATCTTCCTTGCCTTTTCTCATTAACAGAACTCAGAATATATACACCAATTACAACAATCGGTAGCATGATCCTAGGCTAGATAATTGGAAACTAACCATATACAAAGACTGATTCTAGGCTAGAGAATAGGAGGCTAATCAATATATGGAAACTAACAATATATACTATATTTAACAAAAATTAATCATTTTTAAGAAGGGCCCAATGATCAAAAACAAAGGGGTAGTCAATTTGACTGAAGAGATGAGATTAGCTTTTTCTAACCTTCAACAAATTTGATCTAATTTTTCCTTCATAATATGTATCCGCACCATTCTTTTCAACTTTTTAATAACACCCTTTAAAAATTTATTCATATATATGTATTAGAGTTCAATATTCATGATATATATAATACACATGGTTGTACATATACAGTTGTGTGTACATATGCATACTCAATCACATATATAATAGGTACTTAGTTTTTTTTATCAAATTAAACAACTATAGATAACATTAATATGATAAGTTAATTAATGTCATTTTCATATGAATATTTACACATAATTTTTAATTTACTATTGATGATCTATGAATAACTAAATTTGAATTAGAGTATTAATGATCATATATTGATTTATAAATTATTATTTTTGTGAGTCTTCGTAAACTTAATTTAAACATGGCAAGGCTTAAGAGATTTTGATGTAAATTGATCAATATAGATGATTATTAAAAGAAAATTTATAAGATTTAAGTTGATTTCAAAGAAAAATGTCCCAAACTAATTGATGATATAATTGATACCATATTGAAAAGATTAGATACAATTGATAAATTTCAAAAGTTTGGATAGAATTTGATACAACTTGTAAAGATTATAATAGTTTTCTATCAATAAGCCTTTAAGAAGTATTGTCTTTATATGTACCAAACGTTTATTCAAATTTCAATTCACTTAGTTAATTATGTTGCTCCAAATCATCTCTGATAAGATGAACACGTGGCATCACTCGTTAAAATTCAAAGTTTAGAAATCTCATCATTCGATAACTGCTATAGTAAACAAATAATAATAAAAAGTGGAAAAATAGTTTTCTTGGACCCCAACCGTTCAATCGCAAAAAACACGGTGAATCCACTGCACGCCCCGTACATACAGTTGCCTTGAGTGTGTGAAAATGTAATCTTCTTCTATTATGTATGTGATCTGTTTTATATTTTGCCAAATTATACGTGTGATTTATTGTCTGTATGATTTGAGCAAGTCATTATCTGGAGTAACGTCAAACAATAACGTGACAGCGCGGAATGGCACCAACCTCCATCACTGAATCGTACTACGTCGGGACCGGTGCCACTTATTGTGCTAGTTGCCTCAATTGATCATTTTATTTCTCCACTATCAACATATTGTTTGAGACGTAACTATAAGTAACTATTTATACACATCTTGTGGATGATTATTTTTGGACATGTAATTAATGTTTGGTTCGGGTGGTCCAAACATTAACCAAACATTAATTACAGATAAGTGCGATTGATGTGCTTATGGAATCTCCAGAGTTCAAGTCATGCCTTGTATGTAAATTTTCAACATTTGTACATTCATCTATTAAAAATGACAACAACAACAACATAGATACTATTTCTCCCAAAAAAAAAAAAAAAAAAAACAGCAACATAAACATAGACATAGCGCTCAATTATTTCAAACATGCTAAACATTATTATTGCTGCATATAAGGAAATTTAAATATTGAATATAGATTCCTAATTACGCTTTTCTTTCCCGTGGACCAGTCCAATCTTTTTTTCTTCAAGAATGCTTACAGACCCAAAATACGCGTCAGAGAGTTTCCGTTTCAACCTTCAAGACTTTATTTCAGCTGCAACAAAATGAAATAAGAATATGAGTTTTTTTTTTTTTTTTTTAACTAACCGAGGCGATAATAATATATATACAAAAAATAGTTGTACAAAGCACGATGTTTACGTGACAAAAAAAAGTGGGTATATAACCCCCTTTCCTAGCCCTTCAATCCAATCCCACCTATGCTCCCTTACAGCCCAAAAATAATCTAATATGGAAATCTGTTACTTCTATAAAGGTTGGGGTTTTTGCTTGGATGGCGTGGCTTGGAAAAATTAATACGAAAAAAAAACATTAATTGTATATAGAACAATAAGTATATATCCTACTACTGTAAAAAAAAAAAAGTATATATTTTACATATATATATATCAAGGCCACAAATTATTCATCACTTCGTGTTGTAAAGTGTTTACCATCTTTGTCCGATCTGCTTTCACTTGCTTGAGATGAGCTGGCAGTTGCTTCAAATTGTAATTCTCCCTTTTAATAGGGACACCACGCCTAGAACAGCGTAGAAACTCAACAAATAGGTGCTCATGTTCTACCTACGTGAATTAGAGCATATTTTATAATTACTAAAAGAAGTTAAAATTTAGTTATAATTTAGGTGTATGAAAAATGAATTTTTGAAGTAAAATAAAAATCACATATTAGTTATCAATGCATGGCTCAATGGATTGCCCTAATACAAGTACGTTGACTCACTAATTCTATTTGTTCGGTAGTGAATATATGCGATTGTAATATTGAATCAGTGTGCGGCAGTAAAGGATTGCTCTTTACAAACATATAAAACACATGTCAATATACAATTAGAATCACATTACGAAAAATAAAACTTTAAACAATAAAAGACAAACCTAACTATTAAATGAAAAAACTAAAGAAAAAACCACCACGAACAGCCCCACAAATCCAAGATGGGGTATGATTAATTTTTAATAGGTATATAACAAATATAACAAACTCATAATTATTATATACATAATCCTAATATTAATTTCTGGTCTAATTAATTACTTTTAATACCTTCATGGCCATTATTGACGATATAAGGTCAGAAATATAATTTTGCTTCTTTACAAACATAAAAACAAATATCTTCGATTGCCACTTGGTGGTTCACCGCTCTCGAGCACGTTTTGGGAGCCGGTTATGCATAAAATCGCTAAAAAGTGCAGTGCTGGATTCCCTTCCCACTTATTTTTTATGTATGACATATAGAAAAACATATAACTTTCTTTGGAAAAATAAAACTTTAAACAAGAAAAGACAAACCTAACTATTAAATGAAAAAATTAAAGAAAAAACCGCCACAAAAGAGCCGCACAAATCCAAGATGATGATAATTTTTTAATAGGTATATAACAAAGATAACAAACTCATAATCATTATATACATAATCCTAATATTAATTTCTGGTCTAATTAATTACTTTTAATACCTTCAACCAAGTTCGGTCCTTATTTTCGAACAAACGTGCGTTTCTTTCTTCCCAAACAGCCCATGCTACAGCTTGCACTCCACATCGCCATAAGCATATACGTTTCCGAGGAAGTCGTCACGAAAAACTTCACCTATTGTTGTTGGGCGTGAAAGAGCACTGAAGGAACGTATGGTTCAGCGATTCAGCATCTTGAAAGCATAGCACACATCGGGAGGGGAGAAGCGTCCAACCTGGCCATCTCCTCTGCATAACATCAGAAGCATTAATCTTTCCGTGATACAGAACCCAGCAAAAAAAATTTTACCTTTGTGGGAGAGCATGACTTCCATAAACAATTGTAGGCGTAGAAAGGAGGTGTCGATATCGATGCATAATGTTTTAGGAATTGTTTGCCAGTATGTATTGAGTACCCCTCCGCGCCCCCAAGTACCCCAGTTTCTCTAACATCCCCCCGAAACAGAGAAGCTGAAAATTTTGTAAAAACTCCATTAACTCCACCAGTTGGGCTATTTCATTGTCTGAACATCTTCTTCTAACGTTATAAGGAAATTATATTAGTCTTATATTTAGTAGTTTAAGTATTTACGAAATTTTTATATTTTGATATTTAAGTAGTTTTGATAACTTTTCTTATTTTATATTTATTTAGCTCTATAAGTAAGTGCACTATATTGTATTCAATTTAACCACCTTAATGCAATATTTTATTGGGGTAGTGCTAGACTCAAACAACTAAAAAGACATAAAAACTCTTAATTCAAATTCATTATTAGTGTTTGGGAGTCGAGGGTAATTAAGTCTTTTACTTAAATAGATATCATAAATTATTAATAAAAAATATTTGGTTCCGAATTCAAAGAGTCCGAACAGATTTTTTGTATTCTTAAACTCTTCTTTGAAATCTATTACCTAAAATCCAAATTCCATGATATTTGATCACTAGATCGATGTCCCCTCCGTGACTAGGGCAGTTGCTACCACAGCATTAGGCGATCTTGTTAGTGCATATAGAAGGGGGAACCATTCCATGAAACATCTAACCCCAATCCACTTATCCATCCCAAATCTGACATGAGCCCCATTGCCTATCTAGATTCCCTTCCTACTTTTTTTTTTTTGTCAGCTCTATAATTAATAAAGTATCTTTCTTATCAAAAAATAAATAAAATACAAGACATGTTAAACGCGTGACAAAATTAAAATGACGAATCTTACTAGAGCCTTATGCAAGTCTGAACAAATATAAATAAAAAATTTTAAGTACGAAACAAAAACAATAAAGAAGATTATAGAGTAACCGACTTTATACACCTATTTTAACTAGTGCTGACACTTTGAGTCATGAAACGATTAACACGACACGTAATAAATATGTCGTGAGTTTGGCTTAAGAGAGTCTGGGTCATAAACATGTTAACACGTTTATAAACAGTTAATAAACGAGTCATTAATATGTCAACATGCTTAACTCGTTTATGACACGCTTAACACGACTAAAGAATAATGTATAAATAATAAATATGGTATAATAAATAGATTGATACAAAATTCACCCATTTGAATGCATGTTAATAGCATGATTTATTTATTTTATTTATAGACATCTTTTATCATATTTTATTTTATATTTGAGAAGAAATATTCATTTTACTTTTAATATATTATTTATGTTTTAGATTTTATTAATAATTATTTATTAAGAAAAAATAAAACTTTTCACCAAAGTAAAATTTATATATTTTTTAGATGATTCTTATATTTTTGTTTATGTTATTATTAGAGTTATCTTTGCTTTATTATTAAGAGTAATAAAGACTTTATTGAAAAAGTAAAGTAAAATTAACGACTATATACAACCACATTATATTTTATTGATTATTTTAGTACGTTTGTTCGAATATAATCATTTAGATATATTTTAAAAAGTAGTAACTAAATTATAAAAAATTAAATAAAATAAAATTTTTAAATACAATATTTAATAAATGGGTGACACGAATATACGACATGTTTAACACGACTCACTTAAACACGAAAATGATTAACACGATTAATAAACATGTCATGTAATGAGTTTGCATTATATGAGTCATGACATGTTTATGACGTGACACGTTTACGACTCACCAACATGAATTGTCACCCCTAATTTTGGCACTTAAAGGGCTTAAATTGGTATACAGTCGTGCGATACATCGAACACACCTCAAGACGTGCACATATTCCTCGAGATACATTACATAAAGCCACACCCACTTGTCCTATTCAGTGCCCAAAGTGAACATACAAAGTGAATTAGAAAAGCATTTTCTTTAAACAAAAACGTTTTGAGAATACTGTGAGGGCAATCTCGAAAGGGGCTTACTTTACATCTTCCTTTTAATTCAGTTATGTTGGCTCACGCCCACCCAACTAGCTAGCGTGCAACGGTGCAAGTCATCTACCTCAAAAGTCGGCCTATGATAACAAAAAAAAAAAAAAGAGTTGATCCATGATTCCCACACTGTGCTTTAAGGTGGGCTTTCCACTGGGCCTTTTCTTTTCATTAAGCCATTGAGCTTTAACTTGCATCATTAATCCTTATCTACTGAGTACCCAACCAAATTGGGGTTAATTTATCTGACCATGACCCAATTTTATAAATTATAAACACTTTGGTCACAAAAATTACTTTTATAACATAAAAAACATAAATCTTTTTAAAATCTTGCAATGATGGTCATTCAAACTGTTTTTTTTTTTTTTCAGTCCTTTTTCTGGCAAATTTGCTAACGTGGCAATGACGTGGCGCCACGTTGGCAATTAAGAGTCAAAAATATCCCATCACTCCAAATTAGACAACTTGTTTAATTTTGTAAAAAAAATCGAGAAATCCTTAACCCAAAAAAAATAAATCCCGAAATATACACTTAAAAAATCTTAAAGATGATATATTTCGAATCCCTATAAATTAAACCTCCTAAAAATAGTTTCATTTCTATAGTGTAAATATTTTACATTTGATGTTTTGAAATTAATTAATTATTTTGCTTATAATTGATATTTTTTTTGCATTGGATTACAATTTATATTTTTTAAAGTGTTGTAGATGATGTGTTGCTGCAAATAAATTTTGCAAAATTTGTTGTTCAAAGTGAAAAGGGTTCATCTATATTTGCTAATTATAAATTTTCATACTCTTTTAATAATTTTACGTTGTTGTAGAAAAAAAATTGCAAAGATAGATTACTTTCGTATTAATGTTTAGGATGATGTAGAGATAGTTCAGCATCAAAGCTAAAATGTCGTATTTTTTTCTTGAGTTCTTTATTATTATTATTTTTGGGTGAATAATGTTTTGAGATTGTGGAGATTGTGAAATAAAAAATTAGTTGCCTGATTTAGAGCGATGGATATTTTTGACATTTAATTGCCAACGTGGCACCACATCATTGCCAAGTTGGCAATTTTGCTAGAAAATTACCAAAAAAAAGATTGAGTGCCCATCGTTGTAAGATTTTTAAAAAGTTTGTGATTTTTATGTTATAAATATAACTTTTAATTGTAACCAAATAATTCATAAAGTTAAATATCCGTTAGAGAAATTAACCCAAACAAATTGAGAGCTCCCCACCTATATAATATGGCGGACGACTCGGGACAATAAGTTTTTAGAAGTGATTTGTTTTTTGTCTTTTTTTGCTTGGCTTCAGTAATAATCTAACCCCACGGCCTCCTTAAACTATCTTTTCGCAAGTGACCACTCATTCATCTCACCAAATATGCTTTGGTGAGGTATAACAATAATAAGTTTGTAGTTATGATTTATTTATAGATATTTGTATATAGAAATAAAAAAAATATAATTAATAGATGATCAAGTTGGCTAAACTACATGTAGACCGTTGTCACATGATTCAAGAGCAACATATATGTATAGCTTCACGAAAAGGCCAATTATGACAATATTCCCTCCACGCCCCATTTATACATTCATGAATTATAAATTATATGATCAATAGTGGTTTTGGGCTTTCGAACTGTAAATTCAGCCAAGGAAGAGACATTTACCAGAAAGCAGGGAAAAGGGGGGAAAAAGGAAAATGAAGGGCATCCTTTTCACGGACTTCTCGAGATGAAGAGATTCATTTGATGTGTAAGCCAATTATTAATCGTCACTATGTTCCTAGATATTCCATAACCAAAAATTTAACTTTTAAATAATTTTTTAGAGGCTTTAATTCAATGCATGATTTAATCCCTGCGAAATGATATAGTTTAATTAATTCATGTAATCGACTCGAAACTAATTAATTTGATGTTGGTTTTTTTTTTCTTATGGTAATTCAATATAATAAAGTTGATTTTTTTCTTGTAATTATATAAAAATTATTATGCGTTTCTATACATATCCCGTCTTTTTTTATAGGAAAAAAAAAAAACTTTGTACACCCACAAAGATTTGATCCCATGACATCTTACTTCCAAATCTCATATTAAACCATTAGCCTCCCAATTGGTTATCTCATCTTTTTTTTTTTGAAAGATATACATAACCATCTTAAGATATAATAGATTACTTTCTACCATTTGACTCATTGTAACTTTTCTTTTTTCAAAAACTCGTTGTAACTTAACTAAAATCAATTATTTGCATGCTATGTTTTGCTTGGAGCCTTTTTTACGAGAAAGAAATCAACTCGACTCCAAGCCTATTTTCTCACACTAATACCACATATATATTAAACCAGTGATGAGTTAGCCCGGCTACTTGGTTTTGTTTTGTTTTTGTTTTTTTTTTTTTTTTTTTTTTAAAGAAGAAGAAAAATAAAATTTTATTAATTATTCATGACTCGATATAGGACCAAACATACAATCAACTAGTTGTTTTCATGCGCTTCACGCGTGTTATTATCGAAACTATACAATAGAAAACTTATTAAATTATTTTATATCCTTAACAAAGTGTCCACATCGATATATTTGGATGATATTATGACTATATCATCTGCCCAATAGGACCTCCCGTTCAAGTACTTAATTCAAAACAACACCATATTTTTACTAAAGAGGTAAAGAAAAAAAATGAAATGAAGGAAGTATGTGGAATAGTACTTGTTTTTTTTCTTCTGATTCTTTGTACGTAGAAGGAAGGGAAAAAAATCAAGTAAATTGCAATAAGAATTGATGATAGTTAAAATTTATAAGGAGAATAAAACTTGCACTACACTCAATTTTATGTATCTGCCATGGTTTCAAAAAACTTGCACACTCAATTCCATATATCTCGCCCATGATTTCGAGTTGAACGTACTCATTCTATTAACCCATTCGTTGATAAGATAACAATTATTAATTATTAATAGATGAATACATAATATATAATTACATCTCTTGGAACAACTTATAATAGAAATAAATAAATAATAAAAAATAAGAAAATTGAGAAAAATAAGAAATTGAAATAGTGAGAGGAAGTAGCTTCTTAACTTTCTCTCTCTCCCCAATTTATATATATATAAAAGATAAGATATAAGATTGTCATAGTAAAAGTACATTGATGAACTTTTGTTAATTTAGTTGTGAATGTGATTGTGAAACTTAAAAGCGTGATATCAAATATTACTATCTACAACATCTGGAACACATGAATTTAATTGGTTTGTTTCTTATATATTATTGATAAGTAAATGATTTTTTGACCGTTGGATGAGATTTCCTAAAATATTGATGTGTGGTTTGATAGATTAAATTAATGGGGGCGGTGTTAGCAGATTGGCTGTCAAAAACAGAGATTTCTAAGAAAAAGATTCATCCCAAACACACACAACTTGTGAAGTCAACTCCCAACAGTACCTTTGTAGGTTTGTTTAATTGCATGAGAATACGTGAACCTATTAATGCGGATCTACCATTATTTGAGAATAAGCATGTCTGTCCTTTTCTACACGTTCCATACTAGTGCATGTTCTACACTTCATTAACCATGGTAAATGCATGACCATGACATGCTCATATATGCATGCCATGCATATAAAGTTGCATGCATGCATGGCATGTTACAACACAATATTTGAATATGCTATATATATATGTGTGCCGTTGAAAAAAAAATGCTATATGTGCAATATATATATATATATATATATATATATATATATATGAATTAGATGAGGTATTTCAAGTAAGGAATATTTAATCAAGGCAAGTATGCATACGTCCCAACAAAAATAAAAATAAAATAAAAAATAAAAGAAACAACTTAATTGCCCCCACTTGAGTTTGAACTGTAACGGTCTATTTCATTAACGTCGTTATTTATTTCATAATTTCAAACAGGGACGTCAGGTCAGATCCACTTGGACGCCATAGGTAGGTTAGGACACATATTGACCTAGGTACACTAATAAATTGTGTGTTGTATTGTTTAAATTGCGATACACTTTATAAATTTACTTGTAAATACATCGCATGTGCATATGTTGTATAGCGATATCGTGCGAGGTTGTGTGACGGGTAGTCACCTCGAAGTGCGTGTCAATACGAATATCGAGAGGCGAAGTACAAGTACACTAAAAAAACTCGACAAACTCACGTAAATATGACTAAGTAATTCAATTGAAATGGATAATGTAACTATAGGCTAATTAAATTAAAAATTAAATAATACGCTCTTACACACAATGTAGTGCAAGAGTATACATACTCTTAAAACTGAAAGTTTTTAATCAATATGAAACTAAACGTTTCTTTTAAAAATGTTCAACAATATATAATAAATAAAGCCTCGTTCTTATATAAAAAAAGCTACAATAATACTGGTAAAGTCGCATATTATGCACAAACGTGTTTGGAAACCTAGCTAGTGTGTACTTTATAACTGTGTCAAATATCATCTCCCTCACGCACCAATTCCTTCTTTTTTTATCAAATCATAAATTTTATTCCATGTTACAGTTTAATTATTAGTACGTAAAATGGTTTTTAAAAAAAAAACTAAATACAAATAATATATACTACACTAATTAATTATAGACAATATATATATACATTATAATTATGTTAGTTGTAATTAACTTTGTAACACGTACATATAATTACATATAATTGGATTAATTTGTGGTCCCATATATATATATATATATATATATATATATATATATATATATATATATATATATATATATATATATATATATATATATATATTTGTAGTACGTCTGTATGTTTATGGACGTATGTGGATGGTCAAATGCAACACAAGTTATTCATAATATATCTTATTGGTTGATCAGTCGTCTTCCCGTCAAAACTATGGATATATGGTTTGAAGCAAAAAAAAAATAAAAAATTAATTAATTAATATCAAAAACATTACTTAAATGGTTTCAAAGGTATATATATATATATATATTGTCTCCTTTTCCAGCATTTTAATTTTCTAAATGCGTATTCAACATGTGTCACATCTCACCTTACCTAGCTATATATCTTGACTAATGCATGACACTACTTCATGATTTGGCTTTGTTCGAATTCTCTTATATTCCTATTATGGCCAAGAATTATTCTCAATGTGTATGTTATTAGTTAATAGTATATGATGCAAGATGAGTTTCCTAATATAACTAGCTATATATATAAGGGGATATGGTTTCAACAATTAGTATATATTTCATCTCATGATCTGATGATCATAAAATTTTCATTAAATATCATTAGAAGGTATAGATTAAGCTAGGTGTAATTAGTAGTTAATTGTCGCTTAATACATAGCTCATATACACTAGCTACTATAGAAAAAGCATAATATTAATTAAGCATATGTATGCCATATCATAGAGCAAGCTAGGTCTCCACGGCAGATATTCTCATGTCACAATTATATATATATTTATGCTTGGAGAATTGCACCTCTTCTTCCTCTTTGACTATCTTGTCGTCTACACAACTAATCAAGATTCCTTTATTTTGTTACTTCATTATATATGTCACACTAGCTATTGCATTAATGAATATATGCTATTACTGAGACAAAAAAAACGAATACTATTATAATTCAATAATTACTTTTTATATGAGTAGCTAACCAGGGGAATGAGACTTAATGTCACCAAGTGCATGCTATACTGTTTTTCCAAATCTTAAAATTCCTCGAGGGTCCATTTAATATGTCTCTACTCGCCATTTGTGCATACAAAAAGTATAGTATGAGAATTTAGGGACCTGTCCCTATTACTTCGTCTCCTTTACATAATTTCAAAGTTTTGTCTTTCTTCCTTAATTTGAAAAAAAAAAAGTTGTCTTTCTTGAGAAAATCATTATCATTAAATAATTAATTCCTGAGGCAGTTTTACATCAATATTACTAAATAATTAATGACTAATGCTACCAAAAAAGATAATTAATGGCTAAGTGCATCTTCAACCACAAATTAAAAACAATAGTGTAACTGAACACCAAATTTTGATATCTTCTCCAACGTACCCACCGATGCTATCTTTTACACTATTTTACTTAATTTATTATTATTTTATTAGTTTTTAAATTAGATAAATATTTTATAAAGTATAAAGATAAATAAAAAATCTATAAAATAATAATAAAATAATGTTTAGTGTTGTGAATAGCGTCGTCACTGGTCATGATCTACGCTATCCATGTAGGATAGCGCACGTTAAAATAGCGCAGGATTAATTAGAGTAACACTTCGTTATTTTGGTGGCCACATTAGTCCTACCAACGTTATAATAACATTGGTTGAAGATGCTCTAAGATCGTACATAATTGTCCCTTTTATATATATATATATATATAATTTTCAAAGACATAATATATGTCTAAAATATATGGATTTCAATTAATTCAAACAACCTTCTTTTATAAGTGGTTTCAATAATTATCTATCATATAACTAATTAATCCTTGCATTCAAGTAATACCTAAGGTCTACAACAATTTTGTTTTTCGGCATAAAAAAAAAAATAATTCCACCATATGCTGAAAATTAAATCGTTTTATATATCCATAGTACTATTATTTTGAACTCTTGCACGCAATATCATTGTTGTATAGTATACACATATCTCAATGCAAAATAAATTTGTTTCAAACATTATAGTTGCGCTATATGTTGGGGCATGTGTCCTATGTCAGTTTTATGGATATTGTTTCTTGTATTATTTTAGTTAATAAAATGGAAGATTACATTTGCCGTTCATTATTGTAATTGGTTTACATGTTTACATTATAATAAGATCCATGAATATTTACTGAAATATCCTAAATATCCCTAGTCAGTTATTATACTAAGAACTATAATGAATTAAAACTAGTGTGTCTTGATTGATAGTCATATAATGATCATACGTTAAGGATACGAATCAAGATCATGAGTATATGTCATGGAACATGGTATTGGACCGACCCGCTATGAGAACACCACATGGATTAAATCATAGGTGTTACTCATGATAACTATATCATTTAGTCTTACTATGACTTGAGATTACCGGAGACTTCAACATTATGATCATAGTGATTTGACACAATCAAACGTTGTATTTAATCAAACGTTGTATTTAATCGGATGATTGTAAAGATTGTGATTGTTTACTATGCGAATAATGTGTGAAGGTGTGTAATCAAGATATAATTTGTCCCTTTCGTATAGATAGAGATATAAGTGGATCCCTCGATATGATAAACTGATAATGGCCAAGTCCATGCATGTGAATTGATATGATCAATGTCACTTGGATATTTTCAGTCTACCAAGAGATCGAGATTAGTACAATTAAACATCAAGGGTGACTTGTTCGTGCCTTATGTTTGATCAAAGGATATCGTACGACAAAATGATATGATATACACTATTGGATAAGTTGTATCGATTATGATCTTCATGCAACTTGGTAGTCATAATGTCTTGCTTGAAACCGCTTATGACTTGTTTGTGTACCAAAATGGTTTTGGTTCACTGCCATATTGCATGAACCTACTGGGTCACACTTAAAGAATGGTTTTGCGGGATTTTAAATGACTCAAAACAACAAATTTTATATGAAAAATTCGCAACATAAAAGTCCATATGATGTGACTTATTAATACCTCTTTAAGTAGGGGTATAATGGCAATTCACTAGTGGACTTTATATAAATGTTGTATAAATAGGCATGTTAAGTGAATTCACATTACATGTAAAATTAGGGTTGTAATCTAATTTTCATTTTAAGGAAACGAGTTAGATTTTCAGCCATTCTTAAGTTTTAGGGAGAACATAAAATTATTTTCGTATTCTTTCTTGGGCTAGCACTCTAATCTCAGCCGCCGCTCGTGTGTGAGTTTATAATAGAGAATGTTCGTCTCCAACAGCTGTCTTACAGATCGATCAACACGAGAAGGAAACTTGCGATTAAGGTATGATTTAGTTTTAATTAATCAGTTTAATGAAACTAGGATTTGATCGACACTATAAAAACAAATAATATTTAATGAAACCACACTATAAAAATTTAAAATTCTCACGACGTTTTGAACCCCAAAATTCGATCGACACTATAAAAACAAATAATCTTTCATGACACTTTCAATGTTGTTGTTGTTGAAACTTAATCAATACATAATCCACGCTTTATAGTATATCATTAATCTTGAAAATTCATATGAAACGACATATATATTAAATAATATATGATTAATAATACAATATGATAAGTATATCATAAAATTAACAACAACAACAATAATAATAAAGATTCTCATTGAGAAATATATAGAGAACTCGAATCGAATGCACGATCAAAATGAAGATCATCAGATTAGACATTGAAGTGAAAATTATTAACACTTGTTGCTGCTTTTGAGATTATGTGGTAGAGGATCGGAGGATTATAATGGTGGTGCGGATGAAGATGCACTTCAACTTGATGATTAACTGGAACGTTGATTCGACCAATTTGATTATCCATTGAATACGATGTGACGATCGTTGAGACCACTCATGCAAGCAGCACATACAATGTGACGATGTGACTAGGAGTAGTGTGCGTGTTTTTTACATCTCATAATTAATATGTCGTTATACTGAAAATTGTTAAAACTTATCCTAAATTCTTTATATTTTACAATTAATTATAGAATATTTAATTAATTGTTAAAATATACATTTTCTTACAAAAAAAACTGACGTATAAATTTAACAAAATTGTTTATCTTATAACATTTAACAAATCATTACATATATATGATCTTACAATTAATGACTACTGATGATATATCGGTAATTAATATGTCGATTAACTTTTAACGATGGACATAGCTTTTAATTAAGTTTTAACAACATATATATATATATATATATATATATATATATTTGTGTTTTAATAACTATTTTTCTTGGTAGTGTTGCAAAGTGATGAGCTTATATATTGATTTTAGTAATCAGCTCTTTCTCTCACAATTGATTCAACCCGCCAATTCCTAATTTTATCAAAAACTTATGTCATTCACGCTTATCCCTATAAAATAGTGGGATGAATTTGAGCAAAGAAGCAAGTTTGTGATATATATATATATTTCCAAAAAATGAGCAAATTTTGGGGGTACTCAATCTATTTTTCATAAAAAGAATTAATTTATCCATAATTTCTTGCAATATATAGTGTGTGTGTATGTATAACATGCAAGTAAATAATGCATTGAAAATAATGATCATAAAAATGAAACTTATATATGAATCTCATTAATTTATTACCTTATGTCAAGGTTCACCAAATTAAGTGTTTGATCTTTACATATATCCTCTCTCGAGCAAGTACCATCAAAATCTCACTAGAATTCTCTATTAATTCATATAGTCAGATCCAGAGTACTTGCCCTCGTCGGATTAATCTTCGTGTGCGCCTCCTTATAGTAATCGCAAACCCTAATCCCTTTGTTTCTTAGAAGGTGGGAACAATGAAAGAGATAAATCATGATCATCTCCTGCAAGTTCTTCCACTTCCCTTGAAGTAGTACCTTTGCAACCACTAACATGAGTTTCTTGTCTTTTTTTTGGTGCCAACATGTTCAATGAAAGACTTAAATCTAGATCAAACTCTGTGAGCTTCCTTTTCTCAACATTTGTAGTGCCTTGATGATCTCTATGTTCCTTCAATAATATTAATCCCTCTGAAACACTCTTCATTGAACAATGCTCTTCTGTTGCTTTTAATTGTGCTTTCAAGTTGGGCCCTCTAGAATTACTTTGTGTTTGATGTTGGCCATCTGATTTAAGTGATGTTGATCTTGTGATCATACTTTGCTCCCTTATGAATCCGTACTTGTCCATACTTAATCTCATATTAGTAGGCCAATTATAATAACCTTGGTGATCATCATGACCTCCCAAGAACCTCCCGGCATTATAATAACCTTGTCTCACTCTAAAACTCGAATTCCCCGCAATATAGGAACTGGGCATGCAGCTTCCATGATTAGTACTCCAATTAGATGAATTACTGCAATAGTTCCCAAAGATTCAATTAATTATAGTATAACATTATCAGGTTCTACAACTTAAAAAAGCCGTATATCGATCGATCTTGAAAAAATTGTGTAAGAATTAATTAATTAACTATACCTGTAATTGGATGTAAGATTTTGATTCAAACGCTGCAAGAAGTGTAGATGGCTTGGAATATTGACATTGTGATGTCCACTTCCCAAAACATGAGCTGCTTTATCGTTAATGACTGTTAAGGATATATAAGCAACATCAATGCAAACAATTAAGAGTCATATAGATCCATGGATACAAACATATTAAATTTGTATCACATAAATCAAATAAATCTATGAATATAATCATGTGAAGATCTTAATTATATGCGACTAACCTTGACCCTGATCGTCGATCTTCTTGCTTCTATACATCTGTTACAAATGTTTTACAAGTCTTATTATAACAAAATATCAATCAATTGGAGTTGTACTTAAATTAATTCTATATTATTGTTCATGAGAAGAGTTAATTAAAATCAATTAAACTAATTAATTACCTGTAAATGGCTCTTAACATGAGCAATGCTTAACCCTTGACGTTCATCAGCTGGAGAACTAGCTTGGGTGTTGCTCCTATGTATATATATGCACCAAAAAGATCAACCACATATAGACTCATCATTTATGATGAGATTATATACAATTGTGTTTTCTTTGTTAATTACAAAAAAAGTTCTAGCTAGGAGTAGTGCTACACATACTCTCTTGACCTCCGAGTCTATCCACTGCTTGGACAAACCGAAGGTGAAGATCAGGAGTCCATCGAAGCCTCGGCATCTTAGATCGGACGTATTGGCGAACCCCGGTAGCGGAGCTCTTCCTCTTTTCCCTCTCCTCCACTGTGCTGTTGCTTGAGCTTACTCCTTGATCATTAGTCTTTGCTCGGCTATCGTCTTCGCCTTCCTCCTCACGCTGATCGTCGCCTTCGGATGCGGTTCCTGATCCGTTTAAATTGCTCTCCATTTATTGAACTTCAAGTAGCCTGAATGCCTGATCGATCTTCAACAAAGAAATAAGTGAAGAAGATGATCAAGTATAAGCTAGACCATGCATCTAAGGCATTAAATTCCAATTCATGACCATCAATTCCTTCATAGTTAATTAATGATCACTTGAGCACCATGGAAGCCAAAAGAAGTACTCATATTCCTTCTAGAATGAATGAGTTGGAGATCGAGAATTGTTGAGACAACAAGAGCGGAGGAGATGCAAATGAAAACCCTAATTTGTAAAATAGGCTGAGTCTTACTATTATGTCATTCTCTCTGAAATTGATGCTTCTCCATG
The DNA here is from genome assembly GCA_039657365.1 of Stephania yunnanensis. NCBI lineage: Eukaryota > Viridiplantae > Streptophyta > Magnoliopsida > Ranunculales > Menispermaceae > Stephania > Stephania yunnanensis. Next base: position 2,869,723 of record CM077586.1, on the reverse strand, counting down.
TATATTATATGCTTTATATTATATATATTCATGATGACATGCATGTGAGCATGTAATGTCATGCATGCATGCATGCATGCATATATGCATGTATGTGATCCTCTTCACCATCATTTTCATTCTTACTTATATATGCTTGGGATCGATGCATGGTGGCCCATCAGGCCATCATATACACATATATGGAGTTGTCCACGTGCATGGACTAACTTTAGAGAAAACCTCATTTGGGTCATCAGAGAATCACTTATGCATATACATTACACTGATGATACAGGGAGCCGGGTATCTAAGTGACGCACGGGAGTACTAGAAGAGGGATCAAAATTTTGTTTTCAGAAACATATGCAAATGGGATGGCAAATAAGGGTTGGGAAATACGTGGAACTGTCACGTTTACTGACTCGGGCGCCTTTGATACCTGCTGTCGGTGATCACGGATTTGTCTTATTTTCTTTCTTTTATATAGATCGATCTTAAGACGACAGAATACTATTTTTCATTTTTTAAGATTCCAAGGTTTCTATTTTATTTGTGTTTCTTATTTTTTTAGAAACGTTGTATTCCCAATGCATTGAACAATAATTTTCCTGAAGGTTTTTCATTTCCTAGAAATATGTACATGATGGTTCTTAGAATCTAATTTAGCTGTCTTATTACTCCAATGCGTTAATCTATATATCGTGGCAATATTTGTTATTAGACACGTTAAAGTTGGAGATTTGTTGATCGAAAGTTACTTTCACATTGAATAATTGTAGTATCTAAATCTTTAGAAATAAAATTGCACATGCATATAAGTTGATGAAAGTGGTTAAGTTGATGATAATATATATCAAGTACTATCAAAAAGATAGACAATTTGAGTAAGTTTGCGGGGCTATAAATTAACATTTAAAATTGGTTTTTAAAACATTAATTTATTTTGTTAAAAATTATATACGTGGTGGAAAGTTTTTTTTTTGAAGAAAAACTTCATTAATCATTTTGGCTTAATACAGGACTAGGACCAGGTCATAGAATCAAGTACATTGATTTGATAATCTTATTTGTTCAAACAAATTGTCATTAATATGGTTGTATTTGCAAAATTGAAATAATTTGACAATCAGGGACTGTTCGCTACAACGTTGAAACTCATGACAATACATAAAACCGCTAGCTAGAACCACAAAACGAATAACAAAACTTCCCAACAAGGAGAAGAAAACCTTAAACTCAATAAGAAAAAACAATTCAATGACTTCCAACTAGCGAAGAAAACTAGCTATAAAATAAAATTAAAGACAAGATCAATCCAGCGCCGCACAAATCCACACGACACTATTGATGAAGATGCATCGCAATAAGAATGGACCAGTCTCTACAATTTGATTATATCTATTGGTTATTGTATGAACAAAATGCAAAAAGAATTTGATTGGAACCACTACCGATTGAAGTGTAAGATCGGCGGTGGTTCAATAACAAAAATCACAAAAGTGAATCAAGAAGAAGAATTTTAGGGTTTTTGAGAAAAAAAGAGGCATGCGGTGGAAAGTCTTGAAGCGTTCAGCGAGCGTCATATATAATTGATATATAACCAATATATTATGATTAACTCGTTTATTGATATGAAAAAAAGAGTTTTATCAACTTTATGTCATAATTATTTTTTGTACAAGAATATATATAATTAAGTATTAATTAAATATTCTTTTGAACAACGTAGAGAATTAATTTAAGATAAATTTAACCATGTTTAGTATAACAATATTGTTAAATGTTGTAAGAGATAATTAAATTTTCTTATAAACATATAGAAAAAGACATTTAATGAGACAAGTTGTGTTGACACTTTCAACTCTCGATCTTGAAATACTAGAATGAATTGAGTTTAGACGATCAGCCCTATCGATAATCAACTATTTCGTTACTAGACATGTTTTCCTATTGTTTCTTTTGATTCAATAAAAAACATGTAGAGAAATATTATGATGATTAGGGATATTAATTAATTAATTAGTAATGGAACATGTAAAGGCAACAGTATGCAACTTTACTAGTTTACACATGCCTAACAGTTTTTTACATGTGCATTTGATTAGTATTTTACAACATAAAAATATTAATTGTTGATGAGTACGTTGTCAAAACTTAATTGTTATACAAATAATTAATACATAAATAAATATCATTTTTTAAAATAAATTCAACAAAAAAATTTATGATATATATGTTGATCATGTTGTATTATTAATAAATCGTTTCATATGAATTCTCAAGATTAATAATATATTATAAAACATTAAATATGTGTTGATTAAGTTTTAATAAGGTAACTTTCAACAACATTTAGATAAGTGTTATAATATGTATATATATATATATACTATATTATATATATACCATATTAAAAGAGCTTGACCATTCATATTCGTACGTATGAATCAAAAACATAAATAACTCGCGTTCACATGCAACACCACCACCACCGATCTTCAACAACACCAATAACCAGTTTCAATCAATCGAGAGAGAGGACGATATAAAGAGTACGGGAGGGTTTGATCGAACAAAGTTGGATTTGGCTAATAGACATTAGAACATTTTTTACCTTTAATAGAGGTTTTAAAACCCTTATTAAATAGAGTGTTATTAAATATAATGTGAAAATGTGTTATGCTTTAATTTTTAATACATCTATTACAGAGAGGTTTTTTAAAACTCCTATCAAATATGTGTTATTTGATAACACCCCCTTTAATAGGGGTTTAAAAACCTCTATTAAATACTAAAATTGTTCTAGTGAGAAGGTTTGAAAAATGACACTTTTGCCTTTAACTTATTATCCCTTCGTTTAATAACCTAACTACCCTTACCAACTATTTGGGTGGCCTAATGGTTTGGTATGGGTTGTTGAAGTGAAATGACATGGGTTAGAAACTTGGTGGGTGTAAAGGAGTATTGCCTCCAATTTATCAAAAAAAAAAAAAACCTAACTGCCCTTTTAGTCATTTTCTCTTTCATTTTTTTATTTTCTTTGTATTCTTTAATTATTTAAGCAGCACAAAATAAAATATTACCTAATGATATCCAGTCCATACGCATAGGCCCCACCTCCGGTTCTTAAATATAAAATAAAATTCAAAAATATTTAATTAAACACTTAATCAAGTTTATGGGTTCGACTTATCAATGATGTAATCGTGCAAGTTGTTGCTTTGGTGGTTTTTGTTGATTTGTGCCATGGAGAATTTGTGAGAGGGCAATCTGGAATTTCTTCAATGGAGGTTTAAAGGAATCATTGATCCACTGTATTGTTTGAGTACTCTTTTTGGTTTCTATTTCAAATCAGTAAGTTTATTCTTTTATTCTGAGTTCCATTGTCATGGTTGCTGGACACTTTGATTTATAGTCTCAATGATATATTCTCTTTGTTATACCCTTTCTTGATGTGCTCAAGCAATATAGACTCTGCTGTTGTAGCACTTGCAAGAAGGATGACAAGTTGTAATCGAGGTGGATATTATATTGATCACTGCAAATTCATGTGAAAGAGGTATTTTATTAGTGAAATTGTGAAATTTATGGTTCATGATATTCGGCTTTTTGTAAAAGAAGATGATAATCTAACATTCTATGAGACATACATTTATTAAGATTTGATTGAGATGTGTGAACCCCACAAATTTTAAAGGAATCTACATCATTGTATAGTAAATATATGTAACAAAAAAAAATGTCAAAAAATCATTTTCCTTTTGTAAAAACATTCTCCATGAGGATGCTTGATCATTATTAATATTTGGTTTATAATGTTAAAATAGCTTCAACTGCATATTTCGTTGTTGCATGAGTAAGTTGTACAAGATGTGGGTCCTGAGCAAAGTTACAATGACAGTTGGATTGAATGGGTGACAGTTAATTCTACTTGAAAAGAAAGTTTCGCAATGTTTCATGTTCATGTGTGCATAGACATGCACTTAATTGAGTTAGTCAGAATTCCTATGCGATTAATCCTAATACTTCAAAATGAGTCATTTTTTGCCTTTGCATAATTTAGTATTATTTGGCATTCCCAAAATTCCAAGGAGACATATATATGCGAGAATCACTTAATTTGTTTATAATTCGTTGATTAGCTTTGTGTTTGTTATAACCATGGATACTTAAGATTTTTTTTTTTAAAATGCCAAATATTTTGTCCTTGTTATTTTCCAATTTCGGTGTTCTTAATTGTTATTAAAAACTTAGAAGATTTTAGTTTTTTTTTTTTCGGTTTGTTATTAATCTTTGAAAAGTATATCATATTTAATTGTGGTATTATTTTTCAAAAAAGAAAGATCAAATCTTTTGTCCTAATCCTAATACTTTAGAAAGTTCATCGTTATTAATTAATGTATCTTTCGAGCTTGATGAGCCTGCAAACAGTGAATGCAATGACTCTACCTGAATTATACATGTGATTTCTCTTTTATTTGCCACTTGGATGGTTTGTACGGTTATAAATTGCTTCCATTCCGCATTTTGATTGGATGGTGGTAATGTAAATAGCTAAGAATTTTTTTTTCTATTTTTAAATCCAAATGTTCACTTTGTTTGTCAGGGTGATACCATGGTTTTAGAGAACTCTGATCCATTACTCTATATACATGGGCATTTTACACTAGAACAATTTCGGTATTTAATAGAGGTTTTTAAACTCATATTACATGTAGTAATGAAAATTATCAGTGCTAATGTAAATGAATCATCATGTCATATCATTTGTGGTAGCTTCTTTTGGTTAAAGGTGTTCTCAGTAGGCTTCAAAATTTGAAACTCTTATAATTAAATTTTCTGAACCACTTGCAGATTTTTATTATTATTATTATTTTTGTTGTTGTTGTTGAATTTCATTTGGGTAAAATTCTCACGCGTTGTGCGCCTCACATGCGTGTACGAACCCGTAACTTAACCACCTTCAACTTTTATAGGTGTGAGGTTTTATCTCAAAATGTCTCGGTACTATTAAAGAGAGTTAATCACTGATATACTTCATTTCGAAATTTCATTTAATCGATGCGAATTAACTTTTGATCTTCACATCTTCAACAATTTGAAGCTTGAGGCCATACTTTCTTCATACAACATGAAATCCATGCTCGATCTTAATTGTGGACAGATTAAATCTATGACATTGTGCATGGGAGGTTTTGCTGGAGTTCTAAGATTTTTGCTTTTAATTAGATTTGATATTTTGGAGGACTGAATTGGTGTTCAAATACAAAATAAATATATTTCTCCTTCAATTTTAAATATATAGTACTAATTTTTAAGAGTTGATTTTTATTTTTCTATATATTGTCACCTCTAGATGAATATTTAGCGTCATGTTTTTGCATTTTTATATTAATTTTTATAGTTTGACAATTTTTTATTAATATTTTTAATTTTATTTAATTTTTAATTAAACAATTCACACCGCACCTGCTAATATTTTATATTCTTGTTAGATACGAAATTGAGGCAATGAACTACTATAGATAAGTTATAAGGTTGCATAAGCTTTCCTAATTAACCCACTTCGATCAAACTTGCTTAAGCATGACTTAATTAATTTAAATTAGATTTTGAAAAAATTGTGAATGTGTTGTGTTGATTCTAACAATATTTTTAAAAGTTTATCGTCAAAAGAAAAACAATAATAATTTTTTTTTTATTTTTGTTGTTGTTGTAAATTGGATGACCATTTAACCAGGCTTATGAATGATCACATTGTCAAGCATGACTCTCACATTGAATTGTAACATCAAGCATGACTTCTACATTGATTGTAACTTGTACACTCTACATAACTTGTATTCAACTCCAATGTATAATCACTTATCCATGATTGTCATGTAACTTGTAATCTGTTCATTGTAAAACTCTTTGTATTTAATGTTGCTAATTGCGATGTGTTCTATGACTTGTGGTGTATCGTGTATGTATAACTTGTACACATTATATAAACTTATCATCATCAAGCAAATGAATTAATTTAAATTAGATTTTGAAAAAATTGAATGAAAACTTTGTGTTAATTCTAACAATATTTTTAAAATTTTATTGTCAAAAGAAAAAATCTAATTATTAGCAAGTTTTTTAAAATTTTGTTGTGTCTAATTTTCTAATTTTAGGCGTCAAAACTTTCAATTTTGTTGTGTGTAATTTTGTAATTGTAGGCCTCATTTTGATGTATCCAACCGACCTAATGTCCTTTTCACATTAGTGCTCACATAGTTGAAGTGAGAGAAATATCTTTATCAACTTTAAGCTTTTGTAATGTGGTTATAATAACACACACGAGACACCCACATCTCTCAACTACTCTTCTTCAAGACTAGGCCCTAGTCATTCATGTACACCATATCTTTTCATCTACCATGACTAATTAAACTAGCTACCAAGGCCTTAGTCACTGCTTTATACAAATGCATGTATTCTCTAGCTACTTGTATAAGCTATCATCTTCTCTAAATATTGATCCATGGAAGACCACATCCACACTACCAAGAGAAGGCTTAGGAAGTTGAACCTCAACGCGCCCATTCTTTCGACGAGAAGAGTAGGGAGCCCCTCCGGCGGTGCCACCGCGACTACTACTACTACTACTACTGCTACTACTACTACTACTACTTCCAAACTAGACTGGCGCCGATCGTTCCATGACACGAGCAACAGAATTCCATTTTCATGGGAACAAGTCCCTGGCACTCCAAAAGGCGTAGCACTTGCGAGTGTTGCTGCAAATGACAATCCGCCGCGGCCTTCACTACCGCCTTGTCGAAGGTATCCTCATCATCATCATCGACGTAATAGCAGCGCCACTGATCATTATTGCGATGACAATGACATGTTCTCGGACGCAGTCGATGTGTTCTCTCTGTCGGACTCACTAGACGTCGTGGACAGCGCTAGCGAGTCTCGTCGACTAGAGTCTCTTGATTTTGACATTGGTGAATTGAGCTCAGCCAGTACACTTTCTTCTCCTAACTTCATCATTCGACGGTTCATCCCAGATGCTAATGCACTTTCCTCATCTTACTCTACAAGTACCACTTCGAACAGTAGTCCTTACAAGTGCAGAAGGGACGATCAGGGGACGATGAATTCCGAACAAGTTTCGAAACAATGTGTTCATCGATCGACATCGAAGCAAGCCTATTCGCCGCCAAGGGCTTCTTGTGGGATTGGACTGTTAATGCCATGGCGCGCAAGGCATACAGTCTGCGGTGTGAAGAAACCGGTTCGGCAAGGCTTTCATTCCCCTGTGAAAACTAATTATGGAATGACTGCCAAAGGAACTGCAGAAGATGCCCATATCAAATGCAGCAACAAGAGCTCTCATAAGAGTTCTTTTGTGTTATCAGACGCGCCTCGAATTACACAGAAGCTTAAGATTCGAGGCGCATCCAACAACACAGAAGTGTAGCTAATTGTATATGGTTGATCTCATTTGATGTCATTGTAATAATACTTTTGTTAGTGAAAATGTTTTTCTTAGAGATGCAATGTTGATTATAGGGAAAATGGTAGAACGACACACCTAAATGCGCAACAGAATGCACAACGTCCCCCTAATCGTCATGTTTTGCACTAGGGGATACGTAAGCCTGCATCCTGAAGTGTGCAAGGTCCATTTGTGCATTCTATTGTGCATGGGGGTGTTATTCTAGCACTGTCGATCCATTGATTAAATAAGGACACTTGTATAAATGAAGCTCTATTGAAAAGATTAATGAAAGACTGGTACACAAGTGATGATTTTGCTGAATATTGCAAGTACATTAAGTAATTAAACAAGCATTTGAGACAACTTAATTTACAAAATGAAAGAACAAAACCATACCTTAATTTTTCACCTTTGTCATCAGTTATATACAAGGCGTAGAAAGCGTAGAAACCGATCGATCGATTCTACTACCCTCGAAAAGAAGATACAAGCAGTATCCCCGCCTCTGAAACTAACTTTCCGCGCTCCTCCAGCTAAAAGGAATGATTCGGCTGTTACAAATTAATCCTCCAACCACTAACTTGCATCGGCGGAGTTGATCTCGAGCTCTGCCCACCAAAGAGGAGAAAGTTTTGGCGTTGCTCCGTCCGGCGTCACTGCAGTGATTCCTCTCAAACAAGCTGTGACCTCCCTCATACTTGGTCTTTGCTTTGGGTCAGGATTGATGCACCAACTCACCACCTCACATAGCCTCCCGAGTTGCTCCTCCTGGAACGATTTCAGGGTCGGATCGACCATGTCTCGGACAGATTTTCTTCTTCTCAAATAGTCCGATGCCCAGTCGATAAGAAAGCCATCATTTTCCGAGTATGGTAGCCTGCCGGTTAAAATCTCTAATAAAACTACTCCGAAGTCATAAATTACACTCTCCGGACTAGAGGTTGTGTCCCTGGAAGAAGTTCCCATCTTGGTTGTGGCTACGGCGTTCCAAAACCCAAAATCTGAGATTTTTCCAGCGTAGTCTTCGGTTAGATAGACAGAGGTAGAGCACAAGTTTTCGTGAAAAACAGGAGGAGTCAGCTGATGCATGTGGTCGAGGCAATATGCCATTCCCATTGCGATCCGCAATCGCATATCCCAGTCTAAGTGTTCAGCTTCTTTTACTGCAAGAGCCACCAAATATTGAATTTATTTCAACAGATAGTTAATGCTTAATTGCTAAAGGAATATCAGCACAAGTTACAAATGATACTAATAACTATTCAAATGTAATCAAAAGTGTTAACTATATTTAAGGCTCAACCACCAAGGTAATAAAATGCAAGCTCTAAATGATGCAAATAATTTCACCAAGAATGATTAAACTATATTTATGACCTTTTTCTTTCGGGGACTAAAAGCTAATTCGTTCACAAGAATGATTTTACCATAGATATATTTGACCAGATAAAGCATGCATGATCCACACCAGAAATATATTTACGCAAGAGGACCTTGATTGAATGTTTTCAAAGAGAACAATGGACGATTAAGAGGACTGCTTACCATGCAGATGCTCAAAAGTGTTCCATTTGGAGCATACTCAAAGACCATAATCCTCGTGAAAGGATTCTCTTCCTCACAGAATCCGAGAAGGTTCACGAAATTCTTGTGATTAACCTTTGACAACACGTCTACCTGAAACCACGAAAAAAAAAAAAAAAAGGAAAGTTGTGAGTACAAAACTGAAGAATAAGTTATTAAAACCTGTGAAGTCGCGGGAAATACCTTCTTTCTGAATTGTCCTTCTAAAGGTTTAGACCAACTTTTGCTGGATTTTATTGTGGAAGAAATTACTGCTATTTCCACTCCACTTGAAAGTGTTCCTTTGTAAACCATGCCCTCCGATAAGCTCCCAATGATATTACTGAAATCTTCACATGCAGCTTCAAGCTCCGATCTCCTGAGCTTCGGTACACCTGAATTTACGCACCAAACTCATAAATGTAAAAGATAAAGTCGCAACAGATGCGCGCCAGGATATATGCTATTCAAATCATTTCAGGTAGAAGAATGCGCAGAAATACTTGTTCTCTAAAGAATAAAGGTACCTGTCACAAAAGCTTTTTGTAACTGTCCACTTAATCCCGTGGCCCATGGTTTGACGATAACTGCCTTACTGCTTCGACAGAAGAAAATGCCAATGAAATGAGAATGACAGCAGAAGCTCCTAATCCTCCAATCAAAATTATCCATTTAGCTGAATGTTTTGATCTCGAACTTAGTCCTCCTGATCTTGAGGGGCTTGTTGAAGGGGAAGGAGAAGAAACATTGGGCTGATCTGTACTGGCAGACGTATAGGATGGCGCAGGTGCAGGAACAGATGAGGGTGCATGGCCAACTGGGTTTGCTGATGGCAATGGTGATGGAGCAAATGGTAACAACAGAGAGGAGGGGGACGGCGCTGGTGCTGGTGACAGCAGTGGCAGTAGAACTGGTTCAAGCTTAAACCGATTTCTCTGCGGGATTAGTTTGAATTTACTATTGGTAGAACTGGAAGCATCCCTTTCCTGCAGCATCCTCCGGTAAGTGGCACGATCAGGTTCAGCGATTTTCCTAGCAGAAACAAGATTACGTCTTGAAGCGAACTTGGAGATAAGATGTGCATTACTACCCTTTAATCCCCTTCTTTTCTCTGGAAAGTATAAGCACATTATTGATGGATAATAATAGGCATATGAGAGAGAAAGATAACTTCACCCAACCCAAGCTATATGTGCAAATGGTGACAAATGAGAAAAGGAACGGTCCGCATCAAAGTAGCCTTACCATGTAATGGAATCTCCATCGTGCGATGCCCCTAGTACTCCAGTAGACAACTGCTTATCATCAACATAAAGCTTAGAGAGCATTGAAAACCCATGAAGTTCAGGAGATAGGTTATCGAAAAAGCTGTTGTGATCAAGTAAACTGCAATGCGAATTACAGAAAGTCACTACAATATCATATATATAAACAATAAAATCTTAACTCTTCAGTAGCAGTTATTACTCAATACTCACAGTATAGACAATGACGGATTAGAACGAAAGTCCGATGGAAGTGGCCTGCTAAAGCTATTACATCGAATGTCAAACACCTCCAAGCTCTTCAGTCCATTAATCTCATTTGGGATCAATCCAGAAAATGAATTATTGCGCAAAATACTGCAAAGAAGCACAAAATTAGAAATAATAGTTAAATGGAAAGAAAACTGAACTTGATCCATGTACGTTTACGATCAAATCACTACTAGAATTTTGCTAGCAGCTTTTAAAACTGTCCAACTACAAATCTACGCGTGCTTGAAATAATAAACCCAAAAAGGCAAAAAAAAATAAAATTGAAGCAACATTCAAGCAATGAGAGATACCAAAAGACTATGGTCACCTAAGAATTTATAGTTTCAAACATTTTATAGACTTACATGGACTTCACATGAATGAGACTACCAAGTTCAGGACCCAGCGTCCCCTTTAAACGTAAATCTTTCAAGTTCCTACAAGGAAAGATTAATACAAAATCAGCAAGCGTTAAAAGAACAACATTTAGAATGAAAATTGAAAGGTATGTGAATGCCCGAAAAAGGCTTGATCCAAAAGTAAAATGTTGGAGATGTGTGGACCGAAATATAGTCCTACAATTGATGAAGCGTGACTTCTTAATCCCACACCTGGGAGCTTAATGTGGTTAAGTTGGGGACAGTATCGGAACTAGTGAAATTCATGAACCCGCGGATACAGGCGTGGGCAATGAACTAGAAATTTAGTTCAAAAATTTGTATAATTTGTATCTAGACCTCGCAATGAACTAGAAAAACAAGTCCAGAAGCTCAAATTTTGCAGTAATTTACACAATCAGGCATAGATTAATCTGAAGCTTAAAACACACTCCTATAACAACAACAACAACAACAACAACAACAACAACAACAACAATAACAATAACAACAACAACAACATAGCCTCAATCCCAAATTAACTGGGGTCGGCTACATGGATCAAACTTTTCCATTGTGCTCGATTAAGTGCAATTGATACAACATAGCCTCAGTCCCAAATTAACTAGGGTCGGCTACATGGATCAAACTTTTCCATTGTGCTCGATTAAGTGCAATTGATGGTGAACTTTGCAAACCATTCAAATCCCTTTCAATTAATGCATCCCGTGTTATAAAACACACTCCTATAAACTAGTCCAAAAAAAAAAAAATCCAATCAAAATCACTTGAGTAACAAACAATTCCCAAAATTGGAAAGATCAAATCTCCAACTGAACTGAATTGAAACCCCCAAATCAGAACAAAAGCATAGCTCAAAAACAAACCAAAATTCGAAATCCAAACTCACAAAATCACGACTTTCCCTTCCGAGCACTCCACTCCAAACCACGAACACGGCCAATCTCCTCCCTCATTAACTCTCCAATTCGCCAAAGCCCCGAAAGGATCACTCCTCACTCTCTCCCGAAACCTCAACAGCGCCAACCCTAATTTCATTCATCCATTCATTCAATCAATCAATCAGTCAATCAATCCATCAATTCAATTCAATACAAGGGTACCCCAAAATCTTCACAATTACCTTCAGAGTTGACGCCCCAACAAACCCCCAATTTTTGCGACCAATACAAGAAGCACAAAAACAGAGCAAACCGTACCCAGAACCGATTGAAGCGCCAGCGCTCCCCCATCCACACAGATCGTAAAAAAATTCAAACTTTCTTCGATCGATCGAGTTTCCAAGTTAAAAAGGTGAAGAAATCGGTTTGGTGTGCGCGCCAGCAACGTTTAGTGAAGAGGAGTACGTCACTACGTAGTTGGAAAAACGCGTTTTTGCGTACCGGGCAACATCTATGATTGAACCCGAAAAGTTCCCGATACGAAGAGAGTTAGCGAGTCGGATCGGGACCTGAACCCGATCGAGCGAGCGCCAGAACACGTTGCGGTGCGTGAATGACACGCGAGGAGATTCGTGTCGGGTCGTGTCGGTGTAGGTGTCCGCCTACGCGTTTCGGCGGTTCAGAGTTTACATGCACTTGACTTGCAGTTGGGGACGCATGCGATGTGCGTGAAGGTGACTCAAATTTGAACTCGGTTGTGTGACTGACTGTTTGTTCTGTGAGAAATGTATGTGACGAAGAAGACGACGTTGGAATGACAACGCGAAACGGTCAGTCGATCAAATTACTCTACTGTCCCTTCTGTGTTCTGTTTCTGTTTGAACAATTTCCCACCAACCACTCAGACGAGGAGGAAAGAAAATCTGTTAGATTTTGACAATCATTGATTGTTCTAATCTTGCTTTGTACGGCTTATTTGATAAATAAAAGAAAAAAAGATGTAATCGAAAACCATCAAGGAAAATGTTGGGTTCGTGCATTTATTCTGCGAGCACGTGAATCTAATTAATATCGAATTGTTATTATTTTAGTCACCTTCGACTTATATGTATGAAATTTTATTTTAAAAGATATCGGTATTATTTGTGGATAGATAATCACTTAAGTATTTTTTTACAAAGCTACACTTAATCGATGTAATACTTTTATTCGGTTCTCACGTTCCAACAGAAAATATTTTAATCTTGTAAATAAACAAATGATAAACAAAGTCATGTGTGATAAAAGCTTTGTTTGACTCTCACAAAGTAGCTTATCAACAAGCTTATAATCTAGCTAATAAGTTACTTTAAAAAGTAACTTTTAATCTACGTTAATAAATTACTTTAAAAAATAAATTGCGTTTGGTGAGGGGATGATTTCACAAATAAGGTAGATTATTAGCTCAAACTCAAACGCTTCTATAAGACCAGCGTTTCAACTTTAAAACTGACGTTTAACTTTTTTATTTCACTTTTATCATTTACTTTATCTTCAAATAGCATGTTTTCACTCATTTGTGCTAGATGTCATTTTGATTGATCAAAGATTGGGTCCACATAATGCATGTGTTGCTCATCGAACAATTATGGTGACAATGGTGCTTTTATATATATATATATATATATATATATATAATCAAAGATTCGGTCCACATAATGCATGTGTTGCTCATCGAACAATTATGGTGACAATGGTGCTTATATATATATATATATATATGTACATTCTATCGATGCACGGCAAATCGATTTCATGATTCAAATGGCATTTGATTATATTTTGTATTAATAAATAATATATAGTTGAAGTCAATATAATTATTTAAATATACATAACTAATAAGTATGCATATTTATTTAGTGAAAAATTATATATATGCATATTTGTAAGTACAACTAATAACAAATATAAATATCCGTACATTATTCTTTAATAATATTTATATAAATAATATAATTAAGAGGAATTTGAATAGTTTGAGAAAAGCTCACCATCAATTGCTATTAATCGAGCACAATGGAAGAATTTGATCTAAAATAGATCTCAATTAATTTGAGACTGAGGCTATGTTGTTGTATTTATATAAATAATAAATTTATATAATTACAATTAACATAAATAAGTATATTTATTATTTGATATGTTAAAATGATGTATGAATATGTGGTGATATTTATTAATTAATAAATATGTTCTTTTATGTCATTTTATATTTATCAGCTGCCCTATCAGCTAATTGTTTGAAACAATTTTAATTGATCATCTAGTTTATCGACAATCGGCTATCGATATTTTCGATTCACTAATCAACTTTTCAGCTAGATTATTCGCTATCGGTAGATTATCAGCTAGTGTTATCAAACAGAGCCAAAAAAAGAGGTAATTGAAATTAGGAAAATGCTTTAATAAATAGTAACTCATTTTGGGCACCCACTTTGAGCACCTAGTGAGTCCAAGTGGGTGTCCTTCCATGTGATACACTTCGAGTAGTGCGTGCACACATCTCGAGTGTTACATGTACATCTCGAGGTGTATCACATGGTTAAACGCCCACTTAAGCCCATTATATGCCCAAAGTGCGTGTCGAAAGTGGGTCACTATAGCATCTCCCTTTAAATTACTAAACATTTGTTGACACAACTAAAAGCACATTGTTATCCTTTAACTAGTGAGGAGTTCGAGCTCCTCTCCAAATTGAATTTGGGAGCTCCTTTCACTGATATAGTGCGCGCGACTCGAGGTGAATTAGTAGCAGCCGGATAGCCTGAATACCAAATGATTTAAACAAAAAAAAGTAATTGAAATTATCTTTCAAACAACAAAATCAAAAAGAAAAATGTTAGGGTCACGCGTCCTTTTGCTTCAACCTTTTACCACAATATTGTTGAGGTCTCTTGCAATGTGATGTGTTATTGGGTGTATCTTTTTATGTTTGTTCAAGGGAACTCAATGTTAGACCATCATGTGTCTCATAATTTTAGTTTATGCTTACATATTAACCAAAATATGTAACTTATGTTTTAATCAATATTATGTCCATTAAGCTTTTTTGACGTTACAAATTTGATAAAAATTTGTACTTATTGTGGAAATTGAATGGCTTTCTTTCAAACCTATAAAAAAACATTTGTATCATCAAACAACGTGTCGAATACGTTGAGGCTAATAATGGCGATAAGACTTTGGTCTAGTGCTTAAGGTATTTCAACTAGTTAATCGCTTCTCCAAGTAATTCTCTAACTGATCTATTATTCTTATGTTTTAAATGTTAACACTCTAAGACTTTCCGAACTTTGTCTTTTAACAAGTGATCCCTCTACCGGATGCATTGGCAAAATAAAAATAAAAACAATAAAAATTGTTAGTTGTGACTTTTGATTGTGAGCTTGAGGAGTAGATGGTTGATGTGCCCTCACAAAATAAAATCAACAGGATTTATTGTTTGTGACGGACAACGAGAAAGTTGAAGGCCGAAAGGGAGAGGCCACGTCATGAAAGCAAATTTTGTTGTTATTTTTGTTTTGTGGCGGTCCACGTGGCGTGTTCTTACATATGAGATGAGAGAACAACGACATAGTCTATGGGAATGACGGAAGCGAGCGTGACATTACATCCAAAACGTAAGAATTTACTTCTAATTGTCTTCGCAATTCAAATATTTCGTCTATACTTCATTACTTAGATTGGATATAATCTCTTAAAGAAATCAAAAGATAAGTATTGTTATAGTAGTTTGGAATTTTACTTGGTCACCTATTGTGATTCATTTTATTTGATTATATTTATTTAAGACTTTGTGATGATGAGCCAATGAATGAGACTCGTTAATATTTGATGGGCTGATTCACACTACAGGAATTATTTGTACAGGTTTTTTAAGTTACGATCTGGTTTTTATCTAGAAAGTGTTGTGGGAATGTAAATGGTGACATAGGACTTGTTTGACAAAATTCCTTAAAGAAATACTAAGCACTGAAAATGATAAAAAAATAAAATAAAAATTGGTTCATATATAGGTGCATTTCATTTTCATAGGTGTTATATGGTCTACTAGAAAATCACGAACTACCCAAGAAATTTGTTCGCAACATTATTCTCTAGGTAATTAAGTACTGACAGCGGCGAACATCTTTAGTGAAATAGACGAGGCATCACTTACCAAAGGTAAGTAAGAGAATAACTGGATAGGCACACGAAGCTAAATTGTCGATTATTTTCATTAGGTACATTTGACCTTTTCACTTTTCTTGTCACAGTAAATTTATCTAAATTTTGATTAACTTCAAGTTCATAAATGTTTACAAGTGCTGTTTCTTATGAGCAAAGAGCTATATTTAATGCATAAATGTGCTCTAGGTATTAAACCCTTCTCTATCTTTCATTGATATTTCCTTAAAAGTTGGCCGAGTTGTTGGAATTGTCGGCTAGGATCCATTGCAAGATTTTACAGACCCAAGCTGTATGTAGAAAATTAATGGAACTTATATGCAAGGGTTTGTAAATAGAGAGTAAATAGATGGCGCCGCCCTCGAAAATTTACAATTTTCCACACCAACTATAGTAGCCTCACTTTCAATAGAGAGTGTATAGAGTTATAATGCATTAATGTATCTGCAAAGTGAGTGTGTTAATTTAAGGAGGAGCTTGGTCCATAAAAGATTATGAAGAACATATTTCAGTCTCATTTTGATTCGGCGCCTATGTATTACTTGCATATTCTTTTCCAGGCATGGAAAATCATGTAATCTTCTATACTTACTCTTTGGTTTCTTGTTATCGGTAGTAAAATACTAGTCATCGATCAGTGCTCATTCATATATGTATCTTTTTTTTTTTTTTTTCAAGATTTTCCGAGATATGAAGAGGTCCTCATTCACATATGTATCTTTGTTTTTTCAAGATTTTCATGAAGAGAAGCTATGGAGATGATATCATCAGTGTCGTTCCTGCTCTTGCAATAGCTATGAATGAGGTACGCCTCAGTTGTTTTACACATTTTATTTTCCTTGGAAGTTTTATGTACTACGTTGCTTGCATTGCAAGAATTAAGTTCTGTTCTACTGAAGTGATCAATTTATTTCACCAATTTAAAACTCCTCTGCCGGCTCTGCAGTATCAGTTTAATACAATAATGCTTTTGTGTTATGGAAAATGACAAGAAGACTATACCAATTACGGAATTACCTCTACTTGATCTATTTCTTATAAGCTAGACGCATTTGACAGGGCCGTCGATAATCAACCATTTTTTTCTGATGTTTAACATGAACAAACTAGATTTGATACAATCAAAAAATAGTGTCAATGTGCACTTTCATGTTTGTTTGTACAATATGGAAGACATAATCTACACTTCACTAATGCCTTTGGTTTTCCTAGTTGGTTCATTTCCAAGTAGAGACTTTCACTAGTGCAGTGCCTTTCCACTCCAAGGCCATCACATTTTGGTTCTCTCCTCGCACAGTCACTTTGTATGGGCTCTCCCCTTCTCTCACCATCTCCTTGGCCTGCACCAAATTGTCTTTGCCGAATCTCCAACCGTCCAAGCCATGAGCCCCTCGAAGGCCATCATACCCTTGTCTCTTCCCACTTTCCCAAGCAAGCTAGAGAAGACGCATAAGGAGCGATGAAGAGATGCTCCATTGCGATTCTTGCTTCTCTAAGTTGGGAAGGGAAGTGCCAATCCATTGATTCGAACAGCGCATTGAAGTGCTTCAAATGCCCGTCAAAGAAAGAGCTGAATCCGGAGTAATTTTCCACTCTTTCATCAACATCTCCATCACCAAAAGTTACGATCCCTCTAGTACAGGAGTTGTGGATCATCAACAACTTCTTCGCCACTGTAAGGAACTCTGTCACTTGCATTCTACTCCTACCTCTGCCCATGTGTGGGAGGCTTACCATACAGTTGAACACCAACCAGTCACTGCTACCACTGCTGTTTGTTTTAGATTTTGTTAATTCAGTGACAATCTCCTCCATCTCCATCTCCTCTACCTTCATTGTTAGACCGCAAAGTCGAGAGTAATCAAGTAGCCGCCTCTTTGTCTCCTCGAACCTCCAAGGAGTTGCACATTGGCTGTCATCTTTCCACTTTAAGGCTGTCAATCTTACCTCTCGCCCACGCCCTATGGCCTCCATCAAAGGAGGCCATTGAACGCCTTCGCCCATGTCAAAGTCGATGATATGTACTGCCACTGCATCTCGGGGCATTGCTTCGATGATTGCTGAATTTGAAGTGAGATGAGCAAATCTGCCATATGGGAATATCTGGTAGAAAGCTCTGAATGCAGCCTCATAGTTTTTGGTCGATTCTTGTCTAAGGTAGTCCCCTTGGTTGTCCAAGGCTTGAAGAAAGTAATAGGCATGGCGCTCCGCAGTCACTCCGATGGGACCGACCTTCTCCTTCAAACACCTCAGAATTGTGTCTGCTAGTTCTGTTTGCCCATTCTCTATTGCTTCGCCGTATGCCTCGAGTAGATGAGGAATGATTAAATGGTTTTCGATATCCATCCCTTCACAAGGCAAGACCAATGAAGAATATGGAGTTGATATTATGTCAGGTGATGCCTCGGTGCATACTGTTGACACCTTTAGGCTCCCTTCAAACTCTTCCTCATCCGAAGTTTTCGAAAGAAAATCATCAATCTCATTCTCCTCCATCCATTCAAGCACATTTTCGACATCATAGCAGGTCATCATGCACTGATCATCATTAGGAAAATGTACTCCCAACTCTTCCACGAAAGGCGATGGCCCCTCCTCCGATAATGGAAACTCTAACGGAAACTCATCGGGAACAAAAATAGGCGAAGGGAAGAACAAATCAGGAGTATTATTAGTATTATTATTATTATTCATGTTTGGAAGATATAACATTGAAGATCCATCCAATGAGTTATCTGAGGAGGTGATTGAAGAAGAGAAATAGCAATCACCCATGTAGACATCCATGTCTAGACCATTTAGATTACAATCTTCATCAAAAGATGAACAAGTGTTGGTGTTGTTTTTGTAGTAGGGAGTGTAGTAAAGAAGCTCAGACTGATGAGATTGCATCATCTTGAGCTTTTGAAGAAGGAAAAGAAGGAGACTTGTATAAGACTAATTGGTGTAGATGAGAGTCTAATTAGAGGGGTATTTATTGTTGAACAAGTTTGGATGAAATGAAGAGTGAGACAAATTAACAAACAAGAGAACTGGTGATTCCAATCTCTATCACACACGCGCGCGCTATAGGACAAT
Source organism: Stephania yunnanensis (assembly GCA_039657365.1). Lineage (NCBI taxonomy): Eukaryota > Viridiplantae > Streptophyta > Magnoliopsida > Ranunculales > Menispermaceae > Stephania > Stephania yunnanensis. Next base: position 2,850,618 of record CM077586.1, on the reverse strand, counting down.
GATTGCGCAACGCACTTTTGACACACACATTTGATACACACTTATCGAAGTTCATTAGACAGACATCGAGGCGAACGCACTTGAACACAATGCACAAAATCAAAGGACTCCGACAGTTGTGTAGCAAATAGTGTAGGTATTAAAAGTGTTTCACTCAAATTTTCCCTTCTTCCGCGGTTCTCTAATCAGTCTTCTTGCAGCATTTCGCTGCAATTTTAATATCTCAACATTAATAAAAAATTAATATACTTAATTAAAAAATCATTCTTGTTCTTGTCCAAGTAATTCACCCGTATGTAATGGGAGCTTTCCACCCAATAAATAATTAAACCAAATTAGTATTGATGTAGAAGAATAAGGAATTAGTAACAACCAATTGACCCATGTAGTAAGAGATTCGATCGATTCTTCTTTAAGTGAAGCCTTAGTTTCTTTTAATCAAGGTCTCGGTTTTGAATTTGGAGGATAAAAATTGATTTAAAAGGAATACCCCCTCCTAGTATGGTTATAATGGTCAAGAGAGGGTTAGTGGTGCAATTATCATCGAATACTGCGTAGGAAACTCAAAAATACGAAACTACAACCAACTGCATATTCGTATACGCGATATATATTGATATATATATATTTTTTGTCATATCATATCATATATTATATTTATAGTGTTTCTTTACAAATATATTACACATCAAGTCACTTTCTTTAATCTGTCATTATTGCTAGTTTAGAACTAATTGGTGTCAAAAATCTTTTTCAATGAAATCATATGAGTATGAAAGTTGACATTCCAAGTTATGAGTAAATTACCTCCAAAAAAGCCAACATCGATCCATTATTCTCATATCTTAATTAACACAATTATAATCAGGTTGAATTACTTCCGAATAACTAACTTTGTCATGTACTATTTGGTGTCTACTTCCACATTAATAAGATATTTAGGCAGTTGAAATGATTTGGCTTTTCTTAAAGAAGATTTAAGTTTCCGGCATATAAAGATGGATAGAAGTTGAAGTGTGAAGGACTCTCCCAACTTAATCTGTCGTTAATGGCACATAAACATGGCATGTCACAATTTTATGTGTATATTTTACCATAAAAGGATTAAAAAATTATATGGTTTGTTTTAATTGTTTAGATTTATATATGACTTGTGTTTTGCCTTTCTTACTCTGAAAGACCAGCGTTTGGGATCTCATGCTTTTATATATCTCTTCATAATATTGATCAAGTTAAGGATTAAGGATAAGTTTGGGAGAAGGAATTATTTTGTGTTTCTTGAAGGATATGATACTAATTATTCATCCTGATTTGCTCTCTTTATATATATATATATTAATTCACTTCCCTTCCTTTTGGACAAGTAATCTTTGACCCTTAAATTATGCGTTTGAGTAAAACAAAATTGTTTTTAAGAGAATTTTTTCCTAAGAAATCTCCTCATCAAAACTTCAATTTGACTTGCATTGACTCAAAATTAAATTTGAAAGACTGAAAGAAAATAAGTGGGATTTGAGTTTAGCACGAGTGCACGACCTCTATATAATTAAGAGTCAATTTTTTTGGGTAATAAGTTAAGAGTTAATATTCCATCCTTAGAGAGAATGGTTTTTTTCACCCTTCAAGTCTTCTTTGGATCTTATTAATAACAAAATTTACAGAGTATCACATCTCATTACAACGATTCATGCAATTTTTTTGTTACTCAATTTGACTAGACAGTCGCACAAAGTTTAGATTTAATTTTAAAAGGGGGCCGGTTATTAATTGTATTGGGTAACTTGGATTTTATAAAATTTATTTTGAGTTTTTGGGCATTCTCACTTTATTAACTAATCATTTAAAGCTAATGTACGTGTCACCTAGTGTAGGCGTGACTTTAAATTAAAAGAAGTGACATCATGTCACACTACAAGAGACATTAGTTCTTAAGAGCCATCCATATATGTACACTTTGGGATGCGGGCATTTACAGATTTTGATACATAACATGTGGGATGAGGTCACAAAAAAGCTCTTATAAGTTAATGTATGTTGTGGTGTGACATTGTTGTCGTTCTAATATTTTCCTTAAATTAATGTGTTACTAATGTACTTATAATGGTACGTTGCCCTTTAATAGTATAGAAGTGATAATTGATAGATTTCAAAGAAGAGTCTAAGAATATTGCATTAATGTAATGTGTTATTAATGTACTTATAAAATAAGGTAAGTTGCCCTATATAGATATCAAAATATATAAAATTCATAAATACTTAAACTACGAAATATAGCAACTTCTATAATTTCCTTAACAATAATGAAGGCAACCAAGCTTAAACTATGGTACATAAAAGAAATGAAAATTTTCTTGATCTTAAAAAAATACTCTTATGCCTTATTTGGTTGGAGGTGGAGTTAACTCTCGTAACATAACTTGGAGGGAGTTTGAACTAATCTTGTTTGGTTGCCTAACTTTCTTACAAGTTATCTCTCAACTCACGCACAAGAGTGAGATATTTCCCCCACCCTTTCTCACTAAGAGAGTTATCTCTCAGAAGCTTATAGACACAATTAAATCTCATTAATTACATTAATTTTCCCGTAAGTTCAAAGTTGAACTAAACATAAAAATATGGTTAATTTCTCTCATGGTCACCAACTTTATTAATTATAACGTTTTGGTTACAAAAGTTATCTTTATAATACAAAAGTCACAAACTTTTAAAAATCTTGCAACTAGTCACCAAAACCCATTTCCGATCAATTTTTTGTGAATGTGCAATGTGGCAATGACGTGGTGCCACATGGCATTTTTCGGTAATGTGGCGCCACGTCATTATCTTTGTCATGTTGGCACATTCGTCGAAAAATTGACCGAAAAATGGTTTTGGTGACCACAGTTGCTAAATTTTTAAAAGATTTTGATTTTTATGTTACAAAGATAATTTTTGTGAATAAAATATTATAATTCATAAAATTGGATGACCGTAAGAGAAATTAACCCCATAAATATATGATCATTCACCGCTCAGGTTATAAGTTGGCAAAACGAACCAAAGGAGGGCTCATAGCAGCCTTAAATGAGGTGAAGATTACTAGAGAGAGTTCCAATTTGAGAGCCAATAATATAACGGAGACTAGAATGGGGACGTGGTTTAAGACGAATCCAAGAAGTCCAACATATACTAATAATTAGGGGGTCAACTTCTCTTGGAGGTTTCTAAAGGATATCTTCAATCTACCGACACATACCTAACAATCATTTAACAAATTACAGTTCCAAACTTAAATCATGAGTTCATGAAGAACTTATATTATACATGTATGAACTCCAATTAATATTGGCTGAATCAAGGTTTAACTATCCCACGTTGCTATATATATATATTCCCTTCAGTCACAAATATTAGTCGTTTAAAGTAAGGACATAAGAATTATTACAATCTTAATTACAAGTGTAATTTATATATACGCACTTTGACCTTAAATGAATTGAAGAATTGAAAACTCGTAAATATTTGAGTTGTATAAGGGTATAAAAAAAAAATAATAAATACATTTTCGAATTCAAAACGACTTATAATTTTGACAAAGAAGTTTTTGTTAGAAAGACTTATATTTTTGAACGGAGAAAGTATGTGTAGTTTTTGATTTAGTCGTACTAAATTTTTCTAATGTTGATTGGTAAAACATGATCAAACAATTAAGGTCTTTTTGGTGAGTTTCTTATGCCCTTATTTGATTTTTTTTTAATTGAAACCACTCAACATCCGAAGCCCAATGAGCCCCAATTAATTGATTTGGGCTTGAGGCACTATTAGGTGGAGGCAAAGCTTTCCCTCAAAGGTTTAAAGAGACTCCAAACTCAGGCTCAAACACGAGAACACTACTTAAAGTTGTCGCAACCAGAGCCATCACAACTGCCCCCTCAGATTTGATTGATGCTCTTTTTTCCATCTTTTTTAAATATTTTAGTAGAGTAGCAACATTGGTGCTGCTTTTCATTAATGTTTTTAGACAGGTAATGCTTTTCTCCATTTGATTTAAGAGTACTGTTCAAGTTTTGGTAATTTAATTGGTTGCTTACAAGTTAGCTACCAGGCACGTTCAAGGCCTTAGCACCTGATAAGTACTGGACTGTTCAATTAATTAAGGGCTTTAATTTCCGGCTTGGGCTGAAGGATTACCTAGGGTTTCAATTATAATTAGCTATAACTCTCGGGCAATGCTATGTTGACGATACTTGAGGTACCCAAGAGTCTCACGGTGCAATGGCTTAGGTTCACCATTTTAAGAGAGGTTTCAGTTTCGAGTAATGAGTATGGAGCAGATTTAAAACCTTCAAAGAGAAATTTGACACCACCTAGTGGCCTAAACGGCTCAAATCCGGATTAGTCGGGCCTAGTGGACTTCGATACCGCATAATTTGATAGATGCATTACTTGCTAAAACGCAAAGATTCGAAAGTTCTAATGTTGGACTCCACTTAAGTTAAAAAATAAAAAAGAATGGACCAAATGTATGTGATTATGGGTTCATACAGTTTTTCTTGGATCAAGTGCAGGCCCAATTGTCACGGGTGAGGGAGCCATGCCGAAGTGATGAGCAGAATCGACAGCTTTAAACTTTAATTATTTACTATTCATCATCAAAGAAGAAATGCAAAGCTTTCCACTGCCTCCCAACGTGCACAGCTGCAGCTGTCGGCTCAGCATCTCCAGCGAGTCTTCTATTCTGTTCATACCATTTCCCATATCAAGAATACTAAGGCCTTGTTGTGCTAAGTTGAAGTGGGAAGCGCAATTTGTAAAAATTCGGAAACTTTTCTTGTTTGGATTACAATTTTAACCTACTTGTTGAAAATTAAGTGTCGGACAAGTTTTTACGCATATCGCTACATTGATGCAACCATTGAAGTACACAAAACCAATATCCACAATATATTTACAAGAGGGCAACCATAATGACAATAATAATCCCTCAAGTGCCGAAGGGAGAGCTTGAACCCGCAACTTCTAAATTGTAAATCCACCCTTAAATATATACTACTAAGCTAATAGATCCTAGGATTAGGAATTTTTAAGTTTACTTCTAGGGGAAAATGGAACTACCTTTGGTGACCTAAAAAAGTGCTATTCTATAAGAGAGTTGCATTCTTTGGACAACAATGACCCGAAATTTATGTCATCCGAGCAAGTTACGATTGATTAGTGATCTTTCCTATTTTTCCTTTAAGAGAAATTGCATAATCTATTGGGATCTTTGAGGTTTGGCATCTTATTATGATCGGTAGTTGGAACCACCATCTAGTAATTGGTAGTTGGAACAAAATTCCAACTTAATTAAATGTCAGTCTTGCAAAAACAAAATAAACACACAACCCCTGTTTATCAAATGAACAACCTGTCATATTTTGACAAGAAAGACATAACTTACCCGCGCTAGCATATTTTGATAAGAAAGACATAATTTACCCGCGCTAGATTTGAACCTATCACCTCTTACTTTTGAGCCTCATGTCAAATTATTATGTCACCCAATTGATTAGTATAAATAACTTGTCTTATTAAATAGGGCTTCAAGTTTGATGCCTAGTTGTTTCCAATACGTCTTCGATTAATGTAACATCAGCTGCTATGATGAAAGTAGTTGGTTTCTCCCAAGTCATGTTATTCGCGTCATCCTTGTATAAGGGGGTCATACTAATCTTTTCAATATCGTTTCATTTTATTGTATGTCTCCAAAGAGACTAGGCTATGTGGTTAATTAAGATGTTGACTAATTACTTGATCAATCAATTTCCTCAAGAAGAATTCTAGAGTAACTTCAGTCCGACAAGCAGATGCAGCTATGTCCCTTTGATACACAACGGGATGCATGCACACACAAATTCCGCAAAGTCAAGGGCCCCATACAGCGTGTGTCCGACCTGCGTGTCCTGTGCCCGAAATTACTCTGCTTGTCATTCTTTCCCGCCATCCTAGTTCTACTACACACTCAAAACTCAAAAGCCAAGAAACCAAAATCTGACAAAGATATAAACAAGGCCCACAAACCATCCAAAACCTAGATGGCACGTTAGGTGAAGAACATGGCAGCCTTGTTGGTGTGGGAGAGCGTGATGAATCCAATCCACTTTGAACAACAACATAATTATTGAAAGGAATGCAAGAAAAGAATACAGAAAGAAAAAGAAGTGGTTGCACTTGCACATGAGGATTGAGGTGAAGCTGAGCCTAACAGTAAGGCTGTAATCCACTCTCTATGTGCTGGGCCAACCCCTAATTTAAACACATCTGACCTGACACACACCACACCATGCACCCCAACCCTTTAAAGAAAACAAAGAACAAAAAGTAAACATACACATTACGCATTCATTCACATACAGCATTACATTACAGGTTCTTGATCATGATCTTCTTCTTAATTAGCTTGTAAATGTATAGTTAACTAGTTGTGTATCAATATACAAACGAGTACATGCCTCAACGTGCGAGTGAAGTGTGTAAAGTGGGCCTCCAAGCAAACTTGCAAGCAATCGAGACCCCACAACCTCACATGCCATCTCCCCTTAAAAGTCAAAAGTCAACTTAAGTCTCAAATAACATCCACGTGGTAATTAATTGACCCACCTTTCACTTATTTATACCAACTGTTTGGATGAGAAGCTCTCAGAATGTGACACTTAACGTTATAATCTCATAATTGATATTTTATATAAAAAAAAAAAATAAGTCATTGATATTTTTTGCATTTAAGTTAGGGGTAAGACCGTAGGATATAAATTTTAATTTTTTTAATTTTTAATAAATTTTGGAAAAAAAATTTATATCATTTTAAGGAGTTTCTTCTACTTTCGATTTTGATTTTTTTAATAATTTTTTATCTTTTTCTATCTTTGTGAGGGAGTTTCTAATTATAACACAAGTATTTGACAAAAAAAAATTATAACATAACTATCACAATTTTTTTTCTTTTATCTATTACAATACAAAATCAATTAATATTTATTGTAAAATGATACGATTTTCTCTCTACTGAGGTTAAAATCGAAAATTAAACAATTGATGCTTAATTTTTTCTCAAAACGTGACAAATATTTAAAAAGGAAGTGAGAACATCATAAATTTTTTTTTCTACTTTTTTCTTCATTAAAATTATTTTATCGCGCGAATAACAAGATGTTAACTAGCTATACTATAAACTACATTCACATGGAAGTATTTCTTTTTTTAAGTACTAAAATGATATCAACATGTCACACCACAAGATACATTAGCTTCATTAGAGTCATCCATAAATACTTTGAAATATGTGTATAAATAAATTCAATCCATAACACGCAGATCGATACCACATGAAAAACTATTGTTAGTAATATATCTTATCGTGTGACATTATTGTTGTTATTCTAATATTTTCCTTTCTTGACTTAAGCTAGAATCGAAATACGAACTCCTTAAATCCTATCCTATCTTTCAGAACGAGGGGTGGTTCATCAATCTCAATATATTGAAAATTGGTCATAAAATGAGTATAATGAAAATAAGTATGTTAAAGATAAATATAAAATAAAATTCCACCATATTTTTGTAAAAAGATTTAAAAAAGCAATAGCAATAGCACGCACCAACCAATCATCACAACAAAAAAAAAGTGGACAGGCTGCAAATACCCTAATTAGAATACTCAATATAATACAAAATTAACAGTCAAAATTAAGAATGATTTAAAAGATTTCACAGCGCAGTAAATCGAAAAGTTCAATTCGCGAATGAGACTTTGTTGTTATTAGTAAATTGGCCCACCAAAATTGTTAACAATCAAAACCAATCACACCAACAATTAAAAAAAAAAAAAAAAAAAAAAGAAAAGAAAGGTTATTTGTAAAACTGTAAAATTGTGATTAGTTACGGTGGTGGTGATGACATTGAATCATTGATGATCATCAGAGGGACGCAGTAACACAAGAAGAGCAGCGGACAAGACCGTTCTCGTTACAGACAGAGCAGTTCCGGAACCCACCATTCTTGTGACCTAAAAAGCACTTATGACTCCCGTTACACTTGTCACACAAAACGAACCTGTACCCACCGCACTGATCGCATACACCCGGCTCCACTTTAGGAAACCCCTGGACGGTCTTCTGCAGCTCCCCCGCCTCGTGAAGCTGCCGGATCTCCTCCAGGCCACCCACGTACCTCCCTCCGACGAAGACCCTCGGGAGCTCCCCGACGCCGCCGAAGAGGTGGTGGAGCTCCGCCACGAAGGCGGCGTCCATGGAGAGGTCGCGCTCGTCGACGGGCACGCGGAGGGACCGGAGGATCATGCGGACGGCGCGGCAGTCCTCGTAGGTCCTACGCACGATGCGCAGGCTCGTGAAGTAGACCACGATCCGCGCGTCGGAGTCCGGCGGCGGCGCGCATCTCGGGGAGGAGGAGGAGTTGTTGTTGGGGGTGGAGGGTGTGGAGAGGGAGCGGTGCTTCGGGGTCAGTAGTGGGGAGACGCGCCGGACTCGGTGGAAGATCGACGACTGTCGCCGTAGTTGCTGTTGTTGGCTTTGATGATGATGATGATGATGATGATGTTGTTGTTGTTGTTGTTGTTCTTCGTCGTCGCGGCAGAGGGTTTGGACGTCTTTGAAGGACGTGCAGGAGAAATTGGAGAAGTTGGAGCTGCGAGTTCGGCCTAGAGATGAGGATCTCTTCCCCCAAGGCAGCCACATGAGGGAGACTCAAAGAGAGAGAGAGAGAGAGAGAGAGATGACAAAATCAGAAAATCACGAAATGTTGAATGGAGAGAGGGAGAGAAGGAGAGGGTTTGGGGGGTACGCGCTGGGTTGTGTGGGAAGGATATAAATGAGGGGTTTTTATTGGGGTGGCCTTAATTAAGAAAACAATCGCTCTGCTTCTTATAATAATTAGTAAATGAGATTTGGACTTAATTAAGTAAATGGTGATGGTGATGGTGATGATAATATTTAGTCTAAGTTCATTATCCATCCTAGTAGACCTGCTTTAATTTTATAGGTTTATTATGATTTATTATGTATGTATAAGTCGTTTTGCTAAATATAAGTGAGTATGTAAAAAATAACGATACAACCTAAACTTTAAATTAGTTGAGGTCGATTGCAGGGATCAAACTCTTCCGATGCAAACGATTTAGTGCGATTGATAATATCATTTTCAAATAATTTGAATTCATCATTAGTAATGCATCCAAATTAATTTTATTATATTTTTACCTTGTTGAATTACTTTAATTTATTTTCGGTCAAATTTGTAGTGGACTATTTATAAGAGGTATTCAAATCATCGCAATTGTCATTTTTAATTAATTTTTATTTCAATTAGAGTTATTCCTCAAGCGTTTGTAATTAGAACAAAATTCTTTTTAATGGGCAGGATTAGATAGGATTAATTGGTAATTAATCAGTGAGCTGTACTTTCATTTTTATTTTTTTTTGGTTCAAAGTACTTTCATTTTAAGGTGTGTATGGATAGGCTTGTCTTAAATTTGGGCTTTCATTTTTAAAGCTCTCATGTATAAGATTATGGAAAATGATTACTCCTAATTGGACGAAAGAAAATTGGATAAGACTAGTAAGGGTCATTTCTCCTGTACATGAGGAGCCCATTAATAAAGGAACTTTCTGTCAGGCCCTTGAAAACAATGTCATCAACAAATATGAAACATAATAGGGTCCTACAGGCTCTACATGTCCAACTGCCTTGCCAACTAGGAGTCGAAGGTAACTGATAATAAAGAAGAATATGAGTTGTAATAATCAGTTACTATTAATCCATTATTGTCTCCTTCAATGATCACTCGCGCAGGATTTACATCGTTGGAAGCTTGGAGAGAGCACCAAATGTTAGCCTTTTTTTTTTTTTTTTTTTTTTTTTTGGAAAATATTATAATGATGACGGGTAAGTCACCTCTACTTCAGTCCTCAAGATATATTGATCCTCTATCTGTAATGCATCAAATTTGTGTGTGCTCCATCTTGAGATGTGCTTGAGATGTGCAAGAATAGTTCAAAGTCATAATGTAACTTTCGATGTGACTTTTTCATTATAATTCTAGCACTTTTCTTTTTTGGGTTTCCACCAACTAATTCACATGGTGCCTCAATTTTTTTATTTTATTTTTTCCAATCATACACTAGCGGGTTTAATGAAAAAGTTTGATCTATGTATGTAGTGACCTCTTAATTTGGGGTCCGAGATTATGACACGCTTCACAATATGGCATAAATTGCAAACAAATTTTGTGAGGCCTACTTACCTGGGCCTCCATGTTTAAAATGGGTCTTAGTTTTCAGTTGTATTTAATGGATGTAAGTTGCAACTCCCCATGATAAAAAGACTTTAATGGTTGTAACTTGCAACAAGTGATTGATAGATCAGTCAAAGCATGAGATTGACGATGCTTTGCTGATAGAAGGCAAGGTGACAAACCAATGTTGGGAAAGTTGGGGCTTCGACTTATATTAAAGTCAGTTGTTAATTTTTTATATAAAAATAGTTATTGGTAAGATGAATTAGTGCAGTTACAATTTGCTTATACAAATATGGCGATAATAAAGTTTTACAAGTTTATTTTGGTTTTTAATTTTTTATTTTTTCAGTAGAATTTTGGTTTGTATTTCTCATAATGCAGCTTAATAAACTATTTAAGTTTGAAGCCAAAGCACCTCTAACGACAAAGACAACCCATAACTTGCCAAGACAAAATTGGAAAATGCTAGAAATTCAACTTACTTTGGAGTCAAAACGATACCACTCCTAGTACAACTATAATATATCTTTTGTTTTGTTAGTATTATACACTTTGGGCAGTGCTAGGCGTAAATCACATCCCGTTCTGATGTGCGTACGATGCACCTCCGAATACATATCACATGTATTTCAAGGAGTATCGCACGCACATCGAAACGTAATCGAAACGTAATGCGTGTAAAATTTTCCATACACTATTATAAAAGTTATAACGTAGCACCGACCCCATACAAATCGTACTTCGTACTGATTGCATCCCTTGGCTCCATTCCAGTTCAGTATTGCCCTTCTCAAAATTATTTGCTCACGGGTTGCCCTTACCCCTCTCTCTCTCTCTCTATATATATATATATATCACAAAACGCTGCATCTGCTTGTGGTTGCGTGGGTCCCCTGCTTCTTGAATACTTACAAAACGATCCTATCAAATATTGATGGGGCAATTACGTTTAGGGATCACTAACAGTAGCCCTCCAAGAGGACTCTTATCTCTCTATATTGACTGTGTTTTGGTTGCAGAGTTGATGGAGAGACTAGTGGAGGCTTTCGAAGAGGAGGTGAGGATAAACTTCGAATTGGAGTGCAAATGCCGCGCTACCGTGAGACTCAGGTCTCTAAGCAGTACCACTGCTGTTGCTTTCAAAGTACAAACCTCCTCTCCACACAAGTTTCTAGTGAACCCTCCCACAGGCCTCATCCCCCCTTGTCCCAAGCAACATTTCAGGTCATCCTCAAGCCCCAGACCCACCTCCCCACCTCATTCCCACGCTCCCCCTCCGACCGCTTCCTCGTTAAGACCACACCGGTCGCAGACCCCATCTCAATCCACCCTGACTGGATTAATTCCCGGTTCTCTTCCAACCCCAACCTGCCCACCTATGACCTCAAGCTCAAGGTCGCCTATGTTGGTCTCTTCCTCTTACGCCAGGCGGTTTCCGGGGGAGACACCCACGCCGCCAAGAACATCATCAAACGTCAGAAGTCCATACTTCCAGAGCTGTCTTCGCAGGAGACCGAGTCTCTTCTCTCCGCAGCTTGTCAATGCTGCGACCCGGATAACATGATCAGTTTGTTACTCGAAGCCGGTCTGAAGGCAGACTCATCCGTTCGCTTGAAACTGGATGATAAGATGAGTGCTCCAATTGATTCAAGATTGGAGTCCAAGGGATGGACAGCAATTCATGTAGCTGCAGCACATGATCAGGTGGAGGAGCTGTCAAGACTGATAAAGGAAATACCTGAATTGGGGACGGAGGGATCAAGGCCGGCGGCATTGGATTGTAGAGACAAGGAGGGCCGAACGCCTCTACATTTGTCTGCAAGCCGAGGGAACCTAAAATGTGCCAAGATGTTGATAGAGGCTGGTGCGGATAAGAATGCTAAGAGCCTAGATGGGAGGACAGCGTTGTATAGGGCGGCGGCGGGTGGTGACACTAAGATGGCAGCATTGCTGATGGAGATGGGAGCAGATCCTACAGTCACTGCAGAAACAACTGGACGTACTCCTCTTGAAATTGCACAAGAGAAGGGAAATGTGAGTGGCCATTTTGGCTAAAGCCTATGCATAAGATATGTAATAGTCTTTGATGTGATTACAGACATTGTAATCTTGTATGCAGGTAGAGGTGATTGATGTTCTAGAGCAAAGAGAGCTGATGCTGACCGCAGCGAGAAGAGGGGACCTGGCGACAATGCGAGGGCTACTAAAAAGAGGTGCCAAGGCTAATCACAGTGATCAATATGGATTGACGACACTACATGCTGCTGCTATAAAGGGACACAAGGAAATAGTTTCCGTACTCATTGAGTCTGGAATGCATTTGGAATGCGAAGACAAGGAAGGTCACACCGCACTGCATTTGGCTGTCGAGGGTGGAAGCTTAGAGGCTGTAGAATTGTTGGTCAATAGAGGAGCAAATGTTAATGCAAAGAGCAAGAAGGGAGTAACACCACTTTACCTGGCCAGAGCCATGGGATATGAAGACATTACTCAGTTCCTGCTCAGTAGGGGAGGAGCCTGCTCTTCGTCATTCCCGTCATCGTCTACCCTGTCATCCATGTTGCAGTGTTAATGCAAGTCGAGCCCGTGCAAAGCTGCAACCACTGATCTGCAATTCAATCACAAGTTGAATATGTGACATTGAAGCATTTCAAGCAGTGAAGATGATGAAAGGAACAATGCAAAAATGAACTTTTGAAGCAATTTTACTCGTATGTTGCTCGTGTTAATCTTCCTATAAATTTCACATGTAAAGGAACTATGGAACTATATGGGTAAAAAAAATTGAAAAGACCACATATTTGTGATCGCATAGCAACATTGGAATATCAAATTTAGGAGAACAAACAACAAACAAACAGATATTATTCTAAACCCTAGACTGAGAAAAGAGGTTAACCATCTATTGCAGGTAAATTGAAACCAGTGGGATGTCGACGTCATCCTCATTGTCATCCTCACAGGCCACTACGACGTCCAGATGACCTCTATATGGAGGTATTACCACCTTTGCTACTTCCCCGGCGAGATCAATCACCTTCCGGTCCATTCGATCCTTGTGTCTAGGAATAAGGCTGTTGTACAGCATGCTAGACCCACATGTAATGCTGTACGCATTGAGACCCTTGTTCTTCAGCCATACCAAAAGCTCCCTCAAGGTTGGATTGTTCCTGACAGTCCATCGGTCCCACACAGTCCAGGCCATGCCAGCATGCTTTAACACCTTGGGCGGGACTGGTTCAGCAATGGAGAAAAGTGGCAGAGCCAGGTTCGCAAAGCTGTTGCGATAATCGTCCACTTTATGTCCCCCAGCTAACACCTTGTAAAGCTCAAGGCAGACAAGACCAGTTGCCATGGCAGTGGAGGTTGCAATAGCAGGTATGATCCTCCCAGCAATGAACTTTGCTTTCAAGCTTGTCAACTTCGGGAATGCTGTAATTCCTTGCCCGCATGTTTGCAAGGCCAGAAATCAGATCCATATGGTAATTAGTGTCATCATCCTGCATATCCAAGACCAGTTGTTAGGCTTTTCTACAGGAAAAAAAGGAAACTGCGATTTTCCATAACTATTCTTCTTTTGGTGAAAAGAAACATGCATTCATATATCTGCTAAGAGATCACTCCCTCTGAACCGCCAAATCTTGCCCCTTGACTATTTTTCATCCCACATAAACTGGAAAATCAGAATCAAACGGAAAATGCGAACACAAATTTTACACTAAGTTTTATATGGGAAGCTTAAACTACATCTCATCCCCCATAAACTGCTAAATCAGAAACAAATTGGAAGAAATAAACACTAAGTTTGAAGCGGGAGGGACAGTCACCTTCTCAAATTGTATAGAGTTCAGCTTGAAACCTGGTGGTAGCTTCTTTCGAGTGCCTTCCAGTCTCTCGATCAGGTTATTAATGACCAAAGAATCGTCCAAAGATGCTGTAGTGAGGCTGGTGGCTTTCTCATCAGTTTCTATCTTTACCCCTTTTTTGGGTTCAAAATCTGGCACTATTACTTTGTTAACAGCCTCAGCCACCTTCATGGCACTTTTGGCCCATTCTGGGATTGGAATGTTAAATGTCTCAGCTCGCAATATAGAAGCAGCTACGAGGAAATCAAGATGACCTCGATCATCAACACTGAACTGGAGCGGACGAGGAAAGCGTTTAGGAGCTGACCAGAACAATGCTCCTTTACTAGTTGCAGAATCTTCCGGGAAAGTATAAGTCAATTGCTTCACACGGTTAGAGAAGCAGTCCTCAAATCTGTTTGATCAAGAACAAATTATCAGCCACTGAAACGACTAGAAAAGCAAAGCAGCGAGAAATGAAAGAATTAAAAACAAAACTTCTGTACTTTAGTCGGGCCCATGTGATGCAGTCTTCAAATGTTTCACATCTTTGCTTATCAAGACACTCTAAAACGCGCATCAAATTGTCCCTGGCCTGACCATCACCAGCTTTCTTCATAGCAGAGGTGTACTCAACAGGATTTAACAGATAAGCATTCACCTCAGCTGGTGTTTTCTCAAGCAAGCCATCAAACTCAGAGCGAGCCCAAGTCAGGCAGTGGTCGATATTATGAGGGAATGCGTGAACAGTGCACATTGGGGCCTGCTTTTCCGGTGGGTCTCTCGATGCACCATAGTTTTCTGTCAGGTGAGGAATAACCATCTGCGTGTTGCATTTAGTGCCTAACGTTCCTGACTCCAGAAGAGGCTTCTGAAAATATAAACATCTCCCATCAATGTACAACCTGGCATTAACATTATCCAAAGCATTGATGACAACATCCAGATTTTCCCAGAATACATCATTGAATACATTCTCTGTTTCAGGGTTTGCACGATTTTGCAGAGCTTCAACATTGAAATGAGGATTAATCGACATTGCCGCAGAAGCAGCAACAGTGGATTTGGCCTGTCCAATGTTCCAATCACGAAAGAGAAATTGCCTGCTCAGATTACTTTTTTCAATAACATCATCATCAGTGATAACTAGCTTCCCACTGCTACCGCAAGAAACTCCCATTAACGCCAGATTCTTTAAAAACTCGCATCCTAAAGCACCAGATCCAACAATAAACACTTTGGCCTCTTCCATTTTCCTCTGAAGTCGGGACCCAAATACTGAAATTTGAGCATCATACCGACTGTTTTGTGGTTCAAAATCCCTTGGGTTCAATGGTTCAGTAGGAAGAGATTCAACCGAATCGAAGTAAAAGAACTGTAAGAAGAACAATATTACAAATTAAAAAAGGCGGCTCATATAATGGAATTGAAAGTCATTCCTGCAATTGATCAAATCTTAGCAATTTTATAACGTGATATTCAAGGGAAATGCAGATTCAATTATGGGAAAATTAGAAAGCCGCATATTTGCAGGAATAAAACTTCAACTAAAGATGCAGTTACGACAAAGCCTCAATGACAAATTAGTTGAGGTTGGCTACATGGATCTAACTCTACCATACCGCTCGATTTAGTGCACAACTAAAGATGGAGTTAGCCCCCCTAAAATCAACTAGCCTAGAGAAAATACTTATAGGGACTGGCATTGCTAATTCCCGAGTTATTGTATGTTGGACCAAGTCCACAGAGGTAGGTCTTACATCTTTGGCTTTTCACTAAATCTACAGCAAATTTGACTAGATATGCTTCTATAAATGATTACGGCCAAGTTCAGAACTATGAACACCAACAACAACAACAATAACAATCGTCCCAAATTAATTGGAGTCGACTACTATGAACGTTCTTGAACAAACACAAATAAAATCTTCAAGTAAATAACTAGCCTATGTAAAGTTAAACCACCAATCTGAAATGGTCATATGATCAGTTATTAAATTGCATATATGTTGGAATACCAGTTGATGGTGGCCGATATTAATGCCTTGTGTAAAATTCCTTCCTAACAGATAAACATGAGGCGTGCTTAATTTCAGATCACCCACCAAACCAAGACACATAGGGCAAAAATAAAAAATAAAAAACTTTTCTGACCAAATTTATCCTAGAAAAATCAACACAAAAGAATTGGGGCAATTAGCTATTCCAGTTGATAGTTAAGACAGCAACTAGCCAACTAGTAATGAAATTAAACATATTAAGCACTAATATGCTTCTCACCTGAAAGAGTGGATGAAATTTTCCAGAGCATGCCTTTACAACTTCCTGCCCCACAATACCACCAAACATCGCTGCCATTGGATTCAAAACAGCCCTAGCACCAAAAGCAAAATGTCGCAGAAGTTTCTCGTCAATTTCAGCTAATCCCCCCTCCCCTGCATGTTCATTAAGCTCTCTCACCAACAAAATTAATTTCTGAGCATCTTCCTCAAATCCAGCAATAGGGAACCGTCCCAACTCACAAATATACTTATCCAATGCTTGAAATGCCATATGTAAGAGATGTGGATGATCAAACTTTGAAAAGTCACTAAGAAGAAAATCACCAGGATCGCCAAGAGCTTCCTTCAGAGGCTTGAATTGCAGGACCTTGGGTTGTTTCACCTGTGTCACAATACCACCTTTCTCATACATACCATAATTTGTAGTGTCCTCATCAAGAGTAAATGAGTAAGGCCTGGCATTTGTAACCTCCTCAGCTTCCCATCATTAAGTTCTGTCATACCGTGAACTTCTGAGAAAATAACAAGATCCCCATCTTGGAACTCAAGCCGCTCATCATCTACGCATGATACAATAGCAGGATTATCATTGCTGATGGATGCAATGATTCCTGTATGTGGCTCCTTGCCGTCAACATCAAGAATGGTAAACTCAGGGCCAAAGTCACAAAATACACTACCGAAAAGGCCCCGAACTTCAGCCTTTATAAATGGGATTGGAGGCTCGTGAGTATGGCAGTAATCATTGAACTCGATAGCTTTTTCTGTTCTGATATCAGTAAATACTACAGCCTGTGCCATCATAAAGAACACTCAACAGTTAAGTATGACAACAAAATCAGAGAAATGTGATGTGAAATGATTAGCTTTTACACTGAAATTGAATGAAGTGTGGCTAGAAAGAAATGGAAACTTTGGGGCATAAAATAAAGTGGAATAATATGACCAAGATCAAAGTAATATAACAATCCCTCATCTACTTATAAAGCCCCATATTTGCTCTATTTTTTCCTCAACTTGCACCAATTACTTCAATATCTTTTATTTTCTTCTAACACTCTATTATTTAAAATGAAATGTTAATAAAAGAAAGAACATCAAATAAAGCATGTAAACCATAAACTTAAATGAATTTATATACTTGATTATCAATTATATCAACTTCAATGCTTTCGATAAGTTTTATGCTCTCTACAATTATCCAAAATTAATAGCACTATTCATCTATAAACCATTAGCGAAACAAATATGCGAGGCAATAACTATAAGCAGTTCAAGACTCATAATGATCTAAAGTTACATGGAAGTTGAAAAACAAAGCACCTGAAAGCCAGAAAGCTGCTCTTTGGTCAATGCCGTTGTCAAGGTAGAAATTGTGACCGCATTATTTAGTTCTTGAAGCTTTTGCATAGAAGCAAGAGCTCGATTCTTCCCCAAGTCATCCTCAGAGAAGACAAAATTGCTAGACAAGTCCCAAAATTCAACGTCGCCTTCATCGTGCAATGTCACAGATTTGACACCAGCAAGAATTAAGTTCTTTGCTGCATGAAGCATGATGTCATTACACCATGGATGAGCAATGAACAACCACCAATAATTTCAGAACTAAATAGAATCGCTGCATCTTTTATCAATAATGAATATTTCAGTGAAGGCAGTCAGTAGGGCTTCTTTTCACTTTTTTTTCCCTTAGATTTTTAAAGCCTCCAGATATTTATAAAAACAGTTCAGATGGTTACTCCTTTTTCCACTTCCAAGAACAGCAACGAGTTTTTTTAGAAAGTGAAAATAAAAATTCGTCATTTATATAGATTCTTCTTCCACGCATGGAAAAATCAAAGCCAAAAGTACACTTTAAAATTCAAAAGATTAGATTAACATTTATAATATGCAATACATCACATAGATACATTTAAAAAAAATATTGATTTTGTTCCTATTGCTGCGGTCATGCATAATAATGAGACAAACTGTCTACGCATCAACTTAATGCCCTAGCAAAATTGCACCTTCTGAAATAAAAGGAAAACGATCTGCCCAATTAAACTTGAGTTTGGAAACATGTCGTAAATGCTTAGGCAACTTCTTTTCTTTTTTGGTGCAGCTTAGGCAACATTGTTTAGAGTTCTACATTGCAACAACTAACGATTCGACATCATAGAACATATATATTATAAAAGTAAAACATGTAAGCAACGAGGCAAAAGCAACACCTTTGATTCAAACTATTAAAAGATGTTTACATAAGAAGAAATAGAGTAAGGCACAAAAAAGAGGAACTTGTCCTCTATGACAGTGTATATACCAAGACAATAGAAACAAAACCCAACCCTAGCCTAACGAAATCAGACAGAGACTTAAAAATAACTTATTTGATATCAATAACGAAAGAGGCTGAATATTGTGTTTCACTTTCAGTCAACTAGCATCCAAAAATCGCTGCCTTTTCAAATCATTTTCATTCTTTTAATATTTTCACAATTAAAAGCTACATTCTTTGGCACGTAATCAAAGATGCGTGAAATATCACAAGACCCAAACGCTTTTTATTTCTTCCCATGTTTTCAAGGATTTTGAGAATGAAGGAGAAACCCGCGTTGGAAACTAGCGTGCTCATATTCTCACAAATAGGCTGAAACAGAGAATCAGTCCTCAAAACCCTCTACATATTTTTCTTAACAAATTTGAGAAGTAGCAAGAATTTCAAGTAATGTTAATACTTTCTTTTAGAGGTACAAACTGTGTCATAAAGTCAGTATTATCAATGTTGAGATCATTCCTTAGAATGCCAGTGCAATGAATCGTAAGCCAACTTACGCAAAAGCTTAAGGATAAAAATAATGAGGGAAACAACAAAAAGGTGGTTCGTAGGCTCTTTTTCTGCAGACATACAAATGAGAGGAACAGCATAGACGTCATTCTCCATTAAAGAACATTACAACATTGATTCAATCATATTATCAATGGACAAAGGCTACGAAGAAATGTTGGCTATTGTTGGCATTTTATTTAGCCTCCAAACTAAAGAAAGGGCATAGACTGAGGGAGATGTGACCAATCCTCAATTGGTAAAGAACTAAAGACAAAACGATCACTTAAAACAATTGGTAAAGAACTAAAGACAAAACGATCACTTAAAAGAACAGTCCATCATGTGATCATATCTCTGATGTCTCCGAGCTTCCTGAACTGCTAAGGAACCCTAACAAGCCATCTACTTCCATATGGATAATACTGAAATAGAACTATGCAATTGAAAGTCACAACTCACAAGACTCACAACCTACAAGAATGAAAACTCCCTTCCACGATCCCGGAGGGACAAAAGAAAAAATAAATCGAACCAAAGAGGATGAAAACTGTAAACAAAAATTAAAATTTAAGAGCTTCCCTTCCACCATCCCAAAACTCATACCATTCAATACCTGTTTAAGGAATCATATCACCATGATCAAAGTCAGTGAACTCCAGTGAAGAAATTACTAATCTATATATTACCACAACAGTCATACAAAAAAGTGGCATCGTACAAACAACAGAAGGAGAAACATCACAAACATACAAAGTACCTAGCCGTAATTGAAATTCAGAGTCAAAACTACGCAACTAGAAAGTGCATTTACTGATCAAATTTAAATTCTATAAAGAACTTAACCACACAATCATCTTCAAACAACAATGCACGTACCGATTTCGGCACCAAGGCCTTGCATCCCTGAGATAAGAACGTTAGAAATAAAGAGGCGCTGCATCGTCTCACGGCCGTACACAGCAAGTTGTCGGCTGTGCAGATCCTCATCTATCTCACACACATTTCCGTCATCCAAAGCCATTGCTGGAGGTTTGGACACACTGCCTCCACTTTTACTGTTCGTGATTGCTTCGCCACCAACCGAACTCTTCTTCTCACCACCGCTGTGGTGGTTTCCAGACCTCGACACAGCTGAACACGAAATCAAACACTCGATCCGATGCTTCTTCAGCAAGGTATCTTTCATGAGGTTGGCCTCACCTCCTTCAACCTCTACCACAACATCTCTCTTTCTAGGAAGCATAGAGTACTACAAACTGCTCGGAAATAAACGATTCGCAGTTATCAAACCACAAACAAAGATCCATTGCACTCGATTTCAAACATCAAAACATTATAATCCAACATTTCTACAGTTTTTCATCAAATGCAGAGCATCGGCAAGAACAAAGTGAACAAGAAAGCAAAGAAACGATTAGAACTCGGATGCAGAGATGGAATGAGAATCGGCCATTGCGTGAAGAACAAGAAACTGCTCGGAAATCAACGTTTCGCAGAGATCAACACACAAACGAAGGTCCGTCACACTCAATTTCAGACATCAGAACATCATTATCCAGTATTTCTACGGTTTTCATCAAATGCGGAGCATCGGCAACAACAAAAGAAACGAGAAACACGGAAAACGAACAGAACTCACAGATTAGAACTCCAATGCAGAGATGAAATAAGAATCTGCGATGATTTCGTGAGGAACAAGAAACTGCTCGAAAATCAACGATTCACATAGATCAACACACAAACGAAGGTCCATCAAACTCAATTTCAAACATTAAAACATCATAATCCAGCATTTCTACAGTTTTCATCAAATGCAGAGCATCGGCAACAACAAAATGAAAAAGTAACCAAAGAAAACCGAACAGAACTCACAGATTAGAACTCTGAAGCAGAGACGGAGTGAGAATCGGCGATTGCGTGGCGAAGAAGCGAAGGAGAGAGTCGGCTCTGCTTCGCCAGCTCTGGTGGTGCTTGTGCGAGGTGAGTGAGCGTGAGAGTTGGTTTTAGGGGGTCCGGCTTTTATACGTGTGTTAGGGCTTGTGTGCGCGTTTGCTGTTATGCGTTTGAAGGCGCATGCGGCATGCTCTCTTCGTGTGTGGAGAGAGGAGGAGAGTGGTGAAATGGTGATGGTGTGGGCCGGAGTTAGCGCGGGTAACAAATGTCCTGTGATGTGCGTCTCTGCGTGTTTGAGTGCGTGTCTGGCTCAGTGTGTGTGAGTAAGAAATTTCTATTTTTTCTTTTTTTTTTTTTTATCTTTGATTTGAAAGGTATCCGAGCCACCATCACTAACACTAAACCTATTAATTCTTTGAAGGTCAAGACGGAGCCGAGGTCGAAGGATAAGTAGTGCAGATGTTGCGAATAAAATTCATCATATTTGATTCAGTCAAAGTACTAAGACCATATTTAAAATCACTGCATCACGTCTCTTCAGGGCATATTTCTATATTTTTGGGGAGTTTTTGCATTTCACCTTCCATTTTGATCCAATCCACAATCTAATATATGGATTGGTTCATAGATGTGTGATGAATTTTATGACATTGGATAGATTGTTTGTTAGCAATAGATATTAATAAGGGAAAATATGAGGATGACTTTATTTGGGGTGACTTTTCCGTGTAATTCTCACAAATTGCCCAAGTACACGTGTACGACACTTGCCCGTTTCCTCTCTCTCTCGAATTTCGTAATTACTGTGTACAATTATATAAATCCAACACACAATACCTACATACCTAATTAACACTAATATTACTCAAAATGGTATCCGATAAGTCTTTATCTCAGAATTGAAAAGACATTTATAAAATGGGCCGTTACATGACCTACATTCATTTGTGTATCGACGTGTGTGTGCACAAATCTTGATGCGTGATAGATAGACACTATCATCCTGGTGTCCCATCACCGTCATATCTAAGACGGTATATGTAATAATATTATACGTGTACAAAGAAAAGTATTAAAAAAAATATATATAATTAAGATAAAATGCAAAAGTAGGCTCGAGTTGGAGGTAAAACTGATTTGATCAGATTTACAAGCTCTTTGGGTGGGATTAAGTTTGCAAGCTCAACTATTGATAAAACATGCAGGGCCTGTGGGAGGACGATGACTGTGTTAGTAGGACAATGTTATAGCAACTTGCATCAATGTTAAATGATTCACTCTCATTCCCTGATTTGTTTGGCTTGGATTACATATCTAAACTAGTATGCACTTAAGCATTGTTAGATCCCTTATAGAGGGTGGCCTCATTCCCGATACTCAAAACTAAACTTTGCTTAAAGAGTGATTAGCGTAGAAATTAAAAAAAATTTAACAATCATATATGTTAATTGATGAAGACGATCAAATGAGAGATTGTCATGGTTTAGGCATTGGCCTCAGCTCAACCTTTCTGAGCCTCAGAGCTCTTTATTTGTACTTAACGGAACACAATTTTTTGTAAATGCACATAATGAGTGACTTTGAGGCCTACTTAATGCGCATTAACAACCTCATACATGACGAAAATTAGATTACAGAAAACTCTGAACCCTACATAATGTTGTGAAGCATGAATAGAGTCTATAGCTGTACACTGTACTGTGAGCTTCCATGACATCTCTCAAATCTCTTTCTTTCTACTTCCTTACTTCCAAGCGTCTTTAACAAAACTTGCTAATAGAAGGAAGACTCGATGAAAATTAGAGGAACAGAGAGAGATTCAGAATGGAATGTTTTAGATTTTTGAAAAATGTGACAGGTGTAGTTAAATATATGAATGGCATATAATAATAATGTAAGTGCCCCTTTTTCCTATACAGATTCTTCCACACCCCCAAAATTCTTCTTTAACATAAATTAAAGAACTTCATCGACTATTGTTGTTGGATTGCATTAACATGCTCAAGATTTCCGACAATGGAGGGCGCTTCGAAGGGATGCTGTTCCAGCATTTCATCATCAACGATCTCAGTACCTGTGGACAGTCCTTGGGAATCTCAGGCCTTAGTCCACAAGCTGCAATTCCAACCGCCGCTTGAACTGGCGAACAAGAAGAGTACGCCGCCTCCCCCGCAACCATCTCCCAAACCACCATTCCAAAACTATAAACATTGCTCATCGATGTCTCCTTTACGCTTTCCGGATCGCCTGCAATAATCTTTTTTTCGCAGAACATACACATACATCATCAGTTTTTCTTCTATTCTAGGCCATGTAATTGAAGAACTACACCATAGGCCAATGTGGTTCTTTCAGTTTTAAAAATTCAAACCTTGTAGTAGCTAGTTAACTATGCATGTAAAGGACAATTCATCAAGCTCATTACTAACATCTATGATCTATAAAATGCCAAAGATAAGAAGTCAGGATGATCAAAATTTATAACGTAGAGCAAGTATAGATAAGATAATAGTGTAGTAGGAATAGGAGAGTGACCTCGGGAGCAAGCCATCGGTAACCGTCGGTTTCATATTCCGTCGCTTCTCCATTGCTCCGGCGGCAAACCGAGACAATGCCCATGTCCCCAACACAAGCATTCCCTACCCGATCAACCCAAACACTCAGCGAATTCAGATCCTTATAAGCCACGCCATGATCATTCATAAACTTGATCCCCTCCGCGACATCAACCGCAATCCGAATAACCTCTTTAACATGAAGCTTCTTCCTCTTCTGAATGGTCTCATGGACTGTCCCTCCTTCCATCATCTTTGTCACCGCGCACAACCCGTGATTCTCATCCACGCAAACGCCGTAAAACTGCGAAATGTTCCGGTGCCCGCAAGTCATGAGCTCCAGCAGATCTCGCCGGAGCTCAAACTCGTAACTACTCCCCTTCTCACACCCTCTCATCTTCTGAATCAATACGCGCCTTCCCTTGTAAACACCCTTGAAGGAAGCGGTGCCATTACCAATCTGATCGTTGAAGTCCATCTCTTCAGAGTTCAATATCCATTTTCGAATTTCTTCGCCACCAGACCTGATTGTCAATGTCTGCCATTCATCCACGGAGACCTCGAGCTTGATCTGATTAGTACTCGAGTTTTCGACTCCGTCTTCGCAATTCAGTTCCTCAATTTCGTGCTCTATCTCATCAACTATCTCCACTCCTCTACTTGTTGTCTCCTCCTGGCACCCGCACAGTCCGAATGGGAGCTTCTTCGACGCCGTCGTCGCCGCCGCGCCTTTAGACTTCCTTTGAGCCGATTTGAGCGCGTTTTGGAGCTTGATCTTGAACAGTTTCTCCCGCCCGGATTGAACCGCGCCCAGGACTACTCCAAGAGTGAACCCCTTCTTCTCAAACAAGTACATTTTTCGACATCGAATTGTGGCGTTTTCGAGGGCCTCCGAAGCGAGTTGCCATGAAATTGAGCAGTTGCAAGCGAATGTGAGCTTGTAATTGAGAGCAGAGGAGGTGTGGGTCGCCGGGGCGGAATCGTCGGAGAGAAGTTCTTGGACTAGAATTGCTGGCTGGTCTTCGATTTCGGCCTGTTCGATCAATCGAATGTGCAGAAACACGTCTTTGATGTCGAACTCCGCCTGCGCGTAACTGTACGCACATCAACCCAACATCAACAAAAACAGAGGAAACAGAGCAAAAACAGAGGAAACTCACTGAAATTCTTTGAAAATCGATCAAATGCGGCCGAGACTACAACGCATTAACACAAAACAGAGCAAACCCACTGCAATTTTTCGAAGCTCGATCAAATCAGGCTGACCCGCAAGAGCAGAAACAGAGCAAACCAACTCAAATTCTCTGAAAACCGACCAAAAGCGGCCGACCCACAAGAACAAAAACAGAGCAAAGCCACTAAATTTTTGTAATAAATTTTTTGTAAAATCGACCAAATGCAGCCGATACCGCCACACATCAACACAGAACAAAACAGAGCAAACCCACTTTCAATTCTTCAAAAATCGATCAAATGCGGCCGATACTGCCACACATCAACGCAAAATAAAACAGAGCAAACCCGCTTTAAATTCTTTGGAAACAGAGCAAACCCACCTGAGCGGGAACGAATCGAAGTGCTTTCTAATGTTGGACGCCAGCTTGGCGGGCAAGTGAGTCCCGGGGTACAACTGGGCGAGACAGAGATCATCAATGGCGCCTCTGCCGCTGCTGATTGGTGAGTCGCAGCGAACGGAGTCGAGGTTGAGCGAGCTCTTGATGTTGGCAATGGCTTCCGCGACGTTGCGCCCGAGCTTGTGGAGTCTCCTCTGTATGACCACGGCCGATGACGACGACGACGACGACGACGACGACGACGACGATGACGTGTCCGACCGGTGGCGGGTCTGGACCAGGACCTGCTCGACCGGGTCCGGTTCGTCCGTGCTGGCGCGGCTGGACCAGCACTCGAGCGCTGCGGCCATGGCGAACAACTGCAGAGGATTGATCGATCGATCGATTGATCTCTGATTTATGAAGGCAGAGTAAGAGGAGAGTTGGGGTGTGGTGAGATTGTGTGATGGGGATCTCGAGGATGGCTGGTCAGATCTCTGATGAGACTTGAATGAAGTCAGAAGTCTGAACCGGCAGTCAGTGTCGTAGAGTCGGAAAGGCGTCAGCAAATTGTGGACTTTAGAACAGATGGTAATTAAATCGCGTCAGTGAAATTTTTTATTGGGAAGATTTTAATTTTTTTTTCCACCTATTTCATAGATCATTTAAGTAGGAGAATTACGCAGCTAAGCACTCGCAGTTGAATGACATAGACAATCATACACCTTCTATCCTCAAATATTAATAATAAATTTAAATTAAAAATCTTTATGTCTTTTTAATTGTTTGAGTCCATCTAGCACTACCCTAAATATATTACAATAAAAAAAAGTGAACAAAAAAAAAAAAAAATCTCACTTGTTGCGGCGGAGCATTATGTTATTTTTTACAAAGTATACTATTAATTGAATTAAATTTAAAACAATGAAGGGGTTCGCTCTTCGAGATTGAGACTATTATATATTGTTGTATTTCATTATATCATATCCGATATTTATAGGTAGTGCTTTGTTTGTACAATGTTTTTAATAGTTTTTACTCAATTCTCAGCAAATTGAGACGTGTCTAAACAATTCCAACGACTATAGGTGCTTAGTCATTTTCATTCGAAATAAGAAACTGAAAATAATTTTGATTATTATCCAACTTCACTATTTTGTAGTCACTCGCTTTAAGTAGTTAAACACGTTCTCAAGTTCATACTAAAAAATTATAATTATCAAATTGCACTCATTGAGGTCATAAAAGAAAATTACTCCCTCCGTGTATTTTTATAAGTTATTATACAAAAGTTTTTTGTCAAAAAATATAAATCGTTTCAGAATTTTATAAGACTTTAGTATCTCTTTGCTTATTTTATTTATAAATATTTAATTGCAATTAAATAAAGACATATTTTCTTTTTATTAGGTAATAGAGGATTGATGTAGTTAATGCGTTTGGGCATAACATGACTTATATTAATCATCGACTAAAGGCATTGTAAACATTATAGTAAATCAATGCACGCGTGACACTCGTGAATCTATGTCAATACTTATAATGCCCATCAACTTAATCACTTTCACTCGTTGGTGTAAAATTTTACTAAAAAACTTTAATACTATTTAAAAAAAGATCGTCACTTATTTATTTCATGCAACATTTAACTTAATCAACGTGAAACTATTATTTTCGTCCACTGTCCACACATCTTCAAGAGTTACAAGGAGATATGGAGGGGTTATGATCCAAGTGTGGCAAATATATATAGAGCATCGGACGGCTGGTGCGCTGGATTTGAATAAAGTTTCGAGATGGTACTTGTTAGGTAGGATTGAATTAAAAGCCAAAAGCGAGAGTTTGGCTTGTTTCCTCATACGAGGCACAAACGAGGCTCACCCAATCTCAATCACTAAAATATTACGCAAACTATGGAGATTATGGATCCACGTTGATGACATGAAGATGTGTTTGCCGAAATCGCGATTGATGATTGATCGAGAAACAGGGGTCGGATGTTTTCCTGTCCATTCATCCGTACCGTTGATTTTCATAGAGGCACTCGTCATGGACAAGCATTAATGGTTGGTTGGATGAGTGGTCACAACAATTTATAGGGACAGGATCTTTTAGTGAAATCTGTGAAGTAGGGCCGAAATTTGTCAATAACCAAATTTAATTTGTAACGCCACTAATTTTTCCAAATTTATAATAAAGTCTCACGTAAAATAAATTAATAGATATGTGTTAAGATATGAATAAATATTTTACCAAGATTTTAGATAATTACATTATCAAGTATGATTTTGTCATTGAGTTGTAATATCAAGCATTGCTCTTAGTTATATTAATATCCAATGTACTTACTATTCCATGTATTGTCAATTTGTTTGGGAATAGTTGTATGACATGTGATTTATGAGTTACTTGTAAATATTGTCTTAGTACATTTATCATCATTACTAAAGGGCATATATAAAGGGTGTCAACCTCATTGTAAAACACACCAAGTTGAATGAAAAACTTTTCATTTCAACTATCTCATTTTTTCTCTTCTCCTTTGTAGCAGTCGTTTATAGTAGTAGAAGTTCGTAGTCTTCTATTTTCATTCTTTAGTTCTTAATAGGTTCTAACTCAATTTACAACAATATGCATTGTATTTGTGTATTGATGTGATTGAATGATTGAATTATATTATACCTAGTCTACTTAGGTGTGAAATTAGCTTAAGTGAAAGAAAAGAGAATTATTAAATGATATAAATAAAGAATAATGGTAAGGATTGTAAATATACATGAGGACATTTACGTAAAAGACATAAAAAATGGGCTTAATGTGAGTTCTATGATCATCCTAACACTTAAGTTCATCTCAATAAGATGAAGGGTTGGACTTAGTCCACCAAACCCTAGCTTCTCTAACAAGCTATATAAACCACTTATGACATGTTCGGTTCGCATGACTGCTTAGCTAATTCATTGAATTAGATGTAATCCGTTGTTCACTTCGCATGATTAGATAATGCAACGGATTAGGTAATCACAAAAACTGTGGACTAAAGTAAGTAGAGTCTTACCCTTTCATTAGTTAGTCATTTTTCGCCCAACTAGTGTAAAGACCAGTTTGTCATTTACTATAATAAATCAAAACAACCAAACACTACTGTTGTGTGCGATTTCTCCAACACTAGCAACCACCAAGACACATTTTCAGCCATGGCAACGCCAAATAGTCCCTATTTGACTTTAAAATGAAAGCTCAGCTGAGCACAAAATTGATCAACATAACTACAAACGATATGACCGCCATCGTCATCATCTTGCCCTGCGTTTGCAAGTATTTAAAGATGGGTTAGTGTGTGGGTGTCGACATTTTGTCAATCTGATGAATGTCACGGGAGTGATAGAGTTGGTGAAGATGTTGGTGGAGTATCACCTCCATTAATTAAAAAAAAAAATATTGGAATAGGAAGTTCAACATATCCATTTTCGGTATTCTTCTTCCTGAATGCAAAGCTCTACCTTGATTGGGTTTTGGTTTCTCAGTTGAAATGTTGAGAACGATGGAGCCTTGCTTGAGGGTTTTTATATGGGGAGGGGTAAAATTGTCATTTTCATTAAATCACTTAAAATCCATATCATCTCAATCGAACAAGTCTCCAAATTTGGATTACCCCTAATCCATAGCCATGTAATCCAATGTTTTTTAATCCGAACACATCAAGACAACCCTATCAACCTAACCGAACAGACCATTAAAGGCTTCTAACCACTTTTATTGGAATGAGCTACGAGAGAATTTGAGAAGATAACCCTATGAAGTTTTGTTGGTGGATTTGGCGGATGAGAGGGAACTAGCGTCAAGTGTATACAAAGCTAGGTAAATCATTCATCTATATTCTATTATACTCCATTCTTTGATTTAATTTTCATGATAGGGGATGAATCATAGTGTTTGGGTTTTGGATTTAATTCATCTTCGTCATTTCTTCGCTGATTTAAAAATATTGATTTCGGATTTAAATGAGACGTCAGGAGCTAACCCAGACTACACCGGACCAGTTGGTGAATGATGAGGCGATGTACTACAAGGTGACGGATGAGTTTCCCACATGACGTGTCTACGGTCCCGGGTCGTTAGGGAGAAAGAAGAGAAGATACCCCAGATATTGATGCTAGCACATCTCAGGTGCTAGCCCAACAAGGGATAAACAACTTTATGATACTTATGTATTTTTATAGTTGTTGTAGAATAATGAGAATGATAGTTTTTTTGTGGATATTTTAAGTATCTTAGACATTTATTATACTTGATTGTATTTCGTGAATATATAAATCATTTATAATATCGAATTGTA
This sequence comes from Stephania yunnanensis, assembly GCA_039657365.1. Classification (NCBI taxonomy): domain Eukaryota; kingdom Viridiplantae; phylum Streptophyta; class Magnoliopsida; order Ranunculales; family Menispermaceae; genus Stephania; species Stephania yunnanensis. The sequence goes on along the minus strand of CM077586.1, from coordinate 2,821,069 downwards.
TGTTTTTTCTCATTTAAATCTTTGTTGTTGATATATATTGTTGATTATTGTATATATGTGAGATTTTGTTTTTTTTTTTTTTGGATGTAACACCCCCAATGAGTTATTGGAGGGGGTGCAGGCGATAGAGCAGGTCCTGTTGTTATTTTCGGTTTTAGAAGTTTCGGAGAACCAATTTGATTCTTATGAATATTTGAAAAAAGATTAGGCATAGGAATGGAATAGAGACGGATTACAAGAGAATTTATAAATTATGTTGCTAATCAGTCTATAATTTGTGAAGAAATTGCAGGAAAAAACTGGGTAAATAGAGTTTAGAAACATAATAGATACGGATTAGTTTCTCTAATTTGCAACTGATTAGCAATGTAATTTATGAGTTTTATTGCAAATTAGAGACAATTAGTAAGGAATGCAAGCAAAACCATTCATTTGGAAGAATGTCTATTTCCGTTCCGTCTCTGTTACGATTCTAAATTCGTCTCTAATCAGCAACGAAAACAAATTTTCGTTGCTGACTAAATTAGCAACGACAATTTTAGAGACATAATAGATTCCGTCTCTGTTCGTTGCAAAATTGAATTAGGATGAAATTTATAATAATCACCAACGAAAATTTCCGTTTCTCATCGGCTGTTTTTGTAATGTATAATTGCTTAATCGATGATGACTTTGAAATAATTTTTTTAAGTAGACTCATGAGTTTAATAGCACTAGTCTTGATATGAGCTCTCCAGTACCTTTAAAATCAAGACATTTTTATATCATGCTTAAGAAATCGCTTCCTTGCTCCTAAATTTTTGGTCCTAATTAATTCTACCTAGTTATTGTTACTTTGAACTGAATTGCACAAAACTTCATTGATCTTGTTTAGGTAAATCAAATTAATTAATGGGTTGACGACATTGGATTCAATGAATAGAATTATTAATCGGTACCAGCAAATGATAATGGTTTGAAAGCATGCATGAACTTTATTTAGGAGTTGTTACAACTAATTAAAACCATAGACATGACATTGATGGACTTTTATCTATCTTATTATTTTTTTATATTAGTGTTGTGTAGCACTGCCTTTCATTTTTCTTAATTAATCAACGACTCGTATGCTTGACTGTACACTCCATTTACCTGGCAAAATGATTAAGGTCCTTAATAATCCAAAAGCAGCATAGACAAGATTCGCACAAGTCAAAAGGCGTGATTACGTAAAGAAGATGATCTGTTTTTGGGTGCATGGGCTGGCAATCAAACCAATAATATTAGATTAATGACCATGAATAAGTAGCCACAAGACATATTGACTCGCATGCATGTTATGCACTAAAATTTGTCTGTACACACAACCCAAGATGAACATGAACAACTCAAAAACTTGATATGATTTTTTTCGTTATCATTCTAGCACTTTTGGTATATCTTAATGGACATAAAAGCAAGAAATTGAACATTGATCGGATCCTCTAGTTGTTCATTTGTGCCTCGCTAAAATTATATGTTCAAATTTTCTAATTTTCAAGGTATGTATTTGATTCATAAAAAATACACATATCTTGAACATATATATAAATGTATATATATTTTGTAGAGTTTACATATCATAAAGATTAGAGAATGATAGTTGCGATGGTTTGGTCACCTGCAAAGACGACCTACAAATGTCTCAACTAGAAAACTTGACTCAATAAAACCTGTATAAATTTGACGAGGTAGAGGCAAACCAAAGTTAACATGAGATTCATTAATTAAGAGGGATTTGAATGGTTTGAAAAGCTCACCATCAATTGCACTTAATTGAGTATAATGTAAAAGTTTGATTTATATAGCTAACCTCGTTAATTTGGGACTGAAGCTATGTTGTTGTTGCGTATCAATAGTAATTTGTCAATAAAGAACCAAAAAAAATAAAAATAATTTATGACACATACCCGATTAGGTGCACCGACTTAGATGTTTAGTAGTCTGCCGTTTGTTATACCTCGATATACGCATTTAAGGTGTATTGAACGACGCACGCAAGTGCCCTTGATTGGGTGCTCAAAGTGGGTTTCCCCATCATTTCCTTCTAAGAATCTCATAATAGAGCCGGGCTATTTAGGCAGGCTTACTGCCTTACCAGCCCGGCCCATATTTATTTCTCTTATTTTGAAAGTGGCCCGGCCCGGCCCATATTCGTCCGTACACGATGGTCGCGCCCCATGCGACACAGGCGTAACGTAGAAGAAAACACTTTAATTAATCTGTTCACACTTCATCCTCTTCGGCCTTCGCCATGGCGTCATCGGAGAAGACGAAATCTGCGACCGAAGACGAATGCCCTGACGATGAAGAGGTATTTCTCCACTGTTAATCTTGTTCAGTTCGAGCGATCTCGATCGTTCCACCTCTTTGACCTACTTGAATCTCATGCTCCGCTGTTCAATTTACGATGTTTACTTCGATTTCGGTTCCGCTTTCCGTGAATCTCCTGGTCTGTGATTCGCTTCCGAACGAGAGTCGGTTGGGAGTTTCCGCTCATTTGGATCAGGTTTTCGGTGAATTAGGGTTCAAGACGATGTGTTTCTGTGATGTTAGTTTTTTTTTGGGATCCGTGGTGGTTTTGTCGCTATAAGTTCCTGAATGCTATGAATGTGTTGTTTAGATGCAGTGGTTAGGGTAAAGGAGTGAATTTGCGAAGATAAAAGTGTAAACTTTAATCCAATCTGAACACTCTGAGGAATGTATTGAATGAAATGCAGCAACAACATAGCATCAATCCCAGTCGGTTGGGAGTTTCCGCTCATTTGGTTCAGGTTTTCGGTGAATTAGGGTTCAAGACGATGTGTTTCTGTGATTTTAGTTTTTTTTTTTTGGGATTCGTGGTGGTTTTGTCGCTATAAGTTCCTGAATGCTATGAATGTGTTGTTTAGATGCAGTGGCTAGGGAAAAGGAGTGAATTTGCGAAGATAAAAGTGTAAACTTTAATCCAATCTGAACACTCTAAGGAATGTATTGAATGAAATGCAGCAACAACATAGCATCAATCCCAAATTAGTTGGGGTCAGCTACATATATGTATCAAACTCTTTCATTGCGGTCGATTTGGTGCAATTTATGGAAAATATGTTTTATGGAAAGTAAGCGTTTGAAACTAGAAAGGATTTGAGTGGGGAAACAAGTATAGCTTCCTACAGACTCACCTTATGTCGGGAAACGGTTGAAACTAGAAAGGACATGCTTGGTAGTCAATAAATTTATATTTAAGGGCAGTAAGAGGAACTTGATAATGCTCTATGTCGTGAAGCGTGCTTTTTCAGAAATAGTAGCGTGGGATATAACTAAAGAGGATAATTATTCAAATAATGAGATTGCGCCTTAGGCTCGCTTTATGGACTGAAGGCATTATTTTTTATTTATTTTTAAATGGCTGCAATGGTGTGAATATTGCGATATCAATTACATGCTCCTTAGGCCTTACATTAAGTTTTAGTTCTTAATAACAATATTTATAGTTTATGGTTGCCTGGCTGGTCATGTTGGTTTCTGTGAAGGCCAGAGACGGTGAAGCAATTTAGGCTTTGGAGCAGTGAAAACATAAGTAGGCTTTTGTAGCAGTCCATCTCTAAATCTTTTACATATTTGTATATTCATAAAACCAGCTCTCTTAACATTTGTTGCCGCTGTTACCCTTTTCTCTTGTGTCCATTAGAGTTTCTGTGCCCATCATGTGAATTGTGTTGTCCTGATGATAAGTAACTATGCGAATCACACCCCTGTTCTACAAATGCACAAACAGATATTGCACATTGCGAATTGTGCGATAACTTAGTTGCTGAGAATTTTACTTTTGATCTTTAACAGTTTGAGGAATTTAGGAGCTGAAGCGACATTATTTATACCTTGTGTTGTGCTCCATTTCCTTTTTAAGTAAAATTTGTAGTTTATAAAATTTCAGTCTATTTCTCCTTTCAATTATTCTTGGTTTCTCTATATGCATGTCTATGGGTGTGTTTGGAATTGAGCTTCTATCCTGTATGCTTTTATTCTTTAGGAACATTGCCCTATAAATTTGAAAAGTCATTTTTCATTTTTCAGTTTCGCATTTTAGAAAGACAATTTGAAGTTTTTTCCGAACTTTGCAATTCTTTTCCAAAGTTATCTTACATCAATAGAATTTGGTTTCTTTCATTTACATTTAATTCAAGACTTGATTATTGATAAATCACAGAAGCTTAACAAAAAAAAATGAAGAAGCGTGAGGAATTTGCATCTCATGCTTGGATTTATGACCTCTTTATGGCTAGAAGAATGTAATTATTCAACTGCACCTAGCGAAGTATAAACCTTTCATGGGTCACTATTATTATCTCTATTAGGTAATTAGCTAAGTGGATGCCAATTAAGATGTTTACTGTTTAGAGCATTTTCAGTGACCTTAATATCATAAATCAAAAGACTTGGAAGTAATTAAGGAAAACTTAGTTAGTTAGTGAGATATTTATTATGAGCCTTTTGTTACTGCTGAATGAATGATTTCTGTGTACAGCTAGAGAGATTTGATGATTTTACTCTTGCCTCTTCATGGGAAAGGTATTAAATTACTAACCCGGCAGCTTTTAAGCAAAACTTTGTCCTCATATTTGCAAAATTTTATAGGTATCATGAGTAGTAATTGTTTTACCGAGTGCTTTGTCATGTTCAGATTCATATCTGAAATAGAGGCTGCTTGCCGGCTTTGGATGGCTGATGGTCCAAAGAATTTGCTGGTAATTTTTTCTATTCTCATGCATTAACAGTGATATATTGTTTTCTGGTTTTTATAGTTGTTCCAGAAGCTAAGTTTTATGAGCAGGTCGTAGATATCTTCTCCCATCACTAATTTGCACCTGAAGCATTATGGGTGTAGTGATCTATTTTGAGTTTGAGGTTAAACTGTTAAAAGTGATTCGGAAAAGTAAATTATGGCCAATAATTATTTTGTCACATGGCTACAGTCAAGTGCTCACCATCAATTGCACTTAATCGAGCACAATGGAAAAGTTTGATCCATGTAGCCGACCCCAATTAAGTTGGGACTGAAGCTATGTTGTTGTTGTTGTTGTTGTTGTTGATGGCTACAGTCAAGTGTCTATGAGATGTTTTGTTGTTCATACAAACTCGACCAAGTTTGCCTCCTTATGGGATGTTTTGTTGTTCATAAACTTGATCAAGTTTTTACTTTTTATCATTTTAATTTTCTCATTCAGCTTTTAGCTAAACTTATCTTTTTTTATCTTCTTTTAATACAATGTTTGGACTTCCATAAGCGATGAGTTTTTTGTTTGATGTTTATTGATGATATTGTGTTCTAAGTCCCTTACTAGGAATAGAGAACTATCATTGAATATGAGTCTTGGTTCTTTTCACTTCAACTGTTCGTGGTATTATGTTATTATAATAATAATTATTTTTACTATTTTCCATGTTGGATTTTTTGGCCTTCTTACTTGCTTTGTTTGGTTGTAGGATAAGGGTGCTGCTTGCTTGGCCTCTCTTAAGAACTTGTATAACATAAAATTTGACTTGAAATATGGCGCCAAAAGCTATTCCTTGGAGTACTTTTTTGAGAATGACCATGATGGTATTTTTTATTATTTGGTTAAATATTTCATTTTCATTAAATAGAAGAAATTTTTATGCTTTATTTGTCTTGAGTTTTTGTTTAGGTGCAATAGTGGAGTGGAAGGATGACTTACATGATTTGCAGTTGTCATTTGGGATCAAAGAGTTTTTGGTATGTTCTTGATTTTCATCTCATTGGTTTTGGTCCTCTTGCTATCTCTATTGCTATTTCTACTACATATAGTTTGTCCACTTGCTTTGAGATTGATATAGATCTTAGCAGTTAGCTCGGTCATCTTTGTTTCTTTTCACTCATCTTTCTCTTATTACGTGGGTTCTTGATCATGACATTGATGTGCCCTCTTCATCTCTTATAGTATAATTTTTTTCAATTCTCCTCAAGGTTGGTTTTAGAAAGGGCGTAATGATAGTCTAATAGATACCTAAGTAAGAAAATTTAGGGCTATCATAGTTGCAATTCTCTAGGGTTCTAGTAGGTTTCTAGGGTGAGCATGCAAGTGTGCAACTGAAATGTATTGACAAAGAGTGTGAGGCCTTGTGAGGATTATGAAAGAATTTGAATAGTGGGTTATACTCTTGTTGAACATATTGTGGGAGCCCCTAAGGTGTGTGGTGTAGTGGCAAATAAAGGAGCACCAAACTCTTGATTGAGGCATATGTCTTGGGTTCAATTCTTAGTAGCTACATATATTCTCTCGTTATCTCCCGGGATATGGGGTTGGGGCGCCCGACTAGCCCTTGTGGGATTAGTCAAACTGAAGGTTTGAATACCCATGGTTTCCCAAAAAGAAAAAACTATATTGTGGTAGAGCCCCAATATCTCCCATCTCTTATTTCTCTTGTGCAATTTCATCTCGATTATATCCATAAAAGTTTCCATGTAGTTCAATAGTATAGTCCGTTCTTCAATTATTGGTGTTGAATTTGAGTTGGAGTTTTGGGATCTTATCAGCGGCTTTTGTTAATTTTCGAAGTTAGGTGCTTACATTGGGAGAATCTCATTTATCTTCGAAGTGGAGAATTATTGTCATTCTAAGGGTTTACTCTTGTTGTTATGAAAATGTTGGTTTCTGAATGCAGCTCTCAATTTGTCATTCTTAAACTATATTTACAACTTGTGGATGATGTGCATAACACTATATTCTATTATTTTTATTTTAGCAATTTGCATGTAGTCATGATACCTTATGGTACCATAATCATTACTAGTACGTAGTTTTAAATTGGGTGCAACTGCTGAACATAAGTTAGTAATTGTTTATTGTTGAAAGCATGAGAATTTGTTTATTCAGTTTGAAAATACTTATATTTCTTCTTCATGCATTTCAGGTAATTGCACCCCTAAGTGCTAGTGGTGTCATTCTTGATGCACCTGAGGCTACAAAACTCTTAAGTGCTGTTGCAGTTGCTTTATCAAATTCTGGCAGGTTTTGTTTGAATTACCTGATTTCAATGCACTTGAATTATTGTTTCTTACATGTTTAAGGTGTCTGGCATGGGAATAATGTAATAAACAGAGTATTATCCATTTTACATCTTTGATTAAATTTCATTCCGTCAATTTATGATCCAATCCCAAGTGTAAATCATTTATCTCTTGAACCCTTTGAGGTCTTAAATATTTGAGTGAAAAACGCAAGATAAAAATTGCACGAGTGCTATTATTACTAGTTTTTTTTTTGGTAGGGAGATTATTACTAGTTTGAAATAATATTTTCAGTGAATAGATTGGCGTAGTTTCTTTATGTCTAGGACACTAGAACACCAAACCATGAACCAAGGAAGCCCAGAAAATCATATTGACTTGTAATCGTGCTGTAGACTCTTAACAAATCAATCAAAATTTTTAAAGGGTTTATATTAGTCATTTTCCTATTGTCAAAATGTATAAATAAGTGGTCTAGGGACTTATGAGGGATATAAGATAAGTGTTTAGAATTTGGGTTCTACTCTGGTGAGTTGTTGGGGAGAGTCCAACCTCTTTAATAGATGCGGGTTCTTGTTCCTCTTGTGAGATTTCTTCCCCATTATCAAATTTCATTAGTTCTCTTTGTATTTTGATTATTGGTGTTTAGTGTTTATGAACTTATCATTGTGCAACCACAATTCTTGATTGGAGGGGACACCAAAGGCCTCAACCCTTCCATCCCTTAGATAGATGTAGAAGGGAGGGTGGAGCCTTTGGTTTTTCATATTTTCCGAGGAGGAAAACAGTGAAAGTAGATGGCGATGTAGGTAAAAGTCAACAAGATTAGTGGTTAAGGTCTCTTAGGATTCCTAAGTTGTGTACATATCATGCTACTAGTACTACTACAATGAGAACCAAAGTTATGGGAACATCGCTTAGGACCATTGGATCTTGATCTAATGGTTAATAAACTTGTGCGTTTATTGTTATAAATGCATAACATCAATTAATGCACAACACACAAATATAGTTTTCGGGACATGGGTATATTTGGGCTCCATTGTAGAATTACCCATAATTGGATGTGTGTACACGCGTATACACCCTTTTGGTTTTTTTATTTTCCTCTTTGGATGTTTCAAGGACTACAAGGTGTCGCCTATGCCATTTGCGGTAAATTTACCTGCTGGCCTCCTAGGTAGATGGCGCACATGGTAATAATTTTTTTTAGAAAACTTGGGGATTTTAAATAATTTTGGAGATTGATGTTTATGATTACTATATTATTAAATTTTTTTTTTTTTTTTAAAATGACCAAATCACATCGTCAACTGCATGAAATAAGCTGAATGGAAAACTTTGATCCATTTAGCTGACCTCAAGTAATTTGGGACTAATACTTGTGATTATATGATGATTGATAAATGTTAGTATAGTAGTAGTTAGGCGATGGTTTGGTGTAGCCTTTTATTCTAGGATTGTGGTTGTATGATGATTGATGAATGATTTTACTTATAAAGTTATGGTTATGATGATTGGTTGAAAATGATTCGAATTTATATTTCTTGAGCATGAAATTAATTTATAAGAAGTGTTTCCAAACATTTTTGTGAATGTATGAATGGTATATATGAAATATAAATTAGCATTATGCATAATCGTAACTGGAAAACTTTAGAAAGTTAAGTGATAAGTCATACAGGGACCAATAGAAATAAATTGTTGAGATGCCTTAATTCAGTATCATTCCTGTCACATAGGCAGATACTTTCTCTCTTAGACTAGTCAAATCTCCTAGGAACTACCAATCCTTGGTATGCTCATTGTATTTAGGGAAAAAAAGTCCCCCCGCTTTATATTTATATTGAATTTTGGCTTTGATACATTGACCTTTTTATGTCTATTTCAGTACGTGGCCAGCATTTGTTCCCATCCATGACCCTTCACGCAAAGCATACATTGGGATACAAAACATGGGGACACTATTGACTAGAAGATTTGAATCAGATCGTATAGGGAGCCAGGTCCCGGTGAGACTTATGCATTTGGAGGGACTGTATGAATTATTTGTATTCAAGTTTGTAAGCTTCTACAACCACAACTTATGTTGCAATTTTGTTCATATATGTTGCTTGGATTCGATTGAATGTCCCATTGCTCAGTTCTATAAATATGCAACCAACAATGCGTTTGTGGTGCTAGTTATTTTTTTTTTTTGCTCTCTGATACCTATGTGTGACATCTTATATTCTGTCTTACAGAAAAAATTTCAGGTCTTGGCATTTGAAAGGAAAATTTTATAAATCATTATTCCATTACAGATTGGTGTATGATTGTAAATTTCACAAATTACAAAAGATGGCTGCATAGCTTCATATCCAAGAAATTTTTTGGTCTTCATATGCAGCTTCCTCTTAAGAAATATCTAGTTTTCAGTAACATGCTAGTTTAAAACTATGAATTCTTGTGAAACTGCATTCCTAATTGGAGTAAGACTGGGAATTGATCATTTGCATTGTTTATAAAACTTTTGAGTAATTCTATTTTTTTTTATTGATCCAGTCCTAATACACGTTATTTTTAAAATTAAAGGAATTCTCATCGGTGGATTTTTCAACAAGCCTTTTCAAAGTTTACTTTACAATGAGGCTAACATACCAAACACCACCTTATGATGATGAAGATGATGCACAAGAAAGTGAACCTGAGGTTAGAGAAGCCGGAGGGAACCCAGATGCTATTCCATACAACAAAATACAGTGGGACGATGATTGCCCTTGGGCAGAGTGGTATTCTGCAGAAGATCCTGTAAGAGGTAAATTTAAAGTGGCAGTAGCTATGATTACATGGCATTCTTTTCTTTTTCTTATTTAATCTAATTGAATGATGCCCGTTCACTCTAGATGTTATCTTTCCGATGGCTGGAAAGTTGAGAATGATAAGTTTTGTTTATATAGTTTAAAGTAATTTTGTTTACCTAAAATTATCACATAAGCCTGTTTATAGATTTGGACCTATATACCTCTTTATGTGTGCTTGGCAATCCTCTATGATTTTAATTTCTTGAAAAGCTACCCATTTATTTTATTATATTAATGATTATATACCTCCTTATGTATTGTTATATAATAATAATTTTAATATAACAATACTTCACTTACTTTCTACTTCTATTCAGGTTTCCAGTTGATTGCAGTGTGGTCAAATAAGGTGGTTGAAAATTCTCTGGAGATGGCTGAACTAGAAAATGCATCATCACATGAGGCTGATATCTGGATCCTTTCTCCTATTTTATCTTCAAATACGTGAGATTTATTCTTTGAAATTTGAGTGTAATTTTTTTGCACATTTGAATGAATAATGCGTATTTGTTCACAGCTAGACATGTCTTCTTTTATGTATGTCCAAATTTGTACCTTTTTTCTCTTGCATCTCGAATTTAGACTTATTTCCCTCTTATGTTGGTTACGAGCCTATCTTCTGTTTTGTCTTTTGGCCCTCCATTTCATCCCATAGCCCATCTTCTACCATAAACTTCCCCATTGAAATAGTAGCTTTAGAATTTTACGGAGTTGATCGCTGGTCCATTTATTATTAACATGGCATTAGGAAAACAATCTCATCAAATACCTAGGAGGAAAAAGAAAAACTATACCTTCATCACCCTGAATCTGGAGAGGAAGGCATTATTAGAATTTCTTGGTATGCATAATTAATCCCCTACTTAGTAGCTGTTGTTTGTGGGTCCATAAATTATTTGTTATCACAGAAAAGAACTTTTCATTGCATCTTATATTGATCAAATGGGTAGGATTTTTCTTAAATAGGATTATTCTAGGATCTCAGGAATGGGACCCTGGACCGATTCCACAAACACATTCAAAACTAAAATTCCAGGATTTGGATGTCAAAATGGGCTTAAATATGAAAGATATACTAAATTCTCACACTCGCTGATAATCAATTTTTGTTGAAAACAAAAACTTCAGCAATAATTGTTTTAGAATTAATTTAACTTGGGTAAGCACCTACTCTTCTTCTCTTTTAATTCGTAATTTGTTGTTTCCACTCTTTCTTGTATTTTGTTTCTGTTTATAATGTACTTCTTGTTACCAAATTCTTTTATTTTACCCTAGTTCAGTTATGTTCTCTTCCTCATCATTTTCGCATGTTTTCTTGCAAATCGGCTATTATTTATTTTTTAAGTTTTTCAAGAAATGAGGCCAGCTAATATATTTATAGTTACGAGTATGCTTTTGTAAGCAATTCATGTTGGTGAATTATTAGTTTGTAAGTCAGTTTGAATATTTCTTTTTTTATTTGATAAATATATTGTTAAATATTAAACTCAAAAGTTTAGTTAAGTATCTGTTTTTATATCGTAAGTTAAATGTGTGTTTTCGATATTTAGGGAAACATTAGCTTTACTTTTTGTAGAATCTTACGGTTTGCTATCCAAACCAATGATTCAATTCTATGCGTTCCCCATATATCTTAAATAGACTCTTGGGACTCAGTCTTGACAAGCTTGCACTTTTGCAACATTCTGCTCATCCCATCTTTTGTTAATATATTAACTTCTGTTTTTGCTTGCCATCCTAGATGTTGAAACAGAAAGGGCTTTCAATCTCTGTCATATTGTATGTATGTTGCTTGTGAATTAGGTTCTCAGTCTCGCTATTCAACACTAAAGATATATTCCTGGTTTTTATTTTACATGCAGTCTTTGCAGTTTAGATTCTGTAGGATTATGATTACCTCTCATACTTTTTCTTCTTATCTTAATACGTTTTCCACTATTTCATATTTTTCTTATCTTTTGCATTTTATTTTATAGAAACAAAGTTCCTGAAGGGAAACTTGTTGGATTTGCTTCTCAACTGCGACTATTAGTCAATGCACTAGATATATCCTTCGAAGGCCAATTTATTGAAGATTTTACATCAGGTATCAAAGCTGCTCATATTTCCGTTGAGCCAGGCTAAATGCACCCCGGGTCCCCAGCTATCCATAAGGGCAACCCAACGAATTTAGAATATTTCATTTCTTATGAAGATGACCCTTGTGCCCCTCACAGCGTTTTGTGCACCCGCCCCCTTTCCTTTCGTGTGCGCCGCACCTTCATCCCTCCACACACACTCCTTGTATTTGTAGGGCATTTTCGAGTGAATCGGCCTCGCATGTCCGAATCTCTAGTTGGAGAGTCGGTCAAAGCCCACCGAACTTCTAGTTGGAGAGTTGGTCGGTTCCCCACCAACCTTTAATCTAAGAGTCGGTCGGAACCCACCGAACCTTTAAGTTGGCAGTTTTCAACCGAGTTTTATCATAGAAGAAGTTCGGTTGGACAAAACCAAACCTAAATGATAAGCCTCAGCCATGTGTCGCCGAACCTAAAATAGATGTGTCGGCTAAGGTTTTGGAGTTGGGTGCTTCGGTTGGGATGAAGGGGTATTTTGGGGATTTTGGTAACAAAAGTCGGGATGCCCTCATAAATCGAAATTTGAATTTGGTGTGCACTCAAAATTGGATTGCCTTTATGGAAGGTTGGGGTGCCTTTATCCTGGTTGGTTCTTTTTGTTTTACCATGATCAGTAAAAATCTTGTTGAAAAAGATGTAAGATTTCCAATTTTTCTCTATGTGCAGTGGAAAAATTGGGTCCTGAAAAATTGAGCACGTCTGCAACAGTACCTCCCCCAACAGTTGTAGATCGAGTGCTCAAAGATTTGTTCCATGAAGGTGCCAAATTATGTTATCTTTTTCCATCTTTAAGTCTTATTTATCGTCTTCATTTTATTACTTAATTGTGAATATATCAATGTTGAGTCTACTAGTCGTTTTTGGATGATGCGATGGCTGTTTAAATTAATTAGAAATCATAAGGGCTAATTGATGCATCCTCTAGTAGCATTGAATTTGGGAATATCGATTAAAATGGTCTAGTTTGGGCAATGTGGATAAGTAATGATAGTTCTTTGCTGTAAAATAAGGAGAAAATGCAGAAAGAGAACAAGGCAGCAAGAAATTCTTAGGAACATCGTGATGCAAAGTGCAATTTGTTGGCTGGTTCAATGTGGATGCCAACCTTTTCCCGGGTTTGACCAAACATGGCCTTAGTGTAGCTTTTCGGAGCTTCAGTTGTCTGAATAATATCCTTTTTTCCTGGCATTCAATTTGTTTAACGAGATGAGAAGTTTTTTATTGATGACTTTCAAAGACAGCCTGTAAATTCTCAGTTAGAAAACTCCACAGTGGAAACTGAAGAAATTTGATGGTAATAAGGGGTTGATCTAAGATAGGTTGGGATGCAAAGGACTATAAAAGCAAACAATCAGCTGCATTTAATCTAGCGGAGTGAAAGGATTTAGAGGAATAGAAAAGCAAGCCATCAACTGCATTCGATTTTTAAAGCTCATTGCCCTTCAAGAAAAAGTAATGTCATTTGCAAATCGGAAATATGAGTGATGCTCACTTGATTCCTTTCTACTATGATGTTCATGATCCCTGAGCAAGTAGAGGTTTTACGGTTTTACCCATGAATATGCCTATAATATTCACCACCTTAGTGAATGAGAAGCGGGGGTGAGCATCTGCATACCTTTCGTTCCCTTGCGCGTATCTCTGAGTCTTCTATTCACGTTGACTAAGAAAGGCGCGTCCAAAGAAAATCCTTGGATTTCCACTTTTCTTTCCAATGTCGTCTTAATAACAACGAAGTCAAGGAATTTTTAGTTGACTTGCTAGCAGTGGCTTGTCAAAGCCTTCTTTGAAAATGCCATTGCTTCATCTTGTTGGAGTATTCTTGATTCACTTCATTGGCTCTAAAGACACGTTTTGCTAATGAATAGCATGACATTTCTGCTGTATGCTTTGGTTACGTACTGTCCTCAGTTTGCAATTTCTATGCTAACACGATTTTGGGAAGGATTTCCTATGCACGCAACACTTGCTCGTTTATTTTAAAAGGAAGATGTAGATAAGACTCTTACAAGTTTTTGACATTTTTATCGTGTGTGTACTTCTCTAATTTATGCTTGTAATCTGCATTTATTAGTCTCTTACAACTTGCAGGTGCACAAAATTTGGACCATGAAAAAGGCGAGCATAGGAATTCTCGTATTATCAAAGGCGCACCTCTAGAATCGCTTTTTGCTCAGTTCTGTCTGCATGCTCTTTGGTTTGGTGACTGCAATATATGTGGTATATTGTTAAAGCATCAATTTTCCAACCAGCCTTTGCCTTTCACAATTTTTTTTTTTTTTGTTAATATGTTGCTTGTTTATGCTGTCTGTCACATAGATAATTTCTTCAGAAGATAACAATCATAACTTCATAAAGTCGGTACTTGATGAAATTTTGAAATTTTATATCTTATATCTTTGATATGGACAGCTATAGCAGTCCTATGGATTGAATTTGTTCGAGAAGTTCGTTGGTGCTGGGAAGAGTCACAGCCAATACCAAGAATGCAAACCAGTGGATCCATCGATCTATCTACATGCTTAATCCATCAGAAGCTGCAAATGGTATCCACGAATCTCCATTAAAATAGTTTTACTTCCAAACTTATGATGATTTGCTAAACTTTAACTTGCTTTGAATCTTCTAGGCAATTAGGCCAGCTATGCTCTATGGAAGTGAATGTTGGGCGGTAAAGCAACAACATTTACATAAAGTGAACGTAGCAGAATTGAGGATGCTTAGGTGGATGTGTGGTAAAAGTCGTAAAGATAGAATAAGAAATATAGAAATTCAAAGACAAGTAGGAGTAGCACCAATTGATACAAAGATTAGGGAAGGGCGGTTGCGATGGTTTGGTCACCTGCAAAGACGACCTACAAATGCCCCAACTAGAAAACTTGACTCAATAGAAACTGTAGAAATTCGATGAGGTAGGGGCAGACCAAAGTTAACATGGGATGCATTAATTAAAAGGGATTTGAATGGTTTGCAAAGTTCACCATCAATTGCACTTAATCGAGCACAATGGAAAAGTTTGATCCATGTAGCCGACCCCAGTTAATTTGGGACTGAGGCTATGTTGTTGTTGTTGTTGTTGTTGTAACTTGCTTTGAATCTAGTTTGTGGAAGGGTTTGATCCGTGCAGCCGGGTTTAACTAATTTAGGATTGAAGCTTGGTTGATGTCGACTTGCTTTCCATATCTGTACTGTTTATTTTTATTTATTATTTTTTTTTGTAGGATTATCGTTCAATTTCTTTGCCACTGCTTTGTTCCACTACGAATTTGTGTTGGCGACTTGAGTTTAATGGTTACTATTCAGCTTATTTCACCATATTTTTCTGCCTAGAATTCTCTTTCAAACATGTTTGAAACAAGGTCAGCCAACATTGTATCATTTCTTCTCTCTGCCCATTTGATGACCCGTTACCGGAGTTTGTAACATTCTTCCCTTATTAATTGCTGTCACCTTTAGAAGTCGATGATCAGTTCAGAATTTGCTATGTTTTTCGTTTTATGTTAATATTAATTCAAATGAAAATCCACTCTTGACGAAATAAAAATTTAAAAAATAGATGAAGATGTATGGGAGTTCAAAAATCCCAACTATGGATATTGTTGGAGTAAAGAAACTAATGTGCATCTGCAAAGTTCACTACTTCCATATAGTATAACTAGATTAAAAGGTAACAAGATAGTTCTTGTAAAGTAATAATTGAAAAGGAGGTAAATGGAAAAGAGGCCTTTGGATTTTACGAAGGCACAATTTGTAAACCACAAACCAGATTTGTATTCCCCTAAAAGTTTGAAGGGGGTATCTATATAGACTTGAAGTTTCATTAGATCACTTGGGCTTATGCACTTTTATCAATCCTGCACTAAAATGCACTTAGTCTTTGTCAAAATACGGTGAATACACTTCCCTTGTATTAAGTTCTGATATAGTATACACTACATAGAAACCTGAAATTTTGAGTGCTGACATGTAGTCTGTAACATTCTTTGCTATTACCGGACATTAAGGATTCTCCAATTAAAGTCTTGAGGTCTATCTCTCCTTGATTATGGGAAAAATAGAAGAAAAGAGGAGGCGAAGTATAAGAAGATGAATGGGGTGTCTAATTAATTTATGAAAAATGCAATCAGATAGTGATCTATGACTCCCCGACTTTGTGAGATGAAAAAAGATCAATGCAACAACAACAAAGCCCCGAACCCAAATTAGTTGGGTGGGCACATGGATGAAACTTTTCCAGTGATTGCAAGGTGATGCCTAGGTGTTTTGAGGCAAACCGCCTAGGTAGGCGGTGTCCTTCTAAATAATTTTTTAAAAATTGAAGGGGCAAATTACAACTGAGTTTGGTGCTATGATACTTAACTAACAACAAAATCTTAACATAGTTAATTTTACATAATGGCCTAAAGGTTTATTAGTATTCTTGAAACTACGATACTTGGACTCGACACTTATTGCCGGAGTACCCGCGTCGACACGATTCGACACAGATCCGGACACGGGACATGTGTCGATGCGGCATATCTAACTTCGGACGCGACAAAGTCACTTTTGTCTTTCAAGATGGGCAACGACACATACCTACATGTACAGTTCACAAGAGCTCATAATATATGGATCCACATACCACCAATTATTCAATTCTTTTTCTTATTTTTTCTTTCTTTCATTACATATGGGCCCACATCTGCCCTCCTATTGGCCCACATTTGCGCTCCTATGGGCCCACATTTGCCCTCCTATCCTTCAATAAAAACTTCAATAAAGAGATATAAACAATTGTCTAATCTACACACTACCTATAATAAATTAATATAATACATCAAAATTATAAAGTTTATGTATATATATATATATATATACTTGGTTAGTTGGTTATATATGTATATATTTTTATTTTTTGCCTTATCCAAGCACCCGTGTCCAAATATTTGGACACTTATTAGCCGAGTCCCCGTATCCTTTAAGTCTAAGAATTACAGGTCCGACTTTTGGATATGTACCCATATCGGATACCCGAGTCCAGGTAACCTAGTCTTGAAGTATATATTGAATGCGGATTATAATAATAAAAAATCCTTGTTTATTAAGGACTAAATAAATAATAATTCAATGGCCTCTAAATAAATATTTTTTTGGTCGCCTATGCATCGCCTAGGCACCGTCTAGGCATTGCTTCGCCTAGGCCAGGGAAATCGCCTTGGCACCTTGCAATCTTAGAACTCCACACAATTTAATGTAGTTGATGGCGTGCTTTAAAAATCCTTAAAATCCTTCTTAATCAATGCATCTCTAGTTATCTTTGGTCAAATCGTTGTATCGTCGAGTTTCTTCAATTTCTATTGTGTCGAATTTTTTAACTGTGATATTTATATGCCATCTTTGGATTTGTTCAAACCACCCCAACCGTTTTCGGCAATTTTTTCGCCGGTTGATGCTACTCTTATTTTTCTTAATTTTTTTCTATTTCTTATTATATATTTACGAGTTACCACACATCCACCTAAGTATCCTCATTTTAACTATGCTCAATTTCGTATGTGTAGTTTCTTTACCGCTTAACTTTCACTCTCCATCAAGCAAAGCTGACCTATTTGTGGTCTTATTGAAATTTCCTTCTAGCTTAACAAGGGGTATTTTGATTGCATTGCATTTCTCCATTTTTTGATCCTGCTTGAATTCTATGTGTTTCGTTATCTTCAATATGACCATCTTTTTGGATGATTGATCCTAAATATTTAAATTGGTTCATCTTAGGAGTGTCTACTTCCTCTATATTACCACTTCCATCATTATAACATGACATGGAAAAATTGTAAATGACACCTGTGTTAACTGGACTTTCTATTTGGACACTTTTTGCCTAGTCCGCAAGTCCTTAAAATTAGGAAATTGACAAGTCAGACCTCTAG
Organism: Stephania yunnanensis; assembly: GCA_039657365.1. Lineage (NCBI taxonomy): Eukaryota > Viridiplantae > Streptophyta > Magnoliopsida > Ranunculales > Menispermaceae > Stephania > Stephania yunnanensis. The sequence goes on along the minus strand of CM077586.1, from coordinate 2,803,173 downwards.
ACACAGCTCGACATCCCTACCCGAGTCCCGGTAACATAGAATGACATCCAACTTTGTCTGTCAATTTACTGTGAACTATTTATTGGCCAAATTTGTTAAATGACTGCTATATATTGACTTATAGTTTATTAATAATCATGGATATTCTTGATGACAAGCATCAAAATGTGCCAGCAATAGGGTAACGGAAATTAGGACATATGGGGTTCCTATTTAGCGTTTAGTGTTGACAATGTTTTAAGCCATGTAAGTTTGTAACAGATGGATTGAAACTGCATCTTTGAATTGTTTTTTCAGTTGGCAATATGCATTAAGAAGAAATATCATTCAGATATCCATTTTGATGACAAAGTCGGTGACAATAGTAACGTTTTTGCTGATTATAAGGTGATACTATGTTCTCAGATCTAATTTGTGCTATTCTATTGTAGATAACTTGACATTTAGAATACAAAATCCTGTGAAATACAGTCATGCAAATGGACGTGTTAACTAATCTGTTAGTGTGAAAACTGTAAAGTACAGGAAGGCAGTGATGTTGGAGATGGCAGAACTCAAAACTCAGCATCCACTGAGCAATTTGATGTGAAACGTGACAGGTGAACTTAGCAAGTGAGCACCCTATTGTTTCTCATATCAATGTTTGTGAATCAAATTGTTGGAATATGCTCATATTTGAATTTGCATGGAGCTTTTTTATGGTTTACATGGACCTTTTTCTGATTATTTTTCATGTTACTGCTGAACATTCTGCTTTAATGTTAATGACAGAACTCATCCGCTTAACTCATGAACGTGACAATGTGTCTTACTCCTTCACCTTCTATCACATTGGGAAGTTATCCTTGTTACTTGGGATGTGTTTTTTTTTTTTTTGGAAACCTGGGATTTGTTAATTATAAAATATTTAAAAGATTATCGAAATTATCAAATCACATTTCTGTTGCCTTTAATGGAAATGCTGGATCCATGTACGACCCTAACTAATTTGAGACTTGATGCTTTGTTGTTGTATAAATTGGTGAGATCAAATTCTTAATTAATAATGCTCTTTGATATTAGGTTTGGAATCTTTATCTCCTGGCCCCTTCTCTGGTGAACTTTTGAAGTACTGGCCTTTGGGGTAGCTTTTTAGCTTTTAAAAGAATTAATTCTTGTTGTGCATTGGATTTTTGAGGTTTGGCCTGTTTGATTGATCATGGAAATTCTTGTATGGTATGACTTATTCTCATTTTTTCAAGTGATTGGACTCTAATTTGTTTCCTCATTTCCATGCCTTGTTTGGATTATGTGGTTTTGGTATGATTTTCTTAGTAATAATGCTATTTGGATTTTGGCATAATTTTAACTGAGGTTGAGGCTGGATAGGTTTTACTTTGCTTGTTGATGGTCCATGAATGTATTACCAAAATGTATATTTCCCGAGGTCGATTGAGCTAGCGCACCTATAAGTTTTGATGTTGCTAACATTTTTACAAATTGCACTTTTCTTGGCTCGTGTATGGTGAATTGGTGTTCATTATTGAGAAATCAGTTTTTAAAACCTGTGTTTCCTTATTGAAAGGAAGTTTTCTTTGAGGACTGTCTCTTTTGCAATGCAGTGGTTTCTCAAGAAACATAATTGATAAAATTTTTGTGGATAAAATTGAATGTTTTTGGCTATGATTTTGAACTGATTTTTATCCTCTAGATCTTTCTATGGCACCTCACGAAACTAGGGTAAATTACCTTGTATACTTCATGATACTGATTGAGTTCCTACGGATAATTCTTAAACCTAATATATATTATCTAAATAATTTTCCGGATAGCTTTTGAGCCCTTTGTATAGCTGCCTTAGTTTGGATGCCAGTCTATAAGCTTTGCTATTTGATAATGTTTCTCCAAACATGTTATTTGGTTTGTAATTTTGTGATTTTAATTTTTCAGTTCCAGCTGGAAAACTAGTGAATATAGTTTTGGAACCAACGGGAAAAAGGCTGTTGCAATTTCAGACAATGTCTCGCCCTCTGCAGATCGAAAACCAGCAGAGATGGTCAGGAAAGGATCTTCTGGGTTGTTTGGTTCCATGATGCTTTTGAACTCATACCAGAGGATGCATGCTCCATATACTCAGGTTGTTATGAATTGCAAAGTATAATGCTTTCCTAAGTCCTAATCAGCAATTTTTTTCTGTTTTTTTTTTTTTTTTCTTTTTAAACTGTATGTTCTTTTGTTCTCACATGATCTTTTGCGTCCCTAAATTACTGTAGGATGTTCCTATAATGACAGAGGATATGCATGAAGAACGATTGCGAGCAGCTGAAGCCTTGGGAAATGCATTTGTAAGCTTATTCTTACTTCTCTACTTATCATCTACTCGATATCCTGCAATTCAACAACTTGATCATTTTTTATTTTTTTATTTTTTGTTTCTATAAACTTCACTCGTTATAGAAATAGTAGTTATGGACTGTCATTTTGTTGTATTCGTTAGTCATGGATGATTTGATTTTCTGTAGTGTGCTACTTTTTATTCGCAATTTCTCTAAATCTCATGTTGCTGAATTATCTGTCTAGAGTTTTGGACGAGCAGTTGATACGGAAATAAATCAATTCGATTAATATTGAAGTCCTTGAAGAAATATCTTTTAGGCAGTATTTAAAGTCCATGGAATTAGCCTCTTTTTGAACCTAGAAAACTTTGGAACAATGTGGATCAATTCATGCAAAACTAGTGTATTTGTGCGAGTGAATATCAAGTATTTCAGCATTGTAATCCTATCCAATCTTGCGCATGGAGGCGAATAAGAGAATGCCAAAATGTAGGAACAAACAAATGCAAATATCAAGTTGATGCAACAGTATTGAAATCCAGTGCTATGGTCGATAGTAAATACCTTAACTGAACAATATGAACAAAAAGCAAAAATGTTGCAGCTTACTTCAGGTTTGATTTATTTAGGATTGTCTCCTACTCTTTCATTTTTTGTCATTTATGTGCTCATTTATTCCTTTTCCTCCTTTATTTTCACTTCTATTGTTTTCGTAAAAGGCTTTTCATTGCTTATTGCTTCAACTCTTCTTTTTCAGGTTTGTAGTCGTCTTTTCTATTTTTCTCTTATAATTTAGGAGACTTTTGGTTTTTTAGGGAATGAAACATGCCTCTTATTCTTATAGGAAAATGATAGAAAAGGAGGGGCACGCCTCGCTAGCTTTATTGATATCTCAAAATCAAGAACAACAACTCCTGGGAATTTCTCCCAAACCAGAGATGGAGAGACTCTCTCCTCTCACTACCGATATTCACAATGAACTCTCCAGATGAAACAGATAAAAACAAACAGACTCTATTTATACTCCCTATCCCCAACCGACTTTGCCGTGCGTGTGTTGCTGCTCCTCACGCGTGTTCTGCCCTGTTCACGTGCTAATCACTCCACTGTGCAACAACCCGGGCCCACCATCCACCTGTCCAGGCTCACTGGACCTCAACACAATAGTCCCTGAAGAGGGAATGGAACTAGTGTTCCGCCTCTGATACACCTTCTTAATTGGGGGACGCCCCTTTATGCTATCAATACTCCCCCCCTGAACAATCACCTTGTCCTCAAGGTGGAAGGAAGGAAAAGACCGACGGATATGACGAACCAGTTCCCATGTGGCATCAGATAAGGGAAGGGTGGTCCATTTTATGAGAACTTCTGGACCAGCCGTGAGGTTGCGATACGCCACCACCAACTCAGGTTCACAATCCACAGTGACCGAGTCCGGCAAAAAAAAAGGCAGAGAAGGAGAAACCGGAACGGAGCCCACCGCGGCCTTAAGTTGAGAAACATGAAAGACGGGATGAATGGAGGAGGAGGCAGGAAGGTCTAACCTGTAGGCCACTTCGCCAACGCGAGCCAAAATCTTGAAGGGTCCGTAGTACTTCGGACTGAGCTTCAAGTTGGTGCGACGTGCAACCGAGACCTGCCTGTAAGGTTGCAGTTTGAGATATGCCATAGAGCCAACAGCAAAGACCACCTCCCTACGACCTTTATCAGCCTGTTGCTTCATGCGGTTCTGCGCGGCGAGAAGTTGAAGGCGTAGCTCGCGCAGGGCCTGATCCCGAGCCAATAACATAGCGTCAATGTCGGAAGGGACCCGACCCGAGGGAATACCCAGCTGGACCAGCGGCGGGGGGTCGCGCCCGTAGACCACCTTAAATGGAGTGCAGTTCAGGGAGGAGTGAAAGGAGGTATTATACCAATATTCAGCCCACAAGAGCCACTCGGACCACAGTTTTGGGCGTTGGCTGATAAAGCAGCGCAAGTAGGATTCCAGTCAACGATTGACCACCTCCGTTTGGCCGTCACTCTGAGGGTGATAAGCCGAGCTACGATTGAGTTGTGTATGGTGAAGACGAAAAAGCTCGCTCCAGAAATGACTCAAAAAAATCCTGTCACGGTCAGAAACCATTGAACGGGGAAACCCATGGAGGCGTACCACCCCGTGCAAGAAGATGTCAGCCACTGTTTTCGCAGTATAAGGATGTTTGAGTGGAAAAAAATGTCCGTACTTGCTGAGGCGGTCCACGACCACTAAAATGGAGTTGAAACCGCGGGAACAGGGCAATCCATCAATGAAGTCGAGGGAAATGTCCTCCCAGATAGCCGTGGGGATGGGAAGAGGTTGTAAGAGGCCCCCGGGAGCCAGGGTTTCGTACTTGTTGCGCTGGCAAACCTCACAAGATTGCACAAAATTCTTGACATCCTTGTGCATCCCACCTAAGAAATTCAAATTTCCCAAACGTTTGTACGTTTTAAGCATACCCCCATGGCCCCCCAGCGGGCTAGAGTGAAATTCGGTCAGCAACCGATGCTTGAAACTGGAAGAAGCTGGAAGAGCCAGGCGGTTGTGGAAAAGCAAACGGTCATGGGAAAGAGTCCAACCTGGTTTCGACGACGGATCGGACTGGAGGGCAGCTCTGATGGAGGATAAAGAAGGATCGGCCTTCGCTTCTTCGAGTAGCACAGGCACTTCAGCCACAGATAAAATCGATAAAGAATGAAGCTCCGCCAAGATGGGGTACCGGGAAAGGGCATCAGCCACGACGTTAGAGGAGCCTGGTTTATATTGGATATCAAAGTGAAAGCCCATCAACTTCATCAGCCACCGTTGGTATTCCGGGGCTACCATACGCTGCTCCAAAGAGAACTTCAGTCGCGCCGACGGTGCGACCAGAAACGCCGACCCAAGCAGGTAGTGGCGCCATTTTAGGACAAAGAAGGACAATAGCCATAAGTTCGCGTTCATACGCAGATTTGGCCCGTGCCCTGAGAGAGAATGCCTGGCTGAAAAAAGCTATCGGACGCTCCTGCTGCGATAAAAAAACAACACCGACCCCTAGGCCCGAAGCATCCGTATCGATCACAAAGAGGGCTGAGAAATCTGGTAAGGCGAGAACGGGTACCTCCTTCATTGCTTGCTTAAGGTGATTGAAGGCGAAAGTAGCTTCCTCTGTCCAGGCAAAAGAGTCTTTGCGAAGAAGTTGTGTTAGAGGGGCCGCAATTTTGCCATAATTCTCGTACGAAGCGCCTATAGTAGCCTTCTGTAAGCCCCAGAAGCCTCCTGAGATCTTTAGGGGAAGACGGAAACGGCCATAAGTCCATAGCCTTTACTTTCTCCGGGTCAGCCGAAACCCCATCTTGCGATATGATGTGGCCCAAATAATCCAGACTTGTCCTGGCAAAGCAACACTTGCGAAAGTTAACAAACAAAGAGTTGGACTGGAGGGCTGAAAGAACATGAGACAGATGGTCGCAATGGTCGTGCAACGATTTACTGTAAACCAAGATATCATCAAAGAAAACCAACACAAAGCGACGAATACTCCCCTTGAAAATGGAATTCATGAGAGACTGGAAGGTAGCGGGGGCGTTGGACAACCCGAACGGCATCACCAGGAATTCGAAATGCCCGTCGTGGGTGCGGAAAGCCGTTTTCGGGACATCAGCCGGCTTAACCCGAATTTGATGATAGCCTGAGCGGAGGTCGAGCTTCGAGAACACGCAGGCGCCATGAAGTTCGTCTAAGAGCTCGTCAATGTTCGGAATGGGGAATCGGTCGGGGATGGTGGCTTTGTTCAACGCGCGCAATCCACGCAGAATCGCCAACTTCCATCTTTCTTCTTGACAAGGAGAACCTGGCTAGAGAAGGGGGAGTTACTAGGTTGTATAATGCCCGCCGAGAGCATCTCATTAACCATCTTCTCAATCTCGACTTCAGATCGAGGGTAGCGGTAAGGTCCGACCCGGATAGGATCGGGGCCTGTCTTTTTAATTGAATGGCGTGATCACACTCACGGACAAAGCGCAATGACACCTAAGATCGAATAAAGCAGAAAATGATTGGAGTAAGTCACGGATGCAGGGTACCTCAATGGAATCCCAGGAAATAGTCGGAGAAGACTCACCACTGAGGCATTCTATCAAAAAACAGCCCAATACAGAATCGAGAGAGCGCTTGATTGTTTTGCAGGACACCAGGGCGCGATGCAAGGTGGGATCCCCTTTAATAGCTACCCACCGACCCTCGTGGTGGAAGTACATCGCGAGGCGTGGCCAATCCTCGCAGTGAACCCCAGAGAGATGAGCCATTGCATTCCCAAAATCAAATCAAGACTCAACATCGGGGGATCGGATGGAAATCCGCGGCCACTCGTCAACCCCCGAAACCGCAGGGAAACGTTCTCGCACACCCCGACCCAGGAACCTTCGACCCTCCTCCGACTAGAACATTGTAGCCTGCTGTTGAAGACACCGGCAGCTGAAGAGTATGAACCAAATCCGGCGAGATGAAGTTATGAGACGCACCACTGTCGATGAGGATAACCACGTCAACGCCGCGGACCTGCCCCTTTACCTTCAACGTTCGCGGCCGGAGGTCCCTCGATGGAATGAGCCGTCGCTCCACCGTCGGAGGGTCCGCGGGTTCACTCCCCACTTCCGTAAGAGGGGCCTGGGGTTCACCGTCTTCGTCGTCGACTAACATCACATGAAGCTCCTTTGCCGACGCCGATGGCCCACGAACCATCTAGCGTCGCACCGCTAACAGAGGCCTTGCTTCCGGCGAGCCTCAGCCTCGGCCTCCGTCAACCTCTTGAACTTCGGAGGGGATACCTGGGGTGTTGCATGCTTGGAAGACGAAGGACTCGAAGAAGAACTCGAGGATGGGCTGGGCCTGGGGAAGAGTCCTCCTTGGCTTGGGCTTCGTGGTAGGCCCGCCCAATCTCCTTGGTTGGACCGGTGATGGTGCGGGTGACCCACCCCGAAGCCTCGGGCTCGATCTAACCGTTGGGCCCGCCGGGCTAGACAGTATCGGGGTAGATGGGCCCGCGCAGAGAATGGGCTTTGGGCCTCCCTCTGGCCCATTCCCATGGCGTCTCCCCGACTGATCTTGCGCTCAATCTGTGTGGCCCGATCGACGACGGCGCGAGAGGGTGTGAGGCGCTCCACCATGACCTCCAGGGCGATCCTGGCCGACAACCCGTTGATAAAGACTACGATGGCGCTGGGTCTCCGATAGGCCGTCTAGTTGGAGGTATAGTAGCTCAAAGCGCTGTCTGTACTCCGCCACCGACGTGTCTTGCTTGATAGAGAAAAATTGTTGGCTCAGACTCAACGGATCGGCATCCATGAACCGCCTCGCCAGTTGCCCCTTCAGCTCGATCCAAGATGTGAACGGCTTCGCCTTTTCCTCCATTTGCAACCAGATCTGCGCCGGCCCGACAAGGCAGATTCGAGCGGCCCGGAGCTTCGACTCCTCGGCCATTTCGTGCAAGGCGAAATAGTGTTCGGCTTGGTTGAACCAAACGAGTAGATCCTCTCCGTTGCAGGTCGGCATCTGGATCTTCCTCACGTCGGGGCCGGACCGGTAAGGTGGGATGACCAGATCTGGTCGGCCAGCCCCCTGAAAACGCCCTCGGAAGCCCGGATCTGGCGGATCTGCTGGGATTTGAGTACTGCCCTCTCCGATCTGACTGGTCCGTGACTGCGGAGAACGCTCCTGGCGGTGCAGATCTCGGATCTGATCCATCAGTTCCTTGAGCTCGGTCCGCATCTCCCCCACTGCCGTTTCCAAGGCCGGGATCCGCTGCAACTCCGCCGGATCTGCTTCAGCTGCTCCTCCAGCGACTCGACACGGGCTTCCATTCTCGACGGCATAGATCAGAGCTCTGATACCAATGATAGAAAAGGAGGGGCACGCCTCGCTAGCTTTATTGATATCTCAAAATCAAGAACAACAACTCCTGGGAATTTCTCCCAAACCAGAGATGGAGAGACTCTCTCCTCTCACTACCGATATTCACAATGAACTCTCCAGATGAAACAGATAAAAACAAACAGACTCTATTTATACTCCCTATCCCCAACCGACTTTGCCGTGCGTGTGTTGCTGCTCCTCACGCGTGTTCTGCCCTGTTCACGTGCTAATCACTCCACTGTGCAACAACCCGGCCCACCATCCACCTGTCCAGGCTCACTGGACCTCAACACAATAGTCCCTGAAGAGGGAATGGAACTAGTGTTCCGCCTCTGATACACCTTCTTAATTGGGGGACGCCCCTTTATGCTATCAGAAAATTAGCCATGTCTTTAAAATTTAACTTACCCCAACTAATTTGAGATTGAGGTTTCATTGTTGCCTTTCACTGCTTCAAGAAATAGTGACTCATGTATAGGAGTTGATTATGGTTAAATGGTTTGGCGTTGAGATGTCCCTAGATTGAACTGAGAAAAGAAAGACCTAAGCTTCTCTCTGTTGATTATGGCTAAATGGTTTGACTATGACCGAATGAGTTGTTTTCTCATCCTATCTGCCTCATTTGTGCCATGTCGTACCTATCAATGATATCCACGTATTTTTTGCACCTGTTGTCCGTTGCGTCCTTACACAGAGGCTGTAGCAGTTTCTAGCATCTGTAAGTATGACCCACAATATGGGAACTTCTCCATTTCCATGTGATTGCATGTCTTTCACAATCATAGTTTTTTTTTTATATCTGCGCTTTCTCCATTTAATCACTTCATCTTAAACTCCAGCTTAACTGGACCTTTGTCCAACTGCATATATTTGGTTGTGAGATAGTCAGATTGAAGCCATTCCCTATAGACTTTTCATTGACTAATTCCAGGATATAGATCGATATTGATTTGGCTTTGCTAATAACCTTTTTGGTCACATGCATGAATGAGGCAAGTTTTAATGTATGTATGACCATGCAGCCATGCTGGTAGATCATACCCATTCTGGGCCTATTCTACCTAAAAGGATATTCAAGCTTGGTGAAGAAGTTCGGGTAGTACATGCTAAATAAAATTACGGTTACAGAACTTCCAGTCAATTTTATCTTTCCTTTTAATGGGCGTTCACATCCACTCTTGCTAGTTTTGTGAAAGTTGTTGATCAACTGTGTTTTTGGAATACCAGTAGTTTTCCTTTTTAATGACTGATTTAACAAATAAAACTTGGAGACTAATTAAGAGAAGTAAACCTAAAGAGGAAACGGAATGTTGAATTTCAAGTGGCGAGCAATCCTCAGGAGTAAAATTCTCACTCGTGGTGAGAGAAGCACGAGCCTTAATCTTATAGGCTTTGTTCAAACTCAAGCCACTAACCCTGGCAAATAGTGAATGTTAAGGAATCTCCTTTAGCAAATTGATTATTGTTTCCATCTTTCTTTCTTCTCCTGTTATAACAGTGTCAGTATCATCTTCATCATCACTGTCATCATATTTACCATATTATTTTGTTGATAGTATTGTATGTTTAGTTTTCTTGAAGTTGCTTTTCGTCTAGTTAGACCATCAATGCATTATTTATGATGAAATTAGCATATAGTGGAAGCATTTGCTTACTGGAAGTGTCAGACAATCACGATTTTACGATTTTTATGTTTACAATTATGTTCATCAACGTGTTTCTGTTTCAGAGCTTCTCTGCACAATTGGAGAAAGATATCCTAACTTCTGGTAATTTGCTTCATTCATTTTTTCTTAACTATTTAGACCTTTATCTTTATCTTGTGAAATTGTTTTGTTCTCTCATGTCCGTTAGATGTATCTGTGTAACAATGTTTCTTTGGCAACTATCACAAAAGAAAAGGTTCAGCAAGTATAGCAAGAGACTATAACCCCATTACTGTGTTTTAACGTGCCAATGATATCGCTGCTATCCACAGTTGGTTAATGCAATGCATCTGGAAAACCATTAGATGAAATATGTAAAAATAAAAATGAAAATGCACAAGAATCCTTTATTAAAGACAGCCTCAGGAAATGGCAATGTCAAATTAATGGCTGTGACCAAAATTTAAATGATGGGATGTTGACAATCACAAGTCATGGTATTAAATGTTGACAGTATAATTTACTGCATAAAATATTGTTATTGCATTTGGAACATTGTTGCCTCATGGTGGTTGTTCAGCTAATATGACTAATGAAGCTATGAGGGAGAATTTATAGTGAAACATAAACCTCTTTGGGAGAATTTCTTCCAAGTGCAAAGCTCAAGCTCTTGTAAGCCACTTATTGAAAATGTTCATGGCTAGCTTGGGAGCCATAATTTACAGTGCTTACATGTTACCCTTGTAATGGTGGGTGTTTCCACAAACCTGCTTCTGGTTTAAGTCAAGTTCATTTGCTTTGTGTGAAATAAACACAACAATTTACCTCTAAGTGGACTCTAGATGGTGTAAGCTCTAGCTGTTCGGCTAGCTGCAAGGACTTGCTCATTAATTGTGCCTGAAACTAATGTGTTTATATGCGGAATGATCCCCTAAAAAGTGGGAAATCTCTGGTGGAAAAAATTATTGCTGCATTTACCCAGAAAGATAAAGAAAGAAATGAAGCAAGAATATTTTAGATAAGAACTGTTTTTGATATTATTAGGGCATTTGATATAACATGTCCACTTTATACTGAGGTAGAAGGCCTCAGTCTGCAGCGCTGACCCAACCTCTTCTCCTAACCAATGAGTAACTTTAATTCACTGAGGGTAGGATTCCGTGGTGGGGGTTCCCTAGCGGCCCAGTCTTACCACTTGATCAATGCCTCTTAGTTGTTATTGTCATTGAAATTATAATTTTTTTTACTATTCTTTTTTCCCTTCATCTTATCCCTCTTCTAGTTGTACTTGTTGTACATCTAGTGATTTATAAAGTTCTGTTCTTTTCCATCAATGGTTGGTCACTTTTTTAAGTTGTTTTATCTTTTGTAACCTTAAACTCTTGCATAAGTCTCTCATGATGGGACTTCCATTGTTCCCCATTTAACTTGAGTGTCCTGGTATCCTTTTTGCCTTTATAATTTATCATTCATTCTTTCAAACAAACGGACTGTAAAAAATGTGGATTGATTGGTATTTAAATTTGAGGCAGATATGTCAGCATTTAAAGCGGCAAATCCGGATGCAGTTTTTGAAGATTTTATTAGATGGCATTCACCTGGTGATTGGGAACCATGTGAAGCTGATGTAAGTGAAAGCTCTATGGACCATAAAACAGAACTAAATGCTGATTGGCCTCCTCGAGGAAGGCTCTCAGAAAGAATGTCTGAACGTGGAAATTCATGGCGACAAATTTGGAATGATGCCCCCCCATCGCCGGTTTTTGAACAGAAGCCGCTTCTTGATCCTAATCGAGAAGGAGAAAAGGTAGCTATCTTTTTGCACGTGATTTTGGGGATATAGAAGAATGAGATACTTTTTTAATCGAACCAATACTTGAAAAGAAAAACAAACTGCTCTCAAGTTCTTAACTGTTTCCTGCTTTTGTCTTAGATCTTCTATTTTAAATACAAGCAGAAATACGTCTATGCTCTTTTCCACTCCCTTATGATTAGTATAGTGAAAGCCATTAAATTTGCAATGGCTTTTTTAAGAACATATGAGCTGCATTTGGAAGCTCACCATTAAGTATCTTCTGCGCTAATCTTTAGTGCTTCCTGAATTAAATGATCTTATTATTTGAGACTGGTCCTCTGAAAAGTTTGCTGAAATGAGTGAACGGTCCTATAAGCATTCCCTGCGTTCGTTGCTATCTATTAAACTCGATTAATTATTTGTTTGTTTATATTGAATCCTTCAATAATATGAGGGATTTACAACTATGTTTTTGCCTCGCAAACTGTTTCCGCATATCTGAGTAGTCGGCATTGTGGGTGCATTTTATGCCACTATGTATGTCTATATCTTGTTGTACCTATGTGAGAAATGCTCTTTGCACTCAGTAATAGGCCTGTTCAACAAAACTGATCGATACTTTGAATATATTTTGAACGGTTTTCCGATGCACACCTGTCATCTAAGTTCTCGCATTCAGGTGAAATATTTGGGAGGTCAGACCAAGCAGATTAGGAAACAATCTTACATTTGAACGCTAACATTCTTGAAAATCCATACAGAAAAATCTTGTAAGGTTTTGGTAGCTGCCTAGCATTCAGGACGTGGTAATTTGTTTTACCTCCAAAATGCTGGGGTAAATACGAACTAAAAAATTAAAGTAATTACGCATTTGCAACGAAAGTAAGTTTTGTGCTTGCTGTTCTTTTTATACGTAACTGTTAGTGGATTATAGTCATTTTGATTTTGCCTTTTCAGATCCTTCATTATTTGGAAACTATACCACCACACCAGCTGCTGCAGCAAATGGTTTGCACTGCCTTCAGAGCATCTGCTGGTTGCCTGAACCGAACCTCCTTCGGTGCTTTTGAGCAGCTGAAGATCAGAATTGAGCAACTCTACCTCACAATCGCATCAACGTTGAAGCCCCTGCAAGGTACTTTTTATCCTCTTATTTCCTTCCCTCACTTTTGCTTCTGAGCATAAGCATTTTTTTTATTGTTGTCATTTTTAGGGTTTCATTTGTGTTTATATTTAATGTAGCCACTCTTTTGCGTGACAAGAATGAGATTATTGATGACTTGAGGAGGTTAACAGTGGTCTTTGAACATGTGGAGAAGCTCGTAATCCTCTCAGCGTCTATCCATCGTAAGTTGCTAGCTGCTCCACGTCTTTCTACAGCAATTTTAGGGGATTACTTCAAGTATTATCTCCCAAGAATGGGAATGGGCTTAGAAGGCGGCAATGAGCAAGAGGTACGTGCATCCATCTCTAATTGCAGGGGTGGGGCTCCAAGCTCCCACCGTATGGTCTATGGGTATGGCTTAATTAGGGATTATATTGTACAGGTTTTAGTCTATAATCTACTTTGATATTCCTGATCAATGGCTGATCAACTTTGATATATAGAGCTTCAAAACTTAAACAATGATTTTATTTGGCCGGAAGTAATATAACTGAAGATTTAATAGGATGTATAAGTACTAAACTTCCGGAATACAAAATTGTTGGGGGAAAAAAGATAAGGACTAAACAAACGAAAAAAGCTTTTTGTCTCAACTGACCATGCATGCTTCTGTGGCATGGTAACTTCTTTCCTTTTCCTTGGCAGAGATCATCTAGAGTTCTGATGTATTATTACTTAAGAATTTTCCATATGCACTGTGTAGGAATTTAATGAAAAGCAACAAGTAAAAGGACACGAAAGAGCAGCTATTGCAGACATGTTTATGACACCAACGGCCAACCAATCATGGAGGAAAGTTCTGAGCATGGGGAACCTTCTAAATGGGCATGAACCTACCTTAAGGGAAATCATCTTTTCCAAGCGAGATAATGTGTCTGACAATCATTATGCATCTTTCACCCAGAGTAGCTTGGATCATGAGATTGAAACACACAGAATGTACATTTGTGGAACATCCAACGACCTCCAAGTTGCACTGTCTGTCAGTTCTTCCGATTAATTCCTCTTGCTATGGGCCCCTAATTCTTGTTATTCTTTCTCGGAAATGGGATCATTGATTTACATCCAACTTCTCATTTGTTTTATGTGTGTTATAGATTACATATTTGAAATGCAAATACAATAATCTTCTGAAGGAAGCTCCCCACAGCCTGGCAGAATCTTCAGCTTTGTCTACATCTCTTCTTTTTATGTTTTAGTTTTTTGTTCTATAATTTATATTTTTAAAACATCTATAGTTGTTCTTCCTACGATACATTCCACGTTTTGAATGATGAACTCTTGTATATAGATTAAATCAAAATACTTGATTCATTTTGGTGAATGGAAATTCAAGTTGCTTAGTTAATGGATCTAATAATCTGTATTATTGTGTGAACTCTTTGAACTTAGGCATTTTTCTCGAAGAACTATTGCGGCTTGTGAGCTGTTTTTGGCCAGTAGAATCATGATTATGGAGCTGGCCATGTTGGAGAGAGGGTCATTTTCAAAGCTTTAATGGTGGGCTTTGTTGCTTCCAGATCTGGATCTCTTTAATGGTATGGAACCTCAAGCCTGTATTTTACGCTCGTTTTGGCATGTGTTTTAATGGCGTGCATCTTATACTTATACCAATCCATCCCTGTATTCTGTCCATCAAATCATCATGCACATTATTGAAAACGAACATCTCATTTTATCTGCATCTCATGCAATCTGCACTAGAAAGATTCATAGGTGAGGTACAATGCTTCATCTAGGCTGAAGTCCATTTTATAGAAGCCATTAATTTTGCATCATGCTGATTTGGTAGAGTTTACAAATCATATTAATGAACAAAGAGAGGGAAGACCAACAGCTGTGGGGTTGAATCGTCAGACTTCATGCCCCTTATCCTTAGGCCTCAAGTTCGAGCTCTGGTTATGAAAAAAAAAAAAAAAAATATTGGCCTCAATAAAAAAAAGTGAAGAAAGATGTGCCGTGAGTGACGGAAATGATTTTTCTTTTTTTTTTTCTTTTTTTCTTTTTCTTTCGCAGTGCATCAAGAATGAAATGACAACATTAAGAATTATGTCGATAAGGAATCTCTTTAATAATGGTATACCCATTTTCAATTTCAAAAGTCTTGTAAGTCCATCTACTTGTGTCTGGACTTTCCAGATATTATAAGCAACCCTTGGGTCCAAGGAGGACCCAAAAATTTTAAAAGATGAAAACTAGAATCCAATTCTTGGCAAAGCAAATCATGGCATATTTGTGTCATAGCTCTGTACAAACTTAAATTTAGTCAGAGATTCATGTCTGCATGATAAAATTAGTGCCATGAAGTGCCATACTGTGAACCATTTAGATACGATTTTCTTTCTCATATCTGATTGAATTTAAGTTCTTAGGTGGCTTTGGAGGTACATGCAGAAGAGACGCACATCACAAGATCACAACAATGTCACCATTTCTCTTCCAAAGTATATTCTCTTTACATCTTCTTTATGTTAAACAGGTGCGTTGCTTTGTCTTTTCATTTCTTTGATCTTGTCTCTCACCCAATTTAGTCTTCCTAAGTTTCAATTATCATTGATTACCCTCAAAAGGAAATAGACCCTACATCAGAATGTTGTTGGCACTTCTACCGCTCAACCAAAACTCAAATAATTTTATAGCTTTTGCTTTTTATAGAGTTCTAATGTATAAGGTCCACTCTATTGGTGGGTTTTTTGCTTAATAATTCTTCCTTTCTCATTACAGTGTTCTGATTTATTGAAAAAAACAAGCTATCCTAAATCATGTTCCATTCTTTCTTCCTAGTAATAAGTGACATTGTGGTGTGATATAACTGTCAACTTCTGATTTGAGCTTTTGTGAGTTTAGGGGTCCATCAAAACCACTTTAATTCAATATTTAAGCATAATAATTAAATTTCATTTTAGTTATTGTTAACGAATCAAAAGCTTACACATATGCGATCCTTATTATACAAACTTGTTAAACCAAAATTAAAAATCTCAACCCACATCAATAATCCAACTATCAAAAGGTAAAATTAATTATTAAAAACAAAAAATAAAATGAAAGCCTCAATTTCAAATTTGTTGCGGTTAGCTATGTGTACCAACTTCTTGGAATGGGCTGATGTAGCGCACATTAGATGTTGCGTTCTTAAAACTCTCTAAATCTTTCTTGATATCGTTGAATTTCTTCGGTTTCTATTGTGTTAAAGTTTTTAAATTGTTTGGGTATTTACATGTCGGATGTTGTCTTTGGATATTTATGTACGCTCGGAAATGAGAAATTAATTGCATAGGAGAAAGCTTGAATGGCGGATTAAAAACCCCTTCAGTATATAATATCTTGAACTATACTTTAAGAAAAGTAAACGCATTCTTTGATTTTGTTCTAGAAGCTCTAGAAAGAGTGAATCAGGATCAAAATAATGGGTTCTGGTGGTTTTGTGATGTACACCTCGTGTAGATTGTCTTGCATGCCCATATAAAATGAACCCATTTTTTTTTTTGGTTACAATGAACCCTTTTTTGTCTAATCCAATGAAAGTATTATTCAATCAAAATCTTGATTTTGCTTGATTTAATAAAGACGACTATGGAATCTTAGATTAAGACTTTAAAGCAAAGATAATTGTAGATGGATAACATATTATTTTATTTTATTTTCACTTTTCCAACATGTACACATTTCTCTTAAATTGAAAGCCATGAAGTGACCATATTATACATAAATACATAACCACTCTATATATAAGATACACAATTACGAATCCTCTATTATGTGTGTATCAAGGCTTCCCCAAAATACTCTTATTGGGTGTGACGTCACCTTAGTAAGATCCCACTTAAGTATATGATTTCATTAATTACTTTTCATTTGATTGGACACGCAAGCCTCGCTTAATCGACTAATTATACACTATAAAATAAGTGACTAATTTAATCGTGGTGGTTAGTTGGTCCCACTCGATTTGATATGTAGATGTAATGTTAAACAATACAAGATAGAGGAATTTTTAAATGAACAGTGGTTGGATCTCTTTTCTTCATTAAAGTATTGATTATGTGATGAAGTTTATTTTCCTACTTAGCTTGAATAGTTTTTATTTCTTATTGAGAGGATGCATGATTGAGGGAATCGTTCGTGGCGGGGCCAATTAGGCATAAAATACTGTAAAGAAAATCTCAGGAAAAGCTTTGTGGGGGCTGCAAAAATTGACATGTTTTCATTGAAATGTTTGAAAAATGTTTTAGGGTTTTAGAGAGGGGGCATTGGATTCGTTTTCTTTTGCTTAAAAAATGGGGAGAAAACAAAAGAGTTTGCATGAACCGTACGATGTAAGCACCTATATTTCTTAGTGGGTTCTCATTTTTTGACCCTGAATTAATAGGCTCTCATTTTGACCTGAACTAATATTTCGTCTGTTCTATGATAAAGATGTTGCCACTATATATGTTGTTCCAACTAATGAAGTGGTAGCTCGGTGTTTTCGTATATAGTCGTTTATACAAAAGGTTGAGGGGTCGAGTCTCATCACGTGAAGTTGCCGATCCCATCTCTTTGGCTCAGTGGTGGTTTGATATTCAGGTTCTCCCCAACTTTGATGCGCGTTTTATTCTAACGAAGGTGTGTGGTTAATTGATTGAAATCCTAAAACTAACATGCTCACTTGGTGCTACCAATGTCTCTCACTTGAACTAATTTGGAGTACTCTGACAAAAGGAAAAGTAATTCGGAGTACTGGTACTGATTGTTTTACTTGTTATATATGCACACGTTTGTATGCCAGTGAAAGAGAAATTTATGTCAACTCAAAGGGGATGTATGGGCCATTGCGTCCACATCGGCATGAGGTATATATGTATCATGTATGTGACGAACAAAGTCAAAAAACTTCAAATTAAACATGGACTAGAGAACAGGACATTGTTTGATTATTAGGAAGCTTTAGTTTGAGAGGGAGGTCTCAATGGAATAGCTTACCATAGCTGCTACAATATTCCATCGGGTACTGCCCAATCTCACATCAAGTAAATTGAGCTGGTGATATTGCAAAAGAAAAAAAGAGCTATTGATATAGGGAGTGTCGGGCGTACATCAGAATGCACATTACGTTATGATGTGCGTGCAATGCATCTTGGGATGCGATTCATGTGCATCTCAATGAGCATCGCACACCCATCATAACACCCATCATAAGGTGACGTGTGTTTGCTTATTGATGTGTCTACTACACTTCTTGGATTTTTTTAAAAATCTATCTTTTGATATCAAAAAATTTACGTTTTTGGTACCAATCTCAAAAGATTTGTACTTATAACTTCTTTAACATGTGAAATCAATAATTTTTTGCTACCCGATCAAACAAGAGCGGGCGGAAGCTTGAAATTTAATTGATATATTGGAGGAACATTTTTTAAATGCATCTTTAGAACAAGCGTTTCCAAAATATGTCATTAAAAGGTTCAAGTTAGCCAATTTCTATATACCTTATACTCAAACTCAAATAATTATTAAGTTTTTCAAATTTCTTCGATCTCACATGTTGCATTAGGTCACTACGTTCTCTCAGAAGTATTCTCATGAATTTCGAACCGCCGATCTTAAAATCTCCAAATTATTGTTTAAGGGAAGGTTTAAACCCACGACCTTCAATTATGTTGTAGGATTATGTTGTAGGTTCATGATCCTCGTGCTATTGAGCTATGAACTTGTTGGTACGTTGTGATAATGGTTAAGGAATCGTGATTTGCTGCACGTATTAGTCCTAATAAATAGTATATACTTTTCAATCATCAAAATGAACCAATGAACCAGTAGCAGCTGGATCAGAAGCTTTTATTAGAAAGACTGAAACAGTACTATGTTAGAGAAATAGAGAGCAAAAGAGATTTTATTAGAAAGATTGAAACAGTAATGTGTTGGGATGAGACTTGAGAAAGACGACTAATTAAGATGTTGTTGATGAGTGCAAGTTTTAAATTCCATCACTTTCACTTTCGTCCTAATGACTGTAGAGGGAGAGTCTCAACTTCCAACAACACAACCAAATTTATGAGAAATACTACAATGACAAAACAAACCCACAACTACAATCATGTGGTATGCACTTCGAGATTTGTATGGATTACGACCCTAAGCGAATCCAACGACTCTTGTCGATCATTGTTTTGCCTTGCGTTGCTTTGTCATTCTAGACCACCGAGTCCAAATTTATGAACAAAATACCTTAAGATTAGATCGACTTGTTTGTCATATGTCCGGACCATATTTTACACATGCATTTGTTGCGCCGATGACCGATAGATAATGACAAACCTTCTTACATTATTGTCAAGTTATTTGGTGCTTTGTCACTACTAATCGTGAACTTGAGGAGGAAATGATTACAACAACAACAACATAGCCTCAGTCCAAAATTAACTGGGGTCGGCTACATGGATCAAACTTTTTCATTGTGCTCGATTAAATGCAATTGATGGTGAGCTTTGCAAACCATTCAAATCTCTCTTAATTAATGCATCTCATGTTAACTTTGGTATGCTCCTACTTCGTCGAATTTCTATAGTTTCTATTGAGTCAAGTATTCTAGTTGGGATATTTGTAGGCCGTCTTTGCAGGTGACCAAACCATCGCAACCGCCCTTCCCTAATCTTTGTATCAATTGGTGCTACTCCTATTTGTCTTTGAATTTTTATATTTCTTATTCTATATTTACGAGTTTTACCACACATCCATCTAAACATCCTCATTTCTGATACGTTCACTTTATGTGAGGAGGAAATGATTACAAGGGTAATAATTTTTTTACCAAGAGTTTTGAAGTTTTTCCCACTAGAACATTTTTTGCCTTTAATAGAGGTTTTAAAACCCTTATTAAATAAAGTGTTATTAAATGTCATGTGAAAATGTGTTATATTTTAATTTTTAATACATATATTACATATAAATTTTTAAAACTCATATCAATTAGGTGTTATTTAATAACACCCCCTTTAATAGGGGTTTAAAAACTCTATTAAATATCGAAATTGTTCTAGTATCCATTCATAAAGCTTAAACTTGAAACCGATGGTGATTAAGGTATGAGGGAGGACTTGTGTCATACCATAACAATTCTCTTGGTCAGACATGCAATGACAATTAAACCTTCTTTAAATGCACTTTATTGGATTGAATCCATTGGATTATGCATATAAATCATGCGTGTTGTTACAGTCTTTGATTAAATTTTGCACTGGTGGAAGTACATCCAACGGCTTTAAGAGTTTTGTTCGATGGCGTCCGCGTATTCAATTGTATATTATCCTTGTATTAGTAGTAGCAATGACTATTATTTTATAAGATTCTCTAAACAAGGATAATATACAATTGAACGTATAGGCTTTTATAGGTCGTACATTTTGAATTAATTAGTTCACATCACTTGGTTTTAGTATGATTTTTCTATTGATGATAATCAATTTCTAATAATAATTTTTAGTACTTTTGTTGCTAAGCTAAATCATGATCGATGAGGACGTTAAGGTAATTAAAGTGTTATTTTAATAATAAGTCTCATCTTTTTTCTTTTTTTTTTTCTTTCTGAAAGTCTCATCCATTCAACACTATGTTACAAACGAAAGTATAAGCTGGATCTTTTTTCATTAGTATACTAAGATCTTTTCTTTTTCTTTTTTTTTTTGTAAAATAAATTAACTTTTTTTGTCTTTTGTGGGACTCGAACCTCATCATCATACTCTTGCAACAATACCACATACTTAAATTATGTATCTTAAATCATTAATTAGGTCATCCACTTGGTTGATAGTATATCACAATAAAACAATTTCGGTATTTAATAGAGATATTTAAACTCCTATTAAAGGAGGTGTTATTAAATAACACCTAATTGATATGAGTTTTAAAAAACTTTTATGTAATACATGTATTAAAAATTAAAACATAACACATTTTAACATGACATTTAATAACACTTTATTTAATAAAAGTTTTAAAATCTCTATTAAAGTCCAAAAATGTTTAGTATCAAAATCTTTTGAAGTAAAACTTCATAATGTTTAACTAATATAAATATGTTTAACTAATATAAATAGAAATAATGATACAGCAAGAATGAAGCGACTCCACTATTTTGATTGTAAATATAATATTTAACAACAAAAGAATATGATTTATAGATATGATTCTTTTCAAGAATTTGTATAACTAGGCCTTCCACCTAAAAAGGCTAAACTTAAAGC
The DNA here is from genome assembly GCA_039657365.1 of Stephania yunnanensis. Taxonomy (NCBI): domain Eukaryota; kingdom Viridiplantae; phylum Streptophyta; class Magnoliopsida; order Ranunculales; family Menispermaceae; genus Stephania; species Stephania yunnanensis. The sequence goes on along the minus strand of CM077586.1, from coordinate 2,782,116 downwards.
CATAATCATACAAATGTGCTTAACTATAATTCCTTATCTTCTATTAACGTGTACCACTAACTATCACAACTAGCTACGGCAAAAAATTAGTTTAAAGAAATTAATGCATATATATATATATGCTATAATTCAAGCTCGCTTGATTTTAAACTCGAACAAAAAAATAGGTCTAACGTAATTTTTTACAATATTAGTAACACTTATTTACTTTCATCAACAACAGAGTTACATACATAGTTTTGTTTAAAGATGCAAGAGACTTGCTTCCCCTTAAATAATGTTTCCATCATTTCAAGTGTTTCGCATCGAGCAAACTGACAAACCCCAATTGGAGCCTCCATATTATATACCACATAAAAAATTTAAAAATAAAATAAAATAAAAAAGCTACTCAATAATAAGCGCGAATTAAATTCATCCGTATGCCACAGGGTACGTGTATATATATATATATATATAATCCCTCATCTACTCGTCCGTGTAAATTGGTGTGTTGTTATACATACACAAAAATTAAAAAAAAAAAAAATTCGAAAAGCCAACCAAAAAAAAAAAAAGTCTAAACAGATTAGAGAGAGGGGCCACCACGTGAATAGCAGCATTAACTCACTCTCATTCATCCATACTTGTCTGTTTACGTCCCATCTTCTCCACTTTCTCCTCCTTCTCCCCCAAAACCCTCCCCCCCTCCATCCATTCCCCAATGAAGGATCCTTAGTTAGATCCCAACTCATCCACCCTCATCACTTCTTAATTATCAATCACCATCCCCAAACCCTAGCTAGCTTTCTCTTGCTAGCTAATAACATGCTCACATCATCATCATCATCATCGTAAACCAGTTAATTCACCACCACCACTACTACTAGTCTTGTTTGTTTTTTTTTTGGTTATGGACTCCCCCTCCTCCGACCCCAACAAGCCACCACCCCCAACCGACCCCACGTCATCCTCATCATCACCTCACCCCACCACCAGCACCACCGCCGGCACCACTGCCGGCACAGCCACCCCTCCGAGCCGGTACGAGTCGCAGAAGCGGCGTGACTGGAACACTTTCCTTCAGTACCTGAAAAACCACAAGCCCCCACTGAGCCTGGGCCGGTGCAGCGGCGCCCACGTGATCGAGTTCCTCAAGTACTTGGACCAGTTCGGGAAGACTAAGGTCCACCAGGGCGGTTGCGCCTACTTCGGCCACCCCAGCCCCCCCGCCCCCTGCGCCTGCCCCCTCAAGCAGGCCTGGGGCAGTCTCGACGCCCTCATCGGACGCCTCCGGGCCGCCTACGAGGAGAATGGCGGCCGCCCCGAGTCCAACCCCTTCGGCGCCCGGGCTGTCAGGATTTACTTGAGGGAGGTGAGGGAGGGACAGGCCAAGGCCAGGGGGATACCCTACGAGAAGAAGAAGAGGAAGAGACTACCCCCGCCACCACCTGGTACTATCACTAGTACTATTACTAGTAGTGTTATTATTAGTAGTGTTAATGAACCCCCACCGTCGTCGGCCTCATTGGAGCGTGATGATCGTCAGGGTAACGTTGTTGGTGGTGTTGCTGCAACGATTGCAACTACAACTACAACCACTACTACTACTGCTACTACTTCAGTATAGCACTGCTACTGCTGCTGCTGCTGCTGCTGCTACACTGCTACTGCTGTTGCTACTATTCTTAATTCTCTTCATCAATATATAATCACTTTTTTTTCTTTCTTTTTTTTGGTAAAAACAAAATCGATTAATTTTGAGGTTTTACATATGATTTAGAGCGATTAATTAATGGAGGATTATTAATCTGATGATGCATGATACGCTTCTATTGGTGATCATATATGATCAGTTTTTTTCCTATAATTCTATTTTTTATTTTTTTTTTATATATATAGACGAGGGTATATATATTCATTATGTGTTTTGTACGTAGTAATGTTGGTAGTACTTAATTTTTTTTTTTTCATCGTCATATTTTCCAGTGAGTTCTAGCTAGTAGCAGTAAATTCATTGTGTTGGGCTTGAATGCCCTATATATTTAAGTCTCTTCATATATAATGATCAGGTGTTTCATTATTAGGGGTATTAATTCTATTTTAGGGTTTTGTTCATGTTCAACACTTCCAAGAGAGAGTATTGATAATTCAAGGAAATTAAGCAGTGTACATGTGAGGAGTACAATTAAGTTATCAAATGAGCTATTCATCAACTCCTACTCGATCTACTAGCCAGTACACCACACCACTCGATCATTATGTATTTTGAGTTTCAGGTGATCAGCTAATTAAGTGTTGTTGATTTGGGAATTTGTGGACTGATTAGACGACGATCGATCATCATCATCATCATGAGATGGACTTGAAGCAAGAGGTACTATCTATATATAGCTATTACTATACTTCTATACTGTCGTTACAATTACTTAATTTAATCTCCTTAATTACTTATGTAATAATTAATCTATGTATACATTCTATAGTTTAAAATGAAATCAACGAATGTGTAGAGAGAGAAGATTGCATAAATTGATTATTGTTTTAATTTCATTTTGATTAACCGCCACCTCATAGTGAAAACAACCACCGGCCTAACCCTTTCTCTTGGTTTTTCTTTCAATTTGATGAATTAATTAGGAACACTAATTAATCACTACCAAACAAAACCTTACATGCATTTTTATATCAAATTGGACCCGCTCCACAATATCCAATGCTAGAGCTATAACCTATGGTGTGTGTGTGTGTGTGTGTCCAAATATATAATATGATCATGTCCATCATCAGCATCATCATTGCATGATCATCTAATTAATTAACTTTGGTTCTTTGCCTGCTTTAATTATGATTTGATTTTGCCCTAGCTAGATTTATATATATATAATATTTAAAGGAGATATTTGACACCATAATGGACTAATTAATTGACTTAATTGTTCATGATCTCTTAATTAGAACTTGGTAATTTGGAATACTAGCTATATAGCTAGCAGTGATCCCCTATTGCTATACAACAGCAGCAAAGTGTCTTAACCCTAAATTAGTTGGAAACAAATATACATAGATTAAACGCATCTTCTTTTTCTCTTTTCTTTTTTAATTTTATAAGATATAATAATTAACTTATTTAATTTTCATTATTTAACTCGATTTAATGCAAATTGATTATGTACTTTCATAATTCTTTGTGCATCTCATGTTATCTTAAGTTTACTATCTACTCAATCCTATATATGTACTTTCAAATCTCTTCAATTTCTTCTTCATTAGTTATCTTAATTAGTTTTAGCTAATTATAATGGTGAATTACTTTTTAAGCTATGAAATTATATTCTTATTGTTAATTTATTACTATATGCTGCATAAAGAAACAAAAACATTGAGTGACCTCATTAATTATATATATATATATATATATGCTTGCTTAAATAGAAATCCAGTTTTTTGTGAAGTGATGATTAATGGATCTATGGGCACGGCCTGTAATAGAAATATTTGAGTACGTGGGGTAGAGCAAAAGGAGTAACATCTTTACATAGATAGAAAAGCTGATGAATTATTATGGCTGTCCTGATGTGTACAATATTTTTGATCGATCTCCAATGGAAGATCTCAAGCCTTGGTGAGGGGAATGGGAGTGTCATAAAAACACCTGCCTACCTGCACCGTCTAGTCTTGTCTACACCTCCATCCAACACCACTATTATTATTATTTTTTATTTTTGACGTATGGTTTGAAAGGAATATATGCATAATTAAATTAAAACATGTATGTACACTCTCTTTATATTTTTGCCTCCATGTAGGACGCGATTGATCCATCAATGTGGTGCTCCATTTTTTTTTTGTATTCATTTTTAATACTCGTGCAACCTCCATCCATCACTTCTGTAAGTAGGGCCCCTCTAATGGAAATTTTGAAAGAAAGGGACAAAATTGGACACCTACAATTATGGGGGTCGTCCTAAAACTCATCCTTTACCAACAAACTCAGAAAAATCACGTTTTAGCTCTGGTTAACATTGATTAATTTGTAACACAATTAATTGGTAGCACGTGCAGAAACCGTTACATTGGTTGTGTTGTCATCGATATATTAACTAATTAACACTGCAAGAAAGTTAATGTTTTACTTGTGGTAACAAGTACGAGATATTTTTACCATCTTCTAATTTACAACAAGCTTAAATATATTAAGATTACTTTTTATATATACTTGTAATAGATACACTATGAATTTAATTGGCTCATTGTAAAAAAGTAGTTGTATTTGAAATAAAGAAGAGTTTTTTTTTTTTTTTTTTCGAAAGAAATAAAGAAAAGTTGTTTAATATTTCTCGCATTAATAAATTAACGTATAGTGATAGCTCACTGATTTGATATGGGTCATTCGAATGATAGGTCAGGAGTTTGAGAGTCTTTGGAGGCAATATATATTGGTTTGTTTATTGTATATCAAAAAATATTCCCCACATCAATAATTATGTTTTATGGGTAACAGTTGTTAATTTGCTTAATTATGTTCTTCAAAAAAAACTGCTTAATTAAGTTCATAAAGTGCTTTTATTTAGATTAATTGATGATTAGACTTGGATTCTATAGTAATTTTTTTGTACGTGCATCTCTTTTCTTTTTTCAAGCAAATTATAGTTTATGCGCATTATTGATGCATCTAATTATTCTTATTAATCGCGTACTAATGCTTATATATGCCCCATTTCATTTCATTAAAAGGATTTGTACAAATCATGAACTTTTATTATTTATAAATTATCTAAATTATTCTAATATATGGGTGGTTGGGTTGACCCACTATATTTGTTACAAGAGCCTTATCTTGTTTTTTTCTCCCATTATTGTCAGAAAAAAAATTATTTTTCTGAGGTTTAGACGTTCAATATATACAATTATACGTACATCTAACAGCGTCTTCAAAATGGTAAGAACTGTCACTATAATTTTGATCTATCCAACCATATATGAAACCAGTACTGGACCCTAATTAATGTTGGTTTCTCTTGTGTTCTTGTTGAAAGAATGTAAAATCTTAGGTCAACAACGTAATAAGAGTTGGTGTGGTATATAAGTGAAGTAGATTGGATCCTAGCACAATATACGATGAGTGCGGGTAGCACCAAAGCAGATAAAGTCTTGACAATAGCATTGAGGTGGCAGAGTTTCGAGACCATTAACATGCAATCCATTCTATCAAAATGTTTGGGGTGGTCTCCTTTATATATAACTACTTGAGACCATAATAATAATAATAATAATAATAATAATAATAATAATAATAATAATAAATAAAACCATTCTTCTCATCAAAATGTTTGAAAGGTAAAACATTATATTGCCTTCTTTAGCTTTTGTAGCATTCTATGGATGAACAACATCTTTAAGTAATGGTATTCTCATTCTAGTGTATATTGATCCACATTTTAAATATAAATTCCTCCATATCGTCTGTTCACTCCAATTGAAGAATCTTAACAAATAATAAAGGTCAGGATTTGTTTTAAATGACTCCTTCTCTTGAAATAAAGTTAGATTATATAAAAACATGTCAAAAGTGTGAAAATGTGTGGTTGTTATATCACTTTGGATGTTTTAATTTTAATACATGTGCGATGTTAAATCATATCCTATCTTGAATTTTTGATAATTGGTTGAGAACTGGAGGAATCTCCTCGATCAATTATGTGTTTGAAATTTAATAACTTGCACTACACTCGATTCTTTGTATTTACCTATGATTTCAAGTTCAACGGTTCTATTAATGATAAGATAACCACTATTAATTATTAATAAATGTACACATAATGTATAATTATATTTCTTGAATAATAAATAAATAAATAAATAAAAGTAAGAAAATTGAGAAAAATAGAAAATAGAATGGTGAGATGAGGTAACTTTTAAACTCTCTATCTTCTCCGACTTATATATATATATATTCTCCTTCCGTTAGGTTTTAGTTTTTGTTTTGTTATAGGTTTAACTTGCGTTTAATTTAGGTTTGTCATGGATTTCGCCAAATTGAGGTAATAGAGGCAGTTCTCCCTATTTTAATAAAGGTAGTTTCAAGAGATTATGTATGCAATGTAGTATATTAGTATTTATTGCATTTCATTCGTTGAAATGTTGTAATAGGTTGATTTACACTCTTGGCCAAGTTAAGAACGATCAATATATCTTTTTAGGCTTAAAAAAAAACCATAAGCTAATCCTACCATATATACCAACGCTAATTAATTTTGTTTTAAAACTCCTATTAAATGAGCCGAAAATGTATTATGTTTTAATTTTTACCCTCTTATCTTGTATTTAATAACAACGTGCAAAAACCTGCAAATGTGTGTGGCTCAATACTCTTCAAATCCATATATTTCTACAGTCCTTATATACATTTTTGCTTGTATATATTGGCTAGCTTTTTCTTATAGTGGGTTTATTTTTTTTTTTTTTTATTTATGAATGGAGGTGATATTCTGTGCATGTCTATGTATATATATATCAATGATTTACAAAGGCCAAGACCATCGCTATATGTGGAGACATACACAAAAGTGATGATGATCAATTTTTTTACGTTTGAGGAAGTTTTGTAATTCTTGACGTTGTCCGTTTTACACACTTTCTCTGAGAGATTCCTGGGCCCTCGTTCCTATTGTTATAACCCCCAAAAAAGTACTCTAGGTGATTCACTGATGTCTCTGCCCTTGGTAGGGTTTCTATCTCAAGTTGTCAAATGTTGACAGTACCACCTTGTTGTGTCGGGTTGGGAAGAAGAACAAATTAACTTAACTACTCTAATTAGTGGAAAATAAAATAACCCTCATTCCTCACATGCATGGAACCTTAATTTAGAACCATATATATTTTTGTGATTTTTATGACTAATATATTAAGAAAATGCTAGCTTGCCCTAGGAGAGTGACTAACTGATGATATTTGTGTGTGTGTGTGTGTGTGTTTTTAAATTACGAAGAAACCTCAACTTGCCTATTATATATAAAGCCCGAACTCCTGACTTCTTACCGAAGTAATTAACATCATACTAAGACCTCATTTATTTGGTTCATTTTTGCCAACTTACGGACGAGTTTTCTTACGGGTAGAGATAGCTTTTGAAGTTAACTCACAGTGCAAATTCGTATTTCATGTTTTATTCAACTTTGAACTTACAAAGAAGTTGAAATTTTAAAAATAATTAAACGTGAAATTGACATAAATATCATTGAAACATATATTTTTAACATGAAAAAAGAATACATTATTATTTTCACTACATGCACTACTATTTATTTATTCAGAAATAAAAAACTTAAACAAAATAACAAGTATAAAATATTATTTACAAAATATTAAACAAAATCAAATAATTATAAATATTTTTCTAATTGTTTGAGATAATATTTCAATAACTATTAATAATAAGTATAATAAAAATACACCCTCTAAAAGGGTGGATGAGATATCTCTCACCTTTGGATGTGAGTTGAGAGATAACTTGGAGAGAAGTTGGGCAACTAAACAAGATTAGTTTTAACTCCCCTCAAAGTTATCTCTTGGAGTTAACTCTACCCTTAACCAAACAAGGCTCAAGATTAGTTCAAATCCTGCAAGTTATCTCCAAGGAATTAAAATTCCACCATAATCAAATTAACAACGCCTAAATCATTAAACCATTCACTTGGTTAGTAACCAACTAAGCATATTTGTCTTCTTATATATTGCACATGTATAAACCACTACAATTTTCATATATACACTCTCATCTTCTTCTTTTTTAATTAGAAGGGGGACTATATACAGTTATGCCCAAGATTACACAACGTATTTACTGTTTCCATTGAGAGTTTGAGACTCCCCAATCACTAAAACAATATTTATAGAATACCAAACCGGTGATCAGTTTAATGTTTTTTTATCAGTCAATGGTATAAAATCATGAAATAGTATATGCAAAATGCATTGGGCCCTAAAAATCTTATTTGGAAATAAAAGACTTCTAATTTTGATTCTTTCTACATAACGTACCTATTTATAGCAATAGTATATGCATAATGCATTGGGCCCTAAAAATCATGCAATACTATATGCATTATGTATTGAAAATTTTGTTATTCGTTAATTATGTGGTTCTAGCCGTGTTTTTTTGTATTGTCATATTTTTTAAAGTTGCATAGAGCGCATGGTCCCTGATTCCACACTATTTCAATTCCGCAATCACATTAATTAACAGCTAAATTAATGGCAAATTAGTTTTTTGGACAAATAGAATTAGCGAATCAATGTATTTTTATTAAGGTAAATGATTTTACGTTCGGTCATGTATCGAGTCATGAATAATTAACGAGATTTCTATTTTTTTTTTTAAAAAAAAAAAAAAAAAAACTTTGGTACAATATTTAATTTGCAATAACAAATACATGCAATATATACATAAATATATATATATATATATATAGGCATTGCTTTCGTGGTCCTATGTTTCTTAAGTTCAAAATTAGTGAGACTTTGAATAATACCTGCTTGAAGATATTTAAAAAAAAAAAAAAAAATTAGGATTTAGGGTTAACAGTTTAGGCTCACCATTGCATTCTCTAAATTTGTAATTTGATTTTAATGAAAATGTATAGAGATTAATTATATGAAATTAATTTGAGATTTTTTTTTTTTTTGAATTCATGCATCTTAATTTGAGAACAGTAGTACTACTTGCAATTGAAGTGTTAGCAGATGCCTTGCAGTTGGTGTCCTCTAAAGCATATAGAAGTCTTGTCAAAAGCCTAGAATGATGGGTATTTGCACTCAAGATGTCCAACACACAGCTTCATCAAACGGGGGAACAAGATCCGAATACTGGGTTATATGATCTACCAAAGGGCCCTTAATAAAGTATGTAGTCCTTCTTTCCTTCAGTGATAGATATGGGCCACCCAAACTAGCTACAGTTAGAGTTTCAGCCATTAATTCCCTTCACCAATTTCATTGCCAATAAGGCCAACAACATTTCAAATGTTAATTGTACGTAAGTGATGTACGTACGTATATATACAGACCATATAGGCATATGTAACCGGCAAAGTACTCCATTCTATATAAAATCCAAATAGAATAGTCCCGTGTCAATTAGTTGAAATGAAAGATATAACAGCTTAGGCCGCGAGCCGGGGTGTTAGTCGAGTAGTAGTTTCGTTTTCTAATATGTTGATTACGACATATGTATTGAGTTTGAAGCCTCCCGCCAGTCTTTTCTTCTTATGATTTCTTTGTTGGGTTTTTTGGTAAGGCAACTAAGGACTTTTTAGGGATTAGTCGACTCCATTATTAATCCAATGTCAACAACGGTTGCTATGATATCTTCGATTATCAAAAAAAATATTGCCGTGATATTTGGAGCAAACCACCCACTCTCATGTATTGTAACCAACTAACCATTGTGATGTCCAATTGCAAGATTCTTGAATAATAGAATAATAGAGAAAGATATTGGAATGTTTACTTTCGATGCATAAAGGCATGCATATATTTGCTACATAATTAATTCACTATATACTACTAGAAGTAAAAAATAAATAAAAAATAAATAAATAAATCACTATATATATACTAAAGTTGCATTTTTACAAGGAAAGTGACTTAGTGAGGGGTTGACATGCATTTGCTACTTGGTATTCCCTTTCGATCATTTATATAAGTCGTTTTAGCAAAAACTTTTTATTCAAAATTGTAAGTCGTTTTCAGAATTCAAAAATATATTTATTACATTTTTACCCATTTTACTCTTATACAATTCAAACATTTATGATTCTTTAATTATTCAATTCATTTAATGTCAAATGACATATATGTAAATTACACTCGTAATTAATTAAAGCTGTCTTAATTCTTGTGTTTTTATCTTAAACGACTAATATAAATTACGAGAGGGAGTAGATTTATTATATATGGAGTAGTGTTATTTGGACTAAGAGTCCGGACTCAAAAGTTTTCTTAATTTATTTTAAAGTCCTCAAGCAATTAATGAAACAAACACAATCACTTATAAAAAAAATTTGATACCTCTTAAATATTTGTAAATTTTTTAAAAACACTCATATATATGACTCCAAACTCATAAGTCAAAATAGATTTATAGTATAGATTACTTTATATATAGTTGTTGGAACAATAACCGAGCTAGCTGTGCACATAAACATCACATGACCAATCACATGGACTCTAAAGCAAATTAGCATTGTACATGTACTGCTTTTGTTCTCATGGAAATTGATGCCAAAAGCTTATGAGGCGCGTTCTCAGTTTTGGTAACATTAAGGAAATCACTTGAGATCTGAGAGAAATAATTGATACAAGTCCCCAAAAGAAGACATCTTAGTGCAGTTCGTTAAAAACTTAAAAGACATCAAGTAGTGATATTTGGACCTCATGACTCAAAACTTTTTTTATTTTAAATATATCTTCGAGCAATCATAATTATTTGTAAAAAAAATTTAATTTAATACTCCTTAAATATTTACAAAAAATTTTAAAAACTTTCCTATGAGTTTGGACTCATGTGAGTCCAAATAGATTTATTAAAGACATAATTAAGACATTGTTGATTGTTAGCCGACCCCACTCAAAATGTGCTGAATTAATTTGCCCCTCATCATTGGAAAAATAATTAATATAAAGATTAAAATTAGAAAGAAAAAAAAAAACAAGGGTAGTGTTATTTGGACTCGTGAGTCCAGACTCAAAAATTTTTTTAATTTCAAATATATCCTCGAACAATTAATAAAGCAACCATAATCACTTGTAAAATTCTTTTTATACCCCTTAAATATTTACAAAAATTTTGAAAACCTCCCTATGAGTCCGGACTCATGAGTCCAAGTAGAATTATTAAAAAAACAATCAAATGGATGATTTGATGATTTAGTATGAAGTTATTAAGGTAAGAAGTCAGAAGTTCGAGTCTTACAATTTATGATTTCTTTCTTATAAGAAAATAAGAAAATAAATGGAGCTGGAGCGTTATGTGAATATATATATTGATGAAAGCATGAAACGTCTATGTCCGCTTTCAACTACTTAAAAGGGCACACCTGATGATGGGGATAGATACACAAAATGAAGATACTCACGTTAGCAAGATTTGAATTAGAAAAGCTATAAAATATTGATTTAAACCTTCTAAAAAATAAACTAGGGCACGATATTTCTAATTAAAGATGCACCTCTTAAATTCACATAGGGTTGCAAGTGGGGCAAAGTGGGACAGAGATCGTAATTACCGTCCTCGTCTCCGGGGGGCGCAGGGCAAAGATTTATTCCCGTAAATTCCTCACGGAACGAACTTTGTCGCCCCACCCCGCTAGGGAATCCTCGCGGTGCTCAATTGATTTTGTAAAAAATATTTATTTTGATTTTCATTCCTTGATCATTTTGGCACTTTAAGTATTATTTTCTTAATTTTTTTAAAAACTATTTTTCTCAAATTGAAATATCAATTTGGATTTGTTTTGTTGATTGATCGAGTTACAAGTTATCATACTTAATTAAATATATAAGATTTTCAAAATAACTAAGTATGACAATATATTTCAACAATGTTCTAAATGTAATTTTTTATATCTTCATGATATAATATATATAATAGTTAATTTAATAGTAAAAATAAATTTTATTGTTGGAGATCTTGAGTTTCATTTCATTACATATATTTTAAGTAAAAAAAGTTATATAATTATTTTTGTAAAAACATAAAAATGGAGAATTTTATGCAAGAGATACGAGGTGGGGAATTCTCGCAAGGCGAGAACAATTCATGTCTCGCCTAGGCAAAATTTTGCCCCATGTCCCGCCACGCAGGGAGCAAAAAAGCGAGAAATCCTTGTCTCACTAGGGTGGTCCGCGACTCTCCATTTGCAACCCTAATTATTTACACAACCTTTAAGTCTTTAATTTAGGAAATCATAAAAAAAAAAAAACTTTCATCAATAAAACATGATCATAATTTTTCTGCTCTCGACTCGATCTTATCTCTAACTTAACTACATTCAACTCTTAGATGTGAGATTTTAATTTAAAAGACATCGATACTAATCAAATGAAAATTATCACTTATATATAATGCTATTTGGACTCATAAGTTTGAACTCAAAACTTTTTTTAATTTCAAATACATCATCGAACAATTAATAAAATAATTATAATCATTTATAAAAAAAATTGATACCATTTAAATATTTACAAAAAATTTAAAACTTTTTATATAAATTTAGATTAATGAGTCTAAGCTAGATTTATTAATACTTTATTTTAAGTTTCATTTATTAGTCGATGTGGGAGTAGTATTATTTGAATCCGTAAATTTATGCAAAATCTATCTTAAATTCTGAACAGAGAGAGTAAGAAGTAAATGAGATTACATGAAGTAAATAAATGAGATTGTGTCAGAGGAAACGTACGTACGTACGTGCGTGCGAGGGTGGTACTGTGTCGGTGACATACATTTAATTAAGCAACATCAATGCCAAAAACACAAACAAAAAAGAGTGAGAATGACGTGAGCCTGCACAAGGCGTAGGACCCACGTGGCCAAAAACGTTGACTAACTGCAGTTCCGGTCGCCGACACCGCACCTGCGCCTCAACGTCTCTTACCACCTACGCCTGCCTACGCGCACATCCTTTTCCATCCTTCTTGCTTTTTTGGCCCCCCCACCCTTCTGTCCCCTTCAATGACTTCTTCCCCATTTGTTCACCAATGGTTGGTTCGAGTGATTCAACATCCTAAATTGTGGTTCAAGTTTGAATACTAATCAAGTTTGTCAGAATCATGAATCGAAGATGAATCGAAAGTTAATTATTAAGGGCTCGAGTGAATTGAATCGAAATTCGGATCGAGGAATCGTAAGATTCAAAATACAATAGTAAATCATATAAATATTAATTTTTTTTAATAATTTTTTATACATTTTTTAAGTTTTTTTGAAGTTAGATGTTTTTAAGTTTTAAAAGAGTAATGTCAACCAATAGACTAATTTAATATCCATTACTTTTTTTACATTGAGCCCTAACCTCACTACAAAATTTCGCTTTTTAAAATTTCAAATAAAACAAGTAATGAAGTAGCTAAGGGCATGTCACGCATTTGATGTTTGAGAAGTGTACATGACTACTATCATGCCATCAAATAAGTAAGTAGTTCAAATACCTTTACAAGTATGACCAAGAATATGTGAGGACAAGAGATCCAACGCCACTGTTTTATTTTTTTTTTTTAGCATGAATCGTCTAAATCGTGCGATTCACATAGTGATTCACACATTCACCGTGATTCATTAAGCGATTGAGAGTCATTTCGATTCATTCATGAGAATCAAATCTTTTGCTAGCAATCCGGATCATGAATCGTACGATTCAGCGATCCTGATCGCGATTTTCACAACCATGGTACTACGGATGGAGGCGTCAACCGCAATAAGCTCAATCTAGAGTAGGAAGTTTTAATCAAATATAAATGTCCGAACCATTTTTAACTCATTACTTTTGATTAATTTATAAAAGTTAATCATGTATTTCAATCCCATAATCGAAGAATGTAGCTACTAAAAATTAAACTCGTCGCTTTTGTTTTAATTAGTGAAAACTCATGTGCTCTTTTCTTTGGCTACTGAACAACGTCCCTTGGGGCCTTAACTTCTAAACTTCATTATGTCCCATTCAACTAGATTTTCAGATGATTGAAGTTCTTGGAAGTCAGTTTACTTCCCTAGCTATCTTGACATCTGAAAATGTTTGTCACATGTAAGCTAAAATATGGAAGCTGAGTTTGTTGTTATTTAAGCAACAGAAAGCTTGAAAAATAAAGGCAGATCCAAAATTTATTTTTTTTTAAAAAAAAAAAAAAGCAAATCAGTTCCAAATAAAAAGAATATTATAACTTCAGAATTGCAAAGCAACCAATGACTAGAGTAGAAGAGGCCAATCCAAAGAGGAGAATGCAAATCGACTTCCAAACAACTCATGTGAATCAACACTTCAAAATTGTGAAGTATCAGATAAGTTAGAAAAAAGTGGCAGTCCAAGCAGAAGAACTGTAAGAAGATGCCTTTAATCAAACAACAGGCGCAGCTCGATACTATACAACTTCTCTCAAGCAACATGATAAATAAGCAAGTTCAGAATGACAATTTTCGTATCCTACGCTCTACTCCTGTAAACCAGCGGTCGAGTTTTCCAAGTCAACTTCGCCCATCCCTGTATCCTCTTCTTCTTCACTGTCTTCGTCGCCACTTACCTCCTCATTATCTTGACGAAGCTTCGCCATGTGCTCAGCAAGTAGTTTATCATCACGTTCGCTCACCTGCATTAAGAACCACAATTAGCTTATTATAAGTATTGCATTAAAATATTTTGCTTCTAATGCAAGTATATAATAGAAGAGATGGGCGCCAAGTGCAAAAGAAGACTTGTCACAGCAACTTAAACATTACAAACTTCTTTAAGCTGCTAAGGAAGAGGAGTATGTGAGTAACCAAAACGCAGCTGAAGTGATAAGATATTGATCACAACTATGGCTAGAGGCTGACTGTCATGGTTGGTATAGCAAAAACCTGAAACCATTCACCAGAAGTTCCAGGTCTAGAGGTCCTGAAATAACTAAACGAAGTTCCCACGTAGCCATCAATGAAAGAGATTTAGCTTCTTGAAAGCATTGAACAAGGCCAGACTGATTGAGGAGTCTCCTATGTCTAGATATGGGTTTAGCTGTATGGCATCAATATCATAATCAATTAGGCGATATTTTGCTTTGGTTCATGTAAGGGTTAAGGACATGTCTTCATTCCGTGCCTGCTAGTGTGCTGGCTGGCGGCTCTTAAACCAGCTTGTGAAGCTTGAGACAGTGCCACAATTTTTCTATGAGGCACCTCGAGAACCAAAGCACCATAACAGAATCTTCTCCAAAAATAAAAAATAATAGTGCCCAAGAAGGGTGACCGAGTGAGCACAATTACCGCTCTTGGCGCCTCCTTTACAGCGAGCTTCCCTTTCTGCTCCTCTATTGCTTCAGTGCAGGCTTTGATTGCATTGTTGAGGATCAATATTCCTTGATCCTGCACAATCAAAATAAACATAAGGCCTATTAAACACTGTTCTTAAACACATTCTTTATAGTTGTCAATTGTAACTCTAAAGAAGTAAAATTCCTTTCACAAAAACCAGTATCATGAAGATGAGGCAAAGAGGAAAAAGTTGCAGAAAATTGACTTCAAGTTGTCTAGATTGTATTGCATGGGCATGTCTTTGAATTGCGCTTCTCAGCTCCATTTTCTTTACTACCTCTTTTTTTTCCTTTTGTATTGGTTGGATCAACCTTTATACAAATAGTCTTACACCATAGAAAAGATAGAAAACCACAGCTCCATTAGGTCACAACCCCGACATCCCGTATTGATCTCATTTCTTAGAACATTTTGAATCCTCAAAGTTGTCGTACAAAAAGTATACCACGACCATCAGAAGTCAAATAAACAAATATTTTGGGGAAATTTGGAATTGGATGTAATTCATTAGTGCAGCACCATAGCACAATGAACTTGCTTAAAGACGGACAACAAAAATATCAAAAAAATTTGCATTTGAGGCACCTTTTCTGCTCAAGACCTTGACAGAAACCAAAACTAGAATAGAACCTTGATTAATCAAAAGAGGAGACTTAAAAATAAACAAGAGAACACCATGCAATAATTTGAGAAACAACAGCTCTTCATTTCTCTAACAAGAGACTCCCGATTGAATTCATCACACCCTCCATGCATGTTTACCTCTTATTTATCCACTTCATAGAACTAGCTAGAATACTAATACTAGAAAAGTACTATCAATACCCTAACTAGGGGTGCACACGGATTGAACTAATCCATGGATCTAGTCCAATTTGGA
Source organism: Stephania yunnanensis (assembly GCA_039657365.1). Lineage (NCBI taxonomy): Eukaryota > Viridiplantae > Streptophyta > Magnoliopsida > Ranunculales > Menispermaceae > Stephania > Stephania yunnanensis. The sequence goes on along the minus strand of CM077586.1, from coordinate 2,766,193 downwards.
CAAATTATCATTAATTGATCAATTTTTTGCTCCCTTGGACTGGACCGGACTGAAAAATCACTAATTCGGTTGGACTGGATTGGATTGCGGATCTCACATCAAAAATCCGCAAATCCAATCCGATCCAATCCGTTTATCACATCAACACATATACATATATAATCATATGTACTATATTATCTCAAATAGCATTAACCCAAACTATCAAGTAGAAACTGTATTATCTCAAAGACTATGCTTGTTCTTAACTCTTTAATTACATTCATACCTTGTTTTTGTAGGTTTTATGTTGCAACGTGCATCTTTTATGTGCTTTTGTAAGGGTGTATGATGCGAATTTGTGGATAACATATTTATTTATGTAGGAACTAGCATTTTAAAGATTATTGTGATTACAAGTTTGTGGAAAATACAACAACAACAACATAGCCTTAAATATGGATCAAACTTTTATATAAATTTGCAATTGATGGTGAGCTTTGCAAACCATTCACGAGATGCATGATTTTTGTGATTCATGTGATAAAGTTTAATTTCATGAATTTTTGGATAGAAAAACATCAACCCGCCGAACTTGATCCAGTCCGGTCCGCCTTTTGCAAGTTGGATTGAGTTGGATGGATAAATTATTTGGACTAGACTTGACTATAATTTTTTAATCCGAAATAATTGGTTTGGATTGTGGATTGACCCTAATTGGACTGGATCCAATCCGTGTGCACCTCTAACCCTAACCACAACACAAATCCTACTATTCACCCCCGCTAAAAAATCTTCTTGTCCTCAAGGTAGAGGAAATGGATGTAAGAGGAGACAACTAAGCCACAAAGAACCCTCATGAGGAGAGAAACAAAACCATGCAATTCATGTGTGCTCCCATTGCAGTTCAACAACAAGAAATAGGCCAAAAATCCAGTTGCAACTGATGTAGCAGAAATGGTTGCAACATGTACCCATCCAAATGCTGCTTCAAACTAACTATATCCGCATGTATCAGATGCCCCTTTGTTTCCATCAGCCCCATCCCATCAGAAAATCCCTCATAATCATCTCAAGTTTCTGTCACAATTTCTTCAACTAAGTTAAACACATTTTTGATATCCATTCCTAAACATTACTCTACTTATTCAGTATTCATCATGCATTGAGAGAGCACATTGCACTTCTCTTAACTTATCTCCTAACTTTCTCTTTCCAAAACATCTTATATTCTATACAACTCATTTTCTTCCAAAGTCATCCAGAGACCTTACCAGCAAAGACTAAAACATCCAAGCATTAGTAAACACACCTCAATATTCCCTAAAATGATAAGACTTGTAACAATGAGTCTAAACGAATATCCTGCCAACCCCTATTGACTGTTTTTCTTCTATCTCTACATCATAGTAGGTACAGTTTTTGGAGGGATTTCTTGTCCCATTTTTTATGAGTTCCTCTTATCATTATGTTGATAGATCTTCCATCATTTCCTATAACAAGTAAGGAATAAAGTTTTTACTCCACAGCTACCTTTCCTCTCAATTCCAAAGTTTCAAACCTTGTGAGTTTGAAAATTCCAACCCTCTCAATGGATTATCAAGTAAGTAGTGGTGGGCATTAGTTTTCATAAAACCGCCCAAACCGTCCAAACCGCGTGGTTTGGTGTGGTTTTTAAAATCGTGATTTGGGGGTGGTTCCGGTGTGGTTTTTTAAAATCGCAATTTGGGGGTGGTTTAGAAAACTTGAAAACTGCGATTTCGCGGTTTGGTGATGGTTTTCATCTATGAAAAACCACAGTTCACCAAACCACAAAACTACCCCCAAACTTGGAATTAAGTTGAAGTTTTTTAATATTGTTTTAAATTTGAAAATGAAGCAAGAATGATAATTTTGATTGAGATTGTGTTTCATTGTATTTTTGGTTTCATGTATGGACATCTATAAATTTTGTTGCATGTTTTGTTAATGGACATGTATGGAATGTGTGACATTTTCATTTTTTAATTTTTAAATGTAGCAGGAAAATCGCAAAACCAAACCGACCAAACCGCGAATTGGTTTGGTTGCGGTTTTGAGGGTTCGCGATTTAGTGGTTGTTTGCATAATGACCAAACCATGAACCACCGATTTGGTCGAGGTTTGATGGTTTTCACCACCAAAGACCAAATCGCGGTTTGCCCACCCCTACAAGTAAGGGTTAAAGAAGTGAAGCTATAAGAACATATGAGGGATTCAATTATGCAACGGTAGACGTAGAACTTCACCTCTTGCTATCGTGGACAATCGTTGGTGGTCGGTGATTGTCCTGCGAGGGAGAGAACACTTCCCCTGAATAGTCGTGGACAGTGAGTCGTCAGCCATCCGGCGATTGTTCATGACAACTTGATTTTTTTTTTTGAAGTTTGATTGTGTGAGTGGTTGATGATCAAGATGGTTAGATAATAGATTTGTTGTATATTATTAGTTTGTCTATTTGACTAATGCTTGTTTTTTTTTAAAAAAAATTATGTATTTGTCATATTTATTTATTTTTAAAAATTATTTATTTATTTATTTATTGAAAATATTTTTTTCATAATGTATGGAAAAGTGTGGGGGTGAAAATATAATGGTGGGAATGTGTGGGTGAGAAAATATGCTCCTTAATGTTGAGGAGTCTCTAAATAAATTAAATTATGTCGTACAGAGGTCCATGTAAATATTTTGTCGTCCGCCTAGGCCTTAGGAGACTAAACCGCCTTATACCGCCTTAAAAACACTGGTAGAACTCAAAAACATTTGGGCTTCTAAAGTCCACCAACCAACTTCTTGCAATCTTGGTAGAGGTATTAAGCACGTGAAATCCTTCTCAACTTAATGACTCCATCCAAACCACTTCTATGTCCAAGAAACTAATATGCAAGGTTGAATATTATGACCCTGTAGCGTGCAATCCGGATTGACTAAAATGACTTAACAACAAAAATGAGCAAGTTGTGGACAGGTTGTAATGACCTTGAACAATGGAGTTACTAACCTAACACAATTGCAACTGCATTTTTTAACAGAGCTAGCAAACAAAAAGCAAAGTAGTAGACAAAGTACCTTACCTTATCAAGAGTTTGAGTGGTAAGAACATAAAGTGGAGCAGCCACAAGTTTAACTTTCACAGGACAATCATCATTCCCAGCAGCTTCAGCTTTTCGCATTGCTTCCTACAAACAAAATTTGAAAGAAAAGCAAGTTGTCAACTTCTCATTTTTCATTGTGATTTTGAGAATCAAAATTATTGTCTTTAAACATATACATATGTATGGCTATACAAGAAAAGAGAATTAGCAAAAAATTCCGCATGGGCTTCATTTCTTTCAAATCATGAAGATGTCTTTACACACCAATTTCGCGTTCTGTCTAACATGCTACAACCTTCGGTAACTTCACTTATAGAAGCCAAAATTGGAAAGAATCCTCACACAATTTCTCAATCTACAAACTTTATCTTCAGCAATTTGAATGAAATATATAGTTAAAACAAGAATGTGTAAAGACCTTGATGTGAAGAACACCGTCAAACTGAAAACATTTCATTTCAATATCTGCACGAATCTTCAATGGTTGTGGAGTCATGCGCCTCCTAATATTTTTTATCAGTGCATCTTTAACCTCCTCTGACATAGCAGGTACCACCTTAATCACCTGATAAATACATAACAGCAATGCATTAGACATCAGTATACATGCATGTGCACACAGTTGCACATAACAGACAAAACTGTTGAAAGCATTTATTGGATATTTTGAGTAACCAACTTTACCTCTTTCCCATCTGTTCCCACTTCTTTGATCTCACGGGTGAGAGAATTTAGAATGGAATCAGGATCAGCCACAATTAACTTGAATGCCTGTTCAAGAACCCCAACAAGCAAGAAAGCACTAAGCAATTCAGATTTCTGAGCAAAGAACACAATAAATGAAGGTCAAACCCACCTCAAAAGCATGCCCATATTTCCGGTACAAGGGCCAACCGACATGGATGTATAGATCCTGCCATGAATAATTTGTTTTAGAAAAGAGCAAATAGGAACAAAAAGCTTTTTCTCCAACAGCATTCACAAAATGATTAAGAAAATTCGTCAAGACACAATTGCATTATCTGGGTGATGAGAAAAAAGTAAACAGGAAACATGAAGGAAATAGGTCTTTCAACACAAACTAAGTACCCACCAATGCCATCATCCATATCTAGTTCATATCAAATTGTGCACGCAAATATTTCTGTGTAACTTGTTTCCCACAGAACACACACACGCAGAGGAAGTAGCCATGCTAAGTTGGCTGCTACATTAAGATTTTAGAATGACAACATAGATGTTGTATTTCTGCTAGGCAGGATACATATTGAGCATCAAAATTATGAAGAGTCAAGATCAATTAAACAGATTTTGGACATTTGGGGACATTGGAAGTAATAAAAATCATAGTGGGCAGCAAAGCTGATGACACTCAGCACCAATGAGCCAAAATATACTAGAATAACACTAATGCTGAAACAGGAAACGTGACGCATCCAAGTTATCATTTGACTAAACATTAAACACAAGCACATAAAACATTTCACACTGATGACACTCAGCACTAATGAGCCAAAATATATCCAGCCTATGTCCTAATTAATTATGGTTGCCTACATGGATCCAACATTTCCATTAAGCTAGATTTAAACATGAACACGCATATATTCTTTAAAATGAATTCTAATAAAGGAATGCCCTTTCGAAATGTACTAAAAAAAAACTCTAGACCCTCAAAATTTAAACATTACCACTTGCATTGTGATTGATTCAAGATCAAATAGTTCAAACATGTCTCCAAATTTCTTCCACATGAGAGGGGGATCCCAATTCCACCCCACTCCCCTACTCCTCTAGCTTCATGAACTCAACATTGTCTGAATTTTGAATGATCTAGGTTTTGTATTCCAAACAAAAACACGAACATCTCATTCTCAGATTTATCCCTCCAAAAAAAAAAAAAAAAAAAAAATTTCTTCTCATTCCGCTCTTCTTCTTAGCATTCAATATCGCAAAAATTGGCCCAACCAATCAACCAAGTTATCCCAAAAAACCAATTGAATTCCATTCACATAAGCCACTACACAAACTAAAAATTGAAAAGATTCAATTTTTCCACCAACAAACTAACAATCATCAACAAAACAATTCGATATGGCGAAAAATGAGCTCAACCAATCAACCCTACATGCCCATCACAAACCACAAAAAGCTCAAACCTTTCCACCAAAAACTTAACAATCACCGACAAAACAAACACAAATCACACAAAAACAACAACTCAGACTATAGACTATACCTCCAGATCGATCTGCATCGTCTCAGCGACATGGCGCATAATCGAGTGAACAAGCTTGCTCTTGTTGTAGCGCTCCTCGCAGGCCTGGATGTCCTCGTCGGAGACCCTGCGCTTGCTGAGATCAATGTATCCTTTCTCCTTGTCGACTCTAAGAACCATGACTGGCTCCTGGCGGCCGACCTTGATGAGACTACTGACGCTTCGAATTCGGCGGCGCGATAGCTCGGAGAAGAGGATCATGCCCTCGATGTTGTTGTACTCGAGGAGGGAAACGTAGGCGCCCATGTCGGCTATGTTCTTGACCTGGATCATCACCGCCATGTCCACTTCTGGATACCTCGCTTCGTACATTCGGCATTCCAGGTTCGGCGTGTTCGTCGCCATTGAAGAAGCTCTGCGAATTTGGAGGAATTGAGAGAGATTGATTGATTGATTGATTTGGTGAAGCTCGCTCGCTCGCTAGGGTTTTTTGGGGACAAAAAGGAAGCTAGGGTTTTGAGAGTATCGAAGTTTCTAATCTGTACTTGAGAGAGGAGTGAAAAAAAAAACAAAAAGAGCGTCGACAGCAGGATTCGAACCTGCGCAGGCAAAGCCCAACAGATTTCGAGTCTGTCTCCTTAACCACTCGGACATATCGACCTGTGTGAGTGCAGAGCAAGTTCTAAATATTTAAACATTAGATTGGACCAGCACAAAATTGAAATTAACTAAGGAAGCTCTACTCTAATGCGCAAGTAGTCGTTGAGGCCATACACAAACCTTACTCTCTTTGTGAGGCTCTAGATCCAATAGTTTTTTTTTTTTTTTTTTTTTTTTTTTTTTTTTTTGTAAGGATCCCATCCTTTTGATTTCTATCATAACTCTTAGGGAGTTGAATTTTAAAGTTCATTTGTTACTGCGGCTTGCTCAATGAAAGCAAAATAATTGTATATGAAAAAACTCTTTTTTTTTTTTTTTTTTTTTTTTTTTGAATCTATAGATTATACATAACATTGCAATGAAACTAAAACTTGGTAAAGCACAATGATTTCCTAGTGTTTAACTTAACTAATATATTATCTACCATATTACATATATTTGTTTCTTTTAACAATACTCATAATTGTGATGTTGTAATAGATCCTACGCCACTTGAGCTAAGAGCTCAATAATTACAAATTTTTTTTTTTTTGGTTACAACTCAAGACTATTTTGTGATAAGTTCAAACTAAATATGGATTGCAATGGCGCAATTTGTTTAGTGATAGCTTAGCGTTTGGCTAGCATTGCTCAAATTAGAATCACATAGAATAAATGTGGCAATAAACTTTTCATCGAAGTAGTGTTTTCAAGGTAGTGAGCCGGGTTAGAGAAATTTTATGAGCGAAATAATATTACTTAAACAACCTCACATTAGATTATATAATTTATTTAGAGACTTTCACCTCCGATGTCATATTATTTTCAATTAAAATTGTCGCGAAGGTGTGAGCTATGCTTGTCAAAAGTATGGGGAAAAAAATTCAAAAAATTTTAATACAAGAATAAGAAAAAAAAAAAAAAAAAGTTTAACTCAAGAATAAGATGAATAAGGATAAAAAAATAAAAAAAGAGTTTAACACAAGAATAAAAAGAATAAAAAAAGTTTAACACAATAATAAGGAAAAAATAAATAACATCGTAAAAAAGCGCCCACCGTGGGGCTCGAACCCACGACCACAAGGTTAAGAGCCTTGCGCTCTACCAACTGAGCTAGACGGGCTTGTTGGTGAATTTCTCCTTTTTGTTAATTTAACCCTTGGGTCTTAAGAATATCAACTTCCAAGCCAAATTTCAGCTCCAAGACTGATTTTATTACATCTCATCAAAGAATCCTCAAGGAAATAATTAGAATAAAAACTAAAGTATGTTCAACATGCATGCATATTTTACCTGCAACAATGATAGTCTCAACTTTAAATTAATTGAAGTCAAATAGATAGATTAAACTTTTTCAATGGGCTTGATTTAATGTAACTAGTATATGTTTTAAATTATTTAAATCCCTCTTCATTTTTTTTTATTGCAATCTTTAAATCCTTTAATTAATAAGGTAACGTGTTAGAAGTTAGCATACCCACTTACCTATAAAAAAAGAAAAAGACAATCTCAAATACTACTAACTTTAGTGACTGATTAAGAGTCGCGTAAGGTTGCATCAACATTATATGGTAATGGTACAGAATAAATTTAGTAGTTGCTCAATATTTTGATATATATGTGATCATCTATAAAAGAAATAAATAGTTCACGCCTCATGTAATGTTTTGAGATAATATTTAACAATAGCTAAACTTTTTATGTTACTAAGATAAATTTTGTGGCTAATGTATTATGGTTTGAAATATGGGTGATCGTCATAGTATTTAACTTTTAGGGTTTATTTGTTTAGAAAGTTTGAAGTTGATAAAAAAAAAAAAAAACACAGCTTTTAAGAAGTTTTTTTCTTCTAAGTGTACTACTTTAACTCTGCAAAAAAAAAAAATGTAGTACTTTAAAAAAAAAAATCTTTCCAAAAAAAAAATTGACAAAATAAACCAAACAAAGCCTAGATTAGGTGCAGTGCATTCATAAATCTAAGAAATAACATTAAAATATGAAGCCATGAACACATCAATCATTAAAAAAACTATAGTGTCCTATTAAATTGTTTTCATCTTCAATTCAATGGCACATAGGCCCAAATATTCCAACCCAATCCAAAATCAAATGGGAGACATATTACACACCCCTATCTCTGATTTGCATTAACTTTTTTTTCACAAACCCAACAATCAAAACCCCTTAATTTCACAATGACAATACACTTCATCAACTCTAGAAAAAAAAAATCCTAAGAGTTCAGATTGATCACAATCATCCCACACGCCCACAAAAAAGATGGGGAATTAAGACTAATCATGTATGATTGAATGAATGAGAATGGAAGCCTCATCAGGAGCTGGAGCAGTGACATTTTCTGCAAACAAAAAAACCCAAAACTCATTAAGTTAATTAGCATTTCATCAAACACATGATTTTTTTTATTTTTGATAGCTGATCAGAATATCCGAGCCACCGCGATTGACATCGTACTGACACTAAAGCACATAAATTAGAAAACCTATTACTTTACCTGGGAGAGATAAAGGGAGGCTTGAGACCAGGTGGTTGATAATCCCACCACCACTATTATGATCATCATCATCATCATCATCCAGCTGTACTACTACCTTCCTTTGTTTCTTCTTGTTTTTCATTAACTTCATCATTGCCCTGCTCTTCCTCTTGTACTTTGATTAGTTCCTTGAAGTAGCCTTCTTTCAAGGGTGTGACCAAGTTGGATATGATAGTGTTAATCACTCCTCCAGTACTGCTTGCTTTGCTTCCTATTTCATCACCCATTTCACCTTCATTGTTGTTGTCAACTTGTACTTCTACTTGGCTAGCTTGCTCATGCCCAAGGTCACCTACACTTTGCCCTCTAAGACTGTACTCCTCCATGTTTCTCTCTTTAGAATTAGAGACAAATTAAGTCTGTTTGTTTGTTTGTTTGTTAGTTTGGTTACTCTCTCTAGTCTCTCTAGTCTCTACAGTCTCCATCTAATCTATATATAGAATATGATTAGGCAGGAGAGTGTCCCCTTCTTTTTGGGAAGTGAGGACACGTATTGGAAGGTTGGTGCGTGTTGACACGCGTCGATTGGAGAGTGCATGTGGTGTGGAGGCTCTACTTTCAATGAAAGTCGGTTGCAATTTTGTGATTAGAGTAATGGGTAATAACACAAATGCTAATAAATTCTTCTAATCTTTACTTTCACTGTGGATATGTTAATCATGAATGGAGATGGAGATGCAAATGTAATCTATCCAATAGTGATTTCAAGCGTGGCAGGTGCACTTCAGTGTGTGTGTTAATTGTGTTGATCAATTTAGTTCTCCCAATTAAATGAGACTAGCTTTGCCCATGACTAATTTTGAAGCACTTATTAAAAGTAAAGGGTAGTGTTAAATGGAATCTCGTTGAATCCGGACTTAAAACAATGAAAAAGACTTTAATGCCATTCATTCAAATTCATGAACTCTTTTCTTCAATCCACCTCTATTGTAGCAACTGTGACTCCTGCCGCCGCCAACGCTACTGTGATCATGCGCTATCGATAGCGCCACCGTCACCATCCATCACCGCAGGCGATTATCCTCCATTTCTTTTTCCTCTTTTTTGCATGGAGTGGACGGCTTAGGCGTCCTCCTCCCCCCTTTCCCGACTAACCTCCTCTCTTTTTTCGGCCATATCTAGCCGGTAGATAAAGTGAAAGGGCCTCATCCATGCCACAGAGAGAGAGAAACGAGAGAGAGAGAGAGATCAGTAATAAAGAGATATATATACCATGGAGAGTGAGAGGGGAGACGTAAAGATTTGCGGAGTACCTACTAAAGACAACGTTGTGGATCCATTGACAAAACTCTTCCACAAGCAAAACATGATGGTCATGTTAGATCATTAGGCATTAGATGCATGTATGATTGGCCCTAGTGCAAGTGGGAGATGTTGGGGCATGTGCCCTAGGTCAATCCATTAACTGTCTTTATGAATACTTTTAGTTAATAAAATAGAGGATTTCATTTGTTGTTTATTATAATTAATTTGCATGTTTACATTATAATAAGATCTATGGGTATTTACAGAAATATCCTAAATGTCCCTAGTCGATCATTATACTGGGAACTATAATGAATTAAGACTAGTGTGAGTCTTGATTGATGATCATATGATGATTATACGTATAGGGATACAAATCAAGATCACGAGTACTTGTTAGGGAACAAAGTACTGGACCGACCCGCTATGAGAACATCACATGGATTAAGTCATAGTTGTTTCTCATGATAAGTATATTTTTAGTCCTCGACTTGAGATTATCGAGAGACTTCAACATTAGGAACATAGTGATTTGACACTATCAAACGTTGTCTTTAACCGGACGATTATAAAGGTTGTGATTGGTTACTATGTGAGCAATGTGATGAAGTTGTGTAATCAAGATAGAATTTGTCCCTCTCATATAAAGAGAGATATATAGTGGATCCCTCGATGTGTTAGACTGTTAAAAGGCCTAGTCTAAGTGAACTGATATTGATCAATGTCACTTGGATGTTTCCAGTCTACCCAGAGATCGAGACTAGTACGATCGGACATGTTGGATGACAATTCCATGCCTTATGTTTGATCAAAAGGATATCGTGTGACAAAAGGATGTTATATACACTATTGATTAGGTTGTATCGATTTGATATTCGTACGACTTGGGTAGTCATAATGTCTTGCTAGAGGCCGCTTATGACTTGTATACCAAAATGTGTTTTGGTACACTGCCAACGTTGTATGAGCTTATTGGGTCGCACACTAAGAATGATTTTGCGAGATTTTAAGATGGTTCAGAAAAATAAATTTTATATAATAAAATTCATGACGGAAACGTCTTTGTGGTGTATTACACTTATACTTCTTTAAGTAGGGGTATATGTGTAATTTACTTAACCGTCTATATACAAGGGTTGTACAAATAGACGCTTAAAGTTAGAACACACGTACGAAAGATCAAAAGGCCGAAACTCTATTTTCGTTTTAGAAACGACTTAGGGTTTTTGGTATGCTCTGGATCGTTTTGGAGAGAAACAAAAAGGTTTGGTATTCTCTCGAAGCTAGCACTTCAAATCTCGGCCACCGTTCGTGTGTGGATTGCTGATAGAGGGCGTTCGTCGTTGGCAGCGCCTTAGAGATCGATCAACCTTCAGAAAGGTATATTGCGATTGAGGTACGATTAATTTTTTCATGGTTTAAACGTTTTTAATGGAATTAGATTCGGATCCTGTTGGGGTTTTTGTCAAAACTGTTTTGTAATCTCCGCTGCGTATGAACCCCAAAACCCAACACTTCGCGCTCCGCTTGCCTGAGAATTTCTTTGGTTCAGGTACCTTGGTTCGAGATTTCACCGCAACTACAACCTCCGAGGATCCACCCACGCCTCGCTTGAGCAGCTTCACCTCCATCGCCATCGTAAAGGCCGTTTCGGTGGTAAGTTCTCCCACCGAACGCACATCTGCCACAAGCTCCTCAAATCTCGATTCCCACATAGCTATCATGGTTTCTTGTGACTCTCCCCTAGTCACCAGTGAAGCCACCAACATTTCCAAGCCTTCAATACGCTGTGACGTCGTTGAAGACTCCGCCTGTTTTGCCGGGGCAGACATCGGCGCCATTAGGTGTTCTAAGTAAGCTACCATCTCACTTAGATCGCTCGCTGCTTGGGTCGCTATTGTCTCCGAACGTAGCTCTAATACCAATTGTCACGGGGCCGTTAAGTGATGGTTCACTCTAAGGAATTTTTTTCTCGCTCAATAACCCTGTGGTGCCTAAGGGTCACCTTAGTTCAGCACAACCAATACATAAATCGAATGAACAACAAGCAATTACAACAAGGAAATGTTTTACTAAGCTCTCAATGGGTTTACAACTGTGGTACTCTATGCTTCCCCAAACCTAGAGCCCCTGGCTTTATAGAACAGTCAGCAAGTAGTTACATAACCGACTAGGACACCTGTCCTGATTACATTAATTTTTTACCTAGTAAAACCCCACTCCCTTTGTGGTCAAGGCAGTTAGCCAACTGCCTTGTTCCCTTGCTGCCACCTGGTTCCATAACTGCCTCCACTGTTGGGTCAATTGCTACATGCTCGGGACGTGCCTTGGTCATGCCCCTGGCCATGACTAAGGTAGTTATCCAACCGCTCGGAATTGCCTTGACTTGGTCTCCCCACGGCTCGAGGGACGTGGTCCATGCTTCTCTACGGGACAGGGACTGCTTATTGGTGCTTGGGTCCACCCAGACGCTTCGGGTACTAGCCGGGGCTCCGTTGAGTCCCACCGGCTCAGGGTGGCCGGACCATGGGTCCGAGGGTCTTGCCTTGGCATGGTGCCCAATGCATGCTTGAAGGTCCTCCTTGCTACCGCGCCCATGCCGCCCGTAGGAGAGACCACCTCTCCTTATAGTAGATGTTAAGCCGTTTCCTCAGCTCCAATAGCAAACATCTCAAAATGAGACCAAACGTACTTTAACCGTGTCAACGCCCAGGTCAAGATTTGTCAACCCTTGCCAAGGCATGCCTTGCCCGTGCCAAGGCGCGGCCTTGCCTGTGCCAAGGCATGTGCCTAGGTTCGGCCTTACTCGTGCCAAGGCGCGACCTAACTTGTGCCCGAGGAATGTACCTAGGTTCGGCCTTGCTCGTGCCAAGGCTCGTGCCCAGGGAACTTGCCTAAGTCCGCTCGTGTCTGTGCCAAGGAATTCACCTAAGTCCGCCCGTGCCTGCGCCTAGGCTCTATGCCAAGGCGTGCCCGTGCCTGCGCCAAGGAACTTGCCTAAGTCCGTCCGTGCCTAGGCTCCGTGCCTGTGCCTCGCGCCAAGGCGTACCCGCGCCTAACGCCAAGACGTGCCTGCGCCTTGCGCCACGACGTGCCCACGCCTTGCGCCAAGGCGTGGCCGCGTCCTGCTCCAAGGTATGCCCGGGTCTTGCGCCAAGGTGTGCATGGGCCTTGCGCCTAGGTGTGCCCGGGGCCTTGCGCCTAGGTGTGCTCGGGCCTTGTGCCAAGGTGTGCCTGGGCCTTGCGCCAAGGTGTGCCCAGGCATGCGCCTAGGTGCAAAGCGTGCCAAGGCTCTACCTCCATTGTCCTTGCGCACTGCCTTAACCGTTCCGCATGCAACCAACCTCCATGGAACCACACGAGTCCTCTGAAACTCGGTCATTTGCTAGGTTTCTTGCTGCCCAGCCCAACCTACTCGGGTCTCGCTATTGAGGGCCTGACAGTTCCCAAGTGGGTCTATCGTTCAATGTTTTAGATGTTCAATATCGTGGACATGAATTTAAAGCTCGTCACCATTTACCAACGCGGAGCCGGATTTTTCATATTGGAACCAATTGAGTAATTCGTATAGGTATATAATTTTTTAACCCATTTTAACACCAACTGAATAATTTATGTATGAATATAATTTTTTAACCCACTTTTAGTAACAATGGGTAGGCATCATGCAATGCGACGCACGTATGCATTTCCAGGTGTATTGCACGATGTCTATTCAATTGGTGTCAATTTGGCATTACAGAGTCTTTTTTATATTAATAATTTTTAATTAATCTTCATTCAAGCTAAGCAATTATGTAGGCATATGCATACAATTATTTCTTTTGAGACCTACAATTGTTACACAATGATTGAATTGAGATATGAGCGAATCTTCCCAAAAAGTGCGTAAAAAAATTTATTGCGTAACAAATGTCTCAAAAATACGCAAAATGCACGCTTCAAAGGTATGTGAAATGTAGTTTTGAAGGTGGTTTTCTTATGTTTGGGTGAGTTAGGCTTTTGTTAACTTCTTAGGCCGGCTTGTTTTTAGGTTAGGTGGGCCAATTATACATCCAAATTTAACTTATTACTTTTCTTTTTTTTTTTCTTTCGAGAAAGCTGCCATTCAAGCACTGCTTGAGTAAGAGGCGGGGAGTTTCGGCTTCGTTGGGTGTCTAAGTGAAGTTTCTATAAGGTGTCATTATAAGCTATGTAACTTCAAATTAAAATGAAAAATACTAAAATGACAACAACAATGTCACACTATAAAACACATTGGCTCACAAAAGCCTTTCATGCGACCTCGACCCTTGTGTTATGCATCGAGATCTGTATATGATCAAAATTCGAGATGCGAATGGATGATTCTTGTAAGTTAATAGGTGTTGTGATCCGACGCGATGTTGTCATTCTAGCACTTCTCAATTAAAATGGCTAAGTGTTTGTGCTAGTGGCAGTGTCTTTTGATTCTTTTTTTTTTTTTTTTTTTTTTTTTTTTTGGGTCAAAAGTATCTTTGATTCTTATGTTGGATAGGCCCAAGACTGTGGAGGCCCATGATCCTAATAAAACTGATTTGGCCCATTAAGGCCCGTAGCCCAAATAGTGATCAGATCTTATCAAGGCTTCAAGCCATAGTAGACCTAAGGGCGTTTCAGTAGTTTCAACAAAACCTAAGGGCGTTTCAGTAGTTTCAACAAAACCGCGCTGTTTTTAGGGTTTTATCAGTCGCTCCATGAAATCTCTCCCTCTCTTCCTCCCTTCGCAGAGCAGAGTAGTAGTGACCGAAGAACTCAAAAATAATAATAATAAAAAAAAACTTGTAGCAACATTGTGAATAATATGTTATTGAACAGTGAACAATGAATAATAAACAATGTTGAAGATTTTTTCTAAATGTTATCAATATATATGTTGACAAAACATATTAAATGCAAAATTAACATGTAAATAATTTAATAAAATTTTAAGCAAATTTAAAATATTTAATATGTTGCACTACTAATTAAGTTTATATTATTTAATTGATAAATTATTAAAAATAAATTTTTAAAATTATCAACATATTATAATATTTCAATTATATATTGATTAAGTTTTAAGAATGTTGCCATCCACAATACTTTTAGAGTGTCTTGAAAAGTGTTTTTTTTTTTTTTTTTAAACTTCGTGACTCAGATAAAGCAAATATATGGAGTTGAATGTCAGGATTCGATCCCATAGCATGAAAATCATCAAACATATATTTGAAGATGTACCATCGCATCAATTCGATCACACACCTACCATCGAATTAATATACATGGTGTCTCTTTGCACGATGTTTTGAAGTAATTCATATTTGTTTCACATAATTGATTGCTCTTGACATTCTAATTTTATTGAGGAAGTTACGAGCTCGTTAAAGATTAGAGATGGTATTGTGTTGATGGATTTGGAGTAATCTTAAGATATTATTAATTTGACAAACAATGAGTGAACAAAATTATGTATGTCTTCGCTCTAAACTAAATAAATATTTTTTTTCTCGAGCTTAAACTTCCTAGAGAAAATGCCTACCAAATGATAAATCGCATTGTGAAATCTGTGATTTCAGAAATATATATAATGATCTTTACAAGATACATAGTTTTTTTTTAAATGACGACACATGTTGTGAATTAGAACTCAGGTTAGTGAAAAAAAAAAAATATATATAAATAATATAAATGATTGAGCAGTTGGATTAAGCTTAGGCAATGACTGTAACAACCCTAAAATCTAACTCGTGTCATGTGTTATTTAATGGTCGTACGTGAGACCCAGCTGCCGTGATACGCATGTCCAATTTTCGGGGGTCGATACCGAGATATGTTATTTTTGTTTGGTGTTTATATTATGTATTTATTACCCGAATGTGAAACCAATTGTCCAAACGTGTGACTACGTTTACATGTACGTGTTAGAGTTTCAGATCGAGTTCGCCTAGGGAAAACGTGCATGAACGAGTACCAGGCGAACGAATTGCAGAATATGGATATCCGGAGGGGATAGTTTTAATAAAACACTAACAAAATGGAAAACGAAATATGAATAATAATTAGTATGAAAATCTATTTCAATCGACGAAATTTGTATCGAGGCACGGCGATGTGAGTCGTGTATTTAAGTTGTTAAAAAGGATAAGACCAAAGATCAAGTCAATAAGGAGTCACTCAATTAAATCACAAAAGTAGTTGTATGGAATGATTTTAAGCCACAAGATGTGTATTGGAATTGGTAGATGGGTCAAGATGACATTTGGAGTATAAAAGTCAAAAAAATGGTTGTTTCATCACTTTTTCTCTCTTCACTCTCAACAAAAACGAAAATTGAGATGAGTTTTATGGATTTCAAGTGGTGATTTACATCAAGGGATCGACCAACGACGTGAATTAAGGTGAGATCTCGGTTAGTCGTTCAATTCTCGTCGTTTTGGAGTCAATTTTGCGCATTTTCGTCAAGATTTTTTAGGACGACCCATGACACTGAATTTTTGGATTTTTTTTCATTGATCTTGGGTGAGATTTTGTGATCATTCAAATTGTCATGTTGTGGTTGTGGTGGTGTTTAATTGATGAGTGTTGTTGATGTGTTGTAGTCTTATTTTCATGTCATGTTGGGACATGGTTTTGAGGGATTACACGTTTGATTTTTGTCGAACTTACATGTTGGTTTTGATGTTTTTATATCAAATTACATACCTTAGAATCAACTCGAGGTTTTGAGATGGTTTCATAGTCAATTGAAGTCGAATTAGTGGCATAAAAATAATGTTGTAGAACTAGTACTACAATCCAATTTTTGGGCAACTTTGAGGTAATGATCCGGGCAATCAAATGAATGTTTTTGTGACGACCCCAGTTCCACAATCCTAAACTGATCCCCGCCCAGCCTAGACTTACGTGGACCCCCGAGCCCGTCTCGCTGAGTCACGCTGGCCTAGTCAGTCTTCTTTTATTATTCACCATTTATCAAGTAATTAACGTTGAGTTCATCAATTAGCGAGTTATCATAGTTATAGCGGAAGCAATTAAACCCCAAACTAACCGAAAAACCTCAAAGACACAAGTTAAGAAAACATAGAGTGTGGAAACCCCGAATATGTATATCATTATTAATAAACATTCAGAGGAGAGTAAACACAAGATATACATGCTCAAAATCTCTCAAAAACCCAACTCTCAGTGTTTTAAAACAAGTATATCTAATAATACAAAAGAAAAATCACTTATATCATACAAGTAAAAAGGACTACTCTGGTATCCTTAAATGATATCTCCTAGCTGTATAGCCTTTCCCTTGATGGACCGTGAGTCTGCACTCCGCCAAACACAAGAATGATGAGCCCAGGTAAGTAACGCCAGTAGGACATATATACAACATTTCGAAATAAATAAATCAGTCGAATTTATGCAAATAGAAAGAAAGGAACATGGAACGCATGAATATAAAAGACTGTAAATAAATCAATCGATAAGTGAGAGTCCGGAATACGAAAAACCGAATAACAAGGAGTCCCGACCAAAAGGTCGTTGAGTCGCGGCAAAAGCCCAACAAACTCGGGTTCGCCCAAATTCCCAATGCATTTGGGTACGCCGACCTAGACCGTGCGAGTCCGAGTCGGTTTCTCGTGACTGGACGAGCCTAGTCGACCTCAACTTATCAAAATTTTAAGGTTTTTAAGGTTTATGAAAGAGTTATTGCGGTTATAATACGAGCGGAAGCAAAAATCATATTCTAATCAAATAATGGGAAATAACTCAATCAAGGAAATTAGGAATCTATATAAATGTGGAAACCCCAGAGACAGTCATATCCAAGTCAACAAAATGAAATTATGGAAATCACCTCAAACCTAGTTCCGGTTCCAAAACAACCATATATGTATATACATAAACGTCATACAAAAAGGATAGGTACGAGCCTACATCTCGGTACCTCACGTCCATTTGCTTTCAAAAAAGTCTCCTAGACACGGTCCCTTGCCCCTACTTGCTCTCAGTCTTATCTGCACCCACCGTCACAAACTACGGTGAGCAAGCTGAAGAATTTGAAAGTAAAGCGAGAAGAATATAACGATAATTCATGAAACGACAAACAAGGCAGTCTAAATATCATGCGGATGCTTGAAATGCGGGAATATAAATAAGCAAGAATGCATGATAGACAGTTTGGAAATGATAGCAATCGAAACATGCGTGTTCTACGAGTCAAGAGAGGCAATAAGTAGTCCATATTCCACAACAATACCACACAATCCACACCATCCACACAATCCGGTACATGGTATCACACGATCACTAGGGGTGGTCAAACACTCGTGCGCTCGAGTGCCGCGTTTTATCCCTTCTAGTGCGGGCGCATGTACGCCGAGACGTACTTATGCCAAGAACACACATACAAGAACATAGAATGGAATGCCAATGATGGGATAATAACGAACACAAGAAAAGTGAAAATGAATCACATGATATCTTCTTAGGCTTACTTCTAACGTACAAATGCTTTTTAAGGCAAGTGTACTTACGAGATTATCGTAATCCACGTAAAACTCCCGCGACTCCTAACGCGTATCCTCAAGTTTCCGTTACGACAAGGTCGGAAACTCGTGTTATTAGGTCGAGTCATTCACTAACACTTAGGTTTAAACTTATCATTATTTCCAATGTTTTGAATGGCTCGGACGGTCATACATTTTAATAAATAAAAGAAGACACTCTCTCTCGGGTTTTGAAGACAAACTACGTATTCGCTTCATCGCGAGTCATAGGCTCGGCTCGATCGTATGCGGGTCACGTCATGGTCTCGCGGACCGGCAACATGATCACGACGTCATAGCCATTCATCGCCACGCGACGTTTGAATAGCAACTATACATTTTTCGACTCGACGATGGCATCGCACGAACTAATTCCAAAAGCCTTACGTACGTTTGTTTCGGACTTAGCGAGGGATTGCTAGACGTCAACTAATATTAAGTGAGACCTCGACAACCTTTAATGATCGTGGTTCGGCCAGTAGGACCGCCGCCGAGCGATGATGGTGGTTTCGGCGAGCCTCAACGTACACATCACATGAAATATCGATTCCTTTGCACCTATAAAACTGTTTTTGGCCACTTTTAGGGTTGTGGGACCCACATACGAGTTTTGGTGGGGTCCCAGACACGTTCGGTCTGGTGGTCGGCGGTGGCGCCGCCGATGAGGGCCTTTTCCGGCGAGAGGGTCAACACCTAGCAAAAAGCAGAGTTTGTTGTATGTATACAACAAGTACTTTGCATGGGCCATGCGGGGGTGGTTCGGGACGTCTTGGACTCGGTGGGTCTCGGAGGTCGCCCGCGGCCGGTCCTCGTCACGGCAACCACATGCACACGTAACAAGTGTGACGAACAACAACAAAAACAAAGAGAAATGAAGAGAAACGTGAGCGAGAGGAGAGCAAACCGTGAGGAGAGGGAGAGTGGTCGAGTGCTCACGGGAGAGAGAGAGTGTGAGACCTCGGCGACCTTCCTCGCCACCACGGGACCTCAGACGACGCTTGGTCTCGGCCAGCCGAATGGTGAGCGAACCTAGAGAGAGAGAGCCGTGAGAGAAGTGAAACGCGAGAGAGAGAGAGAAAAAAGAGGTGAGAGTGTTACCTCGGTTGGCGGCCTCCTCCGGCGTCCCTGAGTCGGTCACGGCGAGAAGCGAGAGCGAGCGGCGGTGGTGAGAGAGAGAGGCGTGAGTGAGAGAGGTTTGAAGCGAGAGGAGGTGGGAGTGTGGTTTGAAGGCAGATGAGTGGGAGAGAGTTGGCCAGAGAGGGATGTGTGAGAGTGATTGAAACCGTGAGTGAGTGAGTGAGAGAGAAAGATCGGGAGGAGAGAGAGGAGAGAGAGTGATGAGTGTGTGACGTGAATGAGTGGGAGTGTGAGGTGTGAGTGATGGGAGTGGGTGGGGTGGTTGGTTTTTTGTTTGAAATTCAAACCAATATGGTGAGGTGTGTCCTAGGTGTGCCTTACCCACCCGCACAAGTCCCCACCTTAACCCCTGGGTTCCGGACTCACCTTACCTCATCGACCGTATTTTTCTCCGTCACGTGCACACTTTTCTTGTATTTCCTCCCCGGTTACCTAGGCGAGAACTCACGCATAAACAAAAAGGAAATCGCTCGAGTGGCTCGTGACACGCATTTAATCCATAATGCTATTACACATATCAAAAAAAAATCGTAAAATTACCTCGGTGTCGACTCCCGAGGTTCGAAATACCGTCCCGATATCGCGTGGCGGGTCACGATCTGACACGTGTCACATAAGTCGTGTTAGAAATCGAGAGATGTTACGGTCTCCCCAGCTTATTAAATTTCGACCCAGAAATTTACTAATAAGTAAACTAAACTTTCGACTCACCGGAATCAAATAGATAGGGAAGTGCTCTCGCATGTATGACTCTAGTTCCCAAGTTAACTCCTCGTCCCAGTGGAATTGCCATTTCACGAGAACGGAAGGGATTTCCTTGTTCCTCGATATCTTGACTTTACGGTCGACAATTTGAATTGGTTGTTCCTCGTACGTGGCATCGTCTTGCAATTCGATCGACTCGGGTCCACGGTAGGTCGTCGCCTCTCGCTTTGACTTATCTAGTCGAAGCATTGAAATGTGAAATCTTGGGTGAACAGAAACGAGCGGCGGTAACTCTAGCCGGTAAGCAATCTTACAGACCCTCTTCACAATTTTGAAGGGACCAGATAAATCTAGGAGCAAGCTTCCCTTTGATTAGAATCGTTTGTGACCACTTGAGCGAGACTTTCGGGTATACATAGTCCCCCGCGTCGTATTGAAGCTCGTCGTGATGCGATCATAGTATTTCTTTTGCCGCTCTTGAGCACTCTTAAGCCTCGACGGATCTGCCGTACCTTCTCGGTGTGATCAACAACGGTCTCGGGACCAGCGGTCACAACATCCTCTGGCTCGGCCAATGACGAAAGGTGATCTACAGGCTGCCATAGAGCGCCTCAAACGGTGCCATACTGCAGAGATACTTGCACGATAAGCTTTGTTGTAAGCAAACTCGCACAAATGAAGATACTCTTCCCACGACCGCCGTATTCCAAAACACACATCTGAGCATGTCTTCCAACACTGTATCAACCTCTCGGTTGTCAGTGCATGCGTACGTGGATGGATGCAGCCGTACTCGACTCTGTGCAGTGCTTGCGGCGAGGCTGCATGCTCGCCACGATAACGAAGTGAAGCTGCGCTCCTCGATCGACACGATCGACAACGGAACTCCGTGTAGTCGACAATCTCACGCTCGTAAAGAATGCTCGGTCTGTCGACTCGGTGTGTAGTGGATACGGGTATGAAATGAGCGATTTCGTCGATCGATCCACAATTACCCGGATGCTATCATGGCCACGAGGAGATCGGGGCAAGCCAGACAAAATCCATAGCAATGTGCTCCCACTTCCATTGAGGAATAGGTAGGGGCTGCGACGATCCTCCAGGCCGTCGATGCTCGAACTTTCACACACGTGGCATATCTCGCACGCTCTAATGAATTCGACACATCGATTTCATCCCTGGCCACCAAAAAAGAGACGTCGCATGTCGACGCATACATCTTGGTTCGACCGGATGCACGAAAAATCGAGAACGGTGAGCCTCTGGAGTATCTCGGTGCGTAAGTCGGCCGCCATGGAATCCACGATCGCCCGCGATACCTCGAAACAAGTCGTCGGCCAGACTCAATCTGGATGTTACGAGCGTCGGCCATCTTCTTGAATTGTTGGTACGACTCATCGCCTTCTTGTCCCTCGAGAACGATCGATAGTGAAACGATCTGCAACCTCATCGACCACAAATCGTATCTGGTAGTCCCCGTCGTCGTGAACTCCTCGGCTCGGTGCCTCGAAGACCATACTCGTGAGTCATCGACATACGACCACCTCGGCATCGGATCCCTACGGCTCAAAGCATCGGCAACCACGTTAGCTTTCCCGGATGATACTCTAACGAGAAATCATAGTCCTTGAGAACTCTACAGCCAACGTCTCTGTCTCGGGTTCGGTTCTCTGCGAGTGAATAAGTACTTCAAGCTCTTGTGGTGCTGTGAATAACTCGAAACGTACGCCATACAAGTGGTGCCTCCATATTTTTAATGCGAACACTATTGCGACCAACTCTAAGTCGTGTGTCGGGTAGTTCCTCTCGTGCACTTTCGGTTTGTCGAGATGCATAGGCGATAACTTTGCCCTCTTGCATCAATACACAACCAAACCAACCTTCGACGCGTCGGTGTACACCACTAAGTCTTTCCCGATCTCGAGCAACGCTAACTACGAGCGCGGTAGTCAATTTACGCTTCAAAGTGTTGAATGCATGTTCACACTCCTCATCCCATCAAACTTTGCATTCTTCTTAGTCAATTTTGTCATCGGAGCGACAATCTTGGAGAAGTCTTGCACTGAATCGGCGATAGTATCCCGCCATCCCGAGCTGCTGCGAATTTGCGTAACGGTAGTCGGCGTAGGCCACTCGATCAACTGCTCTAACCTTCTGCTGGGAACGGCAACAGGTAGCTCCAACAACATGCCCAAAAATCGGACTTAAACAACCAAAACTTCGCACTTCTTGAACTTGGCAAACGATCGATGATCTCTTAAAGTCTGCAACAACTTTGTTCGTAGATGCCCTCGTGCTCCTCGCGAGTCTGGAATAGATGAGGATGTCGTCTATGAACACAATCACGAACCGATCAAGGTATTCCCTCATCACACGATGCATGAGATCCATGAACATTGCGGTGCATTAGTCAAACCGAACGGCATGGTTATGGCGAAAATGGCCGTATCTCGTCTTTGAGCAGCCGTCTTTTCTCGATCTTCATCCCTAATCTGAAATTGGTGATAGCGATCGCGATCTATTTTCGAGAACCCTTTGCTGCTCTCTGTCAGCGATCAAACAAATCATCGATGCGCGGCAACGGATATTTGTTCTTCAACATGTCGGTTCGGTGACGATAATCTATGCATAGCCTCAAACTTCCATCCTTCTTCTTCAACACAAATAGAGCGGTGCTCCCCGAGGCGACATACTCGGGTGATGAAGCCCGGCTCTAACAAGTCATCTAGTGACTCCTCGACTCTTCAAGCTCTCGGGGTGCCATACGGTAGGGTGGTATCGAGATCGGCTTAGTCCCGGAACAAGGTCAATAATAAAGTCAATCTCCTCGGTGGTGGTAATCCGGCAAATCCTCAGGAAACACATCGGGAAGTTACACACAAGCGGGTACTTACGAAAAGCAAATCTCTGCTTCGCTCCGGTGCTCATGGCGCTCGCAACAATCTCAATCTCGTCACTCGTGGCTTCCACTGCCTCTGGTGATAGGTAGTAGCGATGCGTGCCCTGAATCTTGAGCTCAGAACCACCTTCTAACGGAATCGTGATTCTCTTCTCATAACAACTAATGTGAGCATGAAACGATCCCGACCCAATCCATGCCCAACAAAGCATCAAACTCCAAAAACTCGAGCACTCTCATATCCAGCTGGTAACTCATAACCCCCATCTCTCTGAAATATCGAGGCCTGACAAATTCGGGTAAATCTTATCTCCGGCGGCGGTCTTTGAGGATGAGGGTTTACTAAGCCTAACGGGTTTCAAACCTAGCTTATCTACCATTCGACCGGCATAAATGAGGCAGTGGAACTGAATCGAACATGGTGTGCATGAAAGTACCACAAATAGAAATCATACCCTCGACAAGTTTCGGGATGCCCCACAGTCGGGCTCAGCAGTTTGCTGAGCGCGTTTCTTTACGAGGCGATAATGCGTGGCGGCGGTACTTTTGGTGGTTGAGGGCACTCCTCTGTATGTGGCCAGACCTTTCACTTTGTAGCAGTGCGGGTATCTGCGATCCTTGAGTCGCTCTGGCCTCGTCCTTGTGCGGAACTTTGTGTCGAGTCGGCCAGGGCCCCTGTGTCCTCCTCTGCTTGTCTCCTTGATCGGTACCCCTACTCTCGATGAGTACTGTCTCTGTGTTCTTGTCTGATCGACTAGAGTGTGGTGGATGGTAGCGCAAAGCTAGATGCTTGCGCGGATTAGTATGGGTCGGACGAATAGTCGGCGTACGCGACGGACCTACGCTACGAGTCTGCGATCACGGAAATTCCACCTATTCTTCTTCCTCTTCTTGTCTGATGATGCTCCTCGATCGGGACTACGCAGTGCAGCCGATCTAGTCTCCTTAGGATGAGTAAGTAGGTAACTCTCTCGAGCTAAACTCATTCGTATGCAATCTGTAAAAGTCTCATTTGTGTAGTGACTACGGAACCACCGATCGTAAGTAATAGACCTCGGTGAAATAATACACTCGGTCGGTCTCGGTGTCGTAGATCCTCCGGCATAAGGCAACAATGATGAGAATCTACCCATATACTCCATAAGCCCGACTCATTAGCGCCACTGCCTCGCGCCATGAACTCATTCCTCTTTGCTCGAAGTACGATCGGTGGAAAGTATTTACGATTAAGCGGGTCTTGAAGTCGATCCGGTCTCTCGGAACACCCCTGGTAGTAGTAATGATCGTCGTCCACCAATCATCGCCTCTCCATGTAACATCGACGAAGAGATAGTCGCTCGCATGTGGTCCTCGTGGCGATGGTCGAGTGAATCTTCTCATGATTCTTCGAAACAACTCTGCTTGCCTTAACATACGTAACGCCATAAAACTTCATGGGATCATGTCTCTTAAATTCCCTCCATTTGCTTCGCCTCGGCGATGGCTCCGGACTCTTCGATGGAGTCGTAAGCTGGAGTGACCTCTGCATTAGTTCTTGGCGCGGTGGTGCCTCTGTCGCTCGAGCTATCACTTTGTCACTAAAGGATGTGCCTCTGCCTCGTTACTGCGTGTGCGGCGCAACAACGACTCCTCTCGAGTCTTGCCTCTAGCAGTCGGAGCGTGGATGCGCGGCAATCGGGGTCTCTGCCCCTCGAGTAGTAGTATGTGGCAATGGTGTAGTCGGAGTCGATGGTGTAGCGGTAGGCTGATACGAGTGTCTTCAACGATCGTAACATTTCTGTGCAAGCTGCGAATCTGCGTCGCAACTCTACGAGTCAAGGCATGCACATCGTCGCATTTGGCATATCGTGTGCCGAGATGTCTTTGCTATCGTCGCCACTGACCAGAGTCGATCCGTCATCGTCGTCGAATCAAGAAAACGAACTTCTCGAATCGATCTATAGCTACGTATACTACAATAATATACATAGCAATCATAATATGTATTAAAATAATTTGACTCGCCCATTACTTCCCAGACTAAGTTTCTACGGGATCTAGGGTTTCCACTTTTCGGTTTGGCCGTTCTAACTTCATTGGTTTCAATGGCTTGTGTTTTATGAATTTACAACATGAGTCGGGTCTATATAACCAAACTGTAGGCTCTGATACCAAGCTGACGGCCCCCAAATTCCCAATGCATTTGGGTACGCCGACTAGACCGTGCGAGTCCGAGTCGGTTTCTCGTGACTGGACGAGCCTAGTCGGCCTCAACTTATCAAAATTTTAAGGTTTTTAAGGTTTATGAAAGAGTTATTGCGGTTATAATACGAGCGGAAGCAAAAATCATATTCTAATCAAATAATGGGAAATAACTCAATCAAGGGAAATTAGGAATCTATATAAATGTGGAAACCCCAGAGCAGTCATATCCAAGTCAACAAAATGAAATTATGGAAATCACCTCAAACCTAGTTCCGGTTCCAAAACAACCATATATGTATATACATAAACGTCATACAAAAAGGATAGGTACGAGCCTACATCTCGGTACCTCGCGTCCATTTGCTCACAAAAAGTCTCCTAGACACGGTCCCTTGCCCCTACTTGCTCTCAGTCTTATCTGCACCCAGTCACAAACTAGACGGTGAGCAAGCTGAAGAAATTGAAAGTAAAGCGAGAAGAATATAACGATAATTCATGAAACGACAAACAAGGCAGTCTAAATATCATGCGAGTGCTTGAAATGCGGGAATATAAATAAGCAAGAATGCATGATAGACAGTTTGGAAATGATATAGCAATCGAAACATGCGTGTTCTACGAGTCAAGAGAGGCAATAAGTAGTCCATATTCCACAACAATACCACTGACAATCCACAACCATCCACACAATCCGGTACATGGTATCACACGATCACTAGGGGTGGTCAAACACTCGTGCGCTCGAGTGCCGCGTTTTATCCCTTCTAGTGCGGGCGCATGTACCCGAGGCGTACTTATGCCAAGAACACACATACAAGAACATAGAATGGAATGCCAATGATGGGATAATAACGAACACAAGAAAAGTGAAAATGAATCACATGATATCTTCTTAGGCGGCTTACTAACGTACAAATGCTTTTTAAGGCAAGTGTACTTACACGAGATTATCGTAATCCACGTAAAACTCCCGCGACTCCTAACGCGTATCCTCAAGTTTCCGTTACGACAAGGTCGGAAACTCGTGTTATTAGGTCGAGTCATTCACTAACACTTAGGTTTAAACTTATCATTATTTCCAATGTTTTGAATGGCTCGGACGGTCATACATTTTAATAAATAAAAGAAGACACTCTCTCTCGGGTTTTGAAGACAAACTACGTATTCGCTTCATCGCGAGTCATAGGCTCGGCTCGATCGTATGCGGGTCACGTCATGGTCTCGCGGACCGGCAACATGATCACGACGTCATAGCCATTCATCGCCACGCGACGTTTGAATAGCAACTATACATTTTTTCGACTCGACGATGGCATCACACGAACTAATTCCAAAAGCCTTACGTACGTTTGTTTCGGACTTAGCGAGGGATTGCTAGACGTCAACTAATATTAAGTGAGACCTCGACAACCTTTAATGATCGTGGTTCGGCCGGTAGGACCGCCGGCGATGGTGGTTTCGGCGAGCCTCAACGTACACATCACATGAAATATCGATTCCTTTGCACCTATAAAACTGTTTTTGGCCACTTTTAGGGTTGTGGGACCCACATACGAGTTTTGGTGGGGTCCCAGACACGTTCGGTCTGGTGGTCCGGCGGTGGCGCCGCCGATGAGGGCCTTTTCCGGCGAGAGGGTCAACACCTAGCAAAAACCGAGTTTGTTGTATGTATACAACAAGTACTTTGCATGGGCCATGCGGGGGTGGTTCGGGACGTCTTGGACTCGGTGGGTCTCGGAGGTCGCCCGGCCGGTCCTCGTCACGGCAACCACATGCACACGTAACAAGTGTGACGAACAACAACAAAAACAAAGAGAAATGAAGAGAAACGTGAGCGAGAGGAGAGCAAACCGTGAGGAGAGGGAGAGTGGTCGAGTGCTCACGGGAGAGAGAGAGAGAGTGTGAGACCTCGGCGACCTTCCTCGCCACCACGGGACCTCAGACGACGGCTTGGTCTCGGCCAGCCGAATGGTGAGCGAACCTAGAGAGAGAGCCGTGAGAGAAGTGAAACGCGAGAGAGAGAGAGAAAACCGAGGGTGAGAGTGTTACCTCGGTTGGCGGCCTCCTCCGGCGTCCCTGAGTCGGTCACCGCGGCGAGCGGCGGTGGTGAGGAGAGAGAGGCGTGAGTGAGTGAGAGGTTTGAAGCGAGAGGAGGTGGGAGTGTGGTTTGAAGACCGAGATGAGTGGGAGAGAGTTGGCCAGAGAGGGATGTGTGAGAGTGATTGAAACCGTGAGTGAGTGAGAAGAAAGATCGGGAGGAGAGAGAGTGTGATGAGAGTGTGACGTGAATGAGTGGGAGTGTGAGGTGTGAGTGATGGGAGTGGGTGGGGTGGTTGGTTTTTTTTTTGAAATTCAAACCAATATGGTGAGGTGTGTCCTAGGTGTGCCTTACCCACCCACAAGTCCCCACCTTAACCCCTGGGTTCCGGGACTCACCTTACCTCATCGACCCGTATTATTTTCTCAAATCGTCACGTGCACACTTTTCTTGTATTTCCTCCCCGGTTACCTAGGCGAGAACTCACGCATAAACAAAAAGGAAATCGCTCGAGTGGCTCGTGACACGCATTTAATCCATAATGCTATTACACATATCAAAAAAATCGTAAAATTACCTCGGTGTCGACTCCCGAGGTTCGAAATACGAGTCCGATATCGCGTGGCGGGTCACGATCTGACACGTGTCACATAAGTCGTGTTAGAAATCGAGAGATGTTACCTCAAAACTCGTTACTTAAGCCTCCAGTGCGAGTTCGAGACTTGGGGGGCGAAAAACCACGCCCATTTATGGCCTTAGAAAGCATAAATGGGGGGGGGACGTGGATGGTGGGAGGCCTTAGAAAGCTCCCACTGCCTTGGAGGTGCCAAGGGCTCGCGCTGGGTCGATACGTCGTTCTCCGGGGTACCTTGGGCCTTCACAGGCCGCCACGTCATAGTAATCGTTCGAATCCTAGTTGAGTCCTTGCGCATCTACATTCATCATATGTACAACGAAGTCGTTTAAGTGGCCATATCAGACTAATCATTGACTATAAGATTTATCAATTAGACTTATAGTTGAAATCAATGTGGTTTAGAACCTCACCACGACCTTCAATGGTGGTCTCAACTCCAAAATGAAGGACACAAACTTAGCCATGATATACGCCTTTCGTCTTTTTTGCGAGCTATCCATAGCGTCGTCGAGCTTCGTCGAAGTCACACCTCATTGTCTACTATTGTTGTGTCTCATCAGGGATTGATTGGTCTGGCAACGCGCCACCACGCCGTTGCTCCACGTCGTTCATCACGCCGCTACCGTTGCAGCTGCTGATTCACCGCTGATCCTCGCCGGCGTCCTGGCGGACCATGCCGCTGCTCGTCGTCTTCCCCCACAGTCGCGCCACCTCCTGGTCCGCCGCTGCTGCTGGCTATCCGCCCGCCTGCTGGTGCAACAGAGGCTCACCAAACCCTCGCCAGTGGAGCCACTCACCCACCGCGCTTAGCTGTTGTCGCTCGTCCTCGAGCTCCCCTGCGCGCTTGTCTCGTCGTTGGCTCGTCGCTGCACCGGGAGCCGCCGTCCGCACCCACGTCACTATGAGCCGCTGCCCGTGAGCCGTAGCTCCACTGCGCCCGCATCTTCCCCAGAGCCGCTGCTCTTCGCCACGGTCTCTGCCCTTCTCCTTCCTCTCTCTCTCTCTCTCTTATCCATTTTATTTCTTTTTTTATAATTATCTCCTCGATTTTATGTCCGAATTAAACCCCGAAAAATACCCTATTTTTGCCAATAATTGACGAAAATATAATTGCACTCGGAAACACGGGGACACCACGTCTAAATCTTAACAAAATAGCATACCTCGGTGTCTACACCTGAGATTTGGACATACAGATCCCGACGAGTGGGTCTCACATACGACCCTGAAATGACACGTGACACGAGTTAGATTTTTAGGGTCGTTACAATTTTTGACTAAAAATCTTTTATGGTTTTTCATGTTTATATATCAAACTTAACCTCTGCAAATCAGATTTGATTTATGAGTTGGTTTCGAAAGGTTTTGGAGGCCGAAAAGGAGGCTTGAAACAAGAGACTGCACTATTATTTTTTTACTGTTTTGAGTAGGCATATTGGTTAATTGATTTGAGAAATCAAATGGATATGTTCGTTTGAATCTTAGTATAACCTATTTTGATGATCAATAAAGATTTTGGCTATTGAAATTTGTTAGTCAATGAAAAAACAAGGTAGAACCTAACATGTTTATATGGTTCAAAATTGTTCACTTATGACAAGTTGCGACTTAGCAACTTTAGGTAATGATTTAAATGAGTATTTGTTATCCAAATTAACGAAAGTTGGACTTTTTGAAATCCCTATATAACCTACTTTGAGTAGCACTTAAGCTCGGACCTTGATACAACTTTTAAATTGGTGAAAAATAGTCGTGTAAATGGCCAAAACTAATGAACTAAATTAATTAGTTAATAAAATGAATGGTATTAATTGATTGATCAAATAGAGTTATAACTCTTAAAATATGAATTTGTGATTTAATAGGACTTGTCGAAGTATGTGAAAGTTGGGGGAACCTTGTGTAAGGCTTCCTAACCAATGTTGGGTTGGTTGCAAGTAAACCAGCTAGGAAATGCACGGTTATTTCATTTTAAGCTATCGAATATTGTTGTTCATTGCTTTGATATATATCATTGGAATCCCATTCTAGTTGAGTTGTCCGTGGGCAAGCTAGTCAGTAGTGATCCTTGGAAAGAGGTAACATACCATAGTCATGACCTCGGGATGCACTGCACTGGATACTGGTTCTTGACGGGATGTGAGTTCTTAGCGTATCTCATGCGTTTAGGGCTTGAGAGTGTACCAAGTTTTAGAACTCGAGTCTTAATGGTTTGCCAAGAATCAATGACCTGTTGGTCGAGAACTACTTGCGCATCTTTGTTTTCATTCTTGGACACTAATGTATCGATTGTTCTTGATTTATTTACAGTTTTTTATTTATTCAAGCGTCCTTATATCTTTCTTTGTATCTGCACAAATATAGACTGATTTATTTATTTCGAAATGTTGTTTAGTATCCTACTGGCGTTACTTACCTGGATTCGTCATTCTTGTGTTTGACAGAGTGCAGATCCGCAGTCAAGTAAGGGAAAGGGGCTAGTACTGGGAGACGTACTGTAAAGACTTTGGAGCGGCTTTCCCTCTCGTACTTTTATAGGTTTTGTATTATTTATGTATATTATTTTTATCACATAGGGTATATGGGTTTTGTGAGATACTTTGGGACATTTATATGATATTATTTCTCTCTCATCTGTTTATTATACATGTTGACTGAGTTATGCGGGTTTCTACACTGTAGGATGTCCTGACTAATTTGTTTAGAGTTGTTTAGATTTGTTTAAGTTGAAATCGGTTCCATATAACCTTTGATAACTTAGAAATTTGAATAATTCACTATAAATGTTAAATTTCATTGTCTTGTAATGAAAAATGGTTAGGAATGCTGACTAGGCTTGTGTTGACGTCGTGAGGATTGACTCGAGGTCCACGTAAGTCTAGGACAAGCGGAGCCCAATTTGGGTTGTGGAACTGGGGCTGTCACAATGACTTTTTGCCTTAGACTCCCTTAGGTCTTAACCAGACCCATTAACATGTCTAATTACAAAATGTCGTCTCAAATTTATAGATTACTTGGTTTTCATTTTTTCATTTTTTCTTTTGGTGTAAACCACCCTCTATCCAACTTAAACTGACTAGAATGAGTTTTCATTTTTCTTTAAATGACATGCATGATACATATATATATTTTTTAAAATGTTTTTTTAAGAGAGGTTATATTTTTGCAGGGTAGTGCTAGATGGACTCAAAAAGTCCGGACTCAAACAACCAAAAAGACATAAAGACCCTTAATTTAAATTCATTATTGGTGTTTAGGGGTAGAGGGCAATTAAGTCTTTTACTTAAGTAGATATCTTAAATTGTTAACAAAAAAATCTTTGGGTCCGGACTCAAAGAGTCCAAATAGATTTTTTGTTTTCAATAATTTCATTATATTGCATTGAAATTGCCACTTGTTGGTAAGCTCCCGAGCGGTTGCTCCCAAGTGGGTCTATCTTTCAATGTTGTAGATGTTCAATATCGTCGACATGAATTTAAAGCTTGTCACCATTTACCAATGTGGAGCAGATTTTTCTTATCGGAACTAATCGAGTAATTCTTATAGGAATATAATTTTTTTAACCCATTTTTTACACCAACTGAATAATTCATGTATGAATATAATTTTTTAACCCACTTTTAGTAACAATGGGTAGGCATCAGGCAATGCGGCACGTATGTATTTTGAGGTGTATTTCACGACATAATTTTTTTAACCCCTTTTTTATATTAATATTTTTTAATTAATTTTCATTCAAGATAAGCAATTATGTAGGCATATGCAGTACAATTATTACTTTTGAGACCTACGATTGTACACAATGATTGAATTGAGATATGAGCGAATCTTCCCAAAAGTGTGTCATAAAATTTATTGTGTAACAAATGTCTCAAAAATACTCAAAATGCACGCTTCAAAAAAACCAATCTTTTGGTCTCTGAACTTTCAAGGTTTTACACTTTTGGTCCCTCAACTTTGAAAACAACACATTTGGTCCCTCAACTTTTCATATAGTGTAAATTAAGTCATTTTGTTAGTCCAGTCATCATTATTGATGATGTGGCGAAAGTCAATCGCCACGTGGCAATCCACTTCATCTAAATAATTGGTTCAATGAACCAACCAATCTCTTCTCTCCCTCTGCGTTCTCTCTCTTCTCTCTTCTCTCTCTCTGCGTTTTCTCTCCTCCACATCTCTCCCGCTCTCCGTCGCGCCTCGCTCACGCCCTCTGCATCGCCAGCGAATTAAAGAGTTCAACAAGGCTGGTTTCTTTCGTATCTCTCTCGCTCTCTCTCTCTCTCTGAAATTGAAGATTGAAGCCATGACTGCCGGTGGCTTAGGCGAGTTTTAAATTTCAATTTTTGGCTTTAAGGACTGATTTTTGGTATAATTGGGAGAAGTTGTCATTGTTGGTTTTGTTTGTGATTGAATTGAGGGACAGAGAGGAGGAGGTTTAAAATCGAGACTGAAAGGAACCGTGAGGGAGTGAGGGAGAAGGTGAGGAAGGAAGAAGAGCGGAGGGAAGAGACGATGGGGGGAAGGGGGAACCCATGGGTTCCTTGCCCAAATCCTTGCCAAAACCCCCATTGATTCTATACATTTAAAAAAAAAACAGAGAACCATCACGAGCGAGCGCAAGCGAATTGAAGAGTTCAACAAGGCTCGCTCGTAAGGCAGAGCGTGAGCGAGGCGCGACGGAGAGAGGGAGAGATGTGGAGGAGATAAAACTCAGAGATAGAGAAAAGAGAAGAGAGAGAACGCAGAGAGAAAGAGAAAGAAGAGAGAATGCAGAGTGAGAGAAGAGATTGGTTGGTTCATTGAACCAGTTGGTTCCTTGAACCGATTGTTTAGATGAAGTGGATTGCCACGTGGCGCCATGTGGTGATTGATTTTCGCCACGTCATCAATAACAATGACTGGACTAACAAAATGACTTAATTTACACTATATGAAAAGTTGAGGGATCGAATGTGTTGTTTTCAAAGTTGAGGGACCAAAAGTGTAAAACCTTCAAAGTTCAGGGACCAAAAGATTGGTTTTGCCTAGGTTTTATTATGTTTGGGTGAGTTAGGCTTTTGTTAACTTCTTAGGCCGGCTTGTTTTTAGGTTAGGTGGGCCAATTACACATCCAAATTTAACTTATTACTTTTTTTTTTCTCGAAAGCTGCCTTTAAAGCACTGCTTGAGTAATAGGCGGGGAGTTTCGGCTTCATAGTGTGTCTAAGTGAAGTTTCTATAAAGTATAATTATAAGCTATGTAACTTCAAATTAAAATGAAAAATACTATAATGACAACAACAATGTCACACCATAAGATACGGTGGCTCACAAGAGCCTTCCATGCGACTTCGACCCGTGTGTTATGCATCGAGATCTGTATATGATCAAATCTCGAGATGCGCATGGATGATTCTTGTAAGCTAATGGGTCTTGTGATCCGACGCCATATTGTCATTCTAGCATTTCTCAATTAAAATGGCTAAGTGTCCGTGCTAGTGGCAGTGTCTTTGATTCTTATGTTGGATAGGTCCAAGACTGTGGAGGCCCACGATCACAATAAAACTGATTTGGTCCATTAAGTCCCGTAGCCCAAATAAATCAAGCCTTCAAGCCCTAGTAGCCCTAAGGGCGTTTCAGTAATTTCATTAAAACCGCTGTTTTTAGTTTTATCCCTAGTAGCTCCATCAAATCTCTCTCTCTTCCTCCCTACGCAGAGCAGAGTAGCAGTGACCGAAGAACTCAAACATGGTGCGTTCCCTCTCTTCAATGGCTTCTATGTTGTTCAGATTCGTTTATTTCATCAGCTTTACCTCTCAAAATCTAGATCTAGGGTTTGCGGTTCCAGTAATCTTGTCAAAAAACCTGTTCTTGATGTGAGCATTGAATGGTTTGTACTAGAAACTGTGAAATTTAGGGCAAAGATTGCATTTTTAGGGTTTGATTAGTTGATTCCGATTCAATCGTTTGCTCAGAGCCGCAAAAGATTGCTTTTTTGTTGTTGTTATGGATTTGCTGGAATTTGGGGCTTATTTTGGCAAAACCTAATTTTGATGCAATTGTTTTCATTGATGGAGTTAAGATTAGGAAGTTTCTGGGCAATGATTTTTATGTGTTGTGAGATCGTATTATGGTGGGTTATATAGCTTGATGTGCAGTATATGCTGTGAGTTCTTCTGGTTTTAGGGTTCATTGAGAATGTGAATAGCGATATCGGTTTTTTCGTGGACTTGGCATCTGTTTTTTAATAGACTTTTCGCCGCAATGGAGTTCACCTTGTGAATTGGGTGTACCATTATTTTTGTTATCAGGGTACTTGTCGAGGTGCATTAACGTTACGCGCGGCGATGATTTGTATTGTTATTAGAAATGTCATTTATTTTTTGTGTACCTAGATCTTTCCTAGTAGGAGCCACATTTGTATGTGATTGCATGATATATGTTGTCATCTTATATTCTTACCTAGCTTGTAGGTATAACTAGTTTTTTTGATTGCGCGTTCTTATTTGAATTGTTTTTCTGCATTTCAGGCGAGAGGGTTGAAGAAGCATATGAAGAGGCTCAATGCCCCCAAGCATTGGATGCTTGACAAGCTTGGCGGTGCTTTTGTAAGGAACTACACTATGCTACTAGTTTCAACAGTAAATTCGATTTTCTTCGCGTATATCTATAAATCCGGTTTCTTTTTCAGGCTCCCAAGCCATCCTCTGGACCACACAAATCCAGGGAATGCTTGCCGTTGATCCTCATTCTTCGTAACAGATTGAAGTACGCCCTCACATACAGAGAAGTTATCTCCATCTTAATGCAAAGGCATGTTCTTGTAGACGGGAAGGTTAGAACGGATAAGACATACCCTGCTGGATTCATGGGTATGCACACACATCTACTTATAATCTGTAGTTTCTAATTTTATTAATATTGTTCCAGGATGAAGTTTTCAAATGTAGCATTTTTTGTTTTTTGTTAGTAGTGGAATTGCTTTGAATCTTGCTGTTATTGGACTATTTGTCTACCTTGCTTATCAAATATCAATGTTGTGCATGTCATTTTTATTGTTGATCTTCGTGACTTGAAATAAGTTTCTATAATCTTCAGATGTTGTCTCAATTCCCAAGACAAATGAAAACTTCCGCTTGCTCTATGACACCAAAGGTCGCTTCCGCCTTCATTCAATTAGGGATGATGAAGCCAAGGTTAGTCCAGATTACAACCATAGTCCATTACATATGGTTATTATTTTCTATATATTTGAGCATCAGTGATGGGATTGTAGAACGGTGGCAGAATTTATTAAACTTGGGTTTTGGTACCCGCTGATTTGCACTCACATAAGCACTCAATGCTCATGATGGCATGCGCACCGACTTGCTTGATTGACCATGTGATAGAGATTTTTTAATTTGTTGGGTTAGAGGAAGTAATTTGTGATTGAACTATTTTTAGCATCATCTGAAAGCCATAACGAAATTAGCCGTCATTTTAAACTACTATTGTCACTATGCTAGCTTTTTCTATTGGTTTAGATGCTTTGGTTTGGGACGCATTATGCTAGCAAATAATTGACATTAATGAAGATCTACTTGTGCGAAAAACATTAAGTTTGCTTCGTTATGGCTTCCTTTTATTCGGATTTGAGTTAGCAGTGAGATACTTTTAGTCGAGGTTCGGTTTGGATATTGTTTACTAAAATTGACATTGGTTGAGTTATTTGGCGGTATACTGTTTGAGTATATTTGATTTCGGCGCCTGATCTTTGTTTATTTAGTGAGAAACCAATTTTGATGTACTCTTCTAACTTTTTGTAAATTTACTTGTCGCAGTTTAAGTTGTGCAAGGTCAGATCTGTTCAGTTTGGGCAGAAGGGAATTCCATACATCAACACATACGACGGTCGCACTATTCGCTATCCTGATCCTCTTATCAAGGCCAACGATACTATTAAGATCGACCTGGACTCCCACAAGATCACTGACTTCATCAAGTTCGACGTTGGTAATGTTGTGATGGTGACTGGAGGAAGGAACAGGGGGCGTGTTGGGATTATCAAGAACAGAGAAAAGCACAAGGGCAGCTTCGAGACTGTCCACATTCAGGATTCTACTGGCCATGAGTTCGCTACCCGCCTTGGCAATGTCTTCACCATCGGTAAGGGAACAAAGCCTTGGATCTCTCTTCCTAAGGGCAAGGGTATCAAGCTTTCAATCATCGAGGAGGCCAGGAAGCGACTTGCTGCCCAAAGCGCGACCCCCGCTTAGTTCCGACCATGGCAATAGGTTAAAGGTATGATTTTGGAACTACTGCAGTATCTTGGTTTTGCACTTAGTGTCAAACCATAGCTTGAGACCTTACCGTTTCATTTATTTTGATATTTGGTTTTGCTATCAACTTTTTTTGTAGTAGTAGAAAATTGCTTTAAGTTTCATGGTGAGTAGTCCACATTTTTGAATATTAACTTTGTTGGCCTTTATTTATTTGAGATGTTATGACTTTTTAAGGTCTCATAGTAACATTGGCCCTATAGGACACACTCCACACCAGGCAATTTGAGACTGAAAGTCTGAAACAGACATCAAACAGTAGTTGCATTTTATGAAAGAAAAGTACATCTACACAAGTTCTATGACAAATTCACAGGCAATGCTTAGATCAATCCTTGCAAATGCTACTACCAATCTCTTATTAAAACCCTACTCTGCTAATATTTATAACAAAGACTGCATCCCCTACCGCATCAACAAAGATGAAGTCCGGGTGTTCATACCGCGGCGCCTTCCTTGAGAAGCATCTGATCAAAGTGCCAAGTTCCTGCAAACAAACACAACTTAAACATGGTCTTCCACTTCAAGAAATTAAGGTGAGGAAGATGTATTTCAGTATTTGGCACATTACTCTTATTACTTACCATGACCTTTGCCTACCCCTCTCAACTGGGCAACATATTTAGAAATCTTCTTGATGGATTCCACCTGAATTCAACAAAACCAAGCACCGTAATTCCACAAAATTCCTCTCATAAGAACACTTGCATCATGAGGAAGAGCCTAATCTCTTAGTATGAATACTAAGTTAGCCATGCTTACCTGCATGCCCAAGAACTCAGACTCGACAAAATCAACTAGTTGAACATCGCGATTTTTTACTGCAACCTGCTCAATATTAGTAAACCATAAACGGTGAGTTAGCGTCGCGTACTAGCATCTGCAATGGCAATTTGCAGGCACAAACACCTTTGTAATGGCGGGAGGTGTTTGACCCCCACAAACTACTTAATTGATAATACATTATACTACAACTGCATTGACTGAATTATCAATGCTAAACACACTACAGCAATTGATTAAGCAAGGGTTTAGTTGTATTACAGTCTGTAACTGATGAAGCTTCATGTTAACCAACTTCTCCAAAGACAATGCAAGCTCCATTGCTGATCCAAGAAATTATGCAAGGAAAATTAACTCCATTGATGCAGCATATATTGCAGTCTTGTATAAAAACATGCTTAAGAGAATAATTCACACACAAGTCATCAAGCTTATCTGATGGTGAACCAAAACAGACTCTACAACAATTATCTTCAATTTCCAATCGGAAGACTAGACTGATCTGAACATTGAAGGATGAAAATAATGGACCTAGACCTTGCTTAGTATATAGGAATCGTCAAGTATTATGACATGCATCGACATTGTTTGATACGAATCCAACTACGCGGTACAAAGAAAGTAAGAAAATGCAAAAAAGAAGAAGAAGAGAGCAACATTACTCTTGAAGAACCCCTATTGATTATTCATAAGAAAGACCTCCATAAGATTAGCTAGTGATGCTTTCATTAATATATGTCCTACTGTTTCCACATACCAGTAAATCCATTGAATCTTAAAACTTACAGCTTAATTCTCCGGAAACACCAACCTTTCATGGTTCAATTAATGCTAAGAATAATCTATCTATTCACCAAAAACACGAACAATTTCAGTTCGCACGCTATATATTGATCATTGTCCCCAACTAATCTCAGACTCAAGGAAGGAAAAACCACATGGGCAACGACATCTGTCTAAGAGTTTTAAAGTTTTTCCATTCCCAGAGCTCACAAACTACATATTAATCATGAAACACTAACCGTACAACGCGTCTCCTTTCTTCACATGATCATACTCATGTAGTGGCGCAAGTATCGAATACAGTTCCACTTTTCCTCCTCGCATAGTCTGGAAATCATGGTGAAAGTAGTCAAGTGTTTAGAAACTAAGTCCACGTACTCAAGTAATTGCAGGAAATTATTAAATGAAAACGAATCATCGATCAAAACATCTGGGCACCTGATATCTCATCAGTTTCAATGCATGTTCCCTTTCTTCTTCGCTAGACTTTTCGAAAAACCTGATCAAAACAAGAAATGAAAACAAAAACTCTTTAAAGACATTCAACCAATTAACAAGATTCAGAGTTTGTTGAAGTCTTTGTTTCTTTGATGGATTTACTTGGCTAGGCCCTTGAGAGCCACATTGTCTCTGTTGAAGTACGCGTACATGGCATGATATATGTAGGATATATTGTACTCCACACTGCAATTCAAATCCACCAAAAACTATAAACTACCAAAAAAGAACCAAAGAAATAAAAAAAAAAAAACCCATCGAGCTCTAATTGATATTTATTCTTCACAAACAACCACACAACAACAACAACATAACCTCAGTCTCAAATTAATTGGGGTCGGCTATATGGATCAAACTTTTCCATTGTGCTCGATTAAGTGCAATTGATGGCGAGCTTTGCAAATCATTCAAATTCTTCCTAATTAATGCATCCCATGTTAATTTTGGTTTGTCCCTACCTCGTCGAATTTCTATCGTTTCTATTGAGTCAAGTTTTTTAGTTGGAGCATTTGTAGGCCGTCTTTGCAGGTGACCAAACCATCGCAACCGCCCTTCCCTAATCTTTATATCAATTGAGGCTACTTCTACTTGTCTTTGAATTTTTATATTTCTTATTCTATATTTACGAGTTTTACTACACATCCACCTAAGCATCCTCATTTCTGCTACGTTAATTTTATGTAATTGTTGTTGCTTTACCGCCCAACATTCACTTCCATAAAGCATAGCTGACATAATTGCGGTCCTATAAAATTCTCCTTTTAACTTAGTAGGAACATTTCGATCACAAATCACCCACTGTTGCACTCCGATTCTTCACAAACAACCCTCAATATTAAATTAGTTGTAATCGACTGTATGAATCAAACTCTTCATTTGTGCTCTCGATTAGGTGCAATTGATAGTCCTAGTTAATTGTGCCTAGAAATTTACACCAATATTAAATTAATTGTGCTTTTTAACAATTCACAACTCTCAACATTAAAATTGTGTGTAAAAAAGCTAACTAAACGTTCATACCAACAAGCCCGTCTAGCTCAGTTGGTAGAGCGCAAGGCTCTTAACCTTGTGGTCGTGGGTTCGAGCCCCACGGTGGGCGCTTTTTTGCGATTCTTGTTGTGTTAAACTTTTTTAATTTTTTTTTTTTTTTTTTTATCTATCTAGTTAGCTTTTGTAGGTACAATTATAGGCAATCTTTCAAGGTGCCCAAATCACCCGCCAACTGCGCTTCCTATATTTTTGTGTCAATTAGTTTCTCATCATAATTATAACCAAAAATTTGCTACAATAACCTATTTTAGCGACCAAGATTGAACATCAAATCACTCTACGTCTGTGCGATACACCTCAAGATGTGTGCACATATCTCAAAGTGTATTGTGTAGGCATTGAGTGGGTAAATGCCTAATCTTGGTGCCATAAATGACTTATCCAATTCAATTTTTTTTATAACAAACTCATTTTAAAATGATACTACTCCAATAAAAAAAATATGATATTACACGAAAAAATACTAGAATGTCACTTTAAATTTTAAAATGATACTCTTGTGCAGTGATGTGTAAACTCGAATTTATGATGTATACATGTGTGTTATGCGCTAAAAATTATTTTGACTATACTCATTTTTACGTATGCCAAATTTGTTCAAGAAGAAAACACAAGATTAAGATCATATTTCGTACTTGATCTGCTCATTCACAGCTTTTTCACATTCATCTACATAGCTCTGGCGACAGAGAGACTGGTGAGGGTCACTGGGCACCAAGAAGGCCTCACTCGTCTTCAGCTCCTCCAACGGATCAAACCAGTCCAAACCCTGAATTGGGCGGATGTTGGATTCCATTTCAGACGAAACCCGGAAAGCATTTGATTGCTTTCTAGTCAGAAAACGAAGATCAAGAGAGGAGAGACCATGGCATCCACTCCCCTGTTTTCCATGGAGGAATCGAAAATTGAGAATCTTTCGAGTGGATGAGGGAGATGAGGCAGAGATGAGTTTGAGAGACATTGAAACAGAGAGATTGATATTTGATTGACTGAGAGAGAGAGAGAGAGAGAAACAGAGGGAGTGAACAAGAAACAGAGTTGTGTTGTGATTCTTGTGAAGATGGAAATGTTGAGATGTATTGTTTGACTGAGGTGATGTGGGCCGTAGGATAGTGGGCACGTGGACGGATGAGGTGGGCTGCAGCGCGTGGATGACACAGGTAGGGACGACGTGTCAATGTGTCACGTGGAGTTCTATCAGTTTAAACTTTAAAGTGTCCTGCTTAGTCAGAGGAGGCAATACGTGTCTTAAGGATGTGTTTTATAATAGTGCGTTGTATTGGAAAATGTTGGATTATGTTTGATAATAGTGCTAGGAAAATCTTGTTTTAATTGGAAAATCTTTGTTTTTTCTTTTTTGAATTGCAATAGAGGATGGAAGAAACGAAAATTTTTTTATAGGTGTGGGGTTCTATCTCAAAAGCCCTCGATACTAGTTAAGAGGAGATAACCACTTATATACTTCACTATGAAGTTTCAATTATCCAATGTGGGACTATTATTTCGGTCTACACATCTCAACAGAAAACAATTGCAATAGACGATGGTGGAAAAGACTTGTTGAGAAAATTTAGGAAGTTCGTGATTTCGACTCCAATTAAAAAAAAAAAAAAAACTTCCATTGTTGTCTGGCTTCATATTGAAAATCTTTCTTTTAATTTTTTTATTGATCAATATTAACTAAAAAATAGTTTAGAAAGTTTAATTCTTTGTCTTTTATAATTTTAGTTGATTTCAAAATAAAGTATAACATGTTCACTAAGAAGAACAAGTTGTATGTCTTATGGAATAGACACAGTAAATGTTAAACTTTTGATTAATATTTGATCGAAATCTATAATGGATCTTAGTAAAATTA
Organism: Stephania yunnanensis; assembly: GCA_039657365.1. Lineage (NCBI taxonomy): Eukaryota > Viridiplantae > Streptophyta > Magnoliopsida > Ranunculales > Menispermaceae > Stephania > Stephania yunnanensis. The sequence continues at coordinate 2,725,030 of CM077586.1, read as the reverse complement.
TTTAAGTCTATTATGAATCTTAATAGGTTTGCGCCTCGTTAGACCATCTTACCTCACCTAGGCTCTAAATGATTCTTAAATTTTATAAATATATACAATGATTAGTTAAATCAATCTACTAAACAACGAGAATAAGTTTGTCATTGCTCTTCCTCAGCTCATAATTGAGACAAAATTGAATCTTTAACAAGTATAATTGCTAGATTACAATCTTAATAGGACACGCAAGTACAACACACACTCGTCAATTGCCCTCTATGCATATCAATATATATATATATATATATATGCGCACCTCGAGAACCAAGGGGGTTACAACCTGGCCCACCTGGGGCACCACATAATTTTCCAAGCTTTAAAAGTCTCTCAACCTTTTACAGCTCACTCAAACGAGTTACTGATCTCAGATTCTGAGCACCAAAGCTGCTCCTCTCCGTCTCCATTAATGGCCTCCACCATCTCCATCATCACATCCCTCCTATACCTAACAACCACTCTGACCACCCATTCAACCGCCCAATCCATGGGCGTGAACTGGGGCACATCCTCTTCACACCCCCTCCCACCAGACAAAGTAGTCCATCTATTAAAGTCCAACAACATCACCAAAGTGAAGCTCTTCGACGCCGACCCTCTCGTCCTCCAGTCCCTCTCTGGCTCTGGAATCGACGTCGTTGTGGGCGTCCCCAATTCCATGCTCAGAAACCTCAGTTCCTCCAAAAGGGTGGCTGAGTCGTGGGTTCATGACAATCTCACACGCTTCGTCGCCAATGTGGGTGATGGGGGAGTCCGGATTCAGTGAGTGGGCAATGGGCATTCCCTTTTGTTTGTTTTCAGATTTTCATCTGTTTGTGTGTTTGATTTGGGCTTTTTTTTTGTTCCTTTGGTGATTCTTAAATTTGGGGGTTTTGGGTCTCTTTATATTTATTTTATTATTCAAATCGCACCTAATAATCCACACTCGGGCACACTCGGGCCTGAGCTCATTTGGGTCGGCCCTTTTAACATCGCTAAGGGAATTGAGTCCCTTTCCACTCGGACCGACTGCTTGTTGAGTCTACATAGATTTGGGTGTCGAGGTTAATATGATCACTAATGTGACACACCCTGGTGCTTATCGATCGGGAGACGGCCTCAGTGGTCCAAACAAACATGCCATATCAGGGAATCAAACTCGAGATTGTATGTTAACACACACACCCTGCACTCGCCATTACTTTGTGCCAATCCATCCGGGTTGTTCTATTTGAGATTTTGTTTGAATGTATATTGGATTGTTTTTGTTTATGTTTTTGTTGAAGTTGATTTCATTGTTTTGGTGTTTTTTTTTTTTTTTTTTTTTTTTTTTTTTGATAAGAAGTTGTGTATGATTATGAATTTATTTGATTTTTTATCTGGATTTGTTTTTTTGTCAAGTAATGCTAATAGGGTGTTCAGCTCTGTTGTTTGCTATGCTTTCTCAAGCTCTTGAACAAGTGTTTGTAGTTTGGTCATCAGTTGGCTTTAGTGATGTAGAGCCTAAGGTGTGTAGAAATTCATCTAATTTGTATCCTTTTGAGGAATGAGAGTTGCTTATCAAGCTAGACAGTGTTCCATGATTAAGGTTAGTATACATTGGTTTATAGAGCTCATTGAGCAGGCTGGCTATTGTTGTAGCAGGTATAAGATCACAAGCTTATGGAAGCTCTATCCATCTCGATAGGTGAATGGGGCATCTCCGCGAAGAATATGATGCTAGGAACCGAGTTTATAGAATTAAAGGATCTAGCTTTTGTAACAAAAAAAAGATCTAGCTCTCTGTGCATGGTCTCTTGGAATTTTTTCTGCTACTTGAGAGTACTGGGATGATCAAGTTCATCACCTAAGCACATCAAGTGTAATGTTTACTTGAGAATGCTACAGTTAAGTTGAACTATTTGTGAAAAAATTGGTTTAGAGTGTCAGTTTTAGATGTAACATTCAAAACATTAAGAATTATAGATAAGTTAGAGAATCAACTGCGGAAGCTATTATCTAGTTGAAATACCTTAACGCATTCGACACCTTGTTTGATAGTACAAATGTCCTTTTATAGGCTTGAGGGAGAACCTTTAAGCTTCCCGCATTAATCCCAATTTCATCAAATTGGCAACAATAATAGGATGCTCAAGTGTTTTTAGGTAATTCATAAGTTACATAAATTAAAACATAAGTTTGAGATGCATAATGGTCTTACGTTTGCAGCTCAGGAACTTACGGATTACCATCGCAGGTACATTGCTGTTGGGGATGAGCCATTTCTTCAAAGCTATGGAGAACAATTCAAGCCTTTTGTCGTAGGAGCAGTGACTAACATCCAATTGGCCCTGATCAAGGCGAAGTTGGATAGCAAGGTGAAGATTGTGGTTCCTTGCAATTCTGATGTTTACACATCAGAATCTGGTTTGCCTTCGAAAGCTTACTTCAGGCCTGACCTCAACAAAACCATGGCTCCACTTCTCACATTTCTCAGCAAACACAGCAGTCCATTCTACGCGAACATCTACCCCTTCTTGAGCATTCACCAGAACAAGAACATTACACTTGACCTTGCCCTCTTTAAGCCAACTGCGCGCGCTCTTAAAGATGGCCGCAAGACATACAAAAACAGCTTTGATCTAAGCTTCGACACTTTGGTGACTGCATTATCTCGGGCGGGATTCCCTGACATGGAGATTGTTGTGGGGCAGATCGGTTGGCCAACTGACGGAGCAGTAAACGCAACTTCTAATATCGCTCAACATTTCATGGAAGGCCTCGTGGAACATCTGCAAAGCAAAGCGGGGTCACCCCTTAGACCCGGGAGGTCTCCAACAGCTTACATTTTCAGTTTGTTGGATGAAGATCTGAGGAGCATAAGCACTGGAAACTTTGAGAGACACTGGGGAATTTTCACCTTCGACGGCCAAGCCAAGTACCAGCTTAGCTTTGGCCAAAGTAAGAGAAGCCTTGTGAATGCGCAGACTGTCGAATATTATCCTGCAAGATGGTGTGTGGTGAACAACAACAAAGACTTGGGCAATGCCACTGCTAGTGCTCACGATGCGTGTTCTTTCGCCGATTGCAGTGCATTGTCTCCTGGGGGCTCCTGCGCCAACATCAGTTGGCCTGGAAATATTTCATATGCATTCAATTCTTATTATCAGCAACATGATCAAAGCGTGGATGCGTGCAATTTTGGTGGTTTAGGCCTTCTCACGACTGTCGATCCTTCCGTGGATAATTGCAGGTTTGCGATTCAACTTCGCTCTTCAAGCTCAACTGCACTGAAATGGACTCTTGTTTCCTGGTGGAGATTATTGTGTTTGTGGCTGCTCCTTTTTGTCTTCCCTCCACATAGAACTTGAGTGTTCATGCAGATGGCTTTGCAGGGTTTTAGCCTGTATTAGATAAGGAGAACTGATTTTTGGTCACTGTAGATTTTTCTCTTAGCTTCATGCTTGTTTTTCACTTGTTTTTCATATGTTAGTCGTCGTCGTCGGCGCCGCCATGTATCATATGCTTGAGCAGTTCATCTTGTCTAACAGAGCTATTCATTTGGATGACCCTTTGTTTCTATCTACTGTTTTCTTTTTGTTGGTATTCCCTATTTCTGAAATCTATTGACTTGTTTCAAAGCTCTGTAATGAATACTAAAGAATTCATTTCATTGTAGCTTCAGTTTCAAAACATTTGAACAAGTCTAAATGAGTTCCTATCCTCTAAATAGTTCGATCATTGAGTCTCTTCTGCTTTTTGGTTCATAAACTTTTTTTTTTTTTTTTATGCTTTTAAAAAATTAAGTTTTTTTCTTTTTTGTTGAAGAGAGCATTTTAATTCGTAATATAAACTATTTTACTTTTCTTGCTAGTCATGTAATACTTGTATTAGTCATGCCATGAATTTTAACTCCTTAAATGATGAAAAAAAACAAATGTACATTCTCTGGAGGTTTATGAACCAAAAGCATAAATAACACCAATTTCATGACCAAATGATGGGTTTTCCAAAATAAAAAACATATTTTCATCAATCTTTTGTTTAAAAAATCATTAGAGCCCTCAATGGCTAGGGGCACTTGTTATAGCTTCGACTAAGGCAAAGTTGGGGTTCAAATTGTGATAGTTACATTATATCCTTTTAAAACTTTTTGGCTCCCACGAAATTAGTCATACTAAACTTGCTAAGAAAAAGAATTGAACACCAACTGATGTAAAATAAAATTAGCTCTAAAAAAACCATGGATAATAAGCACTGAAAAAATCAACATTAAAACCATGACAAATCCCACCTCGAGATGCAAGCATACACGCGAGGCGAGGACAAGTGGACGGCTCCCATGCCCAATACACAACTTGGCATGAACTATAAAAGCCGTTGAAGAGCAAATCCGTTTCATTCTTCCTTGAAATGACGGACCAAGTTTCAGAGCTCATCTCCATCTTCCGCTCCCAATTCCAGAACCGAAGGTCTCTAACGCTCCTCTCTCCTCTTCTCTACTCTTCTCTTCTCTTCTCCTCTGCGTACCTATTTTTCGATCACGGTTTTGCTTCAATTTCTTCAGATTCGACCAAGGAACTCTCCGGATCCTACACTCCATTCTGCCTTGTGAACATGCTCATCAACAATCCGAGATCCGCGACGACTTGATCGAGTTCATCAGATCCGAAGCAAAGCTCGTGGTCGAAGATGAAATCGCAGACAAATCCGTCGAGGAGAAGCTGCTCGTCCTCCAATTCCTCGTTCGCGCCTTGGCTCTCTCCGGCGATGTCCGGAGTTGCTTGGCATTGAGGTATGAAGCCTTGATTATGCGAGATCGCGAGTGCGTGAATCTGGATTGGCTTCAAGTTGAGTACAACGAATGGCTCGCTTTCGCCAAAGATTCTCTCCAAAACGGACACCATGCCATTGCAGTTCAGGTCTGCGAAAATGCGCTTAAATCTGTGCAGCAGCAGATCAACCACATATCAGATTCCTACAATGTCGTCGTCGACGAAATAAAGGATCTGAAAGATGTGGCCGTCGCGTTGGTTGCTTCGCATTCTGGTACGCAGTCTGTCTGAGCCATTATAATTTATATATAAGACTCTTTGAACTTTGTAATCCATGGCGTCTAGTCACTGAAACTTGTTATCATGAATGATCAGTCCAGGCACAAGCTACCAAATACTTGAATAACAAGAAGAGGAAGGAAATCCAGCAGAACCGAAAGCTCGAGCCGGAGTCGACGAACTCACAGGCTTCGGCGAGCTCTGTGTTTAGAGATGGGATCAAGAGAAGGAACAGACATCAACTGCTTCGGCTTCAAAGCTCCACGACGACACCAAATTCATCAGTCTGTCTCTAGCAACAATGTTCAAATTAACTATACATTCACTAATGATGAAACAATTTTCGAGGGACTAATCGAGTCCACCATTGTATCGTACTGGTGCCAGCACCGGTGGCTCTGATACCCTCGGCTATAAAAACAAAAACAAAAGAAATGATGTTCAAATAATTCACATGTACATACAACAACAACAACAACATAGCCTCAATCCCAAATTAACTGGGGTCGGTTACATAGATCAATTTTTTCCATTGTGTTCGATTAAGTGCAATTGATGGTGAGCTTTGCAAACCATTCAAATCTCTTTTAATTAATGCATCCCATGTTAATTTTGGTCTGCCCCTACCTCGTCGAATTTCTACTGTTTCTATTGAGTCAAGTTTTCTAGTTGGGGCATTTGTAGGCCGTCTTTGCAGGTGACCAAACCATCACATGTACATGTCTTTAAAAAAAAAAAGAGAAGAAAGTTTATTAGAATCCTTAAAGCTTGTAACTATGTTAAGAGTTTCAATTCAACCACAGCTTCACAAATCTTCACATAATTAAGGGATTGATGCTCACTTCAGGATATCGGTACCTAACATCAATGATCTACTAGTCATTCATCTAAATCCTAATTGGCCGAACCGGATCGTCGAAAGGGGAAGTAATGAGCTTCAGTGTTGGGTCTTTTTGCTTCCTGTTTTGGTGTTTCTGTAGGTGCAACCAGGAACAAGTGCTCTACCAGCATTGGAAATGTAAGAATGTAGTTTTATTAGTTTACTCTAAAAGTTCTTATAAATATCACAGTAATAACTGAGAGGAAGCAATAATGACACCAGTCGCGGTAACAAAAAACTTCAAATTAAAAATTAAGTAGAAATAATAACAGACTTATTCAAATTGCTCAGAACAAAGCCTCAATCCCGAAGTAGTTGGGGTCGGCTTAGACCACAACATAGAAAGAAATAAGAAGATCAAAATAGAAAAAGAAATCACGATATATATATTTTTTGGTACATCAATTGTGATATACTCAACAGAATATCAAGAAAATGTGTTTCCCCATCTTTATTTTCATTTTCGACAGTTACAAAGCTTTAGGAAAAATACAACATAAAATAATAATAAATAAATAAAAGAAGAAACAAAGGCCAGTTTTAATTTCCTTACAGGGGAAGTGCCTCCGACTTTACTTGGTTTTATAAACACAAGCAAAAAAGACGAAGGTTGTATAGGCATGGCAGCCTCAGAACTGTCATCTATGCAAATGATTTTGTTGTGTGTCATTTGAACTGTGCAAAATTGTTCCAGATTCATCGTTAGGATCAACATCAGCACCAACCTGACCCTGGAAGACAGAATATGCTTCATTCAGATGTATGAGTTGTCAAGGAGAGTTGAAATTATGAATAACTGTCAAACACTTCAATTGCTAAGATTTCAGCTTCCTCAATTATTAATGGCAGAAAGGCAACTGAAACTTATGTTTTTAGCTTTCAAAGTTTTTTTATTTATAGCTGCCTCGTGTGTTTTGGTCAGCGTCCGAAATAGTCAGTATTTTCAGCTGGATTGTTTCTTATTATATTGATATTCTTTCAAACTTGTGGGGGCAGTATTGCTTTCTAGGTCTCAAAATCAATTTCACAGGTACATCTCTTCTCAGAAACTGGTTCCAGCTAACATGGTGTTAAAATGTTAAAATGATTTGACAAAAAAAAAGTGTTAAAATGACACTCAAAGGATATATGCTACACTTAAAGATGCTTCAAAAATACAAGTATGTTCAAATATTCTGAAGATGCACCGTTTAAACCTTGAACTATCAACTGCGGAACTATGATCTACGATCTAAAGTACATTTTTACTTGCTCTTTTAAAGTACAATTTAGGAGATAGTAATGTAGTTGTTCTCTATCCATCTATCTATATCTATTGGAAACAGCTTTTGTAAAAGTAATAAGATTAGACGACCAAAAAAGCCAAAAAAAAGCATTTACAAGAAAAAACCAGTTGAATCTAATTCTACTGTGTTATCTAATCCATCAAATGGAGAAGCCCACACAAGCCCCATAGCCTTTTCCCTTTTTTTGAGACCTAAAGAATTATTTATACATGATCTTTCAAAAGATTTAAGTACAATTTAGGTAATAGTCGTGATAGCGACGTTGTGTGGGTTACTTTGTTTAACTTCTAAGGGGTTCCAATTGATTTTGTTCTGGCTTCAAGGCTTCATCTTCCTTCCCCCTCTTGCCTTTCTTTATATGCAAAATAACTTATGACAACAAAGAGCAAGGCATCATACCATGGCTACAATTTAGGATTGTGCACCCCACCCGCCCACCTATAGAAAATCCATTTTCCTCTGGCAACCTCATAGACACAAAGAGCAAGGGTTGAATATTTGGTTTCGTCTCACTTTGATCACATAAAATTTAGAAATTATTCGAGGAAGTTTAATTTGATATAGGATTTTAGTTAAGTTCCATGCTATAGAAAAGTATAAATAACTTAATCTATGTGGTAGTCCACACAAGTTTTATCAAGGCATATTAAGAATACATTACTTATGATATTTCATGTTCCTTCTCTGTTCATATGTGACCTAATGTTTTTTTTTAAGTCAATAGTTTTTCTCCTTTTTAGATCCTACTACCTACTTTATACAATATGTTAGAATTCATCCGAATATGTTAAATTTGTTGTAAATTGGATGACCCTTTAAACATTGAATTGTAACATCAAGCATGACTTCTACATTGAATGTAACTTGTACGCTCTATATAACTTGTATTTAACTCCAATGTATAATCACTTATCCATGTATTGTCATGTAACTTGTAATCCTCTCCAATGTACACCAAGTTGAATGAAAATTTCTCATTCCAACTATCTTATTTCTTCTCTTCTCCTTTGTAGTAGTAGTTTGTCGTAGTAGAAGTTCTTAGTCTTCTATTTTCCTTCTCTAGTTCTTAGCAAGTTCCAACTCAATTTACAACAAAATTGACTTTTTAATCTTGCATTGTTTAAGTTGTTATTGTTCTTTTATGTTTATCTTCTGAGAGAAAGATTCATTCATATGTTTGAAACCAACTAATTTGGAATTGAGACTTTGTTGTTAAGTTGTAACATAAAGATACTAATTGCGCTCTTTTTACTTACTAGTCAGCGTTGAAATTTGCATATTATGTTCTTACTCCTAACCTCAATGGAATTATCATGAAATTTTGTTCTCATCCAATTCTTAACTTAATGCTTAAGTAAATCCTTTTAATTTAGGAAAGTTTGGACAGTTTTTCGATAATTTTCAATCCATGAAATTGAGAGCGGCCAAATATAATTGAATCCAACAGATTTTGATCATATTATTTTCTCAAATGGGGACTATTTATATTAACTTAAAACACATCTTAAAGTTTTATGATATAATGCATTCACCACTTCATTTGAGGAGGTATGTATTTGGGAGTTTATGTTTTGTTTTACTGTTTTCTTTCAGAGCAAGGCACCTGCTTACACCTTCTCGGTCTGCATTGTCGACTTTCATGCATATTTAGTTTGTAATCACAACTTCACCAGATCATGTTAACCAATATCCAAGAAGTATTTCCACCTCAAATTTGCATGTAATAGTAAAAAATTCAAGACTAGCTTTCAAATTTCCGTTAGTGCCCCAAAAATGCAAGAGGATGTCAGTATCAACAATTAAGTTTCTAAATTATTAACAAAAAATAATATATTTTATGTTATTCAATGCATTGTTTTATGATCAACTACATTAAATTGAGCTGAGTCAAAGCATTTAACCCATGTAATTGATGGGATTGAGGCTTGCTGTTATTGTTTGTTGTAAATGCATCTTTTATTTTTGTGTAGAACCAACACAAAACATGAATAACTCAGACCAGAATTTGCTACCGTCACAGCAGATAAATAATGATAATAATAATAATAATAAAAAAAAACAGCTATATACCTTATGCAAGCTGTGAGGATCAACATATGAAGTTCCCTCAAATCCGCCATCAGGGTTTCCAAAAGCCCCAGAATGCACAACACCTGATAGAAAAATAAATTCAGGCGATGAAAGATCAATTCAATGCTTGCACTGTGAAAAAAAAAAATGAAGATTAAAGAAAAGATGCAGAAAAAGAAACTGAAAAAACTTAATACCAGGATTTACTGCAGCTGTAGCTACTATTGCTGCTGCTCGTGCTCTCTTCTCAGCATTGGCAAGCTCAGCATGAAGTTTCTCAATTTCATGAGCTAGGGCCTTCATAGTTTTTTGCATAGCTAGACTATGCTCCAGATTATCACCACGGATCTTTTTTCTCATACTCAATGGCAGCCCTTCAAATATACATGACAAAATTTGGTGAACACCAATCAAGATAAGGAAAAATAATAAGCAGACTGGAAATTTAGGTAAACTTTTACACTTGTGAATCAACAACATAAACATAGCCTCAATCCCAAATTAGACTTGTGAGTCTAGAACAAGAAAAAAAAAGTCACTTTTCTACCTAGCTAACAAATTATATTGGAAAGGGAAAAAAGTCTTTGAAGCGACATGACTGGGACCATTTGGGCTACTATTTAAGACATTAAGACACAGAGCCGACCCTAAAGGGGGGCAAGTAGGGCGGCTGCCTTGGGCTTCATATATATATATTAGCAAATTAATAATATATGTACTTTTCAAAATAAATTTTAATTATTTTTTTTTACTTTGACAAGTACCTATTTTAACTTATTCTCTTTAACTTTCTAAATTATTTTCTTCTTTATATTTTGGAAGTGTGGCTAGACTTTACTTTTTTAATTACAATTAACTTTTACTACTTTATTTTAAATATTTTGAATACGACTTGAGAGATTTTAATCATGCTATTGTGCATCAATTGAACAATTTATTGAGTGATTTGCATTTAGTTCATATATTCTTTCACACATTTATATATAACTGAGATGCGGATAATGCTAATATAATCCGCAAAAGACATGCACTTGTTGGTGTCCTTTAGATACACATCAGGGATGCGTATGACACACATCGATGCAAAAAAGGAACGCCAATAAGTGTGTCTTTTGTGAGTAACAAAAGCATTTTCTTTAAGGGGGCTCAAATAATAATTTCACCCTAGGCCCCTAAATACTTAGAACCGGCCCTGTTAAGACACAAGTCAAATTTAATCATTCAATTGACATGATTCTTTTGCACAACACAAGATCCAATCCTTGCTTGTAGGGAAACAAAGGATAGCATTATATGCTATCATTATATCCTAATAAACAAACAAAAATCGTCACACATTGCAAAATTGGAATGTATAAACACTAGGGATATTTTCTAGTACTCGCAATTGGCTTATCTAGACCCCAAGAATGCATTCTTCAAGTAAACATATAGTAGTTGAATTTGGTTATGTGAATCAAATTTCTTTGATCTTGCATAATTGTTCAAATTTAAAGCACCGAGTAATGCATATTAGTATACGTGACATTGAAAATGACAATTACTAAAGTATTTTCATCTCGAAGAAACCCATCACCATTATCTTAAAAAAAAAAAAAAAAAAAAAAAAAGTGACCCATAACATTACAACGCTAGGATGGGCAACTATGTGTTTTGTCTTAATAAACGAGCCTCATCCTAAACCTAACTATTGGCTCTAATACCAATTGTAATGACTAAATGAAAGCCAGAATTATGTTATTTAGGAGCTTATTCAAACACCTCCAATGGAACACCACACCAAAGATCTTGCTTAGCAATGACAAAAATGGTAAAGATACCAATAAAGTAAGAGGAACAAATTGTGAAAGAAAGATAAAAGACAAGCGAACATAATACTCAAGATCATAATTAAGTAGCTCAAAGAGGGATAACCATATAAGTAGAGATTTCTCTATATGGAAGGAGAAAATTGATAAAGTATTGCCTTAATAACTTAGCTTCACCTCTTTGTCATATCTTAATTTACACCTCACATCCCCCCCACTCTTGGGGTTTCCTTCTTTTCCCTCTTATTCTCTTTACTCACACTGCAACATTCTTGGGATATAACTATAGAAGACTAAATCAAGCTTAAATATCAATTCACATAAGAATACCCATAATTCATACAAGTAACATGTAGCTAAACCCAATGGACAAATATAAACAAAGAGCTTTAGGTCAGCCACTACCTTTTAAGTCTTATATAATCTGCATGAGTTGTGGTTTCATCCCTTTTAGAGCTATATTAATTGTCATGATTGTTGTAGGATTCTTCAAATCTTCATAAATTTGGTGAGAACAACAAAAACTATTTTTAATTTGATTCTCAAAATAAGTTTCTTTCACTTGTATTGATATACTGATTCTGTACATTAAGGACTTTACCCTTGGTAGATGTAACCTAATATGGCAACCAAATTAAGTTTGTTTGGTTGGGCGATTTTTTTGTATTGTGAAAGTTGAGAGTATAACCACATAAATTAAATCCATTTGACATCTCATCAACTAATTCGGGATTGAGGTTGGCATCTCATGCTCGTAAGAAAAAACAGCGATTACAACGTAATAAGCAGAGCTACCTATGATGAGTTGCTTATGCAGCTGCAGTTGCTCTTTTTATTTTTTCTTGTTTACATAATTACATCCACCACGCCATCAAACACTTTTCCATTTACACAGTGCATAGTGCTTGAAAGCGTCAACCGTGAACATCCCAATTCCGATGCGAATAAAAGTGCATTAAAAGGAAAAGAGATTGGCTTTATGGATCCACAAAGGGTCTCAAGATGTTGATTTTACAAGATGTTGGACTAGATCAAAATTTAAAACAAAAAGCTTAAAAAAGTAGGAGCTTCTAACTAAGTCTAACTAATTGAGCCTATAACTAATTAGGTGACATATTTCTTAATGATTCTTGCACTATGTTGATCTCATGTATATTGACATACAATGACATTAAGAAGCATTTTTAAACTTCTTCTTACTTGATTCATCATTATAATAAATGTTCGTAAAGTATATATAATCCATGATAATGGAACTTACGAAAAGTACAAAGAGGGTAATATTTTTTTTTCAATTGTAAAGCACTTTGTTACACACTCTATAACGCTAACAAACACGTCTACGTCATTAAAAGCACTCACCAAAACTAATAACCAAACAGACTTAAATCGCTTATGCTAAAAGTATTTAAAGCACGAGTGCTTATTCCATAAGTAATACGCAAAATAGTCGCCTAACCAAAGAATGCCTTATAATGATATCCAACAGACTACCGCAGGTTGTGTTCTCTTTCACTCTATACTATCTTCATGAATTTCTTATCTCATCATTCTAGTCAATAATAAGCAAAGACCTTGAGCAAGGCATCATACAAGAAGCTTGTGAAAAAAACTCCAAAAAGGTAATTACTTGGGCATTCTCTTCATTATCTACGTGTAATTACTATGTCAATTCTTGGGGCGTCTAATTGATTCTCATGAGAATAGTTGAGCCTAAGTAGGGAGGACCGAAATATAATTACTCTCTCAATTATGACGTCACTTGACTGACTCTCACGGGAATAGTCGGGTTGAAAGTCTTCAAACGCCCACAATTATCCAAAGAAAAATAATCTTCCAATTCATTGCAATCCATCCTAGTAGTTCTAGAGTAGATTAATATAGTTAGCATCTTAGTGACCATGGAATTGAAAAACCAATAACTAAACCTAGCAAGCCATCCACTACAATTCACACTAATAATCCCAAATTAGTCGTAGTCAGCTACATGGATCAAATTCTTCAATCGCATTCAATTTAGTCGCATAATGATATGTTTTTCAAATCCTTTAAATCCTCCCTTATCGTCGAATTTCTTCAGTTTCTATTGAGTGGAGTTTTACCTTCCCCTCTGAATCTCGTGAAGAACCGCCCCGATCTCGGCGTTAATCGCGGGCGCTCCGCTCTGAAACTCGGCCCTCGCCCGCATCACCTCGCCATTGACCCCCTGCAACTTCACCGCCATCTCCTCCCTCTCCAACCTCAACATACTCGCATCCGCTCTGACCTGAGCCAACTCGGCCCGCGCCGGAGTCGACGGACCGCAACTCGGCCTCGAGCTTCAACGACCGGTCGAAGACCTCCCGGACCTTGGCGTCCCCCTCGGCCTTGACTCGGACGGAGACCTCGGAGAGGTGGGCCAGGTCCTTCTTTGCGGCGGAGAGCTCCTGGTTGAGCCCCACGTGGGTGGCCGCCAGCCGTTGATTGTCTAAGAGGAGGGCCTGGATCTCGCTGTGCTGCGCGATGGCGCGCTCCGCCAGGGCTGTGTCCGGGGTGGGCCCCGCGGAGGCCGTGGGCCGGTGGTGGTGGTGGTGGTGGTGGTGGGGAGGGTGGAGTAGGGGCGGCGGTGGGTGCGGTGGTGGGGGCGCCCTTGATTTTAAGGGCGGTTCGCGGTGGGGTTGGGCGATTTGGGGGCGACGGTTTCGGCTCGACATCGTTTGATGTGTTTTCTGGCTGTGGAGAGAGGGAGGTGGTTGCCGGGTTGGTCTTTGTTAAATAAGTGTTGAGGCAAGTGTGTATATAGTATGTATTTTAGGAAACAATGCTACATTAACACCTCAAAGTCGCATTCGTTGACTTGGCATCTTTAGAATCGTGGATGCATGCCTCGAGATTCACATCATGCAAGTGCGTCTATTTTTTTTATGAGAGGCCCGACATAGTATTTGATTTGAAAATTATTAACAATGACAGAGGGTGCATGGAAATTTGTTTGGATGAGATATACAAATCAAATTCATTTATTGCAATGGAGCACTTAATGACGTGATTTTTAAATATTTCAATTATTTTGTAATCAATACATTCTAAATTAGTTTATTAGATTTTCTTTTGCATTGTCAAAATTGGTAATTTTTATGGAGTCGTTTTTGTAAAGCGAAACATTAGTATATTAACTTTAAAGGTTTTAATACAAAATGATTATGTTATAATAATATCGAAAGTCACAACATGCGTGCCTCATATAAAAATAATATGCGCACATAGATCCAAATGTATAATATACAAAATATGTATGTCGATGCGTGCGCATACAACTTGCGAGGATGCCGACATCACCCTGTGTCACTTCTCGCTTTACTTTCAAATGTCAACATTTTCCGAAAAAACAGAAGAGGCTTTAATGTAACCAGACACCGGAGCACAGGATATCTCCCTCGGCTAAACCTCTCTCTTTATATATTTCGGTTTTCCCGCCAAGCACGACAGAATATAAGTAGAGGAGATTGGCGAGAGCGCCAACACAGTTCGTTCGTTCGTTCGTTCGTTCAGCTCTCGCTCTGAGAATGCAAAACCCTAGAGGAGAAGAAAAATCGGACGGACTGGAGATCATCTCCATTGGAGTCCTCTATGATGGCTCCTCTTGGGACAAGAAGTACTGGAGCTGCTCTAGGGTTTCACTCTCTCTCTCTTTCTCTTCGTTTTGTTTTGGGAATTTAAGATTCAAACGCAAATTTGATGTTTTTGTGATGTTTCGGCGCTTATTGTATCGAATTTCGTTCATTCGAGGCTCTACAATCGATTCAATTTGTTGTTTGTTTGATAGGGCAAAGATCGGTATCCGTATCCGGTCGGATACCGCGCGGTTCGCATTCATAGCGGAGTCATGTACAGAATGGAAATCCAGGAAGGTCCGAAGGGGCCTTTGTTTGTGGTTCGCGCTAGCTCTTTCTCGACTTTGATTTTGTTGATCAAATTAGTCAAAGTTTAAATTTTTTGCAAATTAGACCATATTTTCGTACTCTTTGGTCTGATTCTGCTTTTTTATTCAGATTACTTCTACTGATGGAGAGTCTTGTAGTGGACAGACACCGGAAATTGCTTGGGAGACATTTCAGAAAAAAGGCGGACCGCGGGCTAAGTTGGGCCATGGGAAGAGGTTTTCGTGCAAGATAGATGGCACCGAGGTCGCTACTAGTGTTTCTTGTCGTTCATTTTCCATTATTTGATTTGAATGCGGCACGTTTCAGTTCTTTGTTATCTGTTTATGTTGTATCATGACTAAAAGTACTATATAATCATTTATAGTTCATACAACAACAACAACAACAACAACAACATAGCCTCAGTCCCAAATTAATTGGGGTCGGCTAATCATTTGTAGTTCATAATGTTTTATAAATGCAATAGAGAATGAAAATAAGTATAATTAACTTAATATTTTGAGTGTGATGGGTACAAACTTATAATCCGAGTTGTATTTCTTGGCGTTCTTCATTGATGCTATATTTCGTTTTGGTTAATGATTCTTATTTTAGTTGAATCACGCCTTTTGTTTAATTCACAAATCATAGTTTGATGATTCTTTTGGCATGTAACTCATTTGTGTTAATTTTTTTGCAATGTCCATTTTTTGATATGGTTTTGATATTTATGAAAGGATGAGTCTTTTTCCTGTAATTTATCTGCTTGAGATACGAGACTTCATAATCTTATTGAAGTTGTTGTATTCTTTTATTATTATTTTTATTTTTGCAGTTTTTTGGGTTCAAAAACCCACTTGTGCAAAGGTTTCTAAGAGAGCTCATGGCCAATGTCAATGGGATTGCACGCCAGAACTCAACATCCCCTGATATCTGCAATGGGGGTGTCAACCTCATGCCTGTAAACCAAGTACCTAAGTCGTGTCCTCATCCTGCATCTCCTGTTATTGCTCCATGCCCTAAAGCACATCGTAGCAACAGAAAGCGGAAAATGAAACACAGAACTCAGACCACGAGTTTTATTGATGACAAGATAAAAAAGATCCACATTCAAGGTCCGTCAAATGATGCTGATCATTCTAGTGATTGCATGGGAAGTCGGTTACTTGATTGTGAAACAGTTCTGACCTCTACTCTAGACAGAGAAAGGGAGGTGAACAATGATTCAAAAGCATTATCAGTGGATGAGGTTACTCTAGTTGAACTGAGACGTCATGCATCACCTGTCACGGTAGGCATCTCTTTGAAGTTCTCAAATCTTGGTGCCTCTTTTAGTGGCGGTCGCTTTTTCTGGCAAGAATATGAAGGTGTCTTGCTAAAAGGTTCTATATTTAATTCACAACATGATAATTTTTTGACGGGGAAAAGACATGCAAGAGCCGTTCTTTATACCTCATTACTACTTCTTATGTCCTTCGTTTTGTGCTAGATTAAACTGATTATCATGCTTTATATCATCTTTTCTGTTACATTCATGGATCATAGCGTGTGAAAGTGTGGTCTATAGGTTTTCAAAAACAAAAAAAAAATATTGTGGTCTATAGTTGAAGATAAAAGGCAGTTTTCAAAACACGAGCTCTTGTCATTGGATTGTTAGCAGCTTCCATTTGAAAGTTTCAAATTTTTTTCTTCTTTATGTATTGAAATTTCATATTTGTGAATGCTATGCAGATTTTACATTGTTTACTGTTCTCAACTTGTACTTCGTGGACAATACTGTTTTTTTGGTTAATGCTAGTGATATCTGCAAGAGAAACATTCTTAACTTCCAACAGCTTGATAATAGGTCACTGAATATTCAGATTGAAGGATGCAATGCTCTTGATGCAATCAAAGGTAACTCTGGGGGAATGTTGGATTTGACAGAGTCAAGAAATGCCGAGGAAATGGATATTTCTGTATCAGGTACCTGAATCTCCATCATGGTAATGCGACAAGCAGAATAAACTTTTGGTTTAGAATTGAAGAAATATTTTAGTTACTTTTCATCCATTATAATTTGCTCATTTATTGCCATTTGTCTGCAGTCAAGGGCAGTGGCTTTGCAGGGCTTCCTGTTGATTCTCCTCCTGACTGCTATAAAGGAAGCTCTTCACAAGTTGAACCCCACCATCCTGCTTCCAACAGAATAATCTCCGACGAGACAACCACCAACTCTTTTTCTCAAAAATCTTTGGACACATATGTTTCGAATGCAAGTCCTGAGAGGACTGATTTTGATTCCGAGGGGCAGGATTGCCTCACCTCAATGATGAAAGTGCTCCTTCCCCAAGCACTTACTTTACTTAAGAAAGCCCCAACTCGAACCAAGACAATGTTTCAAAGTTCTGAATTTTCTCTTGCAAATGACCATAGTTTGAGTTTGACAGGAACAAAGTCTTCAATTCACCCCACGAAGCAATTTCTCCAGGTAGAGTTTTCCAATCACCATAATCATGAATTTTGGCGTAAATTATAACTGCTGGCTATTATGTGTAGAAAGTTATTTTGTTATTTGTGTTCATTTAGTTCTGCAGAAGATTGGTCCTTGTGTTGCAATTTTGCCGAATAACTTTTATACGAGTCTTTATGCTATGAAGTTTTACAGGGAACACTGCTTTTGAAACATCTTGCGAGGGACCCTCTGCGATTAAAGAGACAAAAATGCATGGTCTCAGTAGAATTCTGGATAGTTCTGAAGTTGTGGAATCTGTTGTTCCTGACAGTCTCGATGACAATGAACAGCTCAGGAACAATGTAAATAATCAGTGGCCATTGTGCTCAAATCTTTTGAGGTTGGTGAAATGGCTTTTGATAAAAAGGAGCACAATTCTGATTGTGCAAGTTTGCTTGGATGTGCTGACATACATCACAAGTCTTTGAATTTTCAGAGCAGAATGAGTGGAAACAGTGAATTATTGTATGATACTGACACTCAGTGCCCTAACAACATTACAGAGGAGGAAGTTGTTATTTCTGATTCTCCCATTGGTTACTCATCACCCAAGAAAGAAACTTTTTTGGAAGGAAGATCTGATTTGAATGATAGAGAGTCAGACCTTGGAGTTGATTCAACTGGGGATATGTTGAAAGAGAGTTTAGGGGTTGTGAATGGTCCTATTCAAGATGTTACTGCAATTGAGCCATTTCTTCCTATGCAACGAGAATCTCACTCCCCTTGACAAGTGTGGTTGGATGCGAGGCGATGAATGTAATTCCACCCAATGAAAGGTCATGTGGTAACACTAGCTTCCATGTAGAAACTACTTTTAGGCCCAAAGCGGCTCCTTTTTCTTCAGAGAGTGGATGTTCTCAGAGGGTGGTTAACTCTGATTCTACAAAAAATTTGGAAGCTAGAGATAAAGAAGAATCCAAGAATAAAATATTTTGCAAAATTGAAGTTGCTCAATATTGTCGTCGCAAATATCATTCTAAAGGTTCAAAGCTTCAAAATGGTAGAATTCACCAGCAGCAAACAAATGATTGCGTACTTGATGATCGTGATTGTATTGACTCCTATAAATTATATGGGAATCAAGATACCAGAATCGGCTTGACATGTAATGCTGGTGCATCTAATGATTCACATGAGGAAACTAAAGTCCCTGGAACTGGCAATGCCTCCTCTCTTATACAGCATCTTGATCCTCCTATAATGCCATTCAATGGTCTTTTATCTGAAAGTATAATTTGCAGAAATGCCAATGGGGATTCTCTTTCTGAAGCATATCCCGTGACAGAACTTGTTCAAGTTGGTTCTCTTTCACGTGGCATACTAAGTAAAGAAGTTGCCTCTAGGAAGGATGCCAAAATTGATGATCAACATGAAGGTCTCAAGCATGGTGATCTCAGATGTGGAGGCATGTCCGCAAGGTCAACTTCATCTCAAAACTTAACTGTTGATTCCGCTGAGGAAAATCTTTTATCAATCTCTAGTGATCTGCTTACTTTAGAAGCAGAAAAGCATCCATCTGATGCTGCCGTTGAGTTGAAAGGACATGACATTGTAAACTGTAACTCTACTTCATCACTGTGCCCGAGAAAAGAAATAAATTTAGATGACCTTAGTAGGCATGAGGTGAAGGAGATTTTAGCTGACTGGGATATTCAAACTCCTGGGAGTCCTGTATCTAGGAGTGGTCAAGAATGCGGCAATCTGCTTTCACATACTATGATACGCCAAGAATCTAAGTTAATGGATCAAATATCACCAAATATGGATTTTGACAGGGAGAGAGAGAATGTTGTTGAGCTTCTGGGCTGCTACATGCATCCAGCCCCTGTTTTGTCCATGTTGCTGACTTCACGAGGGGAAGAGGTCCATGTTGCTGTTTTATGTGGTTGTTTGGAAGAAAAAGCCAGAACCATTTTTGTGTACAAGATCCCAACTGGAACGCAAAGGGGAGGATGTCCTTCTTTCATTGGTTACACAGTGATGCTACCTCTAATGGAAAACAGATACAAAGTATGTCCAATATTAACCATAATCGTACACTATTTGGTGTTCATCCAGGATTTGTTTTTTCTTTTGCTTCCTCTAATAACTTAAATGACTTACTATTGACTTTATGTAAAAGATTGAATTAGGGACGTCCTCATTGCAATTCACTCCTGATTGGCAGTGCCTTGTTTTCCACAACAGCATCAAGGCTCCATCCTGCAGGTCCCATTTACATTGTTGTAAAAGCCATCCATTTTGATTGTTTCTCCGTTGCCAAATAATTCATTATAAATGTCATTAACTATGCGTTAATTTGCAGGGAAGGGAGCATGGATTGTTTGTGTTCTACTTGTACCTCAAATTGCTTTGGAGAGAATGCCTTGAAGGTTGTGCGTGTAAAACTTGGTTATGTTTCTCTGGCTGTTAAGTTGAAGACTGTTGAGAGTGTTAACTGTGTGCTAGTTTGTGAGAGTAATCACATTGTTGCTGTCGAAGAAAGTGGGAGCTTGCATGTATGGATTATGTGTGCTAATTGGAGGTATTTATGTTCTTAGCAATAAATTCTTGCCTTATTTTTCTTTTACTGTACTGTCAGGCAAGCCAGTAGTTTTCTATTATGTTGTTGCATTTAGTTATTAGTATGTTTTGTTCTTTGACAAAATAATAATCTAGTAATGTAATCAAGCACATTCTGTTTTGAAAAGGTTGGTAGTTGGCCGTAATTCTCTTTACTTTTGAATGGCTTATGCCTCCGGAGGGGTTTTAGTTTTTCAACGTTTCCTTTCTGAAGAGTTCATTATCAAAACTGTTGATGTCATATGGCTTAACTACCAACCAAACGGGTAGCTCACTTGTTTGCTATGGAGTCACTTGAGTAAGAGGTTGGAGGTTGAGTCAATGGAGGCAAGTTGGTTTCTTTCTTATCAACAACAACAACATAACCTCAGTCCCAAATTAACTGGGGTCGGCTACATGGATCAAACTTTTCCATTGTGCTCGATTAAGTGCGATTGATGGTGAGTTTTTCAAACCATTCAAATCCCTCCTAATTAATGCATAACTCGTCGAATTTCAACAATTTCTATTGAGTCAAGTTTCTAGTTGGGGCATTTTTAGGCCTTCTTTGCAGGTGACCAAACCACCGCAACCGTCCTTCCGTAATCTTTGTATCAATTGGTGCTACTCCTACTTGTATTTGAATTTCTATATTTTTTATTCCATCTTTAAGTTTTACCACACATCCATCTAAGCATCCTCTTTACGAGGTTTCTTTCTTATAAAAAAAAAAAGGCTTAATTGATTTTCTTTATAGCTGAGGCATATTTGATTGTTCAGGAAATTGATGTAAGTTATTCTTTGTTTTTAAGCTGCAATAATTGCTGATACTTAAATTTAGAATTCCAATGCTTCCGTATACAGTCGGTTGTGGTTATTTCACTTGCTAGAGTAGAAAAAGAATGTATTCTCTTAGTTCTCACTATTAGTTTGCGTCACCATTTGAAAACTTACATGTATCTAAGATCTGCAATGAAACTTGTTTGTTTTTGTTCATACTTTCTAGTTCATGCACAGAAGAATTCATATTAGCCAATTTCGATGATTCATATCATCACATACTGGAGTTGAAAAGAATTCCGAAGTCACCCTTTCTGATAATTGGACATAATGGAGCTGGAGATTTTACTTTATGGTATGTTTCTGTGGCTCAAATATGCTTTTTGGTATTAGTTTCATCTCCGACCTTTCTGTCTTAGCTAGATTTGCTCTTTTCGACCTGTTTTATGGATAGACATAAATATTGTTTTTGATAATCCTCTAATGGAGTCACATATTGGTTGGTTCTAGTGGGAAAGTTGATGTGACATGGATTTCCACTGTAGAATTGTCTCCTTTTGGCTTTTCTGCAGTACATCCATGTATTCAGGTGGATGATAATGATAACTGAACATCATTTTTATGTAATGATATAACTCTTGTATTATGCACGAATTAGATAAACTCTCTTCTGCTGGCGGCCAGTTGGGCATTTGATATTAATTTATAGTCTTTTTTCCTTACCATCGCATATCCTAATGCTTGATCAACTTTTTAGAAAAGTTTCTGCATAATTATAGATGATAAGGTGTTGACAATTGACAATTTGAGGTTTAAACCATTTGTTCAGTGGTTACACTTGGTAAGCAAGATGTCAAATCCACAAGTGCATTAGAAGTAAACCAGTGCTTGATGTGATCCTGCAATGGTGTATATCTTTGGGGTGGATGCCCATTTTTTGGATAAAACTAAATGTGGTTTTATAGTCTGAGCTGGTCTCCTTGATTTACGTTATATAATTTTTTCCTTGCATAATTTTATCTCTCTTGTTCAGTTGCCTTCCCAAACAGTGACAAACTTTTCCATTATTATTAAGTGCATTGATTGAGCTTTGCAAACCATTCAGTTTATGTTTGATCCATTTCATAAAAGTGACAAAAGTTTTACTCATATCCCCCTCCTCCATTTCCCAAGAATGGAAAATGAGCTTGTCCCTCCCTCATTTTCGGGTATGAAAAGTGAGTTTGGGAACTTTTTTTCTATGAAAAAATGGGCGTCGAGTCCTCCTCCTTTATCGGACTTGGGACCTTTTAGCGCACATAGCATTGGAGTTGTTCAGTTGCTTAAACAGTGACATATTATTACATTATTTGTTTAGTTTGAAATAATGAAACTCATTCCCCTTGTTTTGTATGTGTTAACGTTCTACTTGGTTTTTGCATTTGCTGTTATGGTTACTTCAGCTACTTTTACATGTTCATGCTATCACTGATGTGGTTCCTTCATGCACACTGTTCATCTCCAAGAGTATCTCATTTAATCCTTATTATATTAACATGCCACTTAAATGCATTTGCATTAATCTTATTATGTACCTGTTTCCGAAAAATCACAACAGTTTCTTCGGTGTGTGAGGATTCTGTGGTCTGCAATTATAAATGTCTGAGTTTGTTATCGTTTGTGAATGCATCTTTAAATTATTTATTTCACGCATGATTTTTTTTTTTTTTAAATCACATTTTTTCAACACACAAACCATGCCTCTTTGTAGGGACCTTTCGAAGCGTGCAATCCTTTCAAGGTACTCAGCGCCTACAAAATCAGTCTTTCATGTCCTTCCTATTGGTGCGTTCAGCTGGGACGAGAAGGATATGTCCCCACTGGATCTGATGTGGAAGGTCACGTAAATGAAATAATGGCTACCGCAAAACTGTGCTTCTCACAATCTGGCAAACAACTTTTGTCAAATTGGAAAGATCCAGCCGTTTGGCTTCTCGTCTCTGCTGATTGCGATTTTCAGATTCAGAACAATAATGAGGGAGCTGGTATTAACAAAAGTCCAGAAACATGTTGGAGGCTGGCTCTACTGGTAAAAAATAATGTGATCTTTGGACGTACTATTGACACAAGGTATATTAAATCTTCCTTTCTGGGAACTCCTTTGTGGTTGAAGTGTTCTCAGTGTCCATAGTCAAATTGGTTGAAGCGTGTGGCTATATTGTTCGCTTAGTATCGCAATTAGTTTGCTAATGACAATAGTTTAGGAACATCTCTTCCCTTGCATTTTGTGGTTGTAAAAGGCGTGACACCTTTTGCATCTATGAAATATTCCTTGATCGTTGCCAATGTCAAAGAGTTGAACAAAAATTAATAGCAGAAATGAAAAGAAAAGCCTCCAATGCTAGATTTGAACCTGCAAATTTTCTTTGCTTGTTGACGATTAACTCTTCTATATATTTCACTTGACAGGGTTGCTGCCATTGACGCGTCTGCGTCTCATGCAGTCATAGGCACAAGTAGTGGGCATGTGTACGTATGGGAAATGTCCACTGGTAGGAAGTCTGATCTACATTATTTTCAAGGTAAGCTTTGAACTTCAGCTGATCATTACTTGGTCATGATATTTCAAATAGTGATGATGCTTGTCTTAAATTGTTGGGGGAGTATATTTTGTATGCTATGTCCTCTGCACTGTTAACTATGGCATTGTATCTTATGATTGTGACACCTTTTTGCTACTCAGGTAAACGAGTTTCCTGTATTGCTAGTGATTCTCAGTCCGATATGGTGGCCGTAGCTAGCGAAGACTCTGAATTACTTCATCTTTTCTACTGGAAGAATTAGAGTTGCATGAAACAGCCATCAAATCTTGGTCTGCACTTCTTCAAATGTTTGATACATTTTCTTGTACATCACATATTATACCTATTGCACCATTGCATGACTCTTCACAACTTTACAACACCCATATGTAACTCTTGCAGTATAAAAATGTTTAGTGAAACACAAGCAATAAATGATGTGTAGTTTGTTGCTTACATATTATTAAATAAACTTTGATGATACATACCTTCTGAAGAATTTTGGGTGAAATCCTGCATGTTCCATGCAATAGATTTTGATGGAAAATTACTAAGAAGGATGTTTGAAACGGAACAACACGACAACAACAACAACAACATAGCCTCAGTCCCAAATTAACTGGGGTCGGCTACATGGATCAAACTTTTTCATTGTGCTCGATTTAGTGCAATTGATGGTGAGCTTTGCAAACCATTTAAATCTCTTTTAATTAATGCATCACATGTTAACTTTGGTCTGCCCCTACCTCGTCGAATTTTTACAGTTTCTATTGAGTCAAGTTTTATAGTTGGACATTTGTAAGTCGTCTTTGCAGGTGACCAAACCTTCGCAACCGCCTTTCCCTAATCTTTGTATCAATTGGTGCTACTTCTACTTGTCTTTGAATTTCTATATTTCTTATTCTATCTTTACGAGTTTTACCACACATCCACTTAAGCATCCTCATTTCTGCTACGTTCACTTTATGTAATTGTTGTTGCTTTACCGCTCAACATTCACTTTCATAGAGCATAGCTGGCCTAATTGCGGTCCTATAAAATTTTCTTTTTAACTTAGTAAAAACATGTCGATCACAAATCATCCCTATTGCACTCCGCCATTTCTTCCTTTGAAACTGAAATCTCTAAGAAATCAAGGCTTTAAGCATATTAGATCAAGTATGTTGATATGGATACATACAATTATTAATTCAATTATAATGCACTAATCGTATTTTACAAGGATATAAATCAACTAAGGAAAAAAAAATAATGAACCTCAAACTTCTACATTACCAAAATTGTTGCCTAATTGCTTTTGCTGTTTGTGTAACTGCATATCAAAATTGCACCTCCTTTCACCCTGGAAGCTTTCACCCATTTAGATGGACTTTCAGCACTTATTAACTTACAAGGCCTTTGCTTGCCACTGAACAACTAGGAGGAAATTGCATCACATGTCGTCAACTCCCGTGAGCTTGGCGAACTCAGTTTCATCGATGATCCCCTTTTTAAGCTTTTTGAGTAGGCGGTAATCCCTCTCCAATTCATCGACATCTTCAACTGACTGAGCAGACCGCCGCTGTTTGGCTGTTTTCTTCTTTCTAGTGTTATCTGCAGCATTAGCTTTTGCCTTGGGATTCTTATGTGGTTTTGGATTCTGAGCTCGCGCTTCTTCCTTCGCTTTCAAGTTCTTCTTTCTTTGTTTCTCGCGTGATTTATCTCTATGTAATGACGACTAGCAGCAGTCAGCAACAATCAAAACAATCAACATGTACGGTAAAGCATGTTTAAGCATAGAAGGTAACATATTAGAATTCAAAGCGACCAAAAATCGAAGATATTTGTTCTTCTCCATGATGAGCAATAGTTGTTTTTCAAACATCTAGAAATTCTCAACAGAAAAGATCAAGGAAGGTCCCTCATTTTGAGCTAGGAGAAAATCAGATATCCACTCAGTGCATCTACTCAGCGGGGCTTATGCATACGCGCGCGCACATTACACACACACACACACACAAACACACATGTATACATACACAAGGCACTATTAAAAAAGAGGTCGGCCAAATCAGTGAATGGAAAAAAAAATGGTCTCAAAAAAAAAGAGAAGAAAATCTTACTTGTACTTGATTTCTGCGATATTGACACCTTCAACACGAATGAAACCATCAGTAGAAAGAGAATAATTCTTCACCTCTGGCATTAGAGGAAGCTGCAAGAGGCCATAGCCCATGCCCAGCTTCCCAATCTCCAGTTCTTTCCACCTGTAAACCGAGTTTTCAATTAAATAAGAAAATGATGAATTCACATAAACAAACACAGAAGATGATACAAAACCTGAAAATGTAAGAGCAATGATGTTCTTTGTATGCACGGATGTATGAAACGAATGCCTTCACTCCTTTCTCCATGACATCACGGTCCTTCTTTGCGGCCGCCCTTATCTGAAAGATAATTTTCACCAGGTGAGGAAAAGCCACCATAAAAGAAAGTAAAAGCCAAACATGTGTAAAGTGAATCCCGGATGTGTTAGATAACGAGTTATTGCCAAATCATGATATTTAAGCAGCAAGTTCAATCACTTTTTTTCTCATCCAGGCAAGGACTAGATACTCACCTGAGGAACAACATCTGGAACATCATCAGAGCTTTCTCTCACTTGAAGCGGGACCCTTCTAATGCGCAAGAATTCGACATAAGATTCTTCCTGTATCATAGAACAAGTCACCAAGTCAACTTCCCATCAAGTAGAACAATCTTTTGTAACAAAATAAAGATAGACAAGAAACATGTTCAACCTTTGGCAAGAGAAAAACTACAGCACTTCCTGACCTGCCCAAGCGTGCAGTACGACCAACTCTGTGAATAAATACATTAGGATCTTGTGGGGGATCATACTGCATCCAAAACCAAACACAATTATTAGAACTTCAGATAATATTCAAAAGCTAATCACGTCCAACCAGAAAATTATTATAAATTGCCCACTCTAATATATCCAGGATACAGCTCAGATATAATGCATAAGGTAAAAAGATAATTAAAAGGACAAGCATTTGGACACTGAAAGCTTAGAATGAATTACAATAGTTAGTTTTTACAATTGGAAAGTGACAGAAACACCAGAAAGTAGCGGAAACACCAAAAAGTATTATTCACAACATAGAAATCAAATAATAAAAGAGAAGAGCTTTTAATTAAGCTGTTCTGAATTCTGAACTTTCATGTGACATTTAAACAACTGAAAACGACAGTTTCTAACTGCTAGTAGAGAAGTGCAACTTTCTGAGGCTAGAATTTATCACGGGATCACTGACTTCATATTGTACTGAACCTTGCTTGCATTTTACAAAAATGATATTAAATATGCATGCCATTTTCTGCTTTAAGAATCGCTAAGAGAAACACAAGCCCTAAGATAACGCAGACACTCATTTTAATCAACTATTAAAGTTTCAGTTTAAATGAACTCGGCAAATCTAATGCACACAATTTCAATTCCACAAGTTTAACTAGGATCTAAATCATTAATCATGTAATCTGAATCATATAAAATGGGTACAACCACTTCTTTTATTGCAAGTATAGATCAACAATGCCAGCCAATCATAGGACTTACCTGAATAATCCAATCAACTCCAGGAATATCAAGTCCACGAGCTGCAACATCAGTGCATAGAAGAACGCCAGAAGAAAGTGCTGTAAAAGATGCCAAAGCTTTCTCCCTTGCACTCTATCAAAGGGAAGGAATGGGATTAATATTGGAACAATCAGATGACTGACCCATAACAACAAAGCCTCAATTCCAAATTCGTTGGGTACACCACATGATCAATCTCTTACATTACAATCAATTTAATGCAGTTGATTATGTGCTTTCATAATCAGATAAATAGCCTATACTTAAAATATTATAAGGATGGCACATTGCCTGCAAGGCTTACCTGCTTCATCTTCCCATGAAGAGAGATAAGTGAACATTCTTTTAGAACAGCAAGCCCAGGAAGTACTAGGCCCCAGTAATCAACACAAGCACATGTCATGAAGTATCTGCAAGAATGTGAAAATTGTATTACAGTGAATCTACGATAAGAAGTGATGCTTAGATGAAATATAAATACTCCAAAATCAAGAACATCAGATGCATAACCTACATAATTATCTTTTTGGACATATTCTTTGTTAGGAAATCAACAAGTTGTGATGGCTTTTTCTCTGCTTCACACTCCAAATACTACAAAACCAAGAAGAAAATATTGTAAAACGTTTAGGAGACTTATCAGATTAATGAAGGGCTGGTGTTAAGTAAAAGAGTGCCACAGTGCAGCTCAATGCAGAATGATGTTTATGTGAATAATGCACTATCACCATTGCTAAATATTAATCTAGGAATACACACTTATTTTGTTATAGCTATAAGCTTTTGAAGCTCAAATTTGGGTTTCTTTTCTTGATGAGCTAAGACCAGAATGTTCTTGATGAAAAATCCTTTTGAAGCCAAAAATGCTTTCAGTCAAACAAAACATCACTACATTTTTTTAGTTAATAAGATTTTAATTCCCAATATGCATTGCAATGATTTTAAGAGGAATTATACACAGTCAATAGTCAAACCACATTTACACATATACCAGACATTAAAAAGCCAGAATCAGCTAGAAAGAATTGGAAGCTATCTACAGTCCTTTGGTATTTGGTTAAAGCTACCTTATAAAACAACAAAAGAAATCTAACATTTGACTTCTCAAGATAGGAGTAATGAAGTGCCATGAGATTAAAACTTTTAACAACGGAAGAGAACTTTACGAGAAAGAATCAAGTATGGATATGCTTTTATAGATATAAGTTTTGGGTTCCTATAAAAAGATAGATCAAAATTTTGGGCAATGAGAAGGATATTCAAATAAAGAGCAAGTTGAAAGTCAGAATTTATCGGCATCCATTAAGAAAATGACTAACTAATTGTTCAATAACCAAGGTAAAATCAAGTAAAAAAGTTATATTCAATCCAACATAAGTATATAAAAAAGAACAAGAGATAATAGAAAAACCAATAGGTTTTTCAAGTAGGTTGACATTGAACAGGCCAAAGAATTTCGACTTGACATTGAAAACATTAGAAACAAACTCTCCCTACTAACATCTTATCATTTCTACGAAACCTATGAGATTGAGAAGCATCACAGGCAATTTGCAATTAAAATGAGAGACCAAGGAATGAATTGTGAAAATATTGTGTAATTCATTAATTATCACCCATAAATATCAGTACATTATTGCCCGGTAACATTTTAATAAACACATCTTAAAGAAGTAGAAAATACCTCTAAGTGGAGGCCCACAGGCGTTTTACAAGTGGCTAATTGCCATGACGATGCAGCACTATTCTGTGCTTTTGCTTCTGCTCGAACTTCAACCCTGACAGGATTCCTCAGTCCTGCTTTGGAGAGCTCTTCAACAGCCTCCGTTTGAGTAGCTGAGAAAAGACCAGTCCTGCGAAGCTTTGGTAAGCGACATATAATAGAAGTTATCTGCTTTTGAAATCCCAATTCCAAAAGCCTATCAGCCTCATCTAAGATCAAAATCTGTTCCAGTGAAAAAGATCATATCTGTATTAGAAAAAGTTCATTTTCAATTCAAAACGATGTAAGAAAATCAGTACCATTAAAACCCTCGAATCCTCGATCAGGTTCCTAATCATTATCCACAAAAGATACATTTGGTAAAATCCCAACAAGTTTTACGCAACAAGAGAAGAGGTGAGACACTGTCTTCAAACACATGTATGTACCTCAAGGTTCCGAAAGTCTAAGCTCTCAACACGTTCCATAACATCATAAATCCTCCCAGGTGTGCCAATAAGTAAATTGGCTCCTTCCGCTTCTAATTTATTCACATCAGCCTTTATGCCCGAGCCCCCAACAAGAAGCACCGGCTTAACTTTAGGTATCGCCGAAAAGAAAGGCTGAGCAACATTATATATTTGCGACGACAACTCTCTTGTTGGCGAGAGAATTAATCCCATGACCTGCTCATAATGAAGCCAATCAATCAAGTAAGAAATAATACAAGAAGGAGAAATAAATAATCTGTAAGACACAATTCCACATTCCCAGTTGTCAACTTATCATTGATCAAATGCTATTCCTGTGTTTCTCAAGGAAAAAGCTAGGGTGAACTTTTTAGGACACCCAAAATGGACATCCGGTTGTTGGTGTTCCTTCAAGACACACAAACAATGGACACCAACAGCTCGGTGTCCATTCTGAGTGTCTCAAAACAGGTCATCTTAGTATTTTCCGTTTCTCAAAGATCCAAAACCCCTAAAAAATTACAGCACACTTTGGACTCTACATGTAAAGTCCAATGACCGTGTCTCAAACCGCAATCACCAAATTGAACTTCTGTATCTTCAAGGATTCAAACTTTCCACCCAATTGTCAAATAATTAGGGTTTAGGGTTTAGCCTTAAAAATTAAAACTTTCCACCCAATTCTCAAATAATTAAGGTTTAGGGTTTAGGGTTCACCCTTAAAGATTGAAACTTTCCATTGAAAAACTCAAATAACTTCTCAACCACTAACCAATTAACGAAAACAAAAAATACCCACAATTCCAATTGCACCGAATTCCAAACTAACACATCAGAAAAGAGCAACAAAGTGACCTGGTGAGGACTTGGGGGTTTTGAGGCTCGGCGGAGAATCTCGACGAGGGGGACGAGGAAAGCTAGGGTTTTTCCGGAGCCAGTGGCGGCGTCAACCGCGACGTCCTTGAAGGAGCAGAGGAGAGGGATAGTGGCGGCCTGAACAGGAGTGCAGAGCTCGAATCCGGCCGTGATCAGAGCCTCCAAAAGGGGCTCCGAAAGCGGTGGTTTGAGATCGCTGAATCGAGTGTTCGTCAGTGCCTTGTTCGGATACGAAGAATCCATGACGTCTGTCATTCTCTCCTACCAAATTTGAGACCAAGTTAACAATTGCAGAGAAGAAGAAGAAGAAAAAAAGAAGTTCGCACAGTAAAAGAGTAACACCAATGGAAGCAAAAGGCCGTAGGCCCGTTGAGGGATTCTAGGGCACTTTTTTTTTTTTTTTTTTTTTTCACTTACTTGAGCCTTAGTCGAATTTACGTCTTCCCTAAACTTTGCAATAATAATAGATCTATTTGTCGTATTAATTTTTTTTTTTTTAAACCATCATATTTTTGACGTTCAAATGAGTCGCTCTCTCTCTAAAAGTTTAATAACACTTTATATCTTTGGCTCAAACTCGAGTCATGATTAAGATTAATATTAATATTATTAATCTCTTATTTTCTTTTGATGTCACCCATTGAGTGGTAATAGTAATATGTTATTAATATTAGTAACGTTTATGATTTATTAATCTCTTATTTTTCATCATTTGCAGTAGTAATAATAGGCTTTGAAAAAAATAGTAATAGTAAGGTATAAGTGTCAACAATTGGTTGGTCGTGAATATAAAACCTCAAAGTGCTTAGTTGAAGTTTAATTGGTGCAGTTGACATCAAAAATGCGGGAAACCAAAAAATATAAAAAAGTTATAAGTATATTATAGAAATGTCTTTTTATGTCATTTCATATTTATCAATGATTTAATCAACTATTGTCAAAAAAAAAGTATTTAATCAATAATTTTCACTAAACAATTATAAATAATCAATTATCAATTAAAAAGCTTGCACAAAGCGACTCAATAATTTGGTACGTAATTTTAAAGTAGGCAAAACATATTTTTTAGTCCTTGAACTTTGAGTTTTTTATACTTTTGGTCCCTGAACTTTTATTATCAATTTCATTGTTATACATTTGGTCTATGAACTTTTAAGTTTTTATGCTTTTGGTCCCTGAACTTTGAGTTTTTTCTGATTTGGGGGGAAATTAATTTTTTTTTTCTATTTTTGTTGGTTGATATGAGTCGTTTGGTTCAATAATATAAACCACTTCACTCTTCTTGACTAGTCACACAACACTTTTGTTACCCACGTTGGTAGAATTTAACACTTTAAATGGTGGAAAGACTAAATGTAGAATCATTGTGAAAGTTCAAAGACCAAATGTGTAGTAATAAAGGTTCAGAGATCAAAAACATAAAAAACACAAAGTTCAAGGACCAAATCATTAATTTTGCCTTTAAAGTAAGAGGTTGATTCAACCCAAACCCAATGGAAACAAATTGTTTCTTTTCTATTAAAAAAAATTAAAAAGCTTCCACAAAAAGACACTTGCTCCTTGTTCAAAGCATTGAGACTATACCACTCTATTCAACAAATGTGAGAGCATGTCTTTTCAAATGCGCTATTACACCTAAACTCGTGTGTGTTTGCAACTGCAATCGACGATTGCATCATTGAATTTATTATCCAGACACTTTCCCAAAAACTGTAGCGAAATAATTTCATGACTAGTAGTTCCTACCAGAGAAAATAATGACACTCCACTACACTCATCAATAGGGAAATCGATTCTTGTGGATTGACATCATCCGACAAACGATGTACTAATGTTTGACAACCATATGATGGTTTGAAGGAACTGTTTTTTGTCAACGTAGGGTTTCTCAAATTTTCAGACGTTTTTTCACGGGCACGATTGATTCGGCCTCGCAGGACCGAGAGTTATAAAAACGTCTCGGTCAACATCCACCGAGGACTCTCGTGAAGTGGTGATCGAGACGACAATAAAAGTGTCGGTTATGGACAACCGAGAGCTATTCTACATTCTCGGTAGTACATCAACCGACAGGACATAAACAATACACTAATGGTTACTCTCATGAAGTGGTGACCGAGATAACACAATTACTTTCGGCCATTCGTTGCCGAGACTGTGTAAACTATTCTAGCCTGTCTGGCCGAGAACCACGAGTTCTCAAAAATTTCCCCTCAGTCTCGGCCATGCTTGGCCGAGACTGTAAACAAAATCTCGGCCTTGTGTGGCGAGAACCACGAACGCCCAATAAATGAACCATTGAATGCACCGCCACACAAACATAACAACTACTCTATCAAATGCAACTTAATTAGACTACCAACGTACATTCAAACGATCGATTTTCTCAACTTGAGTGTGTGAATGAAAAATTAGAACCGAGCTCTAATTTGAAGACGAAATCGGCAAACACCCCGAGCCTACAAACTACAAAAACCTCCTACAACGACGAAAAAACACACGGAGACGAACGGAAACGACGATTTCGGGGTATCCTCGCAAGGAGTTCGGTGGTGGTGGTGGTGGTGGGGTGAGAGAGGTTTATTCGAGGGGTATTTTGGGTATTTCGGGTCTAATTTTTTGGTGCCCCAAGTAAATTGGTTAGTGCCCACATTAACTGGGTGCCTTCATGAAACGGTGGGGTGCCCTTAGCGGCCCTCATAGGGAATACCTGTAAAAGAGATTCAAGTAAACCAAAGAAATACTAAGCATGAATCGCAAAAAATGGCGTCTTAGTGGCTCAGAGTTCTTATTACTTTTCCTTTTCGGCTACTACAGCACAGCGAGAACATCACATTTATGTACACCAACATATTAATAACATCTTAGGGAGGGCAGAAAGAAACTGGTGGTCTCAAAGCACCTGATTGCTTTCAACACATCCTCATTCCTCGACAAAGCCGAAAACACAGCTTAAAAAATGGTTAATTTCTTCTACAATGAGAGAAAATTAATAGGAGAAGAAGTATTGGTATGGTACACATATGAGACCAGGCTCCTGGAATCATGCAAACACACTCACAGGCAGCTTGAGTCGCCTTAAATGTGAAGATCGTCTATTGAGAGGTCTTGCGCCGTCAACAGTTTTAGCTTCTGCAAATCATGCAAACAAATGTCAGGAAACACAATAACATGCAACTCCCATGTTCAGAGGAAAAGAAAAGGAGGGACAAAATAGATGCAAGCGTGCCACAATCGATCGCTCCCTTCAATTTAAAAAGTAACAAATGCATATATGCATTAGATTCAATGATAGTTCAGTTGGCATTGCGAGAAATGGGTGTAGTTCGGCTTAACATTAATGGTGCCTACCAAATAAAAGTGAATGGCATCCAAGTGAAAAAAATATATATATAGTAAAATGAAATCATATAACATGACTGCACTGAAATAGGACGATATAAAGGCTGCTAATGTGTGAGACCCACAGCTAACTGAAAACAATTTAATCGTACTAAGAAAATGCATCAACCAACAAAAGAGGTTCACAAGGCAAAAGGTGCAATGGATATCACCAGAGAATAGTAATTTGAGATTATTACCGTTATGAAATTTGGAGGATCGTCAAGACTGGAGGAGCCGAGGATAACTTCCCTCTTGAGTTTTGTTGTGAGTTTGTGACACACCCGTAGCTGAAAATGAAAAGGACATTATTAAAAAGTAAGGTGAACAACAATCACATCTAATAAACGTCTGTAAGCCTAGGAAAAAAAAAAAAAAAAGCTGTAAGAACCAGCTAACCTCAGAACGAGTGGCTCCACCTATGATAAACACAAAAATACGCTGGCCCATCCTTTTAAAATCACTAGATGCATGCCTCAATACAGAGTCACTGAACAATACAGCATAGTCAATCAAGTATAATAAGAATCAGCTGAAGGTAAATGACAATAAATTGGAAGGTAAAAACTAGGAAGAAGTTTCCACGATGTTTTACTGATCATAGCAACAAATTCAAATGCATGCATGGAGAGTACATGCAAGAAAAGGGAGAGAACTACAGATCGAGATCCATAGTCTAGTATTCTCTACCTACCACAAACTTGCTTGTTAAAAGGTCGGTATATGGAATGAACAAGCATAATCGATTGACAAGTTGGATTCCATTTATGACAAAATAAAATCCAAGCAGATCAAGCACAAAGCAATCCTGATTCCTGACCCATGATGGCGTCATCCATGCATACAGGCAACAGCAACAAGTAAACCAGTACCCTACCATCTCGTAACAACAACAATAACACCGCCACTACCTCTTATCCAAAGGCATCATTAAAAGAAATCAGCCATTAACCGTGTTTTGAACCATATATCGCAGATCCACAGACAATACAACAACAACAACAACAAAGCCACAGTCCCAAATTAAATGGGTCGGCTACATTAATTTTGCACTGAGGCTATATTGTTGTTGTTGTATTTGTCTGCAGATCCACAGACAATGAGAAGAAATAATGACATGAACAGTTACAAACAACAAGATTATTACAGGTTCTATTCCATATAAAATCTTCAGCACCGCTAGTGTTCTGTCTATTATTTAAAGCTAAAATACCTTGAATACCCATCATCAGAATTACGAGGGCGAGCCCATGTAGCTGTTCGTCTTGATCTCATTGAATGAGCAGCTCCCGGTGCTTGAGTAGTTCGCACTGATGTACTTTGTGACGTTCCATGAACAGTTGGACTGGGATCGTTCATGCAACTATACTCATCCTTCGGAAGCTCACCTTTACCAAGTTTTTCAATGAGATCCTGGAAAAATCATTTTCAAAAACTAAGTAAAATAATTGTTATATTACAACAACAACATAGCCTCAGTCCCAAATTAATTGGGGTCGGCTACATGGATCAAACTTTTCCATTGTGCTCGATTAAGTGCAATTGATTGTGAGCTTTGCAAACCATTCAAATCCCTCCTAATTAATGCATCCCATGTTAACTTTGGTCTGCCCCTACCTCGTCGAATTTCTACAGTTTCTATTGAGTCAAGTTTTCTAGTTGGGGCATTTATAGGCCGTCTTTGCGGTGACAAACCATCTCAACCGCCCTTCCTAATTTTTGTATCAATTGGTGCTACTCCTACTTCACTTTGAATTTTTATATTTTTTATTTTATCTTTACAAGTTTTACCACACATCCACCTAAGCATCATCATTTCTGCTACGTTCATTTTATGTAATTGTTGTTGCTTTACCGTCCAACCTTCACTTCCATAGAGCATAGCTAGCCTAATTGCGGTCCTATAAAATTTTCCTTTTAACTTAGTAGGAACATTTCGATCACAAATCACCCATGTTGCACTTCGCCATTTCTTCCATCCAGCTTAAATTCTATGTGTGACATCATTCTCAATGTTTCCATCATTTTATATGATTGATCCTAAGTATCTAAAGTGGTTTACCTTAGGAATTTCTACTTCCCCTAATTTTACCACTTCGTCATCTCGATGTCTAGTGTTTCTAAACTCACAGTGCATGTATTCGGTTTTCGTCCTACTCAACTTAAAGCCTTTAGATTCTAATGTATTCCTCCACAGTTCTAATTTCCTATTCACTCTATCTTCAGTTTCATCCACTAAGACAATATCATATGCAAAAGCATACACCATGGTATATCATCTTGAATATTTCTAGTTAGTTCATCCATAACTAAAGTAAATAGATATGGGCTTAAAGTCGATCTTTGATGTAGTCCTATCATAATGAAAATTCTTTTGTAGCTCCTCCAAATGTCTTTATACTCGCTTACTACTCCATCATATATATCCTTAATAGTGTCTATATATCATCAGCAAAATAATTGCTATATTATCTGAAAAAAATTACCAAAACACAATACAAATTTATGCACCATTCTGCCATAATTTATTTTGCTCGTAAGTTGTCAAATGCTGAAAATTAGCGTGCTCACGCTTCATATCATAGCATATGTATATTACGTGTGCTATGACTGAAAACAATTGGAGATGGCAAGAATCTATGTTGAAGGTCTTTAACTTTCACTTTAGTAAGATTCAAGTCAAGGTCAGATAGCATTGAATAAAGAATCCTAAGCAGCAAAAAGTGGATAAGGTGCCACTCATGCATGGCATTGAGTCCTTCACATCAACTTCTGAGCAATCACAAATATGTTGAAAAAAAAAAGAATTTGAAATATACCTCAATCATTGGGTAAAATCTAGACAACTGCCACGTTTCCTCTTCACCTGTTCGATCTTTTCGAACACCGAGCTTTTTCTACGGATAGAAAGTGAAACAGTTGTTATACACAACACAAGTAAACTAATTGTAAAGAAATCATAAGAACTCGACTTAAAGATGCTGACCTTTTGAGCATCAAACTTGAGAGAGAAACCCCCTGAAGAGCTCTTTTTACTATCCGTAAATCCCTCAAGCAATCTCATGTTATTTACTGCATTCATGTCATCGGGTGATAATCTTGCCAACTGAAAAATAACAGAGTCAAGGTACTTGAACACCTCCGCGAATAAGACGGGACTTAATCCAGTCTTCTTCAAATAAATCCTACTGCAATATAAAAGTCCTAACTAGTTGATTAATGGTACAGAGTTTTCAAAAACCATTGGTAGCCTTCCAATTCTTTTAAATTTCTATTTTGATATCCTTTACTTCTAAAAAGTATACACTTTAGGAATTAGACAGGAGTCAAGGAGGAAAAAGTGCTTTAAAGAGTTTGCTTAAGCATCATCTCAAAATCTGCCACAAAATTATTTCTAAACTTAGCTAGGTTCCAAGTGCGAATCTGACCACATCTTTCTCTCAGCCAGTCCAAATGTTGTACAATTAAAACACATTCAGTGAACTTTTAAATAGAGCATAAATGAAATTATAATTACTCTTTGGATAAAATACTGCCTGAATAATTGAAAAAAAAAAGACTAGAGACTTAACATCTCGCAATACAGCAGTCCAAATGTTTTGAGCAAATACATGACTGCGGTCCCACTATAATAGCGCATCATGCACTCACGGAGACAAATAAGTGAATGCACTCTCTAATGGGAGGTATTGCACATGTAGATTTTCTTTAATGCAAGTAGCCATGGTGAATTTTGATCTTACAGCGATTGGATCTTCCCAAATGAAAGATGCGAAAAAAAAAGGAAGGTGCTGGACCATCCAAGATCTACTATCATGTGAAGAAAGTCAGCTTTGAAGGTTGTCATCTCACAAAACAAGCCTAGGAAGATCAGATGGTAAAAAATAATAAAGTAGGGTTCAGTAACTTCCCCTTCTAACGTGTGCCTAGAATTTTATCCATGAAAAACAATTATATTTTCTATCATTTTTTTATCGTTTTAAGATGCATCCATTATTGTTGGAATAGGACTAAAACATTAAAAATAAAAACCCCACCTAACATGAGCCCTTAACACAATCATGTTTCAATTGCTGTCATGCACTGATCTGAAATGATTATCCACTGAACCCACACCCCTCATACCTCAAGTGAACAAACCTTTAACATTGCAATTCTCCTCAAATAAACTCCACCTATGTAGAACATTATGTGCGCTACATAGCCGGTCCCAAAAAAAAAGGACTTTGACGCCCATTTTCACACCAGAAAATGGGTAAGGGAGGTCTCAAACCCATTTTTCATTCCCGAAAAATGGGGGAGGGAGGCCCCAAGCCCATTTTTCATTCTTGAAAAATGGAGGAGGATTGTGATAGGTTGACAACTAGTGTAAACCTTTTGTCATTCTTCATGAAATGGATCAAACACTCACCATAAATTTGGGACTTAGGCTATGTTGTAAACCCTCATTTTAATTCTTTGAAGTGAAATAATTATACGTAGCTGAGGCCATATAATTTATTTTTTCGCAGTTTTTCATCTTCCTCAAACGTATAAAATTCAATTCTCTTGACAACCCAATATCTGGTACAAAATGCTGCAAACCCTTTCTCCACACCTGTTGGTTTTTGCCCCTCCACAATAAAGTTTCCAATGCCAACTCCTCTGGCTCATCCAATTTGATTGCTAGCTCTATTTGGTTTTCTTTCTGTTAATAACTTGTCAACTTCTACAATGGGAACCAAAAATATACCCATGTCAAGGGAAAGTTATTTAGAATCATTAGACCATAATCTAATGGTCAATACACTAGTGTATTAATTGCTAATTTGCTTTACATGGGTAATCAATGCCAACTCCTCTGGCTCATCCAATTTGATTGCTAGCTCTATTTGGTTTTCTTTCTGCTAATAACTTGTCAACTTCTACAATGGGAACCAAAAATATACCCATGTCAAGGGAAAGTTATTTAGAATCATTAGATCTTAATCTAATGGTCAATACACTAGTGTATTAATTGCTAATTTGCTTTACATGGGTAATAAATGCTCAACAACATCTAATGTCAATACAAAAAACATAGTTCACATCACATGGGTGTATATTTTGGCTCCATCGTAGAATTACCCTATATATATTCAATCCATTTTACTTCTATTGTGCAGGTGACATCTTTGCAATGCTTTGGCATCAAGATCCCTAATTTTCAAATTTATCTAACAACTCTTTAACACTCTATGCAGAAAATATGATCAGCAAAACTATGATCAGAAAAGAAATACATAAATAGCACATAGTTTGAATATCGCAAAATCTGCACATAACAAGCTGGGCAATTGACAGTATCTTAGTTAAATCCTTCATGTTCAGAAGTCCTATAACACAAAATAAAAGAAAATGACATGGGAACAGAGGAGAGTGAAAGAACAACTGAACAAAAACAAATAAAAATTTGATGCGCCAGCTATAATGTTATATAAATGGACTAACCTGCATCAACTTTAAACCCTTGTCACCCTCAAACTTCTCAGGATAAACAGCTGAATAAATCATCAATAATCGCAATTTATATTCAGGAGTTGCATCCTGCACAGAGACACATTTTCTTTTACGAATAAATGAGAGAATTATGACAGACACAAAATTCGTTTCATCCTTAGATAGGACAAAAATATCATAGAATCTCACCTGCTTAGTCCTCAAAAAGTTAATAACTTCCTTTGTCCCAGCATCTCCAAAGACAAGGTCCTGCTCCAGTTGCCCAAGTTCTCGGAGGCCTGTGTCTCTGATAATTTTATTTATCTTTCCAGCAATCTGCTCCAGGACAACATGGTTAGAATGGTCCATTTGCTCTTGAGGTCTACATAATAAGAACAGTCAATAAATAAAAACGCTACTATACTAGCACTGTTAACATATAAAAAATATTTGAAACAGTATTTTACCCACCTAAGGCGGAAGGCAGCATGCATCTTCAGAAAATTAATACAACTTGTGAGAAACACGAACAGGCTATGTTTATCGAATTCTACCCACCTAGTCTCATTGATTTTTTTTTCCTCTCGAAATTCCCACTTAACCCTCAATAGAGCCTGATAAAATCCAGTGATTGCAAGGCGCCGCCTTGGAGCGGTTACAATTAAGTTTGATAATAAGAATACCTACCCAACAACAAAATCTTGACACAATTAATGTTACATAAGGACCTAAAAACTTATAAGCATTTTTGGAGTATATATTGAATAAGAATCACTGTGACTAACAGACAATTAATGTTACTTAAGGACCTATAAATAAATAAATAAATAATTATCTGGGGACCTCTAAATAAAAATTATTTTGTCCGTCTAGGCACTGCCTTGCCTTGGCCGGGGAAATCGCCTCGAGATCGCCTTGGAGCCTAGCAATCCTTGATAAAATACCAGGAACCTATGTGAAGAACTAAACAAGTTCTTCTGATTCTGAAATTTGATGGTTGAAAGAAACATAGGCTGATGATGCAATGCAACCCGATTTGAACCGCAATTTGAATGCATTTGACAACTCTATTTCTGATTGTAAGAGTTTGTGATCGGCGAAAACTCTGAGACTGGAATCACCGATCCCTAATCAAAACTGAAACTAAACAAATACCTAAAATTTTCTGCAACTTTCACCTTTCTTCAGTCCCAAGCTACCAAAATACCTTAAGACATCCCAAAGGAAGAGGATTAACTAAAACTCTGAGTTGGAATCACCTTTCTTCACTATGGAAGTGAATGTTGGGCAGTAAAGCAACAACAATTACATAAAATGAACGTAACAAAAATGAAGATGCTTAGGTGGATGTGTGGTAAAACTCGTAAAGATAGAATAAGAAATATAGAAATTCAAAGACAAGTAGGAGTGGCACCGATTGATACAAAGATTAGAGAAGGGCAGTTGCAATGGTTTGGTCACCTGCAAAGACGGCCTACAAATGCCCCCACTAGAAAACTTGACTCAATAGAAACTATAGAAATTCAACGAGGTAGGGGTAGACCAAAATTAACATGGGATGCATTAATTAGGATGGGTTTGAACGGTTTGGAAAGCTCACCATCAATTGCACTTAATCGACACAATTGAAAAGTTTGATCCATGTAGCCAACCCCAACTAAGTTGGGATTGAAGCTACGTTGTTGTTGTATTATTTCTTGAATAATGACCACAGCAATTGGAAGCAAAATCAAACATGACATGTGCCACAACAACTGGTTAATCCATCAATGTAAAATAAACAAAATTTAACAGGATAAAAAATGACATAAACAGAAATTCTAATAGGCTAGCTTCACATTTTCGTACCAATGAATTTTCAGTTGGAGGACAAAGCATTACATGGTCAAGCAAAGAACACACAGAAGTTACGTGACAAATGGAACTTATGTTCAGCAAAGACCTTAAAGCATGTGTACGACCAAAAAATACAACAGACTCCAACTTTATCATGGGAGAAAGAACATGGCAAGAAAAAAAGTTCAGAAAGCACAACTGCTTTATGAGAATCAGATTAAATCAGCAACATCAATTCACAAATTACACAACAAGATACGATTGAGAGTGGCCAATTTGTTAGGAAAGAATCAAGATACAGAAAAATGGACACTTGTGAGACAAAGGAACTAACCTCTACATGGAGAGAAAGTTTGTCAATCTGTTCGCTGTATTGTGGCAAAGCTTGAACCATTTTTTGCAGATCCCGTGTTGACAATTCACTACCATCTCTGCCTCAAAAATAAACACAGACTTGATAACTGTATTACAGCAAGTAGAATAACCAACAATATTAATCAAAGACACTATTTGTTATGATAAACCAGTAAATAAAGACTAAAAAAAAGAAACAAAGATACCTTTTGCTCATGTAAGCCTCTTCCCTCGTTAAAGAAAAGAGGAGAGGAAAATAATAATTACACAATTTATAAAACGCAACTATTATTGAAACCTGAAAATATACCTCCGGTTCATAAATAATAATGACTCTTCCGTGGGTAGGTGGCCAGCATTCCTTTATTAACCTTTAAACTCTCTCCAAGGAAATAAATAGACACCATGCAATGGATAAATATAGAAATGATAGATGACTGAACGGATGGTTTGCAGCAAACTCTTTTCAAAACCAAGCTACAAAAGCAAATTAAAATCAAGGTAGCAGTTAAGCTTGCTATCTCAATTCTATTCAACCACTTGGACATGCGGTGCAGAGCAAGAAGCTTATAGGTCATATTGTTTTACACTCATATCATGAATCATTATATGAAGGCCGGCCAAATGATCAAAAATATCCTAACCTTTACAAGTTATATCAATTATATCCTAACCTTTGGAATTTATCAATTATATCCTAACCATTTCAATTTAGTATCAATTCTATCCTCAACAAATTTGACCCCATTTTTCCTTCATAATATGTGTCCAGATGATTCTTTCAACTTTCTTGTAACACCCTTTAAGGATTTATTTCATACATATGCATTAGAGTTCAATATTCATGATAAATATATGTATATATATACGAATATATCTTCATGTATTGTTGTCATGTATATAATACACATAGTTGTGTGTACATATGCCTACTCAATCACATACATAATTTAGGTACTTAGTTCTTTTATCAATTAAACAACTATGAGTAACCTTTTAATAAGTTAATTTATGTTATTTTTATATGAATATATACACATAATTTTTAACTTACAATTGGTGATCTATGAATAACTAAATTGGAATTAGAGTATTAATGTATCATATATTGATTTATAAATTATTATTATTGTGAGTCTTCATAAACTTAATTTAAACATGGGGCTTAAAAGATTTTGATGTAAATTGATCAATATGGATGATTATTAAAAGAAAAGTTAGAAGATTTAAGTTGATTTCAAAGAAAAAGTTCCCATCTAACAACCCTACAATAGAAATTCTTCTTACAAAAAATGAACGTAGAAGAAAGAAAATGTCAAACAAAACTGCAGGTAAGAAAATTATGTTCCATCATGTTCTATGGCAAAACTTTTGGTATAAAATTCGAATAGTGGATAGAGATCAGAGTCAAAGTAAAATTCTATAAGACCATAACTAGGCCGACTATGCTTTTTGAAAGTGAATGCACGGGGGTAAAAAAAAACAACACTTACATAAAATGAGTTCAGCGGAAATGAGGATGCTTAGGTGGATGTATGGTCAAACTAGTAAAGATAGAACAAGAAACACGGAGATCCAAAAAAAGTAGTGATAGGATCAGATATTGGAAGAATACTTTAACAGATCTGAAATTAAATTATAGCAAAACTAGAACACAAGAATAGACATTCGAGGGGTCTATTAGCAATCTAATTCTCTAAACAAATGATTCTCAACTGATTTCTTCCCACCGGTCCACATGTTTACTACTTAATTGTGCATAATATCTAGAACAACATGGTATCTATCAATGACTAGATCATAAATGATAAAACCCAAATTCATATCCATAATCAAGATTAGATATAAAACTTTAAAGCATCACTAAATTTATGTTTGAACTTTTCTTTTCTTTTTTCGTCTAAACCAAATAGTTATATATAACATCACTGAACATCTCTGATTAAAAAAAAAAAAAAAAAAAACACATTACGGAACATCAAGGTTTTCTAACCACCATGCTCACAATCGTTGACATATAAATAGGCATACAACTTCTCATCAATTATAAGACTTCACCCCTGAAAAAATGCTTCTTCACGTTCCATACACCAAAGGAAAGACAAAGCCCAAATAAAAGGAATTTTAGTGTTTGCTTTGGGTAAGTCATGCGCATGTAAAAATAAACATTAAACCGTTCACACAAATAGGAAATAGCTGTCCACTGGATAGATGGAAAAAAAAAAGTGGTAAGGAAAATAGTAATAAACAACAATACTAGCAAAGCCATAACAAATATTAATGTCAACATATGCAAGCAAGAACCAAAAAAAAAAAA
This sequence comes from Stephania yunnanensis, assembly GCA_039657365.1. NCBI lineage: Eukaryota > Viridiplantae > Streptophyta > Magnoliopsida > Ranunculales > Menispermaceae > Stephania > Stephania yunnanensis. Next base: position 2,681,645 of record CM077586.1, on the reverse strand, counting down.
AAAAAGCATATTTGAAAGCAAAACTAACCTTGACGAATGGTGAATTTGAGCTGCTTTATTTTTAGACACGAAGTTGGTCATCTTCTCATGTAAACGTTCGCTGGCCTGTCAAGCATATTGGTGATGAAAATATAACTCTGCATTTTGTATAAAAAGATACCATATATGTATAGCATATATTAATAATAAGCATGGGACAAACATCTGCAATATGTGCATGTCGGAGCTCCAGCCAAACAGGATCATGATCCTCCAAAAGAACTTCTTTCTTCTCAGGTTGACCTCCTGTTTTGCTCGGAACCTAATAACAGACACAAAAGCAATATTAATTTCTTTATCTTTTCAAATAAGATATCACATGGATCTCGAGGGTGCAATGAGTAAATAAAATACAGAAGCAGAATAAAATGTGTACCTCATGAACATATTTATTTCCTTCCATATTTAGTAAATCATGGCACATGGCATCATATGTCCATTCATGTATGATGGGGGCAATCTACAAATGCAAAATCAAATTGGATCCAAATACACTGGTTGGACAACCATAGACATAATTCAAAAGGAATTACTGTTAAAACCTGATCAATAGATCTGTCTAAAATGAGGAACTCGCATGTTTCTGTCTGGGGAAAGTTGGCTATATTCTTTTTGTATTGGGCAATGTGGTTCCAAACAGCAGCAGCAAGTTTTGTGGGAACTAGCTCACGAAATGTTGTCACAGTTGAAGCATCAAGGGACTTTGCAGCACGGAAGCGAACAAATGGAAACTCCTGAGATACGTAATATATCAAAGGAACTTCTGTCAAGAAAACCATGTAAACTTAAAGCAGGCCTAAAACTAATATATCACCCTTAAAAATTAGATCGTTTTTAAGAACACCTTAGAATTAAAAACAATTACAAAAAATGAAGTTTCAGAGGAAATTATAATATTGAGCAACAGCACATTTCCACTTCAGCATTGAATTGTTGCCATCCTCGTGATTTATTAGACTCAAGACTTTCTCTTGTCATACAGGACCTCCAGGTTTTGATTATCCTATGTGAAATATCTTTCTAACATGAAAGTAAATTATAAATTAAATGTCCATATTTTAATGAAAGGCAGTTTTCAAAAAACAATAGACGTAAACTAGTGTGAACTGCAAATAATTCAACAGTAAAAATCTTCAGCTTTTTCAATTCACTTGAGCAGAAATTAATGCATCTACATTGCACAGATGCAATATCATGAGAAACTCAAATTTTGTTGCATTTTAAAATAATGTTAAGGTTTAACAAGTTCAAAATGTATACCCTCAATGAAGCAAAAACTGTAGCTATCCGGGAAGCCATCACGTTCACACATGCATCGTATTTTCGGGAATTCTCCACATTTTGCCCAAAAAGTTCTTCCAAAGCCCTCTCATTGTCAGTAATAAAACCCTGTAAACAAAGTGAAGAAGACGACGTCTTACAACAAAGTTCTAATTTCTACTCATTCCATCTCTTATTTTGTCTAATAAAACTATATTGTCTGCTAATAGCATACACATGCATGCACATAGTACTGAAAAGATTACCTGACTGTCAATGGCAAAGTACTCCAAATTCATCTGTACTCCTCACTCATAAACAGAAAGAATATTAGGTTGTCATATTGGAAGCAATTGCACGCCTAAAAATGGAAAAATAAAACTTGAACAAAAACAAAAGAAATTGAAATATTACCTCTCTAAGTGCACCTATTCGACCTATGACACTTGTATCACTCTTGATGATTTTAACCAAATCCTGAGGAACAGATGAACTGAAAAATACATATGCCCTGCAGGAAACAGAAAAAACAATGTAGAAAAAATAGGAATCTCAAGCTTTCCTGGTTTGTGAAATAAACGAATGCACTTACTTTTTGTACAATGGCACTCTTCCTGACATGTCAGAGAGGAACATCACAACGCTGCAGTCAATTTAGGTAAGTAAGACAATCAGAAAACATTTGCATTGTTCTAGTCCAGCAACATAAAATAACAAAGTATCAGCAGTATCACGTTTAGGACAGAAGAACAATAAAAAAACAATCACATCGCTCTAGTGACATAAAATCATAAAGTATTGTATATTGAAAGGATGCCACGAAGCTTGTAATTAAGAAAAAAAAAAAATCTAGCAGCATGGCATAAATAAGAAAGCAGCTTCACCTCAACAATCTCATGCAGCAAAAACAACACAAGTAGACAGAATATCTAGTAACATCCGCAAGGAGAATAATGAACTTTATAGAATGACTACAGAAAAAATAGTTCAGCGTAGTACATGAAGAAACACGCACAAATGCATAAAGCATACAGATAATGACATATGTAAAGAACAGAAGATATTCAGAAAATCACAGCTAGAGATTCATTGATTCAATCCATCCCCCAATGAAGGCATGAGATATTCGACAATCCAACTAGGCATAACAATAAACTCTAGTTACTATATTCAATAAATTTCGATGACATCCACCATCACTAGAAGTTCAAGTTAGTTAGTTGAATTTTCATGAGTTTATCTCCATGCAATCTTTAATCCAACCAGTTAATTGACAATATTAGCACAAAATTCAGTTAATTATGTTGATCTATCATTTACTTCAAGATGAAATCATGAAGTATGTGGTGTCAATGGCCCCTCTTTCAATAGAAAACAACAAAGCCTCAATCCCAAATTAGTTGGGGTCCTCTTTCAACAGAAAGAACAGTAAAAAAAAAGTAGTGTTCCACCCCTTATTATTGTTGATTGAGAGCGAAAAAATGGGTACAGGAGAGTCAAGAAAAGAGGGAAAAAGAAAAAAAGGGTGTAGTGGAATATAAAACACCAAAAGGCCAACTGGCCAAGGTCCAAACTCAGAGCCTTTCCATGAGTCATGCTTACACTTCTCTTAAGTAAAATGTGTAAAGAAAAACACTCTCACCGGAGCAAAATCAAAAGGCAAAGGACATTATAGGGCATTATGAAATCCCATTTAATTTCAGTCCTGTTGATGCTCATGATACATTCATAGACTCCATCATGACTCCTTCGATTTCACACAAGTAACCATGTAAATTGTTGGCAAAAATAAAACAATGCGGTGGAGACTAGCTCCAAGTCAAGTAGCAGCTAATGAGAAAAATGAAACTGTCGTAGTTAAAGGTCAAATATTCGATTTTGTAAATACTACCAATTGTACGAAGCACTCTGATAGTCATGACTCCTTAGATTTCACACAAGTTACCATGTAAATTATTGGCAAAAATAAAACAATGCGGTGGAGACTAGCTCCAAGTCAAGTAGCAGCTAATGAGAAAAATGAAAATGCCGTAGTTAAAGGTCAAATATTCGATTTTGTAAATGCTACCAATTGTACGAAGTACTCTGATAGTGCAACACGAAAAATTCATCGAAATAAATAAATAAATAAATAATGTGTATCGTTGCAACCTCAAACAACTAATTGTTCTTCACGAGTTTCGACAAGCACACATGCCCTGGTTACGGGAACTTCTGAACAACACACCCAGGGAAAGATGCAGGACAAAGAAATCAATACTAAAAAAACCATCAAAAGACCAGTTATGTTAAAAAAAGGATAGCCCATATAGCCTAATTACCAACAACCATTCGATAATATAAATCTATAAATGCACTCAGTTGTTAGCAATTTAAAAAATCACGCATGGAGCGCAAGATTCTATTTGATGTGAGAGAAAAAAAAAGCCAAGGTTAGAAAAAGGTACGTAAACAGAAAAGATACAGTTCAGTTCTTTTTTCAAGGATTAATGAAATTAATGAAACAGACACCATAAATCAAGAAAGAATTTGTTTTTACTTCTCTCTTGATGGTTGTATGAAATATATAGCATCCATGGTGGGCAAAGGCTGCCTTCGCCTGAAAAGGTCTTCCACCACTGCAGCAATATTGAAAAATGTAGTTAATAACAGCTTAAAAAAAACCAACGAAGAACATCAAGCTTGAATATGCTTCAGGTGCACCAGACCCTGAGTGCCTTGACCACCAAAACCCAAGGCAATTTGCTTAATCATAACTAAGATGAAATTGATATAACGACAAAAAAAATGAAAATGAACATTCAGAATGGAAAAATAAAAAGAAGGAACAGGAAAAAAAGTAGAGTCCAAAAACTGATGTAGTATTGCTTACATGAGACCCCTTCCTCTGTAATATCAGCCATCTTACATGAGTAAGACATGACTTTAACAGTAACTTTATCCATAATGAGTACCTGAAAGGTGATCAATTACTATTAACCAGAACAGCTCCAGCACCCAAAGTTATCGTACTTCAGGTAAAAACAAATAAGTAACAAATGGTAAATGCAAAACAAGACGAATCCCAATGCTATTTTTGCGTACATTGAAGCATGAGAAATTCATCTAACTGTTTCCTCGATGAATATCATTTGCAAACAGTCATACAATAACAATGACAAAGACAAGAAAAAAGTCATTGCTGAGATGAAAACAAACAGTGCAAAAGAAAATCTTATGAAGAATTACTCTTAAAAAAAAGATCGACTTCCATGGATGATTTGAACAATAAAAAAAGATGTAGCCTAATTACATGATGTAGCCTAATTACATAAACCTGATCCAATAAGATAAACAATATGTTTAGCTTAAATAAAATTGACAATAATAACGTCCATATAGGAAGGACGACAGGAATTAATGGATAGGCAAGCATCCCTAGCAACCATCAAATATAAACTTAAACAAAATTTATATCCAGAATAATAGCTTATAACAAAATGAATTGCCGCCAGAACTAGAATCAGACCTAGCTTCTGATTAAGAACATGCACACCATTTTCCAACTCGTGGCTCAAGTTGGGTCTGCATTTAAGCATACCCGATGATCTCAGGGAGGTTTCTAATTCCAGAAACTTCACAAACATCAAGCATAGGCCACTTTCCAGAAATAAGTACTTAACCACAGAATAAGAAGGAAAAGGAATGGAAAAAAATAAGGAATGTACTGTTGAAGCAAGTCAGTGCATAGTGGACTGTATTTTACTAGAAGAAATAAATGAATCCCGATAGTTAGAGGGTCATACAGTACTTAAAAATCAATTTGAAAGCAAATATTACCTTCCAAGTTGATTTTGAGTCCCCTGTTTTAGTCGAACGAAGCATTTCATGCAATAACCCTGATCACAATTACAAAATAAAAAGCATAATAAATAAATGAAGTACTGTCTGGAAATTGAAAATGGGAAAAATTTATGACCAATAGTATAAAATTGGAGTTCATTTTTTGTAGTGAATAAAAACTCTAATAGGTAAAAAGAAACAAACGTTTAAAAGAACTATTGACAAACATAATAATGATGCAAGAGCAGCACACTCGCAACAGGAAAAGTCTTGGAAAATTGAGAATGCGTAACAACATTCCATAAAGTATATACCTTAATGTGTCTCATTGTTTACCCGAAAATGTCCAAGTATTGCGAAAACCAGGGTGAAATTAGTGCTACTTGACTAGAAATTAAATTATTTTACTAGTTATCAATTTGTCTCATTGCATATTTGATGATATAAAAGCCCAGTGGCAACTGAAACTGAGACAAAAAAACAACAGAATCCCAAATATATTTTTTTGTTAGACAACTTGTCACAGTTATCGCACAACAATAGCAACAACATAGCCTCAATCCCAAATTAATTGGGTCGAATACATGGATCAAACTCTTCTATTGCGCTCGATTTAGTGCAATTGGTTGTGTGCTTTCCAAATCAAATCCCAAACATATCCTTACCCAAAATCAGTGTTTTCAAGGCGGTGCTTAGACGTTGCTTTAGGCGTTTGGAGGTTTCCACCGCCTAGCTCTTAATAAGGCATGCGGTGGGCCTGAAAATAATTATTAAAAATACTTTTCATAGAAAATATTATTTATTAATTTTTGAAAATATTATTTATTTCAAAATGTGTGGAAAAGTGTGGAGTTGAAAATACGGCAGTGAGAACATGTAAGTGAGAAAGTATGCCCCTTATTGTTGAGAGGTCTCTAAATAAATTAAATTATTTCATAGGGAGGTCTAAGTAAATATTTTGTTGCCTACCTAGGCCTATACTAGGCTGGGCTAAATCGCCTAATACCGCCTCGTCGCATTGAAAACATTGCCCAAAATAAAAGGCAGATTTGGCAATAAGCCGAAGCGCTTGATGGAGCACTTCGAACATAGGTAATTTTGTTACCTAAAGTCCAATGTGCAAGGCAAGTTAAACGCCTACCTCGTCGAGTTTTTTCAATTTCTATTGAGTCGGGTTTTCAAGTGGGGGCATTTGTAGTTGACTTTGTAGCCTAAAATCCAATGTGCAAGGAAAGTTAAACGCCTACCTCGTCGAATTCCTTAATGTCATCTTCGCACACTAAAACATTTTGATTTTCGTCTTTAATACATCTTGCATTACTTATATCTTGTTTCTTTTTATATTTTAATTTGGCTAGCTTATAAATATACTTTCCCTCGTCTCTATTACCTAACTTTATAATTTTATATATAAATATTTCATGAAATTTGTTTCTAGCACACAGCACGTCCAAAATTCCAGCAGGGCAGACACGATCACTCAAATCGTGTGTACACGTCGCAACACCATAAGAAATCAACCGAATCAGGAATTTAATCATCAATTAACAGGCTTCACATCAAGGTGTTAAAGATGATCAATGAACAAAAGTGTCGTAAAACAAAATCAACAACTTCAAGGAAACGAAACAAACTTACTGTCCCGGCTGATTTGCTTGAAACTCTTGTAATCGCCGCCAGTCGACGACGTATCCGAATCCGAAAACGACATGATCGATCAAAGGCGTCTCCTTTAGAACAACAAAATCTGAAAACCAAACCAAACAAACAAACTGAAATCAAAAAACAACATTTCAACAACAACAACATTGACAAGCTAAATTGCCCCAAACAGGCCTCTCCAACACGAAGTGAAAGACCGCGCGAGTCTCAATTCGATGATGCAAACAAGGAAGAGCGAATCGAGCCTAAAAACAGAAGAGGCGATCGAATGACCTGATCAGAAAGCCCTAGGCGTTCGTGATCTCTGAATCTCGCCTACGTTGTTCGAATCCGCTAATTCGAGCTCTCGCTATTCGATCTGGTCGTTCAGGTTGATCAACCGAACCGAAGATTCGAGAAGAAGAGATTGACGATCGAGAGAGAGAGAGAGTTCGCAGCGAAGGAACGCGTCGGCGTTGATTGAATTTGTAGTTCGCGTGGCCGTTCCTCGTCTCCGCATATACGAAAGGCGTGGGAAGGTTAGTATTGAATGAAACGAAGAGAAGAATTGTTGTTTCATTTACGTTTGGAGAATAGAGAATTTGATTTCGGTCCCTACTAAGTGCAGCTAATTATGTTTTCGCCCTCTGAATAATTTTCTTCTAGAACCTTTCTCAAATAATTGGTCCCGTAGACCTGTTCATGGACTCGAGCACAGACCCATCCAACCCATGAGCAATTATCTGAGCTTGGGCAGTCCCTTTCAGAAAAATTTAGTTCGATTTAAGTCTGATAAAGTCTGCTTAAAATTGAGTTGGGTCTGAGCCACCTTATAAAATTCAACCAAATATAAGTTAATAATTAATATATTCAAATATAATTAATGTTATATGTGAGATTTCATCGTAGAATTTGATGCGTATATTACGTAATGTTTACCATTTAAGCTTCTTCTCTTTTCCAGATAAATACATAGAAACACATGGTTTTGAAAAATCCATAAAAATATATTAATTAAATAAATAATTTGTTTTTTATTTTTTGTTTTTTATTTTTATATTAAGATATTTGTACATATGGGCTTAATGGCTCGAGCCTAGTTTAATTAGGCCTGACCCATTAATAGGCATATGTCCAAGTGATATGACATTTAGATTTGTTAAGTTGAAGTGTTGAACCTACAAATTGAGTCTACTTACGCTGAGAGAGGTTTAGCCCTTTGTATACAAATGTGACTCAAGCCTAGATTTGACTTTTTTTGGTATCCAATGATATAGAAAAAAAGTCCAAAGCTCATTTTAGTGTCGAGTTCATTTGTCCAAAAAATGCTTACAATGACACCCTAAAGTCACATAGGGCGACATGGTGTGCGAGCCTTCATCCTTGAGAGCCATTAGTGCACACTTCAAGATATATATCATGCGTGTTATGCACCAAAATTTAGATGTGCAGACCATATTCTCGTGGGTCTCTATGCCACATCACCCCATGTGACTTTTGAATGTGACTTTCGAGTGTCATTGTAGAGAAGGAACCCTACAAGATTCTTATTTAGAGATTTGATAAGGTAATTTTCTTATTACATGTTGTTAATTCTTTATATATGTATTAACACTGACACTCTAATTATCTTGCTATTGTTCTAACTATCCACATGTGGGATTTAAGCCAACGGGCTACGATTGTCCATCGGTGTGGTTGTTGTGGTCCACCAAATTTGATCATATGTCAATTGACACTTCATATGATAATAATGATCATGGTGTGGTTTTGGCCTTAAGACAAAATTATAAAGTCCACCGGTGTGGTTACTAACTAATATTATTTGCAATTGGCGATATATGTTGTTATTGTTTTGCTATATATTTTGCATTAATAGGGTGTAGTTAGAGAATTACTGGGCGCTGACTCATTATATCAAACAATTTCAGGTACCACCCAAGCTAATCGAGAATGACAAATCCAGACCAGGTCAGAAGATGACTATGTCGGATAAATAATGTAAAATGCCATTAATGATGTGGAGAGTGTGAGCATGCTATGTAATATTAAGAAATAGTGTAAACTCATTATTTATATATATATATATAAGTTTTATTATGTATTTTTCCAACCCTCAGTTATACATGATATTGGCCCTTTGGGCAGTCCATCTAGATCTTGTGAGTATTCCGAGATCGAGGCATGACAATAATGACACCCCCAATCTTTGCCTTTTTTACTGTTGATTTAATACATATTTTTATATTTATATTATGAATATGAGACTTATTATTATTATTATTATTATTATTATTATTATTATTATTATTATTATTATTATTATTATTATTATTATTATTATTATTATTATTATTACGATGTATATGAGACTTATTTTTTTATTTACTTCAACAAGAGTCAAATACACGACCTCCTTAAATCTTTGCCCTTTTATACTTTTAGTCCTTGAACTTTTATTAGTGTTAATTTGGTCCCTGAACTTTCATTTTTGTACATTTGATCCCTGAACTTTTGAATGTTTTATGTTTTGATCCTTGAACTTTGAGGTTTTTACGTTTTTAGGGAAAATAATTTTTTTTTTCGGCTTTTATTGATCGATGTGAATCGTTCGGCTTAGTAGTATAAACCACTTTACTCTTTTAGACTAGTCATACGTTATTTTTATTACCCGCATTATCGAAATTTAACACTTTAAATGGTGGAATGACTAAATGTAGATCTTCGTGAAAGTTCAAGGACCAAATGTGTAGTAATAAAAATTTAGGGACCAAAAGCATAAAAAACACAAAGTTTAGGGACCAAATGATAAGTTTTGTCTTAATTTAATACATATTTTAGTTTTCGTTTTGGGGGTTTGGAAGTTTTCATGTAACAATTTTGATTAATCAATATTGCTAGCTTCTTCTTTTTTGTGTTTTTTATTGCTAATTTTCTTTGCAATATGAAAGAGAAAACAGCACTATTAATCTTAGTTGTGTAACTTTTGATCTTTGCATATGTAAATTATGTAATTCTTTGAGGCACTCATTTTTCTCCGATAATGATAGGGTGACGCGTACTTTGTTACACTGTTGTTGAAGCCCCTTAGATAAAAATGACAATGCTTGTTCGTGCATCTCAATGCAAGATTCAAGGGATCGCAACAACATTGAGACATCTCAAACCTAACATTTTAGCTTTCTAGGTTTTATGTTTTGCACAACTTACTTTTTGAATATATAAGATTGAAACAATAATTATGTTCTAATATTTCTGAGACTAATTAATCCAAGTGGAGTCTTAAAAGCCACCTGATGAGCAGCATCCCTGCAAGACTGATAAGAGATCATAGCAACAGCCAGCAATCCCATAATGAGGGAGACAATGCAAGAAAAATAACAGTTAATGAAGATAATTCTATGGTATATAATCCAAAGTGTAATGGCCGAGCCGACCAGTCCGGTACAAATTTAGTAACTTCTTTGCTACTACCGCACGCCTTTTCTCCTCTTGCTCCATGGATACATGAAACGGATCACTCAAGGCCATGAACTGGGCTTCAATAAGCTTGTCCAGTTCCGATGCAACTTCGAGGTTTCCCTTGAAAGATGAAATCGTCTCAAAAATGGTTTTTCGAACATCCCTGACGATATGATCCTGTAGCGAAAACACTTCGTGTTACCCTTTAAAAACAATCATGATATAAACAAATCCATTCTACGCCAACACGCAACAAAGGCAGTGAAAAAGGAAAAAGATATGATGGTTGCCCCTTTTGGTAAACTATATAGTATGATTCATACAGATGACCCCAAAATGAATGATGAAGTAATCGTGTCACAACTAGCTAGTTCATCTTTTTTAGCAGTCTCTAAATTAAATATTCTCATTAAAGTCGAGCAAAGTGAAAAAGTTTGATACATGTAACCGACGCCAACTAATTTGGAACTGCGGTAAACTGAATGATAGTTTTAATCTCAAGAAGAAATCAAACATTTAGCATAGCAGATTCCCAGGCATGTAGCATGGTTAAAAGTAAAATGCCACTGATTCACCCACAAAAAAGAAAAAGAAAAAGAAAAAAGCAAAATATACTTGTAGATAAATGATAGTACCTGTGTATGATCAGTGTCGTACAGTTTCTTTCTTTTCGAAACCGATTCAGATCTACCTGATAATTGAATTTTGTCCTCTGCACATATTTCATTATCCTTTGACATCAACATTTTCCAGTGCTTATACTCCTCGCTAGAATTGACAATGGCTAACAAATATCGGGCAAGATCGTATTCCCCCACCAAATGATCACTAATAGCTCCTGCCTCCAAAAAGTGACCAAAACATTACAAAAGGATTTTGAGTTCAAGGTTTACCATATTAATAACAGCTTTTTCACAATATTACATACTGTTGTTGAGGTGTGTTCATTGGACTAAAAGGCAATGCATGTCAAGCAAAAAAATTAAAGGGCAAAAAAAAAAAAAAAAAAAGAACTAGGAGAAGTTTCTTATTTCATTCGGAATAGTTTTCCGATTAAATTGCAAGTTGATCAACCAAGGATTCTATGTAGTAAAATGCGATTAGTCAGATACATCAAGAAATATAATTTACCTGTTAAAGCTAGTTTAGAGCTCACTTCACCATCAAGAATCTGCGGAGGTAACACCCCTGGCGTGTCCAAGATATAAATGTTGGGATGACTTCCAACCTGGAATGAAAAGAGGAGAAAAAAAAAAAGTTGAAACACATTTCAGACAATGCTATTCTTAGGTCACAGGCAATCAATTACTGGCACAGAGTTGCAAGAAATTAGACTATACAACACCAGTGCTTCTAGCTTTTAAACTAGTTTTTGCTATTAATAATGGAGCCATCTTACGCCAATCTCAAGTTTTTCATTTAGATCGACAACCAGCGGATCTAGCTTCCATATGTAAGTGATGTCGTGAGAACATTTCAAACATTTTAAAAGTTGAGCAAGTTCTCAACTTTTTTCTTCAATTTTGTTCTCACTTTTTTACATATTATATATCTAATAAGCCTTGGAAAAAAGGACCTAAAAGGTAATTAAAGAAAAATCAGAAAGATGTACCGATATTCAACCCAGATAATTTGAAGTCTTTTACTTGATATCATATTTATCTCAGGTTCTGAATAGGAAAAAAAAAACCCTTTACATCTTAAATACTTTTCTGAAATGTCAGACTTTTAAAGAGTAAAACCTCAAATTAATTAATAATGATAACATATTAACTTGATATCATTTTGTTCTCGGCTTCGGTGTTGCACTGATGACAACTTATATATAAGTAAGCAAATCAGGCATGTGTACCAGCTTATCAAAAAACATCATGCACATATTCGCCAGTATATGAAACCAGTATGTGGTTGTACATAATATGCCCTTTGCCTGTATTGAATTCTTCTCATATAAGAACAAAGTAAGATGTAATTTAGTGAAACAACAACAACAACATAGCCTCAGTCCCAAATTAATTGGGGTCGGCTACATGGATCAAACTTTTCCATTGTGCTCGATTAAGTGCAATTGATGGTGAGCTTTGCAAACCATTCAAATCCCTCCTAATTAATGCATCCCATGTTAACTTTGGTCTGCCCCTACCTCGTCGAATTTCTACAGTTTCTATTGAGTCAAGTTTTCTAGTTGGAGCATTTATAGGCCGTCTTTGCAGGTGACCAAACCATCGCAACCGTCCTTCCCTAATCTTTGTATCAATTGGTGCTACTCCTATTTGTCTTTGAATTTCTATATTTCTTATTCTATCTTTACGAGTTTTACTACACATCCACCTAAACATCCTCATTTCTGCTACGTTCATTTTATGTAATTGTTGTTGCTTTACCGCCCAACATTCACTTCCATAGAGCATAGTTGGCCTAATTGCGGTCCTATAAAATTTTCCTTTTAACTTAGTAGGAACATTTCGATCACAAATCACCCCTGTTGCATTTCGCTATTTCTTCCATCCAGCTTGAATTCTATGTGTGACATCATTCTCAATGTTACCATCATTTTGTATGATTGATCCTAGGTATCTAAAGTGGTTTACCTTAGGAACTTCTATTTCCCATAATTTTACCACTCCGTCATCTCGATGTCTAGTGTTTCTAAACTCACAGTGCATGTATTCGGTTTTCGTCCTACTCAACTTAAAGCCTTTAGATTCTAATGTATTCCTCAAGAGTTCTAATTTCCTATTCACTCCATCTTTAGTTTCATCCACTAAAAAAATATCATCTGCAAATAGCATACACCATTGTATATCCTCTTGAATATGTCTAGTTAGTTCATCCATAACTAAATTAAATAGATATGAGCTTAAAGCCGATCATTGATGTAGTCCTATCGTAATGGAAAATTCTTTTGTAGCTCCTCCAAATGTCTTTATACTCGTTACTACTCCATCATACATATCCTTAATAGTGTCTATGTATCTAGCATGCACTTTTTTTCTTTCTAGAACCCACCAAAGAACATCTTTAGGGACTCTATCATATGCTTTTTCTAAATTTACGAATACCATATGAAGATCTTTTTTCTTTTCTCTATATTTTTCTAACAATCGTCTTACAAGAAAAATCGCCTCCATAGTTGACCTCCCAAGCATGAAACCAAATTGGTTCTCTGATATTGTTGTTTCTCTCCTTAGCCTATTGTCAATTATCCTCTCCCAAAAATGTAATTTAGTGAAAACTAAAAAAAAAAAACGCATATAAAAATAATTTCCCACTGTGTTATAAAGCTCGAAAGCCCCAATTAATTTGGGACCAAGGCTATGTGGTGTTGTTATAAAGCTTGAAAGAAGTATGTATAGAAGACGTCATATCCATAAGCAGTCTTCTCCCTCCTGAAAATCAAACTTGATGACAGAAACTGTGTTTTGTACATATGCTGAATTGCTACTGAATTACTACAGTTCTGTATTTCTTGTAGCAATTCCAAAAGTTAATAAAAAATATCTTTTACTCATCGAGATAGTGATAGGTCATGCTTTGATAAAAGCCAATATAGTCAAATCATTGTTCAAATTCTTCACCCAAACCCCTCTACTACAATAAACAAAACTTTTTCCATTACGGGTAAATTTTAGACAATCCCACTCCATTATTTTCTAAGAGTATATATTGTAAACCTGCATTAACTCAAAGAACACTAAAAAAGTGGGGGAAAGGGAGATGAACCTTAAAACTGGTGATATTCTTTGTCTCACCAGGCTGTGGACTCACAATTGCATGCTTAAGCTTTCCCTTCTCTTGAAACCACGTAAAAATCCGCAATACGTACTAGTTAGAAGAAAATTAACCACAACATAAACATAATTAGGAATACCAGGAAAATAGATATATAAGTCCCTTTCATACCTACAGCACGGACCCTTCCAATTTTGTGCAAAGCACTTGCCATGGCCGACTTACCAACATTAGGTTTCCTAAAAGCATTACGGTCGTGGTAAACTTTAGTTGATCAAATTTCTTCAGTTCTCTGACTTGAGCTTGCAAAATGTTCAAAAACTATATGATGTCAGGTTCAATTACAAAATCCTAAAGATAAATAGAGAAAAAAAAACCTCCAGTCCACGTAGATAACATATAAGCCACCAAGATTTTAATAGTAAAAATACTGGAAAATTTTCTCAAATAAGTATAGCCAAAATAGAATTTACGAGATTCTTTCATAAATACTGGAAAGTAGTTCTTTCAAACATGTGAATAATTGAGCAATCATTCTTTTTACTTCATTTTCATTCCACAAGCTCTTGCATTCTATAGAAAATCAATGATACCATTTGTGAATAATGAGTAATCATTCTTTTCTATTTCATTTTCATTCCATAAGCTCTTGGATCCCATAGTTAATCATCATCCAACACTTTCATTGTAGAACAACAAACATAAAGTGCCCAAGAATCATGGTCTAAAGAACATTTAAACAAGACTAAATACCCTTCACATAAACATTATATTTTTCATTCCATAAACTTACCTCGTGGATATCTCCCTTATTGTGAGAATTAACTCCGTAACATACACAGTTCTTTTCCTGGAAATATTTCAACCATTCCTACAAGAGCATAGGATTTCACAAGGTTAATTAAATATCAATACGAGTGTATTTCCTTACACGAAATCGGCAACTTCCAAGTCGTTCACAGAAAGAGATTGAGTAAAGTTGGAAGCAATTAAGAACTCTCAACCATTTCACTCTACAACCCATAACAATCGCAAGTAAATAAGCATTGAATTACTTTCTCTCTTAATTAATGCATTGAATTACCTTCGTCTGCGAACCATTTGCTAGGTCCATCTTGTTTAATACAACCATATGCCGAGAAGACGGGAAGTTTCTCAGGTATTCGCAACCAGACGATAACGGGATCTAACAAAGGGAGAAACAACCAAATTCAAGCCATGATTAAAAGAAAAACCTGACTAGTTTAGCATTCACATTCTATTAAAAATTCATTTAAGTCTTTGCAAAACAAGCTAATATCTTATTAATGTAGGAAAATACTAGAATGACAACAATAATGTCACGCCACCAGACACAATGACTCACAAGAGCCTTCCATGTGATCTCCACCCACGTGTTATGCATTGAGATTTTTATACATCCGCATCTCGTGGCATACCTTGATGGCTCTTGTGAGCCAATATGTCTAATGGTGTGACATGCTATCGTCATTCTAGCACATCTCATTAATATATACAATGAATAAATTATGTAACTTATGAACTTAAAGCCTTTTGAGCTCCATTACTGTTACCAATTTGATCGAAATCGGTGTTAATGTAGGAAGCTCAATGGTTCTCCCTAGAGCCCATATAAGAGCACCTGTACCATCAAACAATATGCTGAAAGTTTTGAGGCTCACAAGGGCGGCAGGATCTTGGGTTTTAAAAGTCTATATATAATCGCTTCCTCAGGTAATTTGAGAAAATGCAAGTGTAAAGGAGACCCAAATGCATAATAATATAGATTTTTTTCTTTTTTTTTGATAATAGTAGGTGTCGAATTTATGAGAACTCAGTGGCCCGAACAATCTTACCACACTTAGGTACCGTTGTGACAACCCGACCGGGTTATATAACATAGAAATATAGACCTCGTTTGGTTTGTTTTTGCTAACTTATAATGTTAGTTGAGAGTTATCTCCTTGGAGTTAATATTTTCATGTTTGGTTCAACTTTAAACTTGTAGGGAAGTTTCAAATTTTTAAACAATAAAAAATATGAATTGACATAAATAGCCTTCAAACAAAAGATATATGAGTAATAAATGAGTCATTAATGAGGGTAATTGTGTCTACAACTCCGGAGAGATAACTCCTTATGGAGGGTGGTGGAAAGATATTTCACACCTTAAAGTGTAAGTTGGGAGATAACTTGCAAGCAAGTTGGGCAACCAAACGAGATTAGTTCTCAACTCTCTATACCTTTAACCAAACGAGATCATAAAATAAGAATTGGTGAATTTGATGAATTACCCTTGCATCCCTGACTTCGACTACGAAATCGACGAGAGGGATTCGGTGGAGAATGGCGCGAGAGGCGGCAGCCATATGAGGAGTGTACCATGCTGATGATGCCTTCTCAAGAGAGGCCCCCAAATACCTTGAAGAAATAGTAGACGCGCGGCTGGCCATCGCTTGGAGAAAGAGGACCCAACTACGTACCTGAGCATACATACCCGTGCTAAATGTCCAAAATGCCTTCCTGCTTCTTCTACTTGGACAATTAAAATTCCCAAATGGGTAGGGGTGAATTGGGGAAACCAAATATTTCAACTCTAATAAACCCTTTCTTGTCAAATTGTCAGTCCTTCAACTTTTTTTTTTTTTGGCCCAAGTCACAACCCATTCGAGCAAGCAATGCGGCTTCAACCATTGTGTGTTATATCGAGATATGTGAATGGTTGCATCCCGAGACATGCAAGGACACAGCTCATGCCCAACGCGTGGCATTGTCATTCTAGCACTTCTTTTTTTTTTTAGTTACCAATAGAATATCTTACATTTTATATGAATTAGTGACTCGGTTGACTTCGAATACTGAGAAAAAGAAAAATAATTACTTGCACTAACTACACTTACCAAATTAATTTGGGGCGCCTCGCCCTCCAACCTATTATACTCTACCATATAAACACTCGAATTGCAACCTCGCTAGTTTTTTGTCAACTAATCTTGAAATCTTCTTTTCAAAAAAAATAAAATAAAATAAAATGAAATCTTCATTTACTTAGCAAAGCTGTTTTCCCAACAATAAAATGTGTCATTCTCTTTCAAGTTTCAATGGGAAGGTCATGGTGTTTTGACATAATTGGTGGAGCTCTGTCTGAATTTAAGTTGGATTATCATCAAATTGGAAATGTTGTAATTGTTATAAACAACACAACTGCTTTACACATTTGCAAAATTTGTCGATTTAGAAATTGAAAAATTACAATATCCTCCATTCACATCCCCTCATATTGATAAAGAGAATAAAGTTCAATTTGACAGTCTTTTACAAAGAATACCAAGTATACTTTTGAGAGCTCCAAGTAGCTTATCTGAAACACCCAAAAAAGGGTATATCAGTATAAATCTATTTAAGATTGGAAGTATAAGAAGCTGAACAAATCACCAGGTAATGCTCTCCCCACAATGTGGGGGCGCCATCCATAAGTATTAATTAAATTATATTTATCATAAGTGATCCATGTGGGCCCCACACATTACAAGTGTCAAATTATAATTAAAGATAACAGTTGATGGGCGGTTATCTTTTGAAAAATTAAACAATGCAGTTTGGTCCCCAATTCCATTCGCTTGAAGTTTGACTCTGAACATCATTAAGGAGATGAGAAGAAGGATTTGGAAGATCAAGCTTAACAAATAACAACAATGGCTGGAGATGAATCCTTATTACTTATTTCCGCATTATGACTTACAGTTGGTATCCAAGCAACAATGCCTCTGCCTGTTGTTTGTTCTTCTATTCATGTTTTGGAGTGTCTTGATAGTGTCGATTTGTGTATATTTCGGCACTTATTTGCGAAATTGATTTCCAAAATCCAAAAACTAATTTTGAGTTTCGGTAATATTTCAAATACCTATTTGTGATTATCGATCAATAGTAGAGAGGCATGAATTTTATCATGACCATATTCCTCTAATTTGTACTTATCCTTTAATACGTATGTATACATATAAGGAATTCTAGTGTGATACATACACGTACAAAGTTTTGATTGATTAAAAATAGGTGGTTTGATTTCTTTATCTCAATCCCATTAATTTAGGGATAGATTAAACACACGTATATTAATGTGTTGTGTTTGCTGAAGTTGCCTTGCGATTTCAAAATTGAAATTTGCTGCACACATGCAATGTACACCTCATCCTTTAGTGACAATGCATACGTGAATAAAAAAAAAAAAAAAAAGAATTTATAGGGATGGATTAAAATGCATGAAGACACGTTAATGCAAATACACGTATCTATGTGTGTAATTTTGACCATATCATGAACATATATTTAATCCAATACCACCGTGCATGTTATATTTGTGTGTCCATGCTATATACTTGATAAGTAACCTCTTAACATATACTATTTGGAAACAACAACAAATAATAGGTTACTTTACTGTCATGTTATGTATAATTTGAATTTAAATGTATATTGAGAATGATTGTCTTATTTGGAACTTTAGGCACATTACTTAATATGTTATTATGTGACATGAAGTAGATATGCATATATATGTACATAATTTGTTAGTATTGCTTAAATAAGGATGCAATACATTAAGAAATTAATTGACTAAAATGTAGGATGATCCATGTATGTGAAATTTCGAATAATGTTAGAGTAGCCACAACATATACATTATAAGAAATTATTAAATTAATTATAGGATCATTCATGCATTTGTTGTAATTAGTTATATGGTTATGGTAAAATTCATCCAACAGGATATTTTATTATATTCATATAATTAATTAGAATAGAATATGAAATTGTATTTTCTTAATTTACCCACAGGAATTGAGAAAAGGAAAATAATTTGATAGTTTTATTATATGGTTAATGAATCTTATTGAGTAAACACATTAGCCCATAGGCATGTTTTTACGCTACTTGATTTATTCCTTTTATTATGTTTGCATTAACAAAACATATTATTTGTAGTCTCTATTTGGTGATAAGCATATATTTATTTATTTATTTAATATTTGCAGCTACTAATATACCCGTCTTAGGTTCTGAGTTAAAGTTTGAGATCCAGTCTCTTAATGGAGAGAATTACAGGGTATGGAAAGAGAGAATTCTCCTTCATTTGGGAGTAATGGCTATGGATTTTGCCATACGTAAGGACTAACCACCGGCAATCACCGAGACTAGCCTTCTGACGCGGTTGATCTCTATGAAAAATGGGAGAGATCTAACCGCATTTGTGTTATGTTCATTAAAACGAACATAACAGCTAGTATTCGGGATACGGCGGAGAAGTATGACAAGGTCCGTCCATTGCTTAAGGCCATTGAGGATCAGTTTCAGACATCTAATAAGGCATTGGCCAGTACCCTAATCATGCAATTCTCATCACTCCGGTTACGGGTGTGCAAGAGCACATCATGCGGATGAGGGACATAGCGGCCCGGCTCAAAACACTCGAGGTTGATATGTCTGAGAGCTTCTTAGTCCACTACATTCTGAACACACTTCCTCCTCAGTATGCACCCTTTAAGATCTCTTATAACACACATAGAGATAAATGGTCGATCAACGAGTTGACGACCATTTATATTTTGTTGAGAGGTCTCTACAACAACAACGACAACATAGCCTCGCGTCCCAAATTAACTGGGGTCGACTACATGGATCAAACTTTTCATAGGGAGGTTTAAGAAAATATTTTGTTGCTTGCCTCGGCCTCTACTAGGCTGGGCTAAATCGCCTAACACCGCCTCGTCGCATTGAAAACATTGCCCAAAATAAAAGGCAGATTTGGCAATAAGCCGAAGTGTGTGATGGAGCACTTCGAACATAGGTAATTTTGTTACCTAAAGTCCAATGTGCAAGGTAAGTTAAACGCCTACCTCGTCGAGTTTTTTTAATTTCTATCGAGTCGGGTTTGTAGTTGACTTTGTAACCTATAATCCAATGTGCAAGGAAAGTTAAACGCCTACCTCGTTGAATTCCTTAATGTCATCTTCACACACTAAAACATTTTGACTTTCATCTTTAATACATCTTGTAATACTTATATCTTGTTTCTTTTTATATCTTAATTTGGCTAGCTTATAAATATACTTTTCCTCATCTCTATTACCTAACTTTATAATTTTACATATAAATCTTCCATGAAATTTGTTTCTGGCACCCAGCACGACCAAAATTCTGGCAGGGCAGACACGATCATTCAAATCGTGTATACGCGTCGCAACACCATAAGAAATCAACCGAATCAGGAATTTAATCATCAATTAACAGGCTTCACATCAAGGTGTTAAAGATGATCAATGAACAAAAGTGTCGTAAAACAAAATCAACAACTTCAAGGAAACGAAACAAACTTACTGTCCCGGCTGATTTGCTTGAAACTCTTGTAATCGCCGCCAGTCGACGACGTATCCGAATCCGAAAACGACATGATCGATCAAAGGCGTCTCCTTTAGAACAATAAAATCTGAAAACCAAACCAAACAAACAAAATGAAATCAAAAAACAACATTTCAACAACAACAACATTGAGAAGCGAAATTGCCCCAAACAGGCCTCTCCAACACGAAGTGAAAGCCGCGTGAGTCTCAATTCGATGATGCAAACAAGGAAGAGCGAATCGAGCCTAAAAACAGAAGAGCCGATCGAATGACCTGATCAGAAAGCCCTAGGCGTTCGTGATCTCTGAATCTCGCCTACGTTGTTCGAATCCGCTAATTCGAGCTCTCGCTTTTCGATCTGGTTGTTCAGGTTGATCAACCGAATCGAAGATTCGAGAAGAAGAGATTGACGATCGAGAGAGAGAGAGTGCAGCGAAGGAAAACGTCGATCGAGCGAGAGAGAGAGAGAGCAGCGAAGGAAAACGTCGGCTTTGATTGAATTTGTAGTTTGAGTGGCCGTTCCTCACTTGATGGATAGAATGGAAGAATGTAAATATTAATTAAATTATACTTTATCTTATGTGATCCTAGTTAAAGATAACAATTGATGAGCAATTATATTTTGAAAAATTAAACAAGGCAGTTTAGTACTCAATTTTATTCTCTTGAAGTTGGACTCCGAACACTATTAAGAAGAGGAGAAGAAGGATTTGAAAGATCAAGCCTAATAAATAACAACAATGGCTGGAGGTAAATCTTTTATTATTCACTGTGAACGACGATCACAGTAATATCATGAACTTACAACCTAAAAACAGAAGAGCCGATCGAATGACCTGATCAGAAAGCCCTAGGCATTCGTGATCTCTGAATCTCGCCTACGTTGCTCGAATCCGCTAATTCGAGCTCTCGTTATTCGATCTGGTCGTTCAGGTTAATCAACCGAATCAAAAATTCGAAAAGAAGAGATTGACGATAGTGAGAGAAAGAGTGAGAGAGAGAGAGAGAGAGAGCGAAGGAACTCGTCGGCGTTGATTGAATTTGTAGTTTGTGTGGTCGTTTCCTCACTTGATAGACGACCTATCCCCATAATTCATACATTTTATTTTTTAATTTTGGTGATACTGTGTATATGAAAAAAATAAAGAATGTAAATATTAATTAAATTATACTTATCATAAATAATCATGTGCCATAATTAAAGATAACTGTTGATGGGCAATTATATTTTGAAAAATTAAACAAGAACACCATTAAAAGAGGAGAAAGGATTTAAAATATCAAGCATAACAAATAACAACAATGGATGGAGGTAAATTTTTATTATTTATTTCTGCATTATGACTTACATCATGGCATCTTGAAACCTATTCAAGACAAACAACTCAAACCGTTAAACCTCCTCCCAAACAATATAGGCTAATAAATACTCGCGCGATGCCATTCAAAAAGAGCGAGTGCCTACAATGTAGATTCTCGCTCGACTCTGCACAAACATGACTTCTCTAGGTTCTTTTACGACCCAATTGCGCGCATCATGAACTTACAACCTGAGCGACGATCACAGTGATATCATCCAACTTCCCACCTGCACAAAGAAGTTCAGTTAAGATTGGATGAAAATTGGCAATTGCAGTAATAGTGTCGAAAGAGAGTGTTAAAAGATGGAATGGTGCCTATTAGCTTCATTCCAAGGATTTTCTTCCAGAGTGGCACGTCGAATCCCTGACACAGTAGGAGACCAAAGAGTACAAAAGGTTAAAATCAGGCTCGACGAGATTCTACATTCATGTAAAAGAAGTGGTGGTTCATTGAACCACTCTTTGGTTAGCATACTTGACCCCTGGCCTCCAACGAGTAAGGTGAATCGAAGTTGGCGTCCCTCGAATGATCACTAGCCAGATTAGCAAGTGCCTTTGCTATGACTGAAGTCAAGTAATGGTCAGATTCCGAAGATCGATTTGCCGACTTTAAATGCTTTTAAGAGACAGTCCAAGTGAAGAGGAAAAGCTCCTACCGGCCTCTGCAGCATCTTCGAATCTGGAAGTGACAGAAACAATCTCGTGGTCAAAAACATTATCAAATAGTCCATCTGATCCCATAACAATCACGTCTCCCTCTGCCAATTCCATCTTGTTAACCTGACAAGACAAAGTTGAAGCACATTAGGAAGAATAGTTTCGGCATTCTACAGGAAAAAAAAAATGATATGATCAAGGAAAATACTTAACAATTTTTTTTCAAGAGTGGAGAGTGGAATGGTAATGCTGTTTCATCTTTGAATCTTAATAGGTGCAAATGTTTCCAATTTGACTATCAACAAGGATTTATTTTTGGCTTCCCTATTCCATACCCTAGTTAACTATTTAAGGAAGTTGACTAAGTACAATGTCAAAATGGCCAACAATCTTCGTGTAATAGAAAAAGACTCACATTGTTCCTACAAAGGATTAGGGAGCCAAGTTATAAAATTGTCCAGATATGTGCATTAAAATGATAGTTATATATACAAAGAACAGGTTCAAGCATAATCAGCTTTTACTTAAACATCTGGAAATTTCCATGCTTCTGTATTAACTCAATCTGAAAAGTTGAGACATGCATAACAATTGTCATGTAATGTCATAATTTTATAAAAAAATGAAGCATGGTGATAAAATACACTAGCATATCATGTACCGCTGCATCGAGATATGTTTGGCCAAGTGACTCAGAGCTCAACTGATAAGGGCAGTCAAAATAATGCTCCTGAGGAGATGTTGAAAAAAATATCTTGCCTGTCCAACAACGAAGGACGTACATCTTTTCCATGGTTAGACTGCTTTTATTATCACACCAGAAGATGATGTTAGAAACAAATACCTCCCCGAAGAATCCTTAGTCCACAATCACCTACATTGGCGATTTTAAGGACACCACTTTTCTCCAGCATGGCAACAACTCTAGTTATTCATGCAGCAGAAGGAAAAAGGTTACAAAAACCACTCAAAACTATTTTGTGAGGCAAATCAAAGAGCTTCACCAAGTCTTTAAAAGAGGACGACACCTACACAGTTGCAGAACCTACAGAACAGGTGGCAGAATGAGCCTTCTTCAAGAGGATCCGAGGGTCATAATTGACCTATCATGTGAGTCAAATATTCATGCTTAGCACAACTGTAGTATTAAGTGTTCAGCATAAGTAGGATCATTCTATGCAGAAAACTTACACAACTTCTAGTTTAAACCAGTAATAAAACAGGGAAAAAAATTTCAAGTATGGATGCAGACACTTGAGCTGCAAATACGTTTACCTCTTCATCATCAACTAGAGACGAAGCATTAGCCATCAATTCCCGTGAGAAGAGTGCAGGGTCCACGTCTTGTTCAGCCCACCTATTGTTTACACAATTACACATAAAAATAGTGTTTTGAAGAATCAATATCAGTATCAACCTCATCCTAAGCACAAAATTGACATTATGAGCCCAAGGTGCGATATGGAGAAATATATTTGATATTCATGAACACAACCATTTCTATATTTAATTACTACAGTATGCAAGTTACCTATAACATCTCTAACAAACATTTAAATTTTCTAGTTGATTTTGAATCAATGATGCTATTTAAACAATAGTATATTCACTTTTAATTAACCAATGCCTTCTTCGTTGTCTTGTAAATATGTTCTTGACTGAAACCATGCATTGATGAGGGTTGTGATTTAGAATTATTTTACTTAAAGTTTAAAGTATTGTATTTTACTGTTAATCCATGTAAAGTCGCAGGGGCAGCCCCTTTGGAGGATGAATTGTCAAGGCTGAAGGCCCGAATTCAAGTCTAAAAGCAATGTTCGCAAGGCAAACTGTTAACTTTATTTTAAATAATAAAGAATTTAGATTTAAAAAATAAAAATAAAAATGTCACGAATAAAATGCCTTGATACACGAGCCTTGCACATGAAAAGGCACAGTAAAGTGCAGTACTCACCCAGTACACTAGCCTCAAATGCATACCTGGCCACAATAATATTGAAAAACATGTTTTCTAGTTAGTACTTCAGCTCAATTATATTACCCGGAAACGCCATCAGCAATAGCAAGAACTCCCCCATTGTAGCTGCTCACAAGAAAGGCATCTTCCCCACCTCTTTCAACCTTGTGCAAAAACTAGAAGCATGAGCCAATGCATTTGATCACAATCTTTTATTTTTTATTTTTTATTTTTTAAGAGCTGCATAACGCTCCGCATAAGATCAAGGCATCAACTCATTTGCAAAGCAATGTCAAAAACTATGCAAATAGGAAATATGGGTAGAGATTACAGAATTGAAGCTTGACAAGATTTGCATTACCTTCTTTGGATGTGGTATGAGGAATGTTCCAACCGAGAAAGAAAACTCCGTCCTACATAATTAAGTAAAAATAAAATCAATTTGACAGTAATGTTTCTACCTACTCAACTAGTTCTTGCATAAGCAGCATAACAATGAACAACCCGATACGCATGAGATACTAACAAATTAAAACCGCACAAGAAGACTCTCCCACATTTTAGCATATTTCTTTCAAGGCTCCTTGTAAACCACAGTTGAGAAGCAAAAGTAAGACCAAATGCCACAAAACCCTTAAAACTGGTATATCTAATGAAAGATGGATGACATAATACTACAATTGAGCCTAATGTGCCGCCAAGAGGTGTGGTGTGGTGTGGTGTGGTGATTTCGAAGATATGAGTTCGATTCGCGCAATTGCATTATTTCTCTTTTGACCTTTGGGGTTAGCGGTAAGGGCACCCTCCCAACCCCTATGGGATTAGTCGGGTCTTATACTCTATCTAAGGCAGACGTGACGGGTTCGATTCACAACAACTGTACTATTTCTCTTTTGACCTCCGGACTAGTGGTAGAAGCATCCTCTTAACCTCGTGGGATTAGTCGAGCCTTAATCAAGAGTGGCTAACGTGGTTCAGACACCCGCGGTAATAAAAAAATACTCACTCCAATCATTTATATAAGTTGTTTAAGATAAATACACATGAATTAAGATAGCTTTAATTTCAAGTGTAATTTACATATATGTCCTTTGACATTAAATAAATTGAAGAATTAAATAATCATAAATGTTTGAATCATATAGATGTAAAATAGATAAAAATGCAATAAATACTCTCTTGAATTCCGAAAACGATTGACAATTTTGAAAATGAAGTTTTTGCTAAAACGACTTATATAAATGACGGAGTGAGTAATAAATAAAATCGAGCCTAATACTTAAAAGACTGTTCCTTTATGCCCTAGCTCACAAATTCATTCTTGAAACAACCACTTCATCTTCAAAATCACCAAAACTAGTCTCACTCCACAAATTCATAATCAAATTAAAGTGCGAACGAGAGAAACACACAAACTCGAAATCATTAACAGAAACAACAGAGAGAAATAAGAAATGAAGGTCGGATTGATTGGAAGAGCAGGTCGATTAGCTCACCGAACCGAACTCCAGTGTTCCGATTGAGTGCAGGAAAGTGAGGCTCTTCTCTTTGGATGAGATGAGGCGGAGTTGGGGAGAGGTGAGGGATGGAGAGCGAACATCTCAGCGACTGATTCGCCATGCTCACTCTCTCCACACACTTTCTTTATCTGCTTTGACCTGCTGAAACCCAGATTTATGTCGGCCGTGGAGCCTGCCTCGTCGCTTCGCCCACCGTATTGTACTCAACTCGCATCTCGATGTACATAGCAAAACTATTTTTCTTTTTCTTTTTTTTTTTTTGAACTAAAAGACGCAGGATCAGAACGACGATATTTCTAAAAGAGTCTTAAAAAAAATTTTCTAAAGAGTCGAACTCGAGACTTTTAATATTAAAAAAGAGAAACACGTGTGATTTTACGATAACTTAACTTTTTTTATTAAAAAAATAATTTTTTAATCAGTATAAAAGATTTATGTAATGTCATTAACTGTACGGTATCAGCGACAAATTAACTCTTGAGTACATCAAATAAAGTCAATTATTTATAAAAAAATTTTAAAATTTTAAATAAAAAATATATAATACTCTTACTCATTAATATATTACATTACGAGATATATAAGCTCGCATGCGAAAATGCAAATTGAAACAATTACTTTTAATTGATTGATTGACTAACTCACTGACTGACGGATTGATCCATTGAAAAGAGGCGCCGCAACTATCATCCCACGTGCTTTATCAGCTTAGTGCTAATCTAGATACTGATAGAAGGTTGGTTTAGGAGCTTCGCTTCTTATTAACTGTAGTTGAGGTTTTGACGTTTCCCAGGTTTAACAGACACCAGTCAAGACGCCACGTGGCTATATCCCAACCCTCCAAAAATAGATCAATAAGTCACAGCCGTCGATACCTTCGCGCGACTTTTATCAGGTCAGAAAACGCGGGAAGTCCTTCTCGACCTACGTGAGCAAGTAAAGCTCCTCAACAAAGATCACATTTTTTTTTTTTTTCTAGGGTTTCGATTTCTCGATTGATCTCCTCGAGAGAGCTTCAATGGACGAAATCCTGAACAAGGTGGGAGGGTACTGGCTGGGCAAGAGAGCCAACAAGGAGATCTCCTCGGTCGGAGACGACTTCAATGTAAGTTTTGCACAGCTAGGGTTTCCTATATATTCCATCAATTCATCATCTCAAATTCATCTTCTACAGTCATTCTAGGGTGTTGAATTTCACCATCGATTGT
The DNA here is from genome assembly GCA_039657365.1 of Stephania yunnanensis. Classification (NCBI taxonomy): domain Eukaryota; kingdom Viridiplantae; phylum Streptophyta; class Magnoliopsida; order Ranunculales; family Menispermaceae; genus Stephania; species Stephania yunnanensis. The sequence continues at coordinate 2,654,585 of CM077586.1, read as the reverse complement.
TTGATTTTCAGTTCTCGAGAAGAGACGTGTTTAGATTTGAAAGAAAGTTTTGGTTTTGATGACTTTGGTTGTGCAAATCATCAGGGGAGGTGATATGAGTCTTTGTAGGAGATGGTGAGTTAAGAGAGCTTTCGAGATGCTTCGAGTAGTTTTCGAGGTTGGAAACTTAGTTGTTGTAGGCTAGTGGCACGGGTCCATCCTCCGTTAACCAAATTTCTCGAGTTCGAGTCATGACAATGGAAAAACTTTAAAAAATTTGGCTAGAGGCGCCGGCTTTGTGGTCCTACGTTCTTGGAGTCCGGGATTAGTCAGGGCTATTCCTCGGATACATTGGCAATAATAATAATAATAAAAATAAACTTAGTTATAGGCTTGTAGCATCACTATAAAGAGTTGATAGTTGATATAGTTGTATTCAATTTACTAGGCTGTTGAGGTGTAAAAATTGAAACTTTGGGTTTGTGTAGCGGACCCAACTAATTTCGGATCATTGGTTCATTGCTTTTTAGTGATATTTGTCCGATTGATTATGGCTAATTTAGTGGCGGAGCGGAATATGTTACTAGAATGACAATAAGTATGAAGGTTGACTTTTTGAACGTGTAGGTGTAAGTTGAACATCTAGGATTTCTAGGACGAATTACATTCGATGCTAGTAAATTTGTTTTAGTCCCACTACTTTGTTTTGGAGGCATTGGATTTTATGTAAGAGGTGAAGAAGCTAGTCTCCCAGAGATATTTAATGCAACTCTCCTTAGGGTTGTGCACTAGTCCGAGCTCGAGCACGCTACTTCTAGTGGGTCGAAAACCACTAGTTACCATCTATTTTTATCGTTGCAAACAGAAATATTTGAAGACTTTTTCATAGCCAGAAGTAACTATAAATAATATTACACAACAAAAATACATCGCCCTTGCTTCCCCACATTCACCACCCTGATAAATTGGAAAGAGAACGAAGAGGAGGATGCATCATATACATTATTTTGATATGCCCGAGCTATTGAGGATGGCTAAACCTGTCCTTCATGTTGCTGTTTCATTAATTTAATTTGCATTGCGTGACTGCATTTGCGTTTTTCCGCTAGTTGCGTTTTTCCGCTAGCTGACCTAGTGGCTTCCTTCAAAAACTCATATTTATAATGTTTCCTCTTATTAGTTTTGTTGGATTTGGTAATGCCATCTCAATTTGTTAACTTCTATGTACATCACTGCCATGGAGAACTACTCAGCATTTTCTTGCTTTCTGATTCGGTTCAACTACTAATTTGATGACTATTTCTTACAAATATTCCCATGTGTAGTCATTGTCGAACAGCATAGAAGGCGGAGCAAAGTGGCTGGTCAATAAGTTGAAAGGTGCCTTTTTTATCCTTAATTTTACTTCATCTCCAATAGTATGTATTTGCTCTATCTAATTTTCATATTGTAGGTGCTTGGTTTGATTGTGCGGCATGAGCTTGAAACCGGGCATGTGAATGCTATGTATTTGGTCTAAATGGATTTCTTAAACGAAAAAATAGTTACGTTATTGCATCTTTTCAGCTCTCCAATATACTATTTTTTTCCACAAGTACTAAGAGCTCGCGAGGTTGCAAATACACGATGACAACAAAGGATCAGGCAATCCCAATACTCATTATGTGTCAATATGAGCCTTCGAATGCTTTTACCATAATATTTGAAAAATATAATGCCTATGTTATATTTTAGGCATGTTGGAAGGATGACATTTTTTTTCCTTTTTTGGAGATGATGAATGCCATAAATATTCTTCGTAATTGTCTAGAAAGCCTTCTCGTGTAATTTTTGTGCTTGGGTGGGCATTGAAGCCTTAGCTGTTGTTTATCATGCATTCATTATCTTCTGTCATTTGATTCATTTTATATACCCTTTATTTCTTGAAGTGAAAGCTTATCTTTAATACATGATTAAAGCAAAGTTTGATATGAAGGAAGAATATTTGCAGCCCCACGCCAAAGTTATATGGACGTGTGTATTTATATGTATGTCTGCAACTGCAAGTATACCTGGAGCCTTGATTAAAATGGATTTACCATGTTGACAGGGAAAATGCAAAAGCCTCTAACCCAGTTACTACAGGAGCATGACATGGCAGTGGGTATCTTTCCTCGTGACGCCACCAACTACGAGTTCAATGAAGAAACAGGAAAGCTTACTGTATTCATTCCCTCTGTGTGTGAAGTCGGGTACCGGGATTCATCAGTTCTGCGTTTCTCCACATCCGTAACTGGTTACCTGCAGAAAGGAAAGTTGGCCGAGATTGAAGGAATCAAGACGAAAGTAATGGTTTGGGCGAAAGTTACATCCATCTCAACTGAAAAAGGAAAGATCCATTTCATGGCAGGGCTGAAGAAAAGCCGGAATAGAGAGGCATATGAAGTCTCCAGAGATGGAGTGCTTGTAGACAAATTTTAGATGATCTGGTTTGCAACATATGGCTTAATGAATCCCTCTCACTGATCCTTCACCACCACAATTAAAGTATGCTATTCTGTAGAACTTTGTTTGTGATCCACTTCTTATGGCGTCTTCTTAGACCCAGAATTCTGTATATGACCTGCTTACACTTGATAGTTGTCGCTACCACCATACCATCTTGAGTTTGAGTTTGAATTTGAGTGCCAACCAACTTGATCGCCATGTGCTACACTTAGACACGTGCGTACGCGCATGTCGAGTATATCACACGGCGACAGAGTGAGTCGGTTCTAGAAGTGGCAAAAAAAGGCTATGGACGGGTCTCGAACACCCTCCTTTAATAGCGACTAAAAATAGAGTTAAGATCCGTATCCGTTTTTGAAATGGGCATTTTTTTATCAGACTCGTATGTCTTTAAAGTACAAAGAACTTCTTTTTTGTGATCATTTTATAATATAATAAAATAAATCTTTTATTAACAAAAATGCATGGTTTTTATGTCAATCATGCATTCTATCACTTCGAAAAGACATTATATATTCAAGAATTAAGTGTTACAAGTTTCTATATAAAAATAAGAAGTTATTAATGAAATTACGATGCAAATATCATGTAAATTTCAAAATACCTTCTTATATGTGTGAAGGCCCAGGCACCCCCATCTGACTCTGTAAGGCCCTGGTACCTCCAAGGTAGATGTATATGCCCCCATCTTACTCTGTAAGACATATACATCTTCTATGTCCCCCCCTCCCCCCATATATGCAGTTCCCGCCATATGCCAAGGGCTCAATGGTACACGGTTTGCCAAAATCAATGTCTTTAGCCTCCAAGACTTGGTTTCGAACCGTAGGAGGTGAAATTACTATGCCCATATATGTGGCGATCCCTGCGTTTCGAGGTAGGCTTGAACCCCTGGCGTATGGCGGTAACTGCATATATGGGGGGGGGGGACAGAAGATGTATATGTCTTACAGAGTAAGATGGGGGCATATACATCTACCTTGGAGGTATCAGGGCCTTACAAAGTCAGATGGGGGTGTCTGGGCCCTCACAAAACATATCCGAACCCATATTTATTTTGAAAAAATTATGTTCGGATCCACTTACGGACACTTTTTGCCACCCTTAATTGGTTTCCAAATTGGGTATCCCAATCATTTTCCATCCACAAATCTCGTTTTTACAAAATCGAGATTTAGCAATGTTGACTTTTAAGAAAGGGCTTGTTAAACCCAAACACTCAATGCCCTTACACACGCCATTCTAAATTTTTTGACAAAACTACCCTTCCACACACAAACACACATCTCTTCACTTTACACAATACACACCGCCTTCCTCTAGGAACCCTAACCCTTACAACCACCACCATTGTCACTCCACCTCCCTTCGTCACCACCCCACCATTGTCTCCATTCCACCGTCGCCCTTACCACCTCTCTCTCTCTCTCCACCATTGTCGTTGCCAACTCCCACCGTCACCACCTCACCGCTATCACCACCCCACCACATCTCTCTCCATATACAGTGTTTGTGGTGTCAGTGTGTTCGGTCGCTTTGGTCACACACGATGACCATGTTTGCTCTTAGTGGTCGAACATGTGTTGAATTTTTGGCCTAAGTGCCTAAACATGTGTTGAATGTTCGACCAACGTGGCTGAACATATCTTTAATGTTCGATCACATGGCCGAACATGTGTTCATTGTTTGGTCGATATGGCCGAACGCAGTGATTAGCCACCAGAGTTGGTGGCCAAATCTAGTGGGGGAGAGAGAGGTGGCAATGTGTGACGACCTCGGTTTCCCACCCACAACCGGGCCCCACTCGGTCTTAGCCCACGTGGACCCCGAACTAATCTCACAAGATCAACACAAGCCTAGTCAACCTTTCAATCTACCATTATAAGTAAATTCATAATTTTAAGTTGAGTAATTAGTATTTTTAAGTTTTACAAATTAGCGAAAGCAATCAATACATTAGATAACTCAACAATAATTGTAAAAGAGTTGACAACCTAATTGTGGAACCCTGTAAACATGTATATCTTGTTTCAAGTGTTATAACTAAGCAAAAGTGATAAATCAATCGTGTGTATCTCTCAACCCACATAAGTATCCCAAGTGTGATAACAACACATATAAGTGATACAAAAAAAATAAAAAACCTACAAAAATATGCGGATGAGGGCCATTCCGATATCCTCAGAGTAAATCGTCGAGTGTTGGCGTCTTGCCCTTGCTCAGCTACGGATCTGCACTCGGACAAATACAAGAATGTCGAGTCAAGTAAGTAAAAGCCAATAGGATCTAAACAATAATTCAAAATAAATGAAGCAGTCTAAAATTCATGTGGATAGAAAGAAAGCTGTATGTAATGCATGATAATAAGACTGTAAAGATGAAAGTACAACGAGAAATGAGTGTCAAAGGAAATAATATAGAGGTGCCCAAGTAGTCCAAGACCACCGAGTGCGGTGTCACAGGGTCGGGGTTATATAGTCGCGACAACGCTAAGCATGGTCGGATCTTAAGACGCGGCGTCGCCTATTGTACTTAAACCGTCGCGAATGAGTGATATCAATAATGCCTCGGATAAAACACATCTCATTCCGACCAAATACTCAAGTGACTCGAGGTCATGGCCCCGGTTGCAAGTCGTTAACAACTCCCAATCAGAGACACTCATATGACTTACTTGGCCCTTTGACACTCATAAGTGGGTGGAAATTCCAAGAAAGTGACACAATACAACATCAATAAAATATAAGCTCAAATGAACTACTGCGCATTTCCTAGCTAGTTTTACTTACCTCGTGAAATCACAAATCGTCCTTAAAACATCCCGCTCACGCCTTGATATACGCACCCGACACCCGACTATAGCCTCCCAAGTCCATGATGTCCATTTATACCATTTTAATTGTTTTAGAGTCACATTAAGTGAATTTATACTATGAGATTATAGATTTGTAATTTTATTTTATTTTAAAAAAATTGATTTTTAGCACCCTTTTCGAATTATACCAGGGTGTCAAATGCCCGAAAAAGCCTCGAACTCATTTTTCTAGCTTTCCTTATTTTTCATATTTTTTGAGAATTTTCTTAATTTTTCCATTATTTTTATCTATTATTTTTATCTATTTTTTTGTAATTTATTTTTATAAAAATCAGTTTAATTTAATTTAGTTTTAATTATTATTTTATTAATGGGGTGGGTCGGTCCCATCCCGAACTCGACTTGGTCGGTCCCGGTCTACCTGAGATCGACCGACCCGATCCAGCCGGACTCGGGTCGGTCCGACTGGTCCATTCGGGTCGACCCAACCCGATCCAGCCTGACCCGAGTCGACTCGGACCACCTACCCGTTTCATCCATTGTTGAACGAAAAGCTTTTGCTCTATGTTCGTTCAACATATTTTTTTTTTCTAACAACAACAACAACACTACAACATCAACATCAACCCAACAACAAAATTAAAACTCTCGATTTCTTTAAGAATTTAAAACATAAACAACCATTCACCTCGATCTACAAATAGGTTGCTGATGAGGAGGTCCAACTGCCGAAATGGACGCGCATCAAAAGGAGGCCGAGATCTTGAGGCCGTGGAGGAGAGGTGAGTGAGATCGAGGGGTGAGAATGAAGAACATGAGAGGGAGAGGAGGGAGTTCGGGTAGAGGGAGAATGAGGTTGAAATGTGTATTTGATTTGGAAAAGAAAGAAAAATTTATGTAAGAGAGAGAAAAGTCGGAATGGTGATATGACTTGATTGGTGATATGATAAGATGTGTGATGTGATAACTAAATCCAGGACAACCCCATACATCAACGTTACGCGTACACTCTCGTCACTACACGTGCAACATCACAACTACAAAAAATATTAATTGGTGCGAGTCAATAATACAACTAATCACATGTCACATAAAAATAAATGTTTGTACCTCGATTGAGGTGCCACGTGACTTATCGATGTTAAATTTTCATAATCTTTACACAATGGTAGTAACATCACAATGAGTCCAGATGGAGATGCCACGTGTTAAATTTTTAGGGTCGATGGTAGTGTAGGCGATGGAGTGGCGATGACGTCGTGATGTTGATAAAGGAGAGAAAGGAGTCTACCACGACAAACGATGACATCATTGGTGGTTATGGTGGAGGGCGGTGGGTGAGGGAGGTGGTATGTGAGAGGTGAGGGTAATTTGGTCAAAATCAAATCAAAATAGTAATGTGTGTGGTGTGTGTGTTTTCGGCCATGCACGGGAGGCTAACGGTTGATGGCAGCAGCGGTGGCGAGTAGTGGGGGTGGTGGTGGTGTGTGGTAGGGATGAGGGTAGTTTAGTTAAAAATAAAAAAAATGCGTGAGTGGTGAGTGGTGTGTGTAAGGGAATTAGGTGTGTGCGTTTAGCAAGCCCCTTTAGGAATTGTTACTAAACACACCTTTAGCAATACTGCTTTCAAGAGAGAGAGAGAGTCCCAATTCTCAAACAATAAATACAAGATTAGTAATATTCAGATCTCCAATTGATCTCTCTGCGATGGCGCGCGAGAGACCCAAAAGAGGAACATTGCCTCCACCGCATGAGGTACACACAAACCCTAAATTCTCCAATTCATTCATCAATCGAACTTCAGAATCGATCAATTCCGTAAAAAAGAGGCCTTTTTACCAATTCGGATTTCCAATTCACGATTTTTTGGTGGTTGTCTTTGTCCTTGTGTGTGTTGATGAATGCAGACGATAGAGAGGTTGGAGAAATCAGCTTCGGATGGAGACTTTTACGGAGCCCAACAGATTTACAAGTCGATCTCTGCAAGGTATTAGAAGTGGAATTTCACACACAGATTGCTTTTTTTATGTGATCAATTTCATTTTGAATGGTTTTGAAATCCATGTCTTTGCTGGAGTTGTAGAATTTGGTTTATCTATCAATGGATGTCATGTCATGATTGTTTTTTTTTTTTTTTTGCCCAATTTAGCATCCCTGTTAGGTCATTATGATTTGTGTGGAAAAGTGAGGATGGAGATTGTGTTATTGCGAGGAATATGAGATAAGCAAGGTTGTTACGATCAAAGGTCTACATGAGACTGGTTAAAGGGCATTGTGGATCACATCGTTGTCAGAAGTCCGAACTTTTTTCAACCCTCCTTACTTTGGTTCGACTAATACTATGGGAGTTAGTGGGTCACTCCAACCCCATAACCCTGGAGAAACCAAGGAAATATAATGTTGTTGCCATCATTGTAGCGAGTTGGACTAGAAAATCTTGTTAAATTATGAGGGTATAAATAAATTGGTAGAAATCTATTACCCATAAGGTTTTAGAACTGGTGCGCGATCTTCTTTTGTTTGAATGACTTCTAGCTTTCTTGTCTGGTTGACGTGCACAATAGAGCTTGTTTCCAAGTTCTTAACACATTGGCGCCGGAAAATTCTTAGGCAGCAATCCATGTTACTATCGATGTTTCTGCTTTTACACAATATTGCATTCAATCACTGGGCTTGTATTTATTAGTCATCTCTTTTTTTTATCGGAAGGTTCGCAGTCCACGAAAAGTTTATGACATTACCCTCCCCCTTTTATCATCATGTTTTCCTTCTTGTTTAGTTCTGTCTATGCCCAATTTTTAAGATTTATGTTCTGTTTCTCTAGTAAAATGTTCTGTCTCTTATTACAGATATGCATCCGCTGAGAGGTACGGTGAAGCATTGGATATTCTGCAATCAGGGGCTTCAGTCCAACTAAAACATGGCCAGGTGCTGTGTTTTTGAAGTTCCTTTCTTATATAGGCTAATTTTGATGTTTTTTTAGTGAGTTATTGTCGTGTTTAAGTTGACTAAGTCTCTTTGATGATTGTGATTGAATTTGGCTGACAAAACAACTTTGGATCTGCATGCGTGTGTGGGTCGGGTTTGCTACTGATGACACTTGTACCAATCTTAAATGATTTAATGAACAAGTTTGATCTGCTATTAATTTTTTTAATGAAAGTTTATGTAATTATTTTCCAATCAGCTGCTTGCTGTGCTAAATATGTTTGCATATTGTGGATTGTATATGAATTTAGACTCTTGTTAGATTTTATTGAATTATGTAACTCTTATTTCTTGTTGAAGGGTGGTTAATGAAGATACTAAATGTTTAAAATAGTTTTACAAAAAAGATTGGTGTATTTTTAAATTATTTGTTATTGATTCAGTTGAAAGTGTATTTAAATAGGTTTGTGTTTGCTGCTCTGATATCTTCACTTATTTATATATCTCTAAATCGAAATTTAAATTCAAAGTCTAGCTAAGATTTTCTGTAGTATTCATATCAAAAGCTATTGTCAGTTTCACTATATGTAATGCACGTTGATATGCAGTTGGCTTAATTTAGCTTTCAGCATAAAGCTGGACTTAGGTATTTGTCTGCGAGTTTTTCTTATGAATTTTTCTCAAATTACTGGCTTATTATTGTCTATATCTGCTTAGTTTTGTTTCATCAGAGGATATTTTTACTGATCCATATAGAAAAACTATCAGGTTACTTGTGGAGCCGAGCTTGCTGCATTGTTTGTGGAGACTCTTACAAAGGGCAAATTTCCTTGCAATGAAGACACACTTGGTCAGATTCTTCTCTTAGAATGCAATTATATTTTTTGGTCATTAGATAAAAATCTGGATTTAAGTATGCAAAGATGGCTTGCAAAAGAATCAAGCTGGATGAAAATATAAACCTTATTTCACCTTCCCAAAAGACTAGGAGAGAGAGAAGGAAAAAAAAGAAAAAAATCACTCGGCACTGGCAATTAGTTCTTCCATGCAGGATGAATGCTTGTATATTGTCATTGTTCATTGTATATGGTCAAGGTATGGTTTATCCATTAGGATTGTATGCAGTGTGACTTGTCAACTTCCCCTACCTTTATTTAGTTCCTTCTTTGTGGGTGTTTCTAATTGCATTATGTCCATGCAACTGATGCCGCATCCAAGACGCCTGTTTTCAAGGAACAAATGCAATTAGTCATACTACTTTTTCTTTCATGAAATCATCACTCATGAATTTAATAGTTGGATAGAATATGAGACAATGTCTTTAAATCCTGTAGCAATTTATGATGCATCAGCCAATTTTGATAAGGAATTAAGTCAGCCTTTGTACTAATTTCCGAGGTGATTGATTTCTTATGAAAGTTAGAACAGTCTGCCTTTACTCATGATGAGGACTTTTTGAATTTCTTCTTTTTAAGCTTCCCTCTATATTTCAAAATCATGACTCAATTTGCATTAGATCGTGTTAGGACCATTTACCGGCAGTTTCCTCAGATTCCAGTGCCTCAACAGTTGGGCGTTGATGATGACATGCAAAAACTTTCTGAAGCATTGGGAGCAGCTAAAATACGTGTGGAAGGCTGTTCATCATTCTTAAAGGCTGCACTTAAGTTATTTTCTATCCTTGCTCTTTTGATTTAAATCTTTTGAATTCTAAGATTAAGGTCACGATTAAGTGATTTTCAACCCTTCTTTTTCCTTTTATTTTAAATCTTGTGTTTTTAGGGCAGTCATTAGTTCACCTTTCATTTGGATATTTATATTGTGCTTATTACCAAAATTTTCTAATTGATAATACGTAGAAATCTTGGAGTTGATTATTTATGAGATTTATGCTCATGGTTATAGATAAAAATAACCCTGTGAGTCATTTACTGTTCTAAAATTTGAACTTTGAATTGTAAGATCCCAATTTTCATAGTCATACTCAGATAATCCATTTTTATTTTGAAAAGTCATTATAATGTCCCCCATGGAGCTATTTTGTTTTTGTTTTTTTCCCCATATTACTCCCTTCTCATCCTATTGCAAACACCATTACTATTATTACCTGTATTATTATTAGGTCAGAGAAAAGATTCAAGTATCTCTTTAAATCATAGAAGGCCAAATTCAAGAAATCGTAGTTAAGCAATTCCTTTATGTTCTAGAAACTACCTTTCATGACCGACTTGCTTATGAAGCTCAAGTAAGGTCTAAACAATTCCTTGGTGAGAACATTGGTAACTGGGTTCTAGTCAAGAAATACATGTACATGGCTACATGATCAATCTTCTTTTGATGGTTTTGTCAATTTCCACACACTTATATGTAGTCATGTCATGCTATACTTTATGGAGGATTTGAGTGATAAAGAAACTACACATACATAAAATGAGCGTGAGACAAATGAAGATGCTAAGACTTGTGTATGGTAAGGTCCGTAAGGATGAAATGAGAAATATAAAGATTCAAAGTAAGTTTGAGCCAAAAATGAAAAAAATAAGAAAAAGGTTGTTGGTGTGATTTGGACATATTCTAGAACGACCAACAAATGCCTCAATTAGAAAACTCAATGTGCTTGAAATTGAAGGTATTTAAAGGTATAGAGGTAGTCCTAGGATAGCCCTGGATGCCTCTAGTATAAAACATTTAAATCGAGCGGAATGGTAACGTTGGTTCCATTTAGCTACAGCAGCAACACAACAACAACAACAACAACAACAACAACAACAACAACAACAACAACATAGCCTCGGTGTACCAAATTAATTGAGGTCGGCTATATGGATCAAACTTTTCCATTGTGCTCGATTAAGTGCAATTGATGGTGAGTTTTCCAAACCATTCAAATGCCTCCTAATTAATGCATCACATTTTAAACTTAGGTCTACCCCTACTTCGTCAAATTTCTAAAGTTTCTATTGAATCAAGTTTTCTAGTGAGGGCATTTGTAGGCCGTCTTTGCAGGTGACTAAACCACCACAACCGCCTTCCCTAATCTTTTGTATCAATTGGTGCTACTCCTACTTGTCTTTGAATTTCTATGTTCTAATTCTGTCTTTACGAGTTTTACCACACATCCACATAAAGCATCCTCACTTCTGTTGTGTTCATTTTATGTAATTGTTGTTGCTTTACCGCCCAACATTCACTTCCATAGAGCATAGTTGGCTTAATTGCGGTCTCATAAAATCTTCCTTTTAACTTAGTAGGAACATTTCGATCACTGGTTCCATTTAGCTAAACCCAACTAATTTGGGATTGATGCTTTGTTGTTGTTGCTTCTCCATTTGATCAAGTTTCCCTAGACAACAACAAAGCTTTAATTTCAAATTAGTTGCGGTCAACTACATGGGTCACACTCTTCCACTTAGCTCGAGTTGATGCAGTCGATGTGCTTTGATTATCATTTCATTTAAAATACTTCAAAATTAACACATCCCAGTTAACTGAAAAAAAAATAAAAATCCCAAGTTATTTATTTTGACACAAATCTCTTGTTGTATGCCCCATATGGCCTTTCTTGAAGAGTAAACTGTTTTGCTGTGTTAGGAATGTTTGTTAAACTAAGATAACCTAGAAAATGAATTTAGCGAGTTGATATCCTTTTCTCATATATTCTGTTATTCGAACTTGGAGCTAGTGAGAGTTTTTGTCATGAAATCATTATAATTTAGAACTTGTATGTAATAGGAACCCATCTTAGATTTTTTAAGACTTCAAAAAAAAAAAACATATTTAAGCTGTTCTACAAATGCTCCAACTAGAAAATTTGACTCGATAGAAACTGTAGAAATTCGACGAGGTAGGGGCAGACCAAAGTTAACATGGGATGCATTAATTATGAGGGATTTGAATGGTTTGCAAAGCTCACCATCAAATCGAGCACAATGGAAAAGTTTGATCCATGTACAAATTTGGGATTGAGGCTATGTTGTTGTTGTTGTTGTATTTAAGCTGTTCTACAAATTATTATTACTTTTTCCTGCTCAAGTTTTTCTAGAATTTGAAGCCTTTAAATTGTTCATATTATTCCATATGCATAAAAAGTGGTACATTTTGCAAACAAGCTCTGTATAATTTGGTTAATTTTTAGATTATTACCTATGCTGTACCTGGGCACAGGCACTGCCTTGCTGGTGCAACTGCAATGAAGACTGAGAAATTCATTCCTTGAATAACCTTACGCAAGAAGTTCATTTCTTGGTCAATTTTTATATTATTAACTATGCTGAACACCATTTTTATATGATTCGTATCTGTTAATTGGTTTGAAGCATGTGCTTAGTATTGGCAAGAACTTCCAAATATGTTGTTCATGAGCATGATTTGAAACCTATGCAAATAGGGTTAACATGATGTCAGAAGAAACTATCTTATAAATTGGAACTTATACTGTTAAGTTTTTCTATTTGAGTAGTCATGTGCATCATCTGATCTTTGCTTGCTCTTCCTCCTTTTTGGTGTATTTCTCATATATACATTTTTTTAATAGGTGGTCTGCAGAATTCGGGGGGCCAAGAAATGGATGTCCTGAGCTTTATGATATGCTAGCTGAATATATATGTTCGGAATCACCTGATCTGGTAATTTTCTTTCGGAGTCTTAGGATTTTAGTATTAGTTGTGGGTGTGTGATCGTAGATATTTTTAATTAATTATTTATTTGTTTATGATGTCTTAGTTTACAATGGATGAGTTTGATCCATGTAGCTGACCCCAATTAATTTGGGACTGAGGCTATGTTGTTGTAGTTTGCAACTTACTGCCTGACCACCTCCTGGCCCCTGCTTTATTTCTGGCCTTTTGTAAATGAGTGCCATGAAAATATCATATATTTCATGGGGAGTCCTGCAACACCAATGTAACTGTGATGCTTTAATGATGTTACTATACTAAACACATCCTATGCATTATAGTGCCTCTGGTTTTATAGGTACGGGGGTTTCTAAATTAGTATGTTTTTTGTGTCAAGGCTTTAGAATTAAAGAATGGGACAATGGTTGGGTGATAGTTTTGATATGTACATTTGGTTCACACATCTTATTGTCCTCTGGACAGACTTGGTAGTGCATGCACACTCATCATGTTGCATACAGCTAAAGACACCGACAATTGTGTTGCAAATGTATGTATCGAAAGTGTGTCACCTCACACCTCACATAAACGTTTTCCTAAAGACTACATTTATATTTGCTTGTAATTAATGAGTAAGAAATACAGATGCCCAAGTCTAAAGTTTGATAAATTCTTGAAATTGGTATCACTTCATTTTTCAGACACATTATCTGACAGGATTGAAAGCTCTTGAATCGATTATTTTCCCAATGAGTAGTTACATACCATATCTTGTTAAGTTTCTAAATGTTGAAAACAATGTTTTGTTCTTGATTAATGAAATCTTAATAAGCTCTGGTGGTTTAAGCCTTCTTCTTTTTATGGCACTAGATTTGCCTTTTGGCTCATTGAATTTATTGAAAGTATAATACTGTTTTGCTGTTGCTTTACAGGATATAGCGAAAGCTTCAATTTATTTTGTGCGAGGAAAAAATCCAGCAAAGTTTGCTTCTGAATTAGTAAATTTCATTGAGAAGGCAAGTTCTCTATTTCTCTAATTATATGTTTTTTTAATATTTCTGTTGTTGAAAATTATAGAAATCCTAGATCTCCTTCTCACTCGACTGAACCACTATATCCCCTTTGGCTATCTAAAATGTCTTTTTTCTTGATTCTACCATATCTTTTATTTTTTCTGTTATTATTTTCTTCATGTCAACTATTTCATGCATGTTATATATTTTCATTAATTGTAACTTTGTTATATGAGTGAAGAACGTATATTTTCCCTTCCCAATTGTTTGGCTAAGTTTCTTGCAAAAACTGACCAATGACAAATATTCACTTTCGATAGTTATCCAGTAGTTTTTGATAGTTTCCTTTTTCCGCATTTATGTAGTGTTATCCTGGTGAAGATGATCTGGCCATTGTTCGTGCAGTTCTTTTGTAAGTTTGTTCTTGCGTTTAATGCTTCTCAGCCCTCCTCCTCTCCCTCTCTTTTTGTTTTTTAAGCGTTTATGCTTGCTATGCTTATTCTAAAAGATAAAAATATCTCCAATAGGTCAAATACTATGAAGGTTTAATGAATTGTTCTCAGATGTTATATTTGCATGATAGAAGACATTGAAGAATGCTTTTTATGTACCCAAAAAAATAGAAAGCCTTTTTCACGCTGAAGGTCAAACAAGGGAGCCTTTTATCATTTGAATCTTACAAATTGAAACTTGAATGTCTTGTCATCTTGTAACACTGGAATGCGTGTAACTAAAGGTTACTTGATTTAGTAAAAATTTCAAATACGGTAGCCTTTTGTCATTTGGATCTTACAAATTTCAAATTTAAGTTATCACTCCCAAGGTATCTGATTGGGTATTTCTAGGTTTCCTTCTAAGTTTGATCAATGAGGTATGTACTCGAAGATACATCAATCATTCAATAGGTACAGGATTTTTGTGTCGAACAGTTTTCCATGACATAAGAAACATAAATAACATCAACAATAAAGATGAATATACATGTATATCAAAAGTTTGGCAATCAAGCACACAATTTCAGAGACACTCATGACTAAACTATCAGTCCAAACGTCACAGGTATCCTCAAGCTTTTCAGTCGCGTACCTGTAAAACAAGTGATGAGCAGCTCTTTAAGGACTTCTAGCTATCTACCAACCAATTTTGTAAATGTTCTGGCAATTAACGCTTTCCAAGTCCCATTGCACCTAGCTGCCCCACAATAAGCCATAGTCAATTCAAGTCCCATTGCACCCAGCTGCTGTATGAAGCTTCGGATGGTGCCATCTTGACTGCATTTTTCGGATCATATTTGTCTGGATTACTCATGATTGTATTACTTTACACTGCATTAATGTGGTGCAGAAAGGCGAGCAAAAGATGCTTCTCCACATTTATAAGCATTTTTTATTTTTTATTTTTATTTTATTTTTGCATCATGACAGGTTTAAGCAAGAATTCTTACATTTACCTTTCAACCCCACCCTCCCGATCTGTTGACCTGGTTAGATGTGCATATTGCTTCTGGACTTACTTCTGTTATCTTGTTAATGCGTGATCTCATCTTTGTTTTAATAACCATACAAATGCTTCTCTATTTGATCACTTTAGTAACATCAGAACATATGTTTAACTTTCTCTTGGTATAATATTACAAAAAGATGAAATAGATCGCACGATTCTCATGTGCTTTGTTTGACACTTAATAATCTACAAACTTTCGTATTAAAGAATGGATGGTACGCTTAAGTTTGTGGAAAATGAGTGAAGCGCCTGAAATTATTATGCTACCTAAAGAATCTTCTCATTTTCTGGCAGGTACTTGTCACTAGGTAATATGAGAGATGCTAACTATCTCATGGATGAAGTAAGGAAGCAATTGGAATCCAAGGAACTGGAATTACCGGATTCTGATTTGATCCAATTCATCACATATCTTTTGCGAACGTAAGTGTTTTATTCTTTTTTGTTTGGCCGACAATATGAGCTGATTCTGACCTTTTCTATTAGAGAACCTTTCTTCACATAGAGGTCACTACCCAGTCTTTTCCCCACAATTACAGTGTCCTTGAGTTGGGCTCTATCTATCTTTAACTTTTGTTCTGTCAAGTGATTGTGCGTAAGTCAGATAAACCATGCTTTTATGCTTGGCATCTCGAAACTTTTGCAGTTGAACCTAAGTAATGATCCTAGCAGTTCCTTCATTTGTGGAAACTCATGGGGGCTAGATCCTCTGTGTTCAGAACTTCAGATCATTCATTCTTTCAGTTGACCTGATGGACATACTGTCTAGAAGAATATGTATGCTGAAACTCATTTTCTATTCAAATTAATGAAAAATGAATAAAATTGGCCTACATCATTACTTGAATCTTGTATCGTGGATAGCAGTTCTTCTGTTGGATGCTATTAGTTTGTGAAAACTAGTTCCTTCTTCCCTGCACTCAGAGCAATAATTGTGATGAGCTATTAAATTTGTTCAAATTAATGGAAAATGAATACAACCTAATGAATAACATATAACATATCCTTTTGTCGTGCGATATCCCTTGGTTAAACATAAGGCATGGAAAGTCACTCTTAATGTTCAATCATACTAGTCATGATCTTTAGGTCAAGGTTCGAAATATGACTTTGACTTTGCTTACTTAAAATCCGAAATTAATTCGAGGAAGTTAACTTCAACGATGAAAGTTTGACGAAAATTCGCCGGTGTACGGAAGTTTACGGAATTTCACTTTAAAGTTAGAAAACTCAAGTTTCTTCGTAGAGATGCTAGGAATATACTTAATCATACAACAATAATGCATAAAACTCATATCAGCGGATGATATTCCGAATTTTAAGTATATTTTTAGCATATGCGAAGTTTTCGAAGTTTGTGTCGAAGTTTGTTCAACTTCCACGAAATATAACAATTTTAGTTCATGTTTTATGAACTTCCATCGATGTTTTCGAAGTTCGGTCGAAGTTAGCCAAAGTTAAGTCGAAGTTTTGTAATTTTTCAACTGCCCTTGAATTTTGCTTCGTTCACCTCAACATCGACAAACTTTGCCCGAACTTCGGTGAAGTTTGTCGATTTTTTAAACCATGCTTTAGGTAAATTGAAAATATCCAAGTGACATTGATCATATGATTCATATCAATTCACACGGACTTGGCCATTATTAGTCTATCATATCGAGGAATCCACCGATATCTCTCTTTATACGAGAGTGACAAATTTTATCTTGATTACACACCTTCAAATATTATTCACATGTTAATCAATCACAATCTTTATAATCGTCCGGTTAAAGACAACGTTTGATTGTGTCAAATTATCATGCTCCTAATATTAAAATCTATGGTAATCTCAAGTCGAAGGACTAAATGATAGTCTTATCATGAGTAACGCTTATGACTCAATCCATGTGGTGTTCTCATAGCGGGTCGGTCCAATACTTTGTTCCCTAACAAGTACTCATGATCTTGATTTGTGTCCTTATACGCATGATCATCACATGACCATCAATCAAGATTCACACTAGTCTTAATTCATCATAGTTCCCAGTATAATGACCAACTAGGGGCATTTAAGATATTTCAACAAATACCCATGGATCTTACTATAAGGTAAACATGCAATCACTTATAATAAAACATCAAATGAAAATTTCTATTTTATTAACTAAAATTATAAGATAAACAATGTTTATAGATTGACTTATAGCACATTCCCCAACATTTTTTTTCATACCTGTCAAAAATGCTTCAATTATCATAGTTGTGAATCAAAATTGAGAGATTAGATTATCAAACTAACGAAACTATAAAGCTAAAAAGACAAACGATATTAAAATTTGGGCTGCTCCTAGTAGCACCGGTGTTTAAAGTCGATGGCGCGATTTTGCATGATATATTTCATGTGACTCCCACTAATTTGGAGAAGTCGCGAGCAAATGACGTCCCTGCTGTCTTGGGCACTAAGATATGCGTGTCTTTTTTCATGGTATTGGGCTCATCTAGAACCTCTAATAGAAAAAGATTTTATTTCGTGGTGACCCTCTAACATAAATGTGTCAATGGTGTATAAAATCTTCAAATGCCCCTTCTTTTCCACCCCTGTTTCAAACTCAACCAGTATTCATGGTGGGACAGGTGGTTTTATAAACACCGGGGGTCTGACTTCCTTGCTCTCCTCTTCTAGCTCCTCTGGCCTTTCCAAAGTGACTTCAATTTTCTTCTCGGCTTCTTCTTCATGAACTTCTACTGTCATCATGTTTGGCTTTGATGAAGGAATCTCAAGTTCATCCTCGATTCAGACTAATACTCGTCCTCCTCAACATCTCTCCATGTAATCGCACTTGTATTCTCGTTTGAATCATAAGGCATGGGTACAGGGATCTTTTCTTTATTAATCAAATTCTTAAGGATAGCATTGATTTGATTAATTAGAGTTCCCATATTTTGAAAACTTGACTTCATCTCTCGCTGATGTTGATCCAACTTTTCTTGATAGCTTTAGATTGTCGTGATGGATCTGTTCATTGACGGAGACTAGGATCTTTCAAAATTTCTTCATGAGAATGCCTTTCTTCTTGAGGAAGTTGTGGACTTGGCAGGGACTCATAGAAGTTGGGTTGTGGCAATGCATAACTCCAATTGGGATAGTTTTTATACCCCGAGTGGTAAGGATTGACATAAGTAGGATGAGAGACATTTGCACAAATTTCACAAGCTTCTACATACTCTTGTTGCTGAAGGGAAGGTCGATTAGGAAAGCCATGTTTAAAATTTGACATACTTACCTCATTCATACTATAATAGTATGAGTCATCATAATGACCATAATTTGGGGAGTGAAAGGCCATTGTTGAGTTATTTGCAAGATATATGCTAGAGACAAGGGTTAGAATACAAAAATAGATACAACAAAAGCAAAAGAAAAAGAAAAGTTAAACTCAATTTAGAATTGAATCCCCGACAATGACGCCAAAATTTGATCCCGTGTCGCGCGTATCAAATATAACCTGTATACGGTTACCAATCCTACTGGAATGTATTGGAGGCAAGCACGGGGTCGAATCCATAGGATTTAGTCAAACTGATTCTAACAAATAGAAAAGTAAATCTGGGGGGTTTTTGAAAGAGTTTTATCCTAAAGGTCTACTAAACAAGAAAGTAACTAATTGAAACTCAGAAATAGTAAAACATACCTAAGTCTAGGAATCCACAATCTGGCCCGATGTTGGTTCCATCTCTTGCATCGTCGGTTTTGAAAGATGGGTTTTAAAACAGTTTCTCAAGATAAGCTATGGGTATTGGGGCCACTGATAAATCGACAATAAAATATATTTTAGGTGTTTATTTTATGTGTTTTTAGATCTGAATGCTTATTATTATTAATTGATTCTCTTTTATTTATATCTTTAGCATATGATAGGGTTAGTGGTTTAAAGACTATTTGATGAAAAGGAAATAAATTAGGGTCTTTTGAAGTATTCTCGGTGTTTGGCATTAAAAAGTGAGCTTGCACGCACTTCAAGATAGCTTAGTGGGACCCACGTTGGTCCGTGTTAATGATATGGTGGTTTAGAAGAAGTTTGGTGGTGTATTAGTTGAGGAAAGCCTTCAAAAATGACCAAGGATAAGTCATTCCTGCAATGTGTTCAGCTACCATCTGATCTGCCTCGAGACACGCATTTCCTTTGGACCAGAAGAGAGAGAGTGGCGGCTGATTGACGCAGCAAGAGACACATTTGAGTCACTCAGCCTTCAGTAGCCTTTGACACGCATAGAGATCAGCACGTCATACCAAGTATCAGATGAGCAAATAAGGAACTCACTTTTCCTCGAGATGCATGCCCGCACAAGCTCCTAGATTGTCGCCAAGTCTGCCCACGCGTTCGACCCTTGTTTCGAGATGTGCACCTATACCGTCTCCCACAAGTTCACCGATTCTTGAGACGAGCTCTTCTCCTATCTGCCAGCTGCTACATGCCACGTATCGAGTCACCATTTGTCCAGCCATGACTTTAGCTCATTCTCCACCTATCCCAGAGCGCCACATCAGCGGGTCCACAACACAAATGCACAACAAAACAAGTTTTCTCTGGCGTTCAACCAATCCGAGCTCACCACGTGACCCAGACTCCAGCAAGCAAAGCTTTCATAGCCATCAAATTGTCCTAGGCAGATGAGACATCAAATAACTCACAAATTTCACTTTCTCTCTCCTCCATTGACCAAATTGAAGGGATTTATATATATAGAACTTACGGTTTTAATTAGATTCTCTACACACAATCGAAACACTTTTTTGTTCTTAATGGAGTTTGTCAAGACGATGTTTGGCTAAGTAATCTATTCCTGGGTCGGAGGCGAAGCAAGTCCAGAATCATGGTTTATAGTGTGTTATATGAGATATTTTATTTATAATTTAAATTATTTTAATTCCTTTTATTTTATTCGTTGTTGTTTTCATGATTATGATACAAACTTAGGGTATGTATATAGCCAGTGCATGCTTTTAGGTGGAAGAATTATAGTTAATTGAGATAATCATATCCGTAATTGTATGATTGGACTGATACAAGTGACGATCAGTCACCCGTTTGCCGTCAAAACCTTTCGGTTCTTGAGTGTGCAACAACAACAACAACATAGCCTCAGTCCCAAATTAACTGGGGTCGGCTACATGGATCAAACTTTTCCATTGTGCTCGATTCAGTGCAATTGATGGTGAGCTTTGCAAACCATTCAAATCTCTCTTAATTAATGCATCCCATGTTAACTTTGGTCTACCCCTACCTCGTCGAATTTCTACAGTTTCTATTGAGTCAAATTTTCTAGTTGGGGCATTTGTAGGCCGTCTTTGCGAGTGACCAAACCATCGCAACCGCCTTCCCTAATCTTATCAATTGGTGCTACTCCTACTTGTCTTTGAATTTCTATATTTCTTATTCTATCTTTACGGGTTTTACCACACATCCACCTAAGCATCCTCATTTCTGCTACATTCACTTTATGTAATTGTTGTTGCTTTACTTGCCCACATTCACTTCCATAGAGCATAGCTGGCCTAATTGCGGTCCTATAAAATTTTCCTTTTAACTTAGTGGGAACATGTCGATCACAAATCACCCCCGTTGCACTCCGCCATTTCTTCCATCCAAATTGGATTCTATGTGTGACATCATTTTCAATGTTACCATCATTTTGTATGATTGAACCTAGGTATCTAAAGTGGTTTACCCTAGGCACTTCTACTTCCCCTAATTTTACCACTCCGTCATCTCGATGTCTAGTGTTTCCAAACTCACAAGTGCATGTATTCGGTTTTCGTCCTACTCAACTTAAAGCCTTTAGATTCTAATGTATTTCTCCGAGTTCTAATTTCCTATTCACTCCATCTTTAGTTTCATCCACTAAGACAATATCATCTCGCAAATAGCATACACCATGGTATATCCTCTTGAATATGTCTAGTTAATTCATCCATAACTAAAGTAAATAGATATGGGCTTAAAGCCGATCCTTGATGTAGTCCTATCGTAATGGGAAATTCTTTTGTAGCTCCTCCAAATGTCTTTACACTTGTTACTACTCCATCGTACATATCTTTAATAGTGTCTATGTATCTAGCGTGCACTCTTTTCTCTTTCTAGAACCCACCAAAGAACATCTCTAGGGACCCTATCATATGCTTTTTCTAAATCTACGACCATATGAAGATCTTTTTTCTTTTCTCTATATTTTTCTAACAATCGACAAGGAAAATCTTTAGTTGACCTCCTGGCATGAAACCAAATTTTCTCTCTATTGTTGTTTCTCTCCTTAATTGTCAATTATCCTCTCCCACATAGGACTCATGAGTTTAATTCCCCGGTAGTTTGAGCAACTTTGAATGTCTCCTTTGTTTTTGAAGATTGGCACAAGCGTTTCTTCTCCAATCCATTGGCATCCGTTTTGATTTTAAAATTTTATTGAAAAGCTTTGTCAACCAAGAAAAATATTTTTCGCCAATTACCTAACTTTGTATATAAATCTTCCATGAAATTTGTTTTAGCTTGACTAACTACTTTTTTAGCTTGTTTTCTAGCTTCTCTATATTGATTGTTAAACACTTGGCTCGCGGACATCCTCGTTCGCCTAATATGTTTGATCCTTATACAACTACTCATTTCTAGCCACATTGTATTAGGATTAGTATTCCACCACTTTATTCTAGGGTCGCTAACTCTTTTATTCATATTTTTCCGTTTTGTTAGCTTAATATCAAGTACTATGGACCTTTATGCGTTTCCTATCTATTTTTCTTGTTAAAAGAAAATCTATTAATGCATTAAACTCCTTCTTCATTTCTATTACCGTAACCAAAACCTCCATGATTTACTTACCCCGACATGCGGATGTCTAGGGTTCCAATAATTAATTTAACTAGAATCATGTGTTGATCTCTTTTCTCCTACCCATTTTGTCTCTTGGAAGTAGTTAGTGGCGGACGTCCTAGCTATTGAGACTAGGGAAATCGTTTATATATGGATTTTCATGAAAAGTGACAAAAGTTTTACGGTCGTTGTCAACCTATCGCAACCCTCCTCCTTTATCCGGACTTGGGACCGGCTATGTGGAAGCTGACCGATTTCATATAGCTATCTAGGAGGAATTGAATTAATAATCTTTTGGGATAGATCAAAGACCATGATGTGATATTGAGCTTTGATTTGGGTTTGTGGGGTGTAGACCTAGGTATTTTCTCATATTGAATTCATTCTTGCAAAGTTTTAACTTCTAGTAGTTTTAATTAAGTATTTTCTTAAAATCTCTAAAAACCCACGAATTTCCCTTTTTGGTTAACTCAGAGTAAAAGCTAAGTCCTGTGGATTCAACCCCGTATTTACCACTACTACACCTAAATGAGATTGGTAACTCGAGTACGGGTGATATTTGGCACAAACGACATGTGAGCAATCACCAATATCTTAGTCCCTCTATTCTCCATAGATAAGGCAACCGCTCTCTAAATACTTCTTTTATTTCATTGTACAACCTTGGGCAACCGCTCCTAAGATTTAGCACGTGAGCATCATAAAAATCTCTGTGGGAACACCTACCCTTAGATAACCTTGGGCAACCGCTCTCAAGACCTAACCTAGTTCTCGATGGTATTCACCTAGAACAACAAGTGCGTCAGGTTTCTTGTTCTAGGTGATTGCCACTTCTCAACTGGGTTGGTATCACGGACTCAACTTGATTAATAACAGGTCATGGATTTAAGCCTAAAGATTTGCAATGAACTTACAAACTCTAAACTGTCATTGAGACATCGTTTCAAAACCATAACATAAAGATAGAGAACATTTTTAACCCTTACCATTAGGTTACAATGTGCATTATTCAACTCATTTACTTGTAAAGTGATTTGACACAATTAACATCTATGGATAGTTCATTTGATCTTTTGCATGGTTGCACCTTGCAGGTCGAATAGATGCTTTTCACCTCAAACCAAGTCTTATTTTCCTGCTATATTTATTTTTCACATTTTGACTATTTTACTCTACCAGTAAATATCTGCAGTTTCAAAAGATGCCTCCATGATCTTAGTTTCTGTTTTTTTTTTTTTTTTTTAGCTTATTTTCTCTTCCATATGTTTCCTCGTCACTCTTGTATTTATGTTTATGTATTTGTGAATTTTTTTCCCAGTATAAAAGTAGATTTGATGTGTATAAACTATAAAAAAATACTCAACTTGTGAATATCTCTTGTTATTTCTTATATTGACGTGCACACTGCAGATTGGAAAGAGATGCTTTGCCACTTTTTCGGGTATTGAGACAAAGGTACAAGTCAAGCTTAGATAGGGAATCTTCATTCAAGGAGGTCTGCTTCTTTCCTTGTTGACAAATTTAATTTCCTTTCATTGTGGATCTACCCGAAAAATCCTAAGATGAGATGCCTGCATTTCAGGGTCATTTTTTTTATTTTTTTTTTTTTTTTTCCAATTACAGTATAGCTATCTTCATTTTGTTGTGAAAATCTCGCTGTTCACTGTTCCTATTACTTGTTTAGCAGCATCAAATCTCACTTAGATATATTATCACTTGATCTGAAGGATAGTTGGCTATTTGTCTGTCTGCTTTCGTCAATTCTAATTTATAGTTTATGTTTCAGTTGTTAGATAAGATAGCCGAGAGATTCTACGGAGTGCAGCGTAGAAGCCCCCTACAAGGGATGTTTGGAGACATCTTTCAGGTAATGAAACATTTTCTTGAAATTAAATACTTAAGAATAATTTACTTTACTCCCTGCATTATTGTGGTGTAATCCTCTTCAAGCATGGTCTTATCAAGAATATTTAGCGTCTACTTGACTCAAATATTCTACCATTAGTGGTAAAAGTGATTTGAAAAAACAAATTATTCCTTTACAGCAAGTACCTTCCTTTAACATGCCCTTCTATTTAATTTTGATTAGCATGTTAGTCCAGTTTAGAATATCTAACTAAATCATGACCTCCCTTTTGACAATCTTGCGTCACCGAGTTATGCATTCAAATTTCCAGGCCACTCATGCAAATCGTTTTGTTTAATTGTTCTAATCTAGAGAGGGAAATTACAAAAAAACAATATAACATCAGTACTGCAATGCTCTTGATAGGCGACAGCATTAGTTGTCGATACAACTATTCTCATCATAAGCATGTACATGCATTTCATCACTCTGCTGATTTTGGAGGTCTATTTTTGGTTAGTATTCAAGTATTCTCCAGCCGTTGATCTGAACATTGACTCTCTGATGCAGATGATGGGGGGTGCTGATTGATGCTGCTTGAGGATCGCTTCAACGCATCTTATTTATTCTGGAGGTATGTAACTCCTGGGAATGGTTCTGCATTTCAAGCTAGCGTTCACTCGGTTGTAGTTGAAGTTGTGACGTCTGTTAGCAAATCAAAAAGATCTTCTCTTCCTGGGTATATTAGTCGAACTAACCGCGGCTGGCTTGCGCTTTTTATGAGGTGGCGACTAAGTTAACTGCATGTTCTTTGCATTCCCCATTGATTCTGATGAGTGTGCCATGTAGTGCCTATCATTAAGAGAAGTATACTTGTTTTCTTGTAAACTATTTTAAGTTATTTGGATTATTTTTGTATTTTTTTTTTTACAGGTTTAATAAAGCATCCTTAGCATTGTGGCTCGCCTCTTCTATTTTTTATTTTTTTTTTTCCTTTCTTCATTTTGATTCTGGTCTCTTGTTCTCACATTAATGATAATAATCATAAAGGTCCTTTTTAATTAATTTAACTGTTGTTCTCCAAAAGTTTGGGAGTAAAAGCCAACATCTTTTCAAAGAATCATTATCTTAATGAAATGCCCCTATTTTTGTTAATGGATGACTCCTTCAATTTCTTTTTTTGCTCCTTTAGAAGTTTGAGGAAAAGGGAAGGTTCTTTGCTTTTGTCAGTCTAATTTCTGCAATTTAGTTTCATGAACCTTAAAGTTCTATGGAACAACAACAATAAAACATGCAATAATTACTCAGTGGAACCAGGAACAAATTACAACGATGGTCAATTTTCTAATAATATAGGGTCTCAATTGTCGGGGAAGCAACAAAATGAGAGCGGAAGGAGCGGAAGATCGATAATTATATACGAATATTATAGAGAAAATACGGAGTGCAAGGGGCAGGTGCCCTTGTGTGCTTAGTTTCACCATTATTGGTAGTGTAATAATTAGTTTCCTAGTTTCTCAAAATTTAAAATCTAGAGAAAATGATATTGATGTTCATTTTATTTGTTTTTAATCGATGAATTGAGTTGGATTTTTGAATTGAAAGATGACCACTAAATTTAATTCAATGAGATTAACGACTGAATTATAGATTTTGGGTTGATCAACTGCAAGTCCATACACAATTAGTTTTTGAACTTCCACATCACTTGCCTCAAAAGAATTCTTGATATGAAATTCAACATTACTAGTAAATCTTTTGAGTCATTCTTTTCATAACTTTCATAGAAATCAATAATACTATTTTATCTTTCTTAATCATGCTGAACTAAGTACATTTTACATAATTTAGTTTGCAATTGTGACAATGTTAATTAATTTGGCAATTAATGTATAGTTAAGTGAAAATCAAAATCAATATAATGTCATGAGTTGTTGCATCTAAAAAAGACTAAAATTACCAACTATAATACATAGTGGGGCTTCCAATTTTGGGTGCATTGAAACTAGGGGTGGCAATTCGTATCGGCGAGTCGTAAACGTGTCGTGTCCCATATAATGCAAACCCATTACATGACATGTTTATTAATCGTGTTAATCGTTTTCGTGTCTAAGTGGGTCGTGTGTTAAACATGTCGTGTAATCGTGTCACCCACTTATTAAATATTGTATTTAAAAATTTTATTTTATTTAAACTTTTATAATTAAGTTACTATTTTTTAAAAATATATCTAAATGATTAAATTCGAAAAAACATACTAAATAACCAATAAAATATAATGTGGTTGTATATAGTCGTTAGTTTTACTTTACTTTTTCATTCAAGTCTTTATTACTCTTAAAAATAAAGCAAAAATTACTCGTAATAATAACATAAACAAAATTATAAGAATCATCTAAAAAAATATCTAAATTTTACTTTGGCGAAAAGTTTTATTTTTTCTTAATAAATAATTATTAATAAAATCTAAAACATAAATAATATATTAAAAGTAAAATGAATATTTCCTCTCAAATATAAAATAAAATATGATAAAAGATGTCTATGAATAAAATAAATAAATCATGCTATTAACATGCATTCAAATAGGTGAATTTTGTATCAATCTATTTATTATATAATATTTATTATTTATACATTATTCTTTAGCCGTGTTAAGCGAGTCATAAACGAGTTGAGCAGGTTGACATGTTAATGACTCGTTTATTAACCGTGTATAAACGTGTTAACATGTTTATGACCTAGACCCACTTAAGCCAAATCCACGACATGTTTATTACGTGTCGAGTCGTGTTAATCGTTTCATAACCCAAATTGCCAGTCCTAATTGAAACGCACAGTTAAGCTATAATTTCATGACAACCCTTCTTTACCCACTTCCATATCAATTGTTTTCTATCAACAATAGTTATATCAAATCAATACATAGTTGTAATGATCACATCAAGTCCGTAGTTGGGGTAGTAATTAACAGATATACATATATGGTTTTGTGTTTTTTTACTCATTGTAATATAATTAATGACGAATTATACTAATCTTACCAATTTATAATAACTTCATAAACTAAAAAAATATATATATAACTAAAGAATTATCCGATGATGCTAAGGCGACCCACTACGAACACTCACTACGAGCACGCAACTTGATTTTTTAGTTCTTTTACAATTTTGTTCTCACCTCCTACACACCACCTCCTTCCTGTCTACACACACCATCACCCTCCTCAAACACAAAATTGTAAAAATAAAAATAAAAACAAAATAAAAATTAAGGTACGTGCTCGTAGTGAGTGTCCGTAGTGGGTCACATAAGCATTATCCAATGACAACCATCCAAATGATCGGATTGCACAATTGTCTACGAAAAGCTAAAAGCCACACTTCATCGCTACATATGATCACATGAGCAAAAATTCCATCACCTATCTAATACACAACACAGACATGCCATTTCCACATTAACATCAGCATGTTAGATTCGAGCATTGCATGCATGGACTACAGGCTAAGCCAAAGACAACTCACTCTATCTCCGCATTATACGATTGCGTTCCCGTTTACGAAACCGTTCAAGCATGAACTCATCACTTGCAACTTGCCTTCGGCCGCCCGCTTCTGCATTACTAGCCTCAATTGGTTTAGGTACCGCGTTGTCAACAGCACTTCTGTCCTTATAAAGTTCAGGGAGATCTGTATGGATAGAAACTTAATTGATTAACAGAACATTTACTAAAAAAAAAAAATAAAAGAAAAATCAACACAAAAGTAACACACTCCACATGCCAGAGAAACCGGCATATGAATCTATGGAGTTCAAGGATTTGTAAAGGTCAAAATCATTATTGCTATTTTGGTATTGTAACTGGCATATGACTTCATGACATGATTCTAATTAGCATATTTTACCCCAAGTGTTCTGCTTGCCTTTTATTCTTCCTTCGGTTTCCATGTACCATTCTTATAGGTTAATACAATTCTTCTAGTTTACAACAATAAAAGGGGCAATGAACAAAAATCATAATAAAAAATTCCAACAGAAAGTTACATTGACTTTTTTTAAATAGATGAGGTAAAAAAAAAAAAAAAAAAAAGATTATTTGAGGAAAAAAAGATCTTTTTTTTATTGGAAACAGAGGAAAAAAAAATCTTTTAGAATAAAAAATAAACCTCGGGAAAGTTTGTTTGCATAATCTCTGCCGCGTTGAGAATAGTCAGCACTATAACTTGAAGGAATGCTCAAGTCTGTATGCATCCGACTCACAAGCCTTTTCCCCTGCAGAAGCTTCTTAGCTGCTTCTGTTTCTTCAATATTTCTCAATTTGTATCTGTTAATTTGTGAGATCTACATTAACAACTATGAGAATGAATTTTCTTATAAAAAAGACATAATAAACTATGTAAATGAAACTTGAGAAATGTAGCCCAGGAAAAATGGCACAACTTGATAAACACATATTAAGCAAGTTATGGAGTACTTGAGTTGTAAAGCAGGATATACAACAAATTGCGGCATAATTTGGGTATATTCAACCAACTTCTTAATTTCATACATGATAAATAATGATAAATAATGGAGGATCAACAATAACATAAGATTAAGAAAGTCAAGATGACGAGGGCCAAAAATCAGAATTTAGGATATGAAAGAAATCAGATATATATATATATATATATTAAAAAAAACAGGAAAACAGCAAATACAACCGCGCACCTAGAAAGGAATAAGAACAAACCAGCTTCAACATAAGAACAAACCAGCTTCAACATAACATGAACGACTGATTAAAAACCAAAAACAAGCAACAAAAAATAAGTCACTAGAGTAAGAAATTGTCACAAAAACAAAAATTTAACAAATGGGTAGTGATCAAATTGAGTGAAAACATCAAAAACTTGGTTGAAACATTGAATTACAAGCATAACCACTTTTAGATTTCCAATGATAACATCGCCAAACTTTTAGCACCCATACCATAGCAACTCTTGGCCATCAAACCAGTAAATACAACCGCGCACCTAGAAGCATTGTTTATGGCGGCAAAGTTAAAATTAAACATCATATAAGTTTATCAAACATTCATGGGTTTATAAATGATAAATCCAAATGAATAATGAGCATGGCCAGATGCTGTGGACTCAACCAAGTGAACACAGTTAAATTAAAAATCAAAGGAGAGCAGAATTTCCTGCCCTCATTTGACTAATAATGAAGCTCAAAGAGTCATGCCAGCATTCATGAAATGAAACTTCTTCCTAGGCAGCCACGGACATCATTTCTCTCCGATTATATACATCTTTTCAAGTGGTAGTAACAAGGAGATTCAGTTTGAGCTTACATTTGGAGAGACTTACGACGCCAATGTTGAGATCTAAAATGGTAGAACAAAGAGTCTGTTGTTGTGTGGCATGATTTGGCTTCACAAATCAGAAATGAAGAATCAGCAGATGCAAGGTAGCTAAACTGTGCTGGAAAATTTGAGATCTGAGCGGCAGCGACGATGAGATCTGAGCGCCGAGCCGGCGAGGCAGCTGTGGACCAGGGACGACGGGAAGGCTCGGCGGAGATCGGGATGCAGCAGCGGCGGTAATACGAGCAGAAGAGAGAGGAGACGGCGAGAGCAGTAGAGAGAGGAGACGGGAGTGACGAGTAGAGACGGAGCGGCGAGGGAGGAGTATATATATACACACACACACACACACACACACACACACATTTGATAAGAAAGAAACCAACTTATCTTGCCCCCCTTTGGGACTGAAAACTCCCAACCTCTAACACCAACAACCACATACCAAACCACAAGGCCACCCACTTGGTTGGTGAAGAAAATCAGATATATTACCCCAATTAAAATTAGAAGAGTGCCCAAAAATACTTTGCTAAGTTGCTAACTATTTTAAAAATATACCTTTAATGACATGGGACTCCTAATAACACTGAATTTGAAGTCCTAAAGAATAATTTCTCCTATTTACATAGACTCATCAATGAAAATAAAATCTCAATTGCATATGGAAACTCATACGGAGAAAAAAGAATCCAAATCACATAACGTCTCTCAACTGAAACTAAAATCCTAATCGTTATTCTAATTTCTAACTCTAAGCCTAAAGTACTTAAGGAAGGGTCGAACAAGTCTAGCATAAAAACAGCCCTTTAAAAAGTAACTCAGGTAAGCTTACTAGGAAGAGAAGATAAATTCATACTTGAACACTTGGACAACAAGACAAAAAACAACATACTCAATGGGCAACTGAACTTCAGCAATTCCAGTAGTCCACTGAGTTGAGCTTTCTTCAGAATTTCTTCTCTTCACCTAAAAATAAAAACAAGCCAGTAGTTGGAAAAAGCAGAGAATAAGATCACAAACTTGCTAAGTGGCATGAGGCCTAGGCCATGATTGCCAATAAAGAGACAGTAAAGGAGTAAAGTAAGAGTATCAATAATAAAATGAAGAAACAATAAGATACTAACTATTCTTGTGTCAAAAAATCGTATGAGTTAATAATTTAAAGTACATAACAAGCTTCTTCGGTATGCATTCACAAAAAGGGGCCTCTTTTGTAGTCAGGTGTTGTTATTTCCATGCCAAAGTTCAACAAAAGTTCCCTATATTAGGCTTACACTGCTTACCTAACTAATTTGCATTTTAAGCATCAAAGTCCAAAGTTGAACTTTACATACTCGTCAGGTTTGTAATTGTATTTTAATGCAACTTCAGCACTTAAAAACAGAAGGATTGAAGTCACTTCTTTTTTACTTTAGAGTGTAGAGAACATTTGATGATAGCGTGCAGCCTCTTGCATCTTCTACTTCTTGATAAAAATCAGCAAGACCTAAATATGAAATTTCTGTTGCAACTTTTAAGTTTTCTTCTTTGTTTCTTCCTAAGTTCCACCACTCATTTTAACTTTATATTATGTTCAGGGCTCATACATATTAAACGGTTGTCAATTTGGCGAGGATTGAGGCTTTGTCGTTGGTTTGTCGAAAAGAACTACATTCTACAAAACATGTTGCCATGAAATTCGAGATCTCCTCTTGAAATTATATGCGTAGGCATTATGTATGAATACCAATTTGCTATTCTTCCACTATTTCTATCAATTTTTAGATGATCTCGTACACTTTCAGATTACTTGCACCAGTATTTGTTGCCTAATTATCTCATCAACTTTTTAATCTCCAAAACAAATAAATGAAATACCCACTGAATGTACTATATTTTGTGACATCCCGTTAGTCAAAACATTCTCAAGCATTGCGCAGTAAAGAGAGGAGTTATTAAGGTTTATTACTAAATACCTATTACCAACCAAGGAGAACAATAACATGGAAATAAAGAGAAATATCAAATAAGGGCATGACAATTCAAGAAACTCACTTTGAGATGCTCTGGGATGACATATAATTCATCCTCCACACGTGTTAAATTATCCTCATCTTGATTGGTTGCAGCCACGTTCTTACCCTTTATCTTCGCAAGTTCTTGTTCAACATATTTTAACCTTTCATAACAGAAAAAAAAAAAAAAAATAAGCATACTATATTTCCACTCTAGCAATCACAGGAAAAAAAAAAAAAATTGCTTCCTTAGAGGTATAAGTAACAGTCTTTTTATAAAATAATCCAATTCAATCAGAAATGCCCTACAATCAACAAGATTACACAGCTTGACTTCACGAAATTTGCCATTCAACTTACACTTGGCTAAGAAATCATTTTAAAGAAATATACCTGAAGTAAAAAAAAAAAAAAAAAAAAAAAAAAAAGCTTAAAATAAAGCTCTGCGACAATATGAAGAGCAAGCCAAATTTCCAGAACCTACTTGATGAAGTTAATTTAGATGATTCCCACACCATTTCAGTGGCTATGCTTTGATCTTCAACGACCCTTTGATGCAATCCATACAAAGATTCAAAATATAGAAAATATATAGCCAATTATCCATTTCTTGACCTGCCGGAATCTCTCGCTCTTAAGTAGAGGAAGCCCATGCTTCAAAATCTTGGCATTTGCTCCCCTTTCACGAAGTGAACCTTTCCTACTTGTACCACACGTTGGAAGAAAATTGACATCCCAAGAAGTCATGATCCAATTGATATCTCCTCTTTCACATTAAACTAGCAAGAAGCAAGTGCATTCTTTCTTTCTTTTTTTCTCTACAGATTAATTATATTATTAGACCAATTTAAATCTGTTTTGCAATGTCACATCTATGTAAAGGAAAAGAAATTCCTATACCTGTTTTGCAATCAGAGGCCCCAGATCTCCAGCGCAGTTTTAAATAGCTTAACTTGTCACCATAATTTTGTGCAATAATTATCTCCAGTTATCACCACCAATCCCTAGATTTTGGAAGCTCACATATTAGCAATTTGTACTGCCTTATTGATCATTGTTCCTATGTTCATGTGAACATATACCTCCTTTCCCTTCCTTCCTTTTTGACAAGAAACATGTGTCACGTAGATATAGAAACTGTAAATTGTAAAAAATCTGACCATTGGAGATTCTGCAGGAAGCCAGGAACTGCTGAACAACCATCTAAAAAGCATTTTCTACTTTCCACCATCAATTCTTACTAAATACATGTCAATTCCTCAATCACTCATTCACTCCTAAAGACAATACCCTCAATTAATTTCACCGGAAGATACCCACGTAGCAATAAGCATTTTCTACTTTGTTGTTTCTTTCCCATAGCATCATCAAAAGGAAGGCATATGTATAATGATGTTGGCTTCTGTTTTTCAATCAGAATGATGTCGGCTTCTTAGAAATGGAAATACCACCCTTGAAAATTCATTCTTCAGGTATATCTTCAACAAAAGATACTGTTTACTTTTTACATTGTCACTATAGATCAAAATCTTCTTATTCAATGAGTTGTCAATAGGAGATAATTTCTTGTCCATTGCATTCATGGCTTAGTTAAAGTAAATTTGTTCCAGAACTTCACATACAATTTCTCAATGTATTAAAATTAGTTTTAACTAGTTTCAAACATTTATCCTTTTTCTCTTTTATGAATTTTTTATAATTCTACTTATAGGTGTTCTTCTAGTTTTTGTATATTAGAACATAAAAGGTTCTTATTTTCTTCCAAGTGTTTTTTTTTCCATGTGGTGTTCTGCGCCGACTAATCCACTCTCGCGCATTGTCGAGCCTCATTTGGAGGGCAGCCCCTTACTACCCAATTTTTTTCCATCTATGAGACTCGAACTTGAGACTTCACTAAAGGGGAATCGAGACCCTTACCACTCGGATTAACCTCCAAGTGCTTTTAACATGTTCAAGATTTTTTTTTCTTTTTTTTTCCCGTGGCTTGACAAAGTCCTTAATGGCAAAATCGAGCCCGACTTAACGTTTTATCACGAGAAGATAAAGAATTTCAAAAAGAATTTTATTAGAACAATTTGGCAAGATCATTTCATAAAATTTGTGCTTCTGCCATCACTTGAAGATTAAGAGGTACAGTGAATACTATAGCTATAACACGGTAAACCCAATATGAAGCACGGTGGACATAGACCAAATAAGTAGAAGATAAACAAAAACTATAAAACAGGCGAGAATAAAAGAGCAAAATCTCACATGTTGGGATCTTCAACAGTAACAGCAGTCTCTTGGGCAAACGTATCCTGCAAAACCAACTCCTCTTTCTCCCCATCTCCTTCATTCTTGTCACTTAGTTTAACAGCAACACCAGTTGTTCGCAAAGATGGAATAGCAGGGATTCCTGATTTTCTTTCCCTTTGCTTTTGGAGAAATTTAACCTCTTCTAGAGCCAACCTGCGATGCAACCTCCATCAAACATAAAGCCACAGAATTCAGAAGCACAAAAACAATACTAACGGTATAGTTTTGATCATGAAGAGGCTTGCACCAGTAGAACCAATGCGAAACAGAGGAAAGGCATCCTCAAAAGAAAGAGACAAAGTACAAAACACAAAAAAGAGGGAAAAGCAGTAATTAGAACAACAAATCATGAACCCTTACATTTCTGAGAAATATTAATTAGAGTTAGAATATTAGTGACAACTATTCTGACAAATGGAAGTGAGAAGCCAAAAGCCCAAAGGAAGAGTAAGAAAACAACAACAACAACAACAACATCAACATCGAAACCTCAATCCCAAAGGATATGTTTGATCCATTTCATAGAGTGACAAAAGTTTCACAACGGCTATTACCCCCCCACCCAAAAAATAATAATAATAATAATAATTAAAATAAATAAATAAATTCCGGGGATGGGGAAATGGGCTTGGAAGAATGTAAAAACAAAAGGAAGACAAAAAGCAGCAACCACTTAGAACATTATGCAATACCTACTATCTTCTTCCCCATCTGACTCATTTATTCCCTCATCTTCTTCAAAAGATCTTTTTCTGAAGTTCCTCATCGTATAATCTGTGATGGTTGACTAAGAAACTGGTAACGTAAAATGCAAGAAGAAAATAACCCAAGTCAAAGGCAAACACCTCGAATCCCAACGTTTGTGCAAATTTTTAACGACTTCCTTTTCTTTTTTCTTTCTTTTTTTTTCTATCGTGGTATCCAGTGCCACAAGTGACCCTTCCAATCCAGCTTGCTTCAACCTTTGCACGAATGGTCAATAATTAACTGGGGAGGGATGCCAAAAAGGACGATCTACAAAAATGAGATCCCAAGATACCTTTTAGACTTGCAATAAATCGATTCATTAGTAAAATGCATTAAAATCAACTAACATCCAACTCACGATTGTTTTGGTTTCAATTAAAGCCGTCCTTGAATTCATTAAATTTCAAAGGGCATACTATGATTATTACAACCAAACTATAACCTTGTTCCCTGAAGACTATTTACACAAAACAAATCAATTCTATCATTTTTTAGATCAAACACTTTATTTCACAATGAAAAAAGATTAACATACATTTGCTACATATTCGTTGTGGTCGCTTTTGAATTTCACATTGAGATGTGTGTGCACACAATTCAATATTTTCAAAAAAAAATAAAAATTAACCATTGTGTAGCAAATGTAGGCATATAAAGTGTGTTACTCAATTACTTCTCTTTTACAATTAAAGGTTTTTAGACAACCCTAGCTTATGCGCAAATCAAGGAAGATTCCCTTTTCTCCCATTTTTCTTTCAATGCTCTGATGAAGATTTAAATAAGATGATATCGAGAAGGATATGGAAGATTTATCAAGATTTGACACTTTTGGGACTAGAAACATGTTACATTTTCCACCTACTACAGAGAGTATATATATAGGGTGCTTCTACAATGCAAGGTTTAAAAAATCAACAAACTTCGGCAAAGTTCGGGCGAAGTTTGTCGATTTTGAGGTGAGCGAAGCGAAGTTCATAGGGCGTTAAAAAATTGCAAACTTCAACTCAACTTCGGCTAACTTCGACCGAACTTCGAAAACATCGATGGAAGTTAATAAAACATGACAAACATGAAGTAAAATTGTCATGTTTCGTATAAGTTGAGCAAACTTCGACTATGCTAGAAATATACTTAAACTTCGGCTAAATTCAAATAAAGCATAGTTCTAGCATCTCTACGAAGAAACTTGAGTTTTCTAGCATTTAAAGTGAAATTCCATAAACTTCCGTACACCGACAAATTTTTGTCAAACTTCCATCGTCGAAGTTAACTTTCTCGAATTAATTCCGAATTTTAAGTGAGCGACGCCATAGGTGAAGTTGAAGTTTCAAACTTTGCTACAATGAACCCAAATATATAGCATTTATTGCGCATTTAATGCAAATCACATTAAATGCACAACGTACTCATCATTTGATTATGATTCAATGGTAATCCAATGGTGAAACACATAGTTCCTGTGGCATGGATATATATTTGGGCTCCATTGTAAAATTGTTGATATATATAATCTAGAAGGCTAGAAGTAGAACAAGAAACACGCTTTTGCTACTAAAGAGTCACTAAAGATTGATGTTTAAAAATTTTAAATTAGACGTATAAAATCTCTTTTTCAAGGTATGAACTCTAAAATATCAATTATTGCATGTTCTTGGAAATATTTAAGGAAAAAAGGGAAAAAATCTACAATTTAAGATTGGAATCAAATCCAAGGTTAACCGATTTTATTATTTGATTCTTATTCAACAAAGGATTTGATAATTTGATTCTGATTTGGCGAGTATGTGAAATCCGAGAATTTCATAAACTTGATTAGACGATTAATTAAGTATTTTCAAAATTTAATTGGAGCTTAGATATCCGAGGTGGGACCCATGCATTATGGACCAGAAATCATAAGGTATATTTTTTTTTGTGTGTTGTGTGTCTAGTGTGTGTATTATATGGTATTTTGTCGCGAAGTCGGGTGTGTTGAGGTGTATCCTCAGTTTGTCATACTCGGGTTGCAAGTGCATGTCTGAAGGTGACGAGTGAAAATAAATTATTAGTTGCTCAAAAACTAATTAACCAAGTGTTAATCCTCACGTGAAGATTTTCCTCGGTTTACGTGCGAGTTGGGATCAGTGACAGTGTATAATGAGAATGAAGTTGGTGCGAGACCTTGCCTCCAGTTTCGTATCAGTTGGTGGTGGTTGAGGTTGAGATTGAGTCCAAATTGGTGTAAGTTTGGCTAAGTATGACAACAAAATTGGTCCGTAGGATTTTAGTATGTTGTGGACAAAGTTAAGATTTTTAGAGATTTGGCGTGACCAAAACTAGTTTTATGGACATCTTATGGAGTTGGACTGTTTAGTCGAGAGGTTGGCTCAATTTGGTGAAAAATCAGATCCAAAACGAGCACCAAAAGTCGAAACACATCAAAAATAGGAATTTCATAAATTAATAAATAAAAAGAAATTAAGCTGATGACAAGCAGCTGAGGGTTTATATATAAATATCTAAAAAAAATCAAATGAAATCAAATTTCATTTGAAACGTTCAAACAAAACGTTTTCGTTCCTCCGAAACCTAAGCCTCTCAACTCGGTCTTTCGCTCCACGAGTTCCTGACGTCCGATTTTCACCCAATTTCTTTCCGTAAAACTGTGGAGCATCACGAGACGGTAAGTTCGAGCTAAGTTTCTACGGTGGACACGAGGTATTCAGCCCGAAATTGGGTAAATTCTCAATTCAATTAGAATTCTCACGATTTTTCGACTTCTTTTGTGGGGTTTGGATGAAAATTGGTAGAAATTATTATGAATTGATGTATTGGGTTGATTTGCGTCAATTTGGAATAAATCACACCGACGTGGGATAGGGTTTTGGTGAAATGAATTTATTCCCATGTCATAAACTTCACAAGCATGCGTTATGCAAAGAATGTAAATCAAAACAATTTGAGCTTAAATTTGATATAAATCACTTATCAAGTAGCAGTTACTAGAATCCAACTCCAATTGAGAAATTACCATTTTGTTCAATAAAAAGTACCTCTAATGAATTAATAATCAATTTCAAGAACAATGTTTTGAAGAACTTTAAAAAGTCCCAATCTATTTGATGCCCTAACATAAAATCAATCCAAAATTTAGGCATATTGATTTGACCCATTCTTGTAATTCATGAATCAGTTTGTTTGAGTGAGAGAGGTTAATAACTAAAGAAGAAGGTCAAGTAAGGGCAGGAATGCACCATCAAGAGAACATCATAAGCACCACATTAGACTAAAATGCCAATCAAATCCATGTCCACACAACACCAAATCAACCAAAAAAAGCTCATCTAAGCAGAAAACAGAAAACTAAACAATTTCGCACACATATAGTTAGTAGTTCTGAACTTTGTCGCGAATTTGATAAACAAGCAACTACACAACATAATTTGATAATTTGATACATGGAGCGATTAATTCATCAGAATTAAATGGATGACAAGAAATAGTTCAGCTTTTCAGAGATCAAACAACATAAGACCACAAAAACTATCAAGAACTTTGTAGGCAAAGGTGGAAAATAAGGCCCTACTAGTAAAATAATTTGAAGAGTATTTGCTGGTTCATATAATTCCTTCAATGACCTAAATTGACAACTCTAATTCATATAATTCCTTCAATGACCTAAAAAATCTAAAAAAAAAAAAAAATCATCTTCGACAATCAGAAACTCAATTTCTCCAATCAAGCGAATCAGGAGATGAAATCAAAGTAATTTCAAATCTCGAAAAAGGTCACCTGGAGCTGTTCTCTCCGGAAGGAAGGAAGGAACCGAGCAGAGAATTCGATCGAGAGGAGAAGAAGATGCTGTTCAAATTTCCAAAACCCTAATTGCAAATCTTCATTGGACGGCTTTGTGGATCTCCGTGAGAGACGATCGAAAGAGTAGAGGAAACCCTAGTTAGGGTTTGAATTTAATTTCCCTATATTGAAAATGCTTTGGACACTCACTCCATGGTACATCTCGAGGAGTGAAAGCGCATATCTCGAGATGTTACGTGTGTCCAAAGTAAGTTACACTAGGCATAACAGCATGCAAACCTTGTTATTTCACTAGCAATCTCATTCACTTGTCTACCTACATAAGAAAGGGTCAAATCTTACATTAGACATTAATAGTAACCTACAATAAGGGATGCAAATGGAGAAGGTAGG
Organism: Stephania yunnanensis; assembly: GCA_039657365.1. Classification (NCBI taxonomy): domain Eukaryota; kingdom Viridiplantae; phylum Streptophyta; class Magnoliopsida; order Ranunculales; family Menispermaceae; genus Stephania; species Stephania yunnanensis. Next base: position 2,615,967 of record CM077586.1, on the reverse strand, counting down.
AGATGGGGTCCACATCTCCATCCTCATCTTCATCTTCATCCCCACTTAAAAATTCATTCATCTATCTCCATATTCATCCCCACTCGAGAATGAACTTTCATCATTATCTCCATCCCGCGAGGATGGAGAATCCACATGAAGAAAAAACTCTCATTTCATTTCCCTTTTTAAGATCTTAGTATGGATTCTTGCGGGAATTTTGCAAAGAATCACTGCGGGAAAATATTTTTTCCATTTAATTCTTTTCAAAAAGATTTATAAAAAGTATGATACATATACATAAGATCACAATTGTTGAAAGTTTCGACGAAATAAAGTATAACATATAAATATAGTTGCAAACAATTCAAAACAAAATATTGTTGGGTTTTGGGGTTCATCGCAGCGGAGATTACAAAACAATTTTGACAAAAACCCCGACAGGATCTGAATCTAATTGCATTAAAAACGTTTAAACCATGAAAACTTAATCATACCTCAGTCGCGATATACCTTTCTGAAGGTTGATCGATCTCTAAGGCGCTACCAACGACGAACGCCATCTACCAGTAGTCTACACACTAACGGCGCCCGTGATTCGAAGTGCTAGCTTCGAGAGAATACCGAACCTTTTTGTTTCTCTCCAAAACGATCCAGAGCATACCAAAAACCCTAAGTCGTTTCTAAAACGAAAAATAGAGTTTCGGCCTTTTTTCTTTCGTACGTGTATTGTAACTTAAAGCGTCTATTTATACAACCCTTGTATATAGACGGTTAAGTAAATTACACATATACCACTACTTAAAGAAGTATAAGTGTAATACACCACAAGGACGTTTCCGTCATGAATTTTATCATATAAAATTCATTTTTCTGAATCATCTTAAAATCTCGCATAACCATTCTTAGTGTGCGACCCAATAGGATCATACAACGTTTGCAGTGTACCAAAACACATTTTGGTATACAAGTCATAAGCGGCCTCTAGCAAGACATTATGACTACCCAAGTTGTACGAATATCGAATCGATACAACCTAATCGATAGCGTATATAACATCTTTTTGTCACACGATATCCTTTTGATCAAACATAAGGGATGGAATTGTCATCCAATATGTTCGATCGTACTAGTCTCGATCTCTAGGTAGACTGAAAACATCCAAGTAACATTGATCAATACCAATTCACTTAGACTAGGCCTTTTAACAGTCTAACACATCGAGGGATCCACTAGATATCTCTCTTTATATAAGAGGGACAAATTCTATCTCGATTACACAACTTCATCACATTGCTCACACAGTAACCAATCACAACCTTTATAATCGTCCGGTTAAAGACAACGTTTGATTGTGTCAAATTACTGTGTTCCTAATGTAAGTCTGGCAATCTCAAGTCAGAGGACCGAAAAATATACCTATCATGAGAAACAACTATGACTTAATCCATGTGATGTTCTCGTAGCGGGTCGGTCCAGTACTTTGTTCCCTAACAAGTGCTCGTGATCTTGATTCGTATCCCTATACGTATAATCATCATATGATCATCAATCAAGACTCACACTAGTCTTAATTCATTATAGTTCCCAGTATAATGATCGACTATGGACATTTATGATATTTATGTAAATACCCGTGGATCTTATTATAATGTAAACATGCAAATTAATTATAATAAACAACAAATGAAATCCTCTATTTTATTAACTAAAAGTATACATAAAGATAGTTAATGGATTGACCTAGGCCACATGCCCCAACAAATATATAATTAACAATTTAACATATAATTAGGGAAGCATATCACGTACATCTCGAGGAGCATCGCACGCACCTTAGAACGCGATATGCCTTTGTTGATGTACGAATGAAATTTTCCCTATTTATGAGGTGCTATTACAAGGTCAATTTATTCTTATGTTTATTTGCATCAAAGATAGCCATATGAAGAAGCATACATGCATGAAGCAAATCTATGAACTTGTTTGATTAGGGGTGAAGTTATCTTTTGAGAGATAACTTATAAAGAGAGTTGAAAATTAATCTTGTTTAGTTGTCAACTTGCTTGCAAGTTATTTCTAACTTACAACTTAGAGCATGAGATATCTCCCCATTACTCCCCATATGGAGTTATCTCCTAGAGTTGTAGACACAATTACCCATCATTAATGATTCATTTATTACTAATCTCTCTTTCGTTTGAAGGCTATTTATTAGGGGTGGGCAAACCACTGTTTGGTGGTGGAAATCATTAAACCGCCCCAAATCGAGGGTTCGCGGTTTGACCAATTTGCAAACCACCACCAAACCGCGAACCATCAAAACCGCAAAAAGAACTCAAATCGAATCGAAACCGCAATTAAATCGAGGGTTCGCGGTTTCATCCAACCCGTTTTCAAAAAAAAAAAAAAAAAAAATCATACATATTACATACCATAAAGTCCATACATGTTTAATGTTCAATTGTTCATCAAAAATTCAACATAAGATATAACAAAACATATATAACCAATCATTCACCAAAAAGAACTCAATCAAAGTTAGAAATCTAAGTTCATCTCAAAAGTTACAACAAAAACAAATATATTAGAACAAATAAATGATGTGTATTTACTAAAATACCATCGGTTTGTTGAAACAGCGTTTTTAAAAATGAAAACCGCGACCAAACCGCGATTCTGCGGTTTTTAAGTTTTTAAAACACCCCTAAACCACGAGTTCTAAAAACCATATCAAATCATGTTGTTTACACGGTTTGGGCGGTTTGGACAGTTTTTCGAAAACTACTTACTACCCTTACTATTTATATATGTCAATTAATATTTTTTATTGTTTAAAATTTTAAAACTTCCCTACAAGTTTAAAGTTGAACCAAACATAAAAATATTAACTTCAATAAATTAACACTAAGGAGATAACTTTCAACTAACATTGTAAGTTAACAAAAACGAACCAAACAAAACCTATATATACATGGTCAAATTGGGGATGAAAGAAGTAGAGGCGGAGGTTGAGTTGGCTTTGTTGAAAAATTAATTAAGAAATCAGAGACATAGAAATGACACCCAATATATCCTGATCCAATACTTTTCACTAGCTCATATATAGTCTCCATCAATTCAAGAAAATGATTTGATACCATTCATTGCTTCATCTCTTTTCTTTCTCTCTTCTATCCTCTCTTGCCTTCCAACCTAAGCAAACATGATTACTTCCCACCATTAGTTAGATATATGTAATCTTTAATAATCATAAAGGTCCTATTTAATTAATTTAACTATTGTTCTCCAAAAGTTTGGGATCAGTAAAAGCCAACATCTTTTCAAAGAATCATCATCTTAATGGAACTGCCTATATTTTTATTAATGAATGACAATCCTCTATTTTTCTTCTCCTTTACAAGTTTGAGTTAAAAAGGTTATTTGCTTTTGCCAGTCTAATTTCTCCAATTTAGTTTCATGAACCTTAAAGTTCTATATGAAACAACAACAATAAAACATGCTATTAGTTAGTGGAACCAGGAAATTAAGTTACAACCACGGTCAATTTTATTTATTTTTAATAATAAGGGTTCTCGATTGTTAGGGTGGCAACAAAAAGAGAGAGGCAGGAGCAGAAGATTGATGTCTCCTTAATAATTAGTTTCACCATTAGTATTAGTGTAATTAGTTTCCTAGTTTCTCATAATTTAAAAGCTAGAAAAAATGATATTAATGTTCATTTTATTTGTTTTTTTATTGATGAATTAAGTTGGATTTTTGAATTGAAAGATGATCATTAAATTTAATTAATTCACTGAAATTAACGACTGAATTAAAGATTTTGGGTTGATCGAACTGCAAGTCCATATACAAATAGTCTTTGAAGAATTATTATTGATATAAAATTCAACATTACCGGTAAATCTTATTTGAGTCATTCTTTTCATAATTTTAATAGAAATCAATTATCCTATTTTATCACTCTTAATCATGCTGAACTAAGTACATTTTACATAATTTTGTTAGCAATTGCGTCAATGTTAATTAATTTGGCAATGTATATAGTAGTTAGGTGAAAATCAAAATCAATGTAATTAATGTGAGTCGTGGTTGCATCTAAGAAAGAGAAAAATTACCAACCATAATACATATAAAGTAGCTAGGGCTCCTAATTTTGGGTGCATTGAAACGCACAGTTAAGCTAATTCCATGACAACCCTTCTTTACCCACTTTCATATCAAGTGTTTTCTATCAACATATAACATTAATACATAGTTGTAATGATCACATCAAATAAATATATATTTACAGTAATTAATTAACTAGCTACTTGTGGTAATAATTAACATTAACATATATATATAAATATATATATGTGGTTTTGTATTTTTTTACTCATTGTAATATAATTAATGATCGATCACGTTTTTTGAGAGAAATGATCGATCACATTAATCTTACCAAGTTATAATTAATATAACTAATGAATTGAAGGTTAGTATGATTAAAAAAAGTACTTCTTAATCAAAAGGGCTAAATGTACGTTCACCAAACTTTAATTAAAATCATCTCTTCTCACAAAGTCACAATTATATATTTATATATATATATAATGTTCACACAACACAAAAAAACTAATCAAGAGATTATATCAAGATGAAGGCTCCCCTTACTGTTTCCTCTTCTTCATCAACCTTGTTTAACAATATTTCTATAAGAAAGATGAGCATCTCTCCATTTCTATTCACCACACTAGCCTCCATAATCATCATCTCCATCCTCTATAGGAGCAACAGCTTCAATTGCCTCTTCGAGCAACGCATGCGCCTAACGACCGCGTCGATCACTAGATCATCGCGATCCGCAGGTGAGCATTATATACACATAAGTACATTTACATGAATGAATTGTATATGAATCAATACATGCATCATATGTCTAAGTAAATTTATTTTTATATAAGATGAAGAATCCGACTACTGAGTCGACTCACCGAGTTGTTTTCGAGTTTTAATTTATTTGTTAATGTGTGGGGATTGTCATGGTGCATGCATGGGATTTATGAGAAGGGTTTATGTGATTTGTTTTCGAGGAGGTAGAGAAGAGGAGCGACCACGGTGAGCTGCCTTTCGTTGTGGGGAAGAGCGAGGGCGGAGCGGAGTGCGACGTGTTCAGCGGGAGGTGGGTGAAGGATGAGTTGAATCGACCGCTTTATGAGGAATCAGAGTGTCCTTACATTCAGCCTCAGCTCACTTGCCAAGAGCATGGAAGGCCTGATAAGGAGTACCAGTATTGGAGGTGGCAACCTCATGGATGTTCTCTTCCCAGGTTCACTAATTTCATTAACTAACTAATTTTGCATCTACATAGTACATTTAATTATGTTCATATAATATATGTTAGTGTTGTCCTTCATTCGTAATATTTGAGAAGCAATTGGACCTGTGCGTAGGATTAAGAATTAAGAAAATGATTGATTCACTAAAAAAATCTACATTCGAACTAAATTAATTTTTTATGCTATCATTGACAAATTTGACTTGTGACAGATATTGTGACAGATATTGTGGAATGGAGAAGATGTGTTTATATTTATGTGAAGAGTTTGTAACAAAATTTAATCAATATATACATGCAGTTTCAATGCCACATTCATGTTGGAGAGGCTGCGAGGGAAGAGGTTGATGTTCGTCGGCGACTCGTTAAATCGGGGTCAATATGTGTCCTTGGTGTGTCTTCTGCAAAGTGTGATCCCTGAAAATGCGAAGTTCATGAAGACATTTGATTCCCTAACAGTTTTCAGGGCAGAGGTATATATATACATATATACATACAGTGCAACTCAAGTTACTAAACCATCCTCATTGCGCCTCGGATCATGTGTTGTAACTGATTCGATGCATGATTCGAGGTGCATCTCACAATACAAAACTACCTCTCATGTGGTTGTTGTCCTACTCCTAGTTAATTGATGCCATTTCTGCACGCCTACTCAAAGAGAAAAAAAAAAAAAAAAAAAAAAGATGAAGCTTTCATGTTCATTGGTTGTACATCGGTACATACGCCAATGCGTGTCTCGAGGTCCATCCGACATGCAAATTGCTATTTCCTACATTTTTCATAGAACCAGTCTCATGCTAATCAAATTCTACTTGACTATATATGTACAATTGTTAGGAGTACAATGCAACAATAGAGTTCTACTGGGCTCCATTCCTCTTGGAATCGAACTCCGATAACGCGGTCATTCATAGGGTTCCAGACAGAATGATTCGCAAAGGATCGATAAACAAGCACGGTCGACATTGGAAAGGAGCCGATATAATGGTCTTCAACACTTATCTTTGGTGGTGTACTGGCAAGAAGATGAAGTTCTTGTAATTCACTTCACTATATATACAAGTTGCTTAATTAGTTGCCAACTAGCTAGTACTCTATATATTTGAAGTACTAATGTTATATATATATATATATATATCTTTTAGGGAAGGAGGGTCTTTCGACGACGAGAACAAAACATTCGTAGAGATGGAAACCGAAGATGCGTATCGGTTGGCGATTACAAGCATGGTGAGATGGGTAGAGAAGAACATGGACCCAGAAAAAACTAGGGTGTTCTTCACCAGCATGTCACCTTACCATGAAAAGTAATTAATTGCCACCTTTGTTTTTTTTACTTTACTTAATTCCCTGTTTCACTGCTCTGTTTTACATAGCTAGAGTTACCTAAGACATACATAATGCACATTAAAATGTAGTCTTATATAATGCCACAATTTACTCACTAGGAGAGCTAAAAGCCTATATATAACAAGCATGCATGGCATGCATATTAACGTGCAACTTATGTCTTTCGAGGTGCATCGGCCTTTCGAATATATGTAAGCCTAAGTTTGAGAGGTTTAATTGATATTGGCAGGAGTGGTGAATGGGGGGATGAGCCAGGAGGGAATTGTTACAATCAAACAGCACCAATAGAGGATCCAAGCTATTGGGGCAGCGGTTCGCGCAAGGCCATAATGCGAGTGATCGGAGAAGTGTTTAGCGAGTCGGAAATCCCTATTACATTTCTCAACATAACTCAACTATCGGAGTATCGAAAGGATGCGCACACCGCGATATATAAGAAGCAATGGATTCCATTAACAGAAGAGCAGTTGGGCAACCCAGTGAGCTATGCAGATTGTGTGCATTGGTGTTTGCCTGGTCTTCAAGATACATGGAATGAGTTGCTATTTGCCAAGCTTTTCTATCCCTAGCAATGAATGATATATATGATGCTCAAATGTGCATTGCAAAGTGTTCATTAGTTTGTATTTCTCGAGAGGTAAAATTGGTAATGACTAATGAGAATTGTGGAAGGAATATATTCAAAAATGCCATTTTTAAAGGCCATGTAACATCTTGTGATTTTTAATCCAAAGTTCATATCCACAAATTGACGAGTTTCTAAAATGACCTTCCTTTTTTTCCTTTTTTTTTTTTTTTTTTCATTTTTTTGAAGCTTTTTATATTTTGAAACTTTAACATAAATTGGTGCGATGGTATCTGCCTTAGATTACAATAGGGCAAGTCTAAATTTTTTCGACCCCTCCCTACTTAAATAGACTTAAATAATCTTACTCGGGTATGTCTGTTGGAGCAATCTACTAAAACATGCATATATGTAAGTACAAAACCATGCATATAATCAAACTTAAGAACTAAATTAAAACAATACCAGAGGCTTGCACTAAATGGCAATGTCCTTAGACGAAATTTCCTCCAATTCGGTGTATGAATGCTTCAAGAGGTTCGTCTCAGGATACAACTGATTGATCTTTGATTACACACCAACCAAAAGATCATATCTTCTCCACAATGACCAAAATCTCTCTCTCAAAACCAAAAACTCTTGAATTTCGAAATTTTTCTCTATCTCTTCTAATGAGGTTACAACCCCTATTTATAGACCAAAAGACATCTCTTTTGAACAATTACAACTGTAAAAACGAGACCAAAGACACCTCTTTTGAACAATTACAACTGCTCAAAATGAGACCAAAAGACACCTCTTTTGAACAAATACAACTGTTCAAAACGAGACCATTAGTGGTGACTGTTCACCACTAATTACACACATTTTTTAAAAAACGAAAATTACATGTAAAAAGTAAAAATATTGTGTTGTGAATTGGCTAAATTATTTTAACATTAGACCCAAAGGCCTAATCATAGACATAGTATTTAATATATATTAATCAATGGGGAATACCCATGGTCTTTGCCTCCAACCTCACATTCACTTAACTAAGACTTTCAAGTGAAAGATCTCTTATAAGGAAAGAAATAAAAAGTTTCTTTCCCATATGGGACTAATAGTGGATACAATACAAACTCAACAATAGTTCCACAATGTCAACCCCATGATTCGAGATAAAATAACTTATTTAATTTTAATTGAATGATGGGAATTCGTTTAACACTAACCATAAAGTTGCTCATGTTGCTGCCTTTTCCCCAAAATGTGTTAGTTGTCTGTGACGACCTAGACAAGTCCTACAAACTTGAAGACCAACTGATTACTATTATTTTGTTGAGGTCTCAGTTCAAAAGCCTAGAACCAAAGAAAAATCATGTGAAGTAGACCAATTTGAATTTTTAAAGGTGTAACTTCACGAATTTCATGCCAACAATACACTAGCAAGTTGTGGGTGATGACCACTTTACAGATGAGAAGACCCAATTTGCGGGGCAGGAATTTTCAAACTACGTACATGTCACCTTCGTTTCTCAAACGCTCTAGCAAAGTCATTATCTACATAAATATGTCAAACTCTCCTACTTTATTCAATTTACAGTGAATTGATTTTATGACAAAAAAAAAATCGACTTTTCTTACTCTTTATAACTAGTGGTGGAACTAAAGGGAGGGCAGGTGGGCGATGGGACCCTCTTGTGATACTCTGCCCTCGACCACTTCCTTTGTCTCTTTTTTACGTTTGATATATTTTTATATATTATAAATGTAGTCTAAATAATATAAGTTTAGATGAAGTTCGCTCATTTAATTAAATTATTTGATTCTGCCACTTCTTGCAACACTAATACCACATACCAAAATATTAAGCCGCCATCCTCTTAATTGATAATTTACGATCCATTAATAACGTACTTTGATTTATTATCCTTGGTTAAATCCATCGTATCGAGTTTTTTTTTAACTGGAGATATAGGATTAATACACACATGGATGGGATGGAGATTATCGGATAAAAAAAAAAAAAAAAAAAAAAAAACCAAACATGTGCACGGGTCGATACATGTATTATCTATTAATTATTGGCAAGTCTCTTTTATTTTATAAAGAAAGTTGTATCAATTATCAAAAAAGACTACTTTCCAAAATTTTAAGAGACGAAAAAAAAGGATATTGATTGAGCAACTTGTACATATTTTTTCAGCCATGATAAGCCATGAGCCATATAAATAGAGATTGAAGAAACGGACAAGTGAACAAAATGATCAACTTGTCCATGACGCCCCATCCAACTTGCAAGTGGTCTCTCCATTTGCTTTAATTAATTTAAGATTCATTCATTTGTCCTAGCTAGCTGTGCCCTCTTTTTCCTCGCAATTACTGCTTACCAACTTCTTAATCTTCTCATCAATTGCTCCCTCCGTTTTTTTATAAGTGACTTTTTAGCCATTTTAAAATATTTTACTATACAAAAATCTATTTGAATCTTTGAGTCCTGACCCAAAGATTTTTTATTAGTAATTTAATATATCTATCTAAGTAAAAGACTTAATTACCCTCTACCCCCAAACACCAATAATGAATTTGAATTAAGGGTCTTTATGTCTTTTTGGTTGTTTGAGTCCGAACTTTTTGAGTCCATCTAGCACTACCCTTTACTATATATGTCATTTGATAGGTTCAATACACATTAATTACTTAATCGATTTTTATACCCTTCATAAAAAAAAATATATGAATTACTCATTAATAACTAGTGTATGTAGAAGTGGTGAAGTTAAGAGAGATAAATTGTGATTTAGTTATTTAATGTCACTTTTTCCTCAATCAAAATAATTAAATGACTTTCTTAAAAAGTGTGAACAACTTTAAAATGACACTTATATAAAAACGGGGGTAGTGCTATTTGGACTCGTGAGTCCGGATTCAAAACTTTTTTTAATTTCAAATACATCATCGAGAAATTAATGAAACAACCATAATCACTTGTAAAATTCCTATTATACCCCTTAAATATTTATAATTTTTTTTAAAACTCCCTATGAGTCCAAGTAGATTTATCGTAAAAACGGAGGGGTAGTAACTAATTATAGTACTATGTTTCTATGTGACAAACACATAATGTCACACATAGTATTCCCTAATTAAAGCTCATGTTTATAAGACTATTTTTAAAAGTAGTTGTCCGTTAATAAGATGAAATGTCCAAGAAAATTAACTATATAGATAGTGACTTTAAATAATGTTTTTCACGAGATAGATTTTATCGATTGAGACGGCTAATTAGTGTTGGTTAATTGACTATTATACCCAAAGTATAAATACTGACTAGCTAGTGCATGCATCTTTCATAAAATGTACAAGAAGAGGTTTTAGTTAAGTTGATCTCAAAGCCAACAAAAAATAAATGCTACCCATGTATGTGTGTGTGTGTGTGTATATGCCTTAATTAACAACACTGTGAATCTGTGATATACGTAGGCTTGATGTAGGTGATCATGTTCATCATTAAAATATGAGTTTAGAACACATAAATGGAGTATATTGAAAGTCAACGATACTACTGTTACTTGTTAATTATTATAGGTAGGGCTATTTGGACTCGTGAAATCGAACTCAAAACTTTTTTTAGTTTCAAATACATCCTCGAGCAATTAATGAAACAACCATAATCACTTGTAAAATTCCTTTGATACCCCTTAAATATTTATTAAAATTATAAAAATCTCCCTATGAGTTCGGACTCATGAGTCCAAGTAGATTTATTGAATTATTATTACATCGGTCAAATAATTTTTAACATTATTTATGCATTTTTTCTCATAATTACCATACTACCCATTTATATATAACATAAATTGCATTAGATTAATTTGATTTTGCTCAATTTATACAGGTAAAATCGCTATAGTAGTGAAATTTAGTATATTCCCTCCAGTCATTTATATAAGTCATTTAAGGTAAGATACACGAATTAAGACAGCTTTAATTACGAGTATAATTTACATATATGTCATTTGACATTAAATGAATTGAATAATCATAAATGTTTGAGTTGTATAAAAGTAAAATGGGTAAAAATGCAATAAATAAACTCTTGAATTTCAAAACGACTTACAATTTTGAACAATAAGTTTTTAGTAAACGTCGACTTATATAAATGACCGGAGGGAGTATATAGTAATTAATTTATAACAAACTATACTTTAATCATTTGCTTACTACTCATTCCAATCATTTATATAAGTCATTCTACCAAAGCTTTTGTTCGAAATTGTAATTCGTTTTCAATTAAAATTCAATAGTATATTTATTGCATTTTTACTTATTTTACCCTTATACAATTGAAACATTTATGATTCTTAACACTCATAATTAAGATTGTCTTAATTTTTACGTCTTTAACTTAAACGACTTATATAAATGAACAGAAAAAGTATATAGTGTTGTGAAGTGTGGATGACCATGAATGTACACCAACATATTGTGTAGTTATGTACTTCAATTGGTCTATGTATTGTCATGTTCTTTGTAACCATTTCAATGTACATGGGATGTATGTTTTAATCCCACATTGCTAAGGCACATTTGTTATCATACCAAATGGCCTATATAAAGGATGCTAACTTCATTGTAAGAGCACACCAAGTTGAATGAAAACTTCTCATTCCAACTATCTTATTTCTTCTCTTTTTCTTTGTAGTATTAGAAGTTCTTAGCCTTCTAATTTCCTTCTCTAGTTCTTAGCAAGTTTCAATTTATTTTACAACACGTTATCGACGAGCTTGCTCTAGCATTAAGGAGATCTTGAAGTTCAAGAAGGCTTACTAAGGAGACAAAGCTAGGAAGGTATAACTTTTGTTATTTAATTAAGTTCAATTTATGTCTACATTATTATGGTTGCTTTCTTTTATTACATGCATCATATTATAACGTCACCGATTGCGAAAGTATGCTCTGTAGTTGCGTCTTGTACGATCTTCTACATCAGAAATCAAAAATCATCGATTGCGAAAGTATGCTCTGTAGTTGCGTCTTGTACGATCTTCTACATCAGAAATCAAAAATCAATATGTGACATAACTAGTTTTCTCGCTATACTACAAACGATTAATTATGCTCTATTCTTGATTTTTTATATTGCAAATAGTGTTATGAGTTTGGGTTGATAGTGGGTAAGTCTTGTCCCCAGTAAAGCTAAACATTGAAAGGGAGACGGGTTATCCCGTTCGAGGTGGCATGGTTTTTAAGTAGACTTCGTCTCACCACCCAACCTGGAGGTTGTCCCACCAACTCATACAAGTAATACATTTTGCATACTAATAATCAAGTTGTGAACATATATTTAATCATATGTTTTTACATAAAAAAAAATGGGAAAACTATTTTATATTAAATTTATTTTCAAAATACTTTTCAACCATAATTTGCATTTGTTACCTTATTATTATTCTTGTCATGATAATTCTATGCAAGGCTGTGTGTTATACATAATCATTCATCAATTTCTCTTTGGAGATTTGAAAAGTGAATATTTCACTTTATATATATTTTCACCTTATGGAGTTATACATACCAAATGGGTAATGCTCCAAAAAGCTCAAAATGAGCGGCTGGGTCTCATGCTACAAAATTTAATCAGTCAAATATTAATTATAATTCCACAATTTTAATTACCTCTATGTTGAGGCTATGTGGAAATATGACTGATGAGACAATAAAAAGAAGGTCACGTGGCCCGCCTCGATTTATTGTTGCAACAAATATCGAGTGCGCACGTCAATCCAATAAATATTAAGGATTGATTTCTTGTCTCATGGTAGCTGAGTAAAATGATGAGATATTATAAATATAATATCACTCACGTCCAATTAATTCAGCTTCAAATTAAGAAGCATATGTTGCATATAATGATCATGATCGCAATAAATTTATGGACGTGGAAAAGGTGAAAATATCAGGTAAAGGTCGTATTGACAATTCCACCAAAATTTGGAATAAAAGTGGTGCACCACTACAAAGGGCAAATAATTATTGACAATGAGCGCTCATAATTGTGACATTTTTTTAGTCATATATGAAAGGCTATTTTGCCTAAATATTGTCATATATATGCCCGAGTATTTTGGTGACCTTTACCATGCCTTTAAAATCAAAGGCAAAATATTATGAATATTATCATGACTCTTTTTCTGACTTGTCAAACATTATTTGTCCAGATGGATCAACAAATCATGTGTTCAAGTCATGAATCAAATAAGAGCGATGTATGCCTTGCTGATTGTGCTACAACGCACACAATTCTTAAAAGCAGAGAATATTTCTCCAATTTGAACTTAGCTGATGCTAATGTTCAAACAATATCTGGCATCTCCAATTTGATTAATGGCTCTGGAAGAGCAAATATTATGTTGCCAAGGGGAACAACAATTCATGTTGACAATGCCTTATACTCTGAAAAATCCAGAAGAAATTTACTGAGCTTTAAAGATATTCGACAAAATGGATATCACATTGAAACCGTGAATGAAAATAATAGAGAATTTCTCTATGTCACATTGGTTTCAAATGGGAAAAAAGAAGTGTTAGAAAAAATCCCAGCTTTATCATCTGGATTATATTTTACTCATATAAGGCATGTCGAAACGAATGTCGTCTTGAATAAGAAAATTAATGATCCAACGACATTCATTTTATGGCATGACCGGCTTGGTCATCCAGGATCATCAATGATGCGAAGAATAATTAATAATTCGCATGGACATCCTTTAAGGAGTCACAAAATATTTTCAAATTTGGTGATTATAATTGTGCTAGTTGTTCTCAAGAGTAAATTGATAGTTAAACCATCCCCAAGTAAAATTGTTGTGGAATCCCCGGTTTTCTTAGAACGCATTCAGGGAGACATATGTGGACCTATTCATCCTCACTGTGGACCATTTAGATATTTCATGGTTTTGATAGATGCATCAACTAGGTGGTCACATGTTTGTTTGCTTTCGACCCGCAATGTTGCATTTGCTAGACTTTTAGCACAAATCATTAAGTTAAGAGCACAATTCCCTGACAACCCAATCAAAACCATCCGTCTTGATAATGCCGGGGAATTTCAATCTCACGCATTTCAAAATTATTGCATGTCTATAGGAATCACCATTGAACATTCTGTTCCACACGTGCATACCCAGAATGGCTTGGCAGAATCTCTGATCAAACGCATTCAATTAATTGCCAGACCTTTAATCATGAGAACTAAGTTATCAACTTCATTTGGGGACATGCGATCCTTCATGCAAAGATCTATCATTCGTTATAGGCCTACTGCATACCATGAACATTCCCCCATGCAACTCATTTTAGGTCAACAACCAAATATTTCACACTTGAGAATTTTTGGTTGTGCAGTGTATGTTCCTATACCACCTCCCAATAGAACTAAGATGGGTCCACAACGAAAACTTGGGATTTATGTTGGATTTAACTCATCGTCTATTATAAGATACCTTGAGCCCTTAACAGGGATTTATTTATGCACGTTTTGCTTGATTGTCACTTCGATGAAGCAATTTTCCCACCATTGGGGGAGATACGAAGCCAATTCAAAAGGAATGGCGTGAAATTGCTTGGAATGCATCAACTTTATCACATTATGATCCACGCACAAATCAGTGTGAACTTGAAGTTCAACGGATCATTCATTTGCAACAAATCGCAAATCAATTACCTGATGCATTTACTGATGTAAAACAAGTGACAAAATCACATATACCACCTGAAATGCTCCTGCAAGAATTGATGTCTCTGTGCAACAAAATGCACAAGAACCAACGAAACGCTTAAAGCGTGGAAGACCAGTTGGTTCAAAGGATACAATTCCTCGAAAGAGGAAAACGGGAGTAAAAATAAATGCAAACCAAAATACTCCTGAGAAAGCACAAGAATCATTTGATAAGGGTTTGTCAGAACAAGTTGATTCTGATGAGGAACAACTTCCTCTAGAAAAAGAGGAAAAAGATGAAAATAATGAGATCTCAATAAATTATTTAAACTCTGGTAAGATTTGGGATCGGAATGAAATTGTTCCTGATGATATATTTGCTTTCAATGTGTCCTTTGAAATATGTGAAAATGATGATGATCCAGAACCACGATCAGTGGACGAATGTCGAAAAAGACGTGATTGGCAAAAATGGCAAGAGGCTATCCAAGCAGAGCTAAACTCGTTAAAGAAACGAGAGGTTTTTGGACCAATTGTGCAAACGCCGATGGCGTAAAACTCATTGGATATAAATGGGTATTTGTACGAAAGAGAAACGAAAAAATGAAGTTACAAGGTACAAAGCAAGACTTGTAGCTCAAGGTTTCTCACAAAGACTGGCATCGATTATGAGGAAACATATTCTCCTGTTATAGATGCAATCACATTTCGGTTCTTGATAAGCCTTGCAGCTCTCGAAGGGCTTGATATGCATTTAATGGATGTCGTTACAAAGATATCCGTACGGATCCCTGACAAATGAGATATATATGAAAATCCCGATGGATTTGTAATATCTCGATGAAATAAAATCAAAACCTCATAACATGCATTCTATAAAATTACAAAGGTCTTTGTACGGATTGAAACAATCCGACGAATGTGGTACAAACGCCTTAGTGATTATTTACTGAAAGAAGGATATGTAAATAATCCGCTTTGCCCATGTGTCTTTATTAAAAGATCATCAACAGGATTTGTGATTATTGCTGTATATGTTGATGATTTAAATATAGTGGGAAACCACGGCGACATCGTTAGAACATCCGAATACTTGAAAAGGAATTCGAGATGAAAGAACTTGGAAAAACAAGACTTTGTCTTGGTTTGCAAATTGAACATTTTTCAAGTGGAGTATTTGTCCATCAATCAAATTATATTGAAAAAATATTAAAAAGATTTTATATGGACAAGGCGCATCCATTGAGCTCTCCAATGGTTGTCAGATCACTTGAAGTGGATAAGGATCCATTTCGGCCTCATGAAAGTGACGAAGAGCTACTTGGTCCGGAGGTACCATATTTAAGTGCAATTGGTGCACTTATGTATCTTGCAAATTGTACGAGACCCGACATTGCTTTTGCCGTCAACCTACTTGCAAGATACAGCTCATCACCAACTCGAAGACATTGGAATGGTGTTAAACATATTTTTCGATATCTTCGAGGAACAAGTGACATGGGTTTATTTTACTCGAGAGGGTGAAACCGAATCTTCAAGGTTATGCCGATCTTTGATTTTTATCTCGATCCTCACAAGGCCTGTTCTCAAACGGGATATGTATTCACATGTGGCAATATCGCAGATCATGGAAATCGATCAAGCAAACTATGGTTGCTACTTCTTCCAATCATTCTGAAGTACTTGCAATTCATGAAGCAAGTCGTGAATGTGTATGGTTGAGAAATATGATTGAACATATTTAAGAATCATGCGGATTACCTTCAATAAAAGATTCTCCAACCATATTATATGAAGATAATGCAGCATGCATTGCACAATTAAGTGAAGGATTCATAAAAGGTGACAGAACAAAACATATTTCACCAAAATTCTTTTATGCGCATGAGCTTCAGAAGAATGGTGAAATTGATATCAAGCAAATCCGATCGAGTGATAATCTTGCGATTTATTCACAAAAGCCTTACCAACTACGACATTTAAAAGGCTTACATATGGTATTGGCTTGCGTAAACTTAAAGACATTGCAAGTAAAGAAACTGAACAAGTTTCACCCATGTTCACATGAGGGGGAGTTATTGATTAGGGTATTGCACTCTTTTTCCCTTAAGCTATGGTTTTATCCCATTGGGTTTTCCAAGCAAGGTTTTTAATGAGGCAATCTTAACAATATTATACCCATCTTAATATTTATGAGAATAGTGTACTCTTTTTCTTTTACTATATTTTTTCCCACAGGGTTTTTCATAGTAAAAGTTTTAACGAGGCACAATCTCTCAACAAGTGTCATCCAAGGGGGAGTGTTGTGAAGTGTGGATGACCATGAATGTACACCAACATATTGTGTAGTTATGTACTTCAATTGGTCTATGTATTGTCATGTTCTTTGTAACCATTTCAATGTACATGGGATGTATGTTTTAATCCCACATTGCTAAGGCACATTTGTTATCATACCAAATGGCCTATATAAAGGATGCTAACTTCATTGTAAGAGCACACCAAGTTGAATGAAAACTTCTCATTCCAACTATCTTATTTCTTCTCTTTTTCTTTGTAGTATTAGAAGTTCTTAGCCTTCTAATTTCCTTCTCTAGTTCTTAGCAAGTTTCAATTTATTTTACAACATATAGGAGTATTAATTAGAGTTGCAATTGCATGCAGGGGTAATTCCGTAATTTCATATTCCTTCAAAACTAGGACCTCATATATTTATATCTCACCTTTCTGACTCCATATATCAACTTGCTCAATAGTTTAGTCACACTTGCAAATTTTAATTACAAACACCTTTTTTGTATCCAACTACCCTCGCCATTTCATAAGTTCATAGCCATCTCATATTATAAGAATCAATCCACACATACAAACCCACCAACAAAGCCAACCAAGCAATAATATTAACACAAAATGCTATCAACAAAACCAAACTCCTCTCCCCACCTCCACACAACAACTCCACCACCCACCCATAATTGTAACCCTCCCTTCTCCACCACCCCGGTGCCGGACTCCGTCGCGCGCCACCACTCCCACACCGTCGGCCCCAACCGATGCTGCTCTGCAGTCATTCAGCCCATTGTCGCACCGATTTCCACCGTGTGGTCTGTCGTCCGCCAATTCGACAACCCTCAAGCCTACAAGAGCTTTGTCAAGAGTTGCCATGTCCTTGACGGAGACGGTGATGTGGGCACCCTTAGAGAGGTCCACGTGGTCTCCGGCCTACCCGCCGCGACGAGTAGGGAAAGGCTGGAGATACTAGATGAAGAGCAACATGTGCTTAGCTTCAAAGTTGTGGGTGGTGATCATAGGCTCTCTAACTACAAATCTGTGACTACTCTTCACAGTGCACCGGGTCATGGGTTGGGCACGGTTGTTGTTGAATCCTACGTCGTTGATATTCCTAGTGGGAACACTAGGGAGGATACATGTGTGTTTGTTGATACAATTGTGAGGTGCAATCTTCAATCTCTTGCTAAGATGGCTGAGGACATGGCCACACAAAACAGATCCTAGAATATTAATAGTTCGTGTTCTTCATGATCATGAGTTTGTTTTATTGATTTCGATCCTGTTACATATATATATATATATATCCGCTTCAATTAGACAAAAATATTGATTTGTTATATGTTCTTGTTGGTTTTTTTTTTTTTAATATTGAATGTGATATTGTTAATAATTATATGTGAGTTTTTTGCAAATTTGTTACATGTATGAGGCGAAATTAAGTGGTGCCAACAAGGAAAATATCTGTTCACATGTCTGTGTGTGTACATCAATGCAGTGTTTGTTAGATCACGTGCCACAAAATCAAAAGAAACTATATCTTCAATTAAATATGTACCCGGTGGATCTACACTTAGCCTTTTACTCCATCTGGTTTTACAAGTCATTTTACACAAAAAAATTTGTCAAAAAATATAAGTTGTTTTCAAAATTTTAAAAAATTTAGTACATCTTTTGCCCTTTTACTCCTTTTATTGGATAGATTGAGCTTATGGATATAGTTTAGTAACATAATTAAAGCATTGACAAATACATTAAGAGTTTCACAATGCAAGGTTTTTTTTTTTTTTTTTTTTTTTTTTTTTTTTTTTTTTTTTTTTTTGTCAAACTTCAATGAAAGTTGTTTATATCTTCTTTTTTTTATGGATGATAAGGAGGCGATACTCCATTAACTTGAAAATTTTATGTACAAGCAAGAAACACAAAAAATAGCAGTACAACCTTAAACAACATAATACCTCATCCAACACATATTTTCAAATTAGAAGAGATACCACAATAATCTTATCACGGCACCAAATTTGAATGCAATGATGAACGTCCGCCGAACCCTTAACCCAAAAACTTGTCACGAACCCACCAAACTCGTCAAACCCTCCACAAATTCTAACAATCGCTTCCCAGTCGCCTCCAACGACTCCATCGACGCCCTCTACCTCGCCAACCTCACAAACAGAGGCCCTCTATACCGCAACACTAAAATGTGACAACACAACCCCGACAACTGAAGCCCTCGAAATTGTCGAATCTCGGCCATCCACTCCCAAAACCTCTGAAACTGAAACCCAAAAACTCGGCACGTAGCTGAGAGAAAAAGGAAGAGAAAATGTCTCCAAATCGGATCACAAACCCGAAAACTTAAACTTGTAGTACTCATGACGTATACTTTTCATAAACTCCAAGAATACTCAAATCGGATCACAAACAGAGAAGTTACGAATTTTCTAATATGACATGTCAACTTGACAAACTCTATTTATTTTTAACTAGAAAATGTCTCCAAATCAATATTCTCGCAATTAAACCTCAAAACTTAATAATAAATGTCACGAAACCACTTGATATCAATACCAAAATATTTTCACGGCTTGTAGAGTCAAATATCAAGTATAAAACATCTCCAAAATAGCTATCAACTAACTTGCATTAATTCAAATCATCAAAAACCTAACCCACATCGATGAAATTTATCCCAAATTGACACAAATCAATCCAATACACCGATTAACGACAATTCATACCAATTTCTATTGAAACCCCGCGAAAGAAATTGAAAAATTGCGAGAATTCAAATTAAATTGATGAAAAATTTCCGGCATTAAGAATTTACTAAATTACGGGATGAACACCTCATTTCTGCCGCGGAGACTTAGCTCAAATTGACCGTCTTGCGATCCTCTATGATTTTGTGAAAAGACACCGAGCGAATATCGAATGTCGGGAGCTCTACGAGCGAAAACCCAAATTGAGAGGTTTAGGGAATTGGAATTAATGAACGTTCTGTCAATTGAAACCAAATGTTTTTCTTTTTCATTTCATGGTTTATATATATTTATAAATATATATTTATCAATTCTCGAAAGTCATATTTTGACGTGTTTTGACTTCAAGTGCTCGTTTTTTTATTCCGTTTTATATCAAATTTAACCAAACTCTTGACAAAATAGTTCATCTTTATAAAATGTCCAAAATATTGGTTTTGGTCATGTCAAAACCCTAAAAATTTAACTTTGTCTATAACATACCCAACTCTCACAAACTAATTCTCTTGCCATATTTAACGAAGCTTACACCAAATTAAACCAAATCTTAACCTCGATTCCTGCCAATTGACACAAAACTCGAGGTAAGATCTTACCTACACATTTTCGAAATTAATTATTTTAAATTGTTCAATTTTTTGTATAATAAATAATACAAGCATCACACAAAAATAGCATACCTCGGTGTCTACATCCGAGATTTAGACATACGGATCACGACGAGTGGGTCTCACATACGACTCTGAAATGGCGCCTTAGCACGAGTTATATTTTTAGGGTCGTTACACCTTAGTGGGTCTCTCACTTATGTTTTGATTGTTACCAAAGTTGTTTATATCAATATTGAGTGATTGAAGCTAGTCCATGAAATTGATTAGAATTTTATATAGTAGTAAAGTAAAGTAATTTTGTCGTTGTAAATATGATCTTATTGTGCCTTTTTTTTATAAGAAAAAATTGCTTGGCTGCTTTAAGGATGCTGATAAAAGGCGACCCGCATTAACCAATTCAATATATTGTACTTGGGTGTTGCGACACATCTGGTATCATGTGATTGTCACGTGATTCGAGGTACACTGTACCTGTTCATGTCATCGATCCAAGCAAATCTCATACTATGCATAACCAACAAATTGTACCTTATCTCTGATGATCCAGTATGAAAATAGCATATATATTATATATGAATAGAAATAAATTAAACTCAAATGTATTACAAAGTTCTTGCAAAAAAAAAACGTGCATGGCTATATAACTCGTGGTGGGTTTGGTGTGCGTAATGGCTGATCAAATAATTACGTTAGCTTTAACCGATAGTATAGAGTTCGAGTTTGAATACGAATCCCATGTCAAACTCTGGAAGGATATTTTTACCTTACCTAATGATATCAAGTACTCGGCTTGAGCCAGATTACTCGAAATATTGGGCTTCAAATATACGATGTGATCATTTTGACTAAAAAGCCAAAAAAAAAAGACTAAATATAATTAAATAAATACCATTGCATACATATTTTTTTCTTATATATAATAAAAAATTGAATATTTTTTGGCCAACTTGTTTTTTTTTTTTTAAGAAAATTTATTAATCATGCATGGCTCAATACATGACCAGGACTAGACGTAGAATCAAGTACATTGATTTACTAATCATATATATTCAAACAAATTGTCATTATTTGGGCTGTAAATGCGAAATTGAAACAATTTGATAATCAGGGACAACGTTGAAACTCATGACAATACGCAAAACTGCTAGAACCGCAAAACGAATAACAAAACTTCTTAACAAAGAGAAGAAAACCTAAAACTTCCAAACAATGAAAAGACAAATCAAAAACTTCAAAATAGGGAATAAAACTAACTATGAATTTTATTTTTATTTAAAAAGACAAATCAATCAACGCCGCACAAATCCACGAAACACCGTTGATAATATATTACACCGCAATAAGGATAGACCAATCTCTATAAATTTGATTAGATCTGTTGGTTATTGTATCAGACGAAATACAAAAAAAGATTCGTTTCAAACCAGCTCCAATCAAAGAGATGATCGATGATGGTTCGAGAACAAAAATCACGAAAAGTGAATCAATAAAAAAAAATTTAAAGCTGTGGAGAAAAAAAGAGGCGGTTGTCAACTTGTCGCTCTATTTTGCCAACTTGTTTATTGAAATGTAAATAAGAATTTAGTAAAAAGAAGAGAAAGTGTGGAAATTGAGCTTGTGAAGCATTGAAAACCGCGGGCGGTTGCTTATCTTATCCACCGCCTCACGTCTCTTGCAACTTGCATTCCCTTCCCCACTCTTCTTTAAATGCCCATCCCTTTCTCCCACAATTACTCTATTACCTAAATGACATATATACCCTCACCCTCATCTCCCCCACTTTATTATTACCTAGGCCTTATCCTTCTCTTCCTACATATATTAGATATTAGATTAGATTAGATAGTCCGATAGTCCCTGTCCAACTCTATCCAATGCTCCTATCATATCATATCATATCATATCATATATATAAGTACCACTACATATGGACTAGTTTGGTGTTATGTGCACCCAAGTCATTACATGTTTTTGTTACCAATAGTTAAAAAATTTGATATATGATTTTATCATGTAAGGAGGTAATTCAGAGGGGAACTCAATTTTAAGAGTGAAAGATTAAGACAATTGGGAGCGAAACATTGATAATTCCAAAGTAAAGAAGATGCCAAGGCGGGCAATCGCTTTCAAACCCTGTAGAGGACAATCTGGTCATCATGCGGTACAAATTGCTAAAAAAGGAAGGGTAATTGAGTATTTTCACACCACGCAAGTTGCATGGTTGTATGATCGTTTTTCTTCCCACATGACATGAAATGAAATGAAACTTTTGATTCAACCCCAACTAACACTCTCTCTAAACAGATCTGTGACAACCAAAAAAAAAACATACATCGCACCAAAAACACGTACATACCCACAAAGCAAAAATCAAACAATCAAACAATGATCTCTCATAGACCCTCCACCACCGCCGCCGCCGCCGCCGCCCTCCCCGACCCCGTCTCTCGCTACCACTGCCACCCCGTCGGCACCCACCAGTGCTGCTCCGCCGTGGTCCAGCCCATCATTGCCCCCGTCTCCACCGTCTGGTCCGTCGTCCGCCGCTTCGACGCCCCTCAGGTATTATATATGTAAACAATTTATTTTAATTTAATAATTGTTCTCGTCACGCAGGAATTGACAATACGTTCGCTACATAATTCATTTTAATAATTTAGTACGTATTGTGTGGCACCAGGCTTACAAGAACTTTGTGAAGAGCTGCGACGTGCTGATCGGGGACGGGGAAGTGGGGACGCTAAGAGAAGTGCGGGTGATATCAGGGCTGCCGGCGGGGAGGAGCACGGAGCGCCTCGAGATACTCGACGAGGAGCGCCACGTCCTCAGCTTCAGCATGGTGGGTGGGGATCACAGGCTGTCGAACTACAGGTCGGTGACGACGCTGCACAGCGCCCCAGGCGGGACGGGTGCGGATCGGACGGTCGTGGTGGAGTCCTACGTGGTGGACATCCCGCCCGGGAACACCAGGGAGGATACCTGCGTTTTTGTTGATACCATTGTCAAGTGTAATCTTCAGTCGCTAGCTAAGATCGCTGAAAGCTTGGCCAGATCAAGAATACGATGATGATCGATCGATCACTTTTTTTTTCTTTTTTTTTTTTTTGGTTGGATTGACCGATCGATCCTGGCCGTTCATTCATAGCCACCCACCCATTTTGTATTGATGATGCACGGTCGTGTGATATCAGGTGTGTGAATATATTATAACAATGTTGCAGAGTTTGATATTCAATGGAGGTTCCAAAATCTTAACCTTTTTTTTTTTTTTTTTTGGCTTTGATAATTGATATTGAGTATTCAGGTTAATATTCTAACTATTCCGCGCGAGGCCCTGGTTGCTCATAAGATTTAGTTAAGACCTTATGTATGCAACATATATACAATAAGTGTAGTAGGTGCATTATTTCAATTAATCTATTTGCGTATATAACTTTTTTTAATTTCAAATAAGTCGGGCGCAACCTTAATTAGTTTCCTATTATCTAAATATTTACATTTTTTTAAAAACTTCCTATTTTGATTAATAAGTTTCAAGTAGATATTGATTAATCTAGCTTAAATATACATAAGTTGAGCGCCCTTAATTAATTATTATATAACCATCGATTTCTTGTGAGATAGATGAGGATAGAAATAAGGTCTAAAGATGGATTCATCTTGAAGCCACTTATCAAAAGGCGGACACTCGATATAATGTAACTACCACGATTTTTTCTTCTAAATTTTGGATTTTTTTATTTTTATTTTTTCAAGGAAATGCAATGATGGAATCGAAATCTCTTGAATGCAACTTGCATGGTTTTGGGCAATAAAGAAAGAGAAGGGAAGGCAAGTTGCAGTTGTTTTATTTAAATGTTTTTGTGTTTTAAATAAACAAAAATGCACGGGCATCTAGAGATTATAATATAG
Source organism: Stephania yunnanensis (assembly GCA_039657365.1). Taxonomy (NCBI): domain Eukaryota; kingdom Viridiplantae; phylum Streptophyta; class Magnoliopsida; order Ranunculales; family Menispermaceae; genus Stephania; species Stephania yunnanensis. The sequence continues at coordinate 2,591,474 of CM077586.1, read as the reverse complement.
GCGTAGTCGTACTATGGAGCATGCAAGTTGGGGTGCAAGTGGGCAAGGGGGGGCTTTAATCATCATGTGGTCATGTATTGCTTACAATTGAATTGAATGCTTTCACGCCACCCATTGCATCATTGCATGCCCATATGTTTCTTTCTTGCATGTGTGTATTAAGGGAGCGAAGTGGTTTCCATAAAATTATCCAAATCGTCTAAACCGCGTTGTCTCTTGTAGTTTTTTTAAATCGCAATTTGAGGGTGGTTTAGAAAACTGAAAATTATGATTCCGCGATTCGAGGTGGTTTTCATTTATGAAAAATCGCTATTTACTTAAACCGCAAAATCACTCCCAAACTTGGAATTGAGTTGAAGCATTTTAATGTTGTTTTAAATTTGAAAATGAAGTAAGACTCATAATTTTGATTGAGTTAATATGTTTTTATTATATTTTTAGTGATCATGTATGGATATTTATATGTTTTATTGCATTTTTTGTTAACGGACAAGTATGAAATGTGTAACTTTTTTTATTTTTTATTTTTTACATGTGTTACAGGAAAACTGCAAAATCAAATTGACCAAATCGCATAAACCGCGATCGATTTGATTGTGATTTTAAGGGTTCAAATTGTAAACCTTCGATTTGATCACGGTTTGCTCAACCCTAATATATAGTATTCTTCTTTTTTTTATTTTCTTATTTATTTTGAATTGACTGCACAAGGCCTTCACCACCAATACTTAGCTAGTTTGAATCACATCTCTATCGCAATTGATCATGTAATTAATGATTTTGATTCGAGCGAGTCCTAGGTTGTTGGGTATGAAAAAGATTAGTAATTAAAGGCAGCCTTTGAAATATACCGGATATCACATCATACAGACATAGTACACAATAATTAAATCACCAAAATAACTTAATGTTAGATTAGTAGGAATTATTTCTTAGGTCCATTGTCATGGATTCGATTTTTAATGTAGCTATATTATATTTTTTTAATTTTTTAAAATTATGTGGTTGAAAAACACTGCATTAACTTTTATAAGATTAGACTCTTTAGTCGAGCTAAAGTAAAGCCTAGCTTAAAAAAAAGTTTGGACGTCCCTATTTATCTGACGAAAAAAAAAAAAAAAAAAACTGTCAGCTAGAGCGTCACAATCAGGTCAATTTTCGTTTTTTATGATTAACAGTTAATTTCCACTCTGACAAGCTCAATGTTTATGAGTTTTGACTGAAGCAGTGGTTGTCTGCGGCCTAATTGTGAGTACTAAATTATGGAGAATAATAGTCCTACATATTACATGATTATATACATCTCATTTTATTTTATTTTTTAGGTAGTGCTATTGAGACTCGTGAGTTCGGACTCAAAATTTTTTTTAATTTTAAATACATCTTCGAGCAATTAACGAAACAACCATAATCACTTGTAAAATTCCTATTATACCCCTTAAATATTTACAAATTTTTTTAAAAACTCCATATGAGTCCGAACTCATGAGTCCAAATAGATTTATTGTTATTTTTTTTATATGATGTTTCCCCCAACACTTGTAATAAAATTAGACTTTCCTCAACTTTAACTTTTGGGGTGACTTTAAATTTATTATTATTATTTTTTCATGTAGTGTTCGACATCAATCGCACCGATTAATCCATGCTTGGACACTGTCGAATCTTATTTAAAAGGTGGCCGTCGTAATTCAATTTTATTCGTAGACGAAACTCAAAATCGTACGAAGCAGTTGTTGGTAAATTAGACCTTCATTTAAAAAAAAATAAAATAAATTGGACCTTTATTGCAAAACGGAAAAGTTAAACTATTACTGATCTATTTATATTGGCCGGTTGAATAAAGCCCAAATAGATTAGTCTGGACCAATCAACATATGTAAAAACATTTTGGGTCTTCAGGACTTACGAAAAGATTGAGCCCAAAAGCTTGAGTAAGGGAATGGTTTGAGGACGAACCAACTAGCTTAATGTATGATTTTTTTTTTTTTTTAATAGCTTCATGTATGAATTGAATAGCATAGTTCCATATTTCAACTAAAAAAAAAAACAACTGGCCTAGTTGTCAAAAAAAGAAGAAGCTAGAATTATTTTTTTTATTTTTTTTTGTTGAGGATCTGTGAACTTAAATAAAATTTTACACAAGTGAATTTCTCTCCGAATAGTTTCAAGGGTTTTTTTTGGAGTAAAATCTATTACTTGTGTTGCTGTATCGATTAAGCTAGAGACAATAATGATACTATGAAAAAACTACAAGTCGGTTGGCTCGCCTAAGCAGTGGTTTGTTTTTTCACATATAATTCATAAAGTAATTGTTTAGACCGGAGTTGTTGGTTTTTTTTTTTAGGGAGGACTAAAAAATTATGAATATTATTAATTGAATTATGATTATATATGAATATTATTAATAGATTTATGCAAACTTGTATATGAGAGAGAGATGGAGAGAGTGATGACTCTTGAAACCAAAAAAATTGTGGAGAGTTGGATTGAGAGTGAAGGAAAGGAAAGTCAAGCACTCACGCTTTGCAGTTTGCATTTGCTTCTATTCAAAGTATGGTCTGATAAATGTTGGCCTTCAAAACAATTGTATATTTTAAGTCATCCGGGACAATGTGTATATATGTCCACATTGAACACCACCTTCAACGTTACGTTCAAAGCCTCTTCAAAAAACCCAAATAAAGAAAAGAAGAGGTTTCTTCAATTTCAAGCGTACATGATGCACGTCACTCTAATTTTTGACACCACAACCATCTTTAATTATAATAAATTACTCCTTTCGTTTTTATGTACGCGTCGTTTTAAGATTGTTCACACTCTTTAAGAAAGTCATTTAATTATCTTGATCGAAGAAAAAGTGATAGTTAAATGATTAAATCACTATTTATCTCTTCTAACCCCACCGCTTCTATACACACTAGTTATTAATGTGTAATTAATATATTTTTTTTTTTTATGAAGGGTATAAAAGTCAGCTACGTAATTAAATGTGTATTGAAACTATTAAATAACATATATTGTGAAATATTTTAAAGGGTAAATCTATTTGGACTCTTTGAGTCCAGACTTTGACACTTTTTACTAATAATTTAATTTATCAATTAAATGAAACAGACATAATTACCCTCACTTAACACCAATAAAAACTTTATTTCCACCATATAAGAGGTATTTACAAAATTTTTTAAAAACTCCATATGAGTCCAAATAGATTTATTGTATTTTAAAATAGTTAAAAAGTCACATATAAAGAAATGGAGGGAGTAATAAATTAATCTTGATATTTTGATGCACTTTTTACATGTCAAATTCACACGCATTCATTGGAATTCCCTATTGTCATGCGCATACATCGATGTAAAAATATATCATCACAACTCACAATCAAGTGCCTAATTCCTCACATCCAAGGAGGATCTAGCGTGATGATAAGTGTTGCGTTCAGCCTCAATCAAATGTTTCGAGTTCGAGCCTCGAATACAGAGTCCCTTTAAAATTTTGAAGAAGACTTTGACATCACCTAATGTTCTATCCAGCTCGAGCCTAAAGTAGTCGGGGCCCATTAAGCTTCAGATATGCGACGGTTTAGAGTCTTTAGACCAAAAAAAAAAAAAAAAAAAAAATCTAATTCCTTAATTAAGTTGTTGTGGAGGGGAGAGAAGGGGAAGTTTGAAATCTGGAGCAGTCAACAACCCAAACCTAATGCTTAAATTAGAAGATAATCAAATATGGCCTTCAAACGATTCAGACTCCAAACCTTAGATTTTCTAATCCTGTTTATACCTTTTTCAGAGTTTTAGCTAAGATCAAGTTTTCTAGCCCTGTTTTCATTAATTATGGGAAACTTACGTGTAATGGTAGATAAGGCGTTACTTTCTGATTCTCCTTAAACAGGTTATCAACTTATCAACAGCCTTTAAAGTTTAATTTAAGCAAATCTTATTAATTTCAACTTTAATATATGCTTTAAGCCATTAATTGGTCTTAAGATAATCTAACATTGACCAATTTTGATTTGAAAATACTAGAATAACAACAACGATGTTACATCACAAGATACATTGGCTCACAAAAACTTTTTATTACACACTAAACCTCGTGCGACCTCGATCCGCGTATTATGTATCGAGATCTATGCATACCCAAATCCAAGGGTTGGGGTTGGGGTCGGGGTTGGGGTTGGGTGGGTTTGATTTTTGAACAACTATTTTAATAATTATATTATATATTATATAATGCATAACAAAAGTTTAGTTTTGAGTTTTTAATTTCACAAAGAGATTTTTCGCTAAAAAAAATCATCAATAATCCATGCGTCCTTTCTAGAGTTTATAAATATAAAGTCACTTTAATTAGGGAGCAACATCTAATCTAAAGAACATATATAAATAATAGATTGACTCACTTCAAGTGATTTTATTAACCTCTAGCTCGGGGCTCGGGTATGCCTGATCCCAAAGTGCGCATGGATGCATCTTGTGAGCCGTTACATGTTGTTGTCATTCTAGCACTTCTCGATTGATTGTGCCTTTATTTGGCTCACTAACAAAAGGCTACATTGGACATTTACAAATCAATATGACGTCTAAGCAACCTCTCCCAAGACTTTTGTTCTGTCTAACTGATTATTCTCATATACACACACTCATACATGCAGTTGGTAGAGCTAGAGCATATGCACCTACAATTGATCATTCATCCAACTGAAGCTATGTATTTTTAGTTGTCATCATCAACAAACCTGTATTTCTTTTTTTTTTTATCTCTTAAGTTGGCAACAACAGACATAGATTCAATCATAATCATGAACCTTATCAGCCCTTCAACAAGGCAAAATAGATAAAACCCCTGTACAATATATGCATATAGCTCCCACAAAATCAAGACTAGTACTAACGACTAGCTAACTATCTAGCAAGGACTGACTGCATATGCCTTATGGCGGCGAAGAAGGTAGCGCAGCCAGTGGTTCTTGTGACATGGGGCCTTAGGACTCCATTCATCTCTCTTCTAGCCATCCTTCTTGCCTGCCTTGTCGTTGCGGCGGTGTACCTCACCGGGAACAACGGATGGTTGTTAGAAGGCCTTATTGTAAGTAGTACTAGTTTTAGTAGTACCACTACTATAGGTTCGAGTTCGGGGAATTCGGGTTCGGATCACAAGTGCAATCTCTTTGTCGGAAAATGGATCTACGACAATGTTTCGTACCCGCTTTACTCGGAGCGGCAATGTTCGTTCATGTCGGATCAAGTGGCTTGTGAGAAGTTTGGAAGAAAGGACTTGGATTATCAGCATTGGAGGTGGCAACCTGACCATTGTGACCTCCCAAGGTCTTAATTCATCTCTACACTTTAAACATGATCTCTCTTAATTAATTATATAAATATGTAAAACATGATCATATACAATAGTATTATAAACTTAATGTATAATATATACATGTATGTATATATGTATACATGTATATTAATTATAAGAGAAGCTCATGAGCCCCAATTTCAAACTATATTGCATGCAACAGTAGTTGTTTTTGAACAACTGGAGTGGTTTCTGTTAATTACAAGCTAGGTTCAATGCCACAGCATTACTGGAGAGGCTTAGAGGGAAGAGGCTTGTTTATGTAGGAGATTCACTCAACAGAGGCCAATGGGTGTCGATGGTTTGTCTCGTCGAATCGGTGATCCAGCAGCCCAAGCTCAAGTCCTTGCATTTCACTCACAATAGCTCATTGATCAAATTCAAAGCTAAGGTGATTAATTATACAAGTTCACCATATATATGCATGCATTCATATGTATTCATATATAGACTACTTTTACTTAAATGTTATTCCATATATATGTATTAATTGATGTAGGAATACAATGCAACTATCGAATTCTATTGGTCGCCCTTACTAGTCGAATCGAACTCCGACGATCCGCTGATGCATCGGCTACCTGATCGAATTGTTAGAATCCAAGAAATAGAGAAGCATGCAAGGTACTGGACTGATGCAGACATACTTGTGTTCAATACATATTTGTGGTGGAAAAGGACCTACATGAAGACAATGTAAGTATTAATTAATTAATTAATCTAAAATTAGGAAATCTTAATCATTTAATCCAATAATAATACATATATGTTGATGATTGATGTAGTTGTTAAGGAAAATTTGATTAATGTGTATGATCAGATGGGGATCCTTTGAAGATGTTGAACATGGGATATACAAGGAGGTGCCAATGCTTCGAAGCTACGAAATGGCTCTAAAGACATGGTCGGATTGGGTGGAGATTCATGTGAACCACACTAAGACCAAAATGTTCTTTGTTAGCATGTCACCTACCCATCAAACGTAAGTGATCATCAAGTTTCACCATGAAATACTAATTAATTAATACATAATAAACATTACTAATTAATGAATAAATTAATAATTAATTAATACCTTCCTTAATTAACATCATTTTGGGATATCAATATGCCTCGATCGAGTCACTCATTTATAATTCAAGGTATAACTAAATGGGACGAAAAAAGGACATCCCCGCATCTTCAATACCTTTTATATTACCCATATATAATTCTTTTTGTCTTATCTTTTTTTCAATTGAGAAATGTTAGAATGACGACGCCGAGTCACACCTGAAGTCACATCGAGCACAAGAGTCGTCTGTACGCACCTTGGGATGTAGGTATACACAAATCTCAGTGCATAATAAGTAAATTAAGGCTACATCCACGACTCCTACGCCCGATGTGACTTATTCCGGGTGTGACTTGGGCATTGTCATTCTAGCTTTTTTTTTTTTTTTTTCAATTAGAAATCATCCCATTTTTCTCTCCCACCCCTTCCAAACTCGATTTTTTGGTTTTGTCACCGAAACAAAAAATAAAAAAATAAAAAAATAAATAAGCCCAAGTGTAACAACAATATTTTATAAGATTGACTCCTTGAATCATATGAGTATATTTTATGGAGAGATGATGAGAATTGATTGAAAAACAAAAGTAATTAACTTGCAGGGGCGACGAGTGGGGGAAGAGAAGGGAAGAAAATTGTTACAGTGAGAGATGGCCCATAATGAAAGAGGAGTACTGGGGAAGAGGGTCCAACAAGAACATGATGGGCATAGTGGGGGATGCATTGGCCAAGTTGAGGGACAGAGGTGTGGATGTGAAGCTCATCAACATCACACAGCTCTCTGAGTACAGGAAAGAAGCCCACCCATCAATCTATAGAAAACAATGGGATGCCTTAACTGAAGAGCAGCTCAGGAATCCAACCACTTACTCTGATTGCAATCACTGGTGCCTCCCTGGACTCCCTGATGTTTGGAATGAGCTCCTCTATGCCCACATTTTTGGTTTTTCATGACTTGTTGGACATCAAATGAAGTTCAGAAAAGTTTTCTGTTTCTCATCAACTGTAATTAAATCTTCATCAGGTTGGTATTGAGAGATTGATTTCTGTTTATGTGCGTGGGTACAACTACAGAGGATGTGTAACAAAACAAAATTTACAACTACTTCTTTTCTTTTCTTTTTTAAGAAAAATTTGTAAGTATACATTTTTGTCTTTTTTTTTTTGGTTTCGCTCAACTCTTTGAACAGAGCGCATACCTGTGAATCTCTCTGTCAACACCGCATTATCCTCAATTTAACCACCTTCAACTTATAAGTATAGGATTTTATCTCAAAAGCCTACTTTCAGTACTAATATGAAAGGTCTACACTTGTATATTTCATAATAAAGTCTTAATTAATCAATCTTAGGTTGTTATTTCATAAGGCAAAACTATCTTTTGGTATTTGAACTTTCAACTTTTTACATTTTTGGTTTTTCAACTTTTTAAGTAGTAGAAATTTAGTCATTCGATAGTTAGACCGCTAAAATTGATGATATGACAAACTCGATTTGTCACGCAGCGTCACGTGGCTAGTTGTTATATGAGGCGACGGTTCAAATCCGAGTTTCGCCTGATCAACAAAAAACGAAAAATCTTTGATTCTTTCTGCTTATAGAAATTCTCAAATTCATGCACAACAGAAGTGGGAACTATTACTACTTTATCTTTATTTCCTCCAATACTAGTGTCCACTGACTAGTTCTTAAGTTAGATTATAATAGTCGAATGGGAAATAAAATGAGTAGTTGTGGAAAGCGCAAAAGATACTCTGTATACAGTATACAAACTCATGAGAGTCTCTTACTGCTCAAACATTCAATCACTATTCGATTGTTCAATCAATATTGGATTGCATAAATATGAATTATTGGATTTTCTATTTTATTTTATAGAAATCGAATCCAATCTTTAGTTTATAGAAATAGAATAAAAAAAAAAAAAAAAACCAAACTGATTCTTAAAAAAAACTAACAAAATTAACCTTCTCTCCAACTGTCTCCGGTCAAAACGTACTGATTAATTAATTACCGAACAAACATTCTCTACTTTAAAGTTTGAACCCCTTCACCATAAATAAAGATTACAATATATCTACATTAAAAAAAAAAACTTAACCATTATTCAAGAATTCTTCCAACCAAAAATTATTAAAGAATTCTCTTCCCAAACGTGCAAGCATAAACAACTACTGTATAAACTATAAAGGGAGACGTGGGTAGATCACTTTGTGAAGAGATTTATTGTTGTTTTTGTCTTGTTTTTCTTTTTTCTTTTTTCTTTTTTTTTTTTTTTTTTTTTTTTTCTCAGAACGTGTTGGTCAGTATTGAATTTCTTACCAATAATAAAATATTTGAATAGATATTTCCAAAAAGAAAAGATTTACCCAACATTGATTAGCTATCGTGGCCAAGATCTAATATTTCATGGAAAAAAAAAAAAAGAATTCAAATGTTATGGATGAAATGTATAAATGCAAAATCTTTAACTGATATTTAGTACAAATCTATTATAAATCTTGATAGAATAATTTAGGTCCACTATAAATTTTAATATTTATGGCTCACTAAGCTCATTTAAATTCTATAAATTTGTTGTGATTCATCTAACTTTTATAAGTCGATTGTTTAACTCCATGAAATTATCTCTACTTGCATTGTAAATAGTAAAAAAATGAACCAATCGAAACTTAAAAGAATATATATTTGACTTCTCCAACTCAAGCGTGAAACATTAAAAAAAAAAATAAAAATAAATTACAAATGTTACCTTATAAGATTGCCCCGAAAAAATCAAAATCAAAATCAAAATGATTTGGACCTACAAAGAGAGACAAGAAATAAATAAATAGTGAAGAGAGAGAAGAGTGGGCAGCGTCACCCATGTTCCACATTGTTACATGTCGGAGACCTAAATCATAACACAAATCTAATTCAGTTTTTCGTAAACCTGTGATGAATCAGAAATGGAGCATCAACAGCAGCATCAGAAGAAGAACTTACTCTTCCAATCTCCCCTCCTCGCACTCATCCTCTCCCTCTTCTTAGTGGCCTCAGTCCTCTACAGCGAACGCAACATTCACCAAATCCATGACCACCACTCAACGCAACAAGACCAACACCAACTTCAACAGCTTTCAATCACTCGCACTTCACTCCCCCGCAACATCTCTGCAGGTTCCCTTTTTCATGTGTTTTCTTCCAAATTGATCCATTTGCGTTACTGGGTGTTTCGGGTTTTGTTAGATTTTTATGGGTTTTTGAGATTTCATTCAAATTTATCAATTTATTAGTTTGATGAGTGTTTTGGGTTTTGTTAGATTTTGGTGGGTTTTTGAGATTTCATTCAAACTTATCAATTTATTAGTTTGATGGGTGTTTTGGGTTTTGTTAGATTTTGGTGGGTTTTTGAGATTTCATTCAAATTGATGAGTTTAGTTTGATGGGTGTCTTGGATTTGTGGTTTTTAGTCGAAATGTAGTCTAATGAGGTTATGTTTTTTTTTTTTTTTTCGTTATGTTGTGATTTAGCTAAGTTGGACAGGTTCACTAAGTGTTCATCAAGTAGAGGTTATAGTGGTAGGAAGACTAGGAGGGTTGATCATTCAATGCCTGATCTTCATGGAGGGAGGAGTTATGTTGATGAGTGTGATGTTTTTAATGGGAAATGGGTTTACGACGACGTTTCCTATCCGTTGTACAACGAGTCGGATTGCCCTTATATGTCTGATCAATTGGCATGTAAGAAGCATGGGAGATTGGATTTGGACTACCAGAAGTGGAGGTGGCAACCAAATAATTGCAACTTGAAGAGGTAGTCAAGGCATTTTTGTTTTCAGTTTCGAATTGGCTAAGTTGTTGAGCTGATTGTGATTCTTGTCAGTGATGATGATAGTGATCGTGTTGTTATCGTTGTTGTTGATGATCTTGTGTAGATGGAATGTAACTGAAATGTGGGAGAAATTAAGAGGGAAGAGGCTGATGTTTGTTGGGGATTCTCTGAACCGAGGGCAATGGATATCGATGGTGTGTTTGTTGCAGTCTGTTATTCCGACCGACAGGAGATCCATGTCGCCGAATGCCCCTCTCACCATTTTCAAAGCTGAGGTAGCCTATGTAGTAGATTTTGATACTTAATTTCCTATTTCAGTTTAAGTTTAAGGATTTCAATTCACTGATGGAGCAACTCCAAATCCTACCTTTTGATGCTCAAACTGGATCTAGACCTGCTTTATGACATTTTTTTGTTGTTCTATATGTGATTTCATTTCCATGCCATTTGGAAATCTAAGTTTCTCTAGGACTAGGGCCGTCTATTGTTTCTATGATGTGAATAACCACGCCGTAAAATAGTTCTTTTATGCATTATGAATGGACAGGATTATAATGCAACTGTGGAATTCTACTGGGCTCCTCTCCTTGTAGAGTCGAATTCAGATGATCCAGTGAACCACAGATTGGATGATCGGATTATCCGTCCGGATTCTGTTCTAAAGCATGCGGCAGAATGGGAGAAAGCTGATATACTGGTTTTCAATACATATCTATGGTGGAGACAAGGACCTGTTAAGTTATTGTGAGTGCAATACTTATTCTGACTCAGTTTTTAGGAAAATCGAAGGAAGAAACAAGCTGATCGTTCTTATTACGGAGAGGTCTTATGATCGAATTTTGTTATTCTTGCAGATGGAGCACTGAAGAAAATGGGGTTTGTGAAGAACTTGAAGGTCTGGGAGCCATGGAGTTGGCAATGGAGACTTGGGCAGATTGGGTGAACTCCAAGGTTGATCACCTAAGTAAGCGGGTCTTCTTCGTTACAATGTCCCCTACGCACCTCTGGTAAGTCTTGACCACCCATCCTCATGTTCTAAAATTACAAAGGTTCATGGACTAACTTCAAAGAATTTCTGAGTTCTAGTTGAAAATTGAAAGATTGAAAGTTTAAAGCATTCACATTTCTAATAACCTTAGAACTGACTGCTTTGTTAGTCTAGTCTATTTTATACAAAATTACTAAGACCAAAATGTAGAATTCGGCACAAACCGCTGTCTTTATGGAATCTATAGTTACACAACAATTGAGCATGAATCAACAATCTAAAGCAATGCGAATTTGCAAATTCAACATGTATTGGAGAATATCAGAAATGAAAATGAATAGACATTTTACAGTAAGGTTTGTTCTCTCTTACCTTTCAGGAGCTGGGAGTGGGAGGCAGAAAGCGAAGGAAATTGCTTTGGACAGAAGACCCCCATAGACATGAAAAATTATTGGGGAACCGGATCCGACTTGCCGACAATGAGGATGGCGGAGAAGGTTTTGGGAAGCCTGCGCTCAAAAGTTTCTGTGCTCAATATAACTCAGCTTTCGGAATATCGCAAAGATGGACATCCTTCAATATACCGCAAGTTCTGGGAGGCGTTCAGCCCGAAGCAGTTGTCGAAGCCCTCTAGCTACTCAGATTGTATCCATTGGTGCTTGCCCGGCGTTCCCGATGTATGGAATGAACTGCTATTCAATTTTTTGTAGCAAATCTTAGATACTTGAGCAATCAAATATATATATTTTAGCCTTTTGAAAGTGTTGTCTAATTCGCCAAGCTATGTTAAGATCTTGTGTCAGGTGATTGAAAGAATCCTTGCTGCATTAGAAAGCAATCCCTAAAGTGTCATGTCTTTGATTATGGACCAAAGCCAATATTGTCAATTAAAGCTCTCTAGAAACGACATTTTAAATGCAACACAAAAATACCTTTTTTTCTCATTTGATTTATTTTTTGGTATGATTTATGTGTGAACCACCACTGATCTTCTCTTTTGATCGACAATGGTTTCAGTAAAGGTTTTTACTATATTTTCTTCAATAAAACATAGATCTATTCAGATCTAAGAGTTTCAATCTTGTAACCATTGTCAAATTCATCATTGGCACCACCACTCGCTCCTCTTCAATGTGTGTACATCTACCATCATTCAAGTTCACCTCCACTTCTATCGCTAATTGTTGGTTTGAGAGTTTTTTATCATCTTATTTTTTTCAATAAGTATTTGTCTTCCAATGTTGGAAGTTTGTGTTTGATAGTCATGGTCTGAGTATGTCTGTATATTGGTGCGTTCCAAACGTTTGTCAAGAGAATAGTAACTTATTGTTATACTGTTCTATTGTTACAATTCGTAGTTTCTCAAAATCAACTCTATGACAATTGAATATTCTGATAAATAATTAAAATTAACGAATCAATGTGCTTTTGTCAAGATAATTGATTCTATGTCTAATCCTAGTCTACCGATTGTATTGAGTCATCATGATTAATGAAATTTCTATTTTACTTCAAAAAGAAAAAAAAAATGCAACACATAAAATCAAGTCTTGATCAAGCAACAAACGTAGAGCTTTGAATCATACCAAAAGTTGATTTTCATTATGTAATCTATGCGGATTTACAACGAATTCTTGACACAGTGAAAGAATGAATGAATGCCAGTGTGGCCATTTCATACTGATCACAAAATATGTGGTAATAAGCCATCAACCAATGTGGCCACAGTTTACCACGGAAGCCACAGCCAACAAAATGCAAGGGATAATTTAAGTCCGATGGCAGGAATGACTGTTTGTAGTAGAATTGAAGATGATAGTGCTGCCTCATAACCAAAAATGTCGGTGAAGTCGAGAAGGGACAACTCCAACTATGGTGGACCATGCATGCACATTATGATCTGCAACAAAAGAGCTAGGTCTAAGACACAGAGTGTTCTTTGAATACTTACAAACAACTAGAAAACCCAAGTTAGTTGGGGCCAGCTACATACACGAATCAAATTTTTCACTCCGCTCAATCTTTAAATACTTAAAAATAAATTCTTTGAACACATGAAAATATTTGTCTGTAAAACGAGGTGCAACAACTATTAAAGACAGATTTTCTACTTCTTGTATTGTTGAACTCTTATTTGCATGGTCAAGGACACAAGAAAAAGCGCAAATTTCACCTCTCGTCGAGTGATCATGTATACACAAAAGTCAAAACCATTAATTTTAACATCTTACACATGCACAGAAGATGGGAGGGAACCAAAACGAGAAACATATAGAAGATATGCTACCTTGAGATACCGGATTCCACACATAGCTGAATTTGCCACAGACAAGAAGCATCATAAGCTGTCTCAATTCAATAGATAACTTTCATCTGTGTGTTACCTTCCGCGATCACCAATGATAAATAAAACCTTCTCTTTGAGCTTCTTGATTGCCTATATAAATAAGACAAAATTAATCAAAATTACTTGAAATGCTATGTAAGAACAGTATGCACATTTTAAATTTTAGAAAATGCACACCAAAGAAGATATCTTTGCCCATCTGTTAGCAGCACCAGCAGCTTCATTAAGATGAGAAGTAGGAAGGTCGTTGAGCAATGAATAAGTAGAATTATCTGTTGCCTCAGCTACCCATAAATGATTTACTTGGTCACGTGCTCGTTTGATCAGATTACAGAAACCAACCTGCAGAGAAATTAGGTACTTGAGGTCACTAAGAGTAGGTTGAAGCAATCATTTTGAAGTAGATTACTTGTGAGTTTGTGTATGCGAATAAAAAATTGGGACTTACAGTTGACCCTTCAAGCGCATAATTCATAGGCAAAAAGGGTTCATTCTCAATAATTGGAAACCAAAAGCTGATGGCAAGCAAAGCATTTGAAGATTCTTCTGACTGTAACTCGTTTCCTGCTTTGAAGCCATCGGTTACAAATACCCACTGCTGCTTCTGATGTCCACAAACACGAGGCTCTCCCACATGCACAACTAAAGCAGCTGCATCAAATTCACTGCATCCAGAAGAACCAATTTGAGCAATGACAGAAAGCATGGGAAGCAATGATCAGAAGTAGAAGCAACAGCAAACGTTAGGCAAAAACGCACCTTGCCAAAGGGACCTCACCCAGGTGTGACAATAAGACTGCCTTGCGAGGAGAAAAAAAGGGTCTGCAAAATAGAAGCATTAATTTAATTGGTTTCATACAACTGATGAAATGTTAGCAGAGGAATTAAGACATACTCAAAATCTGCAATTTCTGAGGAAGATAAGGATTTCCATGTTGTAGCAGATCCTCTTGCTTGTAAGTGAATGGTATCTGAATCCAAGTTCAGAGGCATAAGCCCCGCAACCATATATGCCTGACCTTCTACAATTTTAAGTCGCTGCAGAAGCGAAAGATTAACATTGTCCAAAGTTAAAGATAAGATACACATAGAAGAATAAGCGGATGGATTGGACAAGCAGATTAAATACAGCATGATAAGAAAAAAAAATGCCAAGGAAAGGACTCAAGATACCTGCTTTTCCGTTGGACTCCAGATCGTAACAAAGCCTTCTTTAGGTGAGTGTTTTTTATTTGAATGTTTGCCAATCAAACCAATCACCCTCACTCTCATAAATGGTGTAACTTGTCTCTCACAGAGGCCAGAATCTGCCAGGGCTTTCTCAATCCCCTTCTCAATAGCTGACCTCCTCCTTTCCTGACACACAAGTAGTAAACAGTTAACACACACATGAATGTCTGGATCAACTTACAGACCAGAATTTCTAAATAGACACCTCTTGTTTAGCCCGATAGGAAGAAATTGAACTAAGTTGCTCGGTACTCATGTCCGCCATTAATATTTCTGGCTCAGCTGCATTCTCAAGTATCCTGAATATTTTCTCTCCTTCCTCACTCTCACTCTCATTCTTGCAATGTGAAGTTGACACATTGCTTTCAAACTCAGACATGATACCCTCTGCAATAGCTAAGCGCCTGTTGTCAGAAAGAAAGTAAAGTATTACAAGCAAGGAAGCGATAGAAACGTCCGAGCAAAATTCCTTAACTAATTGAAGCATAATACCTGCATTGAGCTTAGCAAAAAATAAAAGGAAAAAGCATTTTAAGCTTAGTTGTTTGTTATGACCGAAGTTACTCATTTCCTAGACTATATTTCTTTATTACTTTTTAGTTAACTACAAAAGGCTGTCATATGTTTCTTTCTACTTGCTAAGTTGATTGCAACTGATATTTATTATTTAATTATCATTCGTTCTTGCCAAGTATTTGAGACTCATTGGTATAGTAACCCTCCTCCTTGTACCTTATTAAATTGCTTAACAAGATTACTTGCAAAATCGATACGAAGTTTGTGGCTTAACATAGTAGCTTGATAAAACAAATCGTACAACAAAAGTGCCCATATAAGATCCACTTTGCTATAATGAACAATGCAATTGTTTTTTTTTTTTAAATCAGAAACCATGAAATACTAAATACTTATTACTTATAATGATCAAGTTCTTTTCTGTTTTTTTGGAAAACAAATGAGGCTTACCTTGCTTCTCACACGCAAACCAACTAGGTAATAAACTTTTTTAGTTTTTCCATCAATAACAAAAAAAGAAAAAAAAAATTGTAAATTTTCAGCTTTTGAATAACAAATAAATTTTTGCTCATTGCTTTAACCGCTTATGAACAAATACCTAAGAGAAATGGATATTCAATAAATTCACTGATGATCTCTGAATGTTTTGTGTTCTCAAGTCAAGGACAATAAGTTATTTTGATGTTAAAAATTAATATAAAAACGACTAAGTATCAGTAATGTAACAGAAATATCATAAAGAATTCAACAGAAACACACACTAGTAAGGTACCAATTGAAAGAAATTAATAATTTTAAGAAATGAGATGTTTCCCATCGTACAACACAAAAAAATTAGAAACAAAAAAGGATAGAAATGATTTGAATAAAATAAATAAAGTTGCCAAGGGATTATTTATTTACCTCTGGTCATACAATTGAAGCATTCTGCTTTCCGTCCTTTCTGACCTCACAATAGAACCTCCATCTTTTAGCCTGAAAGACAAAAAAGATAATGTGTGTAGCAGAAATGGAGCACACCATAAAGTATAGTAAATAACGAAAGCACTGGAATGACCTTTCTTTGTAAAGAATAGGATAAATTCGAGTGACGCCAAGAAACGTCTTAGGGACTAAACCGCCAGAACTTTTGATACAATTGAATGCTAATGGAGCTCCTGGGTATTTACCTGTAATGTATTGAATCAATATTGTTGTTAACAGTAAAAGAGAAAAGAAATGTAATGTTGAGGAGCAACTGAAAATTCTTACACATTCCCAAACGATCAGCCCAATGTGCTCTGTAAGTGCCATTTATGTGCAACAACAAATTAACTGTCTTAGATGCCTGGAAAAAGATACAAAAAAGGTAAATGAGAAATAATTTAAGGATATTTATTGGAGCATAGGTAAGAAGATCAGGATCTTATATTCATAAGAACTGCAACATCAAAATCAATTATAAAGCACAAACTTGTTTTTATTCACATATATTCAGGGAAGATGGAAACCCATACTTGATAGAGTAAGAAATTAATCTTGTAGTCCACGCACATTTTATTGAATCCATCCCTTCAAAATTGATGTTCCCGTTCCATTATCTCCAACCTCTATTAACCTTGTCGAGGTGGAATCCCTAGCAAAAACTGGTATTGTCCTCCTAAATGGGGATGATCTTTTTCCTTACTAAAGCTTACTCCATACTACTAAACTATGTACTTGTAAAGTTGCATCTCTCATCTTTCACAAGCATAAGATGCCGGCAAGCTGGACCAAACTGATAATCTGTCACTGCAAATGAGAATCCAATGCAGCCGGGGATTTCCTGAAGTTGCCAGTACTCATGATGACTATTCACTATGGTCTTACAAACCTCGCTTGCTTTAATACGTGGTTTAATCTTTTATAGAACAGTATTTCGTGGTATAGTATGGTGGATGTATACACTTTCATTCTAACATAATTTAATTTAAAAAGGAAAGTACAGAGGACATCAACTTAAAGCAGAAAAATGCAAAAAAAAACCTCGAGGGGTGAAATAGGTCCATCCCAGCCGCATAAACTTGCCCTCCAAATCTTCAAAAGACATTTATTTGCTGTAAGTGAGAAGCGACTGTGCTATGAAAAGCGCCAACATGTTAAGCTGATTACGAAAAACAGAAGCCAACTAAGTACCCGAATTTTTTGGCCAACAAAGAGTTTCCCTTCCCTAAGTTGCTTTGACAGTGGTAAATCCAAGTGGGCATCCAACGAGTACCTGATAGAAGACGCAATCATCTTTAAAGGCGAGAAACTTTTTTCATTTAGCATAAGAAATGTTGGTGCATACCACCCATCAGTTAGCTCTATCTTTGCTGCATTGCAATTTTCATTAAAGCAAGAACCACCAAGTTTATTTGCATCATCAAACGAAGGAATTTCTTGGTTGAGTTGAAGCCTGTCACTGGGGTTTGTGTGAATGGAAGAAACACAGAGTATCATCATTGAAGCAGGTGATGCATCGCCTTCAGTAATTTTCTTAAGTGCAGACCTGTGACCGTGATTTACTTCTTTCTCATACCTGACATTCCAATGGCATCATGAACCATTCCAAGTAAATACAAGATTAATTCTCATTAGAAACTAAGGTTCCCATGTAAAAAATAATGAAGTTACCGGTATTTAAGTTCCTCAAAGACATTAGCTATGGTCAAAACTTTCCCAGTAGCTTTTGCAGGAAAGCCTCTTTCATAGCAAGCGAGTTTCCAAACTATCCACTTGAAATGATTAGCAACCCACCTAAAAAATTAAAAACAGCCAGGAATCAGTATTCAGGAAACTCTCCCATGCATAAGTTTGCACAATTATGCAGTCTCAGAAAACAAACAACCATGGTCATATTTCAAAGTTGACCAATGAAATGTGCACAGATCTCCTACTCGTGGGATTGGGGGGGTCCGAAGTGCTCCTGTAGGATTAGTTGGTCAAACTCCAGGAAGTTTGCACATATTGCAAACCAAAAATTTTATAAGTTTACAGGCTTCATACTGCCTAAACCATAGTTTCATATAACTCCACAAGCAAAGCATTCAGCGATTGGAAAATTAACAACATTAAAATTTACTCTTTGGAAATGTTGGAAGCGCCAGCCTGAACCAGCATGTCAAAAAAAGCCTCAGCTCCAATTCCACCCAAGCAATCATCGCGGAATACATATGTAGCTGCAGTTCCTGCACTCAAGTGTTTCACCTTATCTGGTATGTTCTCTACCTAATGACATATGGCTACAGAAGGGTAAGAATCAGTACATCAAAAGAATACTAGATACCAAATAGCAAAGCACAGATGTAAACATGAAGGACCTGTAGCAGGTTTTGGTGACGAGGAGGACCTCCAAAATACTGTTCAAGCGTCTCTCTACCCGGCTGCAATGGATACCGCGCAACTGAAAACCTCTTTCTTTGACCAGATTCTTCTGTTGATGCTAAAGTTGAAGAATCTGCAAAATGTAACATATCCTTTAATAAAAGGGCAAATCCATGTACGAAACAAAGATGAACTTTCTTGGTTATATCTGTCACGCTTACCATTGGGCAGCAAAGAAATTTGATTTTTAAGAGGAGTGGAGAACCTGAAAGGCAACCGCAAATTAGAAAGCACTGTGAAAACATTCACATGAAATTAATAAGCAAGATGAAACAAACCGAGAACTGCGAGGCCTTTTGAATGGTGAGATAGAACTTCTCCATCCAGATCTTCTCTTTTCCAACATACTTTGTTTCTGACCTTCACAACTTGTGCCCATGGTGTTTGAAATATCAACTAACGGCCCCCCTATGGATCTCCCATTAGGAATCTCCCCTGGACCAATGCCCTTTGGCAAAAAACAATCAACGCCAACTCTGCGTTCACAGGGTCCATTAGAACTTCTTATACAAGAGACCGCTGAATCAGGAACGTAACTTCCCTCATATGCAAAGCCATTTGAATCAAATTTCTTGAGATTGTCACCGCCTGAAGTGAGAGTATCCGAGCTTCTTGATTCTTGTGTTCTCTTGGAAAATGGTCCCTTAGCGGGTAAAGAACTTTCGAAAGTGCACATACTTTTTCCGCTATCTTGGCACATAAGAGAAGTGGATGGATCATCTTCTTTGTTCAATGAAGACTCCGAGAACCTACTCTTTCTTAAAACTAAGGATTGCAAACCATCAGTAGCTCTCTCATTTGTTGTAGTACTGAAATCAGAATCACCAAGAAGACTTCTAGCACGTTGCAAAGCATCATTAGAAACGGATATCGCCCTACCACCTGCAGTTTGGAACTTTACTGCAGGTGGGTTAGCAGATGATCTACACACTTCGGTATCCCAGTGGTTTGGAGGTGTCCTAATCGACTCAAATCCATTCATATTCCCTGGAACTGATGCGATGTGTAAACCCACATCATTGTGTGCGCCACCCATTTTCTCCGAATGTAACCCGTCGCCCCAGCCATTTGATTTACGATCGGCAGAATATGTAGAATTCTCCTCTAAACTCAACAGCGCCTTGGCTCTAATTAGGCCAGCCGAAGACACATTTACCATTTTCCCAGAACCAGTCTGGAAGAACGAATTAGACGCATCACATCCAAAATCGGCTCGGCGCACTTGACCTACAAAAATTTCTTAAAGCTCAAGTCTTTTTCAATCAGACCAATTAGAGACTACTCAAGCACATATATCCTACATTTCCTTAGCTCATAACCAAACCTAATCTCGAAAAATATTTCAAACAAGCACATTTGAGCACAATCTTGAATTCAAACAAAGGAACCCTCGAAGAAATCCAACAAATCTAACGATTATAGGCTAATATTTTTAGGGTTCCAAACAAGGAGAAGCTGAAATTCGAAATATAGCGAAAGACGAACCTTTCTCGACGCGATCCTCCTCGCCGAGAACAGACAAAGCCCTCTGAATCGATGACTGCTTGACACGGACCGATTTCCCCAACCCAGTCCTGAACATCGGCGGAGCGCTCTCGCCATTTCCACCGCCGCACTGAAACAGCACTCCGGATCCTGCAAAACACGCTAATTAGGGTTCCAATTGGTCGGTCTACGGAGAGAGGAACAGATTGGGAGAGTCTCACCTTCGATCAACAGATCCGCCATCGAAGGCATCCGAGATGGAGGTTTACTAGTTCGATCGGTCGGCTTTCCGCGCGATTGTTCGGGGTTTGTCGCCGGTCTTGGTCGGGGACGGCCCATCGGAATCCGGTTCCGGCGTCGGAGAAGATCTGCCACGTCTGCATTTTAGGGTTAGCAATCTGTGAGTGTGTGTGTGTGTGTGTGTGTGAGAGAGAGAGAGAGAGAGAGAGAGAGAGAGAGAGAGAGAGAGAGTTTTGAAGGTGAAGAGATTTGAAATGAATGTAGCGAAGGCGGGAAACGGAAAAAAAGGGATAATTGGCGCCACTCAATTTGTCAATGTATATGTATCATGGTATCTTTACAAGCTATTGCGGTTTCTTTGTTGCAATAACTAGTCAGATAAGTGTTTGGATAATACCTATGTTAATTAAAGCTCTTATTTTTGATCTGTCAACCAATGTTTCAGTCGGTCAGTCAATCAATCCATTAGCCAACTAATCAGTCAACAAAAAAGGAAAGTATTGAAATAATAACCCCATTTTGTACCCAAAATGCGACTTTATGTATCTCGTACTCGTAGTGCGGTATACGATAGGTATGGGTATTGTGCGTTTTCCTATTCAAAAATTCAAATTTTCCTATAAGAAGTTGACATCCTCTATTGCACCAAACAAAACGATCAACCAACAGTTCGTTTTGTCCAAATGCAAGAGTCTCG
The DNA here is from genome assembly GCA_039657365.1 of Stephania yunnanensis. NCBI lineage: Eukaryota > Viridiplantae > Streptophyta > Magnoliopsida > Ranunculales > Menispermaceae > Stephania > Stephania yunnanensis. Next base: position 2,570,362 of record CM077586.1, on the reverse strand, counting down.
ATTCTTTTTGTGTAAGGTTTTGATTAGAGTTTTGTAAGGCAAATTGGGTTGGAAAGGTCACCCTCTTGTAATGTCTGGGAGAGTAAATTAATTGATGTGGTTGACGTTGTTTGGATACATAAGGAATTCAAATTTTCCTATAAGAAGTTGACCTCCTCTATTGCACCCAACAAAACGATCAACCAACAGTGGTTTTGTCCAGAATGCAAGAGTCTCGATTCTTCTCGTGTGAGCTTTTGATTAGAGTTTTGTAAGGCAAATTGAGTTGGAAAGGTCACCCTCTTGTAATGCTGGGAGAGTAAATTAATTGATGTGTTTGGTTTGGATACTACATAAGCAACTTTTTTAAAAAAAAGGAACATGGTGAAATGGCACATATCCTCCTCCCTTTCTAGATTTTAAATCCTAGAAAGCTCCAATATATTTGTTTGAAGTCCAAAATTAGTTGTGAGAAAACTTGATCTAAATAATAAAAAAAAAAAAACCAAAGACACCCCAACTCCTAATTGCGCAAAAGTTACGAGTTTAATTCCTCTCGACTAACTAATTTTTGAAGGATTAGTCAAATTAAGGTAGGAAGGGACTGAAAAAAGTTCGGACACCCACATACATAAAAAGAAATAAATATAAATAATCAAAAGAAGAACAACATTGTCATCCTTTCTGCCCAGCCAAAAAAGAAATATTTCTTGACTCACAAATGTGCAGGTATCTTTACAAACTTAACTTTTCAACAATTAAAACTATAGAATTTCACTTTGCTCACATCTGTACATGTATACATATCTTTACTAACTTTACATTCTAACTTGTGCTTCTGTGAACCTGTAACATCTAATTTTAGTTATGTACATGGAAAGAATGTAATCCAAAAATCAAAAGCAGGTAATGAACCAGACTCCCCCCCCATCTGAAAACCTGGTGAGAGTCCATATAACCTCTATGTACAAACCAACAGTGATTCAACAATACCAACTTGAAAATAATTCATGGCGAAACAATGCTACGAAGCCCATACCGTCAACTTTGCAACCTTAGAAGTCATCCTTCCTATCTTCCTCGGCATAATTTTTACTGTAATCAACAACACTAGGTTGCGATTGCTCCATTCGGCGCAATCTTCCTAGCAGCTCCGCGTCTTGGTTTTGCAATTGTTGTGAAAAATCAGAAGACTCAGTTCCATGCTCGTTATAACCCGATTGACCGGAGTCGTAGTCGTTCAAGCTCTGCATAGATCCACAATTTTCATTGGCATTGTTGGAATCCATCAATGCATAAAACTCATCTATGTCTAGCATCTCGTTCTCTGAATAATTCTGAAAGTCTTCTTCATTGTAGTTGAAGGGAGCTTGAGTTGTAGTTTCGAAGAGATCATTCTGAAGCTCTCCTTCATTGTACTCGGAAGGTGCTAGAGTATTGAGATCGCTGAAATCCAGTCCCTTCTCTTTATTCACATCGTCTGATACTACATCCATGACAGAAATTTCAGTGTTGGTACCGCGATCGCCATGCAAATCAGACCTGACCGTTGAAGCTTCAACAGCCTCAACCTTTGGACACACTGTGGGAAGTACTGTTTCAAGCATGGAATCTGAGTTTAATTGAGTAGCAGCTTCAGATGAAGAAACTTGGTGTGTTGCAGAGGATTCAGGAAAATTAAGGCGGGCAGATCCCCATACATCGCCTTTGCAGCCTTATCATAAGCTAGTGCTGCTGCCTTAGCTGTCCAAAATGTTCCTAACCAGAGCCGTCTCCCCCTATTTGGTTTATTTGGTTCACGAATCTCAGCGACCCACTTCCCCCATTTCCTCTGTCGAACACCTCTGAAATTACAGTGCGCATTCTGAGGTCCTCCTTTCCCTGTCATGCACCCTTTCTTCGAGCCCTTTCTCTGAAGCTTGCGAGATGTGCTCGCTTCATTGTTCGTGCTATTCTGCTCTTGCCACTTTGCTAGGGTCTCTTGTAGATACCAATTGCGTCTGATCCGTGATTTTCTTTCCCTGAAAGAACCAAAGACTCGTCAAGAACCTTTACATGGTGGGAAGAGGAATTAAAAGAAGTTAGAAGAATTATCAAGAAGACGCGGTGGGTCATAAAACCAGTTCAACTAGACAAAGACTCATTAGAACTGTATGTAAGGACTAAATATATTAAAGACCAAGATGTGTTTTGCACCAATAAACCTGTTATTTTCCTAGCTTTCATAATCACGAATTCACGATCGATAAGAGTTTTGGCCAGTCCAATCCCAAATACAAATACAACTCTGGCATCCTCTCTGCGAATTCCAGAAGTTAGGATTTACAGATACACTGAGATAGCCATTGGAAGAACTATGTTTAGCACTACAGGTTCCCAAACAAATCATCCCTCCCAACAAATTTGATAATACATACTCAACTATAAGCTAGCAAGATGGACAGATGACAAACAAAAAATGGGATCAACTGCTCAGACGCGATTACTCTTTCACTCTCTTTTTCGATCCACCATGATTGCTAATTTAGCCAATCTAACATAAAATGATTAAAACATTTTTGGTATGTGTTTACAGACAGATGCGCAAAGAAACCCAAAAACTTGGATTTAAATATAACAAAGATCCAAAACCTGTAATTCATAAGGCTAATGAACATTATTTCAAACTTCCCACTATTTACTGAGATACATTATGCCTGTAATGCATCGGTCTAGTAAAATTTGTTCGAAGTTCCACTAATAGAGTGAGTTGTTTAGTTTGAGCATAGCTTCGAAAAAGCAATCCAAAACGGCATATGATCATACGATCCTGCAATCCCAGGGCTCTCAAAGCTTCAAATCATGTATTACTGTTTACAAACGAGATCCTAGTGTGATGGTTTCACGACCATTATCCAACATAGAAACTGCAAATGTATTAAAATATGGAGTTCAAAGTGCAAAACTAATCCAAAGGATGACAAGTTGCTACCGAATAATGCTAGCCTAACCAGCTAATTGCGTAAAAGCCAACTATTAACTTCTTTACATTCCTTTCCTCTCTTCCCTCCATTCCTTTCTGCTATTTCTCATTTGAGATTTCTTGCTTTTCAAATTCATCTCTTTCTTCTTCTATTTCTCTTCTTCATCACTATTTGTTCTTCATTTTTATCCTTCCAACCATAATTTCAAGTATATGATTAAATAGTATAGTGAAACCTACATCTTTACCACACATGTTAGGACTCGTTTTTTCATTTACCTTGTTTTCCTTCTTCCATGTTTGCATATGTTTATTTTCGGCACCATTGTACACATGCGATTAATTTGATCAGCATATTGACTAACCTTACACAACTGCAAACGCTAACAATATGCTTCTTGCCGTAAGAGTGACAATTTACATCAAAGCAATCCCGTCTCCATTTCAAACATAGGCACATGTTTTGGATAGACTCATTCAAAAAACCCAAGGAAGGGCACTTCATGACTGAACACTTAGCATGTAATTAAGGACTAAATATATTGAAGAACATCATACAAAGATAGAGCAATTACTCCATTTGGGAACACAAGATATCAAAGTTTCTAGTTTGCCAAGTTTGCGAATTCCATCCATTAGGGAATACGCTAAACGATTCATTTTGCAATCCCGCCGCGACATCAAAGAACCCTATTAGACCTAGATGCTTAAATGGGGTTTCACCCAAATGGCCAAATTGAAAAAGACGAATCAAACCATTCTTGTAAACACTACCCCACCCACTCGATCACTAATAAAAGACTTAATCTTGTCCACCTCTCATCCTCCCTTCGTCGCGAGCCCTCATCGCAAGATGCCCAAGATAGCTGTTCTTGAACCCTACCCCCTTTAACATCATCAATCAATCCACAATTCCTAAGAGGCTAAAACCGATTTCGCCACGAATCGAAACTCCGAAAACAAAACCCTCAACTGAAACCAAACTCAAAAACCAGAGAAACTAAATCAAACACACAATGAAGAAATCAACACACAGAAATAAAGAAAGAAAGAGAGATCAAAAGAGAGAGAGAGAGAGAGAGAGAGAGAGAGAGAGAGAGAGAGAGAGAACAGTTACATTTCAGCATAAGATATGCTTGAAGTTGAAGATTCAAATTCTTCTTCTTCTTCTTCTTCAACGTTCGAATTCTGCTCCAACGGCTCTGTTTTTGAATTTCTTTGGCTTGGTTTGGTGGTGTTGTTATCAGAGAGAGCGCATGAGTTTTGTGTTGTGGGCTATTTATAGGTTGTGTTCATCACTGAAGAGAGAGATAGAGACAATGGGGAAGATATTTCCATTGCGATAAGTATCTGTGACGTGGCGCCTTCTCCGCCGCGCTTTTTGACAAGTGGCGCTCTCTGTGCCATCGTTTCCTTCGCGACCAAGATTTTCCCTTTTTGGCTCACGCGCATCCTTAATTGCTGTTCTTACTCTTTTGTTTTTTGAACCCCATTTCCTTTTATTTTTTTTAGTAATCGAAATGAAACAACCATAAATTATCGTGCCCTTAAATATTTACAAAATTTTTAAAAACATCCCTATGTCAACTCATGATAATTTATTGTCCCCATCACTAGTAAAAAAATTTCTTTTTCAGTAATCGAAATTAAGATTGTGCACTTAACTCACGTAAATTTTATTTCGCTCTTACTACTAGGTCACATCCATTCGAATTATAACTAAAAATAAATTAAAAAATATAACTTTGCAAGTAAAAATAAATATTATCTTTGGTCTCAATATGAATTATTGTGCTCATTCTTTGCGATCGCTCAACTTTGAATATTCTTAATAATAATTTTTAATTTATTTTAAGGTACTCTATTTATGATTATACATAATAAAAACTTGTTTACATATGGATACATATCATATTTTTATATTTATTTTTTTAATCGAATACAATGAAAAAATTTGATCAAAATAGTCAAATTTAATTAATTTGGGACTAAGTTATGTTGTTGTTGTATATTTCTTTTCTTGTATGTATTTAGGTAGATTTATAAAATAAATTTTGAATTTAAGGGGTACGATCAAGAATTCCTTCACTGTTGTAGACGAGCCTACCTCGAGATACCCACTATCAATCTCTATTTCTAAATGGTTCTCTCCAAGACTTCAAACGTTAAAGGCAAATGCTAACGTGCGTAGCAATGACCTGCAACAACACAATTGAGCACTGTCAGATTTTCTTCACTTTTTTTTGGGAAAATGTTAGAATAACACATCAAATTATATCTATAAGTGACACTTATGTGATATGACGTGGACACCGCATTTATGAAAGTCATTATCCGCACTTCGAGATACACACCACACATGTTATGCATCGAAAATAATTTTGTGCACACTAATTTTTACGAGGACCTATACGCCACGTCAGTGAAGGTGTCATTTAGAGGTTATTTGAAATATTATTCTATCATTTTCCTTCTTTTTGTTTTTCTTTTACAATAGTGCTAGATGAACTCAAATAACTAAAATGATTTAAATATCATTTATATAAATCTATTATTTTCTTTACAATCCACTCCACATCGTTGCCTCCGACTCCATGACAACGATCCCCACCAACATCGTTGTGACTATCGGCCATCGATAGCACCTCTGTCATCATCCACCACCGCCGGCTAACCTTCCCCACTCTCCCAACCAGATTTGGCAGGGAGAGAAAAGAGTTTCTAATTACACTATTTTGTGTGTGAAATTGTTTTATCTTTCTCTATTTTTGTGAGTATTTTGATTTCTCTACAAAACTACAGAGCAGAGGAGGTGAAGTATATGTAGCATTTCTTCATACACATTCTACGCCTCTCTCACAATTTTGCTATATTTTATTTGTTTCTCTTTAGCTCATATTCTACGAGACACTTTAGAAGACAATAATTTTGAGAAAAAGAAGAAGAGGATGAAACTTAGCAAAATGGGTGAAGATTCATTGACGACGACAACAACAACAACAAAAAATGTGTTGTGGGCTTTTGCATTTTTCAATTTTAATCACATATACTTGGGAGATGACGACAGATGCAGTCGGCGACGGTCGACCGTGGCTATGGCCGTGGAAATGGTGGAAGAGAAGTGACGGTGAAAGGGGTGAAAATGTGGAAGTGGTTGTATTGATTTTAAAAGTTAAAAAAATAATAAATTATCACTAAAGACTCAAACATCATGTTTTTGTTTTTTTTAATGAGTTTGGTTTATGTGGTTGTTCTCGTCAGTGCTGACAGTTGACTAACTAACATTTCACAGTCAACTGAGTCATCATTTCCGAACCATAAAACCCCAACAATTCATCATTCTAGGGTTTAAGCCTCTCTCTCTCTCTGCACAACTAGCCCTAATTTCTTCTCATTCTCGACGCGCATCATCTTCACCATCATCCCCAAATCGAAACCCTAACCCTAACCTCACCAATTTCTCGACTCCCTCTCCGGTTTCGCACAATCAATTGGTTTCTCCATCGCCTAACAACGGTGGAAAGAGTCGCTTTAATGGCGATTTGGGGGTTCGTGGTCGCGAAGCCTCCGCACCTCGATTGCGGTCCTTTAAGATAATTACCCCTTCTTGCCACTACAGGTTAGTATTTTTACTGGATTGACTGACTTCTTTTTACCGCCTTACTCAGTGTTTTTATTTTAACCTGCCCTGGATTAGTCAACAACTGTGAATGTTATTAGTTATGATTTTTTGATTTGGACAATATTAGGTTGTTTGGTAAACTGGTACCATGACTCTGGTTGCTCATAAAAAGTACTAAACAATATATAAATAGTAATATAAAAGTATTAATCTTGTGAAACAAACTCTAACTTTTAACCTGACCAAATCAATGTTTTACACCCCTAATTCTAGTTTCCATCTATCTAGTGTTGTAAAACTTGTAAATATTAGTCACAAAACATCTTTCGCGAGATAGACGAGATATCGAAAAGTAAAGTTGGGGAGATTCTGGATTTGACTAATGTTTGGTTTCTTATATAAAAAAAAGAAAAGAATAGAAGCAAATTGTAGTGAGAAAAAATATGAATTTTTGAAGAGTTTTACAAACCCCTAATTAATTCAAAGTCCTTTTTTTTTTAAAAAAAATAAGAAACATAGTTAGCGCTCTTTAGAGACTCCAACCTTTAAAAAGTGACTAAAAAAATCGCATTATGAACTATTGAGCTACCATTTGGTTGGTATTCACAATCTAAATAGTTAACCACATGTTGTTTAACAACTCTAAAATTCCTTTTGCCTCTAAACATTGTCATTACACTTGATTCTAAACTACAAATCAAGCAATGATGCATTATACGTGAGTCGAGGAAAACTTCCAAGCCACACCATCACATCACCCCACTCTATTCAACTACCATATCCTTCTCCACCCTATCTTCGTCCTCCCCGCCGGACACAACATGTTGTTGCAATACCAACACTGACGCGGTGCCGTCGAAAGTCCGACGACACGATAAAATCCCCCACCACACCCAAATTCGGGGTTCTCACTCCACTCACCCAACCCCCTCATCAAAGACTCACTCTTCCCTCCCTCCCCCTCCCCACAATCCACAAATCATAATTCCCATCGTTCAACCTCCTTATAGCACTCACAGTTTCCAGCCCATCCTTCACCACCACTTCATTATACACCACGTTTTGCCTCCTCAAGTTGTTTGCCACGAACATCTCCACTGCCTCGTCGTCCTCCCGCTTGTCCTCGTTGTTGTCATCACTCAACACGAACCTCACCACTGCCATGCTCACGTTTCTTTTGCCTACCATTCTGTTGGCGTAGGTCAAGGCCTCCCGCGAGTCTGGGCCTCCTAGGAAGATGACCATTATTCGGTAAGGCTCCGCATAAAGGGCCGAGGAGTAGGCGGCAGCGGCGGCCCAGTTTCGATGGCGGCCGCGGTCGACGAAGATCCCGATGGTGCATGGCGCGTGGGATTGCACTGCAGCATTCACCATTCTCTCGATTTGGTATGCTGTTCCCGTGTTGTCGCACACCTAGCAGTTAATTAGTGATATATAGTTCATCATAACTAATTAGATATAAATTAAAAAAAAAGCTAATTTAATATAAATTTGACTTAATTGGAAAATATGTTTTCACTTTCAAGGCATTTATAATACACAAATATATCATAACCTTTTGAGATTTTTTTTTTTTTTTTGGATTACTGTGGGCGTCCAAACCGCCTCAGCCCCTCCTGATTAAGGTCCGATAAACCCCATGAGGGTTAAAATGAATCTTTGGAGATTTTTAACAAAAGGAGAGTTAAATTTGTAACATACCTCATTATATCGCATATGGAATGGCATGATAATAAGGCACGCCTTCTTCTCAAGAGCAAGCCTAACAATATCTCTATACATGATGTTGTAAGGAGAGACAACACTGAATGCATGGACTTGAACGTGCTCGCTAGTCTCCTTCTCATAGTTCTTGAAGGCCAAGACGATAGGTTTTGAAGACTGGGCGTGCTTGTGGTTGGTGGCGATCCGGGGCCTTTGGTGGGAGATGATGATAGGCGTGGCGCGACCGGTGAGCTCAACAAGGTGGAGTGCATAGGCGGCGACCGGGGCGTGGCTGGCGTCTAGGAGCTTTAAGATGGCAGGGACGTTCTCCTGGTCGTAGATGCAAGTAAGCATGTGGAGTTCTGCGTTGGGAGGCAATTGCTCTATTGTTCTTCTCTTGTTGCTGCGGATTGTATAGGACCCAATGGGTCTGTCCAGAATTGCTATCATGGGTCCCGATATGGCAGTTATTAGGAGAGCGGATAGCACCAACATTGTGAATGTCTCGGTTTTTACCATCTGTTGATAAAGTAAAAATTAATAAAAGCAGCATAAGAAATCAATTAATAGAGTTAGGAGTCTAAGGATAGTCATTTAAATGTTACTTATATAAGATGGAAGCCCTTGATTACATAAATTTTTAAATTAAATAATCTAGATTAGAAACTATTTACAGTAACCGCCACATAGTAGCCGATGTGGCCAAGGTCTAGCATTTTCATTGAGACAAACAAAATTCGAGTTTTATGAAATGCAAAATAAATGTTAAACCTTTAATTAATATCTATTGTAAAGTCCATCGTATATAGAATAATTTTGCTAGATCCACTATGGATCTTGGTAATTATGCGGGAAGATTGCTCTTCTTGCTAGATTATCATATAGTTTTGTCAAATATATCGAGCAACGATCGAATCAACAATTAAATGTATCAAAATTAAAAAAAGAAGAAGAAGAAAAAGTAGTCTAGTGAATTAATGTATGTTTAATTACCCCATAATCCAGCCAATGAATGTAAGTGAAGAGCTCAACTTGGCCTCTTAAACTCATGATGAAACCCGAAGTGAGGGAATCTCTTAAGGGCATTTTGAAGTAGAGAAGAGGCAAAACAACGCCCAAGAACTTTCCCAAGCACCCAAAAAACACAACAACTGCAAGAGGTAACCAACGAAAATCATTCCCAAGGGAGTACACATCCACAACTTGACCCACATGGGCGTAAAAGAGAGGCATGAGTAGCTCAACAATGGCCTCGGTCCTTCCACCAACGTCGTTCCGATCGGCGGTCCATCCGGTAAAACAAGAGCAAGAAGAAGAGGCCCTTCGGCCACAGTTGCACCCACAAAATCACTCACAAATCCCATTAACAACACGCTCGTCATGAATACAACCACGTAGAATTGGCTCACCGGCGTCCCTGGTGGAGTTTTTCGGCTCACCCACATTGCTGTTGGACGCAACACAAATAAAGCCAAAGCACCAACCCAAGCCAAACAAGCCAAGAACTTAAAGGTTATAGTTGAATCAACTGAAGATTGCTTCATTGCCTCAAACAACAGAAGTGCATTAAAAGCTACGGCGTCGGTGACCATTGCTGCTTGTAGTGCTAGTCTCCCGATATCCGAGTTCAAGAGATTTAGTTCCTTTAAGATGAGGTAGATCACCATGAACCCCGTCATCGACATCGAAGAAGCTAAACCTACAATCGAGCTAGTAGCTGACATTCCCGGATTGATTCGATCTTGGAAAATGAATGATGTTGCACATACAAGCACGAACGGAACAACCATTCCGAATACTCCTGCATAGAACACTTTCTTCTCCGCATTTTTCACCATCATAGTGTCCATTCTCACACCAACCACAAAAATGAACAATACCATCGCCAACACCGACACGGTTTGGTACTCCAAGGATCCGTTGTCTGGGAACAAGGCTTTCGCAAACGTTTTGTTTCGACTCAAAAATGATGGACCCAAGATGATTCCCGCCTGCATCCTTTAGAAAATGTATCAATCATCAAACAACAAAAACAAAATTCTTTAAGCAAATACTAAATTTATTTTTCTTAAATCATTTATAATTGATATATATTTATATATATCAAGCACAATAGAAAAGCTTGATCCATGTAGCCGATCCCAGTTAATTTGGGACTGAGGCTATGTTGTTGTTGCTGTTGTTGTTGTATATATATATATATATATGTATGTATATTTTGTAGTGAAACATTTTCTATCATTTTTAGACGAAGAAAAAACTTACCATGATCTCAGCCACGACACGAGGTTGTTTAAGGGGTCTAAGGAGGAAATGGATGGTGTGGGTGAGAATGGTAAGGAGGGAGATGAGGAAGAGGATTCGAGCATAGGCGTAATTAAAAGGGTTATCTCCAAAAATGATCCCGTCTTGGAACATCTTCCCTAAGAGTCTGCATTTAATGATTTTACTATGATCAGGGAAGGCTGAGAAGTTTGAGAAAGAAGCCATGGCGTCTCCTCTTTTTCACTATCACGACAACCTCGACAAGATGGCGATGACAATCACATTGATCATGACCAAATTAATCAAATGTCTATGCTAAATCGATATTGAAAAATTAAAAATAACAAATTAGTGAAACTGAGAAGTTAGTCAATACGAGCAACAATTATGGGAGGTGGAGATGTACAACCACTATTTCAACGCAGACTCGTTGGTTTTGACCTATCGTTTTTTTTTTTTTTTTTTTTTTTTTTTTTTTTTTTTTTTTTTTTTTCCAGAGGAAAAGCGTGAGGTAAGCATGTTTGTACGTCCATGGTTTTTTCTCTTTTTTGTTTTTTAATTATTTTCGAAGGATTTAATTTGTTTGTAAAGATATCCTTTTTAGTTACTTAAGATCAATTTTCAAGTATGCCAATAGAAATAGAAGGTGGATATGGAAAATTAGCTTTTCTCTATGCATTATGGGCCGCTAAATTAGTTGAACTAGAACAATAAAAGAATGAGAATTTAAGTCCTATATATAACAAAATACAGAATCTTAAACTCATGTTTTTTTTATTTGTATGGGCATAATTTTTTAGAATCCACAAAAGGGGGTCAACTGCCCGTAAATTTATCTTATTCATCTTGTCCATCGATAATGGAAGTAAATTAAATATCTTTATCAAAAAAAAAAAACCAATACCAAATATAGTGGCTTCAAAACTTTAATGCATGTTTTAAATATTTCTTTGTTAATGCAGCTCATTGTAGCATATAATTAGTAACCTCATAGCTTAATAAGATTTGATAAATTCGAGAGGAAAAATAATTTCAAATGAATAAATAGGACAAACAATTATGTATTTTAAGAAAAATAATTGCGAAGACCTAAAAACAAGTTATAGTTAGAACGTTAGACCTTTGACCAAAAAACATTTAAAAAAATTGAACACAATGTGATAGAATTTAGAAGAAATTTAATAGCACAGGCTTAGACCTAAAGTAAAATAAATAGAAGAATTTTAAAGAATTTCAAATGCACACAATCAAGTTTAGTATTTTCGAACAAAGTAGAATGTTTTAACCCATATGTGTAGTCAAATCCAACTGATTTAAAATTGATTGACCAAGTTATCAATTGTCATTGTATCCAAAAAAAAAAAAAAAAAAAAAAAAAAAAAAAACCCAAATTCTAAAGATATTTCTAAATTTTGAATTTCAATACTACAAACTCCTCGTTCATAAATCTTTAGAAGATAAACTAACAGTGTTTTATTTTATTTCGGATTAAACTGTAAAATTCAATCAATAGTTTTTTCACTCTGCAAATAATTGACACTAAGAACAAAACATAGATAAAATGCAAAATTCATCATTTGGTCTGAGAACTTTGTGTTTTTTATGCTTTTGGTCCCTAAACTTTTATTACTTCACATTTGGTCCTTGAATTTTTACAAAGATCTACATTTAGTCTTTTCACCATTTAAAGTGTTAAATTCCGGCGATGCGGGTAACAAGAATGTCGCGTGACTAGTCAAGAAGAGTAAAGTGATTATATTAAACCGAACGTCTCGCATCGACCAACAAAAGTCGAAAAGAAAAATTAATTTCCTCCAAAAACGTAAAAAACTCAAAGTTTAGGGACTTCAAAAGTTCAGAGATCAAATGTACAACAATGAAAGTTCAAGGAATAAATGTACACTAATGAAAGTTCAGGGACCAAAAGTATAAAAGACTCAAAGTTCAAGGGCCAAAAAAATATGATTTGCCTAGATAAAACAAGAGAATGATACATAGTTGTTAGATCTAGAGAAGAGAACCTAACTTAATTTAAAGGAAGAAAACAGACTCATTTTGAGCAATAGTAACTTTAATAGGTTTCACTCAATTGCGTTGGAGCAGATCAAGAGGTGGTGACTCTAATTTGCCTCCAACTCACGATTCTCAACAAGAAAAGCAGTAGCCAAGCCCCAAGTGATGTGAACATCTAAGTAGTGGCCCCTGTTTTACAAAATCAAAAAACACTTCAAAAGATTTGCAAGCAGTTCTTCAATTAATATAAGATTTTTACAAAATGTTGCATCGATACATGCACTGAATGCAAGGGGTGACGAAATGGATACAAAATGACACGACAAAATTTACACATGATATTAGCGGGATAATGTTGAGCTTACGTGGGCCAGTGTCGTAAATGGGTTGACACAAATGAAAATGATAACCTATACAATTACTTAACTTGTTTAAATAATAATAATAATAACAATAAAAATAAAAATAATATCACACGTGGATGTATAATATTTTATCATTTTAATTGTTAAATTACAATTTTAAGATTTTGAATAGTGTTATCAAGCGTTATTATTTTTCGAAAACAATGATTTACATGTATTATTCAATAGTCATTTTGAATTAGATCTTATAAATTAAATATTACTTCTAAAACAACTTTATATGTTATATTATATAAATCGAATTATCAATTAATAATTAAATAGTGTAAAAGTAGGTTGATAGGTTGACACAACGACACTAAAAAATTATTGAGTTAGTATTAGAGGCGAGCTTATGTGAGTTAGTGTCGTAAACGTGACACACGAACTCATTTTGCCACCCATATTGAATTCAGTCTAAATAATTGATGCCTCCTATATATATACATTGATTCAAGCATTATAGATGCTCGGTTCGAGAACAAATGCAGTCTACACCATTGCAACACCCTCCTCTACTCAATTATCATCCCTTTCTTCATCCTCATCCTCATCCTCATCGCCGGACATAACATGTTGTTGCAACACCAACGCTGTACTGTTGAAGTCCGGGGAGGCGATAAAATCCCCCACCACCCCCAACTCACGATTCTCACTCCACTCACTCAACCCCTTCACCAAAGCCTCACTTGAAGGCACTCCCTCTCCCCTCCCCACAATCCACAAATCATAGTTCCCATCGTTCAACTTCCTTATAATACTTATAGTCTCCAACCCATCCTTCAGTGTCACTTCATTGTACACCACGTTTTCCTTTCTCAAGTTGTTGGTCACGAACGTCTCCACTGCCTCGTCGTCCTTTCGCTTGTTCTTGTTGTTTTCCTCGCTCAACACGAACCTCACTATTGACATGCTTACGTTTTCTTTGCCTACCATTCTGTTTGCATAGGCCAAGGCCTCCCGCGAGTCTGGGCCTCCAAGAAAGAGAACTATTACTCGGTAAGGCGCGGCGCAATGTGTCGAGGAGGAGGAGGAGGTGGTCGTCCAAGTCGGGTGGCGTCCTCTGTCGATGAAGATACCGATTGAGCATGGGGCATGGGATACCACTGATGCGTTCACCATTCTCTCAGTTCGGTATGTCGTTCTTGAGTTGTCACGCACCTACCAGTTTAATTAGAGACAGTTTAAAACTCATTAGATATAATAAACTTAGCTTAATTGGAAAATATGTTCTCATTTCTCAAGTTTGTGCAAATTTTATACTTGGTTGCCATTATTAATTGTTACTTAAATTATAATAAATGAAATGAATAATCGATAATTGTATACTACTTCCTCTATTCTTAATAAATATCAATGTCATAGTTTCACACCTAATGCTATATATATATAGGGTGACTCGAAATGAAAGGATACTGACAAGTGCGTGCCAAATATACTTGTTCATTTTCAATTCTAATCCCACTAATTAATTTAGTGAATGGTAGCTTTAAATGAAGTTATTTATGCCAGGGGAATTGAGTATAGGTACCTCATTGCATCTCATTTGGAATGGCATGATAAGAAGGTACGCCTTCTTCTCAAGAGCGAACCTCTCAATATCTCTATACACGGTGTTGTAAGGCGAGACAACAGTGAATGCCTGGATCTGTACTTGCTTGTTACTCTCCTCAAACTTCTTAAAGGCAGAGATGATGGGCTTCGAAGACTCGGCGTGCTTGTAATTGCCGGTGATCTTAGGCCTTTTGTGGGAGATGAACATAGGCGCGGCGCGGCCGATGAGCTCAACGAGGTGGAGAGCATACAAGGCGACGGGGGAGTGGCTGGCGTCGAGGAGCTTTAGGAGGGCAGGGACGTTCTCCTGGTCGTAGACGCAAGTGAGCATGTGGAGTTCTGCGTTGAGAGGCAATTGCTCTATTGTTCTTCTCTCGTTGCTGTGCATTGTGTATGTGGGGATTGGCTTGTCCATGATTGCTATCATGGGGCCTGATATGGCAGCTATTAAGAGCAATAGTAGCACCAGAAATGTGAAATCCTCTCTCTGCAGCATCTGGAATAGTAATATAAAAAAATCACATGAAATCAACAAAAAGTGGATCAAATTATTTTAGTATAGATATAAGGTAAAATATATGATTTTTTTAACGCACTTTTGACACCGTCAAGAGGTTACTTATTGTCACGTGCATACATCTTGAGGTGTATTATTGCACTTGACCTACCCAAAATCAATAGCCAAAAATGCCTAATGTAAAATAGGGAACCGCTACTCTGACATCACTGAACGCACACCCGAAATGAACATCGGCCTCAAGATGCATTTGTACACTTATGAATTGTTCACGTGGTCGATGCGCGTTCGGGGCGTGTGTTTGGTAACGACAGAAAATCATTTCCTTTAAAAATAGAGAATTAAGTGCTATAATGTCAATAGGTATGCGAGGTACGTCATGAAAAAAAGTCACATCAGGCATTTGATCGGTCATGAAAAAAAGTCACATCAGGCATTTGATCGGCCATACGAAGAATATATTGATGCTTAAAAGCGGGTCAAAGCGGCATGCTATGCTCTTGTGGACCGATCAATGTGTCTTTTGTTGTGAAATACTTCTTGTCATCCTTTAGTATTTTCCTTAAAAAGTACATGCACTAGGGTGTGCATACTCTAGTGAATAATATATATATACTACTTACTCCATAATCCAGCCAATGAAGGTAAGTGAAGAGCTCAACTTGGCCTCTCAAACCCATGATGAATCCCAAAGTTATGGCAGGTCTCAAGGGCATTTTGAAGTAGAGAAGAGGCAAAACAGTGCCCCAGAACTTTCCCAAGCACCCAACAAACACTATGAATGCAAAAGCTCTGGAATCTACACTATCAAACTTAACAATGGACACATCCACAATTTGACCCACTTGAGCGTATATTAGAGGCATGAGCAGCTCAACAATGGTCTCTGTCCTCGCCACCAGGGTTGTTCCGATCGGCGGCCCGTCCGGCAAAACTAGAGCCAGAAGCAGAGGCCCTTCGACCACCGTCGCCCCGATAAAATCACTCACAAATCCAACCAACAACACGCTCATTATGAATACAATCACGTAGAATTGGCTCACTGGCTGGCCTGGTAGAGTTTTTCGGCTTGCCCATGTTGCCATTGGTCTCAACACAAACAAAACCAATGCACCCAAGCAACCCACAGAACCCATGAACTTAAAGATTATGGACTTATCATGTGAAGATTGCTTCATTGTCTCAAACAAAAGTATGGCATTAAAAGCCACGGCGTCGGTGACCATCGCGGTGTTCAACGCTAGTCTCCCGATGTCGGAGTTCAAGAGATTTAGTTCCTTTAAAACGAGGTAGATCACCATGAATCCTGTCATTGACAATGAAGAGGCTAGTCCTACAGCTGAGCTAGTTGTTGACATTGCTGGGTTCATCAACCCACGATAATAGACTACCACTCTAATTACAAGTACAAATGGAAGCGCCATTCCGAATAGTCCCGCATATAGCACTTTCTTCTCCGCATTTCTCACCATCGTAGTGTCCATTCTCAATCCAATTACAAATATGAACAACATCATCGCCAATACCGCTATGGAATTGTACTGTAGAGTTCCGTTATCAGGGAACATGGCTTTCGCAAACGTTTTGTTCTTACTTAAACACGACGGTCCCATAATGATTCCCGCCTGCATCCTTTAAAAAATGTATTAATCATCAAATATATATCACAAACAATTATTCTTTAAGCAATACTAAATCTATTTTTCAACGAGGCTATATTGCAATCCGCATGAGCGTACTCCCTTCAGTTGGAAAAAAAAACAAAACTTACAATTATCTCGGCCACGACGCGAGGTTGTTTAAGGGGCCGAAGGAGGAAATGGATGACGCGAGAGAGAATGATGATGAGAGAGATCACGAGGAGGACGCGAGGATAAGGGTACTCAAAAGGGTTGATTTTGTAAAGGCTGCCGCCATGAGATATCTTTCCAACGGATTTACATAAAACGTATGTACTGTGATCAGGGAATGTCGTGGGGTCTGTGCCATCTTCATCCATGGCTCTTCTTCCTTTCTTTTTTTTTTCTATTAATTATAACGACCACAACGCAAAAGATCGAGGATGCTCTTATTGAAATGAAATGAAATTAGTGAAACTATGAAGGTTTTTTTTTTTTTTTGGAAAAATATTAAAATGACAACAACAATATCACATAGCGAAGATACGTTATTCGCCACGAAAATTCTCATCAAGTGATCTCGACTCGCGTGTTCACTGCATCCCAAGGCATACAAACAATTTTCCTGAGTCAATGTGTGTCCTTTAGCACTTTTTTTTTTTTTTTTTGATAAGATGAAACTGAGAAGTTACTTGGTGGGCAATGGTTGTTGGGAGGATGTACGCCACTATTTAGACTTTGTTTTTATTATGAGGACAAACGTGAGGTCCGCACATTTGAACGTCCATGCTTGGTTTTTTACCCAAAAAAAAAAAAAAAGTTTCTTTTGAAGGATTTAATTTGTTAGTGAACATATATATATATATATATCCTATCGACATTTTTAATCCGTTCAATGAGATAATAATTAGTTTTTCTCTGTCGGTATGGGCCGCTAAAGAAGGTGATCTAAAAGCTAATCGGCTTCACATTTACATTAGAGATTTTTTTTTCTTTCAATGTCTATTAATTCAATCAAACCGTGATGTACGTGTACATTTTTGCCTCTAATCCACATTCTCATTGCTCTAAAGAAAACATTATAAATAGGGCAATCAATTCTCTATTTTAAGGAAATTAATGAATATATATATATATATATATATATATATATATATATATATATATATATATATATAAAGAAAATGTCATACGTGTTAGAACATTTGACCCAATACGATAACGGTTGTATTATTCAAAATTTTCAAGGATTTAAAATGCAGTGATCAAGTCTAATAGATCGAGCTAGATGAAGAGTTTGATTCATAAGTAAATCCAACTAATTTAGAATTGAGTCTGTTGTTAATGTTGTTTGTATTGATAGTTATGCGGGCTTTTCAAGTCCACTAACTTCTCTTATATGAGTAAGTGTCTACTATGACTCGTTAGGTTTATTCACTTAACGTCGGTACGTAAGCTTGAATTTACTCATCATCATGAGCTTGTCATTGAGACCAAATTGCTACTCAAAGTGCAGTGTTGCTTTTGTAAGTAAAGAAAAACAAATAAGAAAGATATTTCTTGTTAATATTCCAATAATTCCAATAATAAGTTTTTTTTTTTTTTTTTTTTTTTTGTCTTAAACTACAAACTTCAATCAATTATAATTTCTCCACTCTGCAGATAAATGATCACCACTCAACTACAAATCATAGAAATAAAAGACAGATAATACCACCAAAAAAAGTAAAAAAAAAAATAAGTGATAGATCTAGAGAACCTAACTTAATTTCTAGAAATAGAGCAGACACATTTTGGGCAGTAACAAGTTGAAAAAAGTTCTTCAACACTGGGGCAGATCAAGAGGAGGAGACTCTAATGTTTGCAACTCTCCAACACCATTCTCAACAATAAATGCAGTTGCCAACCCCCAAGTAATGTGAACATCCAAGTGACAATGCATCAGCCAAACCCCTGTTTAACAAGCAATAAACAGAGAACCTGATCAAAAAACACACTTCAAAAATTGCTAACCACACCACAATAACCAAAATCCCTGCCATCCCGTGTGATCGGGGCAAAAAATGAGCGTCATAACTCTAACTGAGGCAAAAATCATGGGTTCAACTCTTGCCATTGAGAAACCAAGGGAATATAATGTAGCTATATATACCGAGGGTTTTCAAAATCACAAACTACACTCCTATAACCAAAAGGAAAATACTAGAATGACAACAACATGTCACACCACAAGACTTATTGGCTCACAATAGCCATCCATGCGTGCCTCGACCTGCATGCTTATGCATTGAATTTGTGTATGCTCGTATCTCAAGGCATGCATGGATAACTCTTGTGAGCCAATGTGTCTTCTGGTGTGACATGTTGTCGTCATTCTAACACTTCTCTAACCAAAATCCCTACCTCGGATGCGGTATATGGCAAAGAAAAGAGCATCAGAACTCTGACTAAAGCAGAGACGACGAGTTCATTTCTCGGTAGGTATATTATATTTTCTTGACTTCTCACTGGTTTTGAAGTTGAGACGTCGAGTAACTCCAATGGGATTAGTTGAACTTAGGAGGGGCTAAATAAGGTCGAGACACCAGGATTATCAAAGTAAGACACAAAAACAAAATACATGAAAATCAATCAATGACTCACCTGGGTTATCAGCAACAAATCTAATCACAGCCCACCCACCAACAGGGACACCAACAGTGTTCCTCATTGGTGGATCAACAAGGTTGAACTTAGCAGTGTCAGTCTTTGCATTGAAGTTCCCAAACCCCTCTCCAACTACGTAGAAATCATACCCATGCAGGTGAACTGGGTGGTTCTCAGTAGTGAAGATACTAGTCCCTTGTAACACAATCTGGACACTTGATCCATACTGCAACTTGTACAACTTAGTCCCAGTGACTGGGCTCCAGAGTGTCCTGCTCACATTCCCGGTGTAGTCGAATTGGAGAGGCGGCGCGGCAGGGAAGTCGACGGTGAACACGCCGTTGACGCCTTGGTGGTGAGCTTGGAGAATGGAGAATGTGGAGGGGAGGACAAAGGAGACGTTGTTCATGCTAGCGGTAAAGCGGGTGCCGTTGGGGCCTTGACAGGTTTGTCCTTTGGAGCAAGGGTTGAGGCCTAGGCCGACGGTGAAGAATAAGCTTTCGTCGACGGTTGCTGGCACCAGAGCCTTGGCAGGGCTGCGGAGGCGGGTGGTGAAGGCTGTGGCAGTGGGGGTGTCATTGTAGGCAGGGAGGTTTGGGAGGAGAGGCTTTAGGGAAGTGGATGTGTTGGTGTTGGTGTATTGAAGGATTGCTGTCGTGGTGGTGTTGTCGAAGGGAGCGTTTTGGGCGCTGGCATAGGCGCGGGCGGCAATGTAGTATCGAGAGGGAGGCTGGTCGGCGGTAAGGAGGACGTCGGTGGTCTGACCGGGTCCGAGCATGATCACTGATGTGGTGAAGGGCTTGGTGTAGGAGGCGTCGACGGCAACTACTGTGAGGTTGTGGTTGGCAATGGTGAAGAAGAGTTGCTGGTTTAGTGCAGAATTGATCACTCTAATGAGGCTTGTTTCACTTGAGTTCACTGGGATGATCACAGTATCTGCATTGCCAATTTTGTCCAGTGAGAACAACAATGAGTAGTAAAGCTTTTTGGTGATCAATTGAACTATCAATGTAGCTTTTTATGTATTCCAACATTTGGTACTCTAAAATATAGATCCTATAATAGGTCGGTTTAGATTAATCAGGACAATTAGCTAGAAGGAGACCAAAAAATGCGACATCCAAAGAACATTGACAATTGTATAGAAAATGTATCAAATCATTTACAAAACCTAGTACTTGTGGTGATTTACCTTGGCTGGAACAGCTGTAGAGGTCACCAGGTTGTCCATTAATAGTGTAAGCATCTGATATATTTGGAGCTGCACCAGTTTTCCTTGCTTGGTTTATAACATCAATAGGGTTGGCATTCCACCATTCCCCTGCACAATATCAACACAATCAAGACCAATTAGACCATTATAAACAATCATGAAAACATACATACATGCATATGATATATTGCAGTCAAGCTTTTAGTCATACCAAGTAAAATTGTGGCTTCATGCTTGGGAATAGTAGGGAAAGGGTAGGAAGAGCCCTGTTTAGGATGGATGATCAAAGCTCCATAAACAGTTGCTCTAAGCCATGAGCTATGAGCATGCCACCACAATGTCCCTTCCTGTCCTTGGATGGTAAATCTGTAAGTATAAGTTCCTCCCGGCCGAATCGGACACTGCGTCACAAACTCCGGCCCGTCAGCCCACGCCGTCCGCATTTGTCGAATCCCATGCCTGAGGAACAAACAGAATTAAGTAAGTACCTTGACATTCCCTTCCAATAACAATGAGAAGAACATGAAAACATTATTTCTTATATATATAAACTTTGTCAAGTATTTGACTTTGTAGCCTTGTAGGGTCAGTTAATATAGTTACTAATAGTCTAATACATACCAGTGGATGGTCACATTGTATTTGGCTTTATTTTGTACTTTGGCAACAAGGGTGTCTCCATTTCTCAACTCCAAAGTTGGTCCTGGGTACTGCCCATTCACTGTTATTATGTTATGCGTATTGCACAGCCTCTTCACTGACTTTGCTTGAACCTACATATGTAAAATTAATATTAGTGCTCATTAGTTAACAAACAAAATTAAGCACATGATAACAAGAGTGATTCAACTAATAGAGAAAAAAATTGTATATAAGAAAGCATACAACAAAATTGTGGAAGTGAGTTTCTGCAACGGCAAGCTCGAAAAACCCCGAAACAAAGAACAAAATGAGACACAAGGGGAGCCAAGAGCACCATGACTTGACACTATTGGTGTTGTAATGCAACATCTCTAGCTAGACTAGTTTTTGAGACTTGTTTGCTAATTAAGAGAGATGTGGCTGTGCAAGAGAGAGTGAAAGTGAAGCTTCTGATTTATAGGAGAAACTAGAGACTAAGGCCAATTTGTTAAATCAAAAGCTAGGACATGTGGGAGTCGGTGCAACCACTGGTTTCACTAATAGATGCTTGTTTTACAAGTCTTGCAAAAATTCAACTATAGAAAACTTTTTTTTTTTTTTTTTTTTTGAATTTCAGTGTACGTACTTATTAGTCTAAGGTTCTGCATGCATGGTGTTAATGCTTATACACACATGCAATAGATTGAAAGAGAAATCAGTTCTTTTGATTAGTGAATCCACCACAAGAAATTTATTTTTTTACCATTAAATTGGGCACAATTGAATGGAAGAGTTTGGTCCATCTAGCGGACTTCAACTAATTTGAGATTGTATGACGAGATTGATAACTTTCTACCATAGGCCAATACAAGCCAAGTACATATATTGCTTTTTTTCTAGGAGCAATGCATGTGCTAGATCAATTAATCTTGACAATTTTAAGTCTGACATCGTAGATTAGATAGTAGTAAAAAGTTCGTTTTTTGTTCCATAAGATATCAAAGAGAGTAGCTATCTATAGTATTGTGTATGGGAAAATGATTTGGTGACATTCATGGTGACACAAATCGGTCCACGACCCACGTGGCGCTCATGTGGCGAGCTTTTATCAGATGTGGGCCCCACCAGAAAGCGAATTAAAGTTCGCCATGTGGGCGTCACGTGGGCCTTGCGACCAATTTGTGTCCCATGGAATGTCACCAAATCATTATCCTTATATATATATTAGTTATATTATCTCGCGAGGCCACTCGTAACGCTCGCGTGACATCATGAATTGATATAATTTACTTTAATGTTCAAAAAATATAGTAATATTTTATGCAATTTTATTTTGTAGTAATATATTTTAGCTCATTCTTTACAAAGAGGGGAAAGAGATGAAAATGAGACCAGTGTAAGATGAAAAAAAAAAAATGAATTTTTCATAATATCTTAACCACCTCAATGAATATTGAGTTTTTTTACTTAATTCGATGGTAAGTAAATAATTATAAATAAAGAAACTTATTATATGAAGGTGAAAGAGAAAAAGATGGAAAGATATAAAATGACCTCAACAGTTTTTTTTTCTTCTTTTATTTTTTGCATGAATTTTTTTTTTTTCTTTTATTTTTTGCTTGAATTTTTTTTTTTTATATATTTAGAACGTTGAAATCAACATTTTAAGGCCTTTTTATAGGAGTTATATATATATATTTTGTGGACTAATTAAAAAGTTTGTCATTAGGTTAGTTATTATATAATTAGAGCAATGAAGGGAGGCAGATCTATGTTTTGCATAATAATTAAAGCCATTTGACATTTTTAATTTGGTATGATAAAGAAAGCTAGAGACCACCATAACGAAAAGGTGAAAGTAACCCTTGGCTTACCTCTTGATTTTCACTATTTATAATATCCATTATTATGTTCTTTGTCGACACAAGCAACGACCACTGATTGCACAAATCAGACGTTTTGATTAAAGGGTACCTTTATGTTGCTTCAAATTGGGATTATAGTTCACATAGGTGAAGTTGATGACATAATTATTAGACTTCAAAAGAAAGAAAAAAAAATGAAGTGAATAAGCTCTAAGGAATTTGAAGGGATTTAAAAGTAGCTGTGAAAAAAAAAAGGAAATGTTAAAAGAATTCAAAAATCATCAACCATGTTTTATCAATATCGCCGACTGATCAATTTAAGAGAAACCAATGGCTCATTTAGTCGATTCCAATTAATTTAAGACTTTTTTTTTGTAAATTCTCCACCCGGTCTCACTTGGAGCTTGCATATATTTCTACTGCGGCACAACATATATTTTCACTGCGGTATAACCGTCCATATGAATTGAATGTGCATTTAGAGGATTCTAAAATAACAGGACTCATAGCTACAATGCTACTAAAATCAACCAGATTATGTTGAGCTAGTGTTTGTGTTGAGTATATTGTATGTTTCTAACATTTATTGTATTCCATTGATATGTATTGTAATAAAAAGAAATGTTACAAAGAACCACATATGTAGCATAGTGAAATAGACATGCTCTCATCTCTGTGAGGTCGTGTGATGAAATCTTAAAAAAAATGTAATAAAAACTTGAATTCATGAAACCTCCAATATATAATCGAGACATTATAATATATTATTAATTCTAAAAATTCACGAGTAATATTATACTAAAATAATATAATAATAATAATACATCGCGATCAACAAATCAATATATACTAAATTTATTAAAAATATAACATTTTCTTACTTGTTAATTGTGTGTTGAATAGTTTTTACAACATATTTATCAACAACATTGACTCAACACAACTAGAGATTGAATCAACTGCTCACATTTTATCTTAATTGTATTCATATTGCGTTTTAAATTGTGTTTCAACACAAATTCTCCGCAGAAAACAATGTTTATATATTTTGCTTGACTTAAAATTGTCACGAGTCATTGAAGTAGTGATTCCAAATTTTTTACTTTCAATTTTAACCATCGTCGAAGAAGAGTACAATATTTAAAAATGTTAGAGAACTCGGTGACTAACTTGGTGACTTATATATTAAAATTGTCATGAGTCATTGAAGTAGTGATTCCAAATTTTTTATTTTCAATTTTAACCTTCGTGGAAGAAGAGTACAATATTAAAGAATATTAAAGAAGCTCAGTGAATAACTTGGTGACTTATGTATGTGTTGTTTATCTGAAAGAGAGAGAGAGAGTTAGAGAAGGGATGTTGTATAGCAAGTGAGATTGTTTATGTTGTAACGTGAGATTATGCCACACGTACGGATGTACTAGAAACCCCAAGTATAAATAAAATATCTCTCTCTGAGCTCTCTTCTACAAAAGAATGAATAAAGTAGTAAATGTGTGTGATGACACTAACTACAAATAAGGGCACCACCCGATTTAATCCCTTAATTAAGCCCTAATCCCCCTATAGGATCTAACAATGAACTAGTAAGCCTTATATAATCACCTAAACACCTACCAATTTTGATACCGCCTACAATTAACTAGATAATTTTACCGACTAACTTATAGTTGTCTATAAATCAGAGGTACTTTAATTTTATTTTTTTTTTATCTTCACCGGAAGTCTTATTAATTTACTAGTGGCAATGAGATCCTAAGGCCTAACCTATTGTGGAAAAATCAAGAAATAGAGATCACATGCCTATATAAACAAAAGTGGTGATATATCCAACACGTGTCTCGTCGGGTGTTCCTATCACTTAACCCAAAAGTAAAAACAACATGTATATAAAAAACGTAATACAAAAGAATGCAAAACGTACAAAAATGTGTCGTAGCAGTTCTTCACTGACTTAGAGGTAGTCACCAATCTTCTCTTTGCCTGGTCTGCTACTCGGCTGATCTGCACCCGCCGTTACAAACTAGACGATGAGTACATGAAATTATTTAAGTAATTGTTGAGTCGTTAATTATGTAATATTATATATAGGTTATTTATATATTTTTAGTGTCAAGTCTCCAAAATACTAGCCTAATTACGTTTATTTATTATTTTCAGGGTTATTGGGGTGTGCGATTAAATCTGGGGCGAAAAACTACGCAAAATCGAGTATTCATATGTCTGGATCCGTTTTACATCGAAAGTCACGCTAACACGTATCTCGATGTGAATTTGGTGGGCCCACACGTGTCATGGTGATTGATAAAGATCAAGTGGAGCATGAATTGATGGCGTTGATGCATTAATGTACCATTATGTTTTGGTTTATAATATATAGGAATATATATATATATATTTATATAGAATAGATATTATATAGATAGATATAAAAGATTTGACAGTTACAAAATTGAAAGAGAGAGATACGTTAGAAACAAGGAAGGAAAAGAAATAAAGAAACGGACAACACAGGAGGGACGTCGCTCTTTCGGGCGATTCTTCTCTGCTGCTGGCCGAACTCTCCTTTTCTCTTCCATTCTATATTTTATTTTTCTTTGTTCTTTGTGTTATTTGATGCGAGGCTAAAACTTTTAGTCTAGGCAAGACTGCGAGGAAGGTTCGACTGCGCATATCAATGGATTTGTCAGATTTATATATTTTAATTTCAGTCTTTTCATTAACATTTTATTTCTTGGGTATTGTTTTAACAATTAAGGTTAAACACTTGTTTAAATCTTGATTTACATGTCAGTGAGTCGTAAGCATCCGTACTTGTGCAATAAGACCACATTAGTGGCATTCGACCATACCGATTGATTAGACCCTTTTGGGACCGGTTGAATAGCTTAGAAATCTAGGCTAAATCGGACACACGAGTGATCCGGTTGTCTAGGTGTAGTGCCTTCACAAAGCCCATTGCAGTCAACATATTAAACCTAATTCACTTGAATATATGGTTGTGTGTTTGATTAGAGAAATAGTCAGCGTCGTACCTTGGCTATCGAGATTAGGAAGTGAGAGGAACCGCGTACGTTACCGGGTTTATAGCTACACTAATATATTTTGATTTGCATATTTTACATAAATCGACGACCAAATCCAATCTTTTATCGAACCAAACTTGTATGTCTTGACCTAGGTGTTTTTATTAATTGTTTTCAAATTTATTTCCATTGCTTTAGTTATTTTGTTTATATTTTGTGATTAGTTAATTAATTCATTTTCTCTAAAACCCCCAATTTCCCTTTTTGTTCTTTTTAAACCTTAGAAAGAATATCAATCCATGTGGGGATCGACCCTTTGCCACTATTCTACAAAATAGTTGGTTTAAGTATTTTTAATTTTATTGACTAAGAGACATTGAGCTACATTCCCAAACATGCAACAAGTATCAAATGACATAATTTAAATAGCAACTATTCTGAAAGAAACGTCATGCAAATAGATACTTGAGTTAACAAAATATAAAACTGACTCAAGACTGAGTAGTAATGGATTAGGGTCGGTCAGTCGCGATCTTCATCACAACATCCTTTCCACTACAATTTGAGCTCTGCTCTGTAACATTTCATTACAAATTGAGCTCTATATCATAATGTCAAAAGAACGTACTTACGATTACGCCTTTTCTATTCCAAGTGAATTAGTCGTCACCTGAATGTATACTTGCTAACATACCCGAATTTTAAAACTCGTCGTGTTCACCCAAGTTATTCTTGCGCCAACAAACCACGAGGTCCGGTTACCTCGTTAGAGGCACGTTACCCCGTGTGTCATGCAAGGTAGTGGAGAAATTTCATGACATCCCGGTAAGTCTAGTGACCCCGTATGAAATCTGAATTTCTATCATCAAATGACCCTAACCACAAGAACCACTTTCACTTTCAAGAATGACTCGGTAATGGAATCCAAGAAATGTAACTGCATACTAATGCACAAAGGATAAGAGTCAAAATAAAGAAACTAACCTAATAGCATGCTATATCACTGATTTCCACACACAACAATCAACATGACAAAGTATAAGAATTGGAATCAATGATATACACAATATAGTTTACTATGAATAATATTATAAAATGAGAAACTGAACAAGTCATAACATATGGATTTCAAAGGCAATTCGGTTCGAATAATTGAGAAGAAATAAATAAATGAAATGAAATGTAAATAAATGTCTCAAATCAGTTTACTTACATACACACAGCAATGCCTAAGCTATCCGACTTCTCATTGTGTCGATATACGCACCTAAAACCCCGTAATAGCTCTTTTACGGTCTTAGTATTTGAGAATTTATCAATTTAGAGTCATTATTACTTATTAAAAATTTATAAATTGGTCAAAATTGGTCGAAATTGAATTAGCGACCAATTTGTCAATTTCACGTTTTTCGAGGTCAAAACCCCGTAAAAGTCGCGTCCGAAATTTCAAATATTTTATTTTTATAGAAATTTATCAATTTCTATTTATTTTATCGACATATAATTTTTCGGAGTTTTTCCTAAATTTTTTGAAATTTTCCTGAATTCTTTTCTATTTTTCTGGCATTTATTTAGTCAACACGACCCGGTCCAGTCGGACTCGGGTCGGTCTGACCCGCTCCCCATCGGGTCAGGGTCGGCTCGACTCGACTCAACGGACATGGGTAGCCCGACCCGGGCTACCCATATTCTTCATCACCAGAGCACGCTCTGGTTCTGGTTTGTGTTTTTATTTTTTATTTTTGTTTTTTTTATTTGTACTGGGGTTGGGCGTCCATCCCTAACCCCAAGGTGGGTTCGTGCAGGGGAGACGACTCCCCTGCTGTCCCTTGAGTTCGGACGAACTGCCATGGCAGTTCGTCCGAGTCTCCCACCTCGGGCCAATAACAACACCGAACTGCAATAACAACAACAAACAACGTACCTTGGAGCTCGATCCCTCTCTCCCGGTCTGTCTCCTTCTTCTTCTTCTCGGCCTTTCTTCCTCCTCTTCTCTGCGTTTTTTTTTTGCTCTGTTCTCTATTTTCACCAACTTGGAGAGATAGGATAAGTTTTTTTTTTTTTTTTTTTTGACTTTGGGGTTTAATTGATCCCTATATATATATTAGATGTGGATGTGGTTAATTTGCTCATTTCTTTTTTTTTCTTATGCAATATACTTGAACTTGTTACACTTACCCCACGAGCTGCTACCTCAGGCCCAAGTCAGCACCCGACTCGAGGCGAGTTCCCGCTCGTCTCGGTATCTACATACCCGTAAATGACTTAATAGTCTACACATATACAATACACTAGGGATATAACACACATATATAACATTTACCTCGGTCGTCGTTCCTCGGTAGTGACATGTATCTCGATGCGGATCCCAAGTCATGGGTCATTTTGTCATGATTAACGAATTAAACGTGTATTAATTATTAGGTCGTGACAATACTTCCCAACTAATAAAAAGTTCGTCCTTGAACTTATACGAAACGAATTTTAAAATACCTGACTCGAAGAGGTACGGAAATATGTCTCGCATATAGTCTTCCCGTTCCCGAGTGAGTTCTGAATCTCCATGAAACAGCTACTTGACTAATACCTTCGGGATAGCCTTGCTTCTTAGCTATTGCACCTTCCGGTCAAGAATCTGGAATGGTTGCTTTTCATATGAGATATCTTCACTCAAATCAAGCTAACTCAAACCCACTGTCGGTCTTTTGCCTGCTTTTGACTTAGCTAGTCGAAACATCGAAATATGAAACACCGGATGAATTCTCGACTAACTCATGTGCAACCTTTCCAACCTGTTTCTTGATCTTGAAAGGTCCGATGAATCTCGGTGCTAATTTGCTTTCAAACCAAATCGATGATGACCCTTACGAGGAGAAACCTTTGAATACACTAAAGCTCCCTCGTCGTAAATGAGATCGCTACGATACATGTCTGCATACTTCTTTTGCCTCTCATGGGCTCCCTTTAGCTTCTCGCGAATCTGTCTTACATTTTCTGTGTGATTAACAACAATTTCAGGCCCTAACAAATCCCGATTTTCTGGCTCGGCCCAACAAGATGGTGAGCGACAAGATCTGCCATATAACGCCTCAAATGACGTCATTTCAATGCTCGCTTGATAACTATTGTTGTATGCAAATTCACACAACGGTAAATACTCTTCCCACGATCCGTCAAACTCAAGTACACAAGCCCTAAGCATATCTTCGAGAGTTTGAATCAACCTCTTTGTTTGCCCATCAGTCTGAGGGTGAAAGGTTGTGTTCAACTGTAAGCACGTGCCATATTGCTCTTGCATACTCCGCCACATTCTGGACGTATACATAACATCTTTGTATGACGTAATAGTCAAAGGTACTTTATGTAGCCTAATAATCTCTTTCTCGAACAATACACTCAGCTGGTCAAATGTGTAATGAGCTACAACTGGTATGAAATGGGCAGATTTTGTCAATTTGTCCACAATCACCCAGATGAAATTATGTCGATGAACAGTCATCGGCAGTCCTCGAACGAGATCCATGACTATGTCTTCCCACTTCCATCATGGAGTGGGAAGCGGCTGTAGTAATCCTCCAGGTCTACGATGCTGTGCCTTCACCTTTTGCCAGATTCCACAGTTCCTGATAAACTCTGATATGTCCGCTTTCATCCCAGGTCACCAAAAATGTCTTTTCATATCATGATACATTTTGGTCATTCCTGGATGAACAGTGAACCGAGAACGATGTGAATCCTGAAGAATTTCATCTCTCAGCTCTACCACTGCCGATATTCACAATCTGCCTCAAAATCTGAGACAATGATATGCCGTTTCAGTGTAATCGGTACACTTGGAACTCTGGGCTAACTCACCGAATCTCGGATACAACATGTCAGCATTCCGAGCTTCTGACACTCTTTGAGTCGACACTGTCTGAAGTCTCACCTGAGCACAAATCAGTACCTATGTGTCGTTAGAAATATTTGACTGATTCATCATCGCTACCACCTCGAGTAAGCCATACTCGTGCGTCATATGACAACTAAACGTCTCGGCATCTCTAGTCGGAATCCTACTCAGCGCATCAACAACAACATTGGCTTTTCCTAGATGATATTCCAAGGAAAATTCATAGTCTTTCAAACATTCTAACCATTTGCGCTGTCTCATATTCAGCTTTTTCTGTGTGAAGAGATATTTCAAACTCTTATGGTCAGTAGAGAGTGTGAACTTCTCTCCATATAGATAATGTCTCCATACCTTCAGAGCAAACATTATCGTTGCCAACTCTAAGTCATGAGTTGGGTAGTTCTTCTCATGTACATTCAGTTGTCTTAATGCATAAGCCACCGTGACAATGTGGATCTTAAAAGGGGAGATAACTTATGACTAGTATTCTTGTGAAGGGTTTTTCCAAGACTCTGAACTTTTTGTTGCAGAATATGTTTCAAAACCTATATCTCAATCCCACTCTTGATAGACTCAATATCATTTTCTTTTTTTGCTTGGTTATTTATTAAAAGTTTAGATTTTTAGGGTTTTATTTTAATTTTCAATTAAAAACTCAAGCTGTAATGATATACCAATAGGATAATAATGCATTGCGATTGACATATCAAAATCCAATAAATTTATTCAAAAAATAACATTTTTTTACGTGTTAATTATATGTTTAATAGTTTTTACAACATATTTATCAACTAGCATTATTCAAAGTTGTAAAATATAGAGCTTTAGGAAAGCTATCACAAAGTTATGGTATTTAGATCCAACGTTTTACTTTCCTGAGTTAAGTTCTTTTCTAGGTTTCACTAGTGATTCATTAAATTTTATTTAGTCTAAGAACGAGGACACCTTATTCTAAATATGCTTCACATAATCATATTCTTTCATCTTTGTTCTAACTCTCATATGAACATTTTTGTCGCACGCTGCATAGAAATTTTATCTCATATGCAAATGTTTCTTGTTATTCTCAAATTCAACCCCCCAAAAAAAACCTTTCGGATAAAAACCAATTTAAGTGGCATCCTTTTATGTAAAATAATATCTTTAGTATATATGTTGAGGGCAATCCCGAAAACAATTATTTTTAACTAATATGTCGTATCTTTATGAAATTTTGTTTTCATTACATTTTTTTAATGGCGTCAATAATCATTTTAACTTGTTTCAAATTAATTAATTTTATCATAATATTACTAAGCTAGTTGATCGAAGTAAGCGTGATATCAATTTTTTAAAAAATAATTTTGATATAAAATTGAATCGAACATAGTGGAAGAATTTGCACGTAACCTATCCAAATTAATTTAAAATTAAGGTTTTGTTATTATTATTATTATTATTATCAGGTGTGAATTATCTTTATAATATGCCATCGCCAAAAAACAAAATACTGTGGTGCTTTAGGTAGAACAAGCAAGTGCGACACGCACTATTCCTCAGCTTGCTCTAAATTCTCGAGGCACGAGCCGATGACGAGTGCATGTCGCATGTGTGTCCTATATAAAAAGCTCACTATTTCTTAATAGAAAGATACTACAATGACACTTCAAAGTCATACTCAAAATCACACTGGGTGACGTGACGTATGCATTCGACGTGAAAATTAGCGTGCGACTTGTAGAATGATGCTAGAGTGACTTTTTTGGGACATTCAAAATGTACATTCGGTTGTTGGTATTCATTCAATACACATCGATTTGTGTGCGCATAAACAATGATGCAAAAATTAATAAACATCAACAATCAAGTATCCATCACATGTTTCTAAAAACCGGTCATCCTAGTATTTTCCGAGTAACAATTGTCTTTGGTTGCATTGTTACATTGGTACCCGTGACGCTCTCGCTCACATTTCATCACTTGCTTTTGCTAACCCATCGAAAGAAGCCATCTGCCGCTCTGTTCGTCTTCTCCTCTGACGAACAAGCAAGCAAGCAAATAAACAAACAAACAAACAAAAGCTCGTCTTCTCTGTCGATCTTCAAATGGCGCTCTCGCGACGACTCTCGCCGAAATCGGTACCATTGGAGAGATAGCCGGAGCGCTGTGACTGTCGTTCAGTCCTCGAATTTGAGTAACCAGTCTCAGATCTACTCGATCAGCTCATCAGATGATCAGATCCAGAATCGCACTTGATCGAACCAGTTCTCTCGGTTTCTGGAAGGTTAGGGCATGTTTTCGATCGCTTGAACGATGAACAGTTCTTGTTTTCGAATTTTGGTTTGATTTCGCGGAGGAACTGTTGAATTGCGCGATTCGCGAGGGTTCTTCGATTACTTGAATGATGAACAGTTGTTGTTTTTGATTGTTGGTTGGTTTTTGGTTTGATTTGCGCGGATGAACTGTTGAATGTTTGTGATTTGTGAGGGTTTGAGGTTAGGATTGTTGTACTGATGCGATCTGGTTGTGGATTTGGAATAGAAGATTAGTTGAACGATGTGGAGTGTTAGAGCGAAGTGCCGAGCGGGATTGCTTGTTGTTCTTTCAGCTTGGATTGGTCTTGCAGCTCTGTATGGTTTGTTGAAACCTATTTCAAATGGTTGTATGATGACGTATATGTATCCGACGTATATTCCGATTGCTACGCCGGCGAATGTTTCCTCGGCGAAGTATGGATTGTTCTTGTATCATGAAGGATGGAAAAAGATTGATTTCAATGATCATGTTAAGAAGATCAATGGTGTTCCAGTTCTTTTTGTTCCTGGAAATGGTGGGAGCTACAAACAGGTGAGGTATCTTCATCAGTTTTCACGATCATTTGATACTTCATCTATGTAGTTATGTACATGTTATCGACCCTGCTGCGGCATTATGCGTTTGTGCACAAATATGTTCAGCTCACAAGTCATTTACTCTTGATTTAAGTTTATTAACCTAGGAATAAAGCTCAATCTTGTTGAATTTTTTGAATTTGATTGATTTGTTTATTTGTAGAGATCAGTAGATAATGGCACTTTACATTTCCTAAATTATTGGTCTGTGAACATTAGTATTTTCCACTTCAAGGTAGCAAATTTTCGTTATTTCTTGAACTCAAATCTTCGTCATGGAAGACAATGCTGATTCAGATGACATGCGAGAGTAATAGTGAAATGTGAGTTGGTTGGAATTAACTTGCAAACCTACCAAATAAAGCTTGCTTGGTGAAAACCTACACCTTCACTACTTTGCCCCCTCAATTTATTTATTTATTTATTTTAAGGTGAAAATAATGCAATGTTATATGATTTTGAATGCTTAAGTTTCAGTCGCGACCTTTAATTTTCACTATGAAGCATAGTCTATCAAGACTCAAGAAAAATGAACAATATAGTGTATTCTCAAATTGCACGCGTGACCCTAGAATGAAACTCTATGCATATGCAAATTTGAATAACAATTGACACATGGCCTTAACATTTTACTATTTAAATTTACTATTGGACAATACTTAAAGATTTGTTTCTCTCTCTTGGTCATTTTCTATATCGCTTGGTTGAAACATTTGTTTCCGGACTTGGTTTTACACCTAAGAATTAGGTTAAGAAGATTATGTTCAATTCATCTGATTTTTCCCATCTAGGTGCGTTCCTTGGCTGCAGAATCCGAAAGGGCATATCAAGGAGGCCCATTGGAGTATGCATTTTATCAAGATGCTTTCTTAACTCTTGAGGAGGGAGGAAGCAAAAGTTCGGATATAGACAGTTTCAAAGTTTCTAATCATTATGCTCACAAACTAGATTGGTTCGCTGTTGATCTTGAAGGGGAACACTCCGCAATGGATGGTCGTATAGTTGAAGAACACACCGAATATGTTGTGTATGCCATCCATAAGGTATCTTCTTCAATTTCATGTACCTAATTTTGCTTTAGTCTTTAGTCGTTGAACATTGTTTCAAACTAGATTGGTTTGTCGTGTACCTTGCGTTGAATTTTGTTGCAATCAATTGCATAAGATCATGCATTAGATGACCTAAACAACATGAATCGTGTTGATTCTGTTGAATCTTTCAAATAATTTGAAACAATGTCCCTTTTTCCTTACAACAACAACAACAACAACAACAACAACTTAACCTCAGTCCCAAATTAACTGGGGTCGGCTACACGGATCAAACTTGGGTTGTTTGAAATAACACATACATAAAATAACTATAGCAAATATAATGATTATTTAATCCCAAAGTTGTCTAACCAGATTTTAAAGTGTGACTATTTCTTGTACTTAGGAGAACTCGATCTACCTATAATACACAGTAACGCCTGAGAGGCCTTTATAGACACCGTTGGGGTCGACACCGTTATGGTGCCAGCTAAAGCTACTCTGATGCTTAAGTTAATAATAAACAGGCTATAAAGAGTAGATCAAGAGTAGAAGGAGAGTACATAATGTAGCCTACCCCAAATGAAAGGTGGAGTGGTCGTTGATGTGGTCTGTCAGATACGCAATAGGTGTTCCGTTGGATCGACGGCACGTGGCATTTCTTCATCTGAGGTCCTTGTGAATCACGAGAGCGAAAGTAGAGGTGGTCCATTGAATGCACAACAATTGTTCCTTTAAGTAGGTGACATGTGACATTTCCGTATTTGGTGTGGTTTTGTAATGGACTTTAATAGGTTGATGGATTTGGGCCCAAAAATAGATAGGCCCAATTTCATGAGCCAATTGGTTCTACCAAACAATGATGATGATGCTTAGTTGGATGTATGGTAAAACTTGCAATTTTGTTGCTGTTTTTCCAAATTTATTTTGCAATGCATAATGCTTCATTTAATCCTCTAATTCAATATTTAAGCAATTTGATGTGATTTTTAGCTCTATAATTTTTCAGTCCCAATTAATAACTACTTTTGCAAGTTCTCTTTAGTTATTTTTTCTCACTTACCTTTATTTCTCATGCCCTTATTACGATGATATGTTCTAGATAATGGATCAATATCGAGAGTCACAAGATGCAAGGTCCAAGGAAGGTGCTGAAAGCTCGAGAATCTTACCAAGAAGTGTGATCTTGGTTGGGCACTCTATGGGAGGTTTTGTGGCAAGGGCTGCAATGGTGCACCCACATCTAAGGAAAGGTGCAGTTGAAACTATTCTCACCCTTTCAAGTCCACATCAGTAAGCACTATGAATTCTTTGACAGTTACATTGTAACAATATTCATGATTTTATTCCAGTCCTTCATGGCCTTAACTTGCTTCCAGGTCCCCTCCTGTGGCGTTGCAGCCATCTTTAGGTCAATACTTTTCACTTGTTAACTCAAAATGGAGAAATGGATATGATCCTGAAACTACTCGTACAGGCCGTTGGATATCTGAGCCTTCACTCTCTCATGTCGTTGTTGTCTCTATTTCCGGTGGCATTAATGATTACCAGGTTGTTCTTTCTTTCACTTTTCTGAGAGTAATTTTATATGCATTAATGTTGAGTTTTAACATTGAGCTCAATGGGTTCATTATCAGTTATCGCTTAAGGATGCAACGAAATAAGTTCTTTGTAAAAAAGATATTTAACTTTGATACAACAACAAAGCCTCAACCCCAAATTAGTTGGGTCGGCTATATTTATCAAAAATTTCCATCCCGTTCGATTTAATGCACACTTTGGAAATAGATTATATATAGTAGTTTAGTACATAAAAAAGATGTCTAGGATATGATTCCTTGTACCTAAATGGGTAGTATTGATCAGGGACACTACCATTAATTGGGTTTTAACTATCTTCTCTTTTGATGTTTTATCCGTATATTTGTTGGTTGTAATCCAATTTCAAATTTTTTAAGCAAAATCATAATATATTAGGCATCTGATGGACTTCTTAAACTTGACGAGAAAAAGTCCAGTGTTGAGCTATTTACTTTATTCTTGGTTCTTCATTTTCCCTTTTTCATTCTCCCTCAAGATCTTATCTGCTTTTCCAGTAACCTGCATTTGCATGATAATACTTCTTTCCTGGATTTAAAAGCAGAAGTTTTTCACTTATAGGTTCGGTCAAAGTTGGAATCTCTTGATGGAATTGTGCCAGCTACTCACGGTTTTATGATAGGCAGCACAGGAATGAGGAATGTTTGGTTGTCAATGGAGCATCAGGCGATCTTATGGTGTAATCAATTAGTTGTACAGGTAAACAAGCATCTTTCCTCAGTTCTCATGCTCTTTTTCATTGTACGCTATCTGTATGGCGCCTTTCAATCTTTACTTGCATGCAGGTCTCGCATACTCTTTTGAGTTTAATAGATTCAGAGACTGGCCAACCGTTTTCTAGTTCTCAGAAACGGCTAGCCATATTGAGTAAAATGCTTCGCAGTGCAATACCACAAAGTTTTAACTGGATGGGACATATTGAATCGTCCAAGAGATCAACACAATTGTTTTTTGAAGATGAGAAGATTGCTTCTGGTATTTTTCTGTCAGAGAACCTTTTTCACCTTGGTCATTAATATTTTTCACTAGGTCTACAAGTTTAAGGATTAATATTAGAAGTTGAGGTCCTATTTTCATGTTTCACACTTGCTTCCAATAGTGTTAACCATTTCAAAATCGTGTAGTTTCCTTTATTTTCATACGAAACTAATATTTCAAATGGTTTTTCGTTTTTCGAAAACTGGGCATTACATAACCAATTTGTACTGGGAGATTACTGTGCATCCAGTTAAGAGTTATCTAGCCCACAATTGCAGCTTAAGTCAATTACTTTGCCTGATTCTTTTTTCTATTTAGTAAGGGGGGCGGTCTTGGCATTCATGGGTCAAAACCCAGATCAGCCTCTCTATTTCGTGGGGTTAAGGTTTGTTTGGCATCCATTCCACAAACATCGCAATGCAGTAGCCAGTAGCCTTGTGCAGTGGTAGCAACACATCCTGTTTTACTCATTTTTTTGAGATTTGGAATCAACCCATGGGCCTCACTCTGTGTTCCCAACCATTGAATAGGTGACGAAGTCTGAAATAATAACCCACATACATCTTTTATGGTCTTCATCAGGGACCCGAAATTTGCAAGAGGAAACACACTTTCTTTTCTTGAAATCGACAACATTTACCTTATGATGCAGGACCATTAGCTTTGAGCTCTCTAGACATCAGTTCTTCCTTGGTTAATTGGTTTCTAGGTTTCGCATTTGGTATGACCAGGTCCAAATGCTGTTTTGGATTCAATCAATATATATCTGTCACTTAACATGAAAAATTTGGAAATTAACTTGTAAATTTTTTACTAGACCTTGGTAGGATTTAAGGAAAACATTGAATCCTGTCCTTAAATCCCTAATTGAGTGCCCATTACTTTCTTTTTATTTGTCTTTAGCATACAAATAAGCCTCAATTGACATTTGTTAGAGAAATATGGAATCCATTTGGATGTTTGTTTGGTTCTTACGTTGTTCAAACTGTTGTCTATATTGGAAATCTTTAATTGGCATATTGGGGATTACTGTGTCGTGGTTGCAGGATCTAGTTTGCCTGGTTTTTCCTCATGCCCACCATCCGTTCATTGGAATGAAGATGGCCTTGAGAGGGACTTATACATTCAAAGTCCCACTGTCACTGTTTTAGCAATGGATGGAAGAAGGAGGTGGTTGGACATTCAGAAACTGGTTGGTTTTCTTGGTCAATATACTTGGTTAGGTGCTCATCGTAAGCTGTTTTCTTCATGCTTACGTCTACATTAATTACGGGGCTGAAATTATGATTGAATCCAAATAATTTGCTAATTGCACTCATAAAAATATGTTATTTCCTTGTTTTGCATTTATTGTTTCATCTTGTGGCAAGATGATTCCATTAACTGGTTGAAACTTCTGTTTAGGGAGCTAATGGAAAAAGACAATTTACGCTTGTGACAAATCTAGTGCCATGTTCTGGAATTAGACTTCACCTTTGGCCAGAGAAAGGCAAAATAAAATCAGGGTTACCGCTTAGTAAAGGAATCCTGGAGGTAACGTCAAAAATGGTTCAAATTCCAGCCGGACCGACACCAATGCAGGTATCAAACTGTGAACCTCTGATACTCTTTTGTGGTCAGAAAAAAATCTGTATTATATTTTGTTCAGTAAAAATTTTACTTTATACTGAAACAGATTGAACCTGGCAGCCAAACTGAACAAGCCCCTCCAACATCAATGTTCCAGTTGGTTCCTGAGGATATGCATGGTTTTCGGTTTCTGACTATGTCAGTTGCTCCTCGTCCGGTATTGTCCGCCTCTCTCTCCTTATCTCTTAATTTTTTGTATTGCTGTTCTGTTTCATGATACTATTTTTTTAATGTGCCTGCCTCACTGATAACTGATTGAAGTTATGTAAGCTTGTAGTAATCTCTAAAAACGAGGTTTATTACTTTCTTAAAGTTCGGGCCTGCTTTCTAGATGTGAATAGATTGCTGATGTGTCGTACAACTTTTTTGTGGTCAGACTGTGTCTGGTAGACCTCCACCAGCAGCTTCCATGGCAGTTGGACAATTCTTTGATCCTGAGGAAGGGAAGAGAAGGTTCTCGCCAGGATCACTGTTGCGTTCTTTCTATTCTCCACAGGTTAGTTTTCTCTCAATGGTTACAACTCTGTCTATCGTGAGATTTAAGAATATCAAAACATGCAAATTTGTGATTTCTAGAAATGTTGTTGAACTACTGTGTTGGTGGATTCATAATATTTGGCAAGTAGATGTGGCATTAACTTGATTTTCTTTTTGGTTTGATTTAATCAACTTATTTGAAAGGAAAACTAAGGTTTTCATTATTATATTTGTTCAGTTTGACAGCTTTCATTTAAAATAAAATTGGTAGGGTTTCATGAAATGGTTGCAACTCATGAGAGTTCATCAGCATCATTACCTGGCATTTGATCTTTACAATACGCCAAGGTTCGAAACTTCGACTTCGCTTATGACTTCGCTCACTTGAAATTCGGAATCAATTCGAGGAAGTTAACTTCGACGATGGAAGTTTGACAAAAATTCACCGGTGTACGGAAGTTTATGGAATTTCACTTTGAAGTTAGGAAACTTAAGTTTCTTCGTAGAGATGCTAGGAATATACTTAATCATACAACAATAATGCATAAAACTCATGTCAACGGAGGATATTCTTAATTTTAAGTATATTTTTAGCAGAGGTGAAGTTTCAGT
This sequence comes from Stephania yunnanensis, assembly GCA_039657365.1. Taxonomy (NCBI): domain Eukaryota; kingdom Viridiplantae; phylum Streptophyta; class Magnoliopsida; order Ranunculales; family Menispermaceae; genus Stephania; species Stephania yunnanensis. Next base: position 2,531,264 of record CM077586.1, on the reverse strand, counting down.
CGAAGTTTGTTCAACTTCCTCGATACATAACAATTTTACTTCATGTTTTATAAACTTCCATTGATGTTTTCGAAGTTCGGTCGAAGTTAGCCGAAGTTGAGTCGAAGTTTTGCAATTTTTCAATTGCCCTTGAACTTCGCTTCGCTCACCTTAACATCGACAAACTTCGCCCTAACTTCGGCGAAGTTTGTCGATTTTTTAAACCATGCAATACACTAATGGCCTGGGAATTACTCATACAGTGCAGTTCCTTCTTTTGGAAGTGTGTTTATGGTTGTGAAAATTCTTTTGCAGCCACCCTGCAGTGGTTCAGCACTGAATGTCAGAACTTCTTAGATTTCAAAATGATACCAAGAAAGATTTTTAATTATTGCCTGCCTTTTGATTGGATGCAGGAAATATCATTGAAGGAAAATCACCCTCTTGTTCTGAATCTTTCATTCTCTATTAGCTTAGGCCTTTTGCCAGTTACATTAACTGCTAGAACAACAGGCTGTGGAATACAGAATTCTGGACTTCCAGTTGAAGAAGCTGGGGACTTGGAGAATAGGAGTAAGGGTTTTTTTTCTTTTGTTGCGTGTTTTAGCTCCTTGAAAGTAACGTCAAATTTATTAGTTTCATGAAAGGTTGAGTTACCACTTGTTTTATGATTGTGTGCCTGCTTTCAAACTAAACAAATATTGATAACTTTATGAAGGTGTTCGGGATTATGAATTTTGTTATACAGTGATAAGATTTATGTGAAAATAAAGCTCGGTGTTCTGCCTTTATTATGATTGTTGTTGTATTGGAGATTAATTTGATAGACCTGTTTAACTATCCTCTCACTATCTTCATGTCACACAAGAACAACAGCAACGACGGTGAAGCCAATCGTAATATCAATATCTTCTCCTGAGCTTATGCTTATGAAGCATTTCAGCCATTCACTCTTTTTGAGGCTTTGGAGTATTCCAAACTCACTTGTCTTTACTTTGGGCATACCAAGTTTTAGCTTTTTCTTGGCATCACAAATCATTTTCCCCCTCTAATATTTTCTTTCAAAATCTGCACCTTTAGTGTTGTTTTTTTTTTTTTATGTAATTATCAGTGCACCAAAACATCTTTTGCAATTTAGATACCTGTTGCATCCTCATATATTGCTACTTAGTGCTCCAATTATCTTTTTCCTATCTTTTTTATCTGTAAGCTTTTGTTTTTATTGTTTATATACCTTTTATGCTTGCTGGCTGATTACTAGATGAGTTTGACTACCTTTCATAGCTGATCGCACTAAATATCAGAAGAACTTTCTTGTGCCAATCTTTGTGAACATGGGGAGTTTCATAGTTAATTTTAATAAATTTGGGTATTGCCATGTATACCTCATATTTTATTATTTTTAAAAGCGACGCTGATACTGTATAAAATTTTAGTTTTCTCTTAAGAGGTTCAGTTTTGTAGAAACTTGGAAATTCAATAAATCAATATTTTTTTTTGAGGAAGTTCAATATGTTGGTTTAATAATTCTAGCTTTCCTTGCTGGAAACAGTCCATGCTTATGATTGCTTTTGTTTGCTAAACTTTCCAATTATTTTTCCATTGATATCGGGGGTTGGTGATTACTCCTTATTGTCACAGGACTTTGCAAATTACGTTGTTTTCCACCTGTTGCTCTTGCATGGGATTCTAGTGCTGGCCTTCATATAACTCCAAATCTGTACTCCGATACAATTATGGTGGATTCATCACCTGCATTTTGGGGTACAACTCAAGAATCTGACTCAACTACAGTTCTGTTATTGGTAAGAATTTTACTTCACTTTTAAAAATTTTATGCTTTTCTAGGAAAAAGAAATGCCATCCACAGCATTACGAGATTTGCAAGGGGGAATTTGGTACTAGAGCAAGTTTTGTGAAGTTTGAGGGTTTAAATAGTGTGCCATCCTTCAGGTTGATCCTCACTGTTCATTGAAGATTACTGCTGCTGCTTCTGGCACCGATGCTGCTAGCAGATTCCTTTTGCAACACAGTTCACAGGTGATAATTATATTTTGACCTTTACAAGTATTGATTCCTTTTTTTTTTTCGGCATCTTTTATTTTTCTTTTGTTTTTATGGATTTGTTTGTTTTATTCTGCTAAATGTGCTATGCTGTCTAATATGTACATGTCAGACTAGTAATCATATTTCATAATGTTTTTTTTTTTTTTTTTTCTTTTGCTTGAGCCAAACTTCTGCATATGAAATGTACAATCTCACTCTCATGTGGATATTGGATAAAGATGACCAGTAAGGTGGATTCAGACCAACCTAGGGTGCTTAATTATCAAGCATATAAACACGAGACATATTCAAATATGAATTCTATGCAAATAAGTAATCATATATTCTTCTTCTTCGAAAAAAAGAGTAATCATATATTCGGGTAGGTTCATATCGTGGTTTCTTTTGTATATGGAAAATGCACACATATATGTATGGATATATGTATATACGAACATATGTATGCACATGATGTATGCATGCGCATACATTTTGCTTATTTTCACCTAAAATTATTATATCAGGTCTAAACTTTCATTTCATTGATGTAATTTAATGCAGATAATAGGGTTTTCTCTGGCTGTTATATTTTTTGCAATGATGCAACAAGCACATGCATGGGAATGTGACATGCCTTTGCCTTCACTCCTGGCTGCCGTTGAGTCTAACTTGAGGATGCCGATACCCTTCGTGCTTGTAGCTGTAGTGCCAGCTGTGGCTTCCTTTGTTCCTTCCATTCTTCTCTCACGTCCATTGCCTCCAGTGTTCAGTTTCCTTATTGTCTCTGTAATTTGCTATGCATTTGCTAATGGAACTATGATCGTACTGATTTTATTCTCCCAGTTGATCTTCTATTTGGCGGCAAATGCTCATGCTTTTGCAAAATTATGGTAAGTTTTTTCTTGTCCGACTGCAAATCATCAGTTCTGATGATGGTCTCGGAGGATTGCACTATTTATTGGTTTGAGATTTTGCATTTTCTTGGAAGGAATGTCTTGGATATTGAGTATTAATTTTCTACTACAAACGCTTTCTTCACTTGTGAGAATGTCAGTTCTTGTTCTTTTTTCAGCTAATGGCCTTTTAATATTTTGCAGGTGGCAAGGGTGGGAAGACAATTTCAAGTTTACATTTATTTGTGGTGTTCTGGATCTTTTCTCCAGTTTCTTTTCCCTCAAGGTAAGTTCCTCATAAAATTTCTTGCGCATCAAAGCTTTTCAGATGCATGATAGGATGAGGATTTTATAGCAGGTTGATAGACTATCCATCTGGCCGCTGAAAGATTTAATAGTAACTGTTTTCTAGTACGGTGCTCATAAAAAAGGAAATGTTTTCTGATTTCTCAGAGCTGAGGCTTGAACTTGCTTTGTATGCTTATCCATCAGGCAGTTAGAATCCTCAGAGGCAATCCTACTCTTGCTATATCACTGGTTGCAATAATTCTAGTCTGCTTCATTCATCCGGCTCTGGGACTGCTCGTACTGCTTCTATCTCATACTTTTGCCTGCCATACTGCCCTCTGCAGGTAATGATCATATACTTCGTTGCAACTGTATTTGTATATAATATTTAATGATTGGATATCAAAATTACTAGATAGAAATTAGTGGCATAGAAATCAAGATGTTTAAGGAATCCCAAAAAATATTTCTGGTGTTTTATCCGATCAAAAAAAAAAGAAAAAAAAATGTTGGTGGTGTTTTATGGCTTAATTTGCATGATATTGTATGCTCAATGTTCCCTTGACGGAGTCTCATTTTCTTAAATTTGGTGCACTTAGTGTAAGCATTGGCCATTTGCAAATAATTTAGTAATTACTGATTATGTCTAATGTAGCAGTAGTGACCAAATGTTCTAAAAATTGGTTTTGGTCTTGAAACAGTTTTCTGGCGGCTTCCTTTCGCAGTCATGCACGAAGAAAAGAGTTCTTGGGTTCCAACACTAAGAATAATGAACAGTCTGAGCTCTCAAAAGATAGATCAATTGATATATCAAATTCTTCTCTTCCTTTGGAGAACAATCTTGACAGTCCGAATTCCACTAGCAGCTACGAGGATACCCAGATAGAAATTTTCAACTATAGGCATGGAATGTTAACGCTTCACCTTCTTGCCGCACTAATGTTTCTTCCATCACTCGCAGCCTGGTTACAGGTAAGCACTTCTTACCATATGTATGTTCCTTCCATAACTCGCGGCCTGCTTTCGGGTTAACCAGTCCTGAGCTTTCAATTATAAAATTGAAATAGGTCTTGTCATCTGTAGATTCTGAGTGTTGAGGGAAAACTATATAGTATTTGGAGCCAGTTATATGAGCAACTTTCACTATGTTTCTCTTAATCTTGAGTTGTCGTGAGCTTTCATGTTGCTTAATCGTGTTCCTATTGTTCTTGCAGAGAATCGGGATGGGTCAGAGTTTGCCATGGTTTTGGGACTCCGTACTTTGTGTGGGCGTCATCCTCCACGGTCTTTGTGGCTCTAAGCCGGAATTCAATTTCCTATCGTTTACCTTCCTGCGTGTCAAAGGTCGGCCAGTTGGCATGAGTTTGGTTTACCTCATCGCAGGATATTATTGCTATTTGTCCGGCCTAGCCTTGGCTCCCTACAAAGCCTTTTACGCCATGGGCACTGTTGGGTTAATTTCCTTTGTTTTGAGAATCGTCGAGGGAAGAAATAGGACGAAGGGAGAGGTTTATATTAGCAATGGAAGAAAGCATTCTCACAGACATTAAAGAACGTCTCTCTAGTATACTGATTTGCAGATTAACATTGCAATGTTTGAGCTTGAGTTGTAAAAATGTGTCATTATTTGTTCTGTGTAGGTCCCATAGATATGGTACCTCCCGGGCGTCTCTACATTTTGTATTCCACTCGAGAAACACAATTTTGAACTTTGTACACTAAGAGAAAAGAGGGTGCATGCTTTTGAGTTTGGAAAATGCTAGATTAACATACTTTGAACAGTGAGTTTGAGCATCGATTCACACGGTTGTTGCGTGATACACTTCGAGATATATATTTGTGTGCATGCATCGCCTGATTACTTAGTGGGTTGGTACCCAAAATATGTTAACAAAGCTTTTTCCATGAGTTTTGATGTGTTTGTTTGTAGCTATACGCCACCGACAAGTTTTGATAGATGGGCCAACTTGACTCTCATAAGGGGGCAACATGCGGTGCTATTACACTTTTGTGTATGTGGCGCTTTACTATTTGTTTGTTTTTTGGCCCGCGAGTTTGAGATACATAGAGATGTCATCTTTAATGAGGTCTCACCTTAGAGATCTCTTTAAAAGATTCGGCTCATTACCTTTGTCTCCCATCGAGACGTTCACTGAGATCAAGACCTCTTAATTGTGTCAGTGGGAGGAGATTGAGACTTTTTCAAAAGTCTAAGTGGGAGTCATAAGTGGGAGTCAATGAAAGTTTCAAAGAAGTTTCGGTTATGTACGTTTTAAACTTACAGGCGACATTTCATCATTTCATCACTTTTAAGGCACGGTGATATTAGATTTGATTTTGTTCAATGAAAAAAGAACTCTTACGATACTTTTATCTTAGTACAAGTGTTTTACAATGATTAAAATCGAGAAATGAAGATGATTGAAGGTTGTTGGGGTGAGGGTGATGGAGTGAGCAAGGGTATTTTAATTTTTTTGTTTAAATGTATGTTTGACTAATGAGGTACATTGAGCTGTCACCCCCCTCAATAAAAAAAAAGAAGAGAAAATAAGAGAAAAAAGAAAAAGAGGGGAAAAGTTTTCAGAAAATTTGGGAAAAATTTTGAAAAATTATATTTCGACAAAATAAATAGAAAGTAATGAATTTTTATGAAAAATAAAATATTTGAAATTTCGGACGAGCCTTTTACGAGGTTTTTACCTCGAAAAGCGCGAAATGAACGAATTGGCTTAAAAATTTAGAAATTGGTTTCGAATTCGATTTGGCTTAAATTAATACATTATTAAATGTTAGGGAACGAATGGAAGAACTCAGGCGTTTGAGCACGCATTTCGAGTTGTCGAGGGATCGAATAGGATAGGACAAACGTGTGAATTGTAAGTACAACTGTGAGAATTTTGTATTTCATTTCATTCACCTTTATTGATATAATGGTCTATTGGTAGACATTGCTACTCGAAATCGCACATCATGTTGTTCTTGTATCTATTCATATGTGAATATTGTGACATGATGCCTTAAGAATTGTTTCATTGATTATGATTCTTGCACTTGATGTCATTTTTTAAAAGATTGATAAAAAAAACATGCTACTGAGATAACTTGGGTTTAATTGGAATTGTATTCAATTTTCTTTGGGCTTTGTAGCCTAACGTGTCTTGGAATTTTGGAATTTTTTGTCTTTGAAATTAAAGTATGGATTATCTAGTATCCATTGCACGAGAGATGCACGGTTCACGAAGACATGGGTTTACTGGGGTTCCGTCACTCACCACTACACTTGCGCGACACACGAGTTATGGGACTCGGGGTGGTCGGCAAGCATGAAATTGATGTTGTAAAGTGTAGAGTGGAGATCCGCTATTTTGTGTGAGATATGTTGAGAGCAACTCCATCTAGTAGTGGGAAAGGTCAGGTGATAGTTCTCACTGCCGACCGGACGTAGATCATCTCGACTTAGCCTGTGTCTGTCTCTACATCTTTACCTGTGGTATTTACTTGCATTATTTATTTTAGCAATTTATTTCGCTACTTTATGCTTTTAAATACCATTAGTTTATTTTGAGAATGTGGCATATAATTCTCCAGTAGTACTTAAATATCACTATACTCACCCTCTCGTTTGTTACGGTGGTTATAAGTCCGTTGAGCAGTAGCAGACTGGGGAAGGAGAGATCGACGACTTCCTCTGAGTAGTTCGGCGACTCTCCTCACTCATTTCGTATGTCTCGAATTTTTTTGTATTATTATTGTTTATGTCATTTTGGGTTGTACATTGAGTTAAGTGAATATTGTCCTATATATACGTGCATGTGATGCTGTCTTTTCTTGGTTTTTCACACTTATGAATTTTGAATCATAATAGCTTCGATATGATCTTTAAACTACATGAAAATGATAACATAGATCAATACATGGATTCAGAGAAATATATGAACGAAAGGCTGACTAATACGTAATTAAGTCTTATATGATTTAGATTAAGGCTTGATTACGGGATTAGGCCGTTCGGTGCCTTGTTTACTTGATTTGGGGCCGTCACATGAGCCCAATTTCTGGGTTTATTTAACCACTTCCTTTTTTTACTTTTTGTAATTTATCCCTTAGTAAAATGCGATATGCGCTAGTTGTATGCTTTTGCCATAATTCATCCAAACATTCTTATTTTTCTTATTTTTATTTTTTTTTTGGTAGAAAAACATTGTTATTTTCAATTCATTATATGTATGTGTATTTTTCTAATGCCAAAGATTCACCCTACCATCAATCTCTTCTCCGACATTACAAAAATGTAATTTCATATCATGACCAGTAAAGATACCCCGCATCTCCATTTTTATGGAAGCCATCATAGCGTGCCTTAGATACGCTGTATTGAGAACTATTTACGATTGAAGCTTTTGACTTGTTATAATTTTTTTTTTTTTTTTTTGATATATATGGGTATTCAAAAAAGAAAAGAAAAAAAAAGTGTGTTTTTTGATATCAATGGGTATTTAGATTTGAGAATGAGGCTATTAAGGGTGGCAAAAAAATAGGTATGGACGGATACGAAAACGAACATTACTTTTAATAACAACTAAAAATAGTGTCCGGATCGTATCCGTTTTTGAAACGGACAATTTTATTTTTTGTTCGGACTCGTATGTTTTTAAAATATACAAGTCCCGTTTTTTGTTTGGAACGTTTTTTAATAAAATAAAATAAATTTTTTCACTTAATTATTAACAGAAACACATAATTTTTATGTTGTCATGCATTCCATCACTACAAAAAAAGAAACGCTATAAATTCAAAATTCAAGTCTTACAAGTTTTCATATAAAAATAACATCATCATTAGTAAAATTATAATTCAAACATTATAAAAGTTTCAAAACACTACTATAAAGAAATAAATATTATTTAAATTAATCGCGAAACGGGTACAACAACAACAACGACATAGCCTCAGTCCCAAATTAACTGGGGTCGACTACATGTATCAAACTTTTCCATTGTGCTCGATTTTAAAAAAAATTTGTCCGGATCCGGACCCTTTTTTAAAACGGACAAGAAAACATGATCAGACCAAACAAATTCTTATTTCAGTTGCCAAACAATTTTACCAAACGAAAAAATCGAAATCAAGGTCGTGCGTTTAACTCACTCAACCCCTGCCATCGGTTGACTTGTTAGGATTCATTGAGATGCGCATTAGATTTTCGCACATGATCCCACTCCCCACAAATCTTTCATTTTTACAACCGACAGACACCTCCAGGTCGAGGCTTCTTCAACGCTACTTCCCAACACCGTCGAAACTTCAAACCACCGACGCCGCCCAATGGCGTCCTCCGCCACCACCACCACCACCGACTCCGCGGCGGCGCCGGCCATCGCCACCCCCGCCCTCCGCGCCTTCCTCGCACGCCTCTCCGCCTCCCTCCGCCGCAGCCTCTCGAACCGCCGCCCCTGGTCGGAGCTCCTCGACAGCTCTGCCTTCTCCCGCCCCGCCTCCCTCTCCGACGCCGCCTCCCGCCTCCGCAAAAACCTCTCCTACTTCCGCACCAACTACGCCGCCGTACTCGCCGCAGTCCTCGCCCTCTCCCTCCTCTCCCACCCACTCTCCCTCCTCCTCCTCCTCTCCCTCCTCGCCGCCTGGCTCTTCCTCTACCTCTTCCGCCCCTCCGACGCCCCCTCGTCGTCCTCGGCCGCTCCTTCTCCGACCGCGAAACCCTAGCCCTCCTCGTCCTCCTCACCGTCTTCCTCGTCTTCTTGACCAGCGTCGGATCTCTCTTGATCTCCGCGGTTTTGGTCGGGATGGGGATTGTTTCCCTTCACGGCGCGTTTAGGGTTCCGGAGGATCTGTTTTTGGACGATCAGGATGGAGGGATCGGGGCTGGGGGTCTGGGTTCTTGTCGTTTCTAGGCGGCGCCGCCACTTCCGCTGCTGCTGCTGCCGCTGCTGCGACTGCGACCGCGACCGCCCCGCCCGTGGCGTCTAGGGTTTGATTGGGAGGTACAGATTTGGATCTGTCGTTTTATTGGTGATTTGATTTTGATTTGATGAATGCTATTGTTTGTTGAAATTTATTCATTGTATCTGAAACTTCGAATTCTTAGATTTTGGGAGGTGGAAGACGGTAGGATGAATCAAAATTCAATCTTTGTGGTTAGGATTTGTGCATTGCATTACATACATGACTGTTGGTCTCATTGACTGTTGATGGTGAGGATTAATGCTTTTGGTGTAGTTACGACTTATTTACGAGTAAGATAGAACGGGATGAAATTATGGATCTAATTGAAATTTGAGTGCCTGAGATATTAATTTAACAGTCTCATATGAAAACTATCATCTCATTGTCACTCTGAATTTGTGAACTATGAGAACCTAGAATGCAACACCTTATACAATTCACAATAGAATTGATCGATTCGCGGCAATTTGCGATATGATTTTTAGCAACAATGCTCTCATGTTACCTACTTACCAAGTAGTTGAGGTAGGATCCTAAATGAAGTGCTCCGTAATAAGAGCTCTTACTTTCTATGGGGAAACAAGATTAAATTTGATGGAGATTAAGGCGTAATAGACTGGTTGAGTTACGTTGGAATATACATCTTGACCTCCTGAATCTCATAGAATTACGTTATTATAATAACCCTAAACAGTTTTACATTATGCATTCTGTAATGTATGACAGATCAATTACCCTAGCATTTTACAGTATGCATGGTTATGAAAATCCCAATTCATATTTGTGAATTATACAATGCTTGATATTAAATTACTAACCAGTAACTCATGTTTAATTGGATTATTTGTTTACTGGAAAAAAAAAGATTGATTTGTAATCCATAATTGTCTCATTAGTCTGTAATTCGTTGATTCAAATGCCAATTTGGTTTGGTTGGATCTATCCTTGTTCATTTCCTATTCACAATTTTTGATAACCGTGCTACTAAGTTCTTAAATTGGATATGTAAATGAAGCAAGCTTGCTCGTGAAAGTCACAACTATTATTTACATATAGAAGTTGGTTATGAGCTGTTGTAGGAAAAGTTTACAACTCGTTACCTTCTACTCTTTTCTTATATAACCTTTTATACAAGAAATCCCTTTTCTTAGAATCCAAGAGGGCCTTGACTTTGTAATAAATTTAACAAATTCTTGATTGGCTGCATTTGTGTAATTTTAATGGAAATCCTTTTTTCCCTACAAAAGGAACAAAAGAAAGAACAATGAGAAGGATGTGGAAGTACTGGTGAAGAGTACGAGGATGATGGTGTATTTTGCTATTTTATAAGATGTGTTCCAACTTAGAATATGGTATGTAAGATTTAGTAAATAGTAATTAGTGTTGTATGATGCACCAATAATCTGGCCGTGTTCTTTGGAGCAATTTGGGCAGCTAAAGATGAATGCCCCAGAAGTAGAGCTAGATTGTGTTTAGTTTGCAATTTAGGTTTGTCGTTTGCTTTTGGTTTGAATTAAAATGTCTGTTAATGCAACAAATCTATGATACAGGCGAAGAGAAGAGTTTGGAGAGTAGAGATAATTGTTTACATCATTCAACCACTTTATCCTTTTCAAGGTAAAACTTATGATAAAGGAAATATGTGAGTTGGTTTAGCCATTCATGGGAACATACCCAAAGAATACTAATGATTGACTTAGGATCGAGAATGGAAGAGGCAGTTTTGGTTTAGCAGAAAAGAAAATATGGTTGTGTTTATATTTGAATGGGGGAAAAGTATTTGTTGATTTACACAACCCAGTGCTTGACTTGAGTTTGAATCGTATGCTCTTGCATTTGTAGATCTGTTAATTAGGCTTTTTGAAGGTTCTTAGTTTCAACTAATCCAAATACTCGGGATTGAATCTCATGCTTTTGGATTTGATTTATAAATAGGTCTGTGGAATTTAATCGCCTTTCTAGCTCAAACTTATGCCTGCTTCACTTTTCATATTATATCAAGGCTCACATTCTTCTGCTATCAATTAAACAGCATAACTAAAACACATGAAGCTGAAGTTAAATACTTGTGAATCCATCAGACCTTTTACGATGTGCTTTACTATATATTCAGACCTTTTGCTGGTAAGATAAACTCTAGAATGAAATCTTAGCAGATCAAAAGCCTAGGTAAGGGGTATGCTTGTGATGCAAATATGGCTCCTGTACTTGTTTTATTTCTTCCCATCCAACTCTACCTATCGGATCTCATAATGTTTTTATGTCATTGTTCTAGTTTTCACCGAATTTGGATCCTTTTTTGGTCTTATGTGGAAAAATGAAGTAAACTTAAGTCAACAAATTATGACTCTTTTTCTGAACATGTCAAACTATTATCTAATACTAGTTGACATAGTCAATGAAGGGGTATCCCACTAACTCTTACTGCGTATTTTCTGCTGCGAGGGTGGTTAGATAACTTTTGAATTTAGTCAGAGTACAATTGAGATTTTATGCTTTCCGTTAGCAGTGCGTTTTAGTTGGCTTTGTGTGTGTGATATTAACATTGGTTCTATATCTTAGACCTTGGATTTGGTCCTTTGGATGTGAATCATGTGATGTTGCAATCAGACCCATACATCACTATTTCTGTAAGATCTTTTTTTGGGTGAAAACATGCACATCGTCTATGCTTTATTTGTTGTCCTTGATTTGAGAACCAAAAAGACATCGATAGATTCTTCTTGTGCATGATAAAGATTGGGTGACATATTTTGTATATGTATTTTTTTTTTCCTAAGATAAAAGCAAACTGCTTTTGACATGTATATTTGCTATACCTTTGTTGATGCGTGCAAACATCTTACTATGTATCTTAAAAACTTTGACGACATGGTAGCAAGTTGATGCATCAAATAGTATGCCGCACGCAATCACCCTCCAAAGAAATCTCCATTATTGTTAGTGAGCTTTTTTTTCTCTTCCATTTTTCCGGTTAAAGGTACAATGAAGAAGAGGAAACGCTATGGGATCGATTTTAACGCGACACTTCCCTTCAGGCAAAGCTGGAGGATTGAAGTGAAGATTCAAACTTTAGTTTGTTTCAGTCTTTCAATTGGTGATTTAGTATTTGTTTCAATCTATGCTATCGATAGTAACTGACCATTTGGCTGCATTCGGAATAGGATACAGTAAGTCTGGAACTTCTATTTCCAACAAATTATAATAGAGCTAGTGATGTCCTTGAGATCTGTATCAACTTTATCATTTTTTCTGAACTGTGTAACATATAATTTCACGCCATAATGTTTCCTTTATATCATGCGAGTTCTTATGTTCTTCATTGGATGATCTTGCTTGATAAGCTTATCTCTGAATGGTGATCTTGTGTCCTGGTTGTGATGAATATTGAAGCTGTCATACGCAAGAGTGATTTTAAGTCTTCATCCAATTGTTCCATAAGTGACCTTGAATATCATATTCTATATAAATCAATTTCATTGTGACTGTAACCTTAATGCATTGTATATGTGGGGCATTGGATTGCCTTCCATGAAATTTAAGCCCTTAGTACTGCATTATATTCTCTCTCTCTCTAACAGTCTAACTTGTGTCCCTGGTCTGCCTTGGTGTTTGAAGCTTATTGCCATGTACCAGTGGAGGCCTTTTCTGCAAGGCAACATGGTTTTCTCCATACACAAAGTGTTTGGTGGGAGTAAATATAAGAAGTCAGCAAATGTCTATTTGAAAACTCGATGAAATAGAAATTGAATAAATTCAACAGTATATGCATATAGAATACGTAAGATAATTTATGATGCATTAATTAAGAATGTTTGAAATGATTTTGAATGCACATCATAAGTGGATTGACTCAAGTAGAGTAAATCATAATTTTAGTTTATTTATGAGTAACTCGCTCCCTTAAAAGACATCTTTGTCTCAATTACAAGCTCACGAAAATCCAATTATCCTAGTAAAATTCATGATGAATATGGAGTAGATATCAACTAAGTAATGTAAGATTAGATTGAGTTTGTATTATGTATTAGGGGCTTCAACTTGATGCCTGTTTTTCAAGGGGTATTTTTCCTTCTTGTAGGACGGTTTTTGATGATGGAATGGGCAAGTATTTCCCATTGAATGAAAGGTTTCTGAATGAGGAGACCTGAATTTTCAACTGGAACGTTGGGGTTCCTTCCTCTACTCTTGGTTAGTCAACCTTAACGTTTGGCTCTCACACATGTATGCATTAATATCTAACTCTGCCTTCATGTGAGTGAGTCTTCTTTTTCTTGTGAATGAACCATAATAAAATAGAAACCGACCACTAGAGGCTCCATTTTCAAAGTTTCTACAGAGTTTCGCGTGCTCTCTATCATTAGTTGCCTTCACGTTTTTATTTTTTATTTTTATAGTAAAGCTCATGTGTATCAACGGACATAATCTTTGCGTAAGTTATAGTGCCGTGACTTGAAACCACTATACCACTACTCCGTTGCGAATTTAACTTATCATCTATCATCTTTGCGTAAGTTATAGTGCCGTGACTTTTTTGAAACCACTATATCACTACTCCGGAGTGTTATCCGTTCATTTTTAGACTATTGTTAGCCAT